>CM068367.1:91400343-93800343 GCA_034769895.1 Magicicada septendecula
TCAATGTCGGCTGGCTCGCTACACAGAGCCATAAATACTGAATTTCGGAGTGGCCCAGTTCAGTGATAGACCAGTGATATAAAAGTATCAAAGAATCAAAGACCAGCAATATCAAGTGATCAAAGTATTGTGGCAAAGTGATTGTTATGTTAATTAGTGTGATAAGATGACATTGATTATTGTGTGTTGAACAAATTAACTGTAATTTTGTAAAAAAGTGTCTTGTTGATTTTCAATTGTTGTTTATGATTAATTAGAGTTGGTAAATAGCGACTTCATAAGTGTCAGTTATTCTGTTTCCACTGAACAACTTGACTGATATCTGGTATGACTGTTGGAACACTATATCTGACTTCAAAGGCCATGTCATGAGTTTTGTGTGTGTGGGTGTGTGTGTGTGTTTTAACTCCCCATGTTGGGAATATTGTATCATTTTGGTGAATTCAGTTATGCATCATTCTCTGAAACAACTTCTGTAACAATATTCTCTACCATACTACATATTCTAATTTCTTGTGAACATCATTCTTCATTCTTTCCTTCATCGTGAAACCTCTAAAACCTAGGCACCCTGGGGGTTTCAATGTTAGGTAAATATCCAAGCAGACACCTGAAACTTAAATACTTATACACAGTGGAAGACTCAAGCTGAGCTACAAGGAAAAGATTAACACAAGAACAAGTTAGGTTGATTGTTAGAAGAAACCAGTCTTTGGGCTGAGAACTACAGTGTTGAGGAGGAAAGGAGAGTGAAGACCCTTTGATATAGCTCACATCTCAATTCTTTGGAACGGTGTCTCATTCATTACTATCTTGTAAAATTTTATTCTTTTTCTCTTCTCACTTCATTCCTAAATTTATATTTGCCATTCTAAAATTAATTAAGTAAACTATGTAATTTACTTAGTATACTCCTAGAGTAGCAATAACATATTTTATGTCAAAAGAAGTAATTATAGTAAGAAAATTGTGAATTGTCAAACGTGTCCACATAGCCTCAAGACAGGCATATTCTTTAAGGTGCAACAGTTCTTAGGTCTATTGTTTGGTAAACAGATCATCCTCTTCTTTTTCTCCTCAACCTTAACATTGGTGGTGAGATGATTCATTTCTCATGTGCCCCCTTGTTACACTAGTTCTTTAATCCAGTGATAGACATCCATATTCAGTGGCATCAATGAACCTTAAATAGCTGAGTTTGAGGTCTTCTTGTTTATATCTGAGTGAAGTACCAACAAGTCAACGACAGGACCTGGGTTTTCACAAACAAGACTTGATTCCATTTTCCCTGCACCATAACTTCAAAGGTGATGGGGCACTAGGCAGAGTGATGCAGCAAACAAAAGTGTCCTGTCTTTTACTTATTGTTTGTAAGAAACTACTCTTTTCCCTTACTCACCATAGAATTTCTTCATTTGTGACTTGCTGATCTATAATATAATACTTCAGATTTTCTGGCCAAACATTGTTTCAAATGAAGATCTCTGCAGGAAGACAAATTAGGAATCCACTGCCACCAAGATCAAAAGGAGAAAATGAAGGTGGATTGGGCATACCTTGTGGAAAACCAAAATGCAATTGAGCGACAAGGTTTCTTTTGGAACCCTCAGGAAAGAAGAAGATGAGGAAGACCAAGAATCTCGTGAAGGAGAACTGTTGAGATGGAAATAGAAAAGGAGGGGAAGTCCTTTGGAGAGCTCAGAGTCCTCACCCAAAATAGAGTCCGTTGGCGTAATTTTGTTCTGGCTCTAACTTCTCTGGTTGCCTAAGCTGACAATACTGTCTATGTTCTGAGATGTAGAATTTGCACCACACTTTGTAGTTCCTGTATATTCCTGGTTACATGAGCAAGTAATGTGATAAACTCCACTGCAGCTAGTGTATCCCTTGGCTGATCTCAGGTTCTGCTGAATGCTTTTGTTGTCCAATAAAGAGTCCTCACTTGTCTATGAATCAGCTTCTCTATCCTATCCATAATGCCCTTATTGAAATTACATTTACATAATTATTACTTTTGTAGGTTTGTTCCATCGTGGGTATGGTATGAGTGGCAGTAACTTCTGTCCTTGGACAATACAACATGCAGCAAAAGAAAAAGCAGTAAGACTGGCTTTGGAATTAGGGTGTCCAACAAGTACTTCACAGGAGCTTGTTAACTGTCTTAAAACTAAAACTGCTAGAGACATAGTAATATCGACACGGCTTTTCCAGGTAATGAATATGTACTGTGTAAGTGAAAGTAGTGTTTTGTTGTGATATGTTCAATTGTTTTACTCATATTAAACTAGTAAGCTGCTTTAGATAACTTGCTCACTATTTTGAACTAAATATGTTCATTGTTATGTAAATTTCAATATTGGATAATTTTTCAATTATCAGAAAAAGCATGAAAGCACTTTCAGTTTTTAGTAAAATATGATTTGGACAGCAGTCATAAAATAAACACTAAAAATTCTGAACTACTGTATTTTTCATGGATTTTGTTGACCGTGACATGTCCAAGTGTTATCACTAGTACTGCATTGTTTTTCAAATTAAATTAACCATAATGCATAACTGACAAACAATTTAGTCCTAGCTTTAAGTTTATGTATGTTTCCACAGATATTTATATTTGCATTATTGGATTTCATTGTCCATGACGTGTCCGTTACTTAACTAAATATAATTATTTCACTACCGACTCGGAACACAAAGTTTTTTTATGGGTAAAAATGTACAAGTTTTACCTTATAGCCTGAACCAGTTTTCACTTTTAAAAAGCCTCTGAAGAAGCTTTTTAAAAGTGAAAACCAGTTCAGGCTATAAGGTAAAACTTTTACGTTTTTACCCATAAAAAACTTTGTGTTCCGAGTCGGTAGTGAAATAATTATATTTAGTTATATTTGCAATCTAATACACTTTACAGATATGCAAAAGTGATAACAATATATAACGTTTTTGTTGTTATATTGTAAAGTCTGTATCTCCTTACAAGCTTTTTGAAGGAGATACACAATGTTTAGAGGAACACTGGGAGATATTAATTCAATCAAATTATTAACGATACTGAGCTTGTATTTTGAGAAAACTACTCTTAATTTGATGCCCCACATTGACTTTTTGACTTCCATTTTTGAACCATAGTGCCTCTAAAGTTAAACATTTTTTAGAGTAAATGCTACATTCAGATTTGGGCTAAAATTTTCTTTTCCTGACATATGGCGGAATTTTTACAATTTTCAAGCTTTGGATCTCTTTTTTGAAACTTGCATTTTAGAATTTTGCCAAAGGTATACAATTTTGGTTCTAAACAAAAATATACAACTTTTAGCATATCCAAATGATATTGATCTAATTGCCAGTACAAAACAAGATCTCCTAAGTGCTTTTACGGCATTAGAGAAACCCTCTAATAAAATTGGACTGCAGATAAACTTTGAGAAAACAAAATATATGAATGCTACCAACAAACTACCACTTAACACAGCCCTTCAAAACTCTGAAATAGGCACAAAAAGTATAGAGGCAATCAAAGAATTCATATATCTTGGATTCCAGGTAAACAGCACTAACAACACCAACACTGAAATAAGAAGAATATATTTTGCAAATAAAACATATTTATTGTGGATTAAAAATGCACCTGGCATCTAACTTCATCTGAGGAAGCGTGAAATGCAAAATTTACAAAACATTTATCAGGTCAGTGCTGATATACGGTATGCTTCAGAAACATGGACGATGACGAAAAATAGTGAGAGACTTCTAGGTTGCTTTGAAAGACAGATTCTAAGAACAATATTTAGAAGAGTACAAGAAAATGGAATGTGGCACAGGCGTTATAATTATGAACTATACCATCTTTACAAAGAGCCGGACATTGTCAGGATAATAAAAATATACAGACTAAGGTGGGTTGGACACATAGAGAGAATGGAGGGAGGACAGCCTACGAAACATATCTTCTACCAGAAACCAATGGGTAGTGTTGAATAGGGAATAGAGAAGAATGGAGTCGATTCTTGGAGCAGGCCAAAACCCACCAAGGGTTTGATGATGTAGAGTCAATGCTGATGATGATTTTAGAGTTTTTAAGATTCAAACACTGAACAATATATTCACTGAAAATTGTCTTTACTTTGATACTGCACATGGATTATTGTTATTTCCACAAAATGTTGACCATTCATATTTTTGCCTCCCAACCAAACATTTTTGGGGGATTATCTTACAAATAATAGGGGTCAATGGGGTAAAAGTATGGGACACACATGCCAAGTCTTATGAAAATTGGTTGGTGTATTCAAAAGTTATTATGAGACACAGGCCCGGCTCCAGGCAGGGGCGAACCATGTCACCGCCCAGGGCGGCAAATTTTAAAGGGCAGCAGATTCCGAGATGTTAAATTTTGAAATCGAGGGAAAAAATAAAATTATTCACTTAATTTCATCACAATATGTAAGATCAGTAAGAACTACTTTATGTATAAAGTCAGCGGAGTTTAACGAAGAGTCGAAAACTCGTGAACGAGCTTCGAAACCTGACTTTTTCGAAGCTCAAACTTATTAAAACTTATCTCAGATCTAGTATGTCCGAGACTCACCTGAGTGGGCTGGGGACTATATCTACAGAACATCAGTTAGCTGAATCAGTTGATTACAACAAAGTCATAAAGGAGTTTTTTAACTAGACGAGTATTTTTTAACTAAGGTTCAGTGTTTTAACATTACTTTTGTTATATTTCAATCATAACGAATTTTAGTTAGTATTTTAATTTAAAGTCATCACATAGGCATACATTTTTATTGTCTCACGATTCTTGTATTGTCTCTACAATTTTTATTGTAGCTGTTCGCCGCATCGTAAACGTGAAAAAGTTCTACAATGCAGACATTCCTAGTCGTCATTTGAAGCCAATCGCGGTATCTTTAGAGTAGGTCTGGTGTCCGTGAATGTGTTCAGAGTTAAAATAGGGAGGGGGCGGCACTCATATATACTGCGCAGGGCAGCAGAAGCGCTGGAGCCGGCCCTGATGAGACATACTCCAAATACATAGACAGATAAATGCCAAGCAGTTGAGTTAAACTGTGAACTCACTTCACTCTTTCAATAACTGTACAATTGGTTTTTCTATAAGTATCATCAGCTAAGGCGTTTCTGAGAAGTTTTGGTTTTGAATAATTTAATTTTAATTTGGATATCACTAAGTCTGATTGTATATAAATCCATCCAGATGATTTACCTGAAGATTGTGAATGTTTTGAAAATGCCCCAGACGCATAAGTCAGCTGTTAGCTAGAGAAGATATTGGTGGCACTACCAGCTTATGACATAGTGACAAACCAGACTTTGTTTGGAGTTTTCTCTCCTGAGTACATTGCTAGCATTGACGTTCTAGAAGTCTATTCCCTTTATTATGATTCTTCCACTGCCTGGACCGTTGGGTTTATAAAACTTCATCTACTCCATCCACCATTGATCTTGCCTCTAAGGCAGCAGCCCCCTACAAAGTGCTATCATCTGGCCAAATGAATCTTAGTTTTTTAACAGGGTTTATCTTAGTTTTAAATACTTTGTTCACATCAATTGTGTCTTCAGGTTTTGAACTGGTATATTGGAGTTTGATGCCTGTTTTATTTCCCTGAATGTCTTGATGAACTGTTCTCTTATCTCTGACAACATTACAGTCTTTGATTCTGTTTAACATATGCATTTGATTACACCTTTCAATTTCCTTCTCCTCAAAGCATAGCATTGTGTTAGTTGTTGCCAGCAATATAGCTACAACCAGACAGTACGGAAGCCCAATTTGATTATGATTTATATTTGAATATTATACCATGTCAGTATTTAGTCGAGCTTAGTTTTAAACCTTAAATCAAGTTATTGAAGAAGACTGTTATTATAAAATGTATTATTATTTATTTAATGTTATTATAAAGAAAAATTACTAAAAGAACAATGTGAATTAAAATAGGTTAATAAACCATTTTCAAGAAAAGCAAATTCATGACAAACATCAAGACTGCCCCTCAGAAGAAGGCAGCAAAATATAGTAAAATTAACAAAACTGACAAACCAAAGTATCTAGGAGAAGTAACTGAGCAAAACATACCAGAAAATAAGTCATTAGATTGAGAGTTAACAAAAGGAAAACAGCCTACCATTTACCCAAGGACATAATATGTAACAAGAAATCAATACCCATTAATGTTGAACTCAGACATTTATTGTAATGTAAACTCAGATATTGTCATGTAAAGTGACCAGAAGCAATTATTGCTGCAGAATGTCCAATGATGATGGAAGAATGATGATGAAGATGAAGAGCCTAAAGAAAATGATGATGGAAGAATTGGAAATTGGTGAAAGAAGAATATTAAGAAAATACTATGACTAATGAATGCTGAGAAACAATACAGAAGATGCCATAACAATGAGCTTTATTCACATATTGAGAAAAGTACAGGCACAATTAAGAAAAAAACACCTTGCTTCTTATGGACATCTTTAAAGAATGAATCCTACCAGATTCTTCCACTACCTTGGAAAATCGAAAATGGCTAATATGTAAATAAAAGAAACTGAAAAAGACAAAGAAGAAATCAAGTTACCCAAGAGGACAACAAAGAATGTTTACCACTCAGGAGAAGTTACATTATGTTTGCAGGTTCCAGACAAAGCCCAAAAAGAAGAGAATGAAGGAGGTGTGGGAGAGAAGGAAGAAGCAGTTGAAGTGAATGTAATCAAGAGTAGCTCATATAAAAAAAAAATAAAAATTATTATTATAGAAAAGTCAGATTATTTATTTGTTACATGTGTTATACATTATCTTCACAGTATTACATATACTATTTGTTACATCGGTTTTTATGAAAGACACACACATTTTAAGAACAATTAAATATTTCTTGAAATTAAAAGGCTGCAAAATGAAAACACACACACACACACAGACTACACACAATAAAACTATCCCATGTTTTAATAAAACAGAATAGAAATCGTAATTTTTATTAAAATATATTAACAATTTTTTTTCTGTATTTCTAAAACATACTTTGATTAATATTATTTTCTCTCTTTATGTCAGATGATCAAAATGAAACACATGTTTTTCTATTTGCTTGTAATATTATGTTTTATGCTTCATAAAAAACATAAATAAAACATTGATTACATTCATTTTTAGTCACCCTGAATATTTAAATATTCAGGGTGACTAATATTTTAAATTCAAAATTTTCTTCTCTCTTTTCACAGCCATTTTTCTATTTGCCTATCTCCGTGTTTGGACCCGTTGTTGAAGTGGACAATGACAATGCTTTTCTCACAGAATATCCGTATGACATTATAAGTGAAGGAAGATTTCATGATAAGCCACTGATATTATCTTTAGTGGAGAAAGAAGGACTTTATCCAACTGCAAGTGAGTGGTACACTTTGATTTCACAATATAAATTACATATTATTTACAAAGAAGTAACCATAAGAAAATATCTGTAAACTAAAAATGCAGGTGCATTTACTCACATATAGTCTATTAATTTATCATAATCATCTAAAGGATGCACAATGTCATCCATTTGCTTCTAATTTTTGAAGCTTCTTTCGTTTTCAGGCAACCTTCACATCTCATTCTTATCTCGACATTTGAAAATAAGTTTTTCTATGTCTTATGGCCTTTTCTTGATAAGAGAAATGTTCATTATAAAATTATTAGTAATGTGTTATTTGTATAAACTCATTTATTGTAATAAATTTCTTCTACATTCACTTCCTTTGGGGGGTGAAGCTGGTTAGTCCACGTCCTGCCCCTGGATAGCTGCTCAGTAGTGAACCAAATACCTGCGTTAGCTTTCCACTAGTGCCACTAGGTTCTGCAATGTCACAATTGTTGCTATTTAATCTCAAGAGTGCCATGAAAATGGTAACCAAGAATAATTGAGAGACAGATGAAGAACTGCAAACACAGGGAGATAGTTTTTTCACCTACAGCTCGTGGGAGTACAGGACCGAACAAGGACCCCCCAGAGGGTCAAAAAAGTTCACAAATTTTTAGGCTCTTCTACAATTTTTTCAGCTAGTAACTCTTTTATAAATATAAAGACAGTTTTATGACACAGCATTTGTGTAAAGATTTGAAATATGAAATATAGGAAAATCGATTCAATCAGTAAGTATCTTCTAAGCAATGTTTCATTAACACATATTTCTATTGTGTAATTACCATTTACTTTAGTGGTATCAATTTCAGGATGGAATCATATTTTTCAGATATTTAAAGACAGTAATGTTGATTAGTCTTAACTTATTTTGTATGAAGCCGACTAGACCTGACCGTGGACCCCCTTTCCCAAGGCGAAATTATAGGTACACAGCTGACACCAGCAGATCACAAAATTAAGAAAATATCCCAAGAGAAATCACTACCTTTGCAGCAAGGGCCAGAATGGGACATTTAATCACACAACATTATTTGTTTGGGTTCCAACTGTCTTTGTTAATTTTATTTTATAAGTAATATTAGTTACTTATTATTTATTAAGAGTAAAGATTCTTGTCTTTTTTGCTAGTTGGGCTGTTTTTTTTTTCCAAATAGCACATTATTCACCACTTTTCCTTTACTGAGAGGTATGTTCCTTTACTTTGTGTTCAATCGTACAGTGAGTTCAATTCTGAACTGATATCTAAGCTCTGGCCAGTCATGCACCAAACTGTACTCACATTACAGGAGTACATAACTTTTATGAGGGAGTGTACCAATGCTGTTGAAGTTGGAAATAAGGTGTCACAAGACAAAGGTGTGCCTTGGCACACATATTCTATTCAAAATTTATATTAACACATCCTTAAGTGGGTGTAGAAGCCACTGTATAAAATGGGTATTTAATAAATGATGACTATTCATGGATGACTCTCTACACACTTCTGTTCATGATGATCAAGGTATGGTAACACAGGATGAACAGGACTCCAGGACTCCAGTGTTACATGATCTGCAAACTCCATGAACAGTACAGACTTTGGGGGCCTTGACATAAATTCTGGAAAACTGAATAGTTAGTTGGTTATCTGGGGGGGGGGGGGGGCAAAATAACAGTAGATTTACATGCTATTAAAAACAGCATTTTTTTAGGTATCTTGAGGTGGCATTATACAAAAAATATCAGAAGTGATGAAGACATCACGTGCAAAATAAAACAAGGGAAATCGGTGACATGGCAGCTGAGTACTGTGCTTTGGAGTGAGAAAATACAAGAAAATTTATATTTACTAATTTACTTACCCACAAAACCAAAAAGATCATCATTACCTGAGAGGTAAACAGTCATAACTCCAATTTTTATTAAAACTTAGATAATAAGATATTATAATTTCTTGCTGTGTATATTTTTACATGGTAAAATATGGCATCTCCAACATAAAACAGTTAACACAACAGTACAGTATGAACAAGAAGAACCTAGTTTTGTAAATGGAAAACAGTTGTAAATATAGCAAGTACCAGAAATAATTGTAAAATATCGGTATGGAGAACTATACATGACTTCCATGTTCTAAGATTTATATTTAAAATCATTTACAAAATGAAATGTTTCCATAGAAACTACTTCTTTCCACTTATTGCTTCAGCTTTAACCACAGTACTGTGGTCACTAACGTATACCACCTCACGTTATTGCACTCGATTTTCACTGATGATGGAAGTCGATGACACTGCCGAAACGTCTGGTTTTGCAGAAAACTTTGGTCTATGGCCAAACAGACGGGAAGGAATTTTAACAACAAACTACTTCTTTGTTGCCGATAACGTAGTACATATATAACAAATTATACCCTCCCCCTTCAACTCTAATTTTCATTTATAGAAAATTACCCCCACCCCGTTCAACTAGCCTCTTCATTTATAGATATTTCATCTACGTTTCTACAGTGGATTATTAAGATCTTCTTATCAGGATACTTTATTCATCAAAATTAAGTACTTTACTCTTGTTACAACAAAAAATGTTTCAGGTAAACTACCCTTTCCCCCTAACCGATCTTCACCAAAATCAACAGGCCTTGAGTTCTCTACAATGTAGGGAAGTGCGCAAAACATTTTTTCATTATGTTTGAATTTACGGCAGTTATCGTTCGTCTTAGAAAAAATTACCCTTGTTATCACTTACAACATTGTAGGTAAACTAAAACTTTCTCTTAACTGATCATCACCAAACCCAGGTCTTGAGTCCTCTACAATTCAGGGATACAAGCAAAACATTATTTAGTAAATTATAGATAAATAAATCACCTTATATCCGTCGTGTGACTTCGTTACGTCGATTAAAATGACGCGTTTCAGAACATCTGCTCCATCATCAGATTAAATCACTCTATTGAGGTCGTTAATAGTTAAAATCACATGTTACACATAATTGTCCACTATGTAATTCACTCGCTTTCTAAATGGTGCGCACCACGACGAAGCCGATCGGACACTGAATTATTATCTGAGTGATTACGCCTAAGCAGGTTCAATGCTGTATCGTATAGCGGGTTGGATTTAAAATTTAAGTGGTCATTCAATATGAAGTCTTGGATGTTTATGTTATTATATGCTTTGTATATTTTGAACTCTTCTATTGCGTCCATGTAACGGCCTTTGTTGCACATATGTAGGGGTATTAAATTAGATTTAAAATCAGTATAATTATGATTGTTGTAATTAAACTAGCCTACCGGTGTTTAAAAAGTTTTATAAATGTTTAAAATGTAGTATTTGAAGTTAAAAAGTAAGTTACAAGTTAAAAGTCGATTAAGATGAATAAAAGTTTTAACTGATTTTAAAGAACTCCTTTTTAAAAATAATTGCAGTAATACTGTTTGAATAGTAATGTTGCTCAATTTAGTGAATAAAGCGTACTCGCTGGTCGATTGACGAAGGTAGCCGTCGTGTCGATTCTGGCAGCGAAACTCCTCCTCCAGGTTAACTGTCGTCAAAGTATGTAATGTCGCGTCACGTCTGGACAACAAAATTTATAAAAAATATACTTCCACGTACCTGGTCGTGATTCTGGAAGTTCGGAAGTTCACTTTTTGTAATTAATAAGCTGCCAAGACGGTTTCCAAAACCAGCTTGCTTTACTTACAAGGTTAGATTACTCCTTGTTTAATAATGGGCGCCACACAGGTTTATTTCAGGAAAATCCCGTGTAAAACCAATTAATGAGATTAAACAATTGTTAATTTTCTTTAAAACTGGTGTTGAAGCTTATTGCACTTACGGTAATTCAAATTTAACAACATACAACCTCTAATCAGAGTTACTTTAGTTATTCAAAATTAATTATGCATTCACTTCTTGAAATAAATTGAGTCAAAGTTATGCTGCTAATAAATGGGTTTTATTGTTACCCTTGAGAATAAATTTAAACAAACACAAGTATGGTAGATACATTAATACACAATTGTAATTATTTCGTTCCTTTACCCTACAAACTAGCTCAGATAGCATAAACAAATCTTTGGGTTATTCCCAGATTAACTTTTAATTTAAATATTATTTTTATATATCTCGGGCGTAAATTCTTTTAAACACAAGAAAGAATGTTCATGCCTATACAGAAGTTAATTATTTAACATAAAACAATATTTACTAATTCGGCCTCTTTGTTTTAAAATCGTACCTATTTCTAGGTTATGCGTTCGTCACGCTCGCTTAATTATTCACAAATATTTTATACCACTTAAGACTAACATAAATCTTATGTAGGATTAACAAATCCACTAAATAAATTCAATCACCATGTAACATATAGAAAGTTTTGATGTTATGCGTCAGTACAAATTTTGTGTTGAAAAAATATCAGTACACACAGATTAATGAAGTAAATTGTCACGCTGTTACCTTTTTATTCTAATCTTATAGATTAAAATTTAATTTAAACACTCCAGCGGTCGGATTATAGTGACCCTGGTTTATTACACTGCACACGCACTAGGAACAGAGAATAATCGTCCTCTTCTAACAAAATTGGACTAATTTAACTACTGGTTAATTATTTTTCTCTTGTTCTGATTATTGCGCACAAAATAAAATAAATACTTCACTTCGATGCACTGATTGTTGATAAACTGTTGTGTAGTTACTTGGTTTTGCCGAAATGGTTAAATGGATGCACTGTTTACATGATACTCTAAGTTATTAATGTAACTTGCGGCGACGAGCGACACCTTCTCGCTCTCGCTGATGACAATAAAGTGTAACGGTTCTACTGGGATTCCGGTTATATACCCCCTGGCTTCATGGGGCTTAGGTGATTAATTCATTTAATAAGCTATTTTTTGATTGGCTCCACCAGACGTTACAAAAATGACGCATTGTTTTCTAACCGTCATTAACTGTCATTTGGCGAAGTTGATTGACAGCTATCGTTGTTGTTAGTGTTAACTAACGAATTTCTCACTTTATATTTACAAATGATGCTAACGCATGTTACGCACTTATTCCAGTTGCGATCGGGGTTTTATCACTATCAAATTAAAGGATATTTTATGCGCTTTAATTTGATATAGTTTGACACTGGTTTTATTCGCACTTTCTCTGACATTTCTAAATAAATAACGTTCAGATACATGGTTTCGCGCTGTCGTCTGCTAGTGACGCCAGACACGATTCTTTCTTATCTATAAATTATTTGTGTTTCACATCGCGTTTTCATTTAAACGTTTTTGTCGGAACACTAATACATTCGTCTTTATACTTAATATCTATTTAGTGAATACAATTATCAAATCTTAGCTAACTAGGGCGATACATTACTATGAATAATCCTTACTTTCTAATTACATTTTGTCTATCCTATTCAACTCTATGATACCCATTAATAATGGAGTGGTTACATTCATAATATATTAATAATATTCACTGTTACCTTTAGTATAATGATTGTTCAGTATATTTTATTTACACTAGTAGTCCTTTCTACTTATCAAATTACTGACAATCGTTCGTTTTAGGCGTAGCCTAGGCATACCTTTCACATCGGGTTTATGCCTTAATGATGGTCATTAGTTACATTTGGTATATTGAGGAAGTAACTTATTCATATAAGGTTTCCTCTTACAATTATCCTTACTTCTTAAGATTACATTTGGGATTGTAATATAAGTTTCAATTTTACATTGTGGCCATAGCTAGTCTTAGTCATAGGCATTGATATTTACTGGTCATTGTTTATTTATTTTCAGCCCAAATACTGTTGCTGATAGTATTATTCTTGTCATTCTTTAATTACTTTTATTAACATGTGAATTTACAATTAAGTCATTGACTGGCTTGCTTGACAGCTTATAGTGAACTTGGCTTGTCCATTAGTTAGAGTCAGTCATAGTATTGGTTGTAGTGTCATGCAGTGTATTCCTTACTGCTTCTTGTGGTACTTCTTCTTCTTTCTTCTTCGTTGATCCTTCTCTTCTTCGCTACTTTCATCATTATTTATTCACTTATAATACTTTCGTATACTTATTGATTCTATTGGTACATGTCTAGGTTATGTAACACTTGGTCATGTTACATATACTCCCCTCTCAAAATTGATAATTTGAGAGAAATTTTACATTTGAAGAAATTATCATTTCAGTTTGGTTTTAATATACTATTACTGCTTTTTTCTTTTTTCTTTCTGCATTTAATTTGATATTCTGTTAGTGTGGTGCACTAGATTGAGTTCTTGGTTAGTGATATGATTTTTCAGCTTACTAGTATTTTTCAAGTTTCTTATATTCTAAGTCCTTTATTTATAACATGTTTCATTTCTTAAACTAACAATTTCCTGTCTTACAATAATACATTTTTCTTTCTCATTACACATCTTTATTTTCGTGATAAACTCTATGGTTCTTTCATTTTTTACCTCACAGTTTTTTATTAATAATCCTTGATATATTACCATTTAATTCCCTAACATTTGTAGTGGGTTTGGAATCAGAGTGGCTCACTGTGGCATACATTCTCCGCCGTTCCTTAACTACACGTCCTCAGAATCAGAGGAATCCTCATCTCTGTCTGGGACAAAATAAAAATTGCACGTAGCAACAGTTGCACTATCACAACACATAAAATATAACATATCATTCATTTTTCAATAATATAACATATTCAATATAACATTCAAGGTATTAGAGGTTTCATTGGCATCACATTTCATTCTTTTATACTTTAGCTAACATACTTCTTTTCACAGGTAATTATTCCTTTTCAGACTTGACATATTGGCTTTGTTCATTATTAGCCTTGTTGTTACTTTTCTACACTAGTTTGTAATTTGTTTTGGTTTATCTGAATATTCTTAAATTTACACACTTAGATTTATCATTTTACAATTATGCAGTTGTTCTTTAAACATTGAATTTACAATACTTCACTCTTATTAATAGTTCACAAGCTTTACTCTCATCAATAGTTTACAATTATCCTGAATTATCAGGGTTTACAGTATTCATATACTAAACACTTTTGTTAGATATCATCTGACATATCTTGTTGGTAAACACAATTAGACACTTTCTTCATCGTTTAATTACCATTTTTGTTCCTCAATAACAGTAGTATTTTGATAATTACTTTTGTTATTTATACATAGACATTTTTCTCTTTTATATCACATAATAATCATTTTCGTTAATAGTTTACTTAATATGCTAAACAGTCTTGGTATATTCGATACGATACACCTTTTCCCTTATTATAGTATGATAACTATTTTTTATTTATCTCTTATTTAATTATTCCATTCCTTATTCAAGCCTTCTCCTTTATTATTTGACACTTCAATGTTCTTCCCCTCTACTCCTTCAAGCGTTGGAATCTTTAACACTTATTCTGGATGATTTTAATTTCATTTGTTGAAATTAATATAGGAGTATTGGAGTAACATTATATCACTATTTTATATACCTTTTTGTTGTACAATACTCTTTTGTTTTATACAATACAATAGATATTTTTCTTATCATAAAATCATTTGGTTTATAATAAACATTTTTTTCCTATCATTTAATATGACAAACATGGTTCTTATTTAATATATAACGGATATTTTTGGTACATATACCTATAATACACATTCTTCTTTATAATACAATATGGTAAACAGGCTGATTATAGGCAATTAAACATTTTCAATACCTTGGATATAATAAATGATCTTCTTGATCACCAATATAACCTTTTCATGGTAGACACTTTCATAATTTTTTGATACACTAAACACTCTTGTTATAATCATCGTATAATAATATAATTCGTCCTTTTATAATAATAATTCCATTAGTAGTCTATATGTTGGGGTTCTCTTGGGCTTCTCCATTCTATTGGGTTCATTGTTGGGTCAATTACGTTTCACAGGTCCATTTTTTATAGCTGCTTCTAGTACGATATGTTTTATGATATTTGGCACCTTATAATAACATCTCATAACAAATTTCCTTACATATAATATTTCTTTAAAGATGCTTGGTTATAGGTACCCTTGACGTTTTTATTTATGGTATCTGTAATTTCATACGTATTATTTTTATGGTCCTTTGTTATGGTATAAGGGCCTACATACAGTACTATCACTATGGGTACTGTAGTCTTGCGTCTTGGGATGTGCTGGGTCGGCTGCCATCTCCTCTTAGGGGAATCCAGTGTTCTGGTGGGTTCTGTTGGTTATATTCCCTTCGGACACTCACAGATGGATCATTCAGCCAATAGACCAGAGAGAGGTGAACCCATGGCCAATCCATCATCCTGAATGAAAAATTGGTTATTGAAAGCAAAGTAATTTTGTTCTAAAATAGTTTCAAGTAAACCAATTAACTCGTTTACCATCTGTATATTTAATTTATTATTCTCTAATAAATTTTCTTTTAAGATATTTAGTGTTTCCTTTACTGGTATGTTGGTATACAAATTTACTATATCAAACGATGCTAACTTATAATTTGGAAGTAGATCAACATTTTTACATTTATTAATAAAATCCATGTTGTTTATGACACTATGATTGTTCTTTAAATTTATGTTTTCTTTGATTACTTTGACGAGTTTCTTAGCTGTTTTGTATGCAGGCGCTGTGGTAAAATTAACGAGTGGTCTGACCGGTATGTCGTGTTTATGAATTTTGGGTAGGTCAGTGTAAAATAGAAAATACACGGCTGTATGCAAAACATTATTTGATTCTGTTTGAATTTGCAGCTGTTATCGTTTGCCATAGAAAAATATCGGTATGGAGAACCATACATGACTTCCATGTTCTAAGATTTATATTTTAAATCATTTACGAAATGAAATGTTTCCATAGAAACTACTTCTTTCCACTTATTGCTTCAGCCTTAACCACAGTACTGTGTTCACTAAAGTATACCACCACATGTTATCGCACTCGATTTTCACTGATTGGCAGTCGACGTCACTGCCGAAACATCTGGTTTTGCAGAAAACATTGGAATACGGCCAAACAGTCCGGGAAGGAATTTTAACAACAAACTACTACTTTGTTGCCGATAACGTAGTACACATAAAAATTATCCCCTCCCCCTTCAACTATAATTTTCATTTATAGAAATTTACCCCCACCCCATTCAACTAGCCTCTTCATTTATAGATATTTCATCTACGTTTCTACAGTGGATTATTAAGATCTTCTTATCAGGATACTTTATTTATCAAAATTAAGTAATTTACTCTTGTTACAACAAAACATGTTGCGGGTAAACTACCCCTTTCCCTTATCTGATCTTCACCAAATCACCAGACATTGAGGTTTCTATAGCTCAGGAAAGTATGCAAAACATTATTTGATTCTGCTTGAATTTGCGGCTGTTATCGTTTGCCATACAAAATAATTACCTTTATTAAAAAAAAAAGTTGCTGGTAAACTACCCTATTCCCTTAGCCGATCTTAACCAACACCAACAGGTCTTGAGAACTCTACAAGACAGGGCTGTATGCAAAATATTATTTTATTCTCTTTGAATTTACGGCAGTTATCGTTCGTCATAGAAAAAATTACCCTTGTTAAAACATAAAATGTTGCAGGTAAACTACCCTTTTCCCTTAACCGATCTTTGGCAAAATCGACAGACCATGAGCTCTGTATAATTCAAAAAGGCATGCAAAAAAGTAGTTGATTCTATTTGAATTTACGGCAGTTATCGTTTGACATAGAAAAAAATTACTCTTGATAAAAAAAACGTTGCAGGTAAACTATCCCTTTCCCTTAACCGATCTTCACTAAAAACAATAGGTCTTGAGTACACTACAAATCAGGGCTGTATGCAAACAATTATTTGATTCTGTTTGAATTTGCTGCTATTATCATTTGCCATAGAGAACACCCTTGTTAAAACATAAAACGTTGCAGGTAAACTACCCCTTTCCCTTAACCGATCTTCACCAAAAACAACAGGTCTTTAGAACTATATAATTCAGAGCTGTATGCGAAAAATTATTTGATTCTGTTTGAATTTGCGGCTGTTATCGTTTGCCAAAGACAAACATTACCATTGATAAAAAAAACATCGCTGGTAAACTATCCCTTTCCCTTAACCGATCTTCACCAAAAACAGAAGTTCTTGAGGTCTCTAGAAATCAGGGACGTATGCAAATACGTATTTGATTCTGTTTGAATTTGCGGCTGTTATCGTTTGCCATATACAATACCCTTTTAAAACATAAAATGTTGCAAGTAAACTACCCCTTTCCCTTAACTGATCTTCACCAAAAACAATATGTCTTGAGAACTCTACAAATGAGGGCTGTATGCAAATAATCATTTGATTCTGTTTGAATCTGCGGCTGTTATCCATTGCCATAGAAAATACCCTTGTTAAAACATAAAATGTTGCAGGTAAACTACCCCTTTCCCTTAACCGATTTTCACCAAAAACAAAAGACCATGAGAACTCTACTATTCAGGGCTGTATGCAAAAAATTATTTTATTCTGTTTGTATTTGCGGCTGTTATCGTTTGCCATAGTCAAAAATTACCCTTGTTAAAACATAAAATATGGCTGGTAAACTACCCCTTTCCCTTAACCGATCTTCACCAAAAACAATAGGTCGTGAGTACTCTACAAATTAGAGCTGTATGCAAAAAATTATTTGATTATGTTTGATTTTGCGACTGTTATCGTTTGCCATAGACAAAAATCTACAGACACACATGCAGACACTTTTCGAAAAATATCTTTTTTCATGTTTTGAGTCTAGTACAATCAGAATCTGCAATAATCTTGAACACGGTTTTTTTTTGCCATCACCATGCTTCCATTTCCTTAAGGAACATGGAAGTAAAATATCGGTATGGAGAACCATACATGTCTTCCACGTTCTAAGATTTATATTTAAAATCATATTCGAAATGAAATATTTCCATAGATACTACTTCTTTCTACTTATTGCTTCAGCCTTAACCACGGTACTGTGGGCACTAATGTATACCACCTCACGTTTTCGCACTCGATTTTCACTGATCATGGCAGTCGATGGCACTGCCGATACGTCTGGTTTTGCAGAAAACATTAGACTACAGCTAAACAGCCCAGGAAGGAATTTTAACAAAAACTACTTCTTTGTTGCCGATAACGTAGTACACATTTAAAAAATTCTCCCCTGCCTCTTCAACTAAAATTTTATAGATATTTCATGTACGTTTCTACAGTGGATTATTATGAGCTTCTTATCAGGATACTTTATGTATCAAAATTAAGTACTTCACTCTTGTTAAAACATAAAACGTTGCAGGTAAACTACCCCTTTCTCTTAACCGATCTTCATCAAAATCAACAGGCCTTGAGTTCTCTACAATGGAGCAAGAATGCAAAATATTATTTGTTTCTCTTTGAATTTACGGCAGTTATCGTTCGTCATAGAAAAAATTACCTTTGTTAAAACATAAAATGTTGCAGGTAAACTACCCGTTTCCCTTAACCGATCTTCACCAACACCAACAGATCTTGAGAACTCTACAATTCAGGGCTGTATGCAAAACATTATATGATTCTGTTTGAATTTGCGGCTGTTATCATTTGCCATAGAAAAAAAAATTACCCTCGATAAAAAAAAAGTTGCAGGTAAACTACCTCTTTCCCTTAACCGATCTTCACCAAACACAACAGATCATGAGTACTCTACAATTCAGGGCTGTATGCAAAACATTATTTTATTCTCTTTGAATTTATGGCAGTTATCGTTCGTCATAGAAAAAATTACCCTTGTTAAAATATAAAACGTTGCTGGTGAACTACCCCTTTCCCTTAAACCGTTCTTCAACAAAAACAACAGACCTTGAGATCTTTATAATTCAAAAAGGTATGCAAAAAAGTAATTGATTCTGTTTGAATTTACGGCAGTTATCGTTCGTGATAGAAAAATTACCCTTGTTAAAACATAAAATGTTGCTGGTAAACTACCACTTTCCCTTAACCGATCTTCACCAAAACCAATAAGGCTTGAGAACTCTACAATTCAAGGCTGTATCCAAAACATTATTTAATTGTGTTTGAATTTGCGGCTGTTATCGTTTGCCATAGAAAAAAATTACCCTTGATAAAAAAAAGTTGCAGGTAAACTACCCCTTTCCTTCAACCGATCTTCACCAAAAACAAAAGGTTTTGAGTACTCTACAAATCAGGGCTGTTTGCAAATAATTATTTGATTCTGTTTGAATTTGCGGCTGTTATCGTTTGCCATAGAAAATACCCTTTTAAAACATAAAACGTTGTAGGTAAACTACCCCTTTCCCTTAACCGATCTTCACCAAAAGCAATAGGTCGTGAGAACACTACAATGCAGGGCTGTATACAAATAATTATTTGATTCTGTTTGAATTTGCGGCTGTTATCGTTTGCCATAGAAAATATCGGTATGGAGAACCATACATGACTTCCATGTACTAAGATTATATTTAAAATCATATTCGAAATGAAATATTTCCATAGATACTACTTCTTTCTACTTATTGCTTCAGCCTTAACCACGGTACTGTGGTCACTAACGTATACCACCTCACATTTTCGCACTCGATTTTCACTGATGATGGCAGCCGATGGATTGCCGAAAAGTCTGGTTTTGCAGAAAACATTGGACTGTGGCTAAACAGCCTGGGAAGGAATTTTAACAAAGAACTACTTCTTTGGTGCCAATAACGTAGTACACATATAAAAAATTCTCCCCTCCCCAATCAACTATAATTTTCATTAACAGAAAATTACCCCACCCCGTTCACCTAACCTCTTAATTTATAGATATTTCATCTACGTTTCTACAGTGGATTATTATGAGCTTCTTATTAGGATACATTATTTATTAAAATTAAGTACTTTACTCTTGTTAAAACATTGCAGGTAAACTACCCCTTAACCTTAACCGATCTTCACCAAAATCAATAGACCTTCAGTACTCTACAAATCAGGGAAGCATGCAAAAAAATATTTGATTCTGTTTGAATGTGTGGCAGTTATCGTTCGTCAAGAAAACATTTCTCTTGTTACAACATAAAATGTTGCAGGTAAACTACCCCTTTCCCTTAACCGATCTTCACGAAAAATTGCGTTCTTCTACAATTCAGGAACTTATGCAAAAAATTATTTGATTCTCTTTGAATTTATGGCAGTTATCTTTTGTAAAAAAAAATTACCCTTCTTAAAACTAAATATCACTATAATATTGACGACTCGGAACACAAAGTTTTTTATAAGTAAAAACGTAAAGTTTTACCTTACAGCCTAAACCGGCTTTCACCTATAGAAGGCTTCATCAGAGGCTTCTTATGACTTCTTAAAACATAAAATGTTGCTGGTAAACTACCCCTTTCCCAAAACCGATCTTCAACAAAAGCGTCATACTGTTGGACTACATCACTGATATCTATGTCGACTCTCTGCAATACCTTCCTTACTGCATTAAATCGCATAGGATCAGCTACCCATACTCTAGCTGAGATTGCTGTTTCGAGTCGTGACAATTTCTTCAGCAATCCTCTAGCTTCAAGTCATGTTGTTAAGTTCTCGTTGTCATCTGCTTCAATTTTCTCCAAAGCTCTTATGATCATGCTCCAGTTGCGATTTAAACTCCAGCATGCATCTTCTTGAGCACTCCAGCGAGTACCGGATAAGCCTTTTACAGTGACTTTGGAGGTTGCGGCCATGTCTTATTTGTCCTGAACTATGTCCTGAGACTCCTGCAACAGTTTCCACCGATATATAGAAAAAGTGAAAAAATTTTACAATTTTTGCAACATGTCAAAAAAATTGCAAGCTTCAATACAGCATTCGGCGGCACAAGTTCCTATGAGATTCAAAGATTGAGCCGAACAAGGAGAGTAAACAGCTAAATTATTCTTTTCTAGAATTCTTGCTTGAAGTCCTGTATATTTTCCGGACATGTTCCTAGCATTATCATATGACTGGGCCCTGAGATTAGTTATATCCAACTTGTATTTTGATAGAATTGTGAACACTGTGTCGGCAAGCTCGGATGATTTATGACCTGCATTTGGAATAAAACAAAGAAAACGTTCTACAGGTTCACCATTTTGTTTTACATATCTAACAATGAAAGTCAGCTGATCTGTATGAGAAACATCTGGTGTGGAATCTACGCTGATAGAGAAGTACTTAGCTGCCTGACATTCTGCCACAATGGTGCTCACAACTTCTTCCCCCATTATTTGTATAAATTGCTCGTAGGTAGCGAAGGAAATATAAGATGTATTCCCTTTTCCAGGATTGCCGTGTTTTTTCAAATGTTCTGCCAAAAATGGGTCGAACTGTGCAATCAGTTCCAGCGACATCATAAAATTTCCGTTGTTCGGTGAACCGATACGCTTATCAGTTCCGCGAAAGGCGAGTCCACGTGTGGCCATTGCTTTGACAACAGCAACTACACGTTTTAGTACATTTCTCCAGTATTCAATCTCATCATCAAGCTGCTTAGTTAGCTTTTCGTCGATTTTTCCTAATTTCTTTCCCCTTTCTTTGAGAGTCATAATGCAGTTTCTATGAGCTTGTGAACTTTCATGTTCATTAAGTCTCTCTGTAGCCAATCACTGAAACCTGTTTGTCCAAAAACTGTGGTTCCACCAAAAAGCCGGCACGGCACGCAGAATACACAACCTTCACTCTCTGAATATACAAGGTATTGACATTTCACTGTTTCTCTATTACGAAGTTTCCGTTCGAAAATATTCTTCGAACAATATCGTGGCCCATCGGCATACATTCGTTTCGATTTTGAAAAATCTGCCCCACTATTCTGAAAGGATATGCCATGTGTGGCAATGTAATCACGTGTCTCTTCATTACAAATCCATTTCGCTGGGTCACTACTCACCAATTCTAAACTAACCTCACATTTTCCTGGATCAGTTTCGTAACTTTCACACACAAGAATTTCGCACAAATCCTGTTCACTTTTAGAATAGCAATTGTCACTGCCAGCAATTAAGTTAGCAGAATTATTTCCTTTATCCGCTACTTCTCCACCGCCGGAAGATCCCCCACTATTCTCCGTAGCTTTCAATGAAAATAACTGATTTACTGTACTAAGTTCATTTGGTTCCGAAACGTCACTGTCCACTTTATGAAAATAAGACTCCACCTTCCGACTTTTCCTTATTACTTCGTCTTCTTTTTCCTTCTTCAACTTTGATGACTTTCGATACTGCGACCCACTCAGCCTTTTCCTCCCGTCACTCATTGTTCTTGAATCAATTAGAAATGAAAAGAATAAACAAACTGTTGACTATATAAAGTTTATAAATTATTTTCGACACCAACCACTAAATATAAACAATAAGTATGATACTGCAAATACAAAATACTAATTAGAATTTCCACAAAGAACAAATTCACTTCAACTAGCAACCTGAATTAACACTCAACGACTAAGCCTTGGGTCACGGTCACCGTCTCCAAGCGGTCAGCGCATCAGCCAATGCGGAGCCATTTCTCCGCGCTGTGCTGACTTTGGAGGGGCACGCTGGAGAAGCCAAAATTTTGAAAAGCGCTTTACCGGGAAGCGGTTAACAAACAGAAAGAGGCAATAACAAACGGCGCGACACCCAACTGCACGATTTTTGAAAAATTTGCCGCCCCCAAAATTTTGCCGCCCTGTGCGGCGCACATATTCGCCCGTACGTAAATACGGCACTGCCAATAGGTCTTGAGAACTCTACAATACAGGGCTGTATGCAAAATATTATTTGATTCTGTTTGAATTTGCGGCTGTTATCATTTGCCATAGAAAAAAATTACCCCCGATAGAAAAATGTTGCAGGTAAACTACCCCTTCCCCTTAACCGATCTTCACCAAAAACAATAGGTCTTGAGTACTCTACAATTCAGGGCTGTATGCAAAAAATTATTTGATTCTGTTTGAATTTGCAGCTCTTATCGTTTGCCATAAGAAATACCCTTGTAAAAAAATAAAATGTTGCAGGTAAACTACCCCTTTCCCGTAACCGATCTTCAACAAAATCAACAGACCTTGAGTTCTGTATAATTCAAAAAGGTATGCAAAAGAGTAGTTCATTCTGTTTGAATTTATGTCAGTTATCGTTCGTCATAGAAAAAATTACCCTTGTTAAAACATAAAATGTTGCTGGTAAACTACCCTATTCCCTTAACCGATCTTCACTAAAACCAAAAGGTCTTGAGAACTCTACAATTCAGGGCTGTACGCAAAACATTATTTGATTCTGTTTGAATTTGCGGCTGTTATCGTTTGCCAACAAAAAAAATTACTCTTGATAAAAAAACGTTGCAGGTAAACTACCCCTTTCCCTTAACCGATCTTCACCAAAAACATGGAAGTAACAATAGGTCTTGAGTACTCTACAAATCAGGGCTGTATGCAAAAACGTATTTGATTCTGTTTGAATTTGCGGCTGTTATCGTTTGCCATAGAAAGTACCCTTTTTAAAATATAAAACGTTTCAGGTAAACTACCCCTTTCCCTTAGGAAAGGTTTTGATCTTCACCAAAAACAATAGGTCTTGAGAACTCTACAATTCAGGGCTGTATGCAAAAGTGTAGTAGATTCTGTTTGAATTTGTGGCTGTTATCGTTTGCCATAGAAAAAATTACCCTTGATTAAAAAAAAACTGTTGCAGGTAAACTACCCCTTTCCCTTAACCGATCTTCACCAAAAACAATAGGTCTTGAGTACTCTACAAATCAGGGCTGTATGCAAAAAAATATTTGATTCTGTTTGAATTTGCGGCTGTTATCGTTTGCCATAGAAAAAAATCTACAGACACACAGACACTTATCGAAAAATGACTTTTTTTCATGTTTTGAGTGTAGTATAATCAGAATCTGCAATAATCTTGAACACGATTTTTTTTGCCATACTTCCATTTCCTTAAGGAACATGGAAGTAAAAATTACCCTTGATTAAAAAAAAAGTTGCAGGTAAACTACCCTTTTCCCTTAACCGATCTTCACCAAAAACAATAGGTCTTGAGTACACAAATCAGGACTGTATGCAAAAAATTATTTGATTCTGTTTGAATTTGCGGCTGTTATCGTTTGCCATAGAAAAAAAATCTACAGATAGACAGACACACACACAGACACTTTTTGAAAAAATCGGTATGGAGAACCATACATGACTTCCATATTCTAAGATTTATATTTAAAATCATTTTCGAAATGTAATATTACCATAGAAACTACTTCTTTCTACATACTGCTTCAGCCTTAACCACAGTACTGTGGTCACTAACATATACCACCTCACGTTATCGCACTCGATTTTCACTGATGATGGAAGTCGATGGCATTGCCGAAACGTCTGGTTTTGTAGAAAACATTGGACTACGGCCAAATATCCCGGGAAGGAATTTTAACAAAAACTACTTCTTTGTTGCCGATAACGTTGTACACATATATATAAAATATATGCATAAAATTAATGGCTTGTATAAGTTAATGATTGATCTCCATTAAGTAGTGCTCAAGTTTCCAAAGTTTTAATATTATGATGTCCGTAATTAAAATATCAGAGCAGGTTTAGTGTGAATGATGGTACACTGTGGACAAAAATTTTCAACATTTCCTATTGAGCGTTGCTTAGAGTAAAGCTGCGAATATACAGTGTATGTTTCACAGAACAAACACGCAGAAAAGAAGGAGCGCTCCGAAGTCACTCATGGACCCTCAGCATCTTGCAGAGGGTTCATTCCCTAGAGACGAAAAGTCTGTCTATGAATCGTTCCTCTGTAAACACGTGCAGTTACATTGCCCAGCGATCCACAGGAAGCAAATTGATGTCCATTTTTTCGGCTTGCACGCGTTATGTTGGTATGGGTTTCGGCACTTTCCATTTAAAAAGCGTGCAAATGTAAGAAAATAAACATGAGTGAGGCCAGAAATAACGTGAATTGTGTGTGTGTGTGTGTGTGTGTGTGTGTGTGTGTGTGTGTGTGTGTGTGTGTGTGTGTGTGTGTGTGTGTGTGTGTGTGTGTGTGTGTGTGTCTTACCTGCCTTTTTATTGCTGTAGGCAAAATAATAAAATGGAAACGTAAATATTACATAACTGAGATATGCTTACCTGCCACCAACGATATATTATTTTATACATGGAGGAGTTCAGTGACATACACACGTACAGAAGTCATCTTCAAAAATACTAGAAGTCGCCCATGCTTTTATGTTGGCAGTGTAACTTACAGGAAGTTTTTTGATGTTTTTAAAACATCTAGGATGCAAACTTTTCCCGATAACTAAAAGTTTCCTTTTTTCGGTTCCCGTCATGTTCGCACAAACAAAAACTGTAACTCTTTGTTTAGAGAGCATCCCACCAACGCACTTTTCATTTGTAAATTTGAAAGTCTTATCTGGAGTTAATTTATAAAAAATTCCGGCTTCGTGTCCATTAAAGATGTCTTCATCTTTATATGATCGTCTAATTTCTGGCCAAGTGTTATGCACCCAATCGCCTGTAACGTTCAGATCTACGCATTTTGCCTTAACACAAATTTTTGCAAAGGAAATCGAGTGTTGGGCCTTAAATCGATCTAGCCATCTGTTGGAGCACACAAAATGGCTGGCGCCGGCAGTCCTGTTACAGTGCTTATCGCTTGCATACAATGTATGTCTGTAGCCATGGGCTAGCGCGCGCGCGCACATATATATACGTTTATATGAAATTTAGAGTAAAATATCTGAGAAATATTTGACGCTATAACAGAGTAGTACAATATTTAGTGACGTTAAAACCGGGAATTTTTATAATGTTAAAGATATTAGTTTGACCGGACTTATGACAAAATAACGCTACACCAGAGTTGACGTAACAGCCGAGGCCGTAATAACCAAGTTCCACTGTATATATTGTAACAGTACCAAAAATATGGTAGTTACATAATATAAACTAATGTAACGTCAAGTATGAGAAAAACATGGAAATATATCTAGATAAATAAACCTAAGTGTATATAAGTGTGTATCTACAAATATATTAATAAAAAATCCAACGATGAAGAAGAGAATACTAATATATCAACATTAAATACAAAATGAAGAAAGAAAATGCCACAAGCCCAAAACAAAATATCAGTAACTAGACCCAATAGGATCCAACAGTGAGGGGAATCAACGAAACAAGGACCAACAAGCTCCAACAACAATGGAGATAAATAAAAATAGCAACTACAATGAAAATATAGGAAAAAGAAGAAGGAAGAAGGACCAGGAAGAGCACCAAGAAGAAGAAAGAAGATGGACAGAAGATATAAGGACTCAACATAAACCACGTATACTAAAGACAATGTAAGTGATTATAAATGTGAAAAGAAAACCAGTGTGAAACATTTAAGGAACCACAAACAATTACAGTGTGTACTTAATACAAATGTGAAACCTGTGAATAACTAACTAATTTCAACTGAATAAACCACACAAACAATTACAGTGATGAAGTTTACAGTGTGAGAAATATGTTAATTTCATGATGAAACAACAAAAATTAAAAATAGTCAAATAAACACAGACAATGAGTGTGACTGATTTAATAAAGTTGTAATCAATACACATAATCATAAGACCACCAGATTAGAACAAGATAGAACAATTATGTTATTGTTCATAGAGAACTGACAACAAATAAAAGACATTTGTTAAGTATCAAACAATGACAGGAATTAAGGTCCACCATTGACCAGAAAAATACTGTAAATAATACAAAAAAGATTTGTGTTAGTGTTTAAGAAGGAATTGTATAAACATGTGTAACAAAATAGTTAAAGTATTATGTTAATATACCGTAGTGAAGTCAGTTTAGTAGTAGAAAAATACTGCACTAAAACAGATGGTACATTGTTACATAACCCCACAAGGACTGTAACTAATATGATCAGAAAATGATACATATTAGTATAAATATCTGATCATCAAATATGTTATCAAACGAGAATTTATTATAAGTGGTAATGATAAATATTAAGAAACAATGTAATATATTGCAAAACAATGTAAATAGAACAAGTCAAACATAATGGCACAGAGAATAGCAGAGATGAGAAAAGTATGCCAATTTAGTTAAGCAAAGTACAGTATCAAAACCAATATCAATGTTTATAAGAGTATTACCAGTAGTGAGATAAATATCTGATAATACATTGAGAACAGATTCTGAACATGATAAGAACAATATTGTAACTAAATTATTGTAAACTAACTAACTATGTACATATGACCAGAAGTAAGCTGAACCATTGTATAGCTAATTAGTTAAGAAAAATACTGTATCAAATATTGAGCACAGATTGTTACAATTATTACCAGTAGTAAGAGGAAATCCCAATGCTACTTTGAGAACAGATAATGACCATAAAAACAGTCATATTATATACAAACAATTAAAAACCAAATGACTATTATGAAGAAAACCAAATGTAAACAAACAATGACAAACAAGTTATTTATGAAAAATATAGCATATAAGCTTGTGTAAAAGTAATTGGAAACTTTACCAAAAGTTAGAATAATATCTAATGCTACTTTGGGAATTCAAACCAAATAGAACAATAACAATTTAGTTGTTGTATTAGAAAAAATAAATGACTACTATGATATGACACAACATAAACAGAGCCATTACTGAAAGATTGAAGAGTTCTGAACTAATTAAAAGATAACCATTATATATAATAAATTAGGTACTATGTGTATACACTAATTATAATCATTACATGATATGATTTATATAGAGAAGACCAAAAATAAGGTGAAAAAATTGTATAAGAGAGATAGGAGAGGACTGAAACTATGTAAATATTAAATTAACCACAGTCATATATAAATATTATAGTGTAAAATTGTGTAAATAAACATTACTAGTATTATTAGATAGTAATATGATCGTTTTAAATAAGAAAAAGTAGTTCTAAGCATATTTATGAAAAATCTAACATGGACGCTTAGTGACGCCATAACGAGATTTGTGTAGGGAACAATTATTCCCAAATGGTATATCAAACCGACTGAGATATAGACTCAAAGTGTTTAGATAAGAAGTGTTTTATTATAATTAAGTAAAATCTGGTGTAACGGACTTATAAAAATAAGATACACCAGGAATAACAAATAAAATCGTTATTGTGATAGTAGTGATGAACGGAAAATAAGCGTTTTTGGACTTAATTTAACAAGCAAAACGCCCTGAATTCACTGATATCAACCAATTAACGATCGGACGTAAAGTAAGAAAGTTATGATAATTTTAAACTTTCCAGTTAAATTTTGTACCAGTGATGACGTAAAAAAGCCTCCACACCAAACTCGATTTTGTCAAAAAATTAAATATTTTAATAAAACGAAGGCTTTTGGGTCAGAGAGTACAACGTCTCCAGCCAATGGAATGAATGACTTTCGACAGACAACCGAGAGACGCTTCAGAGGAGCAGAACAGTCTACGATCAACCATCAAACGAATAGGCCACGCCGCTCGAGACAAAAAGAAGAAGTTTATTTTTTTAAACTGTGCGCGCCATATACGTCAGTACAACTACATACAGTTAACCTTAACACAACATTTATACATACGAGTGAAAAAGTGCGGAGTTGTTTTAATTAAACAAGTAGGTCAGTGTATAATGTCGACCATACTTGCGAGTGAAGTGTTAAATAGGAAACAGGGAGTACAATTTTATTTAAACAATATTGAACGAAAATAATAATTTTTGTGAATAGCTAACCTTCGATACTACGCAAGTCAGATAATGCTGAGTATCGAAAAACAATAATTAAATTATCAGAATTGAGGAAAGATTTAAATCACCATTATTAAAATATTATAAAAATATTTTAATTATTTATAATAATTTAAAATATAATGTTTGGAAATAATTATTAATGAATACAAGAAAATTTAGTCACTCATTTGACTAAACTTATTTTTCTTGAATTTTTTCGATGTTTCGAAATATACTTTATTAATTTTCATACAGTATGAATAAATGTAATTCTGATAATAATATATTAAAGTATTATGAATAATATGTTTATATGTATAGTTTAAGAAATAATAGCTATTAAGAAATACTTATCCATTGTAACAACACCGGTTAATTCTAACCTCAGAAATCGTTACGGTAACTTGATAATTTCAATATTACCGATCTGTTCTCAAGTAACATCCAAATAAAATAGAATTATTAACAAGTTTTTTTTGAGAAATTTTTCTCTTGTGAATAGATGATCTTTAAAACAAATGATTAAACGAGAGTAATACATTTTTAAATACTGTACAAGTCATACAGCTTGATAATTGCAAACTAGTATTAGAGATGCGTGCGCATGCCCGCGTACGATAGTTTCATAAATACCAGACATATGGTACCAATTTTTGATTTTTTTTATATTTGTTCGATTATTATTCATTATTGTTAATTCTATATCGTTATTTGTATTACATCTTGTGACTGGTTTCATGTTACCTAAAAGAACCTAACGGAATATGGTAATTCACTGAATCAAAGTAACATAACCTATGCAGTTAAATTATTGTACTAATAACAGGTCTACCAGCCTTGAGGAATTAGACAGAGTCTTATTGAATTTTTATTGTAATCAGTAATTGAAAGGTTGTTAATTATTGCTTTTTAATTGTCAAAGATTTTATCATTTATTAAATTATTAATAAACCTCCAATTTTATTACCAAAAAAGGAGTATCATTTCTATTAAAAATAAATTCATTTATTTTTTAATCAGTTCTGACACAGGTGGCGGAAGAATTTAAAAAGATTTAGCATAATTCAGAATATTCATCAGATATTGATTCATTTACTATTGTGTGTGATAATATATTAAACATTCAATCCGAATATTTTCTTGTATTTGAAGTGCATGTATTTCAGAAGGAACGTCACAGAACAGAATTGAAGTATTCAAGTGTGGTAAGTAAGAGAGATACACAACAAAGTGCGCGAACCATTTTAAAATAAAAGGAGTGAACTATTATTGCATACCCATTAAAAACAATACAATAACACCAATAACCTTAACGATTACGATTACATCTTTTGATAAACAACATTATCGTAGATACCGGTGCGTGTATACACTCACACGAACACTTATAAATCCTTTACAAGAACGAAGAACATCCAATTATTTATACTATACTTGTAATTTTACATTACAAGTTGGCGCTCCATCGCGGGGCAGAAGTGATTGAAGATCACACACCACATCAATACTGTATACTTGTATTTATACATTACAATATAAAGATATTAACTCAAACATAATTTACATTAAAATGAAAAAATTATAATTTTATTGCCTGGCAACAAAATTATTTTATTTTTAACAATTACCATTGTTTCAAATAGTTTAAATAAATTTTCAAGTACTTTACTCTTGTTAAAACGTAAAAGGTTGCAGGTAAACTACCCCTTCCCCTTAACCGATCTTCACCAAAATCGAAAGTCCTTGAGACCTCTACAATTCAGGGACGTATGCAAAAAATTATTTGATTCTGTTTGAATTTGCGGCTGTTATCGTTTGCCATAGAAAATACGCTTGACAAAAAAACGTTGCAGGTAAACTACCCCTTCCCCTCAACCGATCTTCACCAAAAACAATAGGTTGTGAGTACTCTACAAATCAGGGCTGTATGCAGAAAATTATTTGATTCTGTTTGAATTTGCGGCAGTTATCGTTTGCCATAGAAAAAAATCTACAGACACACAGACAGACACACAGACACACACACAGACACTTTTCGGAAAACGACTTTTTTTCATGTTTGAGTGTAGTAGAATCAGAATCTGCAATAATCTCGAACACGATTTTTTTTGCCATCACCATACTTCCATTCCTTAAGGAATATGGAAGTAAAATGACTTTTTTTCATGTTTTGAGTGTAGTACAATCAGCATCTGCAATAATCTCGAACACGATTTTGTTTGCCATCACCATACTTCCATTCCTTAAGGAACATGGAAGAAAAAATGAAATTAATTTTTTCCTTCACACATTTGATAAATACTGTAAAAAAATTCATGTATTAGCATACTAAAGTACAGTGAAACTTCGATTAACCGTCACTCTTTTAACCGTCAGTTTCTGTTAACTGTACATACTCTATGTACAGTAACCACATTGCCGTGAAAAATCATCCTCGCTTTACTGCTGAGTGGCGGAGGTGCCAGAGTGGCGCACTATTGTTCTATTGATGAGTCACGTTCTTGGCCTGCCTAGCTATCGCACATGTGGTCAGTTTCAGTTGTGGCTGAGAAGCTGTTGTGCTCGGTGCTGTACGTTATTTGTTGCATAGCAGCTTAATTGTTTCAGCATATGATAGTGACATTCACACCAGTAAGTTTGGTTGTTAAGGTTTCTTTTCTTTTTTGTTTTTCTGCAACAGCTAAAAAATGGCTGAAGAGCGGAAACGGGTCATGTTAGATCACAACCAGAAAATTGAGATTATTAAACAATGGAAAAAACGTGAAACTCCCACTTGTATTGCTCTCATTTACGGCGTTGGAAGAACCACAGTGAATGACATTAAATGCGATGCTGAAAAAATAGAACAACATGTTCCAAAAATGCAAAACATCGATGGAGATCCTAAGACTCGTAAAACCATGAAATCAGCAAAATATGACCAACTGGACACTGTTATGTATGAATGGTTTATACAAGCACGGAGTCAAGAAATCCCACTTTCAGCCCCCGTAATAATGGCCAAGGCGGTTGAAACGAACAAAAAACTTGACGGAGATCCTAATTTTAAAGCAAGCATAGGATGGCTCGATAAGTTTAAGTGTCGCCATGGCATTCAGAAACTAGACATTAGTGGTGAAAAACTTAGTGCAAATAGCGCAGTTATTGCCGAGTACACAGAAAAATTTAAAGAGAAAGTGGCCAAATTAAACCTCATTAGGGAACAAGTGTACAATTGCGACGAAACCGGGCTCAATTGGAAAGCTTTACCACAAAATGACATTGGCATCACTTTCGGAGACATCGGCCCCGGGTTTTAAAGTCCAAAAAGATCGGATCACTTTAATGGTTTCTGCAAATGCCACTGGTAATCACAGGTTACCTCTGCTTGTGATTGGAAAATCAAAAACACCTCATGCATTCAAAAATTTTAATTTGAAAGCATTGCCTGCTACCTATTGTGCTCAAAAGAGTGCTTGGATATCTCAAGATATTTTTTCCGATTGGTTCCACAAAGTGTTTGTGCCACAAGTTAGAGCTCATTTGGCTGAAATGCAGTTACCACAGGAAGCATTGCTTCTAATGGACAATGCTGCAGCACATCCCACTTGCGGAATTAAAAGTGATGATGGCAAAATAACATGCCTCTTCCTTCCGGCAAACACACCACCACTAATCCAGCCTATGAACCAGGGCATAATCGAAAACATGAAACGTCATTATAGGAAAGCTTTTATTGGAAGTTTGATTTCATCTGATAATAAAATGTCTGTAAAAGAGTTTTGGAAAACGTACAACATAAAAGGTGCAATTTTCAATGTTGCTGCTGCATGGGATGATCTTCAAGTGTCAAATCTTAAAAATGGGTGGAATAAACTCTGGCCTGGAGCTAATGATGGTGAACCTAAGGAAACTGGGAATGTTAGTGTCAACAAAATTGTGCAACTGTGCAATAATGTACCGAATGCTGAAGACATAACGCCAGCAGAAGTAACAGAGTGGTTGGGATGTGACAAATTGGACGGAGGCTTTGACATTTTGAACGACGATGAAATTGTTTCCAGTGTGATTGATAACGAAGAAGAAGAAATTGACAAAGACGAGTGTTATATTTTGAATGAAAAAACTACGTTAAGCCATACAGAAGCAGAAACAATGTTATCAAAATGCATTGAATCGTTTGAGGGGCAAGAAGAGGCAAACACGATGCAGATACTTCTCCTACATAAAGTACGGTACATTGCCGCTCAAAAGCACGAGCCTCAAAGAAACAAAAGAAAATGACAGACTATTTTAAAATTTGAATATATATGTACGTCTAGAGCTTAAGTTCATGTAACAATATGTACAGTAGATATGTTGTACTACATATACTGTTCTTAATGTAAATTGTATATTGTTTGTTCCTGTAAAATAAAATACATGTGTGTACAGTGTATTTCCAGTTCAAAAACGTGCATTTTTTATCATTCGTTCATATGCAATGTATGTGGGTGGGTTGTTGGTTACGGTTTTTCTGTCATCCGTCTATTCGATTAACCATCACGGTCCCGGTCCCGACCCTGACGGTTAATCGAAGTTTCACTGTATATGGGTTTTAAATAACATAACAAAATGAACAAATTACTCTTTTAATTATATTTACTTTTCATTTACTCTGAACTAGTTGAAGTGGGGTTGTGATCATTTGCCTCTCATGTGCTGAATTTGCTCTGCCATCTTATAAAGTATAGTGACCTGAGGCTCTGTAACCTGTGAGATAAATAGGAGAAACTTCCGAAGGGTTCAAGCAGTGGAAATCAACTTCTGGAGAAGGTACTGTCAGGAGTCCAGGCTCCAGTGCATTAGAAATGCAGATGTTTGAAAACATTGCTGTCGTCCCAATCTCATAAGATTTTTTGGTTTGGAATCCCTACTGAAAGTGGCAAAAATGTTTATTTTGTAAATTTTTAATTTATTCAGATTTTTTTATTATTTATTGTTGCACTAAATACATGGTAAAATTTTGTAACTGGTAAAGTTTTGTAGTTTAGTACTAAAAATTGCATTTTTTAACATTTCTTATCAACGTTTTTGGAATATTTTTCAAACTGATATTCCAGAAAATCTAGAAGTCCTACAACCTTTTGGGAGGTGTCATTTAGAAGGGTATAAAATTATCTAAAAACAAAGTATTTCTATTAGGATGTAATTAAAAGCAATTTTTTTGTGAGGGAAATATAAATAAAAATTTATTACAAAGGAGCTATAAGCTCAAATTAAATACAAGTACGTGCTGTTCTTTTTCTTTGCAGATATATCCCAAAGATCTGTGCAAAATTTCAGAGCAGTAAGTAAGATAGTTTTTATATATATCAAAAAGTATGTATAAAAACATGAAAAATTGAATTTGAGGGAAACTCAGATTTTCTAAAAATGTTCCTTCCTGTTGCAAAATTAAATATTTATGGAATACAAAGGCTTGATATGATTTTTTTATTACTCTGTGGATATTAAAATGATAAATTCTAATGCAATAAACAATAAAATATTTTATTTTACATTTTTAATAATTTATAAGAACAAATATCTTCTACAACTGTCCTTATCAATCTTCTTATCGATCATGTCTCTGTAGTTCACATTTCTCTTCTTTACATTGTCACTAAAATTCACCTGGTCCACATGATAGGTCCTCTTTTTCCAATCTTCTTTCTTCCTCTTTCAACATAGAATACTTCTTTCTTCTGTATTCACTGTACTTGCTTTTCTTTTTTTAGCGAGTTTCAGTATTTTCTTGACAATTTTTCTTGCTACTTCGATAGTGAACTTACTACTTCATTGTAAATAAAACAGCTGATATTTAATACATGTAACATTTATTTCCAAATTAGTACTAATATGATATATATGTGTAAAATTGTATTACATAAATAATATTGTTTTGATATAATACGTAAATGAAATGTAAATTGCTTAGGTGCTAGGTTTTTCCCAAACAATTTGTTTTTGTCTACAAAATATTTCATAAAAAGTATTTTAGTGTGTTTTTTATATAAAGAGCAATTTGAACGATTTGGGATGACAAAATTTTTCATTTTTTATCAATTTTTGGCCATTTTCAGTAGGGACTCCCCTTAATGTATGAAAAGCATTACTAATACTTGGAGATTAGAAACTGAAAGTCACTTAAGTCATTTTGAACACACACCCACCCAGTATATATGTTTGTTAAGCTACTTTTATTCGTTCAATGTGTTTTTATCATGGTTATTACTATGAGATGCGTACAGAAAGATATTTCAGATATAGAAAACAATAATTTTGATAATAATCAAACTTACGTTATTTATACATGTCACTGATTTGTTTTATTCTTTTACCTGTCTTCAGGTTATATAGCAAATGAAACTATTATAGCACTGATAAACAGCAGATGGAATGATATTGCTCCACATCTTTTGGATTATAATTTTACTGTAGCACCAACACTGAGAGATGGAGTTAGTGCAGCGATTAGAAAGTTTTATTTTGGCGAGGAAGAAATATCAGTAAAAAATGCAGACAAACTTGTACAGGTAAATTTTTATTAAGTTATATTCTATTATTTCTATTTCTATTATTAGGTCATGTATTCATATGAATAACAACAGTTCCATTTTCTGAAACTTATGTCATTCTACGTTTGTGGTGAATCATTGTGAAGTTTTGTCTTTTCTTTTTACAGTTATCATACTTTCTCTATTGGCACCACTAACATGTTCACTCATATCACTCAGTGGTTTCCATCTAGTAGTCTTCCTTGTCGAAGCATCCAGCGCTCATGCACTTTACCTTATGTGTTTTATACTGACACAGAATGTGCTCTTATTTGTGATACTCTCATCTATTTGTCTTTCCATCCAAATTTCCACTATTTTCTGTATTTAGAAAAAGTAGCAGACACGAGATCAAGACGATGGCGCGGAACAGAGTCCGGTGGCGGAAGTTCATTGATGCCCTATGCTCCACTTAGGAGATGCAGGAATAATGATGATGAGCAGACTGACTTGCTATACTGATACTGACGTTTCAGCATTGTAAAGCATCAAGTTTGAACTTATAGATGGCTAGCCAAGTCTCATAAACGTATTTCATAATCTTCCTTCTATTCCTCAAGTCTATGTTATGTTTCAAACAGTGTAATTAAATTATAAATTAAATAATTTTTTTTAATGTTCCCAAAATGTGGAGGTAAAAAAGACTACTTGGTTTGCTTTGGGCAGCCAGTCAAACAAATTCTCCATCTTAGGTGAAAATGTTATATGCAAAAATATTACTGAAACAGTTCAGTGATAAGCTGAGCAACAAAACAAACGCATAGCATATATTTCTTCAAAGAAAAAAGTTTTGTCATGCCTAATCAAAAGTCAAAATCATGAGACTGTCATTCTTTGAACTGAAGTACTGAACAAACATTAAATTTCTCATTTAACTTGGCAAACATGGCAGTGAAGCCATGCATATATTTATACAACTGGGTAAAAAGATAATCTATATAAAACAGCTATGAAAAAGTTACATGACACATTTAGATGAAGAAGAGATAAGCCATGGATCATAATAATGAACCTGCTCACAAGACACTCTATAGGAAGGAGTTTGTAATCCAGAAAAATGTCACTATGCCAGAATGCATATCCTGCACCCTCATGTCACTGGCTTCATTTTCTAAAAACAAAGGAAACACTGAAGGGAAACACTGTCATTTTTATGACATATATGATATCAAGAACATCAACAGAAAGTGTAAAACCGATTCTACAAAAAAATTCTTAAATTGCTTTTAATGGATTTTGACACTGCTTCATTGCTTTGAAGAGTAATGAAGTCACTGGCATGAATACAGTTTCCTAAGGAGACCACGGTGATATTTACCAACAAGTGTACAGCAATTATGTAACAATAAGTTTGTAACAAAGAATTGGAGGCACCTTTCACAGTGGTACACCAAAGAGGTAACAGGTACCCACATGAAACTGAGATCGTGGAGTCACAAAACTGTGGTTTTGTTTTAGTGCGAATCTTGAACCTCATTGTTAAGTTTTTTATATAGTTTATGGACAGTGTTGTTACCATGGACTGACTTTGCAGAAGCAACCACAATTTTAATAATAGTGGAGCACAGCCATGAGATATAATATAATAATAGTCCAGCTGTTGTTTACTAATAAGTTTGTAACTTTATTTTCAGCTTCATATTTCTATGTAATTTATGCACCATTGAAGGACCCAGAGGGAGCTTCCCCATTGAGGAGCAGTACTGATGTCGCTAGATTAACAAAACCCCTTAGTTCATGTTATGGCATATTCAAGTATTTTAATGTTGAATACATTAGGTAACAGAGAAATATTGATTAGAATATATGTTTTTTCCAGATGGTTGGCGACCGCCTTTTTAATGTAGACATTTTACGAGCTGTTCTTCTTCAAGCTTCTCAAAGCATCTCCCCCATTTACACTTATAAATTTTATTACCGTGGAGAGGATAGTGTGAGTGAATCCTTCAGTCGCACTCAGAACAATTATGGTATTGCAGGTTTATTTCTTTTCAGAATATGTAGTATATATTTAAGTAATTAATACTTACTTTACTAACTTCATTGTAATGTTAATATAATAATATGGTCATTTATCCCTATTTACATAAAAAATGAATATTTACTGATCCACATAAGCCTGCTAATTGTTTTTGAACTGTTAGCTATGCAGAATTACAAAATAATTACTGCCACTCAATCAATATTGTATGTGGTAGGTAACTGGAAAGATAGATGCAGTAACTACTAGCAGTCAATCCCACACTACCTTTGTCTATCACTTACTGTTTCTTCACAACAAAACTTGCACACTTTTGATATTCTTGCCATAAATCAATTAAATTTCAACTTTATTTATTAAGTTTACTATAAATATTCATATCTTCTTCTTTCACTGGCTCTACAGCCCTTGGTTGGTCTTGGTCTCAGCAACAATCCTCCTCCAATTCCCTCTATCATTTGCCAATCTTTTCCAGCCTCATAGCAAGGTCTTGAGTGCTGTCATCCATCTATCTTTTCTTTGGTCAGCCCCTCCTTCCATAAATTCTCACTGCTTGAAAACAAAGCTTGTTTACAGTTTTTGACATTTTTGCTATTCATATTAATCGTTTATGTTACATGGTTTAAATTGTCCTTTTCAGCAAGTTGCTACTGTTTTGAGACCATTATTACATGACTTTCAATTATTTAAAGTATACATGCAACTTATAAAATAGCTTATTGCCACTTGCATAACATTTAATAATATGTTATTTAATAAAATATAAATGCAACTAACGCACAAATACATGTACAAATAAATGTGAGTAGCAGAAATACTTGTGTCATCACAATATGCTTCAGAAATGACAGCAGTATGTTTGAAGGGAAAAATGACACTATGGAACTGTGAAATGACACTTTTGCTGCAACTACTGTACAAGACTGATCAGCGTATGTGCAGAATCGATGAAAATTTTGCTAGACTTGCAGCAATGTTTGTAGATGTGTATCTCAATTTTATTGTTCAAAAACGATTGTCAGGTTTACACACATCTCAAGTACATATTAATACATTATAAATAACACTACAACATATACAGTGTATATGGCTAAATATTTATTTATGATTGCATGCAACCAATATTCAAACAAATATAAAATCTAGGGGCAAGTCATGGTGATGACACATCCTACGCTATGAGCACAAGCATTGTGAACCCTGAAAAAACTGAAAATGATAGAGCCATGATGAGTAGGTTTGTCAACATGTGGACTACATATGCATGCACTGGGTATGTATCAAATAATTTGATTTAATAATAACAATAATGAAATTTATGCTTTGGTAGACAAAGTTGAATTTTAACATACAATGTTGCTCTAGTTCTAACGTTTACAACAAAGCGCAGCAATTTTATCTATAAATTCTTTTCAGTAGCGATGAATCCATAACTTTATCAAGAGCAAGGGTATGTTAAAAAAGTGTTAGAAATAGGTAAACCATGTAATTAATGGTTTGGATGTTCTGTTTTTGTTAGTAGTCACTTTCTCATTTACAATTGAAAATCGCTGCATTTTTAAATATTCTTCAAGATTTATATTTTTAAAAATCACTCCATGGCATTGATCTGAAACAAAGTACTTTTTTATGAAGGTAGATTTTACTACTTAGTCCTCTTTAGTGGCCCCACTGCTGTTGAATATTATTGTTAGAATATGTCTTCTCTGTTATTCACCATCTTTCAATTTACCACACTCTCCAATGTTCATGTTTTTCTCCAACGTTCAAAAAGATTTTCTGACATATTCTTACTAAAATCTTCTTTTTTTTTAATTTCGAGATTTTTTAAAAATGTTTGGCTTAAGCAGCTGCATCCTGAGGTTTTTTCTAAATGTTAACAGGGATATAATATTTATGTTTAAATTTGAAAATGAGCATTAGCTACTGGTGGTTTAATTTTATAAAAAGCAATGTTTCTTATTCCAGAAATCTATAGTTATCTCAGGCAAACAACACACATGTAGTGTGATCTATCACTCCAGTGATAGTCACATAATTAACAGTTACGTTATCTTGCAGAATCCACATGGCAAGTAAATAAGCAGAGCACTTTTATAAAAATTTGGACAACTCAAAATGCATAAACTCACTATGTACAACATACAGAATAAAAAAATGTTTAAGTTTCTTTTTTTCACTGTGTTGTGCACTTAGTAATTTGTTTTCTGGTATTAAATGAGAGGACTATGGTTATTTACTTGTCAGGGGATTCTGAAAATAATAATGTATGTATATGAATAATGATTATTCATATGTAGTTGATAGTAATTATTAATGTAGTGATAAATTAGTACAGTATTTATGTGTTATTTGTCTACTTTGTGTTTTAGAATTGTTTGCTGGAAGGCAACTACAAATTTCTAGTATAACTGACACATCACTTTCAAAAAAATTAAATCTGCAATGGATATTTATTTGTTATGGATTAAACAATTTTATAATGCTAATTTAATCCTGTGCTTTTCTAAACAATTTTAGTGTACATTCTTTTTCTTGTTGTTTATGTTTAACAAGAGTGTATTTTATATGACCTTATACAAGTCACTTTATTCCCTAACAGAACTGACATTCAAGCTGACATGTTTAGCTTCATGAGCTTCAGGTAACCAGCAATATATGAGAGAACATTTATAGAACGTTGTTTCTGCAATTCATTTTTATTTCAGAACTCCTAGTTTTGGAAAGGACGTAGTGTATTGGCGGAGAGTATCTTTACTAGGATGGCTGTTTGATAGAATTAACTATATTGAGGTACATTCTGCAAATGATTTCCGTCTGAATGCAAGTTATAATTTTGCTAACAAAGATTTCTGGAGTAGTTTGCCCATTAATGAGCCTGCTTCTGGAAGATATTGTTGACGGGTTTTTGCAAGAACTATATTTATTGTCCTGTGTGTGTTTATGATGTATTTGTGTATAGTTGTACACATAAAAGTACTATACAATACTTAGTATACAATTTTTATTGTTATTTTTTGTCATCAAACTTAACTTTTTTCATATGTGCCATACCTTGTTTCCTTCCTGTGATAAATAGACTCTACTATGTGAATAAGGCTTATTATTATGTACTAGAAACCCTTGGAGACACAAGCATGACATTAGTAAAGAAAAAAAAACATTATTATTAAAGAAAAAACTATTAACAAACATCACAGCCACACATAAAAATAGCAAAATGATATAAAATAAATACAAAAAGTAACGTTGAGCATGTTGCTGATTACGTAATGGAATGTGATAACTCATTAACCAGTAATTTGATATGTAATGAGTGTGTGGCACTTAATACAATGTAATAAATTGCGACAACACAAAAAACTTGACTATTGGCGCATAGGATATGGTGGTGCGTGTGTTATAATGCAAAAGTCTATATTGGAGGATTTAAGATTATTTATTGTACACAAGAAATATGAAATCATTTATGTAATACATTTAACAAGAATAAATAATAATAGTCTTTGCAGATATAGTCTTTCAAAATGTTAAATAATGTTCATATACAATTTGTTGTACATTACATATACGAAGATTTCCACGGCAATGTGGAGATGGAGGTTTTTTGTAGTGGAGTCGTCAGGCTTGGCGTACGATGACAGATGGTTGACCCTGGTGATGATTACAGCTGGGCTGGTGTCCTGAAGTTCATACGTTAACACTGACTATTCGCACTCGAACACTGATTCTAGTGGTACCGTTAATGGAATTTTACACAGTAATTAGAATAATACAAGTATCTCAGGTAACAGTGGATATTTAACTAAAAACGGTATATTAAACTTATACCTATCTGGAATCTTCAAGTGTTCACTTGTAACACTAGATCTACCACGGTCAGCAGATCTTCCTAAGCGGAAATCTTCCACTCACACGGAAACTACTGATGATAATATTACAACAATAAGTAAACTTTTAAATACTTCTGGTACTGTAGAATACCTCACACAGTAAACCCAGTTTAAGTTCACTTTTATACCCGTTACATTACAATGAACAATAACGTGTCTGAAGATGGATTAATTAAACAGTTTTGAGAGTTCGCACTTGTTACTACCGACGAATGGACTTAATGAATTTTCACAATAGAAAATTCTTGAACGAAAAGCACACGTTCCCTTTGTGACAGCTAGAAAAGAAAAACTGGTCGTTCAGCACCCAGCTGAGGAAAATTCCGACTGACCTTCGAAGCTTCGTATTGGTGGAAAAGAAGTCACATGGTTATTTTGCACACAGCACTAGTGTGGTTTCATGCAGGAAAGTGCACAGAATTTGCTAGGGCATGCATAGATGGTTATCTATGAATGTCTTATCTCAAGTAGAATTGCGTTTTATAAAGAGTTTTATATTTTAAAAAAAAATCAAATTTTAACGTTAGGCTATATTATGATCAGGAAATATAGGGAAACTGTAGCTAATATAATAATTTATGTCCAGTTCAAGTGTCAATACGATCGGATAATTATATCACGCACGGCAGGGTAAAACGTTTAACACTCGCGCACGCGCGCACATTTCCACTGACACAGTACATGAATAAATAGAATACAAAATAATAAACAGTTTGACTTATCCTACTTCCTTATCTGTTCTAAGATACAAAACTTATAGTGAAAAAAACCAAATCTAACAAAATACCATTTAAAACCTGAATGTTCATCGTCCGTGTATTTAGATTAGCCTGCACTGCTTATCAGGATCCTGTGTTTCATTGCAAAATGTATGTTAAAAAAACTGAAAAAGATTACAGAAAATGAGACAAATTTTGGTGGTCCTGATATTTTGTTGTACATCATTATTTGAAGTCTTTAGATTGTGTGTATGTGTGTGTGTGCCCACAGAACCAGTGGCGGCGATAAGGCCCCCGCAGACCCCGCCGCGCGGGAAAAAAATTAAAATGGGCTCCACCACCGAAAAAAATAAACACAAAGTGAGTAGAGAACAACACTGTAATGTAAGCGTAAGACTGGGAAAATTAAAAGTTTAAAAAATAAGTATTAAAATACCAAAAAGATAGTCTTTTTAATAATATGTAATTATGATTATTTTATGGTTAGTTTTTGTAAGTATTTCATCATTTGTAAGTCGATTCCCTTTCCCCATGCGCTGAACTTCCGCCTTCGCGGCGCCCGGTGCGATGAGTCACAATTGCAACAGAATACACATTTGATGTTACCAAACAAGTGTCAAACTACGCCTAATACTAGCAGTCGTACGTCGCATCTTCGCGATAGGAGTGTCCGTCTTTCCTGTTCGGAGTGTAGAGTGCCGCTTTGTGTTTCAGTGTTTATGTTTCGAGTTGTTTTTTGTTTTAAGTTATGGAAAGTAAACGTGATTATTTAAGTGGTGTGAAAAAAAGAAAACTACAAAAACAGTGGGCAGAATCACTTAAAAAACTTCCAAAAATTGACACATTTTTTAAAAACCCATTTACTAATGAACAACCAAGTGAATTTGAATGCGAACCTGGAAACATACCCGGACCAAGTAACTCGTCACCCACAACAAGACGGATAGTGCTACCTGCGGCAGCCTCTGAAGAAGCCTTTTAAAGGAGAAAACCGGTTAAGGCTGTAAGGTAAAACTTTTTGCTTTTACTTATAAAAAACCTAGTGTTCCGAGTCGTTAAAGTAATAGTGATATTTAGTATAATATCTCTAGTTTCTCGCTATGATTCCCTACTCAGTGCACATTTGGAAAATGAAAAGTCCAGAGCAAAATACCTTCGCCATGGCGTTCAAAATCAAATTATTTGCTTACTAGGAAGATCAGTACTAAATTCCTTACTAAAAAAAATTCACTCTGCTCCATTTTTTCTATTATTGTTGATAGTACACAGGACATTTCAAAAACAGATGAAATGAGTTTTGTAATCAGACATGTCAATTTAACAGAAGAAAGCCCTGGGAAAAATAAAATTGTAATAAATGAATCTTTTTTGGGATTCACAGAGATAAGTGATGTCAGTAACGATGGATTTGAGAACAAGATTTTGGACATTTTAAAAACAAATGATGTAGGTATCAGTAAGTGTAGAGGTCAAGGTTATGATGGCGCAGCAACAATGAGTGGGCGGTATTCTGGGTTACAGAAAAGGATAAAGGATCAGGTACCCAACACCGAATATGTACACTGCGCTGCCCTCAACCTGAACCTGGTAATTAATGATTCTGTTTCACATATTTCTAGGTCAGTCAGTTTTATGACATAGTCCATAGATTATACGTATATTTTAGTGAAAGCTTACCTCGATGGCAAGATTTGAATGCTGCCGTTAAAGAAGACAGCTCAACTAAGAACCTAACTTTGAAAAAGCTATGTCCTACAAGGTGGTCATCTCGAAATGATTGTCTGTTAGCTTTAAGAAATGACTTCAAAAACTTGATGAAATGCCTAACAGAAATCATATTGCACTGTTCTAAAAAAGCCAAAGTAGAAGAAGCAGCAGCAATCAGAAATTTTTTGGAAAATTTTGAGTTTATCCTTTTGCTTTCCCTTGAAAGCAAAGTACTTGAGAATGTTAACATAGCTTCAAAAGCTTTACAAAAGCAAACAGTTGATCTTGACAAAGCGTGGTATTTTTTGAGCCGTGCATGTGATCAGTTGAACGTTTTAAGAGGTAACTTCTGGCTTTCTGGTTGATGCAAAAGAGTTGGCCCAGTCTTGCAACATAACTTGTGAAATGAAAAATAAACAAGCGGTTTGTAAAACACTTTTTTGATGAGATTTCTGTCAATCACAGACTTGACAATCCAGTAAAGGCGTTTGAAATAAAAGTGTTCAACGCATCGCTGGATATTGTGATAAATCAGCTACAAATGAGATTCAAAGCTTGCGTTGTATTGTTGAAAGGTTTTCATTTCTGTCACCTCAGAATTTGGTAAACTTAACACGAGAAGAAGTAATAGAGAAGAGTGAGCCTCTCGTAAATACGTATCCAGCTGACCTCTCAAAATCACTGCCCGATAAGTAATATCTTTCAGAACATTGCTAGCCAAAGAAATCGGCCAAAAGAAAAACGTCAGGGAAGTAATGATTTTACTAGTTAAGGAAAATTCTTGCCTTGTCAGTTGCCTTCCAGATTTAACTACAGCTCTACAACTTTACTTGACCCTTCCTGTTACAACAGCTACGGCGGAAAGAAGTTTTTCAAAACTAAAGTTAATAAAGTCGTACTTAAGAAGTATGATGACCCAAATGCGTTTGAGTGACTTAGCAATTTTAAGCATTGACCATGAAGAAACACAGAAAATTAATATTAGTGAAGTAGTTGAGCAGTTTCTAACTCTTAAAAAAAGAAGATTAGGACAACAGTAAACTTCAGACCAAGATCTGTAGACACTCAAGTTATGCTAAATTTAAATGAACCTTATAATATTAGAATATTAGACCTATTTATTATAAACTCTGCTAAAATCAGAACTTTGTAAACTGTGTTGTGAAATGGTAAAGTGAAAATACATGAAAATATGAAAATTAAAAACTATAGACCATCCTATTCCTATAGTGAACGATGCCGTGACATGTAGATTTCATTTTGAATGGTATTATAATTATTTTTAATAACATGTTTAGACAAACAAAAATAGAGGGGCTGGCGGTCATTACACCATTACACGTGATCACTTTCGTTCAATAAAAGTCATTTCTCGACCATTTTTTGTCGAGTAGGCTTACATACGTCAAGTGCGTCGCATTAGCAGTAAACGATTTTTATCTATTGTGTGTGTAAAACATGAGTAGTTTAGCTTAAAGCCTCGTTTTACAGTTGTATGATTTAGTTAGTAAAAAAGTTCACATGGTTTATTTTACCACCTTATGCCCCATTTTGTAATTTAACTTTTTTTTCAAAGGGTCCCTTAATTTTTTTGTGGAGGGGCCCCATTATCTTAGCGCCGCCACTGCACAGAACTTCTTATTTTCTAATAATTTATGTATACTATTCCAATGCAGAACATAGTATCTCAGATAAACAAAAAAATAAAACATTTACCTGAGCCAGCTTTTGCTCAATGTGAGCTTCATCAGAGGTGCCCACAAAAAGTACGGTCATCTTTATTTTCTTATTGTAAATATGAACATTCAATTATCTAAGGTGTATTTCACAGGACAACTTTTCTGTAATAATGGAGATCAATTATATTACCTTATTTCTTAATATACTCAGAATCTGATAAATCACTCAGCATCTACAGAAATTTAAAGGTGATATCATTTTTATACTTGCAAACAAATATAATTATTTTTGTGATAATTATAAGTAGAAAAAACATGAGAGCTACAGTTTAATTGTGTGTAGATGTGTGTGTTTGTGTATGTGTATGATTTAGTACATACACACAGTCACTCATACATACAAGAGTAGGGGAAAAGTCCTGGGTCTGAATAGAAAAACAACACTATTTGGATTAATTTCCATTTGTTTCCCGACATAATCTCCATTTAGCTCTACACACTTTTTCCAACGATGTTCTGAATAATACATTTTATTGTTTTGTCTCCAAGTCGCGCTCTAATACAAAGGTACAATCTTACCTATTTTTTATTTTCCGTCGTGCGACTTCGTATATTTTTATTTATAGCACTACGCAATATGTTCTGAAGTGGTTATGCCAGACTGATAAACCGATTTGTCGAGGTACTCAAAGTAGCTCATGGCTCAAAATTGACAGCATGGCTGACTTGATTGTTGTCAATAAATCTCTTTCCGCTGAGCCATTATTTGAGGTTAGGAAAGAGGCAGAAGATGGTTAGGGCTAAGTCGGGTGAGTATAGTGAGGAAGCAATTTGAACTTCAATTTTTTGATTTTAGGCATCACAACAATTGACATGTGAAATGCATTCTTTTAGTGAAACAGCACTTTCTTTTTTTGCTAAATGTAGTAGTTTTTCTTGATTTCATTATTTAATAGGTACAGTAGGTTTGCACAGTATTCACCACTAATTGTTTTCCCCTTTCTAAGGTTAATGAAGATTACTCCACATGCGTCCCTAAAAACAGTTACTATAACCTTACCATCAGAAGGCATTGTCTTTACCTTCTTTGGAGTTAGTTTGCCTTGTGTGGTCCATTGATTTGACTGTTGTTTGACTCAGGAGATTTGTGGTTGGATTGTGCATATAGAGTGCCAAACTATCGGTTCAAACATCCTTTCGATATTATTTTTGGTCAAGTGTCAGCATATGCGGAACCCTTCTAGTGCACAGCTTTGTCATACAGGGATGTTCATGTAAGGTAATGCGCACATGTTCCATTGATATACCAACAGTCTCTGCTATATCAATCACTTTCATTCTACTGTCTGCTAAATGATTTTGTGGGCATTTTTCTTTTTTCTTTTATTTTTTTTTTAGGTATAGTCACTTCAATGGGATGTCAAACATGTGGGTCGTCAGTTATGCTTGCCCAGCCCATTTTTAAGTCAGCAACTCAGCACTTAACCTTTGTATTCAATCCCCCAACATTGAATCCAGTTCCTTTATTTATTTTGGTTGCAGTTAAGCCTTTCAACAACAACAAATTAATAAAAAATAATGACATCATGTATATCCAGTCTATCCATTCTTAAAATGATGTTCGAGGTGCTTACAGCTGTGGACTGTGAAACTAATAATAAACAACTGATTGGCTTGAAAGCATTGAAACTAAGCCTACAGAGGATGAAATCATAACAAGATCAAAATAATGAGAATAGTGGCGCTATCTCAATGTGAGGGCCAGAACTTTTCACCCTACCCTTATACTTTTACATACTTTTGTGTTGTGCAATTTGCTGTTTCCTGCATAAAACTCCGCGTGTAGTATCCAACTTTGTAACGTGTCAAAAATGGGGTATTTTATTTTATTTCAGTTTTCGGGGTTTCATAAAAATATTGTGCAAGTTTTAATTCCATTGTAACAGACCACGTGTTGACTGAAACAGTTTTAGAACAAAGGCAAGACGCAATATTCTGTTGCAAAATCAGTTACGGTATGCAGCCACCCTCTATTTCCACGAACTCTGCTTATGTGTGGTCATGTGCCTGTACGCAGTGACTCAGGTATGCGCGCAGTTGGGACGCGAAGAAAATCAACCGATGCTATCAAAAAATGGCGCAGAAACGAACAATTTGTGAGATCTATCATCCGACCTGCAGGATACGCAAATTAAGGACCACCCCTTTTTTGACGTCAGACCAGAAGTGCCTAGAGATCGTCGGCACACACTACCGAAACAAACACTATGTAGCATGTGCCTAACCAATAAGCCACAACAACTCAACTGTAAGCGACGACAAAATCCGTTGGCAGTGGACTTGAACTTCCTACCGCTCGCAATAGATGCCAGCCCAGTCTTTCTCTGTTTGTGTCGGCCGACACAGAGCCAAGTCAGGCTCTTTACAAAAATACATATTTTACCGGTAATAAAGTGAAATAACAGTGAAATTATGTGACCGCGGTCGAAATAAAAAGTGGAGAACACATCTATCGATTTTTCGGACACTAACAATAAATTTGTAATGATGCAATAATGATCAACCAAGAACCACGTTGCCGGAGGGGGGAATTTTCCAGAATGATAAGGGTTTTATAATTTTCTGTGTGTTTGTGAGAATGTAAATTGCAGGCTGGGCTGTTTGTGTTTGTGTAATGTACAAGGTAAGCTATAGCACGTAAGTAAATACTGTAAAATTACCGATTACTAGGAAATTGTATTCCAGTCAAAAAATATACTAAAAGATAATAGGTTTTGTAGACAGACAGAAATAAGTAATGAATAATTTGAACAGAATATATTCAATGCATAATAAAGCTTAAATAATTCTCTTCATAAAAGCGTGTAGAGTAAGTCATTTCATTAACCTATGAAACACATGTTTGTATCTTACGTTCGTACGTAAGAATCCTGGACCCAGATAAATGAAACTTTGAAGGTAGGTGGAAGTTATCTTTATGTATTTTATATATTTTAAAAGTGTATTTAACGTCACAACTTATAATGGATCCCTGACTAAGTACTGATTTCCCAAATCAGGGTCTAACTGATGAGAAAATGAACATGTTAATCATGGCAATATTACACTGTATTTTGACAAAAGTCAAAAAAATGTCAAGCCAGTGGTATTGTTTCCAGATAAACAATGTATGAACACTTGATAAAATTTATCATTTTGGCCACAAACGATATTTTCAGAGTACTATAGGAGTAATAGATACAGCGTAGTGTTGATTAACCAGAAGTCAATGATCAAGAAAACCAGTACCACTATACTACACTCAATTAGGGTCACATCGCACAAAGGATGTGAAAGAGTGCAAGGATGAATACGAATTTTATTAAAAACCAGCATCTGATATTAGATGTATGGGTTTCTGTCTAGGGGGAAAGTGAGAACGACTGTGGATGAAACAAATATTTTTTTTTTATAAACTGAGTGGTGCAGAATATTTCAAACAGTAAAAATCTATTGGTTATGAAACACTATGTCATGTTCATATTTTAATATGCCTACAGTATTAATTTATTCATAAATCCGGTTTACTATTGCTAAATGAGCGTTGTAAAAGTTGACCTTGTTTGTGCTGTGCTACCACTTGAACAAATAAAGGTGTATTCTGCTATGTAGTATACTACTATTATCATGAATGCGTTACATACCAATGATAGCGTAACACATACCTCTTCAAACTTAAGACCACTCTTTAAGGCCAGGGTTCACTGTCTGTTGAAATGCTATGATGTTGTTAAGGTCTATAGCAGTACTTTTTTAAGTGCTAGTTATGAATGTTTAGTAGAGAACTTACAGTGACTTTTAGTCCCTCTTAAAAATTACTACAAATATTGGTTCTACAAAAGTATTTTTAAAAATGTTTCTACTAAAATAATTGTCATAAACATTGAGAAATAAAGTTTGAGCAGAAATGTTTGTTTTGGTTTATGTTTGTATATGTGTATTGTACATATATTTATACTGTATGAAATGCTGTAAACCACAATTAAAAATGAGCAACTAACAAACAGCTCTGGTATGGACATATGCAAGAAAATATTCAAGGAAAAATTTTATCAATCCAGTCCTCCAATGAATACCAAGAGGGAGGAATGAGAAAGGCCCAGGAAGAGTTAGAATAAAGGAACCAGCAAAGAAATGGAATCAACAGGTTTAAAATAAAATCTGTTACTACAATGAAATTTCTGGTGATAAGGACTTAAGATGACACTAAAGATTGGTTTAACTGATGATAAATAAGTAATTGTGTGTGTGTGTGTGTGTGTGTGTGTGTATGTGTGTGTGTGTGTGTGTTTAAATACGAGGGCTATTTGTTTTTCAACCTCCAATAGACCAAAAAACAGACACATGAATGACATCAATAATTTTGTTATATACAAAAGTTTCATATATGGCTGATTCTACAATTAGAGGACCAATTGATGCCCCTGGATCATTTTTGATATTAATATGTACCTAAAAAACTTTTTCATATTCTTTACTTATGAAAAAAAGTGCTTTAACAATAATATATAGATAAGAATTATTTGATATCAATTTAAAAATATTTACAAATTTTGAAACAACCAAAAAATCATTAGCATGGATGTCCCCCATACAACCTTTGCAAGTTGAAGTGTGTGTTTATTACTTTATATAAAGGCAACTGTTGAATTCCTTATATGTTTCAACTCATAATATAATAACAGACGACTACATCAAGAATAAACATTTTTTCCGTTACTATTATAGCAAGGCTGAGCCATGAAATGTTGTCCTCAAAATGTCTTGTCATTAGCATGGGCAGATTTAATTTGAGTTTTTAAAAGCAGGGAAATTTTTTCCCTGGATGAGAACTACAGTGGCAACCCTGCTTAAGCCTCCTTTCAGTTGCAATATGGTTGTTTGTAGATTGTTTTCTTGCCTGTTGTAGTTACATCAAGTTTTATTACAAAATTGAGGTGAGTATGTTAATTGGTTGTCATTAGAATGGGCTGCACATATAATGTAGCCTTTTAATAATAAAATTATAATATACTTATTCATTTATCACTTCAAATGTGTTGAATCATAAGATACAAACTTAGGTTAGTAAGCTGCACACACAGTCAGTGAAAAGTCAGCCGATTGTCCTTAGCATGGAGATATGATTTGACATTAGCATGGATGGTCTTTTAACCATGCCAATGACTTTGTTTTGAATTCCAGTCAATTAATTAAATTTACATATTTTTAAATAGATTTTTTCATTTTTTAACAATATACAAATTAAATTGTTTTTATCCTTGATTTCTTTTTATTGCAGTTCTTTTTATTGTAGTTTCATTGAATTTGTTTTTGATACAATTTCTTATGGTAAATAAAACCCAGAATTGTTAACTCGCAGTTTCTTAAAACTTTTCATGAAATATAGGCCCAAAGGAATTTAGTACTAACTGCTTTTATAAAAAATATTTTAAAAATAATTCAGTTACATGAAGATAGTCTATGTCTCTTAGGAATAAAGTTTTGGGCTAATTTCCGAGTTGACATTACTTTGTAACGGTACAGAATTGTGCGCTACCCCAGTTTGAATTTTATTTTATATCAATTCAGTTAATTTTCAAATTGTCAGATTTCACCTGTGAGGTGCCTCAGTACAACACAATGTTAGCATAAACAATGATGTCTAGACAACTAGACTAGACGTATTGCGTAACCGCCCCAGTAAGCAGCAGTCCTTGTGAATCACAGTATGCAGATTGTCATCAGAGAGTGAACAACAGACAGCCAGCAGCAGCATACAGCACAGTTCGTGAATTAAAAAATAGTGGCCTCGGGCGTGCAAGATAGGCTGTAAAGTAAAACGGTCTATCTTTTAAAGTATTAAAACAAGTAATAAAAAGCGTATAAACAGTGTAACGCGCGGCCAGCCTACAAAAGATCAAGTGTTCGAAAAGTTACGTCGGCCGACACAATTATTAAATGTGAAAAACGTGGTTTTAGTGACCAGTAAAACTTAGTACCAGTCCAAAGACAAAATTACTTTAATGAGCTTCAATTGACTTTCAAAGTGAGGGATAAAACACGTGCATCATCAGTTGGAGTAGAGCAACAACCAGGATGAGTACTATATTATCAATTCAGAATTTTTAACTACATAACATTTATATTTACAGACGTTTTCCTAAATCATGAGATCACAAAGTGGGGTTTAAATAGAATGTCAAAGTCAAAGAACGAATGTGCGTGAGTGTGGGTTTAAATTACGTATTGGTTCATTAAAAATATAAATAGTTTGTCATAGGCTAGTTAAGCAAGAAATATTCATTTTGTTAATTTTTTTGATTTTATATGTTACTAATTCAACGAGTATTTTAACATACCAGAAGAGAAATAAGAAATTTAATTGTCATCAAAGTGAGACGGAGTAATTAATCATTTAATAAACCAGACTTTATTTGTTTAAATGTAAACAGTGTATTGATCTTTATACCATGTATCTCAAATAATCCTTTCTGCAGCAGTTTCGTCTGTACGACTCTGGGAGAACCCTAAGGTAAGAGTTAATTATTAATTTGAATTAATTGAGGAGTTTCACTGGCCCCGAACAAGGGACCCGAGTAATGATGCACGTGTTTTATCCCTCACTTTGAAAGTCAATTGAAGCTCATTAAAGTAATTTTGTCTTTGGACTGGTACTAAGTTTTACTGGTCACTAAAACCACGTTTTTCACATTTAATAATTGTGTCGGCCGACGTAACTTTTCGAACACTTGATCTTTTGTAGGCTGGCCGCGCGTTACACTGTTTATACGCTTTTTTATACTTGTTTTAATACTTTAATAGATAGGCCGATTGTAATAGTTTCGGCCTAGCTTACACCCGAGGCCACCGTTTAACTTTTAGCTGCACTGTATGCTGCTGCTGGCTGTCTGTTGTTACTCTTGTGGTGACAAACTGCATACTGTGATTCACAAGGACTGCTGCTTACTGGGGCAGTTACGCAATACGTCTAGTCTGTTGTTTAGGCTAACTGTGTGTTGCTGGTTAAACTGAGGCACCTCACAGGTGAAGTCTGACAATTTGAAAATTAACTGAATTGATTTAAAACTGGGGTAGCGCACAATTCTGTACCGTTACAACTTTTAGTCCTTAAAACAATTTTTTTACCAATCACGTTTTTTTTTATTTAGCTTAATAAAATACTTGATTGGTTAATAATGTTTATTCCATTACTAAAATTAATCTCTGGCCCATACATCAGCCCCAACTTTTATCTTAATGCGCTTTTGGTATTTTGCAGAAAATTTACCATTATAAGAATGGCTAAGAAAAAACCTATGAGTAAAGAAGAAAGATTGAAGAAAAAAGAGATTGTGAAAAGAGAAGAAGAGAGAGAATTAAACAGAGTGCCGAAGCTACTGAAGCATTGAAAAAACAAAAACATGAGATTTATGTACGGTTAAAAAGTCAGGGAAAGGTCAAAATGGTTAATCAGATGACCAGAAGAGAGAAGAAAGAAAAACGCAAAAGGTGGAAGATTAATTAAAAAAATAGACGAGCTAAAATCAAATCTGCACAGGAAATCGAGAAATGGAATACGCCTCCAGAATCAAGTGAAAATGAAGAGAACCCAGGTAATGAATTAAATATTCATAAACCTGATAATAACAATGTGGTAGCCGGATGAAGTGCAGATCATTCTCCAGGCTTAAGAGAATGTGACAGTAGTCAGAAAAAAAGTGGTAGAAAGAGAGTTCGTAAGGACAGATCAGCCTGCTACAGAAAAAATTAAAAAATTGAAAATGGAGATAGAAAGACTGAAGAGGTCAAGGGACAAATATAAAAAAAAATGCTACAGAGCTGAAAAAAAGCTAGGTTTACAGGTCCGAACGAAGACGTAACACCAAGGAAAAAAGTGAAACAAATTATGCAAAGAAATGGAATTGTGAATAAAAAAGTAAGAAGAGAACTGCTTTGGAGTGCTTCAATGAAACGTAATTTAGCAGAAAAATATAAAAATCTGAGGTCACAAAAAGAAAAACAAATTTTTAGCAAAATAGTAGGGGGAAAAGTTTTAAGAAAATATAGAGTTGTTAGCCAGTGTATAGGTTTTCTTCACAGAAAACTGTTAAAATCAAATGCAAACAGACTAACAACTTTCTCTTATGAGCGGATGAAATCAGCTAGCCAACAGTTTGTTAAAAACAAAGTTCAATCATTTTTAGAAAGTGATGAAAATTCTAGACTCTGCCCAGGTAAACGAGACATCATAAAAAGAGATGGAGTTTGCTATCAGAAACGCTAAATGGCACCCTAAAAGATCTTCATAGTAAATTTGTCAAAAGCAACTTCAACATGAGCCTTGCTCTTGTTTGTAAATTTAGACCACCCTGGATTGTAAAAGCAAATGTTAATAGTCGTGATACCTGTTTGTGTAAACGGCACGAAAATATGCAACTAATGATTACAAAGTTGCATTCCTTAAAGATCATAAAAGAAAACACAACCTATGAATTAGTTAATAACTTGATATGTGATGGGAAACAAAGAAATGAAGACAATGTGGTAAATGTGAAAACAATAACATATGTTATTCAGAATTTGATTCAGAAGAATTAGCAGAGTATAAAGAGTGGACAACGGAAAAAGAAACACGGATTAGCAGCAAAACAAAGAAAGAAATCACTGTGCAGATTGTAACAAAAAGAATGAAAAACTGTACAACTGGAGAATTGGTTAATAAGTTTCAAGATTCATTACATGCTTTCTTATTACACGAAATGAATATTGTTCACCAGTTTAAAGCCATGAAAGATTTAAAGTCCAAACTTTCTTCCAAGGGCTTATTTCTGAATGTTGATTTTCTGAAAATTTCCTTTGCAAATATTCTTGTGAAATCCAGTCGGTGCATTTTGGTGCTTCACGACAACAAATATCACTTCACACCGGTGTTGCGTATTCAAAGGATTTCAAGGAGGCTTTCTCCACCATATCACCTGTCCTTGACCATAATGCTCCAGCTATAATGGCGCATCTTAAAGCAATCTTAGAGTACTTCATTGATCAGCGTCCTGAGGTGGAACACCTATACTTTCTGTCAGACAGTGTAAGTTCACAATGTAGAAACAAATCAATGTTTTTTTTCATGGCAACTCGGATACCTGAACTCTTTCCACAATTGAAAACTGTAACGTGGAATTACTCAGAGTCAGGACACGGTAAAAATGCTGCTGATGGAGTAGGAGGTACTTTAAAAAGAATTGCCGACAAAGCTGTAGCTCAAGGATAAGATGTTAATAATTTTGATAAATTTATGGAAGTACTAAAGTTAAAAGTAGAGAAAATTGTTGTACTGCCCATTGAAGAAAGGTTGATTATTGAGGAGCAACAGTTTTTGCGCCAAAATGTGTCAAGAATACAGGCAATAAAAGGCTCTATGACAGTGCACCAAGCTTGTTGGTCAAGAAAAAATAAAGGGATGATGATGTTCAGGACCCTTAGCTGTTTTTCTTGTGGACCTGGTGTCAAATGTAGCCACTAGCATCTTGTACAGAAAAATGTTACAACCCAAGAAGGTGAAAAAGAAGAAAACAATAATAAAGATCCAGAAAATCTGCAAGTTGGAAGCATTGCTGCATCTACCAGATTGAAATACGAGGATGTTTATGGCTCAGATGATCTGGAGAATGAAGAAGGTAAGAGCTTAAACGTTATTTTAGTGCATACATAAATACCTGTTTACATTTTCTATCAATTTGAAAATATTAATTTAATGGGTCTGTTAATGTTTTGTTGTATTAGTAATGACTTAATATTATAATGGCCGTATTATTAATATACATACCAGTAATTCAAACCACTTTTTATTTTAGGTGGCTCACGCCTGAAGATAGGAGAGTGGATCGTAGTTGATTACGAGGGCACATCATATCCTGGAGAAATAACTTTTATTGATAATGAAGGCGTGGAAGTAAATGTTATGTATCCAAGTGCTGGAAGAAAATATAAATGGCCTTCCCGAGAAGATAAGCAGAAATAGATATTTTGTGATGTAGTAAAAGTGATTGAGCCTCCTGTTTCATGTAGCAGTCGGGCATCACTTTTCACATTTAAAGACTTTTTTTAATTTGCATAATATAGGCTACTTAACATAGTGGTTTAAATTCATCAGTTCCATCTATAATTTTAAAGTTATTTCAGTTATGTAACCATTACTCAAATATATTATCAACTCTTTATAATTATAGGGGGTTTATTTATGAAACCGTCATTAGCATGGTCCTCATGTCATTAGCATGGCAAGGTTAATTTTAAAAATTAGATAAAAATTTGAAATTGAAAAAACAGCTCTGCCAGCTAAGTAGTTTTGTTCTAAGACAGTTAATAATATATTTCAATGACAAAAATCAACAAATAAAAGGTTTTCTCTTTTTTTTTGTTTTTACTTAGTCAAAAAGTCCTCTAATCGTAGAATCAGCCATATTGTAATGTTGTATTCTACGTCCGTCTTATTTAAGCCCCGCGATGGAAGCCAATCTGTAACGATAAAAATCTGTACGTGTTTGTCAAAATGTATTTGTTGTGTGTTCGCCTCACACGGGTGTCATTACATCTATGTGTTGCGCTAACGATGTCCGTTGCGATCCTTCAATTACCAGTACCACGCAAGTGGAAACCTTACCTGTTATTCAATAGGGGTTTATAAATCCCGGGTGGCGCCAAATTGTTTATTTAAAACAATTAAATTAATAGATAGTGTGGTAAATGGTGTTCTTAACTATGACGGCCTGGAGCATTCAAATTTTGCTCCCAGCTTCGTTCGACCATCTTAATCGAGCTGTTAATTCGCTAGATTTGCGACATGAGCGCTTGCCGTCATTCTCGTTCCCTTTGCTATACAATACACAATTTATACAATACACTTCCCTATGAAATAAAAACAATGGTTACACTCTGTACTAGTTTCTTTAATTATTTAATGGTAATTATTCTGTTTGACAATCTAATTATTCTTGGTTATTAACAATTTTGCACCGACAATTAATATGAGTCTGATATCTCTAGGGGTTCGGCGAAGTCGATTTTGAACGAGCGATTTAGTAAAGTATGGCGACAGTGTTGTCTGTTCAGATTTATTATCGTTCAAAATCTGGGTCCTTGTGATTACAGGAAAAATATTAATAATGATTACAATAAAAAGTACACTACCTTACATTATTTGTACTTAAATAATATAATGTATAGCTACAATTTGTTACTGCAGTGTAGTAAAGTGTGTTTCAAAAGTCCGCAATCTAATACTAGGCTATTTTCTTCGTTAATAAATTTTCAGTGTTTGTTTATTTTACTTAATCTTTGAAAGAAATTATATTTAGTTTATAGTGATAGTTCAGATAGCTGTGAGAAATATTCAAAGTGAGTTTATTTCTGGAATATGGGTAATTTAATGATACTTAACACATCAGTAGGCTAGAGATAAACCGTTGTTCAGGTAAAATGGAATTGGGTGCAATCGTATTCAATTTTCAATGGTCTGGGACTTCTGGCATCTTTTTCAAGTTAGTTGTCTCAATTTCTTCATTTAATTTTTATTTAAATTGGTCCTTGGCATCAATTAAATGTTATTGTTCATCTTCTGCTGCTTACTGGTTCTGCTTTTTGAATTTTGGTTACTTTTTATACATTTTAAATTAAAATTTAGGTCATTCAAGATCTGGCGTCTAATCTGGATGAGCGTCACATTGAGTACTATAAAATTAACGGAAAATTCGTAACCAACAGTCTGTTGTCATGGTTACAAATTAATTCTGATTGGTTAATCTTGTCTTTATAACCATTGTTACCAATTTTGAATTATTATTCAAAATTACTGTATATCTTCTAATTGCTTTTATTCTTCTGTCTTCCTCCTATGTATTAAATATTATCACTACTGTTAGTATTTCCTTTCAAAGATTATTTTGATATCCCATATGGTTGGGTTCTATAAAATATTAATGTTTGTACAATTATGTTAATATTTGTTAATTACATTTCTCTTTTAATTTAAGTCCTTATTCTAACATTTTTCTTTTAATATGATTTACAAATTATCCTTGGCTAGTTGCTCGCCTTGGATTTGTTAATTTCCTTGTTGATTTTATACAATCTGTAGTTATTTGTTTTTGACAGTTAGGCATTTCGTAGGCCTAAGTAGCCATAGATTATATTTACTTATTTTATACAGATTATATCTCATTTTACTTTAATGTGTTTTGTTTTGTTATTATGATTGGTTGGTTTATTTGTTGATGTGTTTTGGATCTGATTTTATACTATTTGTGGGTTTCTATTATTTTCTATATCATGGCTTGTTATTTATTTCCCAACTGATTTTCCAGTGTAATTGTATCTGTATTGATTCACCTTCTTATTTATCTATTTTGCCCTTGTTAACAATATAGTCTGGTCAAAGTAGACATTTCAATCTTACAATAATTCGCATAGAGCTGAAAATTGGTACAGATCATGGGAACACTATTACAAATAAAACATCAAAAATCCCCATCGATCCCACATCTGCTAAAAAAGTTATGACAAAAGTTGTAGATCATGAAATTATCTACAAAAATTGTTCTTATACTTTTTTTCCTAAGAATCACCATTCCTGAGAAATCGCGATTCTAAAAGTTGAATTCTACATAATATGCCCACATTTCCGCACCACCTGTGAGGTAGTGTACTTGGCGCATTTTTTTTAACGTGGTGTCCCCGGTTGGCATACTCCACGATCTACGAGGGGGTACCCAAAAATAACCGGAATAGCGCTGCGATTGGCGGAGCTTACGTAGTACGCATATCTCCCGCTAGGCGAGCGTAGCACAACTCGTTCCGAGTTCAGTGCCGTCATTGTTGTCGCCTGGGAAGGTTGTGTCCGGTCACAGTAATTCGTTTTGTAAAAGCAGTTTCGCTTACTCCTCGTTTTTTGTCATGGCGGATTTAAGTGAACAGCGCGCTGCTGTGAAATTTTGCTTCCTGCTTGGGAAAAACGCCGCAGAAACTGTTGTGATGTTGAAAACAGCTTACAAGGATAGTGCTATGGGAAAAACTCAAGTGTACCGATGGTTTTCTCGTTTCAAAGAAGGTGAAATGTCAATTGATGACAAACCTCGTTCTGGACGTCCGTCAACTTCCAGAATTGATGAAAATGTTGAAAAAGTTCATGCAATCGTGTTTGAAGACCTACGACGGACCATTGAAGAGATTAGTAAGTTATCTGGAATAACTTGAAGCTCGGTTCAGCGAATTTTGTCAGAAGATTTGGGGATGAGAAGGGTCACTGCAAAATTTGTGCATCGGGTCCTGACTGAACAGCAAAATGAGAATCGAGTTGAAACATGCCGTGCATTGAAAGACCAGCTCCGAACCGACCCAGATTTTTTATCCAAGGTCATTACTGGTGACGAGTCGTGGTGCTATGGTTACGACCCCAAAACTAAACAACAGTGAAGCCAGTGGAAAACTTCATTGTCGCCTCTCCCAAAAAAAGATCGTCAAGTGAAATCAAACATCAAGACAATACTCATTTGTTTTTTCGATGTGAGAGGTGTAGTGCATTCTGAATGCGTCCCACCAGGTTAGACTGTTAATCAGGCTTTCTATTTGGAGGTTTTAAAAAGATTGTGTAACAATGTGCGACAAAAAAGGCCCGGTTTGTGGCAGACGAGGGACTGGTTTTTCCACCATGACAATGCACTTACTCACGCAGCCATTTCAGTGCGCCAGTTTTTAGCAAAAACCAACATAAATCCCTTGTCCCACGCCCCTTACTCACCTGACATCGCTCCGTGCGATTTCTTCTTGTTTCCGCGAATGAAGAGGGACATGAAAGGACAACGTTTTGACGACGTGGAAGCGGTAAAGAGAAAAACGAGGCAGGAGCTGTCGGCCATCACAACAGACGAGTTTGAAAAATGTTTCCAGGAATGGGATCACAGATTGGAAAAATGTATTAAGTGTAATGGAGAGTACTTTAAAGGTGATAAGGTTGTTTTGTAAAAAAATTAAATACATAGCTTTAAAAAAAAAAAATTCCGGTTATTTTTGGGTACCCCCTCGTATTGTGAATGAGTTTTGTTAAAAAATATTCTATTAACTAAAAAATGGTACTATTGGAAATGATTTAAGTGGCTCGAATTATTGTTGATTTCGGGAAAATGTTAGTCTGACTGATAATCTTCAAATGCTACTTCAACAGTAATGTCTTCTTCGCTTTCTTCTTCTTCTTCTTCTTCTTCTTCTTCTTCTTCTTCTTCTTCTTGCTGGATATCTGAAAATTGTTCTGAAAAAGATACATCAGTTGTCTCCTCATTGATATCATAAAAATCTTCATCTGTTGCATTTGATTCAACATTGGAGCAAGACTGGCCTTGACAATTGGTACATACTGGTGAACAAAATAATCAAACTTTTTTACAGCCACATTTTGCACTACAACCTTTTTTGCAATTGCAAAAAATAGTGTTAAGAAGTCTTTCCGGAGCAGGTGGGAGTAAAGTTTGAATTGGCTCCAAAGTATTATCTATTAATTTCCAACCCCAGTCTTCTGGGTCCAGTTGATTGCCTAGCCACACTTGAACTTGATAGTATACTCGATATAAGTGTTGATGAGCAGAAGCAGATGTTGGAGGAAGACAAGATAGTTGTACTCTTTTATTGTTCCGTGTATTTTTTACAAAACTTAAATATCTATACTTGTCTAAACAATCAATTTTTTTTGGAGCTCCATATAGAGCAAGAAGAAAGCGAATCCTGTTTGTGATGATGTCTTGTGGAGAAGAGTCAATCTTTTTAAATACTTTAGCGCAATCAATTAAATCATGTTTTTCAAACAATTTAAATACTGTTGTTTTACCCCTTTTGAAAAATGCTGATGTAGTATCGCAGCCAGTTATTGCATGTAAAAATAAGATATGATTTTGACATTTTGGATAAGCAGATAAACTTTTCGATGAATGTATTTCTGTTGGTTGTTGAGCTTTCCCGGGTTTCAAAAAGTAAATAATCTTATTAATTGGAGTTTGTGCAGTCAGTAGTACTAATAAATCAACATCTTCACCAACAACGATAGTTGTATTTGCTGTATTGGATTGTTCTATCGCTGTTTCAATTATGAGGACATCAGCGTCATTATCAGCTTGTTTCACTAAAATATTCGCAGTTGTAAATTTTTCACATAACATTAAAATGAAGCGAGACTTGTTATGAGTATTTGCAAGGAATTGTTGTTGGTTTGTTGAAACTGTCATAAATTGATCAAAAACAACATCAGAAGATGAAGATGTTTTTGTAGTTCGACGACGTTGTTCTGCAGCTTTAATGTTTTTCTTATAATCAGTATAACCATCAAATACTATAGTCACTCTATGACCAAAATGTCTATGTACGTACTGAACGTATTTATCAAAAATAACGTTGAATGTTTCTTCTCGATCCCACACAACGCGGTGTAATAGATATCCTCCATCGATGATGTAAGTAGCATTTGTGTTGTCAGTTTCAATGTTCACTGATTGAAAGCAATCGTAAATAGCTGATTTCTGTGTTTTACGCATTCCAATTGCATCGAAGAGTGATAATGGGTAGGGGGATAAAAATTTTTCAATTTCATCCTCAAATGTCTTAGTAATACTCATACGTTGAAATAATAATACAGGGTCTATAGGTACCTCATAATGAACTTTTATGGTGCTGGTCATAGTTAAAAGAGGAATTACTTTATCAGCGCGTTTTAATTTGATATTATTGAATGTTTCTCCTGTCATTTTAGACATAGAAGCAATCCCAACTTCACGAGCTTTATGACAGTTAATTTTATTATCACCGACGACTCCACTGGCAATTGATATGATTTCTTTAATCTCAGGGAAAGGATCATGTGATGAAAACCACTCAAGAAGTTTTTTAATGTCTTTAGCATCTTTTTTTACTCGTGAATCACTTGCATCTACATGCTGATCTGTTGTATCCATTCTAACATCAGCGAGATCTTCCAATCCTTCACATACAGTATTCATTGCATGCATGCCATAAACCCATTTACTTATGACACTCTCTTTCGTAATTCTTCCTCGAGAAATACCTCCATCTGTCTTCATTGATTTCATCATTGACTGCTCGATCACCATATCCGTTGAAGTTCCACAATTTAGTTTATCAGAACGTCTAACAGTGAAAAATCCTTCTATAATTATAACAATTATTATGGTACTTACCCTCAGCAGCAACTAAATCATATTCATACTCAATGCGTGCAGTAACATTTTTTGCTACGTCATCAGAACGAGTCCGAGCTACCTTCAGAATAGATTCTTTAAATGCAAGTGTATCAACTTTATAAATTATACACCGAACATTCTGCGCTTTCTTCTTTTCAGCCTCTTCATTCGCTTCATCGCCGCAAAATAAGCAATATTTTTTAAAACAAAAATCGGATTCACTTACGCGCGCTCTAGTACGAGGTGAACTAATTTTAGATGTACTGGCTTGCTCCATCTCGTGCTGTCTTTTAACTGCAGCAATAGTACTCTTCCGAGTGTACATTTTACGGCACTGCACATGAATTGTCATAGATTTCTGGTCTTTCAGGTATTCAAAGAACCCATCATTTCTTTCAACACTTGAATCAATCAAAGTTTTCATTCCATGATCAACAATAACAGTTTCACTTTCAGTCAAAGGTTTACTACAAATAAAGCAAAATTGCGACATTTTATAAAAATTATTAAACGGCACAAATTGTAATAAGAAATATTATAAATTGGCACGTGTATTCACTGCAAAGGAACGTTCAACACTAAAAGTATTTCGTTTATGCCTTCCAGAAAAAAAAGCAGGTATACGACCGTCGCCTCCCGGACAATAGAGTAGTAGACAGATGCTGCTCAAGGTTATACGGACAAATGAAGTTAGGGACTGAGTTTCTTTTATGTGTATATTCTCACAATCATATAATTTGTATGTATAAGTTACACACAAACCAATATTTTTACTTATATTAAACATCCGATGATGTATTTAGGCGGTTAAGCATGCATATTATTGTTTTCGATGTTTCAGATGATGATATCTCAGGAATGGTAATTCTTAGGAAAAAAAGTATAAGAACAATTTTTGTAGATAATTTGATGATCTACAACTTTTGTCTGACCTATTTTTATGATAAAACTTACCGTTTACCAGAAAAATGCAAAAAAAAAACAATATTTTTGACATTTGACCTTGAATAACTTTTTTAGCAGACGTGGGATCGATGGGGATTTTTGACATTTTATTTGTAATAGTGTTCCCAAGATCTGTACCAATTTTCAGCTCTATGCGAATTATTGTAAACTTACTACTATTTTTTGACTACTTTGACCGGACTAATATGGCTATTACTTACTATTAAAACATAACATCTAGGCCTATGGTCTGTACAATTCCTTCAGCCATATCCTATTCATAGATTTAATTAAACAATTTTTTAACAGTTATTAGGTAATGTTTGTTTACAATCCATTTCATTCTTTATTATTTTTTGGGTGATAAACATCATCACACCTTTTAAACTTATTCAGTTGATTATCCCTTATAACCTGGGGTGTTTATTGCTTACATTTTTAATTTCTTATTTCTTAAATAATCTCTACCTTCTATCCATGGTAACACCAACTGTTTACCTTTCATAGGATTCTCCCTTTAAATAGTATTGTATACTATTAAACTTAATTTTATTAACAATACGATTCTTTTTTAAATAATAATGTCACCATCAATCTTCAGTGTTCATTACTGATTATTATGTGTTTACTCCTAATACTATCATTAACAACATTCTTAATTATTAATATGGTTCACCATTAATCATTTATTGTTTATTATAGATTATTAAGTGTTTATTCCTATTAATATGGTTTCTAATTATTTGGGGGTTTTACACTTTCACTTTTGCACTCCTTAAATGTTTATATTAAGTGTTTATTAGTGGGTAATCCCTATAATTATTTTTTCTTTGTCACTTAGTTGATTTTATATTATCACCATCTCACTATCTCTCTCATTACAAATATTATTTATACTATTAATAAGTTTTTGTCTTTATAGAGTTTTTTATCACATCTAACTCTAATTCTTGGGTTAGTGTACTTTTATTTTTCACATTACTTTATTGGGTTCTATCAAATCATTTACATTTATCTTTCAATCGATAATAATAATTATTCTTTTTTACATTGGGTAGTTATTGGTTTCGTTTCCAATATTACATTTGAGTGTACCATTTCTCCTTTTCATATTCTATATTATTTGTCTGTGTTTTCTCCTTCGGTTTCACTTTATTTCCTTTATACTTGTTTAGTTTCATGTTCATTTTCCTTCTTCACTTTTATCTTATTTTGTTTCATTTTATTTTAGTTTTCCCCTTCTCACTTGGTTTTATTTCATTTGGTTGTATGGAGTCATTCACTTCCTTCAATTGGTTTCATTCTTGTTTGGTTTCGTTTTTCCCTTCTCCTTTTGTTTCTTTTTATTTGGTCAATCACTTGGGTTAGGTCATGTCGTCGTTTGTCATGTCTGTCATTTTATTTTCATTATTTTAAACATTTTATTTTATACGAATTATTTTTTATATTGTGGATTCATCTTGTTTATCCCTGGTATTGGGGTGGCTTATTTGTGTTGTAACAATATATGTAAACTAATTTTCTACATAGTCACCACTATTGTTGAGGCACTTCGCATAGCGAGGCACCAACTTTTATATGCCCATGTTGTAGAATGTTCACTCCTGAGTAGTCAGGCAATCTGGCAATCTGCCACACTGGACTTTAACTCATCATTGGAGTCAAACCGCTGCCCACCTAACCACTTTTTCATGTCAGTGAACAGATGGTAGTCACTTGGTGCCAAGTCTGGGCTATAAGGTGGGTGATCAAGGACTTCCCAACCAAATTCATGAAGCAGGTTTTGTGTGAGTGCAGCTGCGTGAGGTCGTGTGTTGTTTGGGAACCCACCAAACATAGAGTCTCCTATAAGAATTCTGAGTAAGAATATCATAAAGAGCAGACTTCGAAATTTCAGGAAAATCAGCAGGAAGTTCAGTAATTGTGAAACGACAGTGCTCTCAAACCATCCTGTCTACCCTTTCAACAACATCATCAGTAACCACGGACTTTCTTCCTTGCCCTCCTTCATCATGAACCTGCTTCATTCGTCCTTCTTTAAATTTTCAACACCATTCCCAAACTGTACCGTCACTCATCACATTTCCTCCATACACATTACACAACCTTCAATGAATTTCTGCAGCACTATGACCTTCAGCTTGAAGAAATCTAATAACAGACCAGATCTCACACTTGGAGGCAATCTCAATTGTAGTTGCCATAATTAAACTGTCGTCACCACAGCATTAGACAAAATAACTTTAAAACCAGTGGTTATAGGTTAGAACAAAACCCCAAAAACATTAATCAACAATCAGATTGTTGCTATGACAACAGAACCAGGTTTGCCAACTCATCGGAGGTTGAAAAAAAAATAGCCCTCGTATATTGGATAGTGACATTGGTAGAGAAAGAGTGGGAGTTAGATTTTAAATATATTTTATAGCCATTCTCAGGTATTTATAGGCATTCTCAGGTATTTATAGGCATTCATTCATGTTGATGAATCTAATTTTAACATCACATCACATCACTTTTTTTATCTCCATAAACAGAAAGTGGTGTTAGTGGTCTCAGATGGGGATTAAATGTTTATAGAATATTGAAACTTTCAACTTGTTAAACTTACTTGTCTTTTCTTCTCATACACGTTTTGGCGTGGTGTTCGCCTTCCTCAGCTTTGAGACAGACTGCCATTAACTTGTAACGGTTTTTATTTTGAAAGGTATAGTGGGGGTGGTGCGTGGAGGAAGGGGATTGGCACGGGGATCCAAATTATTGTTAGTTTTATGTATAATTGTGTCAAAAAGTGTGTGTGATTTATACTCTAATTGGTTGTTAAGTATGTTGTTTGGTTGTGTTGTGTGGTGTTTGTATATTTCATATTGTTCTGCTGTGTTAAGTTTTCGACCTTTGGGTAAGTAGTGTAATATTTCAAGATTAGTATCTATGTTGGTGTAGCTGTGGTTTTTTGTGTGTATGTTTGTGGCAAACGCGGAATGTATATTGTTGTTGGATAAAGCTTTTAGGTGTTCAGAGTAATGATATGAAAAAGATCTTCCCGTCTGGCCTATGTAGAAACTATTGCAGTCATTACAATTTTAATTTGTAAACACCTGTTTTGTTGTATTTGTCTATGTCCGTGTTTGTATCATTGATGTGTTTTTTGATGGTAATGTTTGTTCTGTATGCTATTTTGTACTTGTGTTTTCTGAATGTGTTGGCGAGTTTGTGTGTGTTGGAGTTATGGTATGTGAGTGTGATGTATTTAGTTTGTAGTGTGTTGTTGGTATTTTGTGTTTTGTTGTTTTTGTTTATGATGTGTTTGTGTAGTTTGTTTATTAAATTAGGGTTGTATCCGTTTTTTATTGCTATGTATTTGATTGTGTTGAGTTCGTCATTATAGTCCTGTTTACTTAGTGGTATTTTAGTTAGTCTATGGAGCATATGGTTGAAGGCTGCATGTTTATGTTGTGTTGGGTGGTTTGATGTGTTGTGTATAACCATGTCAGTTGTGGTTGGTTTTCTGTATATTTTATATTTGTGTGTATTGTTAGTTTTGTTAATTGTTAGGTCCAGAAAATTTATACTATTGTTTTGTTCAATTTCCAGTGTAAATTTTAATTTGTGGTGTATTGTGTTTATGTATTTGTGGAAGTTTCAACCTGTCTTGTGTTGCCATTGAATAAAAGTAATATATCATCTACATTCCTGTGCCAATAAATGATTTTGTTGGTGTATTTGTTGTTGTTTATTATGTGGTTCTGTTCTATGTTGTGTATATATATTTCAGCCTTTTATGTGGTTCTGTTCTATGTTGTGTATATATATTTCAGCCTTTTATGTGGTTCTGTTCTATGTTGTGTATATATATTTAAGCCTTTTATGTGGTTCTGTTCTATGTTGTCTATATATATTTCAGCCATTGAAGGCTATGTGTAAGGAAGTTTGCGTTACTTGTTTTTTTGGCGTTTCTGTATTTGTTGATGAAATACGCTTTGTCTGCGGTATTATAGTTGCAGAATGATCACTGTTGCACACCACTATATAAAAATTATCCTGATTAGCTCTTTCAAGTTTCACAGCTCATCGTCAGATCGGAATTATAGTTGTTTTGATTGTTCATCATCTTTTTTCGTAGCACTACACTTTATAGAATATAGAAACTTTCAACTTGTGAAACTTACTTTCTTTTCTTCTCATAACTTACACCCACAAACTAAAATTTACACTGGAAATTGAACAAAACAATAGTATAAATTTTCTGGACCTAACAATTAACAAAACTAACAATACACACAAATATAAAATATACAGAAAACTAACCACAACCAACATGGTTATACACAACACATCAAACCACCCAACACAACATAAACATGCAGCCTTCAACCATATGCTCCATAGACTAACTAAAATACCACTAAGTAAACAGGACTATAATGACGAACTCAACACAATCAAATACATAGCAATAAAAAACGGATACAACCCTAATTTAATAAACAAACTACACAAACACATCATAAACAAAAACAACAAAACACAAAATACCAACAACACACTACAAACTAAATACATCACACTCACATACCATAACTCCAACACACACAAACTCGCCAACACATTCAGAAAACACAAGTACAAAATAGCATACAGAACAAACATTACCATCAAAAAACACATCAATGATACAAACACGGACATAGACAAATACAACAAAACAGGTGTTTACAAATTAAAATTGTAATGACTGCAATAGTTTCTACATAGGCCAGACGGGAAGATCTTTTTCATATCATTACTCTGAACACCTAAAAGCTTTATCCAACAACAATATACATTCCGCGTTTGCCACACACATACACACAAAAAACCACAGCTACACCAACATAGATACTAATCTTGAAATATTACACTACTTACCCAAAGGTCGAAAACTTAACACAGCAGAACAATATGAAATATACAAACACCACACAACACAACCAAACAACATACTTAACAACCAATTAGAGTATAAATCACACACACTTTTTGACACAATTATACATAAAACTAACAATAATTTGGATCCCCGCGCCAATCCCCTTCCTCCACGCACCACCCCCACTATACCTTTCAAAATAAAAACCGTTACAAGTTAATGGCAGTCTGTCTCAAAGCTGACGAAGGCGAACACCACGCCGAAATGTGTACGAGAAGAAAAGACAAGTAAGTTTTACAAGTTGAAAGTTTCAATATTCTATAAAGTTTAGTGCTGTGAAAAAAGATGATGAACAATCAAGACAATTAAATGTTTATATGAGCACTATACAAAAATATCGGTATGGAGAACCATACATGACTTCCATGTTCTAAGATTTATATTTAAAATCATTTTTGAAATGAAATATTTCCATAGAAACTCTACTTCTTTCTACTTACTGCTTCAGCCTTAACCACAGTACTGTGGTCACTAACATATACCACCTCACGTTATCGCACTCGATTTTCACTGATGATGGAAGTCGATGGCACTGCCAAAACGTCTGGTTTTGCAGAAAACATTGGTCTATGGCCAAACAGGACGGGAAGGAATTTTAACAACAAACTACTTCTTTGTTGCCGATAACGTAGTAAATATATAAAAAATTATCCCCTCCCTCTTCAACTATAATTTTCATTTATAGAAAATTACCCCCACCCCATTCAACTAGCCTCTTCATTTATAGATATTTCATCTACGTTTCTACAGTGGATTATTAAGATCTTCTTATCAGGATACTTTATTTCTCAAAATTAAGTACTTTACTCTTGTTACAACAAAAAATGTTTCAGGTAAACTACACTTTCCCTGTAACCGATCTTCACCAAAATCAACAGGCCTTGAGTTCTCTACAATGTAGGGATGTATGCAAAACATTATTTGTTTATGTTTGAATTTACGGCAGTTATCGTTCGTCATAGAAAAAATTACCCTTGTTAAAACATAAAATGTGGCAGGTAAACTACCCCTTTCCCTTAACCGATCTTCACCAAAAACAATAGGTCTTGAGAACTCTACAATTCAGGGCTGTCTGCGAAACATTATTTGATTCTGTTTGAATTTGCGGCTGTTATCTTTTGCCATAGAAAAAAATCTATAGACAGATAGACACACGGACACTTTTCAAAAAATGACTTTTTTCATGTTTTGAGGGTAGTACAATCAGAATCTGCAATTATCTCGAACACGATTTTTTTTGCCATCACCATACTTCCATTTCCTTATGGACCATGGAAGTAATTAACTTCCACTTGGCTGATGTATACAAATTGCTTGTGACAGCAACATAGGGCAACAGTACCATTTTACAGTCTTACATATAAATAAAGCAAAACAGGCATGAAAATACATTTTATTAGCTAAATATACTTGAATTAATTTTTCAACATAATCTCCAGTTACTGCTGTACACTGCTATACATTCTCCAGACACTGAACCAGTTTCTCGTCTTGTTATTGAAGAATTTCAGCAATCTTTCCTTGGTCCATAACTTGTCTGTATCCTTTACTTCATTATATGTTGTGAAATGAATGGACTTAATGTCTCTCTTTAACACTTTGACGCCGGGCCCTTAACATAGTGGTCCTTTGTCCATGCTGGGCCAGTTTTGCATATATTAAAAATGTTGTATCTTCTAAACTATATGGTAAAAAAATATTCTACCTATGTTTTTATGAAGATCTAAGTGTCTTCTTTAAAATGGTGTATACTATATGTCATTGTGGTTATTTTCCCTGAAATTGCTTTTCAAAAAAGTGATGTTTCTGGAAGAAAAAAGAATTGGCCAAAACACATGTTGTTATTAGAAACTCGCAATTTTATTTTTACTTGTTACAAATGGATTAAACAATACATTACATAATGTTTGTAATATATATTGGTTTATAAAGGTGTACTTTTGTAATTTTCTTACAAGAAACGCTTGTTTGACATTTTGACATGTTAAGAGGTGTTTAACCAACTAACATAACAGTTTGCTGCGTGCTGTTTCATGTCAACTGTACCTACGAAAGTGAATGCATATGGGATATAGCGGATGATTTGGATACTACAAGCCCTGAGATCATTTCAAAACAGCTCCAAGGACGTCTTTATACATATGGAATCACGCAAAACACATTGAAACTTCAGGAGATCAATTGACATCCATCGACATTCTCGGAAGTGTTCAAAGAACGTCAATTGACGTCAATCGGCATTAAAGTGTTAAATGCGGAAAGAAGTGAAAGTCACAGGGCACCAAATCTGGAGAATATGGAGAGTGTGAACAGGGACGTATCTAGCCCATACTGCACCCTTGGCGAAATGACCTGTTTCCCCCCCCCCAACTCCGGGAAAAAATGACAATAAATTACTTATGTTGTTCAATGACACTCTTATATAGCTTTATATTAGTGAAATAACAAACTGAACAGCTAAAGTGTTTTTCTAAAACATTAATGAATATTCAATTGAATATGAATACGTCTTTTATTTTATAATATAGGCCTTATATTGCTAACAAAACTTCTTAATCGAGGTAAGAGTAGAAGTAAGGACAGACTTTATGAGAGACAAAGTAATGATAATATTTCTTAAATTAAAAATATAGTTTTTTTTTCGTCGGACGCGTTTCGGCTTAAGTATCCGCCTTCTTCAGCTTTTAGTCAGACTGCCATCATTTCGTAACGGTTTTTGTGTGGAAGGTGCAGTGGGGGTGGTGTGTGGAGGAAGGGGATTGGTGCAGGGATTCAACTTGATGTTTGTTTTTTGTAAAATTGTGTCAAAAAGTGTATGTGATTTATATTGTAATTGATCGTTGAGTATGTTGTTTGGTTGTGTTGTGTGGTGTTTATATATTTCGTATTGTTCAGTTGTGTTGAGTTTTCGGCCTTTAGGTAAGTAATGTAAAATTTCGAGATTGGTGTCTATGTTGGTGTAACTGTGGTTTTCTGTGTGTATGTGTGTGGCAAATGCGGAGTGTATATTGTTGTTGGTTAGAGCTTTTAGTAAAGTGATAGTGCTGTGAAAGAAGAGATGAACAATCAAGACAACTAAAAATATAGAACATTTAAAAACTTTAATCAGTAGTATTGTTTCAAATTATCTGAATCGAGTTATGGTTTTGGAAGGATAATAATAGTGTGTGAAGGTACATTTGGAACTTTGACAAATGTAATTTAATAACACACAAGAATTAAACACAATAACAATAAAATCACAAGAACATTCTCCAAAAAAATATTTACAGTACAAAAATTGTGTACTCATTGGAGGTTCCACTTCCACAATCTACATATGCTCAAAATTTCATTTTCCTGGCTTTTATAGATGCAAATTCGTCAATGATGTCATCAAAGTTCAGGTTTGCTGCTGTTTTGTGCTCAATTGACAGAATTTCCAAACTGGTCAAGCGTCCCTGGCTGGTTCTTGAACGCAAGTAGTTCTTGATTAGTTTCAGTTTGCTAAAGCTTCTTTCACAAGATGGGGGCATTGTTAAATAAATTCTAAAGGCAATCTCAATATTAGGATAGGCATCTCTTAGTTGGTAGGTATTTATGGACTGTAATAGATCTAAGTGGGAAGCTGAGGCTACATCTTTAAGCAGCTCCGTCATATGAAATTTGTAGCTCCCTATTTCTCTTACCATTTCCACAGCGTCAACATCTCAGTTCTACTTCAGGCCAGTTTCTGCTTCAAGTCCTTGGCACAGTTTTCCAATTCAGAAACGGCACATTTCTTCAATGATGACACTGATAAAAATTCAAAGTCTGCAGATACTGATTCGTATGCCTTTGATCTGGCATAGATGATCAACTTGCCTTTTCATTTCGATGATTAACTTGTCATGTCATAAACACAAAAACATTCTCGTTGGAATGCTTGTTTTGCTGATATGAGGCCGAGGCAGCTTTCATCTTTTGCCATTTCTGATGCCAAGGTCTTCACTCTTTTGATGCGTTTATCAGTGGGAGTGGGAAAGTTACTTTCAACGCCAATTTCATCGCATGTTGCCACAGCTTTTTCTATGATAGCATCTACACCATCATCACGCCTTTTCTGGATTTTCTTTGACAATCCATCCAACAGCTTCGATGCAATGTCGAGGGATGTGTCTTACTGTTGCAACAACTTGTTCGTATAATCAACTGATATCAATATCTCTGACCACATATGAAGTAGGTAAATAAATTTGAAATCAATATTTTTTATAATGCTAGAGGCCCCATAGACAGTGTCATTGTTCCGTTCTTGATTGTTGGTCATTTTCTGAAGAGCAGTGTATAAACCTTTCATGTTTTTTTTAACAGAAGTGATGGCCTGCCTCTTTGATGACCATCGAGTGTCAGTGTGTCCCTTTAGAGTGGTATCCAAATATGTATTTACGAACTCCCACCTAATGGTAGAACCACTAGCAAAACAGAATATATTTTGTATCACTCCAAAAAAGGTAATCGTCATTGGAGATACCTGTGCTGCATGGACACCTACCAAATTCAAGTTATGCACAGCACATGGTACAAACCTAGCTAAATCATTCATACGACCAATGTGGGCCTGCATGCCATTGTAAATGCCTGCCATGTTCGACCCATTATCAAAACCTTGGCCGTGACAGTCATTGATATCCAATCAATCTTCTTTCATCTTTGCAAGAATTTCTCCTGAAATTCTCTCACCAGTTTTTTTATGGCTCACAATGAAATCAACAAAACTTTCAACAATTTGGCACTCTCCACTAGAAAAATCAACATAACTTAAGACTTCACTCATTTGTTCGGAATGCGAAACGTCAGGAGTACAGTCAAAAAGAATTGAAAAGTACTTTGCGGATTTCACTTTCTTTAAAATGTGTGAGCGCACTCTATTCCCAAGGAGCTCAATCACTTCATTTTCAATCAGTGGTGAAAAATAGCTTGTGGCATTCTTTCTGGAATTAACGTATTCAATGTGGGTTTTAAGTTGAGAATGATAGTGGCTTATAAGTTCTAACGTGCTCAAAAACACCCCACAGTTATGATCAGCTATAGAATCTGACAATTCTCTTAGTGGTAGGTTGTTTTTAGCACAATACTAAACTACATCAACTATTACTTTCAATAAATTGTGCCACTTTTCTGTCTCTGCATTAATAGATCTTTGAAAATCCGCGTCCAAAGAAGAATTTTGCCTGAGCCTCACTTCTAGCTCTTTCCATTCAACATAGCACTTTCTGTGCATTTCAGAATTTTCATGGAGTTTGATGTGTGGATTGAGGTGTTTCCAATCAGTGAACCCTTGTTTTATGTCTGCAAAGGGTCCAGTGTTTGACTCTTTGCTAAAGAGAATACATGGAAAACAAAAAACTGCATTTTGAGATTTGCTGTATAACATCCACTGTCTTTTCATACTCTCGCCATTTGGAAGATCTTTGAAAAACCACTTTTTACTTAAGTGTCTGGCATCATATGAGATCGGGAAATACAATTTTTCCAGGTCTACTGTTTGTGGGCCACGTTCTATGAGTTTTACTTGAACTGAATCTGTAACATTTGGCCACTTGCAAGGACCATCGTAGATTATTTCTTGTACTTTTCTCCTATTATTATCGGGATCAATAACTTGTTCTTGGGGATCTTCTTCATCGTTAGAAGTACTTTCTTCTGCTAGATCATTGTCTTCTTCTTTTTCCACCTCATCTGTTAGTTCAACTTTTCTGGTAACTCCTGCATTTTCATCTTCAAATCGCTACTTTCGTCAATAACTTTATCCTCTTGATCTAAACCTTCTTCTTCATTACTCTGCTCATTGTCCTCAGGTGGCGTAGATGATGCAGATTTGACTTGTTGTTTTAACCATTTTCTCATATTGAGCGCCACTTTCTTTGCACTTTCATCTCTAGCTATCTAGGCTTTTTTGAAAGCACTGCCAGACAGCTTTTTTGGTCCCACCCTGAAACAATATACAAGTATGCTATTCCAAAACTTCATTATTAATTTCCGTACACACCTAACAAACTGAAAAAAAATATTAATAAAAAAAACGAACGAACGTTTCCTTTGTACTCTAGAGACCACAATACAACAAATTAATTCACCATAAAATGATAAAGCAAATTGTTTTATGAAGGTTCTGAGCTTAACTTTAGGTATGAGACCTACTGTAATTGTAATACGAGCTTATTTTCTTAAGGTAAATTTGCTAGAAAAGAAAAACAGTGCACGCTTCCAGATCTGTCAAGGCAAAACTTTTGCCTAAAAGCGTTTCAGCCTAAGATACGCGCAGCGTGTTTGATTTTGTGTGTGGCATGCCTAAAGAAGCGAGCGCGACACCACAACATAGGCCTACTGCAGTGAGCTAATAATACAAAATACATTCCACATGACAAAAATAAGTTTTGATTTTTATCTTCTTATTAACGTAAACACCGAAATGAATGATCCTTGTTAAATATATTGTCAATTTTCATGCAGCCCGTAGACAGGTTACTTGTAATGCATTTTCTATGCCACGTACTCTAGTATGCCATGATTACGAGCGCGCCAAGTGACTGGAATGTCGAGACAGAAACAACAACATTTTACTTACTACGTTCAGGCGTAGAGGCGAGAACAAGACATAAACAACAACAAAGTACGCGATAGCCTAACGCGCTGTCAGAAATAATGGTTTTTGTGTTTAAAAAAATATTGACTTTGATAAAAAAAAATGTTTTCTTGAAAATTTGCAATGTCCCCGTTTTGGACAACCGATTGGCTAAAATGGGGTACTCATATAAAAAAATGTAAAATGGTCAAATATTGGAGAAATTTATTACAAAACATTTTGAAAAGTCAAAAATCAAATTAACTAGGCTATGACAAGTACACAACATACTAAAATACATTTTGTCACTTTGAAAAGTTTTTTTTTACTAACATTCTAGTTTGTACAGCAACAAAATAGGGCCAAAATCACGCACAAAAGTCACAAATGAAGATGTCATCCCCTTCTTCAGCATTCGAACAGGCTTCATGTGCCCAACCTCGACAGCTACCACACTGTATCCAGCCTTCTTTCCCCTTGGAGTCAGTGTAAAGCTCGTTGCAGAAGATACAAGCATCATCAGCAGTCTGTTCTTCATCGGAACTAATCATGGTTTCCTCAACTTTCCTTTTCTTCCCTTTATGAACTTTAGGATTCACAGCATTATGTTCACTGAATTTTTTAAACAGAGCTCTCTTCGGTTTATTCTGTTTTTGGTTTTTCTCTTTTTCAATTTTCACTCATTCTTCTGCTTCCAGTTCTGCTTTATAAGGTGATGAAGTTAAGACGGCAGTTTTTCCTCTCCTCTTGTCATTTTTTCTTTTTTTTTTATACGTTCCATTTCTTTAGCAAGAGGCATTAATATTTTTGGTGAAATTCTAAAAGATAAAGAGCAGGGCTGGGTTTCTGTAGTTGTAGGCCTAGTGGGTGTTGCTCCTCCTGACGACATAGAGGCTCAGGGCTCTGTAGCCAATGTTGCTACACAAGTCGACGTAGAGGGTTGTGACTCCGTAGCTAGTGTTGCTTCACAAGAGGTTAAAGACCCTTGGGGCCTCACCATCGTCATTGTAGAGATGGTTTGCTGGGGCTCTGCAGTTGGAACTTTTCCTGCTACTACCATTTCCTGCTGCTGTGGATCGTTATCAAGTGGTTTTTCAGTAGTCTCTGAAGGCGCAAATAGATGGTCAGGGAATACATGACTGTTAAAGGGATGAATTCCTGTTTTTTCAAACCCCTTCAATGCCGTTTGAACAGTAGCTGCTCTTGAAAATGCGTCTCTGAATAATTTTGAAACTTGAAAAATTGTAACACAGCGTCCTGGGTGGTTGATCAGCCATTTCCTGACCTCCTGTTCATAAAAAGTACTTAGTGGTGCCATGAAAGACACATCCAGGGGCTGCAGCCGGTGTGTTGTATGTGGGGGGAAAGCATAGCAAGACAACATGGTTTTCTCGTGCAAGATTCACTAGCTCTAAATTTTTGGCATGGGAGTTGTGGCCATCAAGAATCAACAACACCGGCTTGTTGGGTCCTGGGTTAGCATAATCAAGGAACCTCTTGAACCAAACAATAAACGTTTCCTTGTTAATCCATCAACTCTCGTGATACACTGCAAATGATCCTGGAGGGGCATCATCCATTAAGATCATAAATCTTAACTTGAATTTCTGCTACAGTATTTGCTTTCAAAAAATGCCTTTATAAAAATAACATTATCTCTATATAAATACAAACTGTGAGGTGAGCTGCTTGACAATCTTCAAATTGAATAGCGACGTCAAAACTTTACCCTTTACTGAAGGCATTTATGCTTCAAACTTTATTTATCTGGGCACCCCATTATAAGGCGTAGAATTTCCATACAATTTTATCGCACAATAACATTTCAATATCACTTTTCTCTTCTACAGTCTAACCACAACAGATTTTACTGCATGAAAAGTTATGCAACAAAAAAGCACAGCTTAAATCATTTTTTTTTTTTTTAATCTTAACTTGAATTTCTCTCTTTTTCTGGGAAACACAAACATTGTTGGCATATAATTGCCTGCAGCATTGATACAGATTTCCGTTGTAACCAGCACTCCTCGTTCCGCTGATGTCAAACTGCCCACTTGTTTCTTACCACGAAGAGCAAGAACCTAAGACGGTTTGTTGGGAACTGTCAAGATGCCTGTTTCATCTACATTGTAGATTTCGTTTGATGAAAATTTATGTTTTGTGAGCATGGACTTCATCAAATCAAAGAATTTATTGACTGCTACACGGTTAAAACCCTTTGCACGTGCCATTGAGGTACTTTCAGGGCCATGTAAAGTTAAAGTGGGATGCCTTTTTAAAAAGCCGTAGAGCCATTCCTTCCCAGCCATTTTTTTCTCCATGCTGAACCCATGGGGAATACAGTTCATCTCAGCTAAATCAAAAGCAAGAGTTCTCAAATCTGAGAGCATAATACCAAATAATCTCTCTTCTAAAAATAGAATATGTTCTACCAACTCCCACTCTTGTACTTCTGAAAAGACAGTTTTGTACCTGCCTAACCTTTTTTCAGCAGCTGCTTCAGAAGACAACTCCTTCTGTCGAGCCTCTTTTACCTTCCTCTCTAGAGTTATTTGTGGAACGTTATAGGCCTTTGATGCCCTCCTGTAGCCCATTTTACCCTCCAACACTTCTTGTATTGCTCCAGCCATGCTCTTAGTGCACCAGCTCTGTCTGTCAGTCGTCCTTTTGTAGCACCCCATCATGAAATCTGATAATAACAAGACCTCTTAGTTTTATAAATAACTCAATTTGACTTAATGTTTACAGTTAATTATTTTACCAAGAATTTTTTTATGATGTATACATTTCTATTTTAATTATTTTTTATATTTTGTCTTTTTTACATGAACAGTACCGGTATTCACAAATAAACTTTTAAACACAATTTGAAAGATGTGTAAGCAAAAAAATAGCTTATATTTGTTTAATACTTAAAGCATTATAAAAATATTTTAATATTGGTCGGTGGCATTCAAAACGGGGACGTCCCCGTTTTGGGCTACTTCAATGTCCCCATTTGAGCAGGCCATGACGAACGCTAGAAAACATAGCGTCTTTTTACAAGCATACGAGATAACTTAATAAATTATATGTTAAAATCTACCTTAAAACTAGGAGAATCAATGCTTTACTTACCAAAAGTGAATGTAAAAAAGTAGCTTGTTAAGATCCAACACACTAGATAGATGAAATCGTAGATGTTTTCAACAAAAACTTGAAAATTTCGTAAAAAACGAACACAAGCATCCACGACTTCTCTCAAACTGGTTTACAGTCAGTCTGGTGTAGTAGTACCACATTCGGCCACCCTAAGCAGCACTAATCAGTAAGAAACTGAACGTCCCCATTTGACCTGCCATCCCCATTTTGAACAACTTTCGCCTAGTAGTTATAAATTTCCACTCGCTCTAACTGCTAGAAAACATGGCGTAATAGAGTACTGGGCATAGAAAATTGTGACCGACACTCGGCCGGCATTGTTAGGTTCCGCTAACGGACAAGGCGTAGAAGAGAGAGAAAGTCTTTGTTTGTCTTTTTCTCTCTTCTACGCCTTGTCCGTCCGCGTAACCTAGCAATACAGGCCTTGTGTCGGTAATAACTATACTCTGCAACAAACAAATCTGGAATCAGGTATCAAAATCAATTACTAGCCCTTAGCCCTAAAGGCTAAAGCAATGTTAAAAGACGCTTTCTTTCTTGAAAAAACGGTGCAACGCCACTTAAGTTTACTAAGTTATTTCCTAGTCTTTGCTATATTGCGTTTGTTTATAATTTTTCATATTACGAGTTAATAGGCCAATACTAAAAATCAAACTATGTAGTATATTTTAGACTTACCTTCAAACTGTAGCATAGTAATAGGTTTGACAAATCGAAATCCAAACTAATAACGAATGAAAATAGCAACTGACTTATAACAACAAACTAAATTTTGCGCCCTTGCGATCTCATCACATCCAGACAGATATTCACTCAACTCAGCGTTGCCAAGATAACAACACTTTAAACTCCCCGCTGAGACAAAGAAAAATTTCCTGCTTACACATCATTACTCATTCAGTCACTCACGCTTGTAACTTTTACAGATTTAGAAGCTATGTTTTCTGAATTATTTTACTTTACGATTGTATATTTGGCTTTCTATTCTATGATGGTGGTGAAAGGGTATTAAAGATCTAAATATATATTTTACATCATCTAAGTTGTTCTTTGATTGACAAACTGCATTGATGTAGGTACTAAAAACATTCATGCCTGAAAAATCTCAATTTTTTCCTCAAGCCCATTTTGCGCCCTTCAGACACCTGCGCCCTTGGCTGGGGCCTCTTTCGCCAACCCCTAGATATGTCCCTGAGTGTGAAATAGGTTTGAAATTCAACTCTCTGCGGTACCATTTGTAACCCCTCTTTCCTTTTATATATTTTTTTTGAATATAAAACAACTTCTTTAATTTTTAATATTTTTTTTTGAAAGAGAAGCCACAAGTCAATTAGGACTAGGCAGGAGCCTAGAGAAGCAAAGATTGTGCCGGGTCCAGTATGACGGGACTTGCAATGAAACTCAGCTGTAATGTAACAATAACAAGTTTATTGTTTGCCGAGAATTCATACATGCAGGCCAACTCTATGACATAATTATTCCCCCCCATGAATCATAAATATCACGAATAATTTAAGCCCAGCTTTAACAGTATTAAATTAAAACAACATGTGTACATCATCACAAGTGTGTATAAATTCAGTAAATATATACATATATATAAATATAAGGCATAACAAGTGTGTATAAATTCAGTGAATATATATATATAAATATAAAGTTCTCCCCCATCTTGTGGCTAGCTAGACACGGACAAACATAACAACACACACAGAAACATAAAGTACATAGACTCACGATTACATTAATTCTAACCCAAATGCCCCTGGAAAGCACCAGCCTAGCAGGCAGTGTAACTACAATACTCAGAACCCAGCAGTGATAAAATATTCGCCCCGTCAACAACCCGTCTTTGCAGAATTACATAAAAGCTAAAACCCCAGAAAGGATGATAAAACTCATAACGCATAAATAAAACCGGACCGCCCATTTGCATAGCATTCCACTGATAAATAACCCATCATGAGTGTATGAACCTTAAGTTCCTTCCACAGCATTAAATAAAAATTTACAGAACTACATCACCTGATTTCAAACAGTTGTATACAATTCTAAACGGTTACTTTACTTCGCAAATTCCGAAGGATTGAAAAACTCAATATGTACTTTAACAATCAGAAATTAATCACTAGAGGATTTAATTTCAGAAAAATTTAGACCATATATGTTTTACAAAAAATAATGAGTATATGTTTTAGAGTTAAAGAAAATTAAACAGCAGATACTACAAGTGAAAGTTAATCAATATGTGTTTTGCCAGTTAAGAAAAACAATCAGTATAGCCCTTTTGTAAGGAGCAAAATCAACTAATATATGTCCAGAAGAAAAAACAAATTATTTTTTATTAACCCCGAATGGCTATGTAAGTATAATTAAAATGAAAAATATACAATAAGTCGGTTGTGCCTTAGCAACTGTGGCAGCGCGCCAGCACGCGGTTGACAAAGTTTGACAGGCCTCCAACCTGCCTGAGGTTGTACCAACATGAGCCGGAGAAAAACTAAGTCCCCTTTTAAACCCCAGAAAACGGCCCCAAAAAAAAAAAACACAGGAAAACCCCCAGCCCTTAAATGTTAAACCCATAGTGAAGTTAATATTTAATCATTACTGTTCCAGCCGGAACAGAGCTACTAACCTGTTCTATAAATTCTGTAAGGAGTTCAATGATAATGAGATGCAAACTGTACAGTGTCCAAGTGTAAAAAAAAACTGGCACGCTCCCCCAGTGCAGCACACAATTACAAGCAGTTCACTTAGTGTTATGTAAATCAGTTATAAAAAAAAATGTTCTTGAATTTAACTTATAATGTTCAGAGTTATGAAAAGTGTTTCTGAAGTTCACTCATGATGATCAGCTGCTCTCATTTATAGCAGACAGTCTGGACACGTGGTCACAGGGATTCAAATGAATATTACTGCAAAACAGGAGCACTGCTGGCCTGGCCCCAAAAGAAAATTAAAAGTGTGAATATCACCTTAATACTGCTGCATAAGTGCTACATCGTGAACAGGTCATCAGCCTCCCTCCTCGAACAGGATCTTGTTTAATGGTCCAGGACTGATGCAGTTGTACGGCAATCAGCAAGCCAAATCTCTGGCTTAATCAAGAACCCGGGAGTCGTTTATGCTTTAGCAAGCCATGAAGAAGCTACAGAAACTGCGCCGTAATTGTTCGAAGAGAGAGAGAAGGACCGTTGTATCTTGCAGCCAGGCAGAGAGTGAGTAATCTCCTGTCAGCTGCAGAGAAAGCGACCCTTCAACACGAGTTGCGCGCAACCGTAACCGCAGCGGACAAAGGTCGCCCGCATTCGCTCTATTTTACAATCAGACCAAATGTTTCTAAAATTTTTTCAACGGCCGGATTAACACCGGCACAGTACTAATTGCTTGTTTGCAGTTACAAATATGTACTAATGCAAAAGTGTTATATATATTTCCTCTACATGGTCTACAAACATCCATATATTGAGATATATTGTTGTTTAACTGTACTGTTTAATTGTCCCTGTCTTGTGTCTCCTGAAAGGCAAAGTTTTTTTCAGTAACTTCATGGTCAAAATGTACAAGAAGAACAATTAACCACACATTTATTTATGAAAGAGCTAAATGCCTTTAGATTAAAGTTTTCGAGAAGAAGCATGAATATAAATCTATAACTTTAGTTGTTAATTAACTGAAAACAGATGTGTGTGTGTGTGTTCAAAACCTGTTTCAGTATGGATAGATTTTGACTCATTTTCTTCACAACATAAGTTTTGTATGACATTATTGGCCAAGTTTGAACTTGGTTAATCTTCACTATAATAAAAAGTTGCTTTAGTATAATTTTAAAACTCAGGAAGGTCAATGATACACAATAAATACAGAACATTTGACGACAGTAAAGTAACGCACGCAGTAACTGTAACGTGTGTGCACACTTTAACTTGATGAAAACCAATTAAAACAAATAATTGGTGAGTCAGTGAATTCCAAAGATTGTAGTAAAATAGTCTTATGTTTAGCCACAACTGTGCAAACACCAAATACTTTAAAGTGCTGCCAATACTATGTGACATTGTCATACACGAAAGGGTAAGACAAGTCAACATATATATAGTGCCTCATTTTTTAAACACCCTTTCACTATTGGCAGGAATTTATCACCACACATATACTATTAAACATTGTTTTTTAAAAAAAATTGTAGCAATGGTTGATTTGACATTATTTAGTCACATTATTTTATTTGGTAAGCCACAGTAACTATTTATATTCAAAAATTAAATTAGTGAAAAATTAAATATAAGTATGTCACTACTGACTCGGAACACAAAGTTTTTTATTGGTAAAATCGTAAAAGTTTTACCTTATAGCCTGAACCAGTTTTCACTAATTATAAGCTTTGTCAGAAAGCTGACGAAATAAACTTTGTGTTCCGACATAGTATTTAGTTAATCAACGAACACATCATGGACAACAAAATCTAAGAATTTAGTGAAAAATTATTATTATTATTAATATTAATATAGATCCTGCATACTCTTTATAAATTATTTTTGTTTTTTATTTTTGTAAAGAAATTATTTGTACTTCAGTGTTTAGAAACTGTCTTCATTGTTAATACAATGTTATTCGATTTCATGATTTTATATCATCTAATGATGATAGATGAATATCATTTAAGTACACAGTATCTCCTTACAGTTTAAAAATTTTTAGAAATCCAGAAATTTAATAAATTCATTGTCTTCCAATGGGGATAATATATAAGAAAAAACAATATTGGTTTAAAATATTTCACTGGCACAAACGGCTTCACCGATTTCACACAATAATAGGCCCAGTGCCCAGTAACCTGTTTACAAAAACAGAAATATCTTGTTGCATTTAAGTTGAATAAAGTAATGTTAATGTATATATTACAAATAACACTCTTATTAGAGAATTAAAAAGGAAGGATCTTAAATGTATAAAAATCATATGGAAAACAGAATTTTAACAAATGTGCCTAATGATAATGTGAACCGAAAAAATTGTGTTTGTGTAAATTGTTTGATGATATAAAAAGTACATTACACTGAAAAAAATTGAGTGGAATAATTAAAAACATGTGATAATTATACAGTGAGTAAGAGACATAAGGTTAAATGTGTGTTGAAGAAACACAAGCTCTTCCCCTTCATCAGACTACAAATAAAGTTAGATAAGTAATGAAAAAATTTACTAGTTAATTTATTATGTTAGCTAGTTAAAACCCTTACTTTTGTATTTTAATATTTATAAAAACAGTACACAATGATCTAACAAAATATGTAAGTGACAACAGAAAAACTAAATAAATGCTTCCATAATGAAAAGTTATTATAAATAATAATAAGTTATTATTATTTAGTTATGCCTGTAACTAACAAGACAATATGAGTAACAAGTCTTACATGTACAGACTTACATGTAAAAGAATTTAATTTCTTGCAGTAAATATTTTTTACAGTATGTCTGTTGAATTATATTATTAGGCATAGTAATTTAATGTAGAATATGCAGTAATGTGTTTTGTTAGAACTTTCATAGCTTAAGAAGAATTTAATAGGACATATAAAATTGTTTGCAAGATAATAGCTAAAAACACTACAATGTGTATTTATGTAGTTAAAATGTATAATATCAACATGAAGAGAATATAATTTGATAGAGAGACTGTAAATACTTATTGACATGGTAAATTTGATTATATCAAGTTTACGATGCACTTACTTTCACATTTTGCAAGATATCTTTTGCATGTTACTATGTATTCCTCAAAATCTCAATTGACATAGTAAATAAAAGTAATATGAATTTCATAATACGTAATGCAGTTAAATCATCAGTAACTTATACAAACATAAGAGAGAAGGGTATTCCCAAAAGAGAAGGGTAGAATAAAAAGTAACTCAGAAGGTAAGTGCAGGGAATGTGTGCTACTACCCTTGTTGCATGCTCAACGCTCTCGAATATTTCTAGAGTCAGTATTGCAATGCGAAGTGCTGCTGGTATAGGAATCGGAAATGTGTTTTTTTAAAATGAAGAAGTGGACTGTATAATCTGAGTTAACTAGCCATTTATTAAAGAATTATATAATGAAGCGCAGGCCCATGCAATTACGTGTGGCGTACATTGCCAAGATACATAACGATAGAAGAACGAAAAATTGTATAAAGAAGTTACATTATTAAAATTCACATTGCCGCGGCTAGCAAAATTGAAGAGAGAACTGATCAGATGAAAGGCTGAGTTTTAACTAACTAATTGTCGCAGCTCGCCGTAGCGAACTGTACTTTAAGCGAATGACGTAAGTGTGTGGGCTGATTGCGCACGAGTATGTAAACAGATACAAAGGTTTAACATACTGCCTGCCCAAAATCGGGCGATTTTGACATAGGTTACAGTATAAAAAGTTGCTTGAAAACATGCAAGTGTACATTAATAAGTTACAAACCTGAAATGTGTGATAATACATAGTATAATGAGTATTGGCGCATCGATAGATGGCCCATTAGATAGCATAAATACAAATACAATGTAAATACAATATTGATTAATACTCATGGAATAATATAATAATAACAAAATCCAAATGCTAGAATGTCTGATGACACATAATAATAATAATGACAATATACCCAAATTCAATAACAATGATACATGGCAATGAAGAACACATAGTAGGTAGCATTACATAATAATTAATATAAGTCCAAAGAATTCAGTAATAATAGCATGACAATAAGTGCATAATAAGCAATATTACATAATAATACAATGGCAATATATACAAACAAATTCATGATAATAATCGCCCAATAGAAATATACCAAAAAAATTCATTATAATAAAGAACAATAGAAATATACCCAAAAAATTCATTATAATTATAAACACTGCACCAAACAGTAGGCTACACAATAACTGACATCACACTGACGAAAAAACACTTATAATGTTTACTAATGCACATATACATAGCGTACATTAATTTGGTATAAATACAAATGTATAAATAAGTACATTTAACATTGTACTTAGTGTAGTACGTAGAGCATGTGCTCATCTGGAAATGTCCCGGGCATGAAGCACTGACAAAAACTATTAAATATCACTATAATATTGACGACTCGGAACACTAAGTTTTTTATAAGTAAAAACGTAAAGTTTTACCTTACAGCCTAAACCGGCTTTCACCTATAGAAGGCTTCATCAGAGGCTGTCGTTAGTAGCGCTGCTCGTCTTGTTGTTGGTGACGAGATAGTGTTTCGAAAGATTGAAGCTGTGTGTGTGTGGTGAGATGTGTTCGAATAATGCGTGCGATTTGAATTGTGTCTGTTCGTTTAGGATGTCGTTTTTATTTGTTTTTGTGTGTTTGTATATTTCTAATTGTTCTAGAGTGTCTAGTTTTCGGCCTTTTGTGTGTACGTGTAGTATGTTCATGTTATTGTCGATGTTTTTATATGTGTGGTTTGCTTCAATGAGGTGGTTTGCGAAGGTAGATTCTGTAGTGGTGTGGAGTGCTTTTGTGTGTTCAATGTAGCTCTGTTTGAAGCTACGTCCTGTCTGGCCTATGTAGAATTTACTGCAATTTGAACAATTTAGTTTATATACACCGGGTAGATCGAATTTGTTTTGTGCTTTGGGCATGCGTTTTGATAGTGTGTGTTCTGTTTTGTTAGTAGTTTTGTAAGCGATTCTGTATCCTGCTTTTTTGAATTTGTGGGCAATTTTTTTTCTGTTTGTTTGTTGATGTATGTTAGTGTTATGAATTTGTTGTTTTCTGTCTTTGTCTGTTGTTTGTTTTGTGTTTTGTGTAGGAGTTTACTGACTATTGTTCTGTCATAACCGTTAGATTCTGCTAGATATTTTATCGTGTTTAGTTCGTCTTTGTAGTCTATTTCATCTAAGGGGATGTTGTTAAGTCTATGTATCATGGTTCTAAAAGCAGCTAGTTTGTGTTGTATTGGGTGATTGGAGGTGTTGTGTATTAGTGTGTCAGTTGTAGTTGGTTTTCTGTATATACTGAATTTGTGCCTGTGTTCTAGTTTTGTGATGGAGAGGTCTAAGAAGTTTATGGTATTGTTGTGTTCGTATTCGGCAGTGAAGGTTATGTTTTTATGTATTTTGTTTATGTGCGTTAGTAACTGTTCACATTGTCTTTTGTTTCCCCTGTATAGTATTAGAATGTCATCAACGTATCTGTGCCAATATAGTATTTTATGTGAGTGTCTGTCATTGTTTGTGAGTATTTTTGTTTTTTCTAAGTGTTGGAGGAAGACTTCTGCTAGAATGCTGGATATGGGGGAGCCCATGGGTAGGCCATCGTTCTGTGTGTAGTATTTATTGTTATAAGTAGTTTTGTTTTGTGATAATGTTCAGAGTTTCTGTTATTTCATTGATAAGTTCGTCTGGTGTGTTGTTCTGTTTGAGTTTGTTTTGTAGGATGGTGATTGTTTCAGAGATGGGGATGTTTGTGTACAGGTTTTTAATGTCAAAGGAGGCTAATGTGGCGTTATGGGGGATGTGTATGTCTTTTATTTTTGTTACTAGGTCAGTGTTGTTTTTTACTGCAATGTTGTTGTCTATTTGTGTGTGTTGTCTAATAATTTTGTCTAGATATTTTGCCAGTTTGTGTGCAGGGGCATTACGGTAGTTGATAATGGGGCGGATCGGAATGTCTTCTTTATGGATTTTGGGAAGCGCTTGGAGTGTAGGTGCTGATGGTCGGATTTGTTTCATGTAGGGCTTTTGTTTATGTGTCATCCATCACAAAACTAGAACACAGGCACAAATTCAGTATATACAGAAAACCAACTACAACTGACACACTAATACACAACACCTCCAATCACCCAATACAACACAAACTAGCTGCTTTTAGAACCATGATACATAGACTTAACAACATCCCCTTAGATGAGATAGACTACAAAGACGAACTAAACACGATAAAATATCTAGCAGAATCTAACGGTTATGACAGAACAATAGTCAGTAAACTCCTACACAAAACACAAAACAAACAACAGACAAAGACAGAAAACAACAAATTCATAACACTAACATACATCAACAAACAAACAGAAAAAAAATTGCCCACAAATTCAAAAAAGCAGGATACAGAATCGCTTACAAAACTACTAACAAAACAGAACACACACTATCAAAACGCATGCCCAAAGCACGAAACAAATTCGATCTACCCGGTGTATATAAACTAAATTGTTCAAATTGCAGTAAATTCTACATAGGCCAGACAGGACTTAGCTTCAAACAGAGATACATTGAACACACAAAAGCACTCCACACCACTACAGAATCTACCTTCGCAAACCACCTCATTGAAGCAAACCACACATATAAAAACATCGACAATAACATGAACATACTACACGTACACACAAAAGGCCGAAAACTAGACACTCTAGAACAATTAGAAATATACAAACACACAAAAACAAATAAAAACGACATCCTAAACGAACGGACAATTCAAATCGCACGCATTATTAGAACACATCTCACCACACACACACAGCTTCAATCTTTCGAAACACTATCTCGTCACCAACAACAAGACGAGCAGCGCTACTAACGACAGCCTCTGATGAAGCCTTCTATAGGTGAAAGCCGGTTTAGGCTGTAAGGTAAAACTTTACGTTTTACTTATAAAAAACTTAGTGTTCTGAGTCGTCAATATTATAGTGATATTTAGTTAAGTAACGGACACGTCATGGACAACGAAATCCAAGAAAAAACAATTAGTCTGATGCCACGGGAAGTGGACACAGTTTGTGGATAGGCCTACGCAGGATGCCGCTTGTGGTGCGGACATCCGCTACGCGTACTAACGAATCCTGACCTACATGGATTTGGGTGACAATACCACGCTTCCACTGCAGAGGTGGGGTATTGTCTTCTAAAATGAGGACGAGTTGTCCTGGAGACAAATTTTTTGAATGTTTTCTCCATTTATTTCGTTGTTGCAGCTGATGCAGATAATCTCTTGACCAACTCTTCCAGATAGAGTGGGTGAATCTCTGCAAAAGCTGCCATCTCCCCAAGCGACCCATTTTTACATCCGAATAGTCGGGTTCCGGGAGCGCAGTAAGTGGAGAACCAACTAAGAAATGTGCTGGAGTCAAGGGCTCGGGATCCCCGGAATCATTTGAAATGGCGAGCAAGGGACGTGAATTCAGCCATGACTCTATTTGAGTCAAAACAGTGTAATGCTCTTCAAAGTTGAGAAGCGTACTGCCGATAACACGCCGTAAATTAAATTTAACGCTTTTGACTCCGCTCTCCCATAGACCACCGAAATGAGGTGCTGACGGAGGTATGAAATACCACTTGACCCCCTGTGAACAGGCAAGTCCTGAGTGGATTGTTGAAATTCGTCTTGTTGAAAAAGTTTGTACAAATCGTGTAATATCGTGCCAGCACGACGGAAATTTGTACCGTTATCAGAGAATATTTGTGCAGGGATGCCCCTGCGAGCTATGAAGCGTTTTAAAGCAGCTATAAAGGCGTCTGCAGTCAAATCTGCTACCAATTCAAGGTGAATTGCCTTAGTGGCCATGCAAATGAAGAGTGAAATGAAAGCCTTTGTGAATGATTTGGACCGCTGCCCGCCCTGACACAGAAATATGGGACCGGCATAGTCGACGGCACATTGGGAAAATGGTTTAGAAGGAGTGACTCTGGAAGAGGGTAATTGTCCTAAAGCTGGCTTGAGCCAGTTGCGCGAAATCAAAAACAAGTGATGCATTTATGTATCACGGAGCGTATGTAAGATTTGTCATTGATGATCCTATATCTTTGACGTAGAGATCACTGCGTTAATTGCACTCCGGCATGGAGTAGTCGATGTGCTCGTTTTCTATGATTAGTCTAGTGAGATGAGCCTGCGGGTGAAGTATGATCTGGTGTTTACTATTATAGTTGAGCTGAGACTGTTGAAGGCGTCCGCCCACGCGTAATATCCCCGTGTTGTTTATAAAGGGATTAAGCGAAAAAGTTTTACTAGTATTAGGTACAGGGCGTTGTGCCTGAAGTTCTTTAATTTCGATGTTGAAATGCGATAGCTGGGATTGACGTATAAAAATCAAAAGTGCGCTGTGTAGCTCTTGTGAAGTTAAAAATGAAGTGTTTCTGTTGGCGACGGGAGACTTAGCGTTCCGAATGAATCGCAGGCAGTAAGCAAACACACGAATAAGTCTTGAAAGCAAGGAGTAATTTTCAATGTAAATAGTAGTGGGTGTAGTAGTAACCAGAGCGAGTTGACCTTGTTTACGATTTTCTTTATCCAGATATGGATGAGTGCAGGAAGAGTTGGATTCAAAAGGACGGGTGGGCCATGATGATGGCTCCTTTGACAACCAGTATGGGCCATGCCACCATTGCGGGTGGCGTTGCAACGAACGGGGTAAACAACCGTGGGATAGAATGTCCGCGGGATTGTCATGCGAAGCGACATGATACCAGGTACCCTTTGCAGTGAGCTGCTGTATCTCCGCGACGCGGTTGGCCACAAATACCTTCCACCTAGAGGACTGTTGGTGAATCCAGTGTAAGGCAATCGTAGAGTCAGAATAAAAATACAACTCGCTGAAATTGTAGGTCACAGCGTTGACAACCTTATAAACCAACTGAGCCAATAATAGAGAGACGCAAAGTTCAAGGCGAGGTAAAGATATCTGCTTTAAAGGGGCGACTCTAGATTTGGAACACAATAAGTGAGATGATATACTGTTGTTGGAATATACTGTACGCACATAAATACAGCATGCGTAACCCTTTACTGACGCGTCGGCAAACCCGTGTAATTGAAATGAAATGATTGGAAAATTACATGAATTCTTTATAGCTCTTGGGATCCTAAAATGAGTGTCAGAAATTAATTGAGCGTAAAGCTCTGCCCATTGAATTGATAATGAGTCAGACAGCGGGTCGTCCCAATTGGTACCCGATGACCATAGCGTTTGCATAAAGTGCTTACACCAGAATGTAATAGGGCCAATGAGCCCTAATGGGTCGTACATTGCAGCGATGACGGATAATACCCTTCTTTTATTAAACACATCAATTTTAGGATCTCTTTAGAAATTGTATATGAAGCTGTCAGCCTGAACGTCCCACTGAATACCTAAAGTGTGGACGGTTTGGTCTTTGTTGAAGTCCAGGGACGAGTTGGTATGTGAGGAATGATATTCCGGTCATTAGAAGACCATTTATGCAGAGTGAAGCCGTACCGGCTTAATAAACCAGAAATGTCAGAGTTTAGTCGGGTTAAGACGTGTGAGCTATCAGATCCGGTGATGAGATCGTCAACGTAAAAATCGTTTGCAATGACAGAGCAGGCTAAGGGGTGCTGAGTACTATTTTCTTGTGAGATTTGTTTTAAACATCTAGTGGCCAAAAATGAAGCGCTTGCAGTCCCATATGTGACTGTTCTCAAAGCATAGTGTTTAAGCTCCTTGTGGGGGGCGTCACGCCAGACAATTCTTTGTAAGTTAGAATCCCTTGGGGACACCAAGATTTGGCGATACATTTTCTCGATGTCGGCGATGAGTGCGTATCGGTGCGTTCTAAATCTGGCCATAAGGAGAAAAGATCCTGCTGGACCGTAGGACCAACCATGAGGGTGTCGTTTAACGATAAATCGTTCGATGTTTTGGCTGAGCCGTTGAAAACAACGCGAAGTTTAGTGGTTGTGCTAGTGGACTTGACGACAGCATGGTGTGGTAAGTAAAAAAAATTCGACTTATTAATTGATAAATCATATGAATTGAGTGGAGACATATGACCCAGGCTTAAATATTCGTGCATAAAATTAGTATAGTCTTTGTACAAAGACTGGTTTTGCCTGAATTTGAGTTCGAGTGCCTGAAATCTGCGAACTGCTCCGGGGAGTGAATCGCCGAGATGCTCTGTCCTACGGGGTAGTGACACAACAAACCTACCACTAGTGTTTCGATAAGTGTTTGTGAGGAAATGATTTTCACACTCCGAGTCCTCAGCTGAGGGAGTACGGAAGGAAACGTCCTCCAACTGCCAGAAGTTCCTCAACTGAGACGAGATGGCATTATTGTCGTCACGAGCCATAAACGAAGAAACCGGTTTTGTCATGTCTACACTAAAGGGTAAATTTCCGGCGAGGATAAAACCTAGTTTTGTTTCCTGTATTATCGGAAAGTGCGGACTGCGAATAAATTTAGTCGGCTCAATCAACTGCAAAAAATACTGTGCCCCGAGTAATATGTCAATTTGTGACGAAAAATTAAGTTGCGGGTCAGCTAAAAATATGTTTTTTGGAATGTTCAACGATGCCATATTAAAGGATTCTGTAGGGAGGTTATTTGTAATTCTGGGCAGAACAGCGCAGTAAACAGTCAAACTGAAATCCCTGTAGCGTGAGTTTATGCACACCCTTGAGCTGAAATTGGCTTGGCATAGGGAATTATTTATGCCGGTGATAGGCAGTTCGGATTTGTTTAATTTTAAGCCCATGCGGCGAGCGAAGCCCATCGTACAAAAGTTCGCTTGCGACCCTGAATCCAACAGGATTCTTACCGGGTGTTTGTTACCGGCACGATCGATTGTGGTACATACGGCGGTAGACAATAAAATTGATTTGTTGGTTTGCAGCTTTAGGGAACATTGATTATTGTTCCTGTTCGAAGAATTATTTGTTGCAGTGTGGATCATGGTGTGGTGCCTTTTCGAACATGCTCTGCACAAAAATTTGGAAGGGCAACGCGAGGTTTCATGGCCCGAGTGTGTGCAATTTAGGCAGAGCTTGTGTTTTATTAAAACGTCTTTGCGTTGACCCGGATATAAAGCCACGAATTGTGGGCATTCGGACAATTTATGATTGCCGCGACACAGCTGACAAAGTCTATTGCTTGTTTGAGTATGTATCAGTGATCCAGTGAACTCAGCGCGTTTAGCCGGTTTGCGATAAGTTTTATCGTTAACTTGCCTACTGCAAGACGAACCAGTCGGTGCATTAACATTTTGCAACAGCTGTCGCCTAGTATTCAGGAATTTAATAAAGTTATTATAATTTGGAAGCTGTTCGTCAGTTAAACCTTCCTTCCATAATCTACATGTGCGATCGTCAAGTTCTTGGGCGAGAAAATGCACAAAAATAATTTCAAATGTGTTCACTGGTAAATTTAATGAGTTCAGAGCATTTATGTTAGCGGTGAGATCATCTATAAATTTGGAAATGCTAGCCATATAGTCCTGCTGCATGTGCTTCATGCCCAAGACATTAGCCACATAATACGCCGTAACAATCAATCTACTGTCATACCTGGCTCTTAACAACTCAATGGCAACCGTGTAGTTTTCGTGCGTGATTGGGAGTGATTTTATAACATTCAGCACCTCATCTCTTAGTGATGAGTGCAAGTAGTGAAATTTTTGGATGCTGGTCAGGTCTGTTCGGACATAACATATGGTAAAAATGTTGCCAGTCAATTATATTACCTGCGAAGCAGGGTAGTTTAATTGGTTGTAAATGAATAGGAGGCGTACTGAATGTGACGACTTCGGACTGATTTAGTATTTTCTTGCTCATCTCTTAGGCATGATCTAATAAATTTTGACACTTGCATTCTATGTTGCACAAATCATCTTCCGTCTGAACTCTATCACTAACGGATGCAAAATCAGAGTCCTCAGACTCAATTTGGGTTTGAATCTCGTCATATTTGGTGGATAGCTCCATCAGATGACGAAGCTTTATTTTTAGCGCATGGTGGTCATGCGTATCGTGATCAAAATTTTCCGCGTAGGTGTTTATGCGCGATATAGAGGCCTTGATCGTGCCACGCTTTTTGATCAGCGCCTTCATATCAGTCATGATTGTGTATCACTGACGACTTGAACGATAATAAGAAAAAACTGAGTGAATGCAGAGAGATGAAAAAGACCATGCAGGCTATCTAAATTACAAAGTCACGCTACAACGCGGTAACCATTGATTAACAGATCTCAGACTAATTCTATGTTGTAATAAATACTGATATAGACGGCATATGCAATATAGCAGTATAATCCCTATTGCTATGAACACTATTTTTTTTTTTTTAATATGGTTTACAAATAAAAGCTTGTCAAGTTATTTAAATTTGTGATTGATTCACAGAAAAAATTTATAAGCTTGTTAAGTTCGCAAAAGATTCCAAGTTCATAGTCAAATGAAACTGATATAAGAAACAAGTTATATTATTATATTTTTTGTAAATACTGCTTCTTTTAATTGAATGCCCTTAAAAGATATACAAAATTATGCAAAATTGAAAGATCATAGAAACATGAATTTATAGTCACTTGGCATGTGGTACTTATCGACATGTTCAAGAAGGTCTCAGTGCATGTCGATCCTTGGCAGTCCCATCCAGCACCCATGAATTGACGATGTAGACACGGTCGATGCCTGTCAGGTGATGTCTGAAGTGGTCGGATTCTGCATAGGCTGGCTGCTTTGGATTTTCCCAAAATGATGAATGCCACATGGTGATGGTGCTCAAATGCTGAAATAATGCTTCGAACGATCCGGTCAGTGAAGTATGACGTCCCCAAAGTCGTGCAATGCGTGCTCCAGATATGGTTAATAATTACAGAACTGCTGATCCAAATTATGTTGTTAAATGCTGATACGGCCTGCTAATTGAACTGAATCCATGAAATGAATAATCCGTGGAATAAATTGTATGTGGAATGAATCATCCATAAAATGAATGATCCGGCCCAGAGGACCAAATGTTGCATGCTCAACGCTATCGAATATTTCTAGAGTTAGTATTGCAATGCGAAGTGCTGCTGGTATAGGAATCAGAAATGTGTTTTTTTTAAATAAAGAAGTTGACTGTATAATCTGAGTTAACTAGCCATTTATTAAAGAATTATATAATGAAGCGCAGGCCCATGCAATTACGTGTGGCATACATTGCCAAGATACATAACGATAGAAGAACGAAAAATTGTATAAAGAAGTTACATTATTAAAATTCATATTGCCGCGGCTAGCAAAATTGAAGAGAGAACTGATCAGATGAAAGGTTGAGTTTTAACTAACTAATTGTCGCAGCTCGCTGTAGCGAACTGTACTTTAAGCGAATGATGTAAGTGCATGGAGTATGTAAACAGATACAAAGGTTTAACAACCCTTTTGCACATTTAGTCTTAAAATCAGTTTTAGAAACATTTATTCAAGAAATCACTGCTTCAGCAAATGTGTTAGTGTACATGATATCAGTGGTTCAGAAATTTTTGACTTCAAGTTTGAAAGTCGAATATATTGGTAGTAGTTTATAATTTAGAACTTGAGAATTTCAAAGCACTGCCACAATGTTTCCAGCCTAAGCTATTACAAACAAAGTGGCCATGGTTTGCCTTCTGAGCTGTCTTAGAGTGTATGAGCTTTTGAGCTGAGTTGTCTTATATGTTACAAGATAACATACAAAAGAGAAAGAAAAAGTATCTATCTGAAAAACAGGAAACACACAAAGATACAGGGAACAGAATTTCAATATGAATATTTTTAATGATTATGATTAAACAATAATCAAAATGAATTTTTTAAGTGAATTAACAGTTGATGAATTAAGTTAAAGTGTAATTGCAACAGACTCATGTGCCACGATCATCAGTACCCCACATGTGGTAACCCTCAGAATTGGAGAACATCGTGGCAGATTAATCTACATTATCATATTTAGTTTAATTAAGTCTCATTTACTTTTAGCGTATTCTGTATTCATTTTTGATTATGTCTTTGATGTTTAAGACAGTTAATGTTCTTGTACTATTCTGTATGCCATTAAATCACCTGAAGGTGACCACAGATTGTGAGTGGTAAAAACAATATGTTTAATTGTTTGGATGGCTGTCGTACAATATACTAGGCTACTTGCTTGACAATCTTTGCATGTAAATGATGTATTTTGTTTCTAGAATCCAATTTTCTAAATTAGAATTGATGTTGTTTAAAAATAGTTTTTTTTTATGTTAATTAAAAATTGAATTTCATTATTAATGAATTCTACAGCGATTTGGTTGGTAATGTAAAGGTGGACTTGATATTTGATATTGTTGTTTGGAAGGTGATTAATGTATGCCATCTTCTTTGACTTTGTTGTTAAGTTCTGTTAATTAAATAATTTTGTAACCTCTTTATTTTGTCATTTTATTTTATATGTCAATTTTTGTACTGTTATCCTTTTTGCACAAGTAGTTAATTTTGAACTTGCTCTTGTTTTTGTGTTTTGTAGTCTTGTTGTTTTTGTGCAGTTCTATTTTTGTTTATTGTGTACGAATTTCCATAACTAGTCCTTAGAGTGTATTTTTAAGCATCATGCTTTAAACAAAAGCATTGCCATGAATATATACGACAAAAGCACTTGAGGAATAGACTCTTTAGAAACATGACGAATCGTAGTAGCTTTAACTATGTCTTTAGAAGACCAATTTTTACATTTTCTTTTAAATAGTCTTATGTATTGTTATTGACATTAAAGCTTTCACGAGCGGAGTTATCTTCAGTAACATTATTTTCCGAGCTGTTGGGCCGTACACACACACACACACACAAGTGTGTGCTTGTAACGCTGAACATTAGCAAAATCAATTAAAGAAAATATATATATGTTGTACCAATTCGCAACACTAAAACCAACTCAGAGAAACTATTTCTTCAGATGAACGAATATGGCTGAAGATAGCATAAATTTACTGACTAAAATTGTACATTAAAAAAATGTATTATAATTTTGATTATATGTATAAATAAGTCATTTACACTTTTGTTTTACAGCATGTTATTACAACTCAATCATCAATATTTTATTTTTATTTCAGTATCTGTTGATGATAGTTAAAGTACAGTCTTTTGGATTTAGATGCATCCAATTTTAGTTTGTCAGATTGTAGCTGAATTCAGAAGAAAACGAACTGTGAGAAACTACAAAAATGTGTGTAAATAATATTTGTGAATAAATGAATGTAAGCTTTCATGGGCCGGTGTTTACATTATTACAATTTTCCAGGTTGTTAGGCTGTGTTTTTCTTGTTTTTCGCCAGACCTTTCATCCATACCGATGATGGACATCATCAGTGGTCAGGAGACACAGATTACAACATTCATTAGCGAGTGTTGTGATCTTTGTTTCCCGCACCACTGATGACGTCCATCATCGGTATGGATGAAATGTCTGGTGAAAAAATGAAAACCTTAGACCACAGCCTAACAACCTGGAAAATTGTAATAAAATATATGTGAACGTTTAAAGTCTTTATTCATGCATTGTATAATACAATAATGTTAATTGCCATTCTGTTGTGTGCTTTATATTTTAGGATTCGTTTATGGAAATATAGATTTGACAGGCCAAAAAGACCAGTAGCATATATGTTTTGAAGACAGAAGTGGTATTGTAAGTAAAAGATTATCTACTGAAATCCATAACTTAGAACATCTTTTGTTTTGACTCCAGATGGGTAGAGCTTTGATATACAAAGCAGATACATTTATTTTTAGTGCACTATCCCTTTGAATTTGATTGATGTAGTAATGGTAGTGGTAGTTGTAATAGAGTAGTAGTATTCTTGGATTTCGTTGTCCATTACGTGTCCATTGATTAACTCTAAATATAATTAAATCACTACCGACTCTGAACACAAAGTTTTTTATAGGTAAAAACATAAAAGTTTTACCTTTTAGCCTGAACCTCTGATGAAGCTTATAATAAGTGAAAACTGGTTCAGGCTATAAAGTAAAACTTTTACGTTTTTATCCATAAAAAACTTTGTGTTCCGACTAGGTAGTGATTTAATTATATTTAGAGTAGTAGTAGTTTTTTTCCAGTGAAGGAGGAAATTCCCATACATTATCGTGCCTATGGAAAGTGTCATGCTTTCCAGTGTGTTGGGCTACACCCACTAAACCTACCTCCTGTCCTAGCAGGAATCATCATGGTACTAACTTTGCACAATGCTTCGTGATGTTACTAGTTCCTTGCCTATTTAGGCTTCATGATTCTTGAGAATTGTTACTATTGAAGTGCTGTGGCAGTCTCAATATATTCTTCTTTGTAGGACCTTTCGCAATGTAAAGTATAGTCCAGTTCTGCTTACTTAGCATCTTTTCAAAAATGTTGTCTGGGCTAATGGGTCCCTTGTGCCTTTTAAGCACAGATATAGCATTAGCCTATCTATAATGGATAGATGTAGTGTCTCTTATCTATACAGTTGTTGCATACAAAAAATATATGGTATACGGCTTCTTTCTCATGTCCACAGTGTGAACAATTTGGTGTAGCAGCCCTACTGTCCACATTGTGAAGATAAGATGTAAAATGTTTAAGTTGTCCTCTTATACCTTTTGTCATTTTAGGCGATTGCAAGTGGTGATAAAATTTTAAAAATTAGAATAATGAATTTGATTGGTGTTAGTCTTTCTTCAATAGTGTTTTATTAGCTACACCAGAAACTGGTAACTGTCTTAAATAAAATAATTGTAAATCAATAAAAATAAAAAATAACTCTTGGATTTTGTTGTCCATGACGTGTCCGTTACTTAACTAAATATAATTAATTCACTACCGACTCGGAACACAAAGTTTTTTTATGGGTAAAAACGTATAAGTTTTACCTTAGAGCCTCTGAATAAGCTTTTTAAAAGCGAAAACTGGTTCATGCTCTAAGGTAAAACTTTTACATTTTTATCCATAAAAATCTTTGTGTTCCAAGTTGGTAGTGAATTAATTATATTTAAAAAATAACATTAATATTGTACAATCTCCCCCAGTGAGAGATAGTCAGGACACCTATTTCTATCTAATTTAACAGCCATTTGTCTGAATCCATCAGTGCAACAATTGATTTCTGGTTTAGTCTAATGTCTCTTTAAAAACAAAAGATGGTTAATAACTGTTTTCCAAACACAAATATTGCATCACTCAATATACAGAAGTTCAATACAAATAGGTCAGGCTACATTATATTACCTATATGATAAATAAGCAGGGTGATGTTACTAGTACTTTACCTATATTGTATATGCCTACAAATTGCTTTAAAAATTCTCACCTGTTATGCCAAATCGCCATTAGGGTTAAGTAAACCTGAACTTGGTTGGATATTGTGACAACTGACATACACTGGATAAATCTGAACCCAGATTCTCCACTTGCAAGCAAATGCACTCATTATTATACTACCTGAACTGCATTAGTAAATTACCATATAATCTAAATTACTTTGATGGCTTTCATGGCTGGAGTCAATGCTGTTAAATTGTGATACCGGAATGTTTGGCTGTGGTCCAATGCTAAAATCTCTAGCAAACGTTTCGCCCATACAAACAATTTAACAACATACCATATAGTCTACTGATAAAAATAAGGGTAGATATTTTTTAGTACAATATTTCCAGGTGGTTAAACACTGCTTAATTTTAAAATTCTCAACAAGTAATATGAAAATTAATGCAATGTAGTAATTTCTAGCATGTGACTCAAAACTCAAATTTGGTAGTATAGTAAATAAAGTACAGCACATGAATTATAAAAATACAACATAAACAAATTAAGACAGTGGTATAGTGATTTTTCTTTTCTGGGAGGAGGGGATTGATAAGATGTTTCCCTGGTGGCAAGTTATTCCTGAAATATACGTAGGAGGAGATGTGTTAGTGATGGTATTGTATTCGTCAGTTATAGCAAAACTGTGTATATTATTTCCATTGATTTAAACAGTATAGTATGGTATTTGTATTTGTGTTATAAACCATTGATTATACCATGCCAATAGCGAGCTGGCATTGCCTATGATGCCATTGGTATCCTACTCAATGGTGGAGTTGTACCACCCATAACCGCCTTGGCTATGTCACTGAATTAAATTAATTATAAATATGTCACTACTGATTTGAAATATGTACTGGGCTGTTTGTCCAAGGTTTACATTAAAACCAAACATTCAGCAGCAGCACTGGCTACCATCTTCAGTGGATATTCGAGTCAACCTAAAGCAGGGTGTTGTACGTTAGCTCCACAGTACGTTTTGTACAGTAGATTTGAGCCTTCACCACAGTACTGTGGGCCTGACATTTGACAACCCGCGTTAGGTTGACTTGAATATCCATTGAAGATGCAGCCAGAGGTTCTGCTGAAATTTTTGGTTTAAATGTAAACCTTGGACCATGGCCAAACAGCCCGGTAGATATTTCAAATGCAACTGACACTGGCCGTGAAAGCCTTAGAACAATATTATATTACTACTGACTCAGATCATAATTTTTTATTGGTAAAAATGTTAAACTTTTACCTTATAGCCTTAACCAGTTTTCGTTTATTACAAGCTCATCAGAGACTGCCAATAACCTTGTAATAAGCGAAAACTGGTTCAGGCTATAAGGTAAAAGTTTAACATTTTCACCAACAAAAAATTAGTGAGCTGAGTCAGTAGTGATATAGTTATAATTAGTTAATCAATGGACATGTCATGGACAACAAAATCCAGAAATTGAATTAAATTGATATTAAAAATCAGAGTATCTAATACTTTATACATGAAGTTATAAGTAATGTTTTCAGAATAGTTTATCTCATTTTCTCATGTTAATGACAAATAATTTTTTTTTCAGGAGGGACCAATTGTTCATACAAAGTATGGAGATTTTCAAGGAGTGTACCTGAAAGCTTTAAACAACAGATCGTATTCAGCATTTATAGGTGTACCATATGTTGATCCACCAATTGGAGACTACAGATTTGAGGTTTGTTGTTGTTGTTGTTATAAGAGGACAGTACTTCTCAAGAGCTAGTGAATTGAAACCTGAAATATTGTATTTCAATATTTTTTTGAAAACTATAGAACTATAATTAAGTACAATTCATTATTAGGTTAACTGTACATTTCATGTATATTTTGTGTGTGTTTAATGTGTGTACTTTGGTTTACAATTATTTGGTTTCTGCAAAAATTCAGTGAATGTCTTGTGGAGTTTCTCTGTCACATTATTTTCAGGATTTGTGTTTTGGCAACAGAAAACCAGATACATTATTCTCATTTTAAGCTTCTGTGGCTTTTTTTAAAATTAAGAATAACACTGATTTTGCTGATTTATGAGATAACATTTTTAAATAATAATAAATATTTTCCCTTTTCTTTATTTTCAGTGTTATAATTAGTAACTCTCTAGCAACTAAGGATATTGTAATATAACATAGTCATAATATAACAGTAAGATTCTTCAGACTGTTTCCTGCATTATTTCAGTTTTCCATAACCAATAGCATTTTAAGAAGTGAGAAACAAACAGGAAAAGTGATCACAAGTGTTTCATACAACACACAAAAAAACCAGTATTGTCCTACACACACTTGCACGGTTGTAGACGGAATATGTAGCAGTACAGTCATGAGGAAATTGACTTGTAACTATACCAGATGGTGAGCTGCCAATGAATTAAATAAAATTGAAGTAGAGACCAAGAGTTTTAAAGATACATAAAGACTGTATATTTTGGATAGCTCAACAGGAGAGATAAATTTACACATGTTTATATTAACTGAAAACCAAAGTATACTGAATAATGCCTAGTTGTATGGAGTCAGTAATATAATATCATCAAATGTTTATTCTCACATGGCAAACGTTTTGTCCATTACAAGAGGGTCAACATAAATTTCTTGTGGAATGTTTTGCCATGTTTTACATAGCTGAAACATACATCGTTTTTGGAAATATATTTTATAATGAAACATCTATAGATTAGGTATCAATTAAGTCACTGCTGCAAAGTAAACCACTAAGATTTTGTTTACTAAAGAAACTCTTTAAATATTGGTAATTGATTGTTACAAAAACTTATTACTTGTTAATAATTTTACTAGAATGAAAAACAGAACACTTAAAAATTAAAATAAAATTTTGAACCAATTAATACTGTTACGACATTACAGAACAATCTACGTGTTTCTCGAATGTTCCAGAGGAATCTGGTTGTAATATTGTGTAGGTACATGATTTCAACATGTGCCCGCAAGACTTTTCTAGACGCTGCCAGTCACGCACACTGTGTCAAGGGCGCAATCAATTATGTCTTAGTAGCACTAATGTGTAGTAGGTGGAATGTTCTGGTGTGTGAGTGGGAAATAAATACAAGACCTCAGCAGCCTTAGTTCAGTTATTATTCAGCCTATTACTCTGTGCGTTCAAGTGGTTATTATTGGCGAAGTGTTATGTGTTTTATAACCATGCGGAACAATTGTAATGAAATTGTGTTTTATATTAGTTGACATTTTATTGCATGTGAACAATTTTTATTTGATTTGTTGTAAGAGACTATCTTGTTGATTACAAACTGTTTAATTGTGATAATTAAAGCTGGTGATTAGTGATGTAATTGGTGTCTTGTATTTTGTTTTCCACTGTACCATATGACGATCACTAGACCATCGTTACAATACAAAAACTTCAGGATTTTGTTATCCATGATGTGTCCATTGGTATTACTTAACTATGTAGAATACAGTACTACCGATTTGGATTACAAATTGTTAATGATAAAAATTATAAATTTTTACGTTATGGCGTAAACTATTACCTGACCGAGTCAACAAAACATGCAGGAAACATGTGAACTAACTGAGTTCAGAGACAAATGCGCAAGCGCGTCTCACCCAACCAAGCAGTTTAAAGTCATACTCAAAGTTTGTCATTTGAATGTATGTACTCCCAGCGGTAAATATCGTGAGGTCTAATATTTGCGCGTGTTCGTGTTATAGAGTTTGTCAGTTGTATTTATATTTACTAATTGTGAGTATCATTGATCTGCGGTATAATTAATATTTGTGTGTGTGTTCGTGTTACAGAGTTTGTCATTTGAATTTATATTTACTAACTGAGAGTATCGTAGCATTGATCTGCGGTATAATTAATATTTGTGCGTGTTTGTGTTACAGAGTTTTTTCATTTGAATTTATATTTACTAATTGTGAGTATCATTGATCTGTGGTATAATTAATATTTGTGTGTGTGTTCATGTTACAGAGTTTGTCATTTGAATTTATATTTACTAACTGAGAGTATCGTAGCATTGATCTGCGGTATAATTAATATTTGTGCGTGTTCGTGTTACAGAGTTTTTTCATTTGAATTTATATTTACTAATTGTGAGTATTGTGAGTGTAATTTTTATACTGTACTTTTTATACAGCTTAATTTCTAGACTTTAACCACACTTTTAAAATTCATTAACTGTAGAATTGAAAGATGACAAGTAACAAACAAAGGCCTACAATTCGCAGTCAAGGACGCCAAATAGTTGGGCGAGTTATTGAATTTTTTGATGAAGAAAAGAACAGTGGTATAAGTACCCAATAAATAACGCGACAAAGCGAGCAGCAGCTGCAACAGGAAAGTCAGAAACCACCATTTGTAAGATACGGAAAGAGATAAAAGTGTCAAAATTTACTGGTAGAAAACTTAGCACTCCTGGAAAGACACATCAGCAGAGTACAAGAAAAATTATTTTAGATGATTTTGATTTATGTGCAGTCCGCCGTACGATACAGAATTTTTATACTATTAAAAAGCAGGTTCTTATGTTACAATCGGTTCTTTCTGAATTAAAAGTGACATACATTTTGAAGGAGGCAAGGAAACTTTACGCAGAATTATACATAAGCTTGGATTCCGATTTAAAAAATGTAAAAATAAAAGAAGTATATTGATGGAGAGAAACGAAACAGTTGCATGGCGAGCAAGATACCTACGAAAGATTAGGAGGAATGACACCTGTGACAATAAGCGACCTGTTATTTTTCTCGACGAGACATTCATCCATCCCACTTACACAGTGAACAAGTGTTGGCAGGATCCTACAACTAGTGGAGTTTTAAAAAATAATAGTACTGGACAACGCTGGATCATTGTTCATGCAGGTTGGGAGAAAGGTTTCATTCCTGAAGCCTTTCTTATGTCTCAAACTACAAGTTACTTACTTACTTACTAGCCAACGCCCACCCTTGGCTGTTGAGCCATTAGGCGACGCGCTGACCAGTAGCATCGGGCTTCGGCGATCTCGGTGTCCTCGTTGGACGAGGTGTGGTCTAAGGCCGGGCAGTCTCTCAGATGGTCGGCGTCCATCGTCGCATGGCCGCACAGCTGGCACTCAGGGGTTGGCAGCGCGTGGAGGCGGTGCAGATGTGAAGCGAGATAGTTGTGTCCGGTTTTTAGTTGGAAGTAACTACTTTTAGTTTTTGTTCTCAAACTACAAGTGGAGACTACCACCACGAGATGAACTTTGAAAATTTTTCCTGGTGGGTTAAGGAAAAACTGTTGCCAAACCTTCCAGAAAAGTCTTTAGTTGTTATGGACAATGCACCATACCACAGTGTACAAGAAAACAAACCGCTGACTACAGCTTCTCAAAAAGCGGAAATCCAGGAATGGCTAAGAAAAATGGGAGTCAGTTTTTCAGAAGATATGACGAAAGTGAATTATTGGAAATATGATATAATTGTTTGAAATTGTGATATAATTGTTTGAAAGACACTTGAATGCAATTTCTCAAGATACGCTTCTAAAAATTTCATCAAGGTAAGATTTTTTCCATTATTTATTAAAAGGTAATTTAATTAACAACCACGAATCAGTAGTGATAATAATTCTGTCTTTAATACTAACGAATAACACACAATAATTAGTATATGGGCATTAGCCAAACTGAGAATTACAGAAAACGTAAAAAACAAAGTGTCATTACTTCATTGTTTACATCGGGTTCCAAATAAATACAATTATGACTTACTTAGTGATACTGATCATTGTTGTTTCGTACGTAAAACCTGTTCTGTTGGAGACAGAACAAAATCAGTCATTTTGTTTGAAATATTTCTCTTATATATCCTACCATAAAAACTATTATGAAAGTACCTTTGTAAATTGTCTTTGACAGAAATAACTTACCTGATCCACAACAATAACACCCTACCCTTTACCAATATACCATTATTGCTTTGTAAAATTAGCCACTTTGTTCAGACTTATTAATACCTACCGACTTGTCAACCTGTCCTTTGTAAAATATTAGATCTTGTTGTTCATAACGTGCTGAAGTATCAGTAATTGGTAATTCATTATTTCCTACTATGGAACACTTATTTGTAAATTAAATACTAAATAGAATAATACAGTGATAACTTTAAAGAATAATTAAACTTCTCTATAGACTCATTAATTACATATTTTAATCTGATTTTAATTATTTAAAAAATCTAAGTACTTTACTCAATAAAAATAAAACAAAAAAGCAAACCAAAAATGGTTTAACTTTTAATCAGTTAATTTTGTTTTAACTTTAATCAGTTAGTTTTTGTAACTATTAACTTTAACTTTAACTTAGTTAGTTTGTTTGGACAGTAACTATAACTTTGATCAGTTAACAATTATTATGATCTTTCCCAAGTCTGTTTATAACATGATATTGTGTTTGTAACGTGGTACACACAATATCACATTAGAAACTTGCTAATTGAATAGAAATTAAATTCACTTGTTCCACATAATTTCAATCGTTTATAGAACTACTATTTGTAATAGCAAAACCTTTCTCTACCAGCTAACGATTCATGTTGTAATTCAAAAAAATCATGAGCAAACATGTATGAAGAGTACAAAAAAATTAAACATTGACTAGCCTTATTGACATATTAAGCTCCAAACTGAAGTAAAAATAATCCATTTATGTTGATCAACAACAGAGACACAAATAGTTATGGTTTACAGGTCAATACCTAATTGAAATTGTGGAGTTTATTGCTCATATTGTTTATGTTTATGGTCAAAGTAATTTAATAATTTTTGAAACGGTGTAGAATAACAATTTTGACACCATATGCGTACAGTTTAAGTATTAGAATGCTCTAACTTTAATTCTTGCAGGAGTAAATTATCTAGTCGCGTATGAGTAGTTTTACTTTGACTGTACAAACGTCAAGCAGCGTAGGGGAACGTACTGAACCCCCACGCAACTGGCAGTGGCAGTGCTGCTACGCTTCCCCTCTCCAGATTCTATGTTAACAGACCCATGTAGTAGTTTCCATTCCATTAGAGCTTCGTCAGAGGCTTCAAAAATTTCAGGTTTTGTTGACATGTAATAAGAGGTGCTGAAATCTAGAAAAATTGATTGGTAGAGCAAATGGAGAGAATAGATCAAGAAGGAAATCCATAGAAATTCTGATATAAAGAATGGGAGCACTGAGGTGATCAGGAAGGTAAAAAAAGTAGCTGCTGGTAATGAAACCAAGTAAGCTGGACGTAGAATTGGAAGTAAAAAAAGAAAACTAAAGTGATCAATGGAGGAAGCCATGATCCATAAAGAAAGAAGCCAAGAAAATGAAGAAGGGACTGAGAAAAAATGAGAGGGTCAGGTGCTAAATTAAACATGTGCACCAACATGTAAAATTGCACCTCAAATTTTCAGTGCACATTACCATTTTGTCATGTTTCAAGCAGATGATGCTACAATGGTAACATAATATTATTAAATACCACTATTGTATTGACGGCTCGGAACACTAAGTTTTTTATAAGTAAAAGCATAAAGTTTTACCGTACAGCCTGAACCGGTTTTCGCCTTTAAAAGGCAGGCTTCTTCAGAGGCTGCTGCTGGTAGCGCTGTCCGTCCTGTTGTGGGCGACGGAATCGAATTTCAAAAGATTGATGCTGTGTGTGTTGGGTGAGATATGTTCGAATAATGCGTGCGATTTGAATTGTGTCTGTTCGTTTAGGATGTCATTTTTATTTGTTTTCGTGTGTTTGTATATTTCCAATTGTTCTAGAGTGTCTAGTTTTTGGCCTTTTGTGACCCTTGTATTGCATATTTTTTTATTTGTATGGATTAAATAAACATATGCTTTATGCATAGATATGTTATAATACTGATATATTTTCCAGGTTTTCTGAGCACTGAAGACGAAGTGTTACCAGGTAACCTTGGACTAAAAGACCAAGTGAAGGCTCTGACTTTTATAAAAGAAAATATTAAGGTATTTGGTGGAGATCCGAGTAGTATAACCCTTATTGGTGGATCAGCTGGAGGTGCAAGCTTACATTTAATGTATTTGTCACCTCTTACTAAAGGTACATTGTTTCTTTTCGTGCAATAGAAATTTCTAGCCTTGTTTCCTGACATTTTTGTTTCAAATTCATATTTATGGCTTTTGCTACAGTGGAGACAGCATTTTAAAAATTTAGGTTGCATGAGTTTTTGGAGAGTTTGATTTTTGCCTTATGTAAATATGAAGATTTAACAGAGAAGTATTATCAACAGTGACAATTCTAGTTTGTGGCTACTAGGAGGGGGGCAAGAACCTGAGTGTTCTAATTTAATTTTAAAGCATTGCCAGTTATAGAATGGTTTTTTTAGAAATATTTTAATAAAAATATAATCATTTTTTTAATTATGCAAAACCCTTGTTTTTAATAAATAAAAAATATTATTTTTAAAATTGATTTTAAGTTACTTCAAATACATTCAGAAATAAAAACAAATAAGAAAAATCAGAGGTGCTCTGACCTTTGATTTAAGGTTTGTTCAGGACCAGTATCCAATTGTTAATCACTTATATAAACACAGGACGCACATAATCCAGTTACACATCCTTTGTGTGTTTAGGTGTGGTTGTGTGTGTGTGTGGCTGTACACATTATTTTTATAAACTGTTACTGAAAATGTAATGTTTGTACAGATCTATTCAACTATGGTTTTGGCATGAGTGGATCAGCTTTCAGTTGTTGGGCAATACAGGAAGCAGCAAAAGAGAAAGCAAAGCGACTGGCTTCAGAAGTTGGTTGCCCAACAGATAATTCCAGAGCACTTGTTGGTTGCCTTAAAAATGTATCTGGCACCATTATTGTTGCCATTACAAAACTGTTCCAGGTAAATATCAAAACTTATGTAGATATCAACTTTTGAATTAATTATTATTAATTTTATACATATGTGGTTACCAACCAATGGTATAAGTAATGTTTTTCTCCTTTCTTAGCTTTCCATCTATCCGACTTGCTTTCCTTATATTCTTTTCCCATGCAAACTTTCGGCTACCTCTTTTCCTTTCATTTGGAGGTTGCATCTTTAAGACATCCTTTTTCATGTCTTAGGGTAGCTCTCATTTGACATCATTTTGTCAATTCATATAGTCTTAACCTCGTCATATTGAATTATTTCACATCTCTGTAGTCTTGACTCTATCTTGTAGTGTAAGTCTGAGCAACAATCTACTCATGAAAACTGTTTCATTTGTACCATACAGGTCCAGAGTTATTTTGAGGACTAATTCTGAATAAATTTTGATTTAAGTCAAGTGTCTACAGTTTTATAGACATTGTCTGACTAATCAGAAAACTTTTATACACCATACTCTCTTGTGAGTACTATGTCAGTGCCTATGTTCGTGACAGTTGTTGCCTGGATAGAGCTTCAGCTACTTCATCAACAACACTGAGCAATCACTTTTTAATTTTTCAGTCCACTGGTAGACACTATGTTGTGATAAAATTCCGTTCTGCTTATTGTGAAAATTTTCAATGTTTTTTTTTTTATCTTAAATGAAGTTTTCTAAGATTATGGCAGTCCCCACTCTTTTATACGCTTCTGAAACGGGTATTATCTAAAAGAGATACAAGTCATATAGAAGCTGAAGAAATGAATTTCTTGAGATACGTAAAGGGATGTACACGAAACAATAGAATTAGAAACAATGTGATAAGACATGAATTGGGTACATTCTCTTAAATGCAAGAATTGAGGAATGTAAGCTGAGATGGATTGAACACATAGGTAGAATCAAAGCAAAAAGGCTACCTCAACAAGTTTTACAATATGCACCTAAAGGGAAAGAGATGTGGGAAGACCACGCAAAAGATGGCTTGAAAATAGAGACCGGAACAGGTGATGTCACCTAATACTAGAATGAAGAAGAAGAAGAAGACGTTTTTTGGCTTCCCCTGCATGATCAACTACAAAAAATGTATCACTGATCATTGCTCTTCTTTGATCTTCTTCTTCTTCTTTAGGCCTTGGGCTGTACAATCCACTGCGCACTCATTGATTGGACCACCTTTTCTTCTGTCTTCCATGTCCTCTTTCATGCAAATGATAAAAAGACAGGCTATGGTTAACAACACAGTGCAACAATGGAACTAATGTATAAACATGAAAACTTCACAGTACTGTTACTGTACAACCATTCAAATCAATTATGTACACAAAAGCAACAGTTCTGACAACAGAAAACAGAAATAGATCTACAGTGCATGTTGACTCACCCTCATAAGTTTCAGAAAACAAACAGAAAACCAAAATCTAACAGCTTTTAATCATTTTAATTTCAGTGACATACACCAGTGTGTGTTGACTTTCAATTCCCTTTATAACCATTTTGTCATTACGAAAAGTTTTCTTTCTTATTTCTGTACAATTTAACTTTAATTTTATAAACTAGAACTATGCAATTTATATTTTTCATGTACACTACCTTCACATACAAGAACCAACTCAGACACTGTCATTGAAAATATTATTTATTGTACTGTTTATCCTCACTCTCTATTTATTAATTCTATTTATCCTCACTCTCTGGTTCAATCTAATTTGATTGGTTGGCAACTCTTCAGAGCTGGTTTTGTTACAACCTAGTTCCTTCATTTTTAAATATCATGTTAATCCTACGTTATTCATGACTTGTTTTATAAAATATAGCTGTGATTTTCCCTTTTATCATTTACTGTACTTTCTAATCAATCTGTAATAAAATTGAGTTGAACTACATAGCATGTCCGTATTGGCATTGTCCGTTTCCCAGATTCTTTCATAATGATCTTTCCTTACCTATCCTTTGGTATACCTCTAGCTTGCTCATTTTACTTTCAGTATATATTTCCAGCTCCATGTTTCAAAAGCTTCTACAGATATTACTTTTGGTCAAAGCCTTCACTTTTCTGAAACATATACAGAGGGCCATATTTCAGTGATGTAGCTTTTGATTTTAACTAGTGAAAATGTTAATAATATTTGAGCATAATAGTGCTTTTTTTGTTTTTGTTTTGTTAATTGTTGAATTTAGTTTTGACTTCTCTCCTTCTTTGTTGTTACCCTCTATGTGTTTTCCCACCTTCTGTTATTATGCTTCGTAGATATTTTTATTAATTGGTTTGGCAAAGTATAAGTCCTTGTAGCTATTCTGAACCTTTGTTTGCTATGTAATAGTATTTATTTATTTTTTACCATGTGTAAATTAATCTCCATGGTAATCTCTTTTTATATTTTTTTATTAATCTCCATGTGTAGAGAGAGATTAGGAGAAATGTGACAGCCTTTCTTGGTTGCAGACCCAGCTAATGAATTACCCCCACTTAAGTTGTCTAGAGAGGAGTGAGGTGAGACAATGCGAGACAGTGAACTGTTATCACATTGTCTGTTGTGTGATAACAGTTCACTGTCTCATATTATTCACTAATTCTCTCTTTCTCACACACATCCTTCCATTGTTCTCGCCAGCCTTGTTGCAACCGATGTTCACACTACGAAACACTGTACAAGACTGTTGTGTGCATGTGCAAAATGACTGAAAATTTTGTTAGCTTCAAAACGAGGTGTTTGTCCACTGTGCACCTTGAGGTCAATTTCTATTGACAATTAATCAATGATCTTTAAATTATATTTTCTCACTATCTATAATTAGGATGTGACTAAAATTGAGAAAAATTCCATGGATACTTCATACTTCAAATTCCTTGTATTTAACAGCTATGAATCAAAATTTTGATTATGCAACTTAGATCTTTTCCTGTTATTTGTATAACCTAAATTCTCTTATATGTGATTTTTTTAATAATTTACATCTTTCAGCTTTAGCTATGTATATGTTAAATTAAAATATTAACTAATTTTCTCTAAGTTTTAATTTATTAATAATTATTTAAATTTAGAGTACCTGAATAACAAAGTTATTTTGTTTCTTGCAGCCATTTTTTGCAAACCCTTTCTCACCATTTTCTCCTGTGATTGAAGTACCTAATAAAAATGCTTTTCTCACTGGTGATCCATATGAGATGATACTAGCAGGAGAGTTTCAGGACAAACCACTGATACTATCTGTGGTACAGAAAGATGGACTGTTTCCAATTGCAAGTTAGTAGTATGTTTAATTAATGACACTTATATGAGAGTTATTCAAAAATTAACCTCCGATTAAACGATTTACACAAAATGGTCGCAATAGCAATACAGAATGTGCACAGTAGGAAAAGTATCCTTTTATATCATTGCATGCAAATTCGTTCCCCATTTTGTCTATTTCTGTTCAAGTAGTGACTTAAAAAATGCGAAGTCTGTCACTGCTTTTGTCATCAGCTATGTGGCGGTATTCATTGAAACATACCATCGGCTGCTGGGTATGTTTGCTACTTTGTCCTGAATTGCTGGATGTTGTTGGACAATGAGGCTCTCAGTTAATGAAAAGTTAACTCAGACGCCATGCGTGACCCCACCCTGAACAGCCTAATGTGAATACCAATCCAGCCAATCACCAATCACAAATCAAGAGGCAGTACAAGGTGCCAGGACATCAACATGAGTTTCTTGTGTAGGCAGAACACTCTGCCATATACTCATAAGGCTTACACTTTGATGTGTCCTGTTGGTGGCCAATTTGAGACCATATTCTGCATGACCAAGGATGCCAAGATCACAAAAGTTACCCAGCTCTTTGAAACCAATATTGATCTCATTAATCTACATAACTCTTGGCTGGGAAGGTTAGTAGTGGAATTATTAATTAAGATGGTACAAAACTGATGTAATAATAACAAGTGCCTGTATGTAGGTGCCGCTGTGTGGAAAAGTGACTAGATATGTATGCAACTTGCATGCATATAATAAAATATTTTTATGTATTTTCAGTTTTCTTTATTGGGCAATCAGATTTTAATTAATAGCCCTATAATAGTAAAATTTCAATAAATGCATTTTAATTGTATATCAACTATTTAAAACAAAAGCAATGTGTAAAAGATGACAAGATTGACACTGAGCAACACTTATGGTAAACGTTACTGAACAGAGTGGTGCCATGAGCTTTCAACTCTTTAGATTTGCTGACTGGACTTAGTAATTATATTTGAGGTAATGAACAGATCTTACTGCCCAGTCTTTATAAACACCAAATGACCATCTGTTCTATGACAAGGCATTCTCAGTTTATACACACATTAAAGTTTATATTCCAGTTTACATTTCACTTTCTATTTTGACTTCTGAATATTTGTAATTTAAGTGAGTTGTTATTCCAGTCATGTAATGACAACAGGTTGGAGGATGACAAGTGTTGTGCAAATTCAGGGTTTCCTGATAAAGTCAACTACAGGTGGCGACTTAATAGTTTTTAAAAGAAGTTATTACTTTTTAAGAACTTATATCACTCAATCTTGGCCAGAATGAATTGGTATTTAGGATAGTTCAATAGAAGAGGAGTTTTAAGGAATTTTTGACTTTACAGAACAAGTAATAAGAATTCTCTGTAACTCTGAGCTGGGAATGAAATTCTTTTTTGCTGGCTATGTAGTCAAATACTTAAGACTTGCAGATAATGTTGTTCTAATAGTTTTATGAAAAGAGCAGCTATATGTTAGAATTATAAGCTATAATGTTTTTATAGCTTTAATGTTAGAGGACCATTGCACAAAGAAGGCTGAAGTAGGGATTTGTGTGAATCCAGGTAAAATATAATTAATTACAAATGCAGAATAGATTCCAATAATTGTTGGAGTTGAGAAGCTTTACAATGGGCAGAGGAAGGTGTTTACATAGTGCAATTTACTTTGTCGGGAGACCAGATGACAAATAAAAAATGAGTGAAGTAGAAACATTGATCACATGACTTAATTTTGTAGTCAAATCTGGATTTGAATATGAAAAAAGCATTTTAATGTCTGGAGTCTTACCTTGTCTTATATATGGAGCGCAGACAAGAATGAGTCCCACAGATGGATGGGTGGGTGAATGAATAAATGAATGGAGCTCAACCTGTTCAAAACGAATGAACTAAAGTTGCAGACAGAGAGTCAAGGAATGGAAATAATGAACATGAAAAGAAAGATAAAATTAGAGACTCCATAATTAGACGTGTAAATGAAGTGTCTGTAATGGTATTCATTAAGAAATTATAGTGAAGTTGGGCAGGGCATATTATTAGAACCAAGGACAGAAGGTGGACTATATTAATTATCAAAGAACAGCATACAATCTACAGAAAAGGGAGGTAGACAGTAGAGAAATAAAATCACTAATTATTTGAGAATAACTTGAAACTGACTGGGAATTGACAGAAGCCAACAGGTAAACATGGAAGAGGCCTTTGTTCAGAAATTGGCCTAGCTCTAAATTTTATATATGTAGTGGAACTAAAAAAGCTTTATTTGTTTATTTAACGTAAATCATATAAAATTGTTAGGTTCAGAATAATTTAACATGTTGTGATTTTTCATGAAAAATTATGAAATTACTAAGAGTAGACTATTCAGTATCAGTATTCATTAAATATTGCAACAGTATTTATAATTTATTGTCAATATAATTTACATCTTTTACACTGTTTAATGTTGCTTTCAGGTTATATAGCAAACGATGCAATTATGGCTGAAATAAATGATAAATGGAATGCAATTGCACCGTATCTCTTGGATTACAATTTCACTGTAGCACCGAAGAGTCAGGACAGTGTTAGTCAAGCAATTAGAGAGTTTTACTTTGGCAGTGAAAAAATATCGTCAAAAAATGGTGATAAACTTGTAGAGGTATATTAATTTTGTTTTTATTTTGCTTACATTCTCTCTCTCTCTCCAGTCTGGTAATTTCACTTACATTTATCATACATACACGTGGTATTATAACAATTAGAATATTGGTGACTATTTCACAATAATTTTATTTTTTTGTATTTACTTATATATAGTTCTTAAAATTTCAATTTATTTACATTAACAGTATTTATTTTGCATAACGTTCTACATTATTTTATACATCTTTACATTTTTAAGTTGGTCTTAACTCCCATTCAGCCTGTATGTTCAATCCTTTTCCATCTATAAATGTTATTTATATTCAGCACCATATTGTTTATAAGTCCTTGTAATCTCATTTTTTCAGTTCACAGATATTTACAAAAAATAAAATTTGTGAAACTCATTTCTAAGTGCTTATTATTAGTAACTGTATATAAGAATATATAAAGTAAAATAAAAAAAGGCCAGTTCCTGAATGGCACCTTGTTGTTCTTATATTTTATTGTTACTATAACCGTACCGATGATAATAATAATTTCATACTCATTCTGGTAAACATTTTTGTTTATATTCTCTTTGATATTGCTGTAGATCTTTCTTTCTATAGGCCTATATAATAATTAGGTAATTAGACTGTGAAAGTTGGATAGCAGATTTCATATACGAAAGCTTTTGCAGGCGCTTATATGGTTATAAGCATCACCCACATACCTTCTCTGACCTTCTATGGTTATAGTTCATACCACATAGTAAGACAGTAAAAAGAATTTATTTTCTCCTTCTTCTCTTTCTTGGTATATTCAAAAAGTGATCCGAGTCAGTAGTGATATATTTATAATTAGTCAAAAAGATAGTTTAGTTCCCTTTATTTCTGTTGTCTTCTTTCCTGCCTTCTGTAGCTATTTCAATATATTCTTCTATATCTTTTAATGTTTTCCACCCATGCTTTTTCTTCCAGTTTCAATTCAAATATTTTCAAGGGCAATCTTATTTTGTTCATTCTGTTTAAATGGTCATCACTGTAGGGTTGTGTTTTCCAGGTTTTTTAATTGGAACAGGTTATTTTTAATGAAGAAATTTGTGTTAGTGGTTGAAATCACAATCAGAATGATCACAGTTGCACACCACTATATAAAAATTATCCCGATTAGCAGGTTGTCTGACCACAAACGTGGAGAAGGTAATAGAACAACCAATTCGTTATATGCAAGACATTTCATAGAAGACAACCATAAGTTTGTTATCCTTTGGAAGAATACGAAATTGTAAAAGTAGTAAATAACACAGTTGAAAGGAAGCTTAGAGAGGAGTTAGAAATATTGAAAGAAAGAGAAAAAGGGTTAGACAATTTAATTAATATTAAAATTAAATTTGATAATGAAGAAATATTTTATAACATGATTAAGAAGTAAATGATAGAGGACAGATAGATAAGATTAAGAATTATATTGCATAGTACTAATTGGATGTTTTAAAATAAGGGTGTGTGACTGACCCACGTGTGTGGAGAGGAAGAGGGTAAGTTTAAAAGGATGCGCACACACACACACACACACACACACACACACACACACACACACACACACACACACACACACACACACACACACACACGCACGCACGCACGCACGCACGCACGCACGCACGCACGCACACACAACACTAAAACACAAGGAATTTGCTAGAAAAATATGTAACTGTGCAGATGGTGTGACAGGGTTTAGGGGGTGGGGAAGGGTCATTTATATTATAGCTTGTTGTGTGTGAGCAGGGTGGGGGAGAGGGGTGAAGGGTTTTTTTAAAATAATTTCTGCCTATTCCGATCTGATGATGGGCTGTGAGGTTTAAAGCGCTAATCGGGATAATTTTTATATAGAGGTTATTTTTAGTTGTTCCTTTAAGTGTTCAATTAAACGAATATGTTTCAATATGCAGACCTTTAATAGTATAAGTAAAGTTTATTGCATTACTTTAAGAATTATTGTATGTTTAACTGACAGCATTCTCTTATAACTAATTACTTGAGTTATTCTGTTTCAAGTAATTGTAACTATAAAAATGGGTTTTCCACCTATTGCCCATTTCTTTGTTACTATGTTAAAAATTTCCTTGATTCATACAGGGCATTTCAGGTAAAGTCTGTTTATTTTCATTTTTAACTTCAGGTGTCCAAAGGAAAAAGTTTTAAAATATCTGAAATGTAGTGTTATACTTAATTTGCCACTGTTGTAACAAGTAATGCCATTGTTTTAATATGCAAAGGCAAATTAAGTTTGAAACAGATAATTATGTGCGTGCACCTGTAGGAACAGAAGTAATCCTATTAGTTAGTTTAGAACTTACTAATTAACAGAGTTACTGAATTAATTATAGAAATATGCAGTGCTAATAGTGCTAATGAACAATCTTGTCAAAAATGTAACATTTAGTTTTTCTCTCTCTGCCCCTTCCCTTACATAAAAAGACATAGACATCATAATTATGGTTCAACAACTGTGTTATGAGAAGTATACAAGTGTGGCTATAAAATATAAAACTATCAAACTGTTTGTTGACACTTCCCTGTAACGTTTCCAACAGCAAGCAGATGGACATTGACCGGTACTCCCCCCTCCAACTACTGGAAACTTTCCAATCATATGCGACCAACAGTTTGGAAACAATATTTATTCAAAGTGTAATATATATATATATGAGGGTTATTCAAAAAGTAAGTTCCGTTTTTAATATTGCCGCAGTATCGATGCCGTCACGCTGTTGCACATTCCCGGCCAGTTTGTTGATTCATTGGCAAGCCAACAACACTGTTTGTAAACAACAGTGCACTGAGTAAGCTTTGTTGGATGTGTTTATAATGTCAAAGGAATTCAAAATGCCCACCGCATGTGAAAGTAGGTATGTGATTTGGTTCTTGAATGCGAAAGGCTTTAAAACATTTGTATTTCACTGTCAGATTTTCGATATTTATGGTGACAAAGCAGTGAACGATTCAATGGTACCAAGATGGATACGACTTTTTTGCTTATTCCTATCCAGAGTAAGCAACGTAGGATGCTTACCTGGGATACTGCTATGAATCATGGCACCACACACACACACACACACACACATACACACACACACACACACACACACACACTGCAATGGAATATCTCTTCACAAAGGCTGGCAACAATTTGATCATCTGCCTTATATACCAGACCTTAGACCAAGTGAATAAGTGAATATCACCTTTCCAAGCATGAGAAATCCTTCCTTGGTGGCCAACGATGCCATACAAGCTGTTAATACATGTTTCAAATCACAGGCAGGAAATTTCTACAATGAAGGTATACAACGCCTGGTGCCTCACTATGAAAAGTGTTTTAAAAATGACAGAAACTATATAGAAAAGTAGTTTAAGGTGTGTACTTCAAATAGCAATAAAAGTGTTTTGTAAATTTATTCTTAGTTTCCTTTTATACCGTATCGGAAACTTACTTCCTGAATAGCCCTTGTACATTACATCTACTAGCAAGTCTTGCATCCATGAAATAGGCAACAAGCATGACATGTTGGCATTTGGTCTGCAGGATGTGTACAAGGTCAGGCATTGCTGTAGCTTCCAAAGTGTTCCAGCGGCCTGTAGCTATGCATCACTTGAAAACTGTAGATTCTTCTTGAACCTCGGTAAGGAATAAATATAAGCCAGCTGCCAGCCTAGTTCAATTTGGACTTGCAATATTAGTATGCATTATCAGTGTGTGTTATTGTGACTTGAAGTTTAATGCAAAGTGATTATTGTGTAGTACTTAGTGTGATAGTGTTAGTGAGGTGACATTTGTTGTTTGTTACATTACAGTGTGCTGGACAATCTTCACCAAGAAGAATTGTCATACATTGTTATTTTTAACTGTAATTACAGTTGTAATTAGCGACTTCATCTGGTGTTAGTTGTTCTGTTTCCACTAGATCCATGCAACTGTCATAACAATAATATTAAATATTAACATGAAGCATGTAACGGTACAATTCTGGTCCCGTAATATTTTTGGGAAATAATGGTTCTAAAGCCTAATTGTTGTATTTTATTTTAAAGACCCATATAAAAAATTGGTAAAGTTTTATTGAGAATTGTCAATAATGTAGTATTGAGCGGACAGGATTTGTGTCGAGGTTAGAGTAAATAGCAAAAAACAGTTCGTCATATTGAAGTAAACAAGCCGAACCTAGTGATGACATCAGCTAAAGGAATGCGATACACATTATTATACAATTGTAAGCAACGGGGCTTGGCGTTTCGAGCAAAGAACCAGTGACGTAGTTTTGCCCAACCTCAGCATTGCTCAGTTACAAAACGCTGCCATTTTCATCTTTACAGTGAAGGGTGCCGGCCGGCAGATTCACAAAGTTTTGTTTATCTAAATTTTACACCACCAAAAGTTTATTAAATATGTGAATGTAACAGTTATATATTATGTAAACCCCAAATTTTGGGTTGATACAACATCGGAAGCGTATGATCTACGATGGGACGTTTTTGATGAAGTTACAGCTAAGTACAATTGGCTGCCAAAACCAATCAAATATAAAATATTTATATCAAAATCAAATATTCAAAATTAATCAAATTTATTCAAATGAGCTCATATTAACGAAATTGTACCAGAGCATGAAAGTGAGAGAGTGGATACTAATATGATTCAATATTAATAAGTGCTGGGTTGTGCCACTATTTACTTTTATAATGTTCATTAGGTTAATATTATAACACATGTTTATTTTGGAGGGTTTAGAAAATGTTTAAGGGAGATTATATGTTTACAAAATAAATGGGACTACGCCCCGAGGCATAGTAACGTGCATGTTTGGCACATAGTAGAGAGTCTTTTCCATATGTAAGTAGGGTCTTTTATATAATAAAAGGTAATGTCATTGGTAAACAATATAAGCACGAGTGAGTTATTTCAGGTAATACATTCCACAATTACTGGTTCGCTAACACGAATTCTGGCCCGCATGGTAAGTTTCATATTTTGTTGTACAGTTTGCAACATGGCGCCCGATAAAATTTCAAAACTATTACATTACAAATAATTAAAAGTAACAAATAAGAAATTAAGTTACATTGGTGCGTGCCGAACATGGACTCGACATAAAATATAATTTTATGTGGGGTGTGCATACCAGAAAAGCGGAATAATTACCTGGAGTAATTTTGAAAGTACGTAAACACGTGCGTAAGGTAGGGTTAAGTTACAAGGCTATATGCAGATATGCGTTAGCAGTATAATGTGTCTTAGAGACATAATAAACAAAGAAAATGAGTACCAATGACAATAAAACAATAGAAATCAGTGTAACTGATGAAAATTTGACTAGTGAGATGGATGTTCCATTAACACAAATTAGTCAGATTGGCGAGTAGAGTACGATTGCATCTGTAGAGTCAGTAACAGTAACAGCAGCATCCATCTCAAGTCATGAAAATAAAACAGATGACATAACGGCAATGATGCAGTTGCTATTAAAGATCGATAGTAAATGTGACAAACAGAATGAAAATTTTAATAATTTCAAAACTGAAATAAAAAATGAAATCAAAAGACAAAATATTCAAATCAAAAGTGATTTTAATGAGAAGTTTGACAAAATAAAAAATGAAATTAAAAGACAAAAGTTTAAGTTAGACAAAAGAATCGATGAAATGCATACGCATTTCGATAAAATGAAAGAACAAACAGTAATGTTAGTAGACGAGATATTTGATATACCAAAGAGTAAAGTAGACGAGAATTACAAGAATAAAAGTGGGGTAGAGAATAGTGGGGGTAGTAATGATGACACATTTACAGAAAATAGTGTTAGTTTTTAAGTGCTAACAAGGTGAGTAACAATGATAATTTGACGAATGAGTTTTCAGGTAGTAACAATGATATAATTAAGAACATGGTGTTAGAAAATGATGATGAGAATATTGGGAGTGATAATGAGATGTTTGTGTGTGTTGAGTCAGAGAGAGAGAGAGCTGAGAGAAAGCATATTTGTAAAAGGGATGCAGGGGGTAAAATTTTCCCTTAATGTTGTAGTAGGGAGTGAAGTAAAGTCTTCACGTGTGTTTAGCAAGGACGTGAGTTCCTTAGATTTATATTTGGGAGACGATAGGTCTACAAATAGAGTTCCCTGGTGTTTTTGTGTACCTCATAGGTGGTGCAGTAATTATGAGTTAGTGACCCCTGCATATTTGGAGAGAGAGAGTGGTGTTATGGTGAGAAATATATTGAGAGAGAGAGAAAGAGAGCAATAGAGATTTTTAAGATAAATAGAAAGTACAGAGAATTTGTAGAAAGGTTAGGAGTAGAGATGGTGGATAATTATAGTGAATACTTACCTTGTAGGGAAATTGAGATAGCAATAATAGTAGATGGTGATAATAATGATAACAATTACTTACCTTGGGAAGTAACGGGTGTCGCAGTAGATAATTATGATTATGATAGTAATGACTTGATAACTTACATGATGATGACAGATAATACTAAGGGAGACAGGATCATACCCTATGATGACATGGTACATGATAAATTGATATGGCATAAACCTATTAATTCAAACGAGATTGTGGAAGAATATAAAATTTTAGGTAAATATTATATTGATAATAATCATATCCTTTAGTTAATAAAAAATAAGTTGTATAGACCTAAGATTCTACTGTTGTTTAATGATGGAGGATAGATTATTTTATTGTGTATGAACATTAATATATGTGAACAGTGGTTTTGAAATGGACTGTATATGAACTGATTTTGGTCAATGATAAAATAATAAGTTGGATTGTATATTTTTTGTGTGTGTATTAATGTCAATGTATTTGTGTATTTTTGATGTTGTGTATTACAGGTAAATTATATGTACACCATGTATGTAACAGTAAATTATAGTTTAATTTATTTAATAATAACAATTAACATGTTTTTGTTTTGACTAAACAAGTGAAAGAAATGGTGAAATAATTGAATTAAATAATTGAAGATGAATTACTCAATTAATGTGGTATAAAAGAAAGTTTGTGTAATGAAGTTAAATTATTAATTTGTAATGAAGAAAATTTCTAATGAATAATAAATGATTAAGTATATATTATAACCTAACGATGATACGCGAGTTTTAATTGTTTTTATTTTTGTAAATAAAGTTTAATTACGTTTACGTTAATTTGTAATAAAATAAAAGTGTTGTTATTTAAAATTATATTCGTGTTTAAAATATTAAAGGTCTCGTTAAAACAAAGTTCAATTATGTGTGAAATATTCTTTTGAGATAAATCAATTTTTGGAATAGTTGTTTCTAATTGAAGGTTACTAATGTAGTAAAGTAATGTAAAATGAAACATTCAAAGTTACTCACAGTGTGTGTACAAGGGTTTAATTATACTTGTTTAAAAAGAATTCCCTTATATTAACTAAGTAAAATAGTGAGGTTGATAATAATTAAATGCTAAATTAGCTTAAGTTGAAATGTAAAGTACAGCAATTGGTTGCTTGGTAATGGTTAGCGTCTGGTTGAAACTGGCAGTAAAACTTCTTCTCCAGATTGCAGGTAGTCTGAGTGTGTCACGTCTCGTAATGTCCGGACAAGATCATAAACAAAAATATACTTTTACGTACCTGGTCGTGTTTACTAGAAGTTCACTAAACTGTCAACTCAGTTTACAAACACCAACTCACTTTGGTTGCAAGGTTAGATTACCTTGTTTATTAATTAGTGGGCGCCACACGGATTTATTCAGGGAAAATCCCGTGTAAAACCCACACATAGAATTTCTGAATGATTAGAAAATTTAAAATAATTGAGTATCACCTTTTGGCAATGTTATTCCAAAATATTAAACACAACGGAAGGTTGTTTAAGTTTCTAAAATAAAATATTTAATTATCCTATAGAAATAAATCAAATCCAGTGATGCTGTTAATAATGGGTTTATTTACACCCTCATAGAGAATTCAAAAAACAAATATAATGCGAACATACAAAGTTGTACAATTATCAAACAGTTATTATATGCCTCATACGGCTTGCTCAGAACATGAATTATAAATCTGGCTAAGTCCAGATGTTATTTATTTTTAACATTAAAATTATGAAAATCTCAGATGTGAATTCTTTGAAACACGAAAAAGAATATTATGCCTACACAATATCCAATAATCTTTTTGATATAAAATTGATCAACAAAGTTTTTAGGTTACTTTCGTAAAGTAAACAAAATAAAAATGATCTGTTGAGAGATCGCGCGTTCATCAACGCTTGCTTCTTTAGTGACAAAATTTATCGTGTGAGAACCCTTACAACTAACATATAGCTTAATCCATAATAACAAATTCATATAATAAATTGAGACGTGGTGTAATCTTGAAATGTTTCTGTGTTTTGCGTCAGTACAGACTAGTGTTGAAAAAAGTACAGGTTATGGCGCTCAGATAAAAATTAATAATAATTGCACTGTTACCTTTTGAGTTTTAATTATTTAATTAAAACTTATTAATCACTTCAGTAATCGGATTATAGTGATTACTGGGTTTTGGCACTACACTCGCACAAGAACAGAATAATGCGATCCTCTTCTGATTAAAATGGATCGTGAATGATAACAATTAATTATTCCTGTTCATTATTTCCCGCACAAAATTAAAATGATACTGCACTTAATCACTGTTGTTTGCTGTAGATTAACTTGAAGTAGCCGTTTCTTGGTGTTGAACTATTTGTTTCCATGTAATATGTAGATGACGCTAATAGTTATTAAAAATGTAGAGATGGCGGGCGCACGTCTGTGCTATATGATGGTTGGTAAGAGTCTGTCTCAAAATTGGCTGCTCCGTTCTTATATACCCCCTTCTTTGATCGGTCTTAGGTAAAAATGTTAATTACTAACTAATTTTCTGATTAGCTCTGGCAGGTGTGACAGTATGACGTATCATTTTTTGGCAGTTGATAACGGTTTTTTTTTAACCGTCAAACGCTGAGGTGACAGATAGCTGTCATTGTTGTTGTTATTCATAAACAGTTTTCTGATACATATTTTGAAAATGATGCTAACATCTCTCCCGCACTAAATACAGTTGCGATTGGGTTGATATCATTATCAAATTAAAGATCGTTTTTTCTTCTTTAATTTGATATCACGCGATATCGAATTACTTTCACTTTTGACCGACATTGTTATAAAACCAATGTTCGGGTACATCACTTTCACTGTCGTCTGCTTTTTCTGAATCGCCGATTTTATACTTTTGGTTAATATTGTTTGTGTTCACATATCATTTTATTATTCAAACGTTTATGTGGGAACACCATTAACTCTGTACTGACATTTTTACTGAACATTATGTGTACACCTAAACTCTATACATTGTAATGAATGATCCTACTTACTATGACATTTCGTTTTATGCTAACTCGTTCTAATCTACTGTTTAACAATTAAAATTATGATTAAACCTATTGGTTTAATAATGTTTTTTGTTATGTCAGGGCATAACCATTGTTCGATGTATCTTAATTTACACTTATGTTAATTCTCAATAGTCAATTTACTGACTAATGTTTGGTCTAAGCGTTGTTAAGACATATCGCCTATATTGGAATTTTGCCTTAATAACACTTATTGGTTCTCAATTCGGTAATTTGTGGAGGTATCTTATTTGTATAAGATTCTCTCTTATAATTAGTTTTTCTTTCTCACAAGTATATTTGATGCTGAAATACATCTTTGTTCTCACTATGTAGCCATTGTTAATTTTCATTTTGGCATTCATAATTTACTAGTCATTGTCAAATTTATTATCAGCAAAATGCTAATTCTGATTTCACAGTATTTAACTGCTTATTAATTCATTTTTTATTTACATATAACATTCGGTTTACATCAACTACTGACTGGATTGACAGCTGAATGTAAATTTACTCTGTCCATCAGTTTGTCTTAGTCTTAGTCTAGTTGTAGTGTCAAACAGCCTTTGGGTTACTGTTTCATGTGGCACGTCTGCTTCATTCTTCTTTCTTGATTTCTCCTTTCTTGGTTACTTTTACTATTATATTCCTATTTACATTATTGGTTTGTCCTTATAAAATCTGATAACATACATTTAGGTTAGGTAACATTTTGTTATGTTACATATACACCCTCTTTAAAATTGATCATTTGAGAAAAATTTATTTTTTTGTAAAATTATCAATTCATGTCAGTTTCTTAGTATACTCTTATAGTTTTTTTTTGTACTCTTTGATTTTTTAAACATACTATTGGTGTATTACTCTAGCTTGATTTTTTATCTAGCGATATAACTCTTTACTTACTAGTATTTTCAAGTTGCTTACTTTCTAAGTCATTTAACTACAATAAATCTCGTTTCTTAAGTTAACAATTTCCTGTCTTATTCACATTCTACTTTCTTATCACATATCTTTGCATTCGTGATTATCTTAATGGTTATTATAATTCATACCTCACAGATTCTTTCATAATAGTCCTTGATACATTAATACAATTTAATTCCCTAACTGTTGTAGAGGTTTCGGAATCAGGGTGGCTCACTATGGTTAACATCCTCTGCCGTTCCTCACTACACATTCTCAGATTCAGAGGCATTACTCTTCTCTGTCTGAGAAAAAAATAAACATTGCACCTGGCAATAGTTGCACTATCACAACTCAAAAAAATATCACATATTATTCATATTCCATAATATAATATATTCACTATAATATTCAAGGTATCAGAGGTTTTCATTTAGATCACATTTCCATCTTTATACTAGCTAACATACTTTCTTTCTTACAGGTAATTACTTCTTTTTTGACTTGATATTCTTAGCTGTGCTTTTATCAGCGATATAGTTACTTATGTACTAGTTAACAATTTGCTTTGGTTCGCTTGAATGTTCTTAAGATTATACACTTGTTTTGATGCTCATAGTACTTATGCATTTGGTTTGTTCTATCTAGAGTCTACAATATTTTTGTTTTCACAATAGTTCATTAAATCTTTCTTAACAAGTTATATTCATCCTGAATTATCAGGGCTTACATTGTTTGTATACTAAATGGTTTTTTGGTTTAATGTTCTCTGACATATTCTGGTGATGTACAATATTTGATAATTGACAAACATTTTTCTTTCCTTTCATTCCATTATAACAATAGTTATCTTTACAATTAACACTCTTTGTTATTTTTCTTCTCTACTCCTTCAAGTGATGGTGGTTTTCACTTATTCTGGATGATTTTATACAATATACAATATTCTATAATTACAATTTTATTTGACAATGCAATAACATACTAATATCTAATTTTTATAGATATTCTTGGGGTTTACATGGTTTGTTTTAAAAACATTTTTTCTTTCCTTTCCTTACATTCCATAATAATGTCCTTCTTTTATTTTACACACTTTGTTATACTGCCTCTCTACTCCTTCAAAGGTTAGTTGGGTGAACCTTTATTCTGGATGATTTTAATTAATATTTGAGCTTTATGAGAGGTACACAATAATCATTTTATAAACATTAAGTTACATAGAATATTCATTTGGATACACATTTTTTCTCTAAGTATAGTATAGTATTTCTTTTATGAATTTGCTAACTGCTATAATTTTTTATTGTTCGACTAAGCTTTTCGTCATTACTGACATCTTCAGGTCTTAAACAACGAAGATTTAAACAATACGAAGAATATAGTATAGTAATTGTAGTTATCTGCCACTACTGGCTCTTTGTGACATAATAGATGTCTTTTTCTTATTAAATCATTTGATTGACCTTACATAACTTTCTATCCCTTGGTGTGATAGATCTGGTACGTTTTCACCAGTAACAAATAGTTTGGCTTACATCTTAATTCTACACACTTTTGTAACTCGATAAGGCAAATTGATTAGTTATAGCCAATTAGTTACCTTCAACAATTTGTAGTTTAACATGAAATGAGTTTGTTTACAGTAATGGTTTTTAAACATATATATTTTTTTCTATTTATACCCTAAACATTCGGGTGATGATTGTTGCTTACTACTACATATTATCCGTCCTTAAGAATAATTATTTTTTTATTTTAATAGTCGATATTCATGGGGTTATTTGTGCTCTTCCACTCTATTGGGTCTATGATTGGGGATACCTTACATATGTTCAGTACTAGTGGTCTTGGAGATACCTTCCTATCAGGCGGTTCTTCCATTTGGCGGCTACCGGATAGTCATTGGCTCCCCGTTTCCTTGCCTTCTTTCTCTCATTATCTTTGGTATTCCTGTGTTCATTGTACTCTGGGCCTTGGCTATTATTGATGTCTGGCCCTTCTTCTAATCCGGGTTGACCTTTGTTCATTTCCTGGTTGGATTCTTCCATCGCTTGGTCCCTCTTCTTCCGCATTTCCCTTATTCTTTGAGCGTACCTTTCAATAAGCTGGTCCAGTCGTTCTTGATCATTTTCCTTTTTCCTGTGAAGCCTCTTTCTTCTAGGAGTATTCCCTTTAAATACCTCGTTGGTTATAACCTCCTCCGTCATAACATAGTTACTGGCATGTAACATTGTCTTAATCGTTCCGTCATCTGGGTCATTAATTAAATAGTTTAATGGTTGGTTATTTATTAAGGAATCAATTGACCTTGTTTGGTGTATTTCATTTATTGGTATATTTAATTTAATTGGATTCTTATTTGAGTTTTTACCCGTGGTTTTACGGTGGTTTACTTTTAACATTTTTATGAAGTCTTGCTTATACTTCTTACCGTTGATTCTGGCTCTATGACGAAGACTTGGGTTGTCCACGAAGTTAATTAATCCACTCCTAGTCATTTCCAATATTTCCCTTGTAATCCTCGTCTTCTTAGAGCGTATTATTCTCTTTATCTTCGTCTCTTTCTCTCCTGTTTTCTTTATTACCTTGTTCTTTACATTTTTAATGATGGCTTCTTTATGCTGAATATCCTCTTCATTCCTGTGGTGTGTATCTTCAGGCACCAATGCTTTCGAGTCTTCTTTATTCTCAGTTTGTTTACCAGTGTCTTCAGATTGTAGACTTGATTCTTCCATGGTTTCATCATTTGGTACTTCTTCTATCGCTGGTTTGCCGTCGTCTTTTCTTTCTTCATTATTCTCGGGCTCTGGACTCATTTGTTCCCTGTTTTTGTCTTCGGATACCTTCCGTTCTTCTCTCCACTTCCGGTTATTCATTTCATCCATTCTTTGGCTAATTTTCATTAAGGTGGTGTTCAATTCTTCTCTGATAGCTTGACTGTTATCGTCGATTTTACTGTTCAGCGCGTCCATGGACTTATGAGTATTGTCGATCCTTTTATTTAGGTCCTCTTTCAGCGATTCCACATTTTTAATAAGCGATTCCAGATTTCTATTTAAGTCCCGATGGTCCTCCTTTATTGACTCTATACTTCTATTTAATACCTCGATATTCCTTTGATTTTCTTCCCGGGATTTCCTACCATCTTCCTGTAATGCTTCCATATTTTTATTCATTGATCGACTGTCTTCCTTAACCTGTCCGAATTGTTCCATCATCATTCTCATCATGTGATCCCATCTTGCCTCTTCGGATGGTCTGTCTGGTCGGTCGCTGACTATTATTTCCATCTCTGGTTCTACATGAGGTATTTCGTCAGTACTAGTTTTGATATTATTTATAGTAATCACTTCCATCTCATGTACAGGTTGTGCTTCAGAAGTCTCTATATCCCGTTGCATTTCTCCTACACTACTGTCCTTATATCTCGTATCATATTGATGGGTGTGCGGCATGTTAATTCTTTCGTGTCTACCGGGCTGATATAAAATATAAAAAATATTTTTTATTTAATATTTTTTAAGCCACACTAGTTGGTGCGCCAATTTATAACCTACGAAGATACGCGAGTTTTAATTGTTTTTATTTTTGTAAATAAAGTTTAATTACGTTTACGTTAATTTGTAATAAAATAAAAGTGTTGTTATTTAAAATTATATTCGTGTTTAAAATATTAAAGGTCTCGTTAAAACAAAGTTCAATTATGTGTGAAATATTCTTTTGAGATAAATCAATTTTTGGAATAGTTGTTTCTAATTGAAGGTTACTAATGTAGTAAAGTAATGTAAAATGAAACATTCAAAGTTACTCACAGTGTGTGTACAAGGGTTTAATTATACTTGTTTAAAAAGAATTCCCTTATATTAACTAAGTAAAATAGTGAGGTTGATAATAATTAAATGCTAAATTAGCTTAAGTTGAAATGTAAAGTACAGCAATTGGTTGCTTGGTAATGGTTAGCGTCTGGTTGAAACTGGCAGTAAAACTTCTTCTCCAGATTGCAGGTAGTCTGAGTGTGTCACGTCTCGTAATGTCCGGACAAGATCATAAACAAAAATATACTTTTACGTACCTGGTCGTGTTTACTAGAAGTTCACTAAACTGTCAACTCAGTTTACAAACACCAACTCACTTTGGTTGCAAGGTTAGATTACCTTGTTTATTAATTAGTGGGCGCCACACGGATTTATTCAGGGAAAATCCCGTGTAAAACCCACACATAGAATTTCTGAATGATTAGAAAATTTAAAATAATTGAGTATCACCTTTTGGCAATGTTATTCCAAAATATTAAACACAACGGAAGGTTGTTTAAGTTTCTAAAATAAAATATTTAATTATCCTATAGAAATAAATCAAATCCAGTGATGCTGTTAATAATGGGTTTATTTACACCCTCATAGAGAATTCAAAAAACAAATATAATGCGAACATACAAAGTTGTACAATTATCAAACAGTTATTATATGCCTCATACGGCTTGCTCAGAACATGAATTATAAATCTGGCTAAGTCCAGATGTTATTTATTTTTAACATTAAAATTATGAAAATCTCAGATGTGAATTCTTTGAAACACGAAAAAGAATATTATGCCTACACAATATCCAATAATCTTTTTGATATAAAATTGATCAACAAAGTTTTTAGGTTACTTTCGTAAAGTAAACAAAATAAAAATGATCTGTTGAGAGATCGCGCGTTCATCAACGCTTGCTTCTTTAGTGACAAAATTTATCGTGTGAGAACCCTTACAACTAACATATAGCTTAACCCATAATAACAAATTCATATAATAAATTGAGACGTGGTGTAATCTTGAAATGTTTCTGTGTTTTGCGTCAGTACAGACTAGTGTTGAAAAAAGTACAGGTTATGGCGCTCAGATAAAAATTAATAATAATTGCACTGTTACCTTTTGAGTTTTAATTATTTAATTAAAACTTATTAATCACTTCAGTAATCGGATTATAGTGATTACTGGGTTTTGGCACTACACTCGCACAAGAACAGAATAATGCGATCCTCTTCTGATTAAAATGGATCGTGAATGATAACAATTAATTATTCCTGTTCATTATTTCCCGCACAAAATTAAAATGATACTGCACTTAATCACTGTTGTTTGCTGTAGATTAACTTGAAGTAGTCGTTTCTTGGTGTTGAACTATTTGTTTCCATGTAATATGTAGATGACGCTAATAGTTATTAAAAATGTAGAGATGGCGGGCGCACGTCTGTGCTATATGATGGTTGGTAAGAGTCTGTCTCAAAATTGGCTGCTCCGTTCTTATATACCCCCTTCTTTGATCGGTCTTAGGTAAAAATGTTAATTACTAACTAATTTTCTGATTAGCTCTGGCAGGTGTGACAGTATGACGTATCATTTTTTGGCAGTTGATAACGGTTTTTTTTTAACCGTCAAACGCTGAGGTGACAGATAGCTGTCATTGTTGTTGTTATTCATAAACAGTTTTCTGATACATATTTTGAAAATGATGCTAACATCTCTCCCGCACTAAATACAGTTGCGATTGGGTTGATATCATTATCAAATTAAAGATCGTTTTTTCTTCTTTAATTTGATATCACGCGATATCGAATTACTTTCACTTTTGACCGACATTGTTATAAAACCAATGTTCGGGTACATCACTTTCACTGTCGTCTGCTTTTTCTGAATCGCCGATTTTATACTTTTGGTTAATATTGTTTGTGTTCACATATCATTTTATTATTCAAACGTTTATGTGGGAACACCATTAACTCTGTACTGACATTTTTACTGAACATTATGTGTACACCTAAACTCTATACATTGTAATGAATGATCCTACTTACTATGACATTTCGTTTTATGCTAACTCGTTCTAATCTACTGTTTAACAATTAAAATTATGATTAAACCTATTGGTTTAATAATGTTTTTTGTTATGTCAGGGCATAACCATTGTTCGATGTATCTTAATTTACACTTATGTTAATTCTCAATAGTCAATTTACTGACTAATGTTTGGTCTAAGCGTTGTTAAGACATATCGCCTATATTGGAATTTTGCCTTAATAACACTTATTGGTTCTCAATTCGGTAATTTGTGGAGGTATCTTATTTGTATAAGATTCTCTCTTATAATTAGTTTTTCTTTCTCACAAGTATATTTGATGCTGAAATACATCTTTGTTCTCACTATGTAGCCATTGTTAATTTTCATTTTGGCATTCATAATTTACTAGTCATTGTCAAATTTATTATCAGCAAAATGCTAATTCTGATTTCACAGTATTTAACTGCTTATTAATTCATTTTTTATTTACATATAACATTCGGTTTACATCAACTACTGACTGGATTGACAGCTGAATGTAAATTTACTCTGTCCATCAGTTTGTCTTAGTCTTAGTCTAGTTGTAGTGTCAAACAGCCTTTGGGTTACTGTTTCATGTGGCACGTCTGCTTCATTCTTCTTTCTTGATTTCTCCTTTCTTGGTTACTTTTACTATTATATTCCTATTTACATTATTGGTTTGTCCTTATAAAATCTGATAACATACATTTAGGTTAGGTAACATTTTGTTATGTTACATATACACCCTCTTTAAAATTGATCATTTGAGAAAAATTTATTTTTTTGTAAAATTATCAATTCATGTCAGTTTCTTAGTATACTCTTATAGTTTTTTTTTGTACTCTTTGATTTTTTAAACATACTATTGGTGTATTACTCTAGCTTGATTTTTTATCTAGCGATATAACTCTTTACTTACTAGTATTTTCAAGTTGCTTACTTTCTAAGTCATTTAACTACAATAAATCTCGTTTCTTAAGTTAACAATTTCCTGTCTTATTCACATTCTACTTTCTTATCACATATCTTTGCATTCGTGATTATCTTAATGGTTATTATAATTCATACCTCACAGATTCTTTCATAATAGTCCTTGATACATTAATACAATTTAATTCCCTAACTGTTGTAGAGGTTTCGGAATCAGGGTGGCTCACTATGGTTAACATCCTCTGCCGTTCCTCACTACACATTCTCAGATTCAGAGGCATTACTCTTCTCTGTCTGAGAAAAAAATAAACATTGCACCTGGCAATAGTTGCACTATCACAACTCAAAAAAATATCACATATTATTCATATTCCATAATATAATATATTCACTATAATATTCAAGGTATCAGAGGTTTTCATTTAGATCACATTTCCATCTTTATACTAGCTAACATACTTTCTTTCTTACAGGTAATTACTTCTTTTTTGACTTGATATTCTTAGCTGTGCTTTTATCAGCGATATAGTTACTTATGTACTAGTTAACAATTTGCTTTGGTTCGCTTGAATGTTCTTAAGATTATACACTTGTTTTGATGCTCATAGTACTTATGCATTTGGTTTGTTCTATCTAGAGTCTACAATATTTTTGTTTTCACAATAGTTCATTAAATCTTTCTTAACAAGTTATATTCATCCTGAATTATCAGGGCTTACATTGTTTGTATACTAAATGGTTTTTTGGTTTAATGTTCTCTGACATATTCTGGTGATGTACAATATTTGATAATTGACAAACATTTTTCTTTCCTTTCATTCCATTATAACAATAGTTATCTTTACAATTAACACTCTTTGTTATTTTTCTTCTCTACTCCTTCAAGTGATGGTGGTTTTCACTTATTCTGGATGATTTTATACAATATACAATATTCTATAATTACAATTTTATTTGACAATGCAATAACATACTAATATCTAATTTTTATAGATATTCTTGGGGTTTACATGGTTTGTTTTAAAAACATTTTTTCTTTCCTTTCCTTACATTCCATAATAATGTCCTTCTTTTATTTTACACACTTTGTTATACTGCCTCTCTACTCCTTCAAAGGTTAGTTGGGTGAACCTTTATTCTGGATGATTTTAATTAATATTTGAGCTTTATGAGAGGTACACAATAATCATTTTATAAACATTAAGTTACATAGAATATTCATTTGGATACACATTTTTTCTCTAAGTATAGTATAGTATTTCTTTTATGAATTTGCTAACTGCTATAATTTTTTATTGTTCGACTAAGCTTTTCGTCATTACTGACATCTTCAGGTCTTAAACAACGAAGATTTAAACAATACGAAGAATATAGTATAGTAATTGTAGTTATCTGCCACTACTGGCTCTTTGTGACATAATAGATGTCTTTTTCTTATTAAATCATTTGATTGACCTTACATAACTTTCTATCCCTTGGTGTGATAGATCTGGTACGTTTTCACCAGTAACAAATAGTTTGGCTTACATCTTAATTCTACACACTTTTGTAACTCGATAAGGCAAATTGATTAGTTATAGCCAATTAGTTACCTTCAACAATTTGTAGTTTAACATGAAATGAGTTTGTTTACAGTAATGGTTTTTAAACATATATATTTTTTTCTATTTATACCCTAAACATTCGGGTGATGATTGTTGCTTACTACTACATATTATCCGTCCTTAAGAATAATTATTTTTTTATTTTAATAGTCGATATTCATGGGGTTATTTGTGCTCTTCCACTCTATTGGGTCTATGATTGGGGATACCTTACATATGTTCAGTACTAGTGGTCTTGGAGATACCTTCCTATCAGGCGGTTCTTCCATTTGGCGGCTACCGGATAGTCATTGGCTCCCCGTTTCCTTGCCTTCTTTCTCTCATTATCTTTGGTATTCCTGTGTTCATTGTACTCTGGGCCTTGGCTATTATTGATGTCTGGCCCTTCTTCTAATCCGGGTTGACCTTTGTTCATTTCCTGGTTGGATTCTTCCATCGCTTGGTCCCTCTTCTTCCGCATTTCCCTTATTCTTTGAGCGTACCTTTCAATAAGCTGGTCCAGTCGTTCTTGATCATTTTCCTTTTTCCTGTGAAGCCTCTTTCTTCTAGGAGTATTCCCTTTAAATACCTCGTTGGTTATAACCTCCTCCGTCATAACATAGTTACTGGCATGTAACATTGTCTTAATCGTTCCGTCATCTGGGTCATTAATTAAATAGTTTAATGGTTGGTTATTTATTAAGGAATCAATTGACCTTGTTTGGTGTATTTCATTTATTGGTATATTTAATTTAATTGGATTCTTATTTGAGTTTTTACCCGTGGTTTTACGGTGGTTTACTTTTAACATTTTTATGAAGTCTTGCTTATACTTCTTACCGTTGATTCTGGCTCTATGACGAAGACTTGGGTTGTCCACGAAGTTAATTAATCCACTCCTAGTCATTTCCAATATTTCCCTTGTAATCCTCGTCTTCTTAGAGCGTATTATTCTCTTTATCTTCGTCTCTTTCTCTCCTGTTTTCTTTATTACCTTGTTCTTTACATTTTTAATGATGGCTTCTTTATGCTGAATATCCTCTTCATTCCTGTGGTGTGTATCTTCAGGCACCAATGCTTTCGAGTCTTCTTTATTCTCAGTTTGTTTACCAGTGTCTTCAGATTGTAGACTTGATTCTTCCATGGTTTCATCATTTGGTACTTCTTCTATCGCTGGTTTGCCGTCGTCTTTTCTTTCTTCATTATTCTCGGGCTCTGGACTCATTTGTTCCCTGTTTTTGTCTTCGGATACCTTCCGTTCTTCTCTCCACTTCCGGTTATTCATTTCATCCATTCTTTGGCTAATTTTCATTAAGGTGGTGTTCAATTCTTCTCTGATAGCTTGACTGTTATCGTCGATTTTACTGTTCAGCGCGTCCATGGACTTATGAGTATTGTCGATCCTTTTATTTAGGTCCTCTTTCAGCGATTCCACATTTTTAATAAGCGATTCCAGATTTCTATTTAAGTCCCGATGGTCCTCCTTTATTGACTCTATACTTCTATTTAATACCTCGATATTCCTTTGATTTTCTTCCCGGGATTTCCTACCATCTTCCTGTAATGCTTCCATATTTTTATTCATTGATCGACTGTCTTCCTTAACCTGTCCGAATTGTTCCATCATCATTCTCATCATGTGATCCCATCTTGCCTCTTCGGATGGTCTGTCTGGTCGGTCGCTGACTATTATTTCCATCTCTGGTTCTACATGAGGTATTTCGTCAGTACTAGTTTTGATATTATTTATAGTAATCACTTCCATCTCATGTACAGGTTGTGCTTCAGAAGTCTCTATATCCCGTTGCATTTCTCCTACACTACTGTCCTTATATCTCGTATCATATTGATGGGTGTGCGGCATGTTAATTCTTTCGTGTCTACCGGGCTGATATAAAATATAAAAAATATTTTTTATTTAATATTTTTTAAGCCACACTAGTTGGTGCGCCAATTTATAACCTACGAAGATACGCGAGTTTTAATTGTTTTTATTTTTGTAAATAAAGTTTAATTACGTTTACGTTAATTTGTAATAAAATAAAAGTGTTGTTATTTAAAATTATATTCGTGTTTAAAATATTAAAGGTCTCGTTAAAACAAAGTTCAATTATGTGTGAAATATTCTTTTGAGATAAATCAATTTTTGGAATAGTTGTTTCTAATTGAAGGTTACTAATGTAGTAAAGTAATGTAAAATGAAACATTCAAAGTTACTCACAGTGTGTGTACAAGGGTTTAATTATACTTGTTTAAAAAGAATTCCCTTATATTAACTAAGTAAAATAGTGAGGTTGATAATAATTAAATGCTAAATTAGCTTAAGTTGAAATGTAAAGTACAGCAATTGGTTGCTTGGTAATGGTTAGCGTCTGGTTGAAACTGGCAGCAAAACTTCTTCTCCAGATTGCAGGTAGTCTGAGTGTGTCACGTCTCGTAATGTCCGGACAAGATCATAAACAAAAATATACTTTTACGTACCTGGTCGTGTTTACTAGAAGTTCACTAAACTGTCAACTCAGTTTACAAACACCAACTCACTTTGGTTGCAAGGTTAGATTACCTTGTTTATTAATTAGTGGGCGCCACACGGATTTATTCAGGGAAAATCCCGTGTAAAACCCACACATAGAATTTCTGAATGATTAGAAAATTTAAAATAATTGAGTATCACCTTTTGGCAATGTTATTCCAAAATATTAAACACAACGGAAGGTTGTTTAAGTTTCTAAAATAAAATATTTAATTATCCTATAGAAATAAATCAAATCCAGTGATGCTGTTAATAATGGGTTTATTTACACCCTCATAGAGAATTCAAAAAACAAATATAATGCGAACATACAAAGTTGTACAATTATCAAACAGTTATTATATGCCTCATACGGCTTGCTCAGAACATGAATTATAAATCTGGCTAAGTCCAGATGTTATTTATTTTTAACATTAAAATTATGAAAATCTCAGATGTGAATTCTTTGAAACACGAAAAAGAATATTATGCCTACACAATATCCAATAATCTTTTTGATATAAAATTGATCAACAAAGTTTTTAGGTTACTTTCGTAAAGTAAACAAAATAAAAATGATCTGTTGAGAGATCGCGCGTTCATCAACGCTTGCTTCTTTAGTGACAAAATTTATCGTGTGAGAACCCTTACAACTAACATATAGCTTAACCCATAATAACAAATTCATATAATAAATTGAGACGTGGTGTAATCTTGAAATGTTTCTGTGTTTTGCGTCAGTACAGACTAGTGTTGAAAAAAGTACAGGTTATGGCGCTCAGATAAAAATTAATAATAATTGCACTGTTACCTTTTGAGTTTTAATTATTTAATTAAAACTTATTAATCACTTCAGTAATCGGATTATAGTGATTACTGGGTTTTGGCACTACACTCGCACAAGAACAGAATAATGCGATCCTCTTCTGATTAAAATGGATCGTGAATGATAACAATTAATTATTCCTGTTCATTATTTCCCGCACAAAATTAAAATGATACTGCACTTAATCACTGTTGTTTGCTGTAGATTAACTTGAAGTAGTCGTTTCTTGGTGTTGAACTATTTGTTTCCATGTAATATGTAGATGACGCTAATAGTTATTAAAAATGTAGAGATGGCGGGCGCACGTCTGTGCTATATGATGGTTGGTAAGAGTCTGTCTCAAAATTGGCTGCTCCGTTCTTATATACCCCCTTCTTTGATCGGTCTTAGGTAAAAATGTTAATTACTAACTAATTTTCTGATTAGCTCTGGCAGGTGTGACAGTATGACGTATCATTTTTTGGCAGTTGATAACGGTTTTTTTTTAACCGTCAAACGCTGAGGTGACAGATAGCTGTCATTGTTGTTGTTATTCATAAACAGTTTTCTGATACATATTTTGAAAATGATGCTAACATCTCTCCCGCACTAAATACAGTTGCGATTGGGTTGATATCATTATCAAATTAAAGATCGTTTTTTCTTCTTTAATTTGATATCACGCGATATCGAATTACTTTCACTTTTGACCGACATTGTTATAAAACCAATGTTCGGGTACATCACTTTCACTGTCGTCTGCTTTTTCTGAATCGCCGATTTTATACTTTTGGTTAATATTGTTTGTGTTCACATATCATTTTATTATTCAAACGTTTATGTGGGAACACCATTAACTCTGTACTGACATTTTTACTGAACATTATGTGTACACCTAAACTCTATACATTGTAATGAATGATCCTACTTACTATGACATTTCGTTTTATGCTAACTCGTTCTAATCTACTGTTTAACAATTAAAATTATGATTAAACCTATTGGTTTAATAATGTTTTTTGTTATGTCAGGGCATAACCATTGTTCGATGTATCTTAATTTACACTTATGTTAATTCTCAATAGTCAATTTACTGACTAATGTTTGGTCTAAGCGTTGTTAAGACATATCGCCTATATTGGAATTTTGCCTTAATAACACTTATTGGTTCTCAATTCGGTAATTTGTGGAGGTATCTTATTTGTATAAGATTCTCTCTTATAATTAGTTTTTCTTTCTCACAAGTATATTTGATGCTGAAATACATCTTTGTTCTCACTATGTAGCCATTGTTAATTTTCATTTTGGCATTCATAATTTACTAGTCATTGTCAAATTTATTATCAGCAAAATGCTAATTCTGATTTCACAGTATTTAACTGCTTATTAATTCATTTTTTATTTACATATAACATTCGGTTTACATCAACTACTGACTGGATTGACAGCTGAATGTAAATTTACTCTGTCCATCAGTTTGTCTTAGTCTTAGTCTAGTTGTAGTGTCAAACAGCCTTTGGGTTACTGTTTCATGTGGCACTTCTGCTTCATTCTTCTTTCTTGATTTCTCCTTTCTTGGTTACTTTTACTATTATATTCCTATTTACATTATTGGTTTGTCCTTATAAAATCTGATAACATACATTTAGGTTAGGTAACATTTTGTTATGTTACAATATATATATATATATTATAACAGGACCAAATATCAATTATTTGGAGTTATATGTTACTGTATACTATAATCATGTTTAAATAAATTTTAATATTAAAAACTCCACCTGTGTGTAGTGGCGATCAAAATAATGCTTTGTAAAAAGATGCACACGCGGCGGTTACATAATCAGCTCGCTGTGGAAATAAGAGCCACACCCCAAACTGTTAATTATTAATATTTCGGAAACCAGTAAATTAAGGTGAAATCTATTATAGCCAAAATGTTTGCCGAAATATTAATAATAAGGTGTGCAAATTTTACGCAATACAATTAAAAAATAATGGAGTAAATTAATTTAATGTGAATAACTTCTGTAAAAATTGAGCTACATTAATGAGCTTTTAATATGTTATAAATATAAGAATTTCCAACAAATTGTATATTTTAGATTTAGCACAACTTGGTTTGCAACCAAGATAATTGCAATTTAAAACTGTCACAGGAAATCCGGACCGACAATTCAGTTCCGCTGTGTTAAGAATATTAATAATAATATTAATTCTCCATCTGTAGGAAACTAACTTCGTTCTCACGGACTAAGGTAATTCAAATTTTGGGTAGTAGGGAGACTGTGTCAGCCAATCAAATCATTTGACGAAATCCCAACCAGCGCGGAGTCTTGGGGCTGAACGAACACTCTACTGCCAGTATTTGCGAAGTACAGATGTAATTCTTTGACCGTCTCAAAACCATAGTTGTGAAGATTCATCTGAAGACTCTACGTGGTCAACACGCATAATTACGAACATTATAAATACAGATCAACTGTACGATTCGTAATTATAGCATCCAGTTGAGATACTCTTCATTTCAACAAACAAGCTTATTGTGTACTACAAGCTGTGGTCATAAGCACGCAAGAGATCTACCAGACTACAAGACCTTACTTCAAGAATACGACAGAGAGGCCGTCTAAACCATTGGTGAACCAGCTGACGAGCAGAGCTACCACTCGAACGACACACACACACGCTGACGTGGGACGTGCAATCGACGAGGGACATAAACCAGTTCTCGCAGAAAGCCGCAGACGTAAAAACTTCAACAAACAGGAGGAGAGGAGAGTGTTGCTGAATTCTGAACTCAAAGCCGAAACCCAGGACGCTCAAGCAGATCACTATCTCTAGCAGATCGGACCAGGACAGCGAGGGACATTTGGAGCAACTCTATCGATCCACTTCAAAAGCAGGAAAGCAAAATCAACTTATTTATTTTTCAAACATTAAATTTTCTTTCTTTTTCAATTAAAAGCATTGTAATTTAAATCGTTCAGGTGCCACAAAAAAATCAAAGACTCTAGTAAATAAGAATAATTCATTGTGATAATCTGTATAGCCAGTATAAGTAATTAGCAAGCTTTAGTTAAGAATTAATAGAGATAAAACAGAAGCGCTATACAAATCTTAACAAACAATTTAATCACTTGCTCCTACTGCAGTATACGAGAGTCAAATCACTAGAAAATGAAAGGACGTGAACTAGACTGTCACGCCTAATTTATTTTAGAACGTATTCAATTAACTTTAGAGTTTTTATATTTTATTTTTTTTTCATTTGAATCTAATAATTTAAAGCAATTTAATTAAATTAAAATAAATTAATTAATTAAATTTTCACTTGAAATTAACTTGTCAAATAACGAGTTGAACTTCTTTAAAATTATCAACCATTTGAAAAACATTATTCAAGATCGATTTATTGTTTAGACTGTAAGAATATTGATCGTATAACCATTTTATTCTTGTGTGTTATTGGAGTAATAAACACCGTTTTATTACCCCATATTGCATTTTTTTATTGTTGTACTATGAAGCCTACCAACCTCACAAAACGCTTCACTCTTAAAGTAACTTATTTTGTGTGCTGTTGTCATAAATTTGAGATTACATACTTGCGAAATCAAATCCAAAATCCACACGCCCTAGTCAGAAGAAAACCGCAAGATCGGACAGCAGGTAGGTGCTCATACACACACAACCCAACAACAACGCATATAAGTAGAGTTACAATATATATTTGAATATTGCGATGTATTGTTATTAGTAGGTGAGGGATGAATTTTCTAATACAATTGTTAATGATCGCAGTAAGTGTTAACAAGGGATAGAGATTGGGTGATAATTATTAAAATAAAGGCATGTGAGTTAGTCAATTAAAGTTAATGGGAGTTAGATAATTAAGAATTGTGAATTACCAGTAAAACACAAAGAGGGTGTTAGATATTTTAGGGACACAGTAGTAGTGATTATATGTAGAGAGGTGAGTAAAGTAAAGGGTAAACATATATTTGTTGATGATGATATTTTGTAGTGGGGGTGAGGTGATAAGGAGTGGCCAGCGTATAGCGTTGTGGCAGGTAATAGCGTAGTTTAAGGGAGTGTTTGCCGATATTTTGGAAGGGCAAAAAATTATGAATGTATATGGCCAGGTAGGGAACACACATCCTAGTACAAAGACGAGCGGTGCCAGAGGATTTAAATGGAATTAGTGAAGGTGTTTATAATTGAGAGATTGGTGTCATGATATGTAAATTTGGTTGTTAGTAGAAAGAAAGGTGAGTAAGATTATAAATGTTAGTGCCTATATAATAACTCAAAGCATAGTGAATACAGGAGTCACCCAGAGTAATCAATGATAAAAATGTGAAGGGTTAAGTAGAAAATTCATAATAGAAAGGTAATAAGAAATGAAATAATAATAATGTAATATGAATATTAATAATAAATTTGAAATTGTGAAGAATTAAATGGAAGTAAATGATAAATAATTGATGGCTAATTAATAAAAGTTTAATAATTAAAAGCAATGTTATTAATTAAAATTTTATTAATTTTCTTAAGTTTATTAATTAAAATTAATTGAAATTAAAAAGTAATGTTTATAATTTTATACGCAAATTTAGAGATGTAGGGTGTGTAAATTTTAATCAAGCTTAAATGTGAATTGGTTATTTTAATGTAATACTTGCAATGTTAATGATGAGTGTATTATTATGTATTATGTTTATTATGTATTAGCATAGGAATTTGAACATGATGTATAATAAATAGTGTGTGTGGAGGAGAAAGAGGGATAAATATTGTTAACAGCGCCGGATTACTTACTGTTAATAATAATAATAATAATAATAATAATAGTAAATTTTTTAATATAAAATGTTTTAGGAAGAGGTAGATTTGGTAATTGTATCCATAAAGTTTGGATTATATGTTTCAATTGTAGTATAAAGAGTTGTGTTTCTTCTTATAATTTTATTAATTATGAAAACAAAAAAGGGTTAATTATTATCGATGGAAATCGAAAAAATTTTATAATGTTATGGGTAGTCAATGAAGAGAATGGCACTTCTATATAATTCTTGTTGAGTTGAAGCAAACCCAGTGCTTCTTAACACAAACCAGCACATAGCTAAGGGGAAACAGATCAGTTAGGGATATAGCATTATACCAAGCCACTATTTTGATATTTTTGATTTATTGTTTCAGTGTTTGGTGATGTTGTGACGGCGGTCCTGAGCTGGCCAGCGCATCAGAGCAGGAGCATAAAGTGCCTGATTGGCCTTATGGTGTTGGGATCTTGTAGGAGAAGTCCAGTAAGGTCATGCAGGTACTGTCACCATCATCGGACCATGGGTGAGTTATTGTATTCTTTTCACATAAATAGTAAGGGGGTTGTGGCGACATATCCTAGCTGATCCCTTTAGGAAGTACGAATGTGTCAATGAGAGTTTTCATGCTTCGGCATAAAATCTTTCATTGAGGGGGTTTTGTAATGGTACAATTCGGTCCCGTAATATTTTTGGGAAATAATGGTTCTAAAGCCTAATTGTTGTATTTTATTTTAAAGTCCCATATAAAAAATTGGTAAAGTTTTATTGAGAATTGTCAATAACGTAATATTGAGCGGATAGGATTTGTGTCGAGGTCAGAGTAAATAGCAAAAAACAGTTCCTCATATTGAAGTAAACAACCCGAACCCAGTGATGACATCAGCTAAAGGAATGCGATACGCATTATTATACAATTGTAAGCAACGGGGCTTGGCGTTTCGAGCAAAGGACCAGTGACGTAGTTTTGCCCCACCTCAGCATTGCTCAGTTACAAAACGCTGCCATTTTCATCTTTACAGTGAAGGGTGCCGGCCGGCAGATTCACAAAGTTTTGTTTATCTAAATTTTACACCACCAAAAGTTTATTAAATATGTGAATGTAACAGTTATATATTACGTAAACCCCAAATTTTGGGTTGATACAACATCGGAAGCATGTGATCTACGATGGGACGTTTTTGATGAAGTTACAGCTAAGTACAATTGGCTGCCAAAACCAATCAAATATAAAATATTTATATCAAAATCAAATATTCAAAATTAATCAAATTTATTCAAATGAGCTCATATTAACGAAATTGTACCAGAGCATGAAAGTGAGAGAGTGGATACTAATATGATTCAATATTAATAAGTGCTGGGTTGTGCCACTATTTACTTTTATAATGTTCATTAGGTTAATATTATAACACATGTTTATTTTGGAGGGTTTAGAAAATGTTTAAGGGAGATTATGTGTTTACAAAATAAATGGGACTACGCCCCGAGGCATAGTAACGTGCATGTTTGGCACATAGTAGAGAGTCTTTTCCATATGTAAGTAGGGTCTTTTATATAATAAAAGGTAATGTCATTGGTAAACAATATAAGCACGAGTGAGTTATTTCAGGTAATACATTCCGCAATTACTGGTTCGCTAACACGAATTCTGGCCCGCATGGTAAGTTTCATATTTTGTTGTACAGTTTGCAACATGGCACCCGATAAAATTTCAAAACTATTACATTACAAAATAATTAAAAGTAACAAATAAGAAATTAAAGTTACAAGCAATGTGTCATTATGAAATTTTTCATAAAACTTGAGAAATCGGTATAGAAACATGTCACTTGTTGAAGGATGTTATAGTGATGACAGTCTATCACAACTCACATTTTTTATTGCATTACAAAAAATTGAAAATGATCTACTACTTGAACATCCTCACATATCAGAAACAGAAGCTAAAATTAAAAAATTCTGTATTATAAGGACACTATCAGAAGGTGGCCTGCAGCATCAAGTGTAGGTGTTGGATAGAGAAAGCATATTGAAGTGAATAATTTTCCCCTTTTATAATACTGTTTTCTAAAAAGTTCCAAAACTAGTCTGATTATTCTATAGCCACACTTTGTATAATGTTGCTTTTCAACTGTCCATTGGATATGTGAAATTGGCAGTATTTGACTTAAGAGTAAAAGTCTCATAACTGTTGTAGTTTAATAAACTGTGGATTCTCATAGTGTGGAGATTCAAAGTAGTGTGGAGTAACCTATAAACAATTAATTATAAAGTGTGTTTGATGTGATACTAAATAATAAATCTTGGTGTTTTTTATTTCTCTGTATGTTTTGGTACTTTGTGTCTTTCCTTTAATATGGATATTTGTAAAGCCAGGTACACTGTAAGTAAGACATTCTGTGTTTTGTGCATAACAAATAAATAAATAATTTGGAAATGTGTAATATTGTTTATAGATGGTCAGTGACCGTCTCTTTAGGACAGACATTGCAACAGCTGCTGCTCTTCAGGCGGCTGCAAGTTATAGCGCTGTGTATATGTATGAATTCGACTATCGTGGTACACACAGCATAAGTGATATATTCAGCTACACTTCTAATAACTATGGTTTGTGAATTTTACTGTAGATTTCATTTCATAGTTTATATGTGCGAGTGTGAGTGTGAGTGTGAGTTGTAACTTTATATATATTTTTAATTAATTACAAATGATCTTAAAATCCCACTTACCTTCTATTTGTCACTCTCTGGCCAGATCGTCTAGTGTTGTAACCCTATTTCGTACAGCGAATTTACCAGCACAGAAAATGAAATTAGGTACTTGAAATGATTATTCTAACACACATATATATCAAGTGAAATAATGTAATGGATTTATTCTTTTTTATACATTTCTTTATATTCTCTTTTCAAATTTCTACTCTTTATCTTTTCTGTGAACAAATACTGATGCTAATGTTACATTGGAAATTTAATATAGCTTTCCTACTCTAGTTAGCTTAACTATTTCTTTCTTATATCTATAGATAAGACAGCCCAGTATCTGCACATTCTCTCATTCACACCCATACCATATTTAATTTAGCGCTTTTTTAATTTAAATTCTCATAATTAAATTGTGTAATATACGGTTACGTGGTATCGGCGTCCCTGCAAGTCATTTGTTGATCTCGAGAAATTTTGTTCACTTTTGTCCAAATGTTTCCCACTGTTAATTTTGAGTACTTTAATTCGTTTTAGTCACTGTTAACTGAACTCATACTCTTGGTATAACTCCGTGTTTTGTAATTCGTTCACATTATAAAATTTTGAAGATATTACACTAAAGTTTAGGCTCACGCCTATGTGTTCACCCGGCCGGGGAAAGGTTTCTTAGTCGACTCGCTTTTAACTATTTTCCCATTTTTAATAATAGCTAAAACTTTGCCCGGCCGACGACGCACACCACTAATCGCGTCCACTGCCTTCAGATGTTAATAGTCGACTGCCGAGTTTTTTGCGCGCACACAGCGAAAGAATGTACCAGTTCGTGCCGTTTCTTGTGTGAACGTTGGCCGAGGTGTGCGCCTTTACACATTCCCAGACGCTTTAATAGCTTTTTTACCTTGTACGGCTGGTTACGCATGAACTACAAGGTGTTCCAAAAGTCGAAATTTCGTGATCAAAACGTTCAGCTTGGGTTGGTTACAAATTTTTTACAATTATTTGGGAATTAAACTAAACCTCTTGGTTTGTACCGTTACAATACCTCCCCAATGAGAGATCTTCTGCCGAAACAGAAGAAATCTCATTGCTAAACCCCTAAGAGGGTCGGTGAGGATATGGTGCCAATAACCCCCCCATTAATTCTTAATGCATCATGGGTAAACTACCCCCCTAGCTCGGCGACTATGGCTGTACCTGAACGAGATTACTGGACTTCTCTATTCAAGATCCCAACACCATAAAATCGGACCGATACTCACCATAGTACACCCAACCTTCCAACATTCCGCCCATAAAATCAAAACCTTGGCCTTATACCATGCCAGATCCTCAACCGATATGTTTCCCCTTACCATGCACACTGGGTTGCCTTTAGCAAAATACTGGGTGCATACACATTTCATTATCGATTACATATTACGTCCATTTACATTAAAATAAACTTCACAAGCATTCTATAATTGCTTCTACATGAAGTAACTCTCCCTTTCCAAACAACAAAATTTTTTCTGATATTATTTCAAATTAAATTCAATTAATTAAATTTTATTCCACTAGTAAAACAATCTGGGTCCATGATCAAAACCCATTTCCACGTTAGTCTACTTTATTTCTTTCCATTCCTTAATTCATTGCAAATTTTAAAATCTTCCAAAATTATCCAAAATCTTTCAAATACATTTACTTTATTCTTCTGACATTACTCACACTTATAATAAACAAATAAATGATATAATATAATAAACAATACCATAACAAACAAATTTATTATAATAAATTTATAATAAACAACCTATTTCTACCGTAAATTCAAAATAGCTACGCTTGATTACAAAGATAACATAAGATATATATCGGGAATCAGCTGACCTCTCTTCCACTGATAGTGAACCTCAAAATCTAACATAAACTTCTTTACTGCGTTTTTTTTTTTCAAAAAAATTATCTTGTTATTAAAATTTATTATTCCCTCCTTTACTTATATAAAAAAAAAACTATAAAACAATTATGAGGCATATATTACATATCTAACCCCAATCATCAGCTGATCTCTCTGGTTCAGGTTAATGACCTTACCCTAGATACACTTCAAAATTATACAATATAAAATATATGACATATGTTTATAATACTTACACTCTAACATAGTAAAAAAATAATACAATAAGACATGATAAAATCCTTAGTATAAAATTATCATATGGAGCGAAACATGGTTGCATCAATTCCTTCTGAACAAACGTAAAATCATTCATTTAGCTTATCAGCTATCATTAGGTTTCAAAAAAAAAAATTTTTTTTAAATCGTTCTCCCCCTGAGTAACCCCCCTTCCACACACACTATGACCCCCCTGGACTGTGGCGTCCAGCTGCGTCCACAAGGACTGAAGTTTTGGGGGAATTTTGTCATCTCCTTGTCCTTGCTTCAGCCTTACATTATAAAAAGCATTTAGATATCGTAATATCTATAAATTATATAGTTATACGCCCCTAACGCGGGTCTATCACCTTTTTTTTACTGTTCCTACGCGAACAGAGTGATAGCCGCTGTTCCATAATTTGGTGATTCCCCTGAATTACCCCCCTGTCAATTTCTAAATTCACCTTTACAACGATAACAGCTATGGCCAGTTAAGGCAGAACGTGACGCAATGAGCCCCGACCATAGCTGTCAAAGCTAAACCAATTCCACGATCAGGGTTCGGTGAGGCCGTGACCGCCCGAAAAGTTGGGGAATCACAAGTAAAAGATATCTTAGTTTATGATATAGCTACATTTAAAATTTTCAATTTAAATTGCATGAAATTTCCAGTCTTGGTGGTGCGTTTTAACATCATACATTTCGTTCTTAACTTTGACCTTCATTAACATAATATAGTGAGTACAACAAAATATTTACTTAGTCACTCAAATTAATCTATTCCTACTTACATAGGCTATCATCAACTAACGATTGAATCTTTAATTACATTTAACAATATAATTGACCGTTTAATAAAAAGGATTCACTCTCTCACTCCATTAAAATAAACATTTAATCGGCATCTGAATAAAATTACAAACATTTCAATTTTAGGTTTAGTTTCAAACTCCATAAACCTTTCATCCCGTTACATTTTATTATTACAAGCCAATTATGAACTTCTAATCATCATTTTCACAGACGGCACTAGTAAATTTTATTTGAACACACTGCCTCACTAAAATTATTTACATACACTCTTAGGCAATGCTGGTACGTGGTATGGTGCACCTTATCTATGCACCTTGAGTGTAAAATATTTTGTATCACATACCTGATGGGTCCCCCTCACCGTTCAATAATACAGTGAAATTTCTAATTTAGACCAATTTTGCGGAGCCGGACCATCGTCGTTTCACCACCCGAAGGGAGTTCTGCCAACCTCCAATTGCCGAAACCCACGGTCAGGACTGGTAAGATCGTGACCGCCCGAAAATGGGGGAGGATCCCTTCTGAAAACAAACAAAACACATTACAATTCAAATTCCTGTCTTGACCAATATAATTTCAGATTCGTAGCATTCTGTGTACCCATTATCTCCCTCATTTCTCTGTTCTGTAATACATATGAATTATTCATTTTAATTTCTATTATCTCGTAAGGCCCTTTGTAGAGTAAGAAGAACTTCTTGATCTCCTTGTCCTGAGCACTCGACAAATCATGTCGCCGTACTAATACCAGCTGTCCAGCTCATACCAGCTAATACCTATCTCATACTGCATCCACTTACCTTTCATATCATGCCTCTGTTTTCTCTTCTCCCGCTTCGTTAATAAATTTCCATTCGCCAGCCTAAGTTTTACATCATGATCAATAACATTGGTTTCTGGTGGATACTCAAATAGTTGCTCCAAAATCCTCGGTGGACGCGTCCCTCGTATTAACTCGTAAGGTGTGAACCCCGTCGACTCGTGGGTGGTGCAGTTTAGCCAGTCTTCGATCTTCTGAACATATAGCGGCCACTCGCTGTGTTTTGCATGACAGTATGCTCTTAAGATCCGGCCTATTTCTCTCATGACTCTCTCTGCCTGGTTGGATTGTGGATGATATACGGCAGTGTGCTTGGGGATGATTCCTTCCCATCCTAGAGTCTGGCGCCACCTTCCACTGATGAACTGCGGTCCATGGTCGGATAGAATCACCTTCGGCTTCCCCACGTTGATCATGTAGTCGCGTGTGATCTTTTCACTCAGCACCTTACTTGTCGCTCGCTTCACGCTATACAACCTTACATATTTGGAAAATGTATCTAGCACTACAAAAATATACATTACTCCTCCCCTACCCTTCGGCAAAGGGCCATACAGATCTACTGCTACTAAGTCGAATGGTTTTTCTACTTTAATATAGTTTAACTCCCCTTCCAATCTATAATTTACTACTTTCGATTTCTGACACAGTTCACAACTTCTCAATATTTTTCTTACTCTTCTCTCCATATTCTTAAATATACAAGACTCTCTCAATACACACACACATTTCTTGGCTCCAAAATGGCCATATCTATAATGACAGTCCCATACTATTTTATCTATCAACCCTTCAGGTATAACTAACCTCCAATCCCTTTCTCTCCCCTCTACTTTTTTAAATAAACTCCCCTTAAACACCTGAAAATATTGTCTATACCCCAATTCATCTAATTCTGATTCTACACTAGTTATTATCTTATTTAATTTATTATCTTCCCTCTGCATTACATTTATATCTTTCAACTCTTCCCCAAAAAGTTTATCTTCCCTGGATAGTCTATAAATTTCTATTTCCTTAATATCTCTACCAGTTCTATTTCTATCTGTGTCTACCCGTGATAATGTGTCAGGTATTCAGTTCTCTACCCCTTTTATATACTCCCAAGAGAAATTATATTCTTGTAGAGCTAGTACCAACCTTGTTATTCTGCTGTGCGTGAGTTTGCACGTGTTCAGGAACGACAGCGCTTTATGGTCTGTCGTGATGATGGTTTTACTGCCCAGCAGATATGTCCGGAACTTTTTTACCGCAAACACTATACTGAGGAGCTCCTTCTCTGTGGTTGTATAGTTGCGTTCTGATGCTAATAACGTCCGGCTGGCGAAAGCAATTGTATGGTGTTCTCTCGCCTCGTCCTCTTGATACAGTTCGGCTCCTAGTGCTATATTACTAGCGTCTGTCTGTAAATAAAAATTATTATTGAAATTTGGGTGGTTCATTAAGATCATATCGGCGAACTTATTCTTAATCTCGCAAAACGCTTCTCTTTCATTTTCCCCCCATTTCCATTGTTTGTTCTTCTGCAGCACGGCGCTAAGTCTTGCCGTCGTCTGAGCGTAGTTTCGCTGGAACTTCCTGTAAAAATTACATAGACCAAGAAAACTTTGTAATTGCTTTATGTTCTTTGGCTCCGGGAACGTCAGGATGGATTCTATTTTGTCCGGATTAGCCCATATTCCTGTAGGTGTTATGATGAATCCTAGAAAGTGTATTTCAGTCTGTACAAATTTTGATTTATCCCAATTCACAGTTAAACCTCCCTGGTATAATTTCTCCAACACATACTCTAAATGTTCTACATGCTCCTCAAATGTTCTGGAAGCTATCAGAATGTCATCCACATATATAGTCAAAAAATCTAAATTATGAGGCTGCAAAACTTCATCAAGACATTTAATAAAACTAGCTACACTGGTGTTCAATCCAAACGGTAATCGTTTGAATTGATAATTTTTTCTTCTGTTGAATAAGAAAGCTGTATATTTCCTACTATTCGCTGCCAACGGAACTTGCCAATACCCTGCGGTTAGGTCTAAAGAGGTCATATATTTCACACCGCTGAACTTATGAGAAATTTCCTCAATGGCTTCGGGTGACTCCCGTTCTGGAATAATAATTTGATTGATTTTGCGGGCATCTAAACATAACCTGACTCTCCCATCTCTTTTAATCATTACTACTAAAGGGTTAGAATATAGTGATACGGATCGCTCAATTATATCTCCCTCTAACATTTTCTCTAACTCAATCTGGACCGCTCTTCTCTTCGCATATGGCACCGGATAACTTCTTTGTACGTAGGGTGCGTGTTCCCTTACCTTTAATTCGCATTCATAGTTTCTTGCCCTCCCTGGTATATCGGCAAACACTCCTCTAAAATTCTCTACTACCCGCCACAACGATTCACGTTGAGGACTCCTTATTATACCACCCTCACTACAAAATTTAAGTGCCCTCTCATCCCATATTTGCTCCACACTTTCATAGCACTCTATTTTACTCTCACTACACACATTCATACTAACTTCCGCTTCTTTTTCATTAACCCGATTACGTATCACCCTTACGCCCGAAATTCTTATCGCATCTACTACCCGCTCAAAATTAATCCTAACTGGTTCTATTTCATTGTGTAATTCTAACACCCGTTTTTGGAAATCAATCACCGCCTTATGTTTAATCAGAAAATCATTTCCCAATATAACCTCAAGATTTAATCCATGTACGACTAGAAATGTATTATCGTACCCTAACCCGTTAATTATCATATTTAAATGTACTTGTTTAGTGACTCTATTAGTCCTAACGCCCGTAATACCTACAATCGTCACTCCCGCAACTGGAAAAGATGGAATATTTTTATTTACTTCTTTTAATTCGTCTAGTACGTGTTCGGAAATAACAGAGATTTCACTACCTGTATCTATCAAAGTTTTTATCTCCTTACCTTCAATGTTGATTTTCACCTCGGTCAGTCCATTCTCCCATTTCACTGCTTCGACGTCTTCTTCCTCCATTAATTCCTTCGATAAATCGGTTATGATAATGTTGTTTTGATAGTTGTCATTTAATTGGACCCCAGAATCCTCCGGCGACAACGGTCGGGTCCGGTGCTCCATTGTCTCTGTTAGTTTACCACAGACGTGCTCGCCACCGCTGGGTTGTATCCACTTTCACTCCGGTTCACCTGCTTTTCATGGGCGTTACCTCTCGGCTCTCCTCCTTGGCCCTCTCCCCTTCGTTGGTATGCATTGTGGTTCTGCGCGGGTTGTGGTCCCTGTCGCTGACCCGGTCTCTCTCTCTCCTACATCTAAAACAAAAATTTTGTGAAGCATAATTTCCCTGCGAACATGCCGGATAAGTCCACATTGGGCCTCGATTATTTTGTTCTCGTCTGGGGTATGCCGGTCCATGTGGAGGTCCCCTCAGCGGTCCCTGATTACCTCCGTTATTCATATTCTGCTGGTTGTGACGGCGACTCATCTCTTGGTCATGGATGTTCTGAAACACATCTAAAATGTTTTCTAACTCGCTAATAGTGGCTACCTTATGCGTCATCAATGTTATTTGCACCTCCCTTGGCAAGTGCTTACTTATATGCCTCACGAAGGATCTAAATGGCAATGGCGGTTCTAGGTATTTCGCCTCATTAACTATTTCTTTATTATATCTATTGATAAGAGAGCCCAGTATCTGCACATTCTCTCATTCACACCCATACCATATTTAATTTAGCGCTTTTTTATTTAAATTCTCATAATTAAATTGTGTAATATACGGTTACATGGTATCGGCGTCCCTGCAAATCACTTGTTGATCTCGAGAAATTTTGTTCACTTTTGTCCAAATGTTTCCCACTGTTAATTTTGAGTACTTTAATTCGTTTTAGTCACTGTTAACTGAACTCATACTCTTGGTATAACTCCATGTTTTGTTATTCGTTCACATTATAAAATTTTGAAGATATTACACTAAAGTTTAGGCTCACGCCTATGTGTTCACCCGGCCGGGGAAAGGTTTCTTAGTCGACTCACTTTTAACTATTTTCCCATTTTTAATAATAGCTAAAGCTTTGCCCGGCCAACGACGCACACCACTAATCGCATCCACTGCCTTCAGATGTTAATAGTCGACTGCCGAGTTTTTTGCGCGCACACAGCGAAAGAATGTACCAGTTCGTGCCATTTCTTGTGTGAACGTTGGCCGAGGTGTGCGCCCTTACACATTCCCAGACGCTTTAATAGCTTTTGTACCTCGTATGGCTGGTTATGCATGAACTACAAGGTGTTCCAAAAGTCGAAATTTCGTGATCAAAACGTTCAGCTTGGGTTGGTTACAAATTTTTTACAATTATTTGGGAATTAAACTAAACCTCTTGGTTTGTACCGTTACAGAGTGTGAATGTGAGTGAGTGAGTGAGTGTGTGTGTGTGTGTGTGTGTGTGTGTGTGTGTGTGTGTGTGTTTAATTGAAATGTTCATATAATTAAATCACAACAAAGAATTCACACATCCAAAGTAGTGTGAAAACTGCATTTCTTTGTACTACATTATCTGGATTTCTTTGTCTGGATTTATTATCTTCTAAACTGTTAACTTTGTATACTTTCCTTACACCTTACATCTATGTTGGGGATACCGTTTGTGTACTCCAATCTTTTTCTCCTTGTGCAGTTCATCCCCTCTATAATTGCTTCAATTACTTTATTGAATACAATATTTTTCACTTCTCAGTATCCCATGTCTTACAAGTCAGCAAGTCTTCGTTACAAGTCTGTCTCACTTATTAATAATCAAGGGCCGCCCTAACAGGGAGGCGCTCGGGCACTGTCCCCCCTGTGAATATATTAAGGAGATAACGTATAAATAGATTTATTATCCGGTATATTATACTTCATTTCATATTTTTCAAGGTGATAAAATTATCTTTTTTCAATAAAATAAATATTAAGTTCGAAAATACGGCGTCAAAACAATATGAATCAGCTGCTAATAACTGTCGTCTATATGGCTTGCACAGGGACACTTGTCAGTAGCCCGGAGGACACTCTGAGACTGCGCCATCCAATACAATGTTGCCAAAGCCTCTTTACTAGGTAAACTAAAATTTCTCCAGGAGTAAAATGACAACATAGCCCAGCTACTCCAACAGGCGTTTCGGACGGCGGCCGAATGTCCAATTCCATTGTACGCATGCGTTTACCTGAACTTTTCGAGCCATTCGCACGAAGCCCAAACATAACCGTATTTTTCACATGTGTTTTCAGTCCGGTTTGTTTAGTCAGTGAGTCAGTGTTCATTCGGTGAATCTTCCGGCAGTAACGCATAACATCGTCTTAAATCGGATAACTTTGTTCATGTGAGTGAATGTATTGTTTAAATCACATTATTTCGTGAGACTAATTTGAAATGAATTCTGTCGAGCATTTAAAAACCAATGTTTGTGATTTTGAAACACGATTGGCAATTAAAAATTTGGGTGCACCAAGACCAATTTTAAATATTTCACAGCCAGATAAGAATGGGAGTAGGGTATTCAACCGAAAGTTTAGTGAAAAACATTATGACTTCGCAAAGTGGTTATGTGTTTGTGATAAAAGTAATGCATTTTTCTGTTTTGTTTGCTTATTATGTTCTCCTTGGGGGTAGATGCGGCATGGACAATAAATGGTGTTACCGATCTAAAACATTTAAAAGAGAAAGTAAAGAAGCATAGTTCAAGTGAAAAACATTTGAACTATGAAGTAGAATTCTCTCTGTTAGGATCAATCAACATTCAAAGCCAGTTAAATTCAGCCTACAGGCAGTCCATTAAAGAACACAATGAAAATGTTGAGCAGAATCGGTATATTTTAAGTCGTATAATAGAGTGTATTAAATTTTGTGGTTTCTTCGAGCTTGCTTTGAGAGGACACGATGAAAGTTCGGATTCGGATAATCCTGGAGTATTTCGTGGACTTGTTGATTTGTTAGGGGAAGTTGATAATATATTTAAAAAACATTTGCTAGAAAAAAAGTTTTCAGGGATTGTCAAAGACAATCCAAAATGAATTGTTAGATTCAATGCTAGTTTTAGCTCGTAACTTCATTTTAAAAGAGATGGAACAGGCTGAATTCGTTGCAATACAAGCGGATGAAACCACCAACATTTCAGTGAGAAATCAATTGGTTTTAATTGTCAGGTACACAATCGGTAGCAAAATCTATGAACGATTTTGGGGTTACTTTACCCCGGAATCTCAAAACGCGCAGGGAATTTCAAAGTGCATTTTACAGCAACTCCAATGTTTAAAAATTTTGGAAAAGCCATTGAAATTGATTGCACAGAGTTATGATGGTGCATCTGTCATGTCAGGCAGTGTTAACGGTGTGCAGGCGCTTATAAAACAACATTACCCAAACGCTCACTATATTCACTGCTACGCTCATAAATTAAATCTAGTGGTAGCCAAAGCAGCTAGTTGTAATACAAATGTCAGAGTATTTTTTTCTAATTTGGACGGCTTCCCTTCATTTTTTTCCCGATCTTCAAAAAGGACAGAAGTGCTGAATAGTGTACTGAAAAAACGCCTTCCCCGAGGATGCGATACCCGTTGCACATTCCACAGTAAAACGGTAACAACAATTCACAATCACAAAGACGATTTGGTGAAATGTTTCGAGCAGATCATAAGTGATGAGAGCGATGCCAGTACTATTCGAAAAGCATACGGTTTGCTCAATTTGTTGCAAGATGAAAATTTCCTTTTTTGGTTTGATCTTTTCAGTAAAATCCTCATGTAGAAATTTTATTTTGTCAAATTCAAAAAAGAGGTATCGATTCTGTTTTTGTCAAAAGTTGTATCAAAATATTTAAAAATCATATTCAAAATGTAAGAGAAGGAATTGATGACTTCGTTTGCACAAACCAAATGAAAAGGAAACGATCTGATTAAAACAAGGTAATGAACGCAAAAGAAATATGCGACATTATTTTGGTGAGTGTAAATGATCGCTTGTCATTTACTGGACATTTATCTTTGGCCTCCCTTTTTGACACAACATTTTTTGAAAAGTATCGAATACATTTTCCAAAATATATTTTTGACGAAGTCCTGCAGCACTATCCTTCTATCGTAGATAATAATAAATTGACTGCTGAACTTAATGTACTTTATAAAAGAGATGATTTTTCTGTGCTCCTGGTATTTCATCGTTGTTGGGTGTAATGATTGAGAATAATTTGTGCGACACATTCTCAGAGACTGTAAAACTGCTGAATGTTGTGTGCACAACTCCAATGACGACGGCTGAGAGCGAACAATGTTTTTCTACATTAAAGAGAATTAAAAGTTTTCTGCGTAATACAATGACACAGGATCGCCTAAATTCCCTATCAGTGCTTTCAATTGAGAGAAAGTTTATTTCTCAATGTGAAAATTTTAATGAACTTGTGATTGATAATTTTGCTTCTGCTAAAACTCGTAAAATGGACTTTTTATTTAAATCGTGCGTCCGTTGAATTATTCTAAAATAACGCATTTTGGAATGTAAATATCAATTATTATTATTATTATTATTTTGTACCAACAGTGTAGTTAGGCCATATAAACTATAAATCATAGCAAACGAATTACAGTATATATTCAATTATATATTAAGTTAGTGAGGCTTTGGTGTTACGTGTCATGGAGACTGATAATGACAGTCAAGGAGTCCTGTGTTCTAATCACCACCGGCGATACAGTGGGTACACACCCTTCCAGATGTATCTGGAACACACTGGAATCGTCCTAGGTGAGTACATGTGCACTGTATTTTTTTATATATAGTATTAAAATGATTTAATTTTTAAGAGATTAGATTTACTAGGACCAGATTGTCTAGGGTTACTGACACATTATTATTATTATTCTGTAGAGGGGCATTCAGAAACCTTAAAACACAAACGTACTGATACATACTCTTAAATAAACCCACAAAAAATAATGTACTGAGTCTCATATATGATGCTTAAATGAACAAACAAGTAAAACATCCAAGTGTCCTCCCCAAGTTTTTTGGCCAGAGCCGCCACTGTTAATAATATACTTTAGGAAAACCAGATTTTTCTCTTAGTCTTTCCAGAACATCTAATGTACCAATCCACTTACTTTTCAACAGTTTTCAATAACACTATAATTTTAATGGTTCAAAGTTCTATTTCCTAATGTTCTTATTTTCTAGTTCTTGCTTCCATGTTATACTGACTCATTCATAAAATTAACAAAAAGTTTCTTCCTTCTCAGTCCCTATACACATCACACTACCCCAAGACGATATTACAGATTGCATTCTCATCATCCTCTATGTGATGTTCAGACAATGGTATCTGTTCTTGTTTGTATCTGTAAGCTATATTTTGAATTGACTTCATACATATCTTTCATTTCAAGCTTTATATTTTAAAATTATTTGCTTAGGTTATTTTTTGACTACCATTTTGCACGTGTGTTCAATCCATCTCAGTCTACATTTTTTGACTCTTGCAAAGACAGACATTATTTACATACCTAATTAATTTCGTATTGTAACATTTAAAAAAAAATACTTTTATATTTTAAATCAGCATAAAATAATATAGGTAGACACAACATAATGAAACATCACTTCAGTTTCCTTTCTTGTTTAACTTGTTAGGAGCTTCTTAATACCTGTGAGGCTAAAACAACTGAAGTCGTTTTATCTTTCTCTTTATATCCTCATTCAATACATTATGTAATAAAAAAGTGCCCCTTAGTTTGTCAGATGGCCTTTTACAGGGAAATAGATGACAAATATCATGAACAGCCATAGTGCTGATCTCTCATATTGTATTCTCACACCATAGTTATTGAAAGTGGCATATTTTCTCTGGTATTGTAATTTTTTTTATTAATAAAACAGTCATTAGTTGTTGCTAATTTGAAAATTAAATTATTTCTACAGGTGCATGCCATGGCGATGACACGGCTTATGCATCTAACACAATAGTATTGGATCCTGAACAAACTGCCACTGACAGAGCAATGATTAATAGACTTATTAACATGTGGATTTCATATGCACAGACTGGGTACGCTTAATATATAAATAAAAAATACACAAACTTGTTTTACCAAGAAACTATATTTTAATGTATATATTTGTATGATAAACAAGAGTATATTTATATTAAATCTTTCTATTTTGTTCACTGTTTTGACTGGTTTGAAGCAATCCATTGTCTTGTTTATCTTATTAATTTCTGTGTACTGTCCACCACCACATGTGTAGTAATCTATTTTGTGCACTCTTTCTAAAGTTATTACCTCCCCAGCTCCTTTAGTCTTTTTATAATAAAACAATAATAATAATAAATATAACTATTATATTCACGACTTGGAACACAAAGTTTTTTATAAGTAAAAACATAAAGTTTTTCCTTACAACCTGAACCGGTTTTCACCTTTAAAAGGCTTCTTCAGAGGTTGCGCTGGTAGCGCTGTTCGTCCTGTTGTGGGTGACGGAATCGAATTTTGAAAGATTGATGTTGTGTGTGTGGGGTGAGATGTGTTCAAATAATGCGTGCGATTTGAATTGTGTCTGTTCGTTTAGGATGTCGTTTTTATTTGTTTTCGTGTGTTTGTATATTTCCAATTGTTCTAGAGTGTCTAGTTTCGACGTTTTGTGTGTACGTGTAGAATGTTCATGTTATTGTCGATGTTTTTGTATGTGTGGTTTGCCTCGATGAGGTGGTTTGCAAAGGTGGATTCTGTAGTGGAGTGGAGTGCCTTTGTGTGTTCAGTGTATCTCTGTTTGAAGCTACGTCCTGTCTGGCCTATGTAGAATTTGTTGCAATTTGAGCAATTTAGTTTGTAAACACCGGGTAGATCGAATTTGTTTTGTGTTTTGTGTGTGTGTGTGTGTTTTGATAGTGCGTGTTCTGTTTTGTTAGTAGTTTAGTAAGTGATTCTGTATCCTGCTTTTTTGAATTTGTGGGCTATTTTTTCAGTTTGTTTGTTGATGTATGCTAGTGTTATGAATTTGTTGTTTTCTGCCTGTTGTCTGTTGTTTGATTTGTGTAGGAGTTTACTGACTATAGATTCTCCTAGATATTTTATCGTGTTTAGTTCGTCTTTGTAGTCTTTTTCATCTAAGGGGATGTTGTTAAGTCTATGTATCATGGTTCTGAAGGCAGCTAGTTTGTGTCGTATTGGGTGATTGGAGGTGTTGTGTATTAGTGTGTCAATTGTAGTTGGTTTTCTGTATATACTGAATTTGTGCCTGTGTTGAAGTTTTGTGATGGAGAGGTCTAAGAAGTTTATGGTATTGTTGTGTTCGTATTCGGCTGTAAAGGTTATGTTTTTATGTATTTTGTTTATGTGCGTTAGTAACTGTTCATATTGTCTTTTGTTTCCCCTGTATAGTATTAGAATGTCATCAACGTGTCTGTGCCAATATAGTATTTTATGTGAGTGTCTGTCATTGTTTGTGAGTATTTTTGTTTTTTCTAAGTGTTGGAGGAAGACTTCTGCTAGAATGCTGGATATGGGGGAGCCCATGGGTAGACCATCATTCTGTGTGTAATATTTATTGTTATAAGTAAAGTAGTTTTGTTTTATGATAGTGTTCAGAGTTTCTGTTATTTCGTTGATAAGTTCGTCTGGTGTGTTGTTCTGTTTGAGTTTGTTTTGTAGGATGGTGATTGTTTCAGAGATGGGGATGTTTGTGTACAGGTTTTTAATGTCAAAGGAGGCTAATGTGGCATTATGGGGGATGTGTATGTCTTTTATTTTTGTTACTAGGTCTGTGTTGTTTTTTACTGCAATGTTGTTGTCTAGTTGTGTTTGTTGTCTGATAATTTTGTCTAGATGTTTTGCGAGTTTGTGTGCAGGGGCATTACGGTAGTTGATCTGTCCCATTATCAAATAACAAAGACAGAAAACAACAAATTCATAACACTAACATACATCAACAAACAAACTGAAAAAGTAGCCCACAAATTTAAAAAAGCAGGATACAGAATCGCTTACAAAACTACTAACAAAACAGAACTCGCACTATCAAAACACACACACAAAACACAAAACAAATTCAATCTACCCAGTGTGTACAAACTAAATTGCTCAAATTGCAACAAATTCTACATAGGCCAGACAGAACGTAGCTTCAAACAGAGATACACTGAACACACAAAGGCACTCCACTCCACTACAGAATCCACCTTTGCAAACCACCTCATCGAGGCAAACCACACATACAAAAACATCGACAATGACATGAACATTCTACATGTACACACAAAAGGCCGAAAACTAGACACTCTAGAACAACTGGAAATATACAAACACACGAAAACAAATAAAAACGGCATCCTAAACGAACAGACACAATTCAAATCGCACGCATTATTCGAACACATCTCACCCCACACACACAACATCGATCTTTCGAAATTCGATTCTGTCGCCCACAACAGGACGAACAGCGCTACCAGCGGCAACCTCTGAAGAAGCCTTTTAAAGGTGAAAACCGGTTCAGGTTGTAAGGTAAAACTTTATATTTTTACTTACAAAAACTTTGTGTTCCGAGTCGTGAATATAATAGTTGTATTTAGTTAAGTAAGTCATGGACAACGAAATCCAAGAATAATAATAATAATAATTGATCCTTTTTGTGCTGAAGAAATAGTTAAGCATTTAGGTTCCTTACACAAGCCATTTGATACACAACAAAGATAGTACGGCCAAAACTACACTTTGCCATTACTACACTCATTATTACTCCAAGAGCACGTTAATTTTATCGCACGTACATGTTTCCATAGGTTGAGTCAACCTGAGGAAATCACTTTATTGCATTTAATTCTATTCAATTCTCTATGTCTCGTGACATAGAGCTTATCTCACCTCTAAGCAATGTTTCTCTATACACTGACTTTACTTTCAGTCTTATAGAACCTCTAGTCTCACTGCATCAGTACATGTACTCATCTACAATTTTCTGTAATCCTACAATTTAAATGATTCCAAAAATTTTTGTTGTGTTCCTCATATCCCTATTGTCCAGGTATGTTTCCATAAAAAGCTATATCCCATACAAATAATTTTTAAAATTCTTTCTTACCTCCAAATCAACAATGGCTTTAAGAGTTGTTCTCTCTTCTGGAAAAAGCAGTAATAGTAGTGAGCATAAAAATGTTTATGAATTAATAATCAGACAAAAAGTGGAAAATGTGAGTTATACAAAAAAAGGTTTAGTTTTATTTTTAATAAATAAGGAGGTATTATTACACTTGTGTTTTTTCATAATGTTTACTTTCAGCAATGTATACTCTAATGCTTATATTTAAAAATATATTTGTTTTATTTAATTTATAATATACATTTCATTGAATTGTTCTTTTCAAATTTGTTTAACAGCTGAACAGCCAAACAAAACAAGTTACATTCTAAATTAAAATGTCAACTATAATGGTGAACAAAATGGTACAATTAAATATAGATTACAAATGAAATAAAATAAATTGATGCATAAAAAATGTATATTACACTAAAATAATAATACATATATACAAGAAAAGCCAAATAATAAAAATAATTTAATAATTTTGTATGTATTGTTTCATTGTGACTTTATATTATAAAAAATGCTAAATATCACTATAATATTGACGACTCGGAACACTAAGTTTTTTATAAGTAAAAACGTAAAGTTTTACCTTACAGCCTAAACCGGCTTTCACCTATAGAAGGCTTCATAAGAGCTGTTTCATAAAAGAATTTATGAAATAATGAACTGTTGAAAGAGACTGGCTCGTCTACTCAAAATCAAATGATTCTGTTTATTGTTTTTACTGTAAACTTTTTATTGTTAATGCCACTACTTTTAATGATAAAATGGGATATAAAGATTGGCAACATTTGTCTAGAAGTATAGAACTACATGAAAAAAGTTATAACCATTTAATGAGTGTTAAAAACTGTCTTGATTTAAAAAGGTGTATTTTAAAAGGAAACACTGTAGACTCCATAAACCTAGCTGTGATTGAGCGCGAAAAAAAAAGGTGGTTAGCTGTAATAGAAAGAATAATTTATCTCATCCAATTTTTAGCGAAGCAATGTTTAGCATTAAGAGGAAAGACTGAAACTATATTTAAATCTGATAATGGAAATTTTTTGAAATTGGTTGAATGTATTTCTAATTTTGATAATGTATTAGAGGAACACATTGCTCGCATCCAAAAATCTCAACATCGTATGCCTCATTATTTTGGTCTAAAAATTCAGAATGAAATACTCTATATAATGGGCGAAAAAATTAAAACAACTATTGTTAATGACCTAAAACTTTCAAAATACTATTCAGTTATTTTAGAATGTACTCCTGATATCTCACATGAGGAGCAAATTTCAGTTGTTGTTAGATTTGTATTTTTAAACCCATCTACAAAATATGCTGAAGTGAAGGAACATTTTTTGGGTTTTTTCCCTATCACTGATACTACTGGCCAAGGGCTGTCGACATTTCTTTTAGAATTTTTGACATCCTTGAATATTGACTTAAAGGATATGCGTGGTCAAGGGTATGATAATGGCGCAAATATGAAAGGCAAAAATATCGGGCAAAAAAAAATTCTAGAATTAACTCACGAGCTTTTTATGTTCCTTGTGCGGGACACAGTCTTAATTTAGTCATTAATGATGCAGCTAAGTGTTCACTAGAAATAACAAATTTCTTTTCTATTGTTCAAGAAATTTATATATTTTTTTCAGCATCAACTTCGCGTTGGCAGACACTTATGAGCATGGTTCCTACTTTAACTTTAAAACTATTATCTACTACTAGATGGGAGAGCAGAGTCAAAGCATTAAAGACATTTCGTTTTAACCTAGGAAAAATTTATGATGCTTTATATTCAATTTATTCTGATGACAAAAGAGATACTGACTCAAAAAACTTAGCTAGTTCGTTAATATCAAAACTAAAGTCGTTTAAATTAATTTGCTCTCTTGTTATTTGGTACGATATATTGTCAAAAATTAAAATTATTAGTAAAGCTTTGCAAAAATCTGACGTTGCTCTTTCAGAGGCAGTCAAAATGATATCTCAAATAAAAGATGATTTAGTCAAAACTCGTACTGAGTCTGCATTCAAGGAAATGATAAGTAACGCAAAAACTGTTGCCGAAGAAGTTGATGCAGAAATTGAATTTCCCTTAGCTACCCATCCTCGTCCCAGAAAAAGATTATTTAATTACAAGGTTGTGGATGAACCCATCGCTGATCCAGAAAGCAATTTCAAAATAAATTTCTACTATTATTTGCTGGATACCGCGATATCAAAATTAGATGAACGATTCGAACTTTTAAATGAAAACAACATATCTTTTTCCTTTTTACAAAATATTAACAATTGGAAAAATTTAAATTCTGAGAAAAAAAGAATGCTGTGTTTAAATTTACAGCAGAAATTGAGCAATGGTTCAGAATCGGACATTGATGGAGAGGACTTATTCAATGAACTCGAAATTTTACCAACGTTCGTTGACAATTACACAACCCCATTAAATATTTTGAATTACTTGCTTTCAAACTGTTTAGTTTCATCATTTCCGAATTTGTCAACCGCACTACGAATTTATTTGACATTATCAGTCACAGTGGGCCACAGTGAAAGATCTTTTTCAAAATTAAAATTAGTTAAAAATTATCTTAGGTCAGCAATATCTCAAACTAGATTAACTAATTTATCAATAATTAGTATCGAACATGAAACTCGTATAGAAGTAAGTGATTTGTTAGGGATTTTGCTAATGCAAAGGCTCGAAAAGTAAATTTTTTGTAACTTTGTAAGTTATATCAGTTGTTCATAATAAATAAACTTTGCTTACTAATTCAATTTTTAATTTTGTTTCATTATACTTTGTATAAATGGTGCAATAAACTATTTAACATAAATAAAACAAAAGTTGGTTTCTATAAGACCTCAGATATCCTCAATAATGGCTTACTCCTATTTTCCCATCCAATTTTGTAAGTAATTTGTGTGATGTGGGATGGTGTTTGTAGTAACCTGATAGGTTTCAAATGTAACGACTGAATAAAGGTTGGGGGGGCGCCACGATAGTTCTCGCACCAGGGCGCCGGATAGGCTAGGGCCGCCACTGGTAATATGGTTTCTGTTGCAAAGAAAAATAAGCTAAAGGAATCCACAGATACTTCTGAAAGATTCATGGTGTCAATATTATTAGTGACAGCAAGATTAAGCATTGTTGTTGTTTATTTAAAAAAGGGCAAATCCTAATTTTGTGATTAGCATTTTACATTTTATAAACATTATATATACATTTTTATAATGTCAAAGATGATAAGCACTAGTAGGTCACCAAGGCGGTTACTGGTGCATTTAATGTAACAATGACTCACTTATTCATTAAATTTTGATAGAAAAGCTACACTGTAAGAAATTATGTATTAGATACGTCCCGAAATTGCTTACAGGTATTCAGTAATCTTGAAAGAATGTCAACAAATTTTTATAATGTTCTGAAAATGAAGATCAATATTTCCACATTCAATTACTGGAATAAAACATGGATTTGCTGCTCCTAAAAATATTGAATCAAATGAGAAATCCATGAAATGGGATAACTGATTATTACCAAAAGCCACAAAGTTTAGCAATCACTTTTGGAAAAAATGATGGCTATGGCTTCCTACAGAACTTTCACTAAATAAATCTATTGTTAATCTAGATGGCTGCAGTATCTTTTATACATTACAGTACTTACCTCAGTCACCATGGGCACATATCCTGGAGTCTGGATAACAGCAATCATGTCTGTTAACATATCATACACCACAAATCATACAAAGAAACAAATGACACAAATACACCAGAATAAAAATATATATAATACATTGGTAAATTATTTAAAATTGGCTTCAACAGTTTTATTGCTGTACACGTTACAACAACGAAATCCAAAAAAAATGCTCTTATGTATAAATTGATGACTGTAAATCTCATTTCTCTGACACCTGAATCTGTAAAGTACAGGTTCAAGCTTTACTCTGTGTTGAGCTTAGCTCAAAAATCAAATGAAAAACATCATGAATAAAAATATACAGTACTAAGTTACTGTATATATCTGTTTATACTCAGTATGTTACTTTAACACTATAGCTTGTAAATTATAATTGCTATGAAAAATTTATTTAAAAAATGTATATAGTCCACTGAATCATAGAGTAGAAAGAAAATTAAGATTTTCCCCTGTTACAGGAAACCAAGCTTAGGAAAAGATGTGACCTGGCGAAGAGTGTCACCATTGGGAGCACTTTTTGGTAGACTTAATTATATCAAAATCCTTTCCCCCACAGAATTTCATTCTGCTTCGAGTTGGGACTATGGGAACAGTGAATTCTGGGACAGCTTGCCTATTGATGAACCCACATCAGGAAAAAGTGCTTAACATGCTCTTTAATAAAGTATATAAATGTTATGCTTTATTCTTGTGTAAAAGGAAACACATGAAGCAGCAGATATACAGTATAACTGATTATATTTTAATTACACATGAAATTTATCAGATTAGTAGAAAGTTTATACTGACGTTGATACATCTGGTGTCTCAAGTCATTCAGGATATAGGTAAACTGGGAATCACAGACTTTTATAAAATGGTTTCATATTTGACACCTCTTTTGCAAAATAGCACCACAAGCAGTTTAAAGACTTGTGCTCAAAAGCCTTTGGCTTGTAAAGGAGCTAGTATGAGAATAGTAATTGTAGTATATTTTTCACTTAACTCCTGTTTTTTTCATTAGTAGCCATCTGTAGTCAGAATTTTTAATGATAATACGTTTTTTTTGTTGACAAACTAAGTGGAAATGGAAATGTTTGGTTTTATTGACATTGTTAATAAACACCAAAAGTTCTGCCCATTCGATGATTTTGGCATCCTTTTAAATTGGAATTTTTAAAATTGTTTTATGTAGTACATTTCTTAAGCATTGAAAATAAGATCCTTAATTACCAAAATGTATAGTTATGTTGTAAATTAGAAATTTAACAGACATGGTAAATGACCTAATTGCCTAATTGACAATCAAAAATATTTCTATAAAATGTGCTATTTTTTTTAAGTTAGAATTTTTATAAAATGGCTAATTGTACAAAATGCCTGTACCCACCATACATTGTATGTATGCCTTTGTTTTGTATAGATAGGGTATGTATGAAAATAATCTGATTTACATGGTTTAGGTTTGTATGATGACTTCAAATCTAACTTATGTGGTGCCTGTTGGAGTGACAAACAGTACCGGTACACCTTATTGTTAGAATACTATTATTTTCTTAGTTACCATAGTGTTTTTTTTTTATTAAATTGTAATTCTTTTATTCTCCATTATAAACAAACTAATATAGTTTATATATGTGAGTGTGTTTGTTTTTGTATGCACCACTTGCATGCAAAGTGTCATCAAAAAGTTCAGAGACTGGGACAACTTCTTACTTTACCAAGTTTGGCCGCCACATTCCTCATAATATTCCCGTTTTACTGTGATAATACAATTCTCAGTGCTTTTTCCTCTTCTCAGAAGCTTAGTAGGAATTCTGTTCTTGTAGCCTGTCAAGTACTATCTACAGTTTGCATTAAATCTCATACATGGTTTCAAATGTATGGCCCTTCAGCTTGTGTTTCATCTTTGGGGAGAGGAAGAAGTTGAGAAGTTGCAGGGGGACAAATCAAGTGAGTAAGGTGGAAGAGAAAATATGGTCACGTGTTGCAGATTAAAAACTGATGTTTGAACCCATTGTCAATAGGTGCACTGTCATTCTGGAGCATCCAGTTGTCTAAGCACCACACCTCAAGACATTTCCATCAAATGTACTTATCATATGTGTCAAACTTTGCAATAAAACTGGGCATTAATGGTCTGGACCTTGAAGATGAATTTATGATTCACAACTCTACACATGCCAAAAAGAAAATGATGAACCATATTGATGACCTCTCTCCTAGCCTGATTTTCTTCTTTATTCTTGGATGTGCTGGGTTCTTCCATTGTGAATTGTGAAGATTTTTTCGGTCTCTAGAAACAACTGAAGACATTCTAAAAATGGCAACAGTGCCCTGACCAGTCCTCATACAGGGAGTCGCTAATTTCTCTACACTCAAATTTTTTTAGTACAGTTCCCTAATTTTATCATCATTTTCAAGAGTTGTGCTTTTGGAAGGTCACTCAATCATCTCTTCATATTCCAGTGATGTTCTGGTACTCTTATACTGTGAATGCTACTTCACGAGAATACTCGCAAAACTGATTACTTAATTTCCATAAACCTGTCAAATCGTTAGTAAAGATTTCCATTGTAACTTTACTAAATTTTTTACAGTATATCTCTCCTCCAACTTGCAGCCACATAGAAACTGCAAAAGTGCTTCTACACATGGTCATAAAAATTTATGTAGCTCGCCTCTCAATTTTCACAGAATAATTCCTTTCAGCATACTAACTAATGAGAAGCACTATTCAGCTCCACTGCACATATATGCTCATGCTGCCCTCTGTTGTGTTGCAGAACTAGTCTTGGAACTTTATGATACCACCTCATGTAAATGTATATATGCAATGATATGGTTTACATTATGTGTATTGTGTGTGAATACGGTATATGTTGTATATTGTGATTTATTGAATTTTATTATTCAGTTTTGTTTGACTGTTTGAAATAGAAATATTTTGTGGCAATAGTTACTTTGGTCATTGTAGTTTGATTTCACACCTAACTGTACCTTGATTTCCTTACCTACCTGTTATTACTTTCAGTGACATATCTAGAATCTGGTCTGGTGAGGGAATCTGGTCAAGTTGGCTTCATACAATGAAAAATACAGTTCAGACTAATCAACATTACTATCTTTAAAGTGGTTGATAAACATGTGATAATACCCTGAAACAGACCCCATTAAAGTAAATGGAAATAACACAATAAAAATACACGTTATTGAAACATTGTTCAGAAGATACTTATTGAGTGAATCGATTTTCCTATATATTTCATATTTCAAACATATAGGTAAGTGCTGTGTAACAAACCTGTTTGTATATTTAAAGAAGAGTTACTACTATCTTAGTATAAACAGCTGAAAAAAAAAAATAAAATAGCCTACAAATTAAGAGGTTAACAAAATTTGTTAACTTTTGTGACCCTCTGGGGGGGGGGGGTCTCGTTCACCCACCCCCTATAAATATTTTGATCCTTGCCCCTGTATACTTTTGATCTTTACACTACTAATAATATTTACAATAACTAATAATAGTAACAACAACAACTACCACCACCATTACTACTACTACTACTACTACTACTACTGCTGCTGCTGCTGCTACTACTACAACTGCTGCTACTGCTACTACCACTGCTATTACTACTACTACTGCTACTAAATTGCAGGTAGGCCTATTATATCATAACATTAAAACATAAGTACATTTTTAAAACACTTCCTTATTATATTGAAAGTTTTACCATAATTTTCGTTTTTACTTACATGTTCCTTAAGGAAATGGAAGTATGGTGATGGCAAAAAAAAATCGTGTTCGAGATTATTGCAGATTCTGATTGTACTACACTCAAAACATGAAAAAAAGTCATTTTTCGAAAAGTGTCTGTGTGTGTGTCTGTCTGTAGATTTTTTTCTGTGGTGAACGATAACAGCCGCAAACTCAAACAGAATCAAATAATCTTTTGCATACACTCCTGATTTGTAGAGTACTCACGACCTATTGTTTTTGGTAAAGATCGGTTGAGAGAAAGGGGTAGTTTACCTGCAATGGTTTTTTTTTTATCAAGGCCAATTTTTTTCTATGGCAAACGATAAGAGCCGCAAATTCAAACAGAATCAAATATTTTTTTGCATACAGCCCTGATTTTTAGTTCTCAAGACCTATCTGTTAAGGGGAAGGGGTAGTTTACTGGCAACGTTTTTTTATCAAGGGTAATTTTTCATATGGCAAACGATAACAGCTGCAAATTCAAACAGAATCAAATAATGTTCTGGATACAGCCCTGAATTGTAAAGTTGTCAAGACCTGTTGGTTTTGGTGAAGATCGGTTAAGGGAAAGGGGTAGTTTACCAGCAACATTTTATGTTTTAACAAGGGTAATTTTTTCTATGACGAACGATAACTGCCACAAATTCAAACATAATCAACTACGTTTTTACAAACCTTCTTGAATTATACAGAACTCAAGGTTTGTTGATTTTGTTGAAGATCGGTTAAGGGAAAGGGGTAGTTTACCTGCAACATTTTATGTTTTAACAAGGGTAATTTTTTCCATGACGAACGACAACTGCCGTAAATTCAAAGAGAATCAAATAATATTTTGCATACAGCCCTGAATTGTTGAGTACTCAAGACCTATTATGTTTTGTGAAGATTGGTTAAGGGAAAGGGGTAGTTTACCTGCAACGTTTTTTGTTTTAACAAGGGTATTTTCTATGCCAAACGATAACAGCCGCAAATTCAAACAGAATCAAATACTTTTTTGCATACAGCCCTGAATTGTAGAGTTCTCAAGACCTATTGTTTTTGTTGAAGATCGGGTTAGGGAAAGGGGTAGTTTACTTGCAACGTTTTATGTTTTAACATGGTTAATTTTTTCTATGACAAATGATAACTGCCGTAAATTCAATCAGAATCAAATAATGTTTTGCATACCTTCCTCAGCTATAGAGAACTCAATGTCTCTTGATTTAGGTGAAGATCGGTTAAGGGAAAGGGTAGTTTACCTGCTACATTTTATGTTTTAACAATGGTAATTTTTTCTATGACGAACTATAACTGCCGCACATTCAAACAGAATCAAATATTGTTTTGCATACGTTCATCAATTTTGAAAGACTGAAGGCCTGTTGATTTTGGTGAAGATCGGTTAAGAGAAAGGGGTAGTTTACCTGCAACATTTTATGTTTTAACAAGAGTAAAGTACTTAATTTTGATAAACAAAGTATCCTGATAAGAATCTCATAATAATCCAATGTAGATACGTAGATGAAATATCTATAAATGAAGAGGCTAGTTGAACGGGGTGGGGGTAATTTTCTATTAATGAAAATTATAGTTGAAGAGGGAGGGGAGAATTTTTTATATGTGTACTACGTTATCGCCAACAAAGAAGTAGTTTTTTGTTAAAATTCCTTCCCGGGCTGTTTAGCCGTAGTCCAATGTTTTCTGCCAAACCAGACGTTTCGGCAATGCCATCGACTGCCATCATCAGTGAAAATCGAGTGCGAAAACGTGAGGTGGTATACGTTAGTGACCACAGTACTGTGGTTAAGGCTGAAGCAATAGAAAGAAGTAGTTTCTATGGAAATATTTCATTTCGAATATGATTTTAAATATTGTAACTAGACGTGGTTACAAATAATTATTTTCTGTTTGTGTACAAAAATTAAAAAAAAATTTATTTTTATTTTAAAAATTTTAAAAAAAATTTTATGTTTGGTTTTTTTATGTTCAATTTTTAATAAATAATTCTTGTAATGTGATCGTGTTGAAATTTTAAATTCCTTTAAGTTATTTTTGGCAAATACATCACTTGTGGTTTGCTGTAAGTAAATTCAGCGTTAATTGGATTGTCTCGTTCACTAATCGATTTGCGATTGTTCTTCTTTCTCCAATATATTACCTTCACTGGAGTAATGGCTGCCTTTCTTGCAGCTGATGTTGTTCACTAAACTCTATTTATCGTTTAGAAATAAATTTAATACCAAAACTGTTGAATAACTATATTTTATTAACAATTATTGAAAAAAGATCGATTAAAAATCGATTAGGTTATATTGTTCGACTCTTTCACAGGGGTAATCGATTATCCACAAAATCGCAAAACACCTAGACAAAATAATCAGAGAAAACATTAATCTCAGTAACAACACATCTATCAAAAACAACATCGACCTAGTCAAGAAAACTGAACACATCCACATCCCACGCAACTCAACACTGTCATCTTCTGATATAACCAATTTATACCAATGTCCCAATTCAAGAAACCATACAAACACTAGAACAATTACTCAGACAAAACAACACACTTGAAACACACATACAAGAGATCATCACACTTACCAAAATAATAACTGAGCAAAATTACTTTACATACAATAACAAGATATACACACAAACAGACGGTTTCCCGATAGGAGCCCCCATATCAAGAATACTGGCAGAAATATATATAAACAAAATAGAAAAGGACCACAGATTAAACAACAACAAATACACCAACAAAATCATTTACTGGCACAGGTATGTAGATGATATATTACTTTTATTCAAAGGCAACACAATACAAGTTGAAAACTTCCACAAATACATAAACACAATACACCACAAATTAAAATTTACACTGGAAATTGAACAAAACAATAGTACAAATTTTCTAGACCTAACAATTAACAAAACCAACAATACACACACGTACAAAATATACAGGAACCAACCACAACCGACATGGTTATACACAACACATCAGACCACCCAACATGCGGCCTTCAACCATATGCTCCATAGACTAACTAAACTACCTTGAAGTAAACAAGATTATACTGACGAACTCAACACAATCAAATACATAGCAATGAAAAACGGATACAACCCTAATTTAATAAACAAACTACACAAACGCATCAAAAACAAAAACAACAAAACACAAAATACCATCAACACACAACACAATAAATACATCACACTCACATACCATAACTCCAACACACACAAACTCGCCAACACATTCAGAAAACACAAGTACGAAATAGCCTACAGGACTAACAATACCATCAAAAAACACATCAATGATACAAACACGGACATAGACAAATACAACAAAACAGGTGTTTACAAATTGAATTGTAATAACTGCAATAGTTTCTACATAGATGCTAGAAAGTATAACATTACAATAAAAAATCTTAATAGTTAATAATTACAAAGTTAGTTATGATATATAATGTTTATTAAGTAAAAAATCAGACCAATTGGCTGTGGCGACGAATCTTATTCCTTGTGGGCACTTTGCATGCTGGGAACCATCATGGCCGCTCGCTCGTTGACGAAGTAAAACGAGAATGGTGTTGCAGGATTTTCTTTAAATAAAGATGCCTTCACAGCTGCTTCCTCGTCTCCGCAATATTGAATAATGTTTCTCGTGTTGTTGGATTATCACTCGTTCACTGTTCTGTTGTTCACTCGAGAAAATGTGCGTTTTATTTTTAAGATATGGTGTTGTAAAAATTTGTTTCAGTTGTCTGGAAATTATTAGTGTTAGTGGTTCGAATTGTTAGTTCACTAGTTTGTGTGGTTTATTCACTTGTTTCTATGTTCGTTGTTGGTAATTTTCACTGCGTTTATCGTTTAAAAGTGTTCTGTCCAAAATCTCAAAATTTATCGTAGGCTATGTTTTAACTGTTATCCGCCATTAATCGTTCAGGTATACTGTTATTAGCACGAGCTTAATTCACCCGTACTCTTCGAATGTTAATTAAGAACTGTTTTACTTCCTTCGTTTCTGAAATCTCTTAGCCGATTTAATATTAGAAAAGTATTGTTTAAGTTTTATTCACTTCCGATGCATTCAATTAAAGTACATTATATCATAGAATATATTTTGGTTATTAATTAATTTCATGTAATAGCAAATACATAATCGGTTTCTTTAACTCCTTCTGCTTAATTTAATATACAATAATCCATCTTTATAAAGTTTTTTATCAAAATTGCTGTATTTCTGTCATTTTGTAAAAGTAGGCTCAATATTCTGTTTCCTGTCCTTGTCCAAAATTTAGCCATCTTATGTGTTATAATTATGATTATAATAAATCTCAGATTGATATAAATGTTTATCTTTCATCAATTTCTTGTAAATTTATCAATTGATCATCCTTTTAAATATAATTAATGAATTTCTGATTTCCCCTCTGCAATTGTTAGGTATTACATTTGCAAATTTTTGAATAATTTTATACACCTTTTTATATTATTCCTTTAAAGTATACCTTTAGTTATAGTATTTGGTGATTGATTCACCTTATATAAATCTCATCAGTTTACTTGGTTTATTTGACTTAATTACACCATTACAATGTTATTGGAATTTCCTATTTGGCCTAGATTTTATGGTTTTACATATACTGTTTTTTGAATAATACTATGTCTATACCCCTTCTGACTTTCTGAAGTTAATATAATATTCAATACAATCTCCTTAAATAACTATTGGAACATGTAGCATTGTATTCATGCTCATAATACACAAACAATATTTAAAACTAATTATTGGTCTTTAAAGTCAGACATTTTAGTTTCAATTATTACTAATAACACATAACAAACATTTTATAAAATAGTATGGTATTCATACTGAGATTTTTTAGTCGGTACTAACACTGTAAGCCATAATAAACATAAATATAATAATAATGAATCTTATTCTATACACCACCTTGAAATATGGTGTTCATAGGCTTTAACACAAACATAATCAGCCATTTAATTTTATTTTCCTTAATTTAATTTGGTTACAGTCCTTTCTGTTTATTTTTTATTATTACATTTTAATCCCCTTGTCACTGTATTTATTCCCCACCTGCTCTCTTTATCATTCACATTTTAACGAATGTTTTTTTTTGATAAAAAGTGGCATCTTCTTTGAAACATTAGTAATGTTTTCATAAGAATACTTCCTAACATTTTATATTTGTATTTATAGCAAACATTAAAGTTGTTTAATTGTACATAGTTGAAATATCAGTTACACTTATACTTGAAGTTTATTTAGTATCTTGAAATAACTTGCACTGGTTCACTTATATTTTTGGTTCTTATTTACACTTGAGTTTTACAATACTCCAAGACCAAAATCTTAAAGATAAGGGACAATGAAGATTTGTTTATTTCGTTACCTAATAACTTTAGTGGGTGCACTTCTATTTACTACCCTAAATACTTTTGTTTATAACTATTTTACATTTTTATATGAGGTTTTGGGTTGTTATACATTCATGGGTGACATTTAATCTTTTTTGGGGTTTGTTATTCTTTGTAATAGGTTTTCCTTGGGTATATCTTGTAGTTCTTCCCATTCTACATTTTCTTCTCTTCACAATTCTTCCATCTTGGGTTCTCCAAGGTAATCTGATTTTATGGTTCGTTGGTTTGTTCGGGGTATCTTCTTTACCTGCTCCTATCCTACCTGGGTATTATCCTGATTTTATTTTAGTCTTGTAGGATTTATTTTTCTTGATACATTTTTGTTGCATTATTATGATTAAATTTTATTTTTTTTTATGGTGGTATTTTACTTCGACATTTAATTATTTTCATTTGAATTTTCTTTTTATTTAATGTAATTATTTTGAATTATGATCAGATTGGAATTATGATTTAGTGGATTATCTGTCATGCTACAATATAAATCTTAGAACATGGAAGTCATGTATGGATCTCCATACCGATATTTTATATACAGTGTCACATTTAGTGTATAATAATGTATTATTCTATTTAACGAAAAATACTACATAAGTGAAATACATTTAATAAAAAACAGGAAGTTCAGTATTTTCACAATTTTAATATTTTTTTTTTCCTTTTGCAAGAAGAAATGTATACTGTAGGCTTTTCAACTATTTGCCAGAATTTGATAGAATCTTAAACTTTTTAGCTAAACAAACCACATATCATTCAGTTTCATAGTTATGTTTATATACAATATATACTTATATATAAGAAGGTATGTATATTAAAAACCTTAAGCTTTCTGTATGAACATTGACATTGCTTTTGCATTGCATATTTTACTCTTAAATCAGGTATTTACATAATTTGACAATAGTTATTTGATAAGAATTATTAACACGGTTACAGTTTCTCCTCCAGAAAAAATACATAATTATTCTCTCTTAAAAAAAGAAAGTGATCAAGTGGAATTTGTACCGTACTCTTCCTACTGCTAGGCATTTTGGAGGAATTTGGAAGGCTATATGCAGTCACAAAATCACTTCTTATATGTTACTAAGGCTAAACACTACAGTGTGACCATACATTATAAGTACATTTGGTTGATTTACTGTGAACATCCAGCCAACTGCTACTGCTTGTGACAGAGTAGCAAATATTTATGTCTGTATGAAAATGAAAGGTGGACATGTATAAAACTACTCTAATCCTATTTATACTTCAGATGCATGTGTCCTTGTACCTCAGCATAATGAATGTTGACAAAAGAGAGATTAAGCAATAAAATTAGGTTTATTATTAATAATAGTAGAATTTAACGGCAATACATTAGTGTTTTTTATTATGTATGTGTCATTTTTATTATGAAGTTAAGAAAGTTATTAAAATGTTATACTTTTATCAAAATGTACAAAATTTTCATAAATAAAAATAGCCTTAATTGATGTTTGTATATTAGTAAATTTTAGTTTTATTATGTTTTGTCTTTCTGTTCAATTTGTTGTTTAGAAATTTAGTGCACTGCATGGAGATCAGACAAACCATCATGAATGTTGAAAGAAACATTTATAGAATTGCTACTAAGCATTCATGAAAGTTCAATTCTATGTTTATAAACATTTTAACACAGAATCAAGAATTACAATTAAATTGTAAGTAGTCAGATTATTGAGAAAACCCTGATTAATTTTGTAGGTATTTCTTTGACATTGTCAGAAACTCTGTAACTAGTTCTGTCTCATGAGTTTCTTCTGGGCATCCTAATTATTTAATTTTTGATCTTTACATCTTCTTTTTTTAATGCTCACCAACAATACTGCCCATGAAAACTGTAACTAAAGTTTTCTTCTCTCTCAACCTCATGCAATTGCTATATTTTTGTAAAGTAGAAAATGAATTTTGTTGTATTTGTTACTATATAGTCTTTTCTCAGTTCCATATTTAAAAACTATGAGTAATTTAATTTTAATAGAAAGCAAAGGCTTATTATTTCTTGTGTTAACTTAATGTTTAGTAATTTTATTCTCTGTATTACACAATACCATGAAAGTATGGTCACTGCAATAAAAAATGTGTTTTATTTAATCGAAAATTTGTAATAAGGTATTTGTGTTAAGGTAAGGATCTTTAAACTATAGGTTATTAAAATAAAATCGGTATGGACATGACTTCCATGTTCTAAGATTTATATTTAAAATAATTTAGTTGAATTCGGTTTGATAATTTCTATTTTGTTATTTGATATTTGTTTCTATTTTCCATCAAAATTTATGCAGATATGATGAGGGAGGTAAATGCTTGGCTACTGTGCAGTTACAGTAGAGTCCCGGTTATCCGCCATAAACGGGCTGGCGGAAGGGCGGATAAGCTGGAATGGCGGATAATAGGGAGAGTTAAATAAAACACAAATTTATCATAAAATTACATTGTAATTTTGTAAATGTAATTAATAAACCATCACGTTTTACAACAAATCAATAGAGAAAACAATACAGTACTGTACAATTATATTACAAAATTATAGTAAAACATTTTAGAGAACAAGCAACAATATTAAAGTTATACACTTGCAAAAAAAGAGAAAACAATTACGCCTACTTTAGTACTTCACGCTTCAAGTTTAAGAATTCAGTAAATTTTAACAAGAAAAATTTACTAAAAATAAATATAGAATCAGACTAATGTGTACGTAATAAAATTGACTTACACTGTCAGAAATGTTGGAAGTGAGAGTTCAGTTCATGATGAGTGAAAAAAAATTAGTGATCTTTGACTGCCTCCCTGATGATTCCCGCTTCTTTGCTGCCAAGTCTCGCCATCTTTGGAGCATCATTATGTCGACAACCCTGGCCTCCTCTTGCTGCTCAACGTACTGAATGCCTGCTTCAAGAGCTTTAACCCCTTCTTTGTGTGTGATCTTTTGGGGCTCAACAGTTTCAGAGTCTTGATCTTCAACAACATCATCGCTATTAACAAGCGTTACAATTTCTTCGTCAGTTATTTCATATTGGTCGTCTCCTGAAAGCCAATTCCTTATTTCATCCAACGATGCATCCTCACATCCAGGGATATGTTGCACCAAGGGCAAAATACTTTCATGAAGTTCATCCAGCATGCTTTCAGCCATATTTTCGTCCTCGCCCAACAGCTTATGCCACGACTTCGCAACTGTTTGTGCCCCAACGTCGGCCCAGGCCCTTGTGACCCAATAAGCGACATCCTTCAAATTTATACTTTTCAACTTCTTAATCAAGATTTGCCCATCTTCAATTTCTTGTATGACTGTTGACAGAAGCATTCTTCGATAGTTTCGTTTAAGTGTTTCCAAAACACCCTGGTCCATAGGCTGACAAATGGCAGTCACATTTGGTGGCAAAAACATAGCCTTTATGTCCCCATCTCTATGTTCGTCTGGATCAGGGTGAGTTGGGGCATTGTCTAGCAGTAAAACTGCTTTTCTGGGTAGGTTGTTGTCTTTTAAAAACTTCTCTGTAGAAGGAACAAACTCTTTAAAAAACCATTCCTTAAAAATTTCACTAGCCATCCATGCACTTTTTTGATTGAAATATTTTACTGGAAGAGCATGTTTTGAAATGGTTTTAAAAGCCCTAGGGTTTTTGGACTTTCCAATCATTGCCAGGTCCATTTTATGGTTTGCTGTGGCATTACTACATGCTAAAATAGTCACTCTCTCTTTACTACGTTTATAGCCAGGGGCTGCAGCTTCAGTTCTAGCTGCAAGGCTCTTACTCGGTAACATTTTAAAATTAAGGCCTGTTTCATCACAATTAAATACTTGATCACCTGTTAAGCTTTCAGTTTCAACAAAGTCTAGAAATTTTTTCTTAAACTGCTCCATTTCTTGAAAGTTTGATGACAGTTTCTCGCCGCAAATATTCAACTGACGGATTCCATAACACTTCTTCCATCTATCAAGCCAGCCAACGCTTGCTGTAAAATCTGCATCACCTTCATTAAATTCTTTTTGAAACTGCAACGCCTTTTCTTTTAAGATAGGTCCCGAAATAGGCACCCCTTTCTCCCTGAACTGTGTAAACGAAATGTACAACGCTTCGCTAACTTTTTCATAATCACTATTTTTCATAGTTTTTCTATCTTTAAAAGCAGTCTCAGTAACTCGTGAGGAACACCATTTTTCTAATTCTAATCGTCTCTTCTTCCAATCTCCAACTGTGCGATGACCGACGCCATAGTGGTCAGCCACCTTCTGCAGCGTTTCCCCTTTATCCAGTCTTTTTAATGCCTCAAGCTTGTCTTTTATTGATAAAACAATTTTCTTCCTTTCCGTAGCCATAATCGCAACACTATTAACAAGACTACACTACAACACTTTCACCAAAACTGCACTAGTCACTCACGGACACACCGCGTAAAAATAGCCTCGCTGCTCACTACAGCACAAAACAAGAAACTGCAGTCTACTAAGCGATGAGCATGTGAGCGATAGCGTTGGATGTTGGGGGTGGGGTGGGGTGAATGACACATGAGTCACAGCTAGGCTATAATAGGCGATGGGCAGTAGGCCAAATTCCTGCGGTACAGTCAGGAGCAATCACAAAGAGAGCACGTACACTCACGCCCGCAAACTATTGGCACACTATTTTCGTTGCAGTAATTAAAAAAAAATATTTTTTACGTTTACATTTTTTTACGCCGCTTGGGCGGCGGATAACACGGAATGGCGGATAATCGAAGGGCGGATAACCGAGACTCTACTGTATATCACAAAAACTTGGCCAGTTTGACTGTGTGACTGTTTCATCCTTCAACACTTTTTTTATAAATAAAAATCAACTTAAAACATTCATACATCTGTGTACATTTTTGTAAACACATTTACTTTAAATGTGTAGATGAACACAAAGTTTGGCTTTATCCAAATTTACCTATGGTGAGAAAATATGCTCTATAAAACCAGTAACATTATTCATAAATATATAATGTAACTTATGGTACACATACAGATAACTCAGCATAATCACTAAGTAAAATTTTATTGAGGTTAAATAGCAGGTTTTTACAAAATTTTAAATTGATTTTTTTTTTTCAAGAAAGGCGCAATATGGTCACTTTATTGCTATATCCATGATAAAGTAAAAGAAATATTTGTATATGTATTTTAAACAACACAAATGCATATGTATTTTTACAAGAACAAGAATAGCATGCAAAAAAACATTAAGTTTAGGTATAAGTTCTAAGATGGTAAAATAAAAAGCTAGTAATTCATTTTTGGTGAATATCTGAACTCATATATTGTTACAACATAAATAAACCACCCCAGTACCAGGGATAAAAAAGATAATATTAAAAATAAATATACTTCATATTAAATAAAATGATTAAATATAAATAAAATATAAAGACAGTGACACGACAAACGACGACATTACCCAACCCAAGTGATTGACCAAACCAACAGGAAACCAACAAAGAAGGGAAAAAACCAAAACCAAAGAAGAATAAAGACAATTGAAGGAAGGGAACGAATTCCTACAACTAAATAAAATCAAACCAAACGAGAAGGGGAGAACCAAATTAAAATGAAGCCAATTGAAAATGAAGAAGATGAAGGAGAAGAAGCAGAAGAATGAAGAGGAAACGAAGTGAAACCAAGAGATAAGAAACACCACATATAAAAGGGAGAAATGGTACACTCAAATATAAAATATTGCGAATAAAACCAATAATTATCCAATACTGGAAATAAATAATATTATAAATGAAATAATTCATATAACTCTTTTAACCAAAACAGTAAAATAATATTATAAAAAGAAAAAGTACACTAACCCAAAAATTAGAGTTAGATATAGCAAAATCTATAGAAAAATATCATTAATACTGTGTATAATTTGTAATGAAGGAAATAGTGAGAAAGTGACAAAGAGAAATAATTATAGGGATTACCCACTAAGAAACACTTAATGTAAACAGTTAAAAAGTGCTATAGTGAAGGTGTAAATACCCCAAAATAGTGAGTGTATCAGTGATAAACACCAATTAATTAAAGGTGAAAGTGATGAGTGAAAAAAGATATTGTAAATAATAAAAAGATAGTAATAGATAAGAAAACACTTAGTAAAACAATGATGAACCAATAAATGATTTAAGAGTGAGCTTATAAAAAAATTATATAGTTAAGGATAATTAGAAATAGTATTTAAAGTAGAGATAGATAAAGGATATGATGTTATTCAGGGGAGAAAGCCCATGTAAGATGAACAGTTTGTGTTAACATGGAATGGAGAAAGGGATTAGTAAAGAATTAAGAAATTAAGAATATAATTAATAAACACCCTATGTTATAAGGGAAAATAAATTAAATAAGTTTGAAGGAAGTGATGATATTTCTCACTCAAAATAATAGTAAAAGAATGAAAGGTATGTTAAACCAACAGTAACTAATAACTTGTAAAGAATTGTTCGTTTTAATTTTATGGATAGGATATGGCTGAAGGAAGCTTACAGTCCATAGGCCTAATTGTTATATTTTAAGTATTAAGATATAGAAAATAATCTTGACATGTAATCAGAACACAAACAAATTCAAGACACAACAACCACTAAACAAATAAATTGTAACAACAGGACAAAACGTTTTGTAATAAAATGAAATATAATTAGAATATAAATGGCTACTTAGGCCTAGGAAATGCCTAACTGTCAAAACCAATAATAACAAACTGTATAAAATCCTCCAGGAAATTAACAAATCTAAGGCAAGTAACTAGCCAAAAATTATGTATAAATCATTTTGAAAGAAAAATGTTACAATAAGAGTTTAAATTAAAAGAAATATGTAATTATCAAATGTCAGCATAATTAGACAAAAATTAATATCTAATAGAACATTAGATACCTTATGAGGTATTGTTTTAATCTTTGAAAGGAAGTAAATACAATAGTGATAATATTTAATACCCAGAAGGGAAGACAGAAGAATAAAATCAATCAGAAAATATATAATAAATTTGAATAAAAATTTCAAATATGATAACAATGCTTTTAATCTAGGCCGTAACCAATCAAAGGGTTTCAGTTACCATAGAAACGGGCCGTTGGTTACTAATTTTCCGTTAAATTTACTTACTTGGAAAAATGACGCTTGGATAGTAGGTACACAAGATTTAGTATGACCAAAATTTTACTTTAAAAAGTTTAAAAAACATTCAAAAGTCAACATGAACCAGTGAGAAGGAGATGAAGAGGTTCAACGATTAACTGATGTCCAGGAACTAAATAAACGAAAATTAAATAGCAGAAATTCCCAAGACAATTTAGAAGAAGATACCAGCAGCCTAAGTGGTATGAAATTTCCACTACCAAAGAAAACGATCTATCACAACCTTCTGAACTGATAAGTAAAATACCCTAATCCCAGGAGTAAAAGCACTTTATATATTTCTCACATTAATACAAAACTCTCACTATAAAGTAAAAATAATTTTCTTTCAAGGATTGAATAATATAAACTTACATAGCAAAATTGTTAACTATAATATAACCTCGCACTAATTTGCGAACTTTGTAACAACTATTACTACACTGCCGAACAATTTGTAACCACACTTTATACTATTTAAGTACGGATAAGGTACGGTAGTGTACTTTTTTAATATAACCATATTTTATGTTTTCTTTATAATCTCAAGAACTCCAGATTTTGGGCGACCTGACAAATCATGTATAAACAATAGCCAAAAATGGCGTCTGAATAACTCGTTTCAAAATTAATTTTGTCAGCCTTGAGATTTGTGTTTCATGTTTTATGCTGGAGCAATTTTATTGAAAACTAACTTATAATATTATTGTCACATTGATTAATGACCAAACCATAATTAAAGATACAGTACAGAGTATTACCATTGTTTTATTTCATAGGAAGTTGTATGATATATGTGTGTGTTAGCGATTTCACTGAGCAGACAACTAGCGCTCTTTCCATATGTGCAATACAGTAAGCTGTACAGAGGTGGGAACCATTCGAACGCTCCAGCCGTCACCGCTGAAAACAACAATCTAACTCATTAATTTACAAATTTAATTGTTTTCATTAAACAATTTGGCGCCACCCGGGATTCACAACCCCTATGAAATTACAGGTAGGTTGTACTGATAATTGTGACAACGCTACGGATTTCGGTAGCAACAACCATTAATGTAACGACAGGTGTGAGACGAACACACCACACTAACACTTTCTACACAGTAAAAACTGGTGTACACATTTTACAGATACGACCGAGTCTTCAACTTCGTTACAATATTTACTTGTGAAAAATTGTCTTGTTTGTTCATCATCTTCTTTCACAGCACTACACTTTATATAATATAGAAACTTTCTCATGTGAAAACTTACTTGTCTTTTTTGTCGAACGCGTTTCGGCGTCGTATTCGCATCCCGTTCGTTACAATATTCATTAAATAACTTTCTAGATAATTATATTTTTAGTTGATGAAATAATAAAAAGATTCTAATTTTTGCTAGGACAGTGATGTGAGAAAAGGCATAAAATATGGGATAGATATATGAAATACGGGAATTGGAAGCCCTGCCTAACAACTGTCGATTTTTTCACTCGATATTTTACTGTACGTAGTGAATATTTTTGCATAATTTTTTAATACGAATAAAATAAACGTTACATAAACATAAAAGTAAATATCGGTATGGAGAACCATACATGACTTCCATGTTCTAAGATTTATATTTAAAATCATTTTCGAAATGAAATATTACCATAGAAACTACTTCTTTCTACTTACTGCTTCAGCCTTAACCACAGTACTGTGGTCACTAACGTATACCACCTCACGTTATCGCACTCGATTTTCACTGATGATGGAAGTCGATGGCATTGCCGAAACGTCTGGTTTTGTAGAAAACATTGGACTACGGCCAAACATCCCGGGAAGGAATTTTAACAAAAACTATTTCTTTGTTGCCGATAACGTAGTACACATATATATGAAAAATATGCATAAAATTAATGGCTTGTATAAGTTAATGATTGATCTCCATTAAGTAGTGCTCAAGTTTCCAAAGTTTTAAGATTATGATGTCTGTAATTAAAACATCAGAGCAGGTTTAGTGTGTATGAGGGTACACCGTGGACACAAATTTTCAACATTTCCTATTGAGCGTTGCTTAGAGTAAAGCTGCGAATCTACAGTGTACGTTTCACAGAACAAACACGCGGAAAAGAAGGAGCGCTCGGAAGTCACTCATGGACCCTCAGCATCTTGCAGAGGGTTCACTCCCTAAAGACGAAAAGTCTGTCTATGAATCTTTCCTCTGTAAACACGTGCAGTTACACTGCCCAGCGATCCACAGGAAGCAAATCGCTATCCACGCTGGACACTTTTTCGGCTTGCACGCGTTATGTTGGTGTGGGTTTCGGCACTTTCCATTTAAAAAGCGTGCAAATGTAAGAAAATAAACATGAGTGAGGCCAGAAATAACGCGAATTTTGTGTGTGTGTGTGTCTTCCCTGCCTTTTTATTGCTGTAATCATAATAATAAAATGGAAACGTAAACATTACATAATTGAGGAATGCTTGCCTGCCACGAACGATATATTTTCACTCATACATGATTTATGTATAAATCAGATACAGCAGATAACAATTTGCTGCTGTTATCGTTTGCCATAGAAAAATATCGGTATGGAGAACCATACATGACTTCCATATTCTAAGATTTATATTTAAAATCATTTTCGAAATGAAATATTACCATAGAAACTACTTCTTTCTACTTACTGCTTCAGCCTTAACCACAGTACTGTGGTCACTAACGTATACCGCCTCACGTTATCGCACTCGATTTTCACTGATGATGGAAGTCGACGGCATTGCCGAAACGTCTGGTTTTGTAGAAAACATTGGACTACGGCCAAATATCCTGGGAAGGAATTTTAACAAAAACTACTTCTTTGTTGCTGATAACGTTGTACACATATATATAAAATATATGCATAAAATTAATGGCTTGTATAAGTTAATGATTGATCTCCATTAAGTAGTGCTCAAGTTTCCAAAGTTTTAATATTATGATGTCCGTAATTAAAACATCAGAGCAGGTTTAGTGTGAATGAGGGTACACTGTGGACAAAAATTTTCAACATTTCCTACTGAGCGTTGCTTAGAGTAAAGCTGCGAATCTACTGTATGTTTCACAGAACAAACACGCGAAAAAGAAGGAGCGCTCCGAAGTCACTCATGGACCCTCAGCATCTTGCAGACGGTTCATTCCCTAAAGACGAAAAGTCTGTCTATGAATCGTTCCTCTGTAAACACGTGCAGTTACATTGCCCAGCGATCCACAGGAAGCAAATTGATGTCCATTTTTTCGGCTTGCACGCGTTATGTTGGTGTGGGTTTCGGCACTTTCCATTTAAAAAGCGTGCAAATGTAAGAAAATAAACATGAGTGAGGCCAGAAATAACGTGAATTGTGTGTGTGTGTGTGTGTGTGTGTGTGTGTGTGTGTGTGTGTGTGTGTGTGTGTGTGTGTGTCTTACCTGCCTTTTTATTGCTGTAGGCATAATAATAAAATTGAAACGTAAACATTACATAACTGAGATATGCTTACCTGCCACGAACGATATATTATTTTATACATGGAGGAGTTCAGTGACATACACACGTACAGAAGTCATCTTCAAAAATACTAGAAGTCGTCCACGCTTTTATGTTGGCAGTGTAACTTACAGGAAGTTTTTTGATGTTTTTAAAACATCTAGGATGCAAACTTTTCCCGATAACTAAAAGTTTCCTTTTTTCGGTTCCCGTCATGTTCGCACAAACAAAAACTGTAACTCTTTGTTTAGAGAGCTTCCCACCAACGCACTTTTCATTTTTAAATTTGAAAGTCTTATCTGGAGTTAATTTATAAAAAATTCCAGCTTCATGTCCATTAAAGATGTCTTCATCTTTATATGATCGTCTAATTTCTGGCCAAGTGTTACGCACCCAATCGCCTGTAACGTTCAGATCTACGCATTTTGCCTCACCACAAATTTTTGCAAAGGAAATCGAGTGTCGGGCCTTAAATCGATCTAGCCATCCGTTGGAGCACGTAAAATGGCTGGCGCCGGCAGTCCTGTTACAGTGCTTATTGCTTGCATACAATGTATGTCTGTAGCCATGGGCTATCGCGCGCGCGCACATATATACGTTTATATGAAATTTAGAGTAAAATATCTGAGAAATATTTGACGCTATAACAGAGTAGTACAATATTTAGTGACGTTAAAACCGGGAATTTTTATAATGTTAAAGATATCAGTTTGACCGGACTTATGACAAAATAACGCTACACCAGAGTTGACGTAACAGCCGATGCCGTAATAACCAAGTTCCACTGTATATATAAAGATATTAACTCAAACATAATTTACATTAAAATGAAAAAATTATAATTTTATTGCCTGGCAACAAAATTATTTTATTTTCAACAATTACCATTGTTTGAAAAAGTTTAAATAAAATTTTCAAGTACTTTACTCTTGTTAAAACGTAAAAGGTTGCAGGTAAACTACCCCTTCCCCTTAACCGATCTTCACCAAAATCGAAAGTCCTTGAGACCTCTACAATTCAGGGACGTATGCAAAAAATTATTTGATTCTGTTTGAATTTGCGGCAGTTATCGTTTGCCATAGAAAATACGCTTGATAAAAAACGTTGCAGGTAAACTACCCCTTCCCCTCAACCGATCTTCACCAAAACAATAGGTCTTGAGTACTCTACAAATCAGGGCTGTATGCAAATAATCTTTTGATTCTGTTTGAATTTGCGGCTGTTATCGTTTGCCATAGGAAATACCCTTGTTAAAACATAAAACGTTACAGGTAAACTACCCCTTTCCCTTAACCGATCTTCACCAAAAACAATAGGTCTTGAGAACTCTACAATTCAGGGCTGTATGCGAAACATTATTTGATTCTGTTTGAATTTGCGGCTGTTATCGTTTGCCAAAAAAAAAAATTTCCCTTGATAAAAAAAATATCGGTATGGAGAACCATACATGACTTCCATATTCTAAGATTTATATTTAAAATCATTTTCAGCCAAACAGCCAGGCTGTGTCTTACCTGCCTTTTTATTGCTGTATTAAATGAAAAATATTATATTACATTAAAATGAAAAAATTATAATTTTATTGCCTGGCAACAAAATTATTTTATTTTTAACAATTACCATTGTTTCAAAAAGTTTAAATAAATTTTCAAGTACTTTACTCTTGTTAAAACGTATAAGGTTGCAGGTAAACTACCCCTTCCCCTTAACCGATCTTCACCAAAATCGAAAGTCATTGAGACCTCTACAATTCAGGGACGTATGCAAAAAATTATTTGATTCTGTTTGAATTTGCGGCTGTTATCGTTTGCCATATAAAATACGCTTGATAAAAAAACGTTGCAGGTAAACTACCCCTTCCCCTTAACCGATCTTCACCAAAAACAATAGGTCTTGAGTACTCTACAAATCAGGACTGCATGCAAAACATTATTTGATTCTGTTTGAATTTGCGGCTGTTATCGTTTGCCATATAAAATACCCTTGTTAAAAAAACGTTGCAGGTAAACTACCCCTTTCCCTCAACCGATCTTCACCAAAAACAATAGGTCTTGAGAAATCTACAATTCAGGGCTGTATGCAAAACATTATTTGATTCTGTTTGAATTTGCGGCTGTTATCGTTTGCCAAAAAAAAAAAAAATTTCCCTTGATAAAAAAAACCGTTGCAGGTAAACTACCCCTTCCCCTCAACCGATCTTCACCAAAAACAATAGGTCGCGAGTACTCTACAAATCAGGGCTGTATGCAAAAAATTATTTGATTCTGTTTGAATTTGCGGCAGTTGTCGTTTGCCATAGAAAATACGCATGATAAAAAACGTTGCTGGTAAACTACCCCTTCCCCTCAACCGATCTTCACCAAAAACAATAGGTCTTGAGTACTCTACACATCAGGGCTGTATGCAGAAAATTATTTGATTCTGTTTGAATTTGCGGCTGTTATCGTTTGCCATAGAAAATACCCTTGTTAAAAAAACGTTGTAGGTAAACTACCCCTTTCCCTTAACCGATCTTCACCAAAAACGAAACGTATTGAGAACTCTACAATTTAGGGCTGTATGCAAATAATCTTTTCATTCTGTTTGAATTTGCGGCTGTTATCGTTTCCCATAGGAAATACCCTTGTTAAAACATAAAACGTTACAGGTAAACTACCCCTTTCCCTTAACCGATCTTCACCAAAAACAATAGGTCTTGAGAACTCTACAATTCAGGGCTGTATGCGAAACATTATTTGATTCTGTTTGAATTTGCGGCTGTTATCGTTTGCCAAACAAACAAAATTTCCCTTGCTAAAAAAAAACCGTTCCAGGTAAACTACCCCTTTCCCTCAACCGATCTTCACCAAAAACAATAGGTCGCGAGAACTCTGCAAAACCGGGCTGCATGCAAAAAATTATTTGATTCTGTTTTAATTTGCGGCAGTTATCGTTTGCCATAGAAAAAAAATCTACAGACAGACAGACAGACAGACAGACAGACACACAGACACACAGACAGACACACAGACACTTTTCGGAAAACGACTTTTTTTCATGTTTTGAGTGTAGTAGAATCAGAATCTGCAATAATCTCGAACACGATTTTTTTTGCCATCACCATACTTCCATTCCTTAAGGAATATGGAAGTAAAAACCGTTGCAGGTAAACTACCCCTTTCCCTCAACCGATCTTCACCAAAAACAATAAGTCGTGAGTACTCTACAAATCAGGCCTGTATGCAAAAAATTATTTGATTCTGTTTGAATTTGCGGCAGTTATCGTTTGCCATAGAAAAAAAATCTACAGACACAGACACACACACACACACACACACACACACAGACACTTCGGAAAACGACTTTTTTTCATGTTTTGAGTGTAGTAGAATCAGAATCTGCAATAATCTCGAACACGATTTTTTTTGCCATCACCATACTTCCATTCCTTAGGGAATATGGAAGTAAAAATCTACAGATAGACACACAGACACTTTTCGAAAAACGAGTTTTATTTCGATGTTCCTTAAGGAAATGGAAGTATGGTGATGGCATAAAAAATCGTGTTCGTGATTATTGCAGATTCTGATTGTACTACACTCAAAACATGAAAAAAGTCGTTTTTCGAAAAGTGTCTGTGTGTCTGTCTGTCTGTGTGTCTGTAGATTTTTTTCTATGGCAAACGATAACAGCCGAAAATTCAAACAGAATCAAATAATTTTTTGCATACAGTCCTGATTTGTAGAGTACTCATGACCTATTGTTTTTGGTGAAGATCGGTTGAGGGAAAGGGGTAGTTTACCTGCAACGGTTTTTTTTTTACTTCCATATTCCTTAAGGAATGGAAGTATGGTAATGGCAAAAAAAATCGTGTTCGAGATTATTGCAGATTCTGATTCTACTACACTCAAAACATGAAAAAAAGTCGTTTTCCGAAAAGTGTCTGTGTGTCTGTCTGTCTATCTGTCTGTCTGTGTGTCTGTGCGTCTGTAGATTTTTTTCTATGGCAAACGATAACTGCCGCAAATTCAAACAGAATCAAATAATTTTTTGCATACAGCCATGATTTGCAGAGTACTCGCGACCTATTGTTTTTGGTGAAGATCGGTTGAGGGAAAGGGGTAGTTTACCTGCAACGGTTTTTTTTTAGCAAGGGTAATTTTGTTTGTTTGGCAAACGATAACAGCCGCAAATTCAAACAGAATCAAATAATGTTTCGCATACAGCCCTGAATTGTAGAGTTCTCAAGATCTGTTGATTTTTGTGAAGATCGGTTAAGGGAAAGGGGTAGTTTACCTGTAACGTTTTATGTTTTAACAAGGGTATTTCCTATGGCAAACGATAACAGCCGCAAATTCAAACAGAATCAAAAGATTATTTGCATACAGCCCTAAATTGTATAGTTCTCAAGACCTATTGTTTTTGGTGAAGATCGGTTGAGGAAAAGGGATAGTTTACCTGCAACGTTTTTTTAACAAGGGTATTTTCTATGGCAAACGATAACAGCCGCAAATTCAAAGAGAATCAAATAATGTTTTGCATACAGCCCTGATTTGTAGTGTACTCAAGACCTATTGTTTTTGGTGAAGATCGGTTAAGGGGAAGGGGTAGTTTACCTGTAACGTTTTTTTATCAAGCGTATTTTCTATGGCAAACGATAACAGCCGCAAATTCAAACAGAATCAAATAATTTTTCGCATACGTCCCTGAATTGTAGAGGTCTCAATGACTTTCGATTTTGGTGAAGATCGGTTAAGGGGAAGGGGTAGTTTACCTGCAACCTTTTACGTTTTAACAAGAGTAAAGTACTTGAAAATTTATTTAAACTTTTTGAAACAAACGATAACAGCCGCAAATTCAAACAGAATCAAAAGATTATTTGCATACTGCCCTAAATTGTAGAGTTCTCAAGACCTATTGTTTTTGGCGAAGATCGGTTGAGGGAAAGGGGTAGTTTACCTACAACGTTTTTTTAACAAGGGTATTTTCTATGGCAAACGATAACAGCCGCAAATTCAAACAGAATCAAATAATGTTTTGCATACAGCCCTGATTTGTAGTGTACTCAAGACCTATTGTTTTTGGTGAAGATCGGTTAAGGGGAAGGGGTAGTTTACCAGCAACGATTTTTTTATCAAGCGTATTTTATATGGCAAACGATAACAGCCGCAAATTCAAACAGAATCAAATAATTTTTTGCATACGTCCCTGAATTGTTGAGGTCTCAATGACTTTCGATTTTGGTGAAGATCGGTTAAGGGGAAGGGGTAGTTTACCTGCAACCTTTTACGTTTTAACAAGAGTAAAGTACTTGAAAATTTATTTAAACTTTTTGAAACAATGGTAATTGTTAAAAATAAAATAATTTTGTTGCCAGGCAATAAAATTATAATTTTTTCATTTTAATGTAATATAATATTTTTCATTTAATACAGCAATAAAAAGGCAGGTAAGACACAGCCTGTCTATTTGGCTGAAAATGATTTTAAATATAAATCTTAGAATATGGAAGTCATGTATGGTTCTCCATACCGATATTTTTATCAAGGGTAATTGTTTTGTTTGGCAAACGATAACACCCGCAAATTCAAACAGAATTAAATAATGTTTCGCATACAGCCCTGAATTGTAGAGTTCTCAAGACTTATTGATTTTGGTGAAGATCGGTTAAGAGAAAGGGGTAGTTTACCTGCAACGTTTTATGTTTTAACAGGGGTATTTTCTATGGCAAACGATAACAGCCGAAAATTCAAACAGAATCAAAAGATTATTTGCATACAGCCCTAAATTATTGAGGTCTCAAGATCTATTGTTTTTGGTGAAGATCGGTTAAGGGAAAGGGGTTGTTTACCTGCAACGTTTTTTTAACAAGGGTATTTTCTATAGCAAACGATTACAGCCGCAAATTCAAACAGAATCAAATAATCTTTTGCATACAGTCCTGATTTGTAGAGTACTCAAGACCTTTTGTTGTTGGTGAAGATCGGTTAAGGGGAAGTGGTAGTTTACCTGCAACGTTTTTTTATCAAGGGTAAATTTCTATGGCAAACGATAACAGCCGCAAATTCAAACAGAATCAATGTTTTGCATACGTCCCTGAATTGTAGAGATCTCAAGGATTTCCGATTTTGGTGAAGATCGGTTAAGGGGAAAGGGTAGTTTACCTGCAACCTTTTACGTTTTAACAACAGTAAAGTACTTGAAAATTCATTTAAACTTTTTGAAACAATAGTAATTGTTAAAAATAAAATAATTTTGTTGCCAGGCAATAAAATTATAATTTTTTCATTTTAATGTAAATTATGTATGAGTTAATATACATGTATAAAATAATATATCGTTTGTGGCAGGCATGCATATCTCAGTTATGTAATGTTTACGTTTCCATTTTATTATTATGACTACCGCAATAAAAAGGCAGGGAACACACACACACACACACACACACACACACACACACACACACACACACACACACACACACACACACACACACACACACACACACACACACACACACACACACACACACACAAAATTTGCGTTATTTCTGGCCTCACTCATGTTTATTTTCTTACATTTGCACGCTTTTTAAATGGTAAGTGCCGAAACCCATACCAACATAACACGTGCAAGCCGAAAAAGTGTCCAGCGTGGATAGCGATTTGCTTCCTGTGGATCGCTGGGCAGTGTAACAGAGGAAAGATTCATAGACAGACTTTTCGTCTTTAGGGAATGAACCCTCTGCAAGATGCTGAGGGTCCATGAATGACTTCGGAATGCTCCTTCTTTTCCACGTGTTTGTTCTGTGAAACATACACTGTAGATTTGCAGCTTGATAGGAATGCTGCAACTAGGAACACTGTAGCAACGCTCAATAGGAAATGTTGAAAATTTTTGTCCACGGTGTACCCTCATACACACTAAACCTGCTCTGATGTTTTAATTACAGACATCATAATATTAAAACTTTGGAAACTTGAGCACTACTTAATGGAGATCAAACATTAACTTATACAAGCCACTAATTTTATGCAAGTTTTTATATATATTGTACAACATTATCGGCAACAAAGAAGTAGTTTTTGTTAAAATTCCTTCCCGGGATGTTTGGCCGTTGTCCAATGTTTTCTACAAAACCAGATGTTTCGGCAATGCCATCGACTTCCATCATCAGTGAAAATCGAGTGCGATAACGTGAGGTGGTATACGTTAGTGACCACAGTACTGTGGTTAAGGCTGAAGCAGTAAGTAGAAAGAAGTAGTTTCTATAGTAATGTTTCATTTCGAAAATGATTCTAAATATAAATCTTAGAACATGGAAGTCATGTATGATTCTCCATACCGATATTTTTTCATGTTTTGAGTGTAGTACAATCAGAATCTGCAATAATCTCGAACACGATTTTTTTTGCCATCACCATACTTCCATTTCCTTAAGGAACATGGAAGTAAAATGAAAGTAGTTGATTAAAAATTTCAGTTCCCTGAGAGAGATTTTAGTCATTGTGTAATGCGAAAATTATTCTAAAAGGAAATTTTTACCCTGTGAGATATAAACGTTTGGGAGAACTTAATACTAAATAACAGCTGTAAAATTATTTTTCAAAGTAAATAATAGAACGTGTCTTGATTGGGTGTCCCCATAACATATATATGATTGTTATTATATTTACCAGGAAGCAATTACTGATAAAACACAATGATCTAATTAAATGAATTGATATTTATAGTACATTAAACAATACATTAAATCACTCATGACAACCGCACATATAATGTAAATAACAACGTAGGTATCTAGGATACATAACTCAATGCGACCGACATAGATGGTGACACACTCAAGTATAATAAAATAATTATTTATTAACACTCCTCCATAATAATTTTATTTCTAGTCGTTCAAATACTTTCTTCGATGGTTTTGTGAAGATATCTGCCAACTGGTCAACGCTGCTTACTTCGTCCAAAAAAACAGTATTTCCAATGTGTTGCTGTATAAATTTTCTAGGAATGTCAATGTTCTTCTTCCCTTTTGTTATTTTGCCTTCTGTAGTATTTTGTAACATTAAAATTGCAGATTGATTATCTATACAGAGCCTTGTAGGAATATCCTTGAAATATCTAAGTTCGATACCAAGTCTCTTTATCCAGCAAATTTCATCAAGCGATGAAACAGCAGCTGGAAATTCTGCCTCTGCAGTTGATGTAGCAACAAGTCCCTGCTTTTGGGTGAACCATACAATAGGACCGCCTCTCATAATAATTACTCCAGTAGTTGACTGTCTTGAGATAATGTCTCCTCCAAAATCTGAATCTGAATAAGCAATGAGTTCAGAATCTCCATTGAAACTTATTCAAAAGTTTACAGTGCCTTTCAAGTATCGAAATACATGTTTTACCATATTCCAGTGCCGTACCATGGGATTGTTTGAATATCTACTTAGGTAGTTTACTGCAAAGCTGATATCTGGCCTAGATACTGTAGCTAAGTAAAGTAAACTGCCTATTGCCTCACGATATGGGACAGATGTATCGAGTGGCTGATCATTATGAAAATGTTGTTCTTCGGTTAACATACCTATTTCCATTGGAGTTGACTTTTGATTTGAATCTTCCATTCTAAATCTTTTCAATATCTTTTCAGTGTAATGATGTTGGCTTACAAAAATTTCCTTATGTCTAATTTCAATATCCATGCCAAGGTAAGTTAATTTGTTGTCTGACCCAGAATTATATGTAATTTCAAATTCTTTGTTAAGTTTATCTAGTATATCTATCATTTTATGTTTTTCTTTTCCTATAATAGCACCATCATCTACAAAAAGTACAATTATAATGCTTCTGTCACCATTACAATAAATACAAGGATCATCGTCAGAACAAACAAAATTTAATTTCCTAGGTGGTTTGTGAACTTCACATTCCAATTTTTCGATGACTGTTTAAGTCCATATATACCTCTATATATGCAGAAAAGGAAATTATATGAATGCTATCGAAGAATACGAAATATATAAGGCTTACAAAAATAAAAAAACAGAAGAAGTCATCCTTAACGATCAATTGAATTTCCAGTCAAATCTATTATACGACACAGCGATAAAAATACAGAACAAGGTCCATAGTGCACGACATATAACAACATGAACACTGCAGTCGACTATAGCATGTCGTGGTGCGCACCAGCGATATCGCGTGTGTCTCATGTTTGGGGTTTTTATATATATTTTTTATGTTTATATTATATTTATTATTATGTGTGTAAAATTGTATATAAAGTGTTTTTAATATTTTATTGATCGACGAACTTCACCAAGGGATATTCCTGATGATGGGGCATATGTCCCGAAACGCGTAGAATTAAATATAGAGAAAAGGCCACCAGACGGACAAGAAAAAGGTAAAACTATTTTACTAATTATCCATATATACTCTTGAGCAACTCACAAACTCTACCTAAGCCATCATCAAAGCCTACCGGTTGATACATGTAAATCTTCTCATCCAAAGATCCATGTAAAAACGCTGTCTTCACATCAAAAGTCATCAGATGCATTCCATCGGAGACTGAAATGCTGAGTATCAGTCGAAAGGATGCATGTTTGGCAACAGGACTGAAGGTCTCAGTATAATGGATTCCTTGTTCTTGCTCAAACCCTCTCGCAACTAGCCTGGCTTTGTATCGCCCATCTTGTTTTTGGCATAAAACCCACTGACAAGTCGAGGCTTTTTCTTCTTTTGGTAGACTTACTAGTTTCCAAGTTCTCATCTTCATCAAAGATTCATACTCTTCTAACACTGCTTTCTTCCAGTTTTCATCCTGTAGTGCTTGTAAAATGGAAATATCTTCTACCTCACCTAGCATGGCCATATTTACATTTTTGTTTCTGTTGTCTTCAACTACATAATCTATCATCCTTGCTGGCATCCTTAAAGTACCCCTGTTTCGAAGACTTCTTTTCTCTGGTTGAATACAAACAGTTTGATCTCGTTCCAAACACTTTACACAATGATTTTCTTGACATTCATTTTGCATATTATTGTCAGACACAGAGCTTTCATAAACACTTTCACTATCAGATTTTTCTTCTTCACTTGACACTATGTATTCCTTTTCTTCATTTGACAAGGTAGCTTCAATTTCTGTACAACTAGACTTACTGTTTACTTTTTCATCAAATATCACATCTCCTGATGTTACAACTTCATTTTTGTCTCTTAAGTAAACTCGGTAACTACTTGAATCTAAACTGTATCCTAAGAAAATTCCTTTTTCTGATTTCTTCTGTGTTTTGGCTCTCTTAAAATCCTGAATGAAAACATAACAATCACATCCAAAGATTCTAAGCTTATTTATATCAATTCTGCGTCCAAACCATAAATCTACAGGATTTTTACCTTTCACAGAGAACTTGTTCCAGTCTGATTCAATGTAAATGTAGCATAACTAATTGCTTCTGCCCATAAGTTTTCATTTAGATTTCTTGCATGTATACCTGATCTAGCAGATTCTACAATGGTTCTCATCTCTCTCTCAATTCGACCATTTTGTGGTGCAGTGTATGGGTTCGACTTAATGTGGAAAACTCCAAGTTCTTCACAAAACTTCTTAGTATCTCCATTTTTAATTTCTTTCCCATTATCAGACTTTAAAACTTTTATTTTCTTTCTAAACTGATTCTCAACTAAAGTCATGAAGATTTTCAATTTCTCAAAAATTTCATTTTTAGTTTTTAAGAAATAGACAGTGTGAAAATGAGAGAAATCATCTTTGAGCATAAAAAAATATTTTGCTCCTCCAAAAGAATTTATATTCATTTCGCACAAGTCTACATGAATTACATCAAGTACCTCTTTTGCTACTTCAAAATTTCTTGGATGTGGGAGACGATGGTGTTTGCCATAAATGCATCCTTCACACACATAGTCATCCCAATCGTCTACATACTTTATATTATTTTTTTTTTCAAAATATCTCTTACATAACTAATATTCTGATGTGCTAATTTTTCATGCCACTTTTTAACTGACATAGTAACAATACATTTTTTTAAGTTTTCATAGCGAAACATCATTCTAAACAATCTTCCATCTCTGTTTGCCATGGCTGTTAATTCACCAGTGTCTGAATCAAAAAAATACGAGCAATTTGTGTCTGCTTCCTGACGATAACCCTTATCCAAGGCACTAGTGACGGAAAATAAGTTAAAGGGTATCTTTGGTGTATACAAAACATTTTTCAGTGTTATGTTACACTAATCTTGACCATTATAAGCTAACAAATCTATGTCTCCGACACCAACACCTTCTATAAGTGTTGAATCTCCAATCATGACTTTTTCTGGTTCTTGTAAAACAGTATAATTTTTCAACCAGTCATTCCTTAAAGTCATGTGCTGAGTGGCACCACAATCTTGGTACCATATATCTTGATAGTCATTCTTCATTGATATATATTGTACTAGCTGAAGTACCCGTTCTATGCCCGGGTGGCGAGCATTTTTATTAGCACATATTTAATTATTTATTGGCATTTGGCATATATTAAATACATTTAATTACATATACATTTAATTTAATATACATTTAATTACATATTGGCTATGAAATTTAATTATTGGGCGAAAACTTCTTTGTAGACCACATTTTTGGTATAAACTCTGTAGTCTTTCTTTAAGTTACCTTGTTGGTCAGTTCCTAAGACTTTTACCTTGACTTGCTGAAAGGACTTTGTTCTTGAAAATGCAACATAAAGTTGTCCACGACTGAATACTGGAGATGGCAAATAAATACCAACTGAATCCAGTGTTTGCCCTTGGCTTTTGTTGATGGTCACAGCAAAAGCAAGTCTAAATGGAAACTGTTTTCGTCTTAATGTAAAGGGAAGGTCAGGGTCACTGGGTGCAAGAATAACTCTTGGAATAAATACCCTGGCACCTTTAAAAGATCCGGTCAGGATTTCACAGTCAATGACTTTTGACATCATTTGCTTGATGACCATTCTGGTGCCATTGCAAAGACCTCTTGTTGAGTCAAGGTTTCGTAGCAACATTACTACTGCACCAACTTTCAAGTTAAGTCTATGAGGAGGCATACCTCCAGGTGTTAAGCTGTTCAAAAACTCCATTGGATAGTTTGCTGCTGCCTCGGCATTTGCACTGTCTTGCTGAATAGAATCTATGCTGGTATAGCATTTCAATTCAGAATAAATTCGTCTAAGGACATTTTCATTACGTTCAAGTGACTCATGGTTTTTTGGAGTCAGGATTGCACGGTCAGCAATGCTGTCATCTCCTGATTGGATGACCTCAGGAAAGACAGCAGCAACAATACATCCATTTTCAATGCAGACTGGAGGAATTTCGAAGATGCCTTCCTCTAATCCAGGCTCTTGGAGTTTTCCATTCCCAAGTTTTAAAACCCAATCGGAAAAGCCTCGGTGTTCTGATGGGACATTGTCCTCATTGGCACGCATGTTTTGGTCTAACTTTAGGATCTGAATATTTTTCCAACACTTACTATTCTTCATGCATGAAGAAAGTATTTCGGTTCTGCTGCCATGTGGAACAACAGGGAGAATTTGTCTAAAATCTCCACCGAAAAGAAAGACCGTACCTCCAAATGGTTTTTTAGAAGGAACTTTTGGATCTTCAGCTAAGAGTTCTTTATACAGTGTGTCAACTGCATTTACTCCATGTGCTGGGGCCATTGAAGCTTCATCCCAGATTATCACTTTGGCCTTTTCCAGTTTATTTGCCGTATTAGTCCCATGTCAAACATTACAGGTTGATGTTTCATTTATTGGAATAGGCAGCTTGAAACGACTGTGGGAAGTTCTGCCTCCCTCAAGCAAAGTTGAGGGATTTGCTGCTATGCCTGTAAATGCACATGGCAAGACTAATTCATTTTTGCTACGCACATAGTGGATGATTGTGTTGTAAAGGAAGGTTTTACCACTTCCGCCAGGTCCATCAATAAAGAATAGATGTTTGGGTAAGTTAGGGTTTTCAATTGCTTCCCTGATTTTGTCCAAAGCCCTTCTTTGCCCTGGGTTGAACATTTGAAACTTTTCTTCGAACATGGTTTTTTCGGCAATTGGATCGTAATATTTTCCAGAATGGATTGGCTCGTCATAGCTGCCGACTGGAAGTTCTAGGCCAAAATCTACCAATGACTTTCCATGTGTTCGAAGGACAGATTCAATTTCTTTAAGCGTCAAATAGAGAGCTTTTTCTCCATCAGGAAAGCGTCTCTTATAGTCTTGCATAAGATTGTCCTTATGTCTGTCGAATAATGCTGCTGCATCCGACGGCTCACACATGATACAAATAAATGCAAACAACTGCCTAAGTTGTACTGGCATTTGATGGGTTGCAGCTTCTGTTAGGCAAGTATCCCATTCTGAGTCATCATCAGTTAATCCCCTTGCAATGCATGCTTCTTGGAAAGTTGCAAAGGTGATAGGATTTCCTTCGACCGTTCTTAGGTCCTCAAAAGATGTTGCTCCTCTAACATTGAGAAGGAGAATTCGGAGGAACCATTTTTCTCTCTATCTGTGGGACTTACGGCAAACGTTCTGCCAATTGTAGTTTCATGTCCTCTAAGACATGGTTTCCATTCAGAATTTTTGTCATCCCAGGTATAGTGTTCGGGAATTTCAATATATAAATACTCTCGGGCATTAGGGTCTTCCTGATTATGTTTAAACCAAGCCAGAAGTTTGGACTTGGTGGCTTTTTGCTGTACAGCTTCAGCTTCCTTGCCTGGTATAAAACATATTGTATGCTTGTCCTCAAGGTGGACATTTAATCTTTCCACATGATCAGTTTGGTGGTGCATTTTGTATTCCCTGAGCCTCCAGCATGCTTCAGGTGCACTTACATATCGGGTCTCCAAGTAATTTTTTACTTCGTCCCATTCAATAGTAGCTTCCTGTTCTGTGGGAACAGTAACGAATTGAATATTTGCACAGTCATGCCCCTTGTAAACGTATTTGAACAGGTATTTAATGCTTTGAATTGAGCTACAAATCTCTACGTTAATGTGGGCATTGTATTTCAGAGACAAGTATGTGTTGTATGGCACCACCCATCTGTTATCCATTTTGTTTCCCCCAAGTTCAACAAAGTTACCATCATCTCGGCGTTGATATTTTGGGTAACCATTGACATTGCTGTTGGTCTCGGCACAGAAATCTTTTGGGAATTCTTTTGTGCATTTGCCGTTTTCCATACACGGTGCGTTTGGATTTAATGGACCATATGGGCCGTGTATCATACAGGATTTTACAATTTCATGTAGCCTCGGGTGGGCATCTTTATCAGGGAGTTCTGCACAGACAATTTTGTCAATTCTTTCATTCTCCCAGACTTTGTCTTCCAGGGCCATGAATAGCAATATGTGCCCATGTGGTAGACCACGTTTTTGGAACTCGATCACGTGGAGCATAGCCCTAACACGTCCAAATCTATGGTGTTTGGTTAAGTCTTCAAGTAGCAATTTCAGTTTCAACTCAAACACTCTTGCTACTAAATCAGGCCGGTCGCATGGTTGCTGACTGGGAAGTAAGTTTTCCCTGATTTCCCTCCATTTAGGATTGCACGTGAATGTTACAAATAAGTCAGGTTTGCCATATTTCCTGACCATGGCCATAGCATCTTGGTAATTTTGAGCCATATTTCTTGGACTCCCTTGGAATGTTGAAGGCAATATAACTTTCTTTCCAGGCAATATGTTAACATCCTCAAAATTGTGGTTGTTCACAAATCGGTGAAGAACATCATAGTCTTCAGCTCTTACTGTGTTTTGATTTTTTTGAAACCAATTCAAACGGTTTGCCTAGGTCTTGCAATAGGCATCAACCATGAATTGGTGAGTCAGCTTTCCTGCGTTGAGGAACTCGTTAAAGTTTCCATCACGAATGGCAAAATGGTATGAATACCATTGAAGCTGGGACACATTTCCTTGACCAACAGCTTTCTTCAGATCTGTGGTCCACCCTGAATCCCCATATGGGAAAAGCAAAGGGTAGCACATTGGGTCACAGAGTCTACTCAGGATGGATACATTTTGTAAAATTCTGCTTTTTGGATAAATTGTAATATCCCGATTTTCTGGGGGTGCACCATCTGCACTGTGAAAACGGCAGCAATTTCTCCTCTGGCAGTGGGAGGGTTGGTTCTGCCGGGGAGCACATTATTTACTCTTTCTCTCAAGAAAGTCATGCTATATTCAATTGGCGTTCGGTTTTCCCGATTTGCCTTTAGTATTTCGTCTTGTTCAAATTTGAGCATGTTCTTGTATTCTCTAGAGAACGGATTGATATCTCCAAGAAGTTTTTGGAGGTTCTCCATTACGACACGAATGCATCCATTGTTTGCTTGATTGTTCATTCATTCTTTCTGTCAAGGCTTGGGCCGAATCCAAAATGTACAGTTTGGCATACTTTGGTAATTCACCTTGATTTGGGTGTAATGCAGATGTAGCATGATAAATTTTCCCATGGATTCTGTAACAAAAAGGACCTGAACGTCTGGTCACTGATTGGTCAACTTGTGCTCCCATTGAGGCAAAGGCCATTGCACTGTTGTAGGATCTTATGTTTTCCATGAAATTTTTGGAATTTGGATCAGATCCATTCATGTAATTTGTAATGAAGGGATGCATTCGTATTTCATCTAATGCAATGGTCCCTTTATGGCAGCAATTTGACATTAATTCATTTTTGAAATGTGTGGCATTGCAAAATGGACATTTAGCGTCCATTGGGCCAAGATAACTTTCTTCAATTTCGTCTTCATTGAAGTTTTCGGGAAGCAAAGCGGTGTTGGGGGATCGGACATATCTACTCAGACATCCTCTTTGATGTTGGCGTGCAACCCTTTGTCTTTCAGCATTTGCCTCGCGCTCTTGTTGAAGTTGATTTTGTGGCATGTTTTTTCTGTGTTGCCGGTGACTTACAGCATTAGCTTCACATTCTGCTTGAAGCTGCTCTTCTGACATGGCCGCTCTACGGCGTCTTTGAGCTTCAGCATTACTTGCTTTTTTGCTGCAATTTCTTCAGCAGTTGGTGGTTGCTGGCGTTTAGGAGGCATATTTGATCGTATTTCATTACTTATTCATTGGATCATCAGAAATACGTATAAACATAAATATCACAATTAAAACATATACAGAAATATAGGACAATTACAAAATATATAGACGTACCTGTATACAAAATTACAAAACATATCAACACAATCGCATAGTAAAAACATTAAAAACTATAGGAACGGATTCGATGCCGGTAAATATCATTTGTTTATTTACTTGTTACTATGGTAACATACCGATGACGGACACACTACCTAGCGCGTTATATTATAGATATTAGTAACAGACAATCCAACATTAATCATCAATTTACTTTTTGACGTAGATTTGTCTGATTTTTTTGACTTACTATCTACATTTTTGGTACAATTTTTGGCAAAGTGACCTTTTTCGTTGCACTTATTACACGGATAATTTTTTTACAATATTCAATGTAACTTTTACTAGGTTTATTCTTGCAGTACTTCTTTATGTGCCCTTTTTGTCCACATTTAAAGCATTCCTTTACGTTCACTTGTTTTGTTTTATTATTGTTCTGTCCCTTTGATATGAAAGCATTTTGACACTCATTATTGGCCTGTTCACTTTCTTTTTGCCTGTCTTCTTCAAGTTTCAAACGCTCAAACATGTTGTTCAATAAAATAACATTATCCCAAGACGTTCTAAAATGATGCAGTCTTGTTGGAAGTATACCTAATATCCTTTGCATAATCCAGTTTTCTTTAATGCTTTCACCTAGTGCAGACAATTCATCAGCATATTGTTGAATTGTCATGCAATTTTCTATTACTGATTTGTGCTCATCATACTTATAATTAAAAAATAATCTTTGCAGGCCTTCAACTGAAACGTTTGATTTTTTCCATATAAGGTTTCCAACTTTTCTAACATAGCATTTGCGGACTGGCACCTTGCAATTTTCTTGGCTATATTACTGTCAACATTCAATCCAATTAATATTTGTGCTTCTAAATCCTTTTCAATCCATTCTTTTACAGCTGCGCTTGATCCATCTCCTTCAGGCTTAATTTTAACTGCCGTTGCGATTTGATAAATACCTTTTGATTTTAAGGTTAGGTTAATTTTGAATATCCATGAATCATAATTGGAACCTCCTTGCAAATCATCTTTCAACATTTCTAAATTTGATCTGACTAAATCCATTTCTATTGTTTAATGTAGTTTCTTCTCTACAACTGACTTTGTGCACTCAATTCTTACCGACACGTGCAACAAAAAAAAGGGTCTTGCGTATTTTTACTGTCCACAATTCGATTCAACAATGTGTTTTATTACTTCTCTGGGCCCATAACCTGTTAATATATTTACCAGGAAGCAATTACTGATAAAACACAATGATCTAATTAAACGAATTGATATTTATTAGTACATTAAACAATACATTAAATCACTCATGACAACCGCACATATAATGTAAATAACAACGTAGGTATCTAGCTTAGGGTGACCAGATTTTTTATGACGTAAAACAGGACATTTCTGAAATATGGAAATAAAAAAACAGGACAAAACAGGACATGAGTTACAAAGAAAATGTGCTTCATATATGACTGCACTGCTTCACTAAGACAAATAAAAACTACTTTTTACACATAAAAAGACATATATTTTAATAACCAACTTAAAAACATACTTATCATGGCACTGGATCATATTATAATTGATCAAGTTTTTTCAAGAATTATAAAATTATAATTATTCAAATATAAATATTCAAATTCTTAATAACTATAAAATTACATGGATGTGATTCATAGATATCAACAACCTACTGAACATGAACTTGTGGCTTCTGAATCAGGAACATCACTATTAACTTTGTACTTATCACAAGACCTGATATCTCGCAAGAGCTTTGAATTACTTAATAGCAGGTTGTAGAATTCCTTACAGCTAAGGTCTTGAAAATGAATTTTTAAAATTACAATTGCTTGAATAGTTTTGGTAGTAAAACGGTTTCTTTCATCAATCCAAAGGGAGTTTACAATTGAAAAGACTCTTTCCACAACAGCATTTGTGCCTGGTACAGCCAGAGCAAAACTCACAACCACCTCTATGTTTTTACATGGAATGCCTACACTTTTAAGTATGTGGAAGACATCACACCATTTCTTATCAATCTCCACATTAACTTTTTCCCATTCCTCGAATTTTCTGGATAAAACTTTGTTCACATGTCCTATCTCATCAAATAATTCATCTTCATGTACCTGAATTGTTGAACATGAATCTACTGTCTTAAGAATTTTCAGACTTTTTAAAACCTCATCCCAAGATACGGAATTTTCAATGTTATCCAATGAAATGATTTCAGAGGTTGACATGGAGAGACTCACTTGTTTAAATAACTTAAAAAAGTGTCATAAAAAAATTGGTAATCGTTTCATATTTCGATTGGGTGAAAAGACCTTCATTTTCTAAGTTAATTAAAATTGAAGAAACAACTGAAGTTTGAAACTTACTACATTTCCTGTTATTGACTTTTTCTGTAAGCAATTCTAATTCTTCAGCTACTTCAGTGGCTGAAATGTTGGTTCTTTCCAACTTTTGGATTGAATTTGAAAACATTTTCAGTTGGCTTTGTATGAAATGAAGCCAAAGAAGTGACTGTGGGTTCTCAAAAAATTGTTTTAGCAATGTAGGACACCTATCCTGAGACATGAAATAAGACTTTAGAGGTTCATAAATATCAATAACCCTTGTAACTCCTGGCAACAATGACAACCATCTAGTTTTAACACTACCCAGAACCTGCTTATATTCAGTAGCAACAAAATCACAAAATAATTTCAATTCCTCCACACGCACGGTATAAATGTGAAAATATTGAAATATTTTATTCACTACTGTTTCTATGTCGATAGGAAGAATGTCTGCACTTGTTTGTACACCATTGTGTACCACATGAGCTGCACAACCAATGCCTTGAATATTCATTTTGAGCACACTGTTCAATTTAGAAAAAACGTTGTTTGTTCCGGCCCTCTTGTACCCACCAAAGTTAGCGTTACAGTTATCTGCACAAAACGCGATGATCTTGTCAACTAAATGATGTTTCTTTAAGATGTCCAGAACTTGATTAGCTAATAATTCTGCTGTTTCTCCACCAACGTTCTGAAAACAGATTACTTTGCACTGAACACCTTTGGTAGGAATGAAATACCTAACTAGAATCGGCACTAATTTTAAGCTTTTGTGATTTGATGCATCAACCATCACAGACACATACTTAGCATCTTCAAGTTCTGATTGCACTTCATGCATTGCATACGGCGATAAAACGTTCACTAAAATCGACTCGCACTTTGTCCTGGAACACGTGAATTTCTTCTCAAATAGTTCTCTGATGATAAGAGATGTGCAGTCCATTGAACGGAAAGAATGGTTGTGTTTTGCAGTATGAAATGCAAACAGCCCTTCTTCAGCAGCGATACGTTTATCTTCCTAAGTTTGTAGTCCATTCCTACTTACAAAGGAAGTTATACTACTGGAAGTTCTCGCGGAAACTGCCAACATGTGTTTCTTTTTCTTAATGTGCTGTGTAATATCGGCACGTCCTCCATGTTCAATGGAAAAAACTGAACGACATAAAGTACATTCTACCTTTGTAGATGTGGTGTCGTCCTTCAAGAAAGGAAACTCTTCTTTCAGGGTTTTGGAGAAAGTACACTTTCTTTTCCCCATATTAATATGCACGTGTATCTCGAACCAAGCGAACAACAGACAATGGAGCAATCTCGCCACGCCAAGCGTTAAAACTAACCAAACAAAAAAAGTTTACCTTGATTGCCTCATTCTCCCTTGACGCACTCTGGCGGAAACCAGAGATCATCATTTCTTTTCGCGATTGCGTTCCCTTAACCATTCGAGACCCGTCTTGACCTCAGTAAGAAAGTTTAAACGAACGAGACCAAAATGACACAAAAACAAATAAAAACTCAAAACGAAGCGAAGATATAAGATTAGGTTATCCGTTATTGCAAGTACGGAAAAACGGGACATTTGACGTCCCGTTAATAATTTGCCGGGACAACGGGACACATAATGAAAAAAAGGGACAATCCCGTTAAAAACGGGACGTCTGGTCACCCTAATCTAGCTATCTAGGATACATAACTCAATGCGACCGACATAGATGGCGACCATGGCGACACACTCAAGTATAATAAAATAATTATTTATTAACAATGATAATCTGCAACCTCACAGTAGCAGTCTTGGGCCGAATGTTGAACTCCCTGGCTATCATGCAGAAACTAGAATTATTCTCCCGTGGTGCCATTTTTACATGATTTCTCAGTAAAACAGAACAAAATACGATACGCAAATTTATTTACGAATGTAGCGTATGCCTTTGAACTCGTTAATATGCAAGTATCAGCAACAAATTAATAGGAATTTATAAAAAATTTGACACTTTTTTTTAAAAGTGTGACTTTAATGCTGTACTAGAATTGATGTACTAGCAATTGATAAATAGTTTGTCAGCAATAGCTTTATACTATTTATACCTTTATACCTTACACACCATTTCACTAATTCGTTAATCTATATTTGCAGCAACTTTCCCGCCATATCTTTTTTTTCAGGTATGTTAATGTGATGATGTTTTTACTGAGTATTGTAGTATCGATGCTTATTTTATAGTTAAATATTTAACTATTAATACATACTCCGTCTAGATAGGTTCATAAAACCTGAGTCTGTATATTACGTGTAGTCCGGCTATATATCGGTCGGGAGTAACTTTTGTAACACATAGATTTTACATGGTTTTAGGCTAAGTAATCGAGTGCTTTTAAAAGCAACGACCAGGGCATTTTTTGTGACATTTTCCGGGAAAATTTAAGATTTATCCTCGACCTAGCATTAAAATTTTGTTTACCCTAAAAACCATACAAAAAAACTTTTTGTATGTTGGCAGCCCTTCATGTTTAATTGCATGACAACGAAACTCTGCGTAGCAACAAAATGTAAACATATGACAAACCGTTCAGTATAGATTATTTAAAAATATTTGTTATGCTCAGAGTTCTTTAATTTGCTAGTTAATTTAGTTGTTTACTATTATGTTTTGTAATTAATTGTATAGTAATTATGTCGGGAAAGAAAAAGTCGTCCATACCGAAAGTCAGTTATGCGAAAAGTGAAGATTTACATCTCAGCGGGACTCACGTAAGTTGCCGATAAAAGATAACAATGTAATAAGTTATATAGCATTCAACATAATAAAGTTTAGTGGCAAAACTGTAAAAGTTAACATTCTGATGTAACCGGAAAATTTTAACCAACATTTACGCTATGTTTCTTTACGTAAGGCTATCGGTACTTGAGGTACTTCCCATATTTCTAGTATGTATGCGGTGATTTAGAATTAAACTGTTATTTAATTTTCGTCGCTTAAATTGTGTAACTATCTTTAAACAAATCGAGAATACTGCAAAACTGTAACACTCACTTCAGCGTAATTCATAACTGTTTATTTTAAATTAATTTGTTCATTTAAATTGTAATTAATTGCTACATGGTACAGACAAATATGTTGTGTTTTAGATTAACTTAGTGGACAGGCCTAGTTCAAGAAATAGTGAAATATCTGAGAGTAGTAGTACAATCAAACCTCGAGTAGTAATTAAAAGACCAATGTCTGCCTCTCCTGGAATTGGTTATCAAGAATATCAAGTATGTGATTAAAATGCATTTGATTGCTTTGGCACATGAAGATTTGTCTAGTACACTATGTGTCTGTGTTAGTTAATTTTTGGTAAATTTGTGTCAACAGGAATAATAGTAATAGTGAAAATAATAATAAAGCATATATCAGAAATAAACTTGCCAGTTAACAGAAATAGAGCACTAAAACAAATAATATATCCTGCCTCATACATTTTTAGATCTAGTGTAGATTATTTCATGTAAAAAGTACTAAAACTGTGTATTTTATGAACCTAGAGTTATCGTAATTTCAGTCGAAATTCATGTTGAAACACAGAATGAGGATAATCAAATTATAATAAACAAAACTTCTGTAGTTTTACAAATTTTTATTACTGTGGACATATTTCTCAGGCAGGTTTACTGATATTAAAGAATTATGAATTATAAATTGTTTCTTCCATACTTTTATTAAGTAAGTGACAGATCTATTTACACTAGTACTAGTAGGCCCTAATTTCTTCTTCTTATCCACTTCAAGGTTTGTCGGTTCCCCCTTTTTAGTATCACTACTTTTTTGGTATATCTAGATATATCCTCTTGCTTTTATTTTTTAACAGTTGTGGATAGTTTACAATGCAATAACAAAACAACACAACAATTATCTTAATTTATAAACACTTATTAAAGATAGATTGAAACAGGCCTTTTGTTAATGTTGCAATTACTATAACAGTGGGTTTAACAAAGCCAGATCGAAGACAGTGTGGTGTGGACCGGCACAGTAGTAACATTCAGGACTCAATCACAATGGCTATGTGGTCATGGGATCATGACTCATCTGCCTGCCCACCCCTATTGCTGGGTACAAATAATACAGCAGTCTTCTCTGGCAAGCCTTGGTCAGATAAGTAACAAAGACACACACACACACACACACACACACACACACACACACACACACACACACACACACACACACACACACACACACACACACACACACACACACACACACACACACACACACACACACACACACACACACACACACACACACACACACACACACACACACACCTCACTCTCCACTGTGTGGCTTGCCATTCCATGAAGTTATTAGATGGCTGATACTAGATGGTTATGAGATGGTGGTGGAACATGAGTTGTACCATGGCCAGGAGGTGCAACAAATTGCAGATGTAATGCTTGATGGGAGAAAAAGAAGAAACGGATTGTTCATTAGGAACTTTGTATTTATAGAGTAGCCAATCATATTTATTGTTTAATGGATTATTACTATTATTGTCAAATTCGAAAAAAGAGACCTGTTTTAAAAAAAAATCATATTACTTTAAAAACACACCCTTCATCCATACAAGTAAAAGAAGTGATGTTAAGTTTTCAATTTCCTTCTTAAAGTAATTCAGTTTTCAAGTTTGAAGTGGCAGTATTTTTCATATAAAACAACAGGGTTTCTTGGCCATATTTTACCCTTAATAAAAAATAATCCTGAGAGAGCAACCTAAGATCCCATAAATGGGGGATATTTGTAACCAAAACCAAGCTTATGTAAAATATTCCAAAACTAGGTCATTGAAGCCAACCATAGATTTCAAAGTAATACAAATTTATAAAGCAAAAAGTTATGATCTTATTTTATTTCTTCTTCTTTCTATGGCACTACAGCCCTTGTTGGGCCCTGGCCTCCTTCAATTTTTCCCCCCATTCTCCTCTGTCAGCAGCCATCCTCCTCCAGGAACGCACTTTTAATATCTCTCTTGCATCCTCATCCACCGCATCCTCCCATCTTCTCCTTGGTCTTCCCACTGGTCTTTTTCCATGGATTCTGGTATACAATAGTTTTTGTGGTATCCTTTCTTCTCCCATCCTGGCTACATGACCAGCCCACCTTAGACGCTGTAGTTTTATGTACCGTGTTAACGGTGGTTCTTTATACATTTGATACAATTCATGGTTATATCTTATTCTCCAGCCATGTACGTCATTAACTGGTCTCAGGATTCTTCGTAATATTTTTCTTTCAAAGGTATCGAGAGTGTTTGCTGCCTTGGAGTTCAGGATACACGTTTCGCAACCATATGTTAGGATGGGTCTTATTATTGATTTGTATATCCTTAGTTTCGTGTTTCTGTGGATGTCTTTGGATCTGAAGATACTTGATGTGGCGAAATACGCTTTATTGGCTTGGACTATCCGGTTTCGGATTTCGGCTTCTTCTGTGCCGTTTTTTCTAATATGTTTCCCAAGTATTTAAAGTTGTCCACCTTTTCGATATTGTCGATTGTTCCGTAGTTTCTTTGTCTTCTAGTCTGCACTAATATTTTTGTTTTATCTATGTTGATTTTGAGGCCTATATTGCTAGCATTTTCTTTGAGTTCAGAATACGTTTCCTCTGCTGCATTTTTTGTCCTACACATTATATTGATGTCGTCCGCATAGGCTACTAATTGGACCGATTTGTTTGTCAGTACGTTGTTTCTTCCTACTGACAGTTTTCTGATAACATATTCTAAAGCTAGATTAAACAAGGTCGGGGCCAGCCCATCTCCCTGTTTTAACCCTCAATTGATTACAAATCCTTCTGTTTTGTGTCCTTGTATTCGTACCTGAGCTTCTGTATTAGTCATTGTCAAGTTTATCATCCTTACCAGTTTCACTGGTATGTCGAATTCGTATAAAATATTAGATAGTTTATCCCTATCTATCGAATCATAGGCTTGTCTAAAATCAACAAAAATATTATAGACGTCTATATCTTGTTCCCACGCTTTACTCAGAACTTGTCTGACTGTATATATTTGATCTATGGTGGATCTTCCTTTTCTGAAACCGGACTGGTATTCGCCGATAATATCTTCAGCATAAATCTTATTTTATTTACCAGCTTGAAATGTAAAAATCACTCTGTTTTGTTGTTCAGAATAGATGTGTTGTATATAGTAGTGCATTTATGTATTACTGTGTGGATATCAATGTGTCATTAAATGCATGTTATTGTGTAAAATATACTGATTTAAACAAGAATTATATAAATGTGCACTATATGTGTTTGTCAGTGTGGTAGTGAATGTTATGAATAAGTGTCTATGTTCCTTTGTAAAGCGTAACTGAAATCTTCGGTTTTAGGGTTGGTAGATGTTGGGGCAACTTTCATAGTTATGAGGAAACATACAACTTTGTACGTTTTACATGTGAATGTGAAACTTTTTCATCAAACGTTGAGTAGAATATAGTTGGATGTAATTTATGAAATTTGTATTTTTATTAATGGAAAGCATGGATTTCTGTAATAAAAGAAATTTTATAGTTAATTACATGTAACTCTTGTAGTATGTTGTTTGTTGTAGTTGCAATCACCAGAATGGTAAAAAATGATTAATTCGTTGTTCTTATTATTATTGTTATGTATTTTCTAATATAGAGTTCTTGAGTAGTATTTAAAGGAGAAATGATTTTGTACTGGAATGTGAAGAACAGTTAACATTGGATAAGATTGCTGTAACTAGATATCAGACTGCTTACAATGCACATTGTTTAGAAACTGTCTACCACTCCAACAGTGGTGTCACTCTCTCCTCTCCTCCATAAACAACAAACATAGTATATTTTAGCACTAATCACTACACTAACTAAAATGGCTCACTCCCCTTTTGGTATCCTTAGTTGTTGACTGTCCAGGAGCTGAAGGTCTCAGTGTTTGGTCATGCAGTCATTGGTGTGAATTTCTTTGTTAACTGTACTACAGCTCCCTTGGCCAAAAGGATGGAATTCAGAAGCCTATGATGTGATAATATGTTTGTAACTGTGTGGCACTTCCCTTCACTGTCTCTGTGCACCAATCAGATTGCACCATTAGTAAGATGAGATTACTGTTTGATACATTGTCGCACCAACATGCGACACACTGACACCACATTGTCACAATTGTTATTCATAAACTTATCACCTTTATGAAACTGCCCTATCATGTTGTTGTCATTCTGCTGTCATGACGGTTGTTCTTTAATGGTGTACAGAAATGTGTCAACAATGTTCTTACACTGATGCGAGATAAAAAATTAATTACACCTGATAAAATTGCTTTGATGCCGAGTGTAATCGTTTTGCTGAGGGAAGTATACCAACTTGCCTATACAGATACCGCTGTAGTATCGTTACTTGGTGGGGACAGATGCTACTGCCCCTCCCCACAGTACACAACACCAGTCAAACTTCTGTGAACATGCAGAATCTGGAATGTGTGATGAGAGTTTTCTTCTGCCCAGTAATGATTATCATGAACAGTAGTAATTCCATTCTATGTAAAGCTTGCTTCGTCAGTGAACATGACAGAGCCCATAAAATCCAGTTCACTTCCAATTTTGCGTAGAAAAGTAAAACAAAATACCCACAGTCAATACCTTCAAGGGTTTGTATTCTTTAGTAGATGGTATGATTTAGTTGTTGGCTTTATAATATCCTGAATTCAGTCAATATCCACACCTTCAACCATACTAATTTTCCTTGTACTCATTTCAAGATTTTCCTCAATTCTGTTCAGTATAATTTCTTCCAAATTCAACATTCGGAAAAAAAGCTCTACCTTGATCAGAGGTTCAGATAACAAAAGACTCAGTTTCTCTCAGCTGATTATGCAGTCTTAACAAACATTTTCTCACTCTCCAATATTCTGGTAGAAGAGGGTTCCGTGTAAAGTTGCCACACATCACATGAGATGAACGTCTGATATTGCAGCAAAACTATAATTATCCATTCTTGAGAATTAAGAATTTTTCTTAAGAAATAAATTAACAATGTCATTTAGTTATCAACATGTGTATTAACTAAACACACTAAAGCTAACAGATGATTTATAATTGAAACATACCACTGTTGTTTTTATTAATTCCAAGTAGTTTTTTGTGATTCATGTTAAGATGTGTAAGTAGTTGTAGATGAATTTGTTAAAAGTTATTGTTTTTATTAAAAATTGAGCCTTTACTTTGTTATAAAGTCTCTAGAAGAATATAATGCAAACATACATTGACATTTTTCCTATACTGGAGAAATTGAAATCCGGCACAAAAGTTTAGTTTTCAGAATTCTAAGGTAGGCTGTTTTTCTGCCATAACTCACTTATTTGTTATTGGATGTGAACAAACTGTCATGTTTACAATACAATGCTCAATATTTTATATGAGAAATCATAATCTGAGTATGTTAAAATTTACAGAGCTATTAGTGATTAAAGAATTTAAGGGAACGCAGTTTCAAAATTTGAGACTTCAAAATAACCATGATTTTTTATTTATTAAAGAACATTAAGGCAAACGTGTGCAAAATTTTGTTAAGATACTTCAGTTTCTTCTTAAGATATAAGTTTTTTCTTAAAAAAAAAAAACCCCAGTGGCCAGATGGAAAACCAAGCATTTCTGGACCTATGTTTATAGGAACATTTTTTTCTTATATTGATGCCGAGAATCTGAATGTGTATAGCGTGAACAACCTTTAAGTTACACTCTGTATAATTTAAATATAACTTGGTTGCAAATTATGAAACTCTCTATATAACTGTAGTAAATAAAAATTACAGTATAATAGACTTTGTAATGAATGATTTCATGTTATTGTAATTGTTGTGTTATATTACCCCTGCATTATTGAATCGATAGTGTAATTGAATAAATTTCTGAAATTTCACCCTGATTAAAAAAACAGTAATTACTGTATGTCATATTAGTCAAAATTTGGTTCACAGCAAACAAAACTTTGTTATTAAATTATGTGCCAGCTTAGGTTTTATTTACTATAAAAGACACTATAAATTTAGTGTTATTTGCATGACATGAACAGAAATAGTGTGTGAGTCACAGACAAAACTCAAAGTATTTGTGAATACTTTTTAATAATTAAACAGATTATCTAATAAAATGTAATTGACTTAATTATCATAATTTAATAACTGATGAGGATAATACCTTTTATATTTGTGCATTCTCCAATCAATTGTGGAAAATATTATCTCCACAATAAACTATATTAATGAGACTCATTGTTATCCATTAGCAATGAATATTGTTACAATACAAAAAGCCACCCCATTACCAGGGAAAAAACGATGAATCAACTATATTAAATGTTTAAATAACTAATGAAAATAAAATGACTAAGACGCGACAAACGACAATGACCCAACCCAAGTGATTGACTCAATAAAATGAAATCAAACGAGAAGGTAAATGAAAATGAAACTAACAAAGTATAAATGAAATAAAAGGAGAAGAAATGAAAAGACACAAACGAATAATATAGAACAGAAAAGGAGAAATGTTACACTCAAATAAAGTAATGAAAAAGAAACCAATAAATAAATAAATGTAAATGATAATTATTAGTATTGACTAATTAATCAATGTAAATGATAATTATTAAAGTCCAATAAAGTAATGACAAACGAAAGTACACTAACCAAAGAAATGGAGTTTAAATGTAATAAATGACTCTATAATGATATGAACTTGTTAACAGTATAACTAACCATTGTAAAGTGAGAGATAGATAGATAGATTAGATAGTGTAGTAAAACTACAAATAATATTAATTAGATAAATAAATAATGTAAGTGTAATGTATTGATACAGTAGAAGCCCGATATAGCGCGGTTGTCGGGTGACATACTTTCCCCCGCGTTATAGGCGTAACCGCGGTATATCGGAAGGTGACCTGTACAGTGACAAATGATGGGGAGGGAGGACCGGGAAAAAGGCTACAGCATAATGCACTACTATATACTGTACATAAATTACGTCACCAAATTTAGAAATAAAAAATAAGAAAACTGTATTTTAATCCAATATTTTAATCTATTTTAATCCAATGGAATATAAAATACACTATTTATACATTGCTCACTCGACCTACTGTAGGCCTAATTGTTAAAGCAAAGCTTTTTATGTCGGGCGTCCGCACGGAGAGGAGTGAACAGAAAAAAATCGTTACGAGAGAAGCATCACGAAGAATCGTCACGCGCGTTCATTTGGCAAACGATAACAGCCGCAAATTCATACAGAATCAAATAATTTTTTGCATACAGCCCTGATTTGTAGAGTACTCAAGACCTTTTGTTTTTGGTGAAGATCGGTTAACGGAAAGGGGTAGTTTACCTGTAACGATTTTTTTTAAATCAAGGGTATCGAATAAGTACACCAGCGTAACCATTTTTTCATCCAGCGGGGAACTATACTAGCGATGACCTATACTTTTTTTTTGCTTAACCGTTTTCTGAAAGTCAAAATAAAATTTTAAGATCACAATCCGATAAAGTGTTAAGGAAAAGTTTCGAGATATCAAGGATGTAAGCAGAGCGTAGCGGAGCATTAACCAGTAAACACGCATTAATCTGAACTGTGTTGTCTACATAACTGTGTTACAGACACACACGTTGCAGTTTGTGCAACGACTAAACGCTTTGTTTAGTCTAATCGCAAACTTACTATCAACGTATTTGGAAGGAACGTTTCTTGGAAGTAAAGTTTCTTCGAGGTTGAGTGACCGCAGGTGGCTTCTCACAGATGGGACAAATTCTTCATGGAACCATTTACCGAAAATGTCACTTGTCATCCAAGCATTTTTTGTATTACAGTATGTGATGGGTAATGACGTCATGTTAACATGTTGAAAGCATCTAGGATTTTGGCTTTTCCCTATACAGAGAGGTTTAACTTTGTGGCTGCCTGATTTATTTGTGGCAAACAGGAGGGTAACTCTATCCTTATTTATTTTTAATCCAGATTTATTTATTGAATTATTCACATCCAGAGTTCTGGTAGGAAGCATTCGAAAATACAGAGCAGTTTCATCACAGTTATACACTTGATGGTCATTTAAATCGTTATCGATCATTACTTTGTTTAATGCCTGAGGAAAAAGTGCTGCAGCTTCACTGTCACATGATCGTGCTTCCCCTTCAATGCTTATCTGGCTTATACCATGACGAGATTTCCATCGTGAAAACCACCCATCAGATGCATTAAAGTCACTGTTGCCATGTAAATCACTATGGAATTTCACAGCTTGAGCTCTAATAACTGGTCCTGACAGTGGCACACCTTCACTTCGTTTTATTAAAAACCAGTACAGACACTCATCTAGTTCACTATCCTTACCTACTTTAGTCTTTTTTCTTTGCAACCCCACTTCACTTTCAACTGTGTTCACAAAACGTTTAAGTTTATCTTCTTCCTTCATCCACCCTCTAATTGTTCCTTCTGGGATGCCACACTCACGTGATAAACTTGCCTTTGACTCTCCGTTCTTCACACGATCAATTATTTTGAGTTTATCACTCACAGAATATGCTTTTCTTTTCTGCGACATCACAAAACTCTACACTATGCGAATTTATGACAAAGACTATACACTTTGATAAGATAATATCAGAGTATGATCTTATACTGTAATATAAGAGTATGAGGGAGAGAAGGGATTTAGTTGGCTGCTTGCCTTGGCATGAATTCTTAGAAACGTAGAGAATGTAAATACGGGGCAATTGTTTATGTCTACAGGTACACTTGAACTGGCAATTCTGGCTGTTGTTTACAACGCCATTTCCAACAACAAGCCTTTGTTTACAATAAACGCAACGCATTCCAATGTGGCTACGGAAGTCACGATAAACAATTCATAATTTACTCACTCTCTACAAGTAAGAATTTTCGCTAATAATGGGCGACATACTCTTCAATGCGTTATATCCGAATCCGCGGTATATCGGACCGCGCTATATCGGGCTTCTGCTGTAATAAAAAATTTTTTTGTGAGTTATAAAATTATTATTATTTGTTTAATTAATTAATTTCATTAATTAATTAATAATTAATTAATTGTATGCTTTTCAATTACTTCCAATTAAATAAGTGAGATTTTATGGTTTGAAAATATTTGTTTCTATAGACAATCTATTTATGTTGTCGGATTTATTATCCTCTCTTCTAACTTTGCTGTTCTTCTTCTTCCTTCTGGTATATTTCTTGAACGGCTCTAAATAATTTTTTAGAAGAAATAAATAACTAATATTTACTATACAAATAAATATAAACTCTTGTAACTGAATAATTATGTTTATTTATTAACATTTAAAATTATGCGCCACTTTTATGCGCGTGGACCAGGCTTTAGTTGAGCTCTGCTCGGGTCGCTAGTGTACAAAATGACAAAGTATATGTTTACAAAATTAATTATTTCAGATTCTTTGAACTGTCGAAATGGTCAGAGAGGGCAAGGAACAAGATACAATGCTTACAACTATATTAAGATAAATTATTATTGCTGAAAAAAAAATAACAGTATTATGCAAATTGTCAATTATTAAAATGAAATCGAACCATCCGTGGAATGACGTCACTGGCTCTGTAAGGCGGTGTTTGCTGCTGGCAGTGAAATAAAGTATGGCCGCCGCACCTCGACTTCTACGATGTAATGCCGACATGATGTTGGATCTTCTCCCTCAGAAATAAATGAGAATTCCCTTCTCTGCGAAGTTGTAGTATTCCTGGAAATAGTGTGTAGTATTCCTTCTTCGGCGATGTTGTTCTGTGATTGTTTGTTGGTGCAGTGTTGGGTGTTCAAATGTGTTAGATTCGTGTTCTGCTAATATGGTTTAAAATTTCCTCAAAATGGTGGTTGCTTTCTCGTTCTCGTAACTGGTATTATTACTGTAGTTGTTCTGGTTCAGTTTGGTGCTAATTATTAAAGGTTGGTGTTAAATTTCACTCGGTAACCTCTGTTACACTTTTTAAGGTTGCACTCAATGTTTTTTCACTATTTTCATATTTTTTGGTCTTCTGTCAGTAATTTCTGAACTGTTCACATTAACGATTAACAATAGACTGATGACTGAAAGTTGTCGTTTTGGGGTAATTTATAAAATGTCTTTTTCCTCTTCCCATTGTCTTTTTATAAATTTGCATGTCTTGGATCTGATTTCAATTCCTAAACATACATAACAAATTTTTCTATTTATGGCTGTAGCTCAGTTATATTAATTTTACAAAAATCTAACTATTCAGCAATATTCTTAAGTTAATTTTACATAATTTGATATATAACTGGGTCTGTTTTAAGTTCGGATAAGCCTAAAATTTACAATTTTTGATATTTATTGTAGGCCTCATATTTTTTACAAATTTAGTATTTACATGGTTTACAAGTGTTTTTATGTTAATATTTCCATGAAATAATATTACTCACTCCATAATTATTGCTGGTTGTTAATAATTTGTCGTTATAATACACCAATATTGATTAATTTACTTTTTATTTGAGTTGAGTACTCCTTAGGCCTAGTTTTACCTATTTTCAAATAAAGTTAATTTTCTTCTTTTGTCATTACATTTGTTATTATTTGTATCTGTACTGATTACATTTTCAAATTTTTGTGTTGTATATACTAGATTCTATTCATTATATTATGTAGTTTGATTGAATTTATTTATTTGAGTTTGACTCTATGATAGATGATTTTGGTTCACAATACTGGTTTGTTTTTCTATTGTGGTGCGTTAGTTAGTTTGACTTATACTTTATATATGGTTTACAAATTAATAAATAAAATATACAACATTCCTATTACCTACTTGCCTTCTCTGCCTTAACAAATTTGAAAATTATTTAACTAAATATCACTATAGTATTGACGACTCGGAACACTAAGTTTTTTATAAGTAAAAACGTAAAGTTTTACCTTACAGCCTAAACCGGCTTTCACCTTTAGAAGGCTTCATCAGAGGCTGCAAAGAAGTGAGTTTCCAATGTCGTAAAAGTGCACTTTTACCGTAATGATTTTAGTGTTTTTAATTTTTTAACGATCTCCTACGAGTGATTAAGATTTCTGAAGATGGCAATTCGTTGCCGAAACGCGTCAAAATAAGACGAGAAAAACGAAGTCGCACGACGGATATATGGTAAATATCTATTATATTAAAACTTTACGTTTTTACTTATAAAAAACTTAGTGTTCCGAGTCGTCAATACTATAGTGATATTTAGTTAAGTAACGGACACGTCATGGACAACGAAATCCAAGAATTATTTAACATTATTTTGAATAAACATAACATCTTATATCTACTAATTTTTTCATATCCCTTAATTATAATAAAAATATCTTATGCCTATTATTTTTAACTGTATCATCTAATGATAACAAAATATCTTATACCTATCATATTCCCTAGACATAATTTAATTAGAAAATAAAAACATCTTATTACTAGCAATACTGTCAGTCATTAACTGTCTTTTGTATTTATGTTTCTTCTGGTAACAACTTAACTGTGATAAAAACATCTTATATCTATTATCCTTATTTATCTATTTTTTGATTAACAAAAAATAAAAACATCTTATTACTAGTCATACTCTCAGTTATGAAGTGTCCTTTGGTATTTATGTCCTTCTTATAACTTATTTAACTGTAATTAAAACATATTATTAGTAGTGATACTTCTTATATATAATTTTAAACACTCTTATTACTAATAATATTGTCAGTCATTAGACTGTCTTTGATTCTTATGTTTTTTCTAGTATCATTCTACACTCATGGTAGTCCTTTTAAATCATTTTTTTCAACTCCTTCATTGAATATTTTTTATAGATTTTTAACTAGGTTGTTCACTACACTCACTGTAGTTTCTAACTTTTATCATATCACTTCACTATATATTTTCTACACTATGGTAGTCTTTTTAGTGGTTCGCTTTTACATTAGACTTATACTTAGTTTACAGTTTAGTTTTAATTGTATTGTATCTTGTAACTTGAGTTACTGGGTCTAACATATATGGGTTTTAATTTAGTTTCAATTGGGTATGTATTCCTTTATCAACATTTTGGGAATAGCTCTTTTTATTTCTGTTCTTTTTAGGAACCTTGACATATTTTGTCTCTTCTTTCTTATCATATAAGTAAATTCCTCCTCTTGTGTTTTCAAGTCTTTGTGGCATTATTTCAACGGATCTTATTTGAATATTTGGTTTCATTTAATGTTTATTTACAGCTCTTTGTTAACTTGTTATTGGTTTCGTGTCTTGGGGTTTCTCTGCTTCTTGACTTTATAAATTTCCCTTATTAAAATTGTTTTTACCTTTTTATCTTTTTTCTTTCCTTTTTACTGCTTCCCCAACCTACTGGGTATACTGCTGTTTTCTTGGGTTTTTATATAGTAGGTTATTCGTATATGGACCAAGAGTTTTCTTTGTTATTTAGTTAGATTTTATTAATATTTTATTGACTTAATGTACAGTTTCTTTAGTTTAATCTTTAACCATTTATTGTTCTCACTCACTATTGACATTTTCTTCTTTATTTATGTTGTATTAAGTTAAAATTTTAATGTGATAATTCTGTTATGCTACAATAGTGAACATGAGTAAGTGAGAAAGAGAATTTAATGTTAGGGAATACCCACTAGTAAGACTTAAATACTATAAAAAGTGCAAAGTGCCAGTGTAAAACCCCCCAAATAAATAGAAACCCTATTGATAGGTATAGACACCTAAAAACCAGTGATACACACTAAAGGTTAATGGTGAAAAGTGATAGTAAATAAGGATATTGTTATTATTAGGATTAAGATTAATTGTAGATGAGGAATACAATAGTATTCAGGAAAGGAATCCCATGGAAAGTCAAAAGTTAGTGTTACCATGGTTAGAGAGTAAAGTTTATATAAGAAAAAATATAGTAAAGAATATAAATGCAAAATCAATAAACATCCTATGTTCTAAGGGATAGTGAGTTAGATAAAGTAAATGGTGTGATGATGATTGTCACCAAAAAATAAGTAAGAATAAACAACTTGTAAACAAGAGTAGCATAATAACTGTTAAAGAATTGTTTGATTAAGTTTATGAATAGGAATATGGCTGAAAGAATTATACAGACCATAAGCCTAAATGTTATGTTATATTTTATAGAGAATAGTAAATAATAGACAAATTATAAACAATGGCAATATAAATAAGAAAAAAGATAAATTCATATAAATCTAATAATACTGGAAAAGCAGTTAGAAGATAATAGACAAACCATAATATTGAAACTAATGAAAACATACAATTATTATAAAACAGACCCAAAACAATTCAACAAATAAACAAATCATTTGTAACACAAAATAAAACATGTAGAAAGGTAAAATAATATATAATTTGTATAAATTAAGAAAATATAGCCAATTACTACCTAGGCCTATGAAATGCCTAACTGTATAAAACCAATAACAACAAATTGTAAGAAATTAACAAGGATATTAGCAAATCCAAGGCAAGTAACTAGTCAATGATAATTAGTGAATCATATTAAGAGATAAATGTTAAATTAAGGACTTAAAATAAGAAAGAAATGTAATTAGATAATATCAACATAACTGTCAAAATATTAATACATAAGCAAACCCAGCTTTGTGGGATGTCAAAATGATCTTTGGAAGAAAATACGAACAGTTGTGATAATATCTCATACTTAGATAAGAAGACAGAAGAATAATAGCAATCAGAAGATATACAGTCATTTCGAATAAAAATTCAAATATTATAACAATGGGCTTAAGTCATGAATAGCCAATGAGAGTCAATCAGTTACCATGACAACTGAACGTTATTTATGAATATTCCGTTAGAAACTGTTAGTCCATTATTGAAGCTCCTGACGAAGAGACGTCAAGCCGTAAATGACTCAAATTTTAATATACAACGATAAAAAGTAATCCAAATTTGATAAAATGAATAAGTAAGAAGATGATGAAGGACTAGGACGTCCAATTGAGGCCAAATACCAGAATAATAAATTATAAATTAATAAATTGCAATCAACTTATACCAAAAAGAAGCCAGGCGTACTTAAATCCCAAAATGATGGAAGATTGATGACTATCGATGACCCCAACCCATTTCAACTGAATGACATTACACCTCAAGTTAAATGATTTGATAAGTATTGCTGAATTACCCGAATTTATGGATTAAATTCTTTTTTAATTTTTCTCACAACACTTTGAACTCTCACTATAAACTGATGATATTATTTCTTTCAAAGATTAATTAAAAAATAACACACTAAACTTATGTGAACTAGAAAAATTAACCTGTATAAAAATTACGAACCTTTGAAACACACTTTATAACATTTCAGGAACAAATTGGAATTACTCCTCATAATATATAAGTACCAGTAATGTAAGGTAGTGTACTTTATTGTAATCAAATTGATATTTTTTTGTAATCACAAGAATCCAGAATCTGAACGAAATTAATAATAAACAACCAAGCAGACGCCATGTCTGACTAAATAATTCGTTCAGAATCGCTTCGCCGAACCTTGAGACATTTGTCTTATAATAATTGCCGGTGCAAATTTGTTTAATAACAAAATATAATTTTGTATATTACTGAATAATTACTAATCACAATTTAATAAACTAGTACAGAGTTGTAACCACTGTTCTTTATTTCATAGGAAAGTGCATTATATGATTTGTGTATTATTTAGCAAAGAGCAAAGGCGACGGTAAGCACTCATGTCGGAAACTCTGCGAACTATCAGCGAGATTTATAAACCCGTACAGGCGGGAGTAATCGAATTCACCATACCGTCATAGCCACGAACACTCAATCGTCCTATTTGTTATTTTAATTGTTTTCAATTAAAACAATTTGGCGCCACCCGGGATTTATGCACACATATTAAAGAACAGGTAAGGTTCCCACATCCGTGTACTGGTAATTTGAGAAATCGCTACGGACATCGTCAGCGTAAACATAAAGTAACGACTACAACGTGTGAGGCGAACACACGATACATACAATTTTACAGAGCACATAAGAATCTCTACGTTACAAATTGGCACCCAATGTGGGGCTCTAAGGAACGCAAGGATCTAGTCGTTACAAATTGGCGAGCAACTAGTGTGGCTAGAATTGAAGACTAGCGGCGGTTACGAAAAAGTATGAAACACTCCATGACAACAAGGGGAAAATCTAAGAAGAGGACTGAGGGTATCGACGAAGAAGAAATGGAAATGATTGAAGAAATGATCGAGGAAATGATCGAAGAGGATGCCCAAGAGGACCAACCAGGAAACCCAATCCAAGAAGAGGAGATGGAACAACAGGCGGGTGACAAGGGAGAAGCTAGAGGAGACCCAAATCTACTAAAGATAATGGAATTAATAATAGTATGAATAAAAAATTCGACAGAAATGACGAAAATTGTAAGCAAACGAATGAAAAAATAGAGCAAATGAAGGAAGAAACTATTGGAAAAATAGACCAAAACAGTGAAGAATTGAAGAAACAACTCAAGGAGGACATAGAACTTCTAAATAATAAGATGGAAAGCAACCATGAAGCCTTGAAGAGAAACCAAGAGATCTTCGAAGAGAAGAGTGAGGAATTAAAGAGACAGATCAAGAAAGATCTGAAAACACTGAATAATAAAATCGAGACCAATAGTGAACTTCAAAGACAATTGAAGGAAGACAGTGAGAAGAATAGAGAAGAATTAAGATACATACTAATAGAGTATTGTGAAGAAGTCAAGCAGACAAAAACGGGGATGAATAAGAAATGGGAAGAAACAAATTACCAAGTAGATCAACTTAATGACACATTAGATAGTGGTTTCACACGATTGAATGAAACGCTAGACAGCACTTCTGAAGATAGCCAAGAAACGTGGAATAAGAACAGGGAACCGGTAACTCAGAAAATAAAAGAGAAGGAGGAGGAAATAGAGAATAAAGAAGACTCAAAGGCATTGTTAGCTAAAAGGAAAAATAACAAAAACAAAGAGAAAATTAAGCACATAGAAACCAACCGTAGAGGAGTAAAGAAGAACCAAATAATTAAGAAGATTAAGAAAACAAAGGATATAGGAAAAATATATAAAAAGAAACTAATAAAAACAAGAGGAGAAGTGGAGATGAGGAAGCATGAACTAATTAATGTGTTTAATTTACCAATGACCGACAAAAGCAAATTAATGAAATATAAAGATTGTAGGAAGACTTTAAAAGAAATTATTGAAGGGATTCACAACAAACCAGTGAATAAAAACTTCAACAACTCTATATTCAAATGGAAATTACCTGAAATAGAAATGCTGAATAAAAAACCAATGATAACATTAATGAGGGAGGTACAATTAACTTCTTTGATTAATAAACAACATAATATAGTGAATGATGTAGGCATGGATACAAATGAACAAATGGTATTAGAAGAATCGTGGTGCAAGATAGAGGAGATCTATATCACAAGGACGGAAATAGTTCTACACACCAGAGTGATCCGAACGACAAGTGCAGATGAAATGCCATGGGTAAACTAAGTGAAGATAAACACCGAGAAATGGGACTGAGTTTCGGATTACTGACCAAGCCAACCAATGGAAAAGAAAAGAGAAAGTGAATTACAAAATTCAAAAAAGATATAAGACCAACTTACAATAATATTTAGATAACATATGAGGTAAAATATAAAATAAAGGAATAAGTTACAAAAATTCCTAAATAGTAAGAACAACAAACTTACTATAATATTGAGAAAATATATGAGACGAAACAAAATAAACAAATAAAGTGAAAACAAGAATTAATAATACAAAAGAATTAGAAAGGAGACCAATTAAAATAAATAAAAATAAAACCAAGCAAGAACTGCTAAGATTAATACATAAAATTATAAAGACTATGGAATATTAAAAAAAAAAAATGAACTGGTACAAGAAGGAAAAAAGAAATAATGTATAAAGCAAATATACAGCAAGTGGCTAAAGCAAAATAATGGTAATCAACAAAGAAGAAGAAAAGAAAAGATGTCTAAAATAATTAAAATGATCACAAGAAGAAAAGAAAAACAAACTAATGAAAAGTTAGAAATAATGAAATTAACAACTAAATAAATAAAAACAATCAACTGTGTGAGTAGATAATAGAATATACCAAAGGTACAGCGGAAGGAAGAATGAGAAAAAGGCTAAAATGATCTAAAAAACCATGAAATGGATAATCCCCAAAATATTATTAATGAAAGTCACGAGATGACAAAAAGGTATTTAAGATTGACTGAGAATAGGTCCAGCAATCAATTAACTGAGCAGAGATGATGTTCCTCTGATCTCAGAAAAAAAGGTAATGGAAGAAACCAGCTACTAAAAGTTAGGGAAAAAATTATGTAACAGGGAGAACGCACTAATGGAAATAAATAAAAATGGATCTAAATAAAAGGGAGTGGAACAAGTAATGCTGTCTGTTCTGTTTTTGGTGATTACACTGTTGTTTGTAAGATTTGAGTGTGGAAGTGGAAAATAACAACTGGAAATATACAAACACACAAAAACACATAGAAACAACATTCTAGGCGAACAGATACATTTTAAATCATACATACTATTTGAACACCATTGTCACCAAAACAGAATGGACAGTGCTCTTAGCATCAGCCTCTAATGAATCTCACTGGTTCAAGCAATAAAGGTAAACTTTTTTTAAATTTTATCTCAAATATTTGTGTTCTGCATCAGAATTGTGTATATTAGTTATTAATAATACCAGACACGTTACGAGAACAAAATGCAATAAATTTATAGTAGAATTGTTTTTCAAATACTGATAATAAATAGACTCTAGGTGGAATATCTGTTGAATACTGACTGAAAGTTCTAAAATTTACAAAAATTGGTTTGTACTGTGATAACAGTGTTGTATTGAAAGGGCGTAGATGTACAGTATAATGATTTCTAATTGAAACAGATTTGTTTTAATTTTTGTCCTTAAAATATTATTAGTTGTGTTTTTTAATTATTGTGATGAGAAAAGATTTGCTTTTCACAAGTTGTAACAGTACAATTCTGGCCCTATTGTATTTTGGGGAATAATCAATTTAAATTGTATTTTTATTCAAAGAAACTAGTAAAGTTTTATGAAGGTTTGCAACTGCGCAATATCGAGTGAACAGAATTTGCTTCAAGGTCGGGAATATACACGCAGAAACAACAACGTTATTTTGCATACTAATGTGTCAACAAGCTGCACCCATGTATACGTCATCCAAAAGTATGCAACCACGCAATTTCTGAGCTTGTAAACAACTAAGGTGTGGATCTCTACACAAAGGAACGGGTGACGTAGTTACTCCCCACTTCCGAATTGAAGCGTTGCAAATCGTTCTCAGTCACAAAATAGCAGCAAGGCTGGCCGGCTGTATATCTAAATTTATTAAAACTAAGTCTCGGACGTCCGCTCGTACAATGCAAAAGTGAAGTATTTTATATAAAACTAAGTAACAGTTCAACGTTAGACCATATAAAACGTAAAAACAAAGTTTAGCAAAGTTTTAACATCTATAGTGCGAGTTCAGCGACGGGACGTCTGGAGGACTGATTTCAGCTAAGTGACAAATGGGGGGTACTAGAAAAATTTGAATAAGGGTCAAATACAAAATTTCAGTTATTAAATTCAATAATAAAAAATGAGCTCAATTTGGAAAAAATCAACAAAAATTGTACCATAAGAATGCGAGTGTGAGTGAATGAGAGAATATCTAACTATATTTAATAAGTGCTGGGTTGTGAATAATTTTAATAATGATATCATAAAAATATAATTGAATATGTTATTTTGGAGGGTTGTGAAATGTTTAAGGGGAATTTTAATTTGAATAGTGGAACTGCGTCTCATGGCGCAATGCCTCATGGCAGATAGTAGCGTGCTTGTTTTCGCACAGTAGAGTCACATTCAGTGTACGTAATATAACAATAAAAGGTAATGTCATTGGTAAACATTTCAAGCAAGAGTAAATTATTTCAGATAACACATTCTGCTACTTCTGGTTCGCTTAACCAAATTCTGCCCTTAAAGGTAAGCAAATCTAATATTTTCTTGTATTATCACAAGATGGCGCCTGAACAAAACATTGGTGAAAGTTATTGATATTACATATAATAAAAAATACATTAAAATAATTAATATAACAAAGTTGTGTTTTTCTTGTTTCATAAAAGTTTTTAAATAGTATACCTGTTGTTAAGTCAACAAATTGTTTAATTAACTGTAATTTATTCTGTATGTAGGTACAACACAGAAAGAAGTTGCCTTCATGGAGTCGCCCACAGTCAGCTGGTTTTTCAGGGATGGAAAGGAGAAGTAAAATTGCTGCTAAAATCTATGATCAAGAAAGGGGTAAGGTAAAATGCAATTAAGTGTTTAACATTATCAGCTAAACAGTGTCTTTTATTTAAATTTAAGATTGCAGATCTAACTAGGAACATACCATGTAAATGCCTATATAAGAATCAATGATGGTACTTAACTACTCTCCACCTTTACTGGGCTTTTTGAGTTTGGCTTCCTGTACAGTGTAAATAGACGCAGTATACGGAGTGTGTTAAGCCCCGTGTTGGGATCGACAATTTGTAAACGGATGAGATCCGCTCCCGTTAAATTTTGGTTATTTAATATTTGGTTGAATATTGGTTAAATGAAATAATTTGTTTATTGTATTGTTCGGGTTCACTGAGTTCGTATTTGAATTTTGACGTTCTCTCGGTGCTAATACGAACCTATTTGTGTGCCTTCTCACTGAAAATGGAAGTAATCAGTTATACAGTTACTTACTTGTAGTGTTGTTTTAATAATAAAGCTGATGGGTATTGATGGTCAGAAAGTTTAAAATTATTCAAACCCACTTGTTACTGCCACTACTGCTGCCAACTATAGATGCTGTCCACCTAAGCTGCAACGTCTTAGTCTAGTAAAAATAATTAGTCAAAAACTCTTGGATGGATTATAAATTAATTTTATTCTCGAACTCATTTTTGAATTATCATTACAATACAATAATATTATTTATCTTCCTTTAATTCAAAGTTACTGATGGACTCTTTAAAATTATTATATCCAAGGGTTACAAGTCTGACTCAAATTGTTCGTCGCCTTGGACGCTAAGAATTTTGTTAAATTATTTAATAAATAAAGCAGGTTCTTTGAGACTGCAAGATACAAGCAAAACTAAAACACTGCACTACTATCATGGTTTAGTAGTAGGAGAGTGACAAGATTATTAAAATTCCTTAACGAATACCATAAAAAGTGAACATGTGATTATTGTTGATATTTGAGGTTAAACTAGTTTCATTGTAACATGAATTAATCAACTTTAAATAATTAATATATCTTTAACGATTCTAACATATTGTAGCGTGACAGATAAACACATAATAATGAATGGCATTGATCATTAGAATAATATAAGATCATAACATTAAATCCGAAGAAAGCATTAAAATAATATAAAGAATTAATTCAGAGCAACTGTGCAGAACAATCATGGATATTAAAAGTATAATTTCGAATAAAAGCAATGTTACTAGTGATGAATCATCAAAACCAGTGTAATAACCCAAGGTTTTAAAAATATAACCCAGGAAGCTAAGGAGTATTGTAATATTTACTTTTAAGTCACTGTTCTGGGCGGCAATTGTAATATACCACTCTTACCTACTCTACACTTTAATAATATTATTACATATATCTAACAAGATATGTATGACAAATACCATAATTTGGTATTTGTCGGTACTTACCAAATTCCTTATTTGCCGGGCTCATTTCTTCTTTTATAAACTGTGTTATACCTAAGGGGTTCCAGGGTTTCGGGTACAGGAAGATTTCGAAACACAGTTGATGACACAATTGATAACAAAATATTCTGGAGGTTAACCATTAATTTTAATTCACTCTCAGTTAATACATACATAACCATGTGTTCACAATAATGACGTCAGGTGATCTGACTCAAAACAAAATGGCGGTTACTTTATATATCTCTTGGTATTCTTTTAATTTCTTTATTTATTGGATTGATATCAATTTAACGTTACTGCTGCAGCTTCAAAATTATTAATTAATAGTTAATTATTTCTTACACAAACCAATGCCCTCGGCATAGGTGTTTATGGCCATACATTCACTCTCTCATTCGCACATTCAATTTTAGACCCATACATTCTTCTGCTTTAACAATTTGACATTAATGAGCTCATGAGATATAAAATAATAAAGGAACTTCTCTGGTTAATCGGTGTTGATGTCCATCCGTTGGTTGTGCATGCTGCCCATGGTGATGGCCGGTGTTCGCCTTTTAGTCTGCCGTTCAATTAGATTGATGTTTACACTGAATTTACATATTTAGTATCTTTATGTTATCAAGTTATATGAGCCTTTCTTGCTCCACTACTGTGGCCAACATTTTGCCAATTATATTTAAACTATTGTAAAATTTTATGCACACAACGCTACATCGCTGTGGCTGCTATGAAGAATGGCGTTGAAATGAGATCGAGGCAAATGTAAAATTGCGCTTGTATGTGTGTAGTTCTTACGTCATCCAGCTTTGTTTTTTCTGGACAACACCTCGTTACACACATTGTACTCAGTGCGTCATTGTTCTTATCGATGACGGAGCTGTGCTATAGCCCAATCATAATTCATATTGTCGTACTTCGTCATACACACCGCCATGGTATATTTTGATGTTTTCACGTCCACCGGCGACCTTGGTGTTTTACTCTGGCCGAATTTGCGTTGTTCCTTTTTCCAGAGGGACAATGGACCTAACCATTCTGTATGTTTTAATAATTACATAATACAAAATATTGAAAATCACCCTTAATTCCCATAATTCTGGTACTGGATCATTCTGTACTGTTACAAACCCCCTCAAGGAAAATTTTTGTGTGGGAACACAAAAAATTTCCTTGACTCATTCACACTTTCCTAAAAGGATCAGTCTAGATATGTCACCACAACCCCCTGTAACGTTACACAAAAAAAATTTTATCATTACTTACCCTTGGTCCCATGATGTTGCTCGCACCCTCTGACCTTACTGGACTTCTCCTGAGAGATCCCTACACCATAAGGCCATGAGGCACTCTACACTCCTGTTCTGACGCTCCAGCCAGCCCAGGACTGCGGTCACAACACCACAAAACTCTGAAACATCCAATACAAAATTCAAAATAGTGGTATAATACACTTACATATCTACAACTGATTTTTTCCCTTTTAGACGCATTGGTTTGTGTTTGGGGCATTGGTTTGGTTTTTAATTCAAAAGGTTCAACCTCACAACTACAAGACTTAGAATACCTTGATTTTTTACCACCACCAAACTCAATTTCTTACTTGTAAGGAAATAACAACATATCTATAACTACACATATAACACAATATATCAACAATTCTTTAATATACCCCAAAATACCTTCACCTAATTATTTCTACAAATTCAGCTTACAACAATCATGGCAGACACTTTTATTATTTAATTTTTGGTTACTCAACTTAGATTCACTTCTTCTATTTTGTAAATGGCAGCTTACTATAATATTTTTATCAACTTCATTTGTAACTTTAGATTTTCAACTTTAAAATATACTATCTCTTAACACTTGTTATCGTCATTACCCCTGTAACGACCTCCTAACCACACACTCTATTGCCATCAACATAATAAAACATCATAAAACATTGTACATTACATATTAACATTGTTACATTTACCTTACATTAAACAATTTAAATTTACATGATTTGTACCAAACTTTATCACATCAATTCTCAATTAACTTTCAATTATTTGACATTTGTTTAGATTCTATACAACAATTTCAAATTTATCCTTACCTTTCTGTTACATTACCTTCCTTTGTTACCTCACCTTCCTACCATGAATTCTCCTTTTCTAACCCTTCTATCCTTACTCGTTTGGGTGACTCTCTATTATTCATTATTTTCTCTGTCTTATTTTGGCATCTGTCAACCTAACCTTACTCACCTCTTTTTAACTACACTAACCGCTTCTAACCATTAATACATTTTGACACCAATATCTCTATAATAACCCCCTTCACAAATCCCATTTAAAACCTCTGGCACCGCGCCTTTTTTGTACTAGTATGTGTGTATTCCCTCACTATGCTCATTCCATCATTGGTTCCTGACCCTTTCAGATAACCCTTTCCGGCACACAACGGTCCACTCCCGTCTCAACATCTCTCGTTGGACTCCTACACCAATACCCTTATTACAAAATATCACCATCAACAACAAATATAATTACCACTCACATCACTCAACTCTACATATAATTACTAACCACTGTGTCCCTAAAATATCTAACACCTCTTTATATATTATCAGCATCTCAACACTTTATTTTCCCTAACTCCCATTAACTCTATCTTATCCTTACTACCCAAACTCTTTACAACATTTCAACTTAATACACCATTACAAAATTCATCACTTACCAACTAACAACAATACCTCTCAATACCCAAATCTATTACCTGCTTAATCATTTACTAACCCTTATAACCTGAATCTCATAATATCATTTAAACTTTCTTTTGTTATTTAAAATCGTACAATACATGCTTACCTAAAAAATACATAAAATACACAACAGTAAATACACAAATACATAGACATCAATACACAAAAATATACAATTCACATAATCACTAAATCATTTACCATAATCAGTCCTAATCAGTCCATTTTTAAAAACACTGTCCACACAATTAAATGTTCATAACACAATAGAATATCTATCCTCCATCGTCAAACAATAGCCTTATCTTTGGTCTGTACAATTTATTTTTTATTAAATACATTATATTAACATCATTAATATAATACACATTTAAATTCTTATATTTTATAAAACCATCATAATTAATAGGGTTATTACCTATCAATTCATCATACAACCTGTCACGATTGGTTATTGTCCTGTCACCTCCAGTATAATTAGTCACCACTAGGTACGTTATAAAGTCATTTTTTCCATTATCATCTTCTCCTACTGCTATATCAGCTTCATTACAAGGTAAGTATTTACTTTTATTATCAATCATCTCTACTCCTAACCTTTCCATAAATTCTTCATAATTTCTACTCATCTTAAAAATCTCTATTTCTTTCTTTCTCTCACCATATTTCTCACAATACCTCTCTACACTCTCTCTCTCAATATATCTCTCTCTATCACACCAAGCTACATTCTCTCTTTCAATATTTGCAGGGGATACTAACTTATCATTACAGCACCACCTGTGAAGTGCACAAAAAACCAAGGGAAATTTATCTGTAGACCTATCGTCTTTCACATATTCATCGAAGGCACTCTCGTCCTTCCTAAACACACATGAAGTCTTTACTTCACCCCCTACTACAACATTACGGGAAAAATTTACCCCCTGCAACCCCTTTATCTGTAAATTCTCTCTATACTTTCTCTCTAATTCATCAACACTTTTTATCACTTCATTATCAAATTCTACTCCCATTATACTTTTATCACCACTCTCAATACTCACACAATTATTTTCTAACACCATATTTTTAATTCTATTATCATAATTCTCACCACTACTTACCTTGTCTTTATTTTCATTCAATTTATTTGATTCTCTACTATTCTCTACCCCCATTTTACTCTCGTAATTTTCATCTACTTGATTTAGTTTGACCTTTTGTAAAGTATTCTGCTTTTTTAGCTCATTCTCAAGGCTATCGAATTTTGCATTAAGCGTACCATTCATTTGATTGAATTTGTCACTGATTAATGTGAATATATTTTCTAATGAGATTTTATTTTCAACTACTTTGGGCGTTGAGCTAATGTGCCTTTCCAATAAAATGGATTCTGTCTCTGTGTTTTCCATTTCCATGCTATTATTATTTTCTGCCATTTTGTATTTTAATATTTTAAATGGTTATTTATCTTTATTTGTATTTGACTACGCAATTTACTCAACTCGTACTTAACTATTCAACTTCAACAACATAACCTCTCATTCATTATATATCGTCTTCTGTGTTTCTCCATCTATCTGTTTTATATAAATTAATTTTATATAAAGTCCACTGTGAGGGCGTCCAATTGTAATATAACTTTATAAGTCACTGTTCTGGGCAGCAATTGTAATATACCACTCTTACCTACTCTACACTTTAATAATATTATTACATATATCTAACAAGATATGTATGACAAATACCATAATTTGGTATTTGTTGGTACTTACCAAATTCCTTATTTGCCGGGCTCATTTCTTCTTTTTATAAACTGTTTTATACCTAAGGGGTTCCAGGGTTTCGGGTACAGGAAGATTTCGAAACACAGTTGACGACACAATTGATAACAAAATATTCTGGAGGTTAACCATTAATTTTAATTCACTCTCAGTTAATACATACATAACCATGTGTTCACAATAATGACGTCAGGTGATCTGACTCAAAACAAAATGGCGGTTACTTTATATATCTCTTGGTATTCTTTTAATTTCTTTATTTATTGGATTGATATCAATTTAACGTTACTGCTGCAGCTTCAAAATTATTAATTAATAGTTAATTATTTCTTACACAAACCAATGCCCTCGGCATAGGTGTTTATGGCCATACATTCACTCTCTCATTCGCACATTCAATTTTAGACCCATACATTCTTCTGCTTTAACAATTTGATATTAATGAGCTCATGAGATATAAAATAATAAAGGAACTTCTCTGGTTAATCGGTGTTGATGTCCATCCGTTGGTTGTGCATGCTGCCCATGGTGATGGCCGGTGTTCGCCTTTTAGTCTGCCGTTCAATTAGATTGATGTTTACACTGAATTTACATATTTAGTATCTTTATGTTATCAAGTTATATGAGCCTTTCTTGCTCCACTACTGTGGCCAACATTTTGCCAATTATATTTAAACTATTGTAAAATTTTATGCACACAACGCTACATCGCTGTGGCTGCTATGAAGAATGGCGTTGAAATGAGATCGAGGCAAATGTAAAATTGCGCTTGTGTGTGTGTAGTTCTTACGTCATCCAGCTTTGTTTTTTCTGGACAACACCTCGTTACACACATTGTACTCAGTGCGTCATTGTTCTTATCGATGACGGAGCTGTGCTATAGCCCAATCATAATTCATATTGTCGTACTTCGTCATACACACCGCCATGGTATGTTTTGATGTTTTCACGTCCACCGGCGACCTTGGTGTTTTACTCTGGCCGAATTTGCGTTGTTCCTTTTTCCAGAGGGACAATGGACCTAACCATTCTGTATGTTTTAATAATTACATAATACAAAACGTTGAAAATCACCCTTAATTCCCATAATTCTGGTACTGGATCATTCTGTACTGTTACAGTATATAAAGAAGCAACCCAGAGTATTACTAAACCCCCAACAAAGATGAGGAATAAATTAAAAGAGAAACCCTGAACAAGGCAAGATCCACCATAAAAGGTGATGTAGTTCAAGAAACCAGAAGAAGATGAAGTAACCCCAAGAAACCCGATGGCATCCAGAAGAAGATGAAAACATACAATTCATAGAAGCAAGAAGAAAAGAAGACATCATTGAAGAAAGAAGAAGAAGGCAGCATCCAGAAGAAGAAGGAATGCTCTTATAAAAAACACCCATATTCCCATATCCCAAAATAAATAAAAACCACAATAATAAAAAGTATAACGAAGTATTCATGAAAAGAAACCATATGTACAATAAAATTAAGAATAAAAGTGTATAGAGTAAGAGTTGCCAGTGGACCAAGGTGAAACAATAATATAATACCCAAAGAACAAATCTTCATTGTAACCCGCAAACAAATCTCTTGATGTTAATAAGACTAAACAACCATTTAGAAATAGCATCAAAGAGTGTAAAGTGAACCAGTGCTAGTTTGTGCATTATAAAAAAATAAACCTTATGTTTCAACCTTGGCATCCACAAACTGTGTAAATAATGAAAAATACAACTTTGAGTGACTTATGATTTGTACAAGGTGGATATAATACATGTAATAATATCAAGCTGTCAATCTGTTTGACATGACATTTCTTTAAAAATGAACAAAAACAGATGCAAACACAAAGTGACAGGGTACAATTACCCCAAACCATATTAAAAACAGTTTAAAAACTGAGTAATTAAATTTAAGATAAGAAATAGAATAAGAATGTAGAAAATAAGGTTTTGTTTATTTGAAATAGGATATTTTAAAAATGTATTAGTAATAAGAACCTTTTAATAAGTTTGGAACCACTAACATCCCATTGTAAAAACGTTTATTACTTGTATTGATAGTAATAATTAAATAAGATGTTAGATGGGGAAAAACGTTCTTTGTAAATAATATTTCTGTTTTAAGTTTTGATTATAAAAAATGTCTAATTAGTTGAAGACAACCATTATTTAAAAAAAATTTCTTATCTGTTAATAGTATTGAGACAGATACTAATTGTTGTTATGTTTAACAGAAAAAATGTTTAATTTATATTACCATGTTAAAAAGTCAGAGAGGGTATAACACAGTATGTATTGTTTATATAAAAATTTGTATGAAAAATTGTTAAGAATCTAGGCAAAATGATGAAAACTAAACATCATTAAAACTGAGTAACTAAGTACTTAAATGCATTTAAACTGAAGGGATTTAGATAACATAAACCAGAAATGAAGCCATATAATTAGAAATATAACTTAGAAAGATTTTGTAAAATTATAGCCAGGATTATAAATAAAAATGGAAATGACAGAACTCAAAAATTTGGAGAAGGGAGTCATATATTCCAACATAATATTTTAAAACTTAACCAATTCATATAATTGCAAGAAATTAAGGGAATATAAACCTTTTATTACAATATGAGATTAATAATCATAAATATAACTTAAAAATGGCAGAATTTGCATAATGACAGGAAGCTGATTTTGAAAATTTACAAGATACAAAATGACGGTAAAATTACCAATTTTAGATAAAAAACATAATAAAACGGCATTATTCGATATCAAAATACGCCGAATGAACTGAAGGATAAAATTAAGTAACAACTAGCTAATAAATTTGAATAATAACCAAAGTTTAAGCAGTTATATAATGTAATTTTAATACATGCACAGGATGCAAAGTAAAATTCGAACAATGTAAGGAATAATATTGCTTTGGCTAAGATTTTAGTCGAAAGTGAAGGAAGTAGAGAGTTGATTATTGAACGTTGTACGGGACACTTGACACGAGTAATTAAAACGAGTTAACCTAGTTTCTAGTACCATAATGGCGAATCAGTGTGTGATACGAATTTGAAAATCGCGAGTGGCGACAAAAAACATTTCACAACATCGACACAGTGACATAAACACTTACAAAAGACTAAATAACATTGTATAGCACGAAACGACAGTTAAATAACATTTTAAACGTCATAAAACAGTATATAACATAACCATCATTAGTGCCTGAACGACAAAAAAGTGAACTGACTGAGACGTTAAATAACGCTTAAATATATATTAAATATATTAATATAATATAATACATTAACTTCCACCTACCTGGAAAGTTTCGTTTTGTATGGGCCAGGATCCTTTCGGACGAATGCTAGATACAAACATGTGTTTCAAAGGTTCTCGAAATAACTAACTCTACACATCGTTATGAAGAGAATTGATAATTTTAATACTCAAATGTTGAAATTATTGTTTGGCAAATAGATTTACATGTAATCAAATATTGTGCAACTCGTGCATCTTGTAACGGAACTTACCAACTATAGCTTACCTTATCTTTTCTAAACCACAAACACAATTATAAAACACAAACAGAAACAGCCCAGCTTTGCTCGCTCTCACATTCATTCTAATTTATTTTGCCCTTAACATTTCAGTATTGATAAAATTCCCCCCACGGCGGCCACGCAGTCTTCACGCACAGTCATGGTTTTCACAAATGTTTTAATGGTGGTGTCCGAATAAACACTCGATTGGTTTCTACCAAATGGATGTATTGTAGTAACAAACTTTTTTCCACTAATATTTGAGTTTATTAGTAAAAATAATAGAAAAACTTTTGTATGAAGCCTACTTCGTTCCTAGCCGGCCGGCTTCAATAATGGAACTGCGCAATGTGCTTGATTGAGCTGGCGGAAGCGGCGATGCCACTAGGTTTTAGTCGCCGTATAATGTTGATTTGCTGTTACTCATGAGCTCTATGCATGGAATATGGTCATTATATGCGCCACATGTGTAGCTGATATTTGCATGTGCCACACTGATGTCACTAATAGTGGGCAGTCCTTAGCAGCACTTCCGGAAGATCTGTGAGGAGACGATGAATACTTTTTCCCTCTAGCCATCTTGTTTTTCATACTGATCGCGTCCCTCAGGCGCGTGGTTGCGTATTGGCGTGCGTGCGTCACCACACATGTACAGATTTCTTAGAATTTTGTGGAGGTGCAAATTCCTTAGCCGCATTACACAACTGCAAACTGTGTTTCGCTTTGTTACACCACAGTTTCTCAACACGTGTTCCTTCACAATGGAGATAACGTTCCAAAATAAAATTTTATGAAAAGCCCGCCCAAAATGAAACAAATAAAAAATATAATTACCCCAAACGGTAAAAAATAACAACACCCAAATTTTGACACGCTACAATACCCCCTCGATGAGAATTCTGCTGTTCATAACAGAAGAAATCTCATCGATAAACCCCGAAGAGGACCGGTGAGGAACTGGTGCCAACAACCCCCTTGTTCTTAATCTGCATGGGTACACGACCCCCCTGGCTCAGCGACTATGGACTCATCTGAACGAGATCACTGGACTTCTCCGTAAGAGATCCCAACACCGAGAAATCGAACAGACTCGTACCACAGCGCACCTCGCCTTTTAGCATGCTATCCCCAAATATCCTCAAACCCTGGCTTAAATTATGCCAGATCCTCCACCGATATGTTTCCCCTTTTTATGCAAGCTGGGCTGCCTTTAGCAAATACTGGGCTCACACACACTCACATTACATGTTGACATAACACATAGTAAAATTGAAAAATTCTTTTAACATTTATGAAACATTTAAAAAAAATCCAAAATGATATACTCCAAAAAATTCTCTTCCTGGTTTTCTGTTTTCTACTTAAAATGCATTACTTTAAACCTTTCTCCTACTCTAAACACATCCTTAATCTAACATGTAATCACTTACAATCTAACAGTACAATGCCATACAATCAGTCAATAAAATAAACACGTTAAGTACACACATAATAAAATAATCATTACTCAAAAATATTCAAATGCTGGCAGGCGAAAAATCAAGTTTTTTTTTCAAGAAATTAAAAATTTCCAAAAATTTTAAAATTCAAAAAAATTTAAATTTATTTAAATGTTTTCTTCATATTTAGACATTATTGGAAAATTGGTTTAAATTGATTAAACAAACAGACAAAACTGACTTCCTACTATACAAGCTTAGTAGGTGTATGACCTCATCAGCTGATCGAAACTAGGTCAAGTCCAAGACCCTTGACCTACATATGTTATGCACAATTTCTATCTAAAACACATTTGACATCTGTAATATCCTACCTTGAAATACAAAACATAATAAAATAAAACATTTAAAACAAACAAAATATTAATATAATAATCAAATTGACATTTAAATTATTTAAAATAAACAATTCTTAATTTTACATGATTTCCAAATTCTGTCACTGGTTTCGAAAATAAAATTTTTATATTCTTTATCATAAATCTCTCTCTTTATTCAACAATCTTACTTTAATCTACTGTGGGTGATGTAAATTATTTATTCTCATTGACTGTATTAGATCTGTATACATATATAATCTTTAGTTCTCTGACTCTAACATTCATCAACTTCAATTACCATGACACCCATCTCTACCAAAATATCTATTCCAAAACACACTAACCCCAACTTATCATTTAACACAATTCGCCACCTTCTCCACATATATATAAAAATACTCTCTAACCCTTTGTACATAGGATACGTGTTTCCCCTACCCAAAACTCAATTCCCTTATTTGGCCCCTGGATTCCACCTAAGGCGGCCCCTCCTCACTAAAATCTATCCCTATCCCGTCCCAACCCTTGTTGCGAACTCCTACATGACACTACCCCGTAATACAAAACTGCCATCCCCAAAAATCTCAATCTCATTACCTTACTACAAATACAACAAAATAACATCATTAATTATACACATAAATATATCACTCAAAATCTACATAAAGTCTCCATTACTACTGTGTCAACATCAATACTACTTAAAATTCTACAACATACCTTACTTCAAAACAACATTACATCATATTCATCTCTACTATTTCAACTTCAACTTGGACAGGTCTACATGTCCCACAAAATATTTATCACCCAAAACTATCTCTTGTTAACTTTCACAAATTGTTACTTTTTTCTCATTGTAGCAAATTATTTTTATCATTACTTTAAAATATCTGTAATATATTAAAAACATTACCTTGAACACCAATTACTTGGAACATTTGTAACCAATATACCAGTGACCTGTTATTGCTGATCAGCTGATCCTCCTAACACAATGAAAATACATCTCACAATTGAACAATTTACATGAAATATATATATTGTAACGGTACATAACCCGGTCCCAATAAAGTAAATCATGAGAATAAAAGTCAGAAATGGGTAGAACTAAAGCTCGCTCAAAATTTAATTATATCACTCCACATAATAAACAATTCGAGTGGTATATAGTGCAAAGTGAGTTCTAGTGTACCCATTGAGGTGAAAAAACCAAAGTGAAATTAATGTATTACTAAACTGTGCTGTATGTTTTGGATAGGATAAAACTATGGAAGTAGTATGTGATAATACTAATTGATTTTTGTAATTTTATTTATTTATTGTAATTTATATTGTATGAACCACAATTTGTTATACCCAAGTTAATATTATATTGTTTCAAATAATTATGTTAGATTGTAAGAAAACCCAGGGTTAATTTTAAAAGACATAAAAATTTTAACTACCAAAGATAATATAAAATTAAAATAATCCTATGAAGGAAATGACAACAGGAAGTAGTACCGGGTATGAACACTATTCGAGACTAAATAAATAATATATAAATTTATTTAATGATAATAAAATGATAAAATATTTATATACAATGTCATAAAAAAATTAACCAAAACATATTATGTAAATTAAATTAGTAAATAAACCGGAATGGAAGGGAATTATTTTTCCATAAATAAAATATAAATTTATAATAATCACAAACTGCCTACATAATAAAAATACTATGTGTTACTAAGAGTGATGAAAAATAACAAGTATTGTTAATAAAATATAAAAATTTCGAACTAAACCGGAGAGTTGAAGAAACGATGCGACAAAAATTATAAAAAAATAACCTTTTTTGGACGTTGGAGGAGGCGAAATTCACGCAAGAGTAATAAACAAAGTGAATACTAACTAATTATACCTGAGGAATCCAAATTAAATGGTGTTATACATTAAAAACCAGTGGATGAAACCATTCTGAGGATCCAATATAGTTCGGCCTACTTCCAGTGTACAATCAGAAAATACTCTAAATGAAAAGGAAATAATAACGCAAGACGTACCTCATCACAGAATAAAACTTCAATCCAGTAAGGACAACACGGAGCGAGGTAATATAAACATTTTTCATAATAAGTCCAGAAGAAAACTCGTTTTTTAACAGTGAAATAGAACAAAAAATATTCATTTTATCATATGTTTCTTTCAAAAGTAAACAAATACATGCTGCTCTCTTACGGCAATTCCGGAAACTACGTAATATTTGAAAAATAAACAAAATTATTTATTAATTTTTGATATTTGTAAAGCTTAGCAATTATCCATTTCTGACACTCTCATTACACAAAGAATTCACCCTGAACCCTGGGGAATTACTAAGAATTATGTAATAACTGATGTATTTTATTATAGCGTAATATTGGTTAAATAACAACATATATGTTTTGTTCCTTAGACAGATCTATGTTTACTCGGTAAAGTCGAGATGATGTTTTTTTTTTAAAGGGATTAATTGTGATACCTATATTTTGGTGGCTGGAGACAAAAGTCAATAATCAATAAAGCAATATTATTGAAAATTAATATTGAATTATAACGTGTTATAATTTATTGTAGTGGGTAGTTAATGAAAATTTCAGCACAACATACAGAAGAAATCGTCACAACAGAGGGGCAATAATGATACTTACTCTCTCTTCTGCATAAGGCTGAACAAATTACCTCCTTGACCCCAAATCACACACTCTCGATTTCTTTTAGATTGAGTAAAACAAGATAAACAAAATCCTTTATTTATACCGTTTAAAACGTCAGTTAGTATAATTCAAAAGTGACGCATACTGCGTGAGGCATATAATAACACTTTCGCAAGTGCACACCTCACATTAAGCGGTACGTTACAGAATTGGCGAACCCAACATTTGGGGCTTGACTAAAGGTGTACGTTTCGCTAAAGTGCCTCACATAAAAGCAGGACGTTACAGAAATGGCGCTCAACGTAAAAGGGCGGTAATTAGAAAAGAATTTTGATATTTAATAAAAAATATACCAAAAAATCTAATTATCGTTGGCAGTTATGAGAAAACAAGAAATGCCTAATACCCGAGGAAAATCGAAGAAGAGGGCAGAAGAAAAGGAGATTGAAGAAGGTGGACAGGAACAAGAAATAGAGTTAGTCACGGACAGTGAAATGGACCAACAGACAAGTGATACAGAAGAAACCGAAGTAGTTATGGATACGGAAAAGGAAATAGTGGAAGAGGATGCCCAAGGGGACCAACCAGACAAAGTGGTAGCCAGAGAAGAACCTAGTTGGCAAGATCTGATGAAATTTATGGCAGAACAATTTAAGGAACAGAATAAACAAACTAATGAACAATTTAAGAAACAGGAGGAAAAATTTGACAAAATAGATGAAAATTTTAGAAAACAGGAGGAAGCCTTGAAACAAACCAATGAAGAAAATAAGGAGAATTTTAAGAAACAGGAGGAAAACTTAAAACAAACCATGAATGAACAATACCATGAACTGAAGGAAGCGGTGGAAGGGCAAAGAGAAGAGATGAATGCAAAATTTGAAGAGAATAATGAGAATTTAAAACAATTTGAGTGTAAAATGGAGAATGTCAATAAGGAGATATGGAAAACTTTCGGAGAAAAGTTTGAAAATGTTAATACGCGTCTCCAAAAAGCAGATACATACCAAGAGGAGACAAATAAACAAATGGACCATAGTTCCAATAATTGGGATGAAACATTGGACAGCACTTCAGAAGGTATTAAAGTAAGTCTGAATACAGAAGAGAAGAGGAAGGAAATAGAAATTACAGAATACCAAGGTGTAATGCCATCTGAAAATAAAAATAGCCACAACAACAAGGATATTCAAACCGTGGAAAAGAAGACCAAGGAAATAATAAAAACAAGTAGAAAGAAAATAATAAATACCAAGGAAGAATGGGAGATGATTACAGGTGGATTAATTAATGTACTTAACCTTCCAATTAACGAACAGAGGGAGTTAATTAAGTTTACATCTCAGTTAAATGTGTCAACGATGGAAGTGTATCAGACAATATCAGCCGTATCTTCAAGACGGAAGACAACATGCAAATATTGGGCAAATAATCCAAAGGTAAAAGGGAATGGAATGAGATTAAATATGAGCAACTATGTTATGTTAGAGGAGGTACAATACTGGTTAGTTAAAAAGGAACGAATTATGACGGAAGACCGGTACTTAAGTGAAAGTTTTATAGCAGCAAAGTGGAAGAGCCGGGGATGGTAAGAAGATTATCAAGGAGAGAATTAATTACGAACACCCCAGCAATCCGAGAACATGGAGTACCTGAAATAATGGACCACGGTTAAACAGACTCCAAACAAACCAGAAAAAAGGGACGGATTTTATGAATACAGGACCAAGCAACCCAGTGTAAATAGAAAACCCCAAAATTCTAAAAGCCAGTAAGGACAACTTACTCAACTTATTTCGAACAATATAATTTAAAATGAAGAAACTAAAAACCCCAAAATTCAAAAAGTGTGTAAGTACAACTTACTTAAGTTTGCAACCATTAGAATTAATAAAAAGCACGTAAGGACAACTTACTCAAGATATTTTGAAACCATATAATTTAAAATAAAAAGACAAAACACCAAGAAAATGTAAGAACAGATTAAATAATATTTATAAAGAACTGATTTAAAATGAGATAATAGGAAAAAATAATATTTTGATGGTAACAAAAGAAGAATAAATAAATAAACAATTAATGGTAATGTGCTCAGATAAGAAGGTAGAATAAGAAGAATAACGAATAATTAAATGACTCCAATGAAACTGAAGGAGGATGATAATTAATACAACAATAGTTAGAATTTCTCTGAATTGAAGATTAGATAAGAAGAAATGATACGGAGAAATATGTCACAAGCAGTAAAGTCAAAAGAATTTTAACATAAGGCCTATCAATGATGTTATATGCTATTAGTCAATGGAAAAGAAGAAGGAATCAAGGAGAAGAAGAAATATATAAATAAATACAAACAGCTACAGTATGAAGAATCCCAAAAGTGTTTGGTACTAGTCGCTAATTGACTACTACTTATAATTTTTTATTTTTATGTATTGACCGTAGAAATGTTCCGGCAATAATTTTTATGAGCAGGGATGATGTTCCCCTGGTCTCAGAAGGTGTAAGGATGGACAGCGGTGTATGGACCCAGAGTGGCCACCCGACTGGAACCACCGCACAAGATAGGGAAAAATGTTAGGGAAATTGAATATTTAAGGGATAATAATTATAAAATAGCTGTATAGATTGATATTAGATTCCAGATGTATAAATGAAGAAAATAGAAGGAAGATAGCAGACCGAAGCTTAATTGATAAAGCGAATTTATAGAAGCAAATGGAAATGAGTGTTGAAACAATTTTAATATGATTAATGTGACCAGTCCTTATCAAATAAAATGTGGAAGTACCACTAACCCCGAGAAATAATTGATGAATTTGCCTCCAAGAGAGAGAGAGTAAAGTAAGAAAATAGCAATTACCACCAGTCGGAATTACCAGAGAGTATAATCAGTCGGAAATGAAACACTATTATGAAAACAAAGTCAAGACCATTAGGAGACTTGAACAAATCAACAATTTATTTCTATCAACGAGTTGAACTAAAATAAATTTGTTCTAGTGGGGGGGCTTTATGTAACGGTACATAACCCGGTCCCAATAAAGTAAATCATGAGAATAAAAGTCAGAAACGGGTAGAACTAAAGCTCGCTCAAAATTTAATTATATCACTCCACATAATAAACAATTTGAGTGGTATATAGTGCGAAGTGAGTTCTAGTGTACCCATTGAGGTGAAAAAACCAAAGTGAAATTAATGTATTACTAAACTGTGCTGTATGTTTTGGATAGGATAAAACTATGGAAGTAGTATGTGATAATACTAATTGATTTTTGTAATTTTATTTATTTATTGTAATTTATATTGTATGAACCACAATTTGTTATACCCAAGTTAATATTATATTGTTTCAAATAATTATGTTAGATTGTAAGAAAACCCAGGGTTAATTTTAAAAGACATAAAAATTTTAACTACCAAAGATAATATAAAATTAAAATAATCCTATGAAGGAAATGACAACAGGAAGTAGTACCGGGTATGAACACTATTCGAGACTAAATAAATAATATATAAATTTATTTAATGATAATAAAATGATAAAATATTTATATACAATGTCATAAAAAAATTAACCAAAACATATTATGTAAATTAAATTAGTAAATAAACCGGAATGGAAGGGAATTATTTTTCCATAAATAAAATATAAATTTATAATAATCACAAACTGCCTACATAATAAAAATACTATGTGTTACTAAGAGTGATGAAAAATAACAAGTATTGTTAATAAAATATAAAAATTTCGAACTAAACCGGAGAGTTGAAGAAACGATGCGACAAAAATTATAAAAAAATAACCTTTTTTGGACGTTGGAGGAGGCGAAATTCACGCAAGAGTAATAAACAAAGTGAATACTAACTAATTATACCTGAGGAATCCAAATTAAATGGTGTTATACATTAAAAACCAGTGGATGAAACCATTCTGAGGATCCAATATAGTTCGGCCTACTTCCAGTGTACAATCAGAAAATACTCTAAACAAAAAGGAAATAATAACGCAAGACGTACCTCATCACAGAATAAAACTTCAATCCAGTAAGGACAACACGGAGCGAGGTAATATAAACATTTTTCATAATAAGTCCAGAAGAAAACTCGTTTTTTAACAGTGAAATAGAACAAAAAATATTCATTTTATCATATGTTTCTTTCAAAAGTAAACAAATACATGCTGCTCTCTTACGGCAATTCCGGAAACTACGTAATATTTGAAAAATAAACAAAATTATTTATTAATTTTTGATATTTGTAAAGCGTAGCAATTATCCATTTCTGACACTCTCATTACACAAAGAATTCACCCTGAACCCTGGGGAATTACTAAGAATTATGTAATAACTGATGTATTTTATTATAGCGTAATATTGGTTAAATAACAACATATATGTTTTGTTCCTTAGACAGATCTATGTTTACTCGGTAAAGTCGAGATGATGTTTTTTTTTTTAAAGGGATTAATTGTGATACCTATATTTTGGTGGCTGGAGACAAAAGTCAATAATCAATAAAGCAATATTATTGAAAATTAATATTGAATTATAACGTGTTATAATTTATTGTAGTGGGTAGTTAATGAAAATTTCAGCACAACATACAGAAGAAATCGTCACAACAGAGGGGCAATAATGATACTTACTCTCTCTTTTGCATAAGGCTGAACAAATTACCTCCTTGACCCCAAATCACACACTCTCGATTTCTTTTAGATTGAGTAAAACAAGATAAACAAAATCCTTTATTTATACCGTTTAAAACGTCAGTTAGTATAATTCAAAAGTGACGCATACTGCGTGAGGCATATAATAACACTTTCGCAAGTGCACACCTCACATTAAGCGGTACGTTACAGAATTGGCGAACCCAACATTTGGGGCTTGACTAAAGGTGTACGTTTCGCTAAAGTGCCTCACATAAAAGCAGGACGTTACAGAAATGGCGCTCAACGTAAAAGGGCGGTAATTAGAAAAGAATTTTGATATTTAATAAAAAATATACCAAAAAATCTAATTATCGTTGGCAGTTATGAGAAAACAAGAAATGCCTAATACCCGAGGAAAATCGAAGAAGAGGGCAGAAGAAAAGGAGATTGAAGAAGGTGGACAGGAACAAGAAATAGAGTTAGTCACGGACAGTGAAATGGACCAACAGACAAGTGATACAGAAGAAACCGAAGTAGTTATGGATACGGAAAAGGAAATAGTGGAAGAGGATGCCCAAGGGGACCAACCAGACAAAGTGGTAGCCAGAGAAGAACCTAGTTGGCAAGATCTGATGAAATTTATGGCAGAACAATTTAAGGATCAGAATAAACAAACTAATGAACAATTTAAGAAACAGGAGGAAAAATTTGACAAAATAGATGAAAATTTTAGAAAACAGGAGGAAGCCTTGAAACAAACCAATGAAGAAAATAAGGAGAATTTTAAGAAACAGGAGGAAAACTTAAAACAAACCATGAATGAACAATACCATGAACTGAAGGAAGCGGTGGAAGGGCAAAGAGAAGAGATGAATGCAAAATTTGAAGAGAATAATGAGAATTTAAAACAATTTGAGTGTAAAATGGAGAATGTCAATAAGGAGATATGGAAAACTTTCGGAGAAAAGTTTGAAAATGTTAATACGCGTCTCCAAAAAGCAGATACATACCAAGAGGAGACAAATAAACAAATGGACCATAGTTCCAATAATTGGGATGAAACATTGGACAGCACTTCAGAAGGTATTAAAGTAAGTCCGAATACAGAAGAGAAGAGGAAGGAAATAGAAATTACAGAATACCAAGGTGTAATGCCATCTGAAAATAAAAATAGCCACAACAACAAGGATATTCAAACCGTGGAAAAGAAGACCAAGGAAATAATAAAAACAAGTAGAAAGAAAATAATAAATACCAAGGAAGAATGGGAGATGATTACAGGTGGATTAATTAATGTACTTAACCTTCCAATTAACGAACAGAGGGAGTTAATTAAGTTTACATCTCAGTTAAATGTGTCAACGATGGAAGTGTATCAGACAATATCAGCCGTATCTTCAAGACGGAAGACAACATGCAAATATTGGGCAAATAATCCAAAGGTAAAAGGGAATGGAATGAGATTAAATATGAGCAACTATGTTATGTTAGAGGAGGTACAATACTGGTTAGTTAAAAAGGAACGAATTATGACGGAAGACCGGTACTTAAGTGAAAGTTTTATAGCAGCAAAGTGGAAGAGCCGGATGGTAAGAAGATTATCAAGGAGAGAATTAATTACGAACACCCCAGCAATCCGAGAACATGGAGTACCTGAAATAATGGACCACGGTTAAACAGACTCCAAACAAACCAGAAAAAAGGGACGGATTTTATGAATACAGGACCAAGCAACCCAGTGTAAATAGAAAACCCCAAAATTCTAAAAGCCAGTAAGGACAACTTACTCAACTTATTTCGAACAATATAATTTAAAATGAAGAAACTAAAAACCCCAAAATTCAAAAAGTGTGTAAGTACAACTTACTTAAGTTTGCAACCATTAGAATTAATAAAAAGCACGTAAGGACAACTTACTCAAGATATTTTGAAACCATATAATTTAAAATAAAAAGACAAAACACCAAGAAAATGTAAGAACAGATTAAATAATATTTATAAAGAACTGATTTAAAATGAGATAATAGGAAAAAATAATATTTTGATGGTAACAAAAGAAGAATAAATAAATAAACAATTAATGGTAATGTGCTCAGATAAGAAGGTAGAATAAGAAGAATAACGAATAATTAAATGACTCCAATGAAACTGAAGGAGGATGATAATTAATACAACAATAGTTAGAATTTCTCTGAATTGAAGATTAGATAAGAAGAAATGATACGGAGAAATATGTCACAAGCAGTAAAGTCAAAAGAATTTTAACATAAGGCCTATCAATGATGTTATATGCTATTAGTCAATGGAAAAGAAGAAGGAATCAAGGAGAAGAAGAAATATATAAATAAATACAAACAGCTACAGTATGAAGAATCCCAAAAGTGTTTGGTACTAGTCGCTAATTGACTGCTACTTATAATTTTTTATTTTTATGTATTGACCGTAGAAATGTTCCGGCAATAATTTTTATGAGCAGGGATGATGTTCCCCTGGTCTCAGAAGGTGTAAGGATGGACAGCGGTGTATGGACCCAGAGTGGCCACCCGACTGGAACCACCGCACAAGATAGGGAAAAATGTTAGGGAAATTGAATATTTAAGGGATAATAATTATAAAATAGCTGTATAGATTGATATTAGATTCCAGATGTATAAATGAAGAAAATAGAAGGAAGATAGCAGACCGAAGCTTAATTGATAAAGCGAATTTATAGAAGCAAATAGAAATGAGTGTTGAAACAATTTTAATATGATTAATGTGACCAGTCCTTATCAAATAAAATGTGGAAGTACCACTAACCCCGAGAAATAATTGATGAATTTGCCTCCAAGAGAGAGAGAGTAAAGTAAGAAAATAGCAATTACCACCAGTCGGAATTACCAGAGAGTATAATCAGTCGGAAATGAAACACTATTATGAAAACAAAGTCAAGACCATTAGGAGACTTGAACAAATCAACAATTTATTTCTATCAACGAGTTGAACTAAAATAAATTTGTTCTAGTGGGGGGGCTTTATGTAACGGTACATAACCCGGTCCCAATAAAGTAAATCATGAGAATAAAAGTCAGAAACGGGTAGAACTAAAGCTCGCTCAAAATTTAATTATATCACTCCACATAATAAACAATTCGAGTGGTATATAGTGCGAAGTGAGTTCTAGTGTACCCATTGAGGTGAAAAAACCAAAGTGAAATTAATGTATTACTAAACTGTGCTGTATGTTTTGGATAGGATAAAACTATGGAAGTAGTATGTGATAATACTAATTGATTTTTGTAATTTTATTTATTTATTGTAATTTATATTGTATGAACCACAATTTGTTATACCCAAGTTAATATTATATTGTTTCAAATAATTATGTTAGATTGTAAGAAAACCCAGGGTTAATTTTAAAAGACAAAAATTTTAACTACCAAAGATAATATAAAATTAAAATAATCCTATGAAGGAAATGACAACAGGAAGTAGTACCGGGTATGAACACTATTCGAGACTAAATAAATAATATATAAATTTATTTAATGATAATAAAATGATAAAATATTTATATACAATGTCATAAAAAAATTAACCAAAACATATTATGTAAATTAAATTAGTAAATAAACCGGAATGGAAGGGAATTATTTTTCCATAAATAAAATATAAATTTATAATAATCACAAACTGCCTACATAATAAAAATACTATGTGTTACTAAGAGTGATGAAAAATAACAAGTATTGTTAATAAAATACAAAAATTTCGAACTAAACTGGAGAGTTGAAGAAACGATGCGACAAAAATTATAAAAAAATAACCTTTTTTGGACGTTGGAGGAGGCGAAATTCACGCAAGAGTAATAAATAAAGTGAATACTAACTAATTATACCTGAGGAATCCAAATTAAATGGTGTTATACATTAAAAACCAGTGGATGAAACCATTCTGAGGATCCAATATAGTTCGGCCTACTTCCAGTAGACAATCAGAAAATACTCTAAACGAAAAGGAAATAATAACGCAAGACGTACCTCATCACAGAATAAAACTTCAATCCAGTAAGGACAACACGGAGCGAGGTAATATAAACATTTTTCATAATAAGTCCAGAAGAAAACTCGTTTTTTAACAGTGAAATAGAACAAAAAATATTCATTTTATCATATGTTTCTTTCAAAAGTAAACAAATACATGCTGCTCTCTTACGGCAATTCCGGAAACTACGTAATATTTGAAAAATAAACAAAATTATTTATTAATTTTTGATATTTGTAAAGCGTAGCAATTATCCATTTCTGACACTCTCATTACACAAAGAATTCACCCTGAACCCTGGGGAATTACTAAGAATTATGTAATAACTGATGTATTTTATTATAGCGTAATATTGGTTAAATAACAACATATATGTTTTGTTCCTTAGACAGATCTATGTTTACTCGGTAAAGTCGAGATGATGTTTTTTTTTTAAAGGGATTAATTGTGATACCTATATTTTGGTGGCTGGAGACAAAAGTCAATAATCAATAAAGCAATATTATTGAAAATTAATATTGAATTATAACGTGTTATAATTTATTGTAGTGGGTAGTTAATGAAAATTTCAGCACAACATACAGAAGAAATCGTCACAACAGAGGGGCAATAATGATACTTACTCTCTCTTCTGCATAAGGCTGAACAAATTACCTCCTTGACCCCAAATCACACACTCTCGATTTCTTTTAGATTGAGTAAAACAAGATAAACAAAATCCTTTATTTATACCGTTTAAAACGTCAGTTAGTATAATTCAAAAGTGACGCATACTGCGTGAGGCATATAATAACACTTTCGCAAGTGCACACCTCACATTAAGCGGTACGTTACAGAATTGGCGAACCCAACATTTGGGGCTTGACTAAAGGTGTACGTTTCGCTAAAGTGCCTCACATAAAAGCAGGACGTTACAATATTTATTTATCATTATTTCTCACCTCCTTGTTTCCCATTTCTCTGATTCTGATCATTCATATTAACCGCCTGCCAGACGTTTAATTATTGGCTTAGTTTAAAGTATACACATATCATGAAAACACATATTTTATCAACACATATATCTAACTTGCGACGATAAAATAATACACTTAAAATTATAGCATGAACACCTTGTCTTGAGTGTCTGAGCACTAGTTATTTAACAGAGCACAAGCAGTTTTATTTGATCAAAATTTGAATAAAAAATTTTTTATGTTATAAAATTTACATTCGTGGCTCTTCTGAGCCACCTCCCAGCCACACACACTATTTCAAATTATGGAGGACTGTGGCGCCCTGGCGCTTCGACAAAGACTGTATATTTTGGAGCAGGTTTTACCTCTCCGCGTCTTTGCTTCCGCTATTACATTTGAAAGTATTGAACATCAACATGTTCGGGTCTATAATTACACACCCTTAATGCGGGTCTACCACCTGTCTCTGCTACCCCCAAGCGGGCAGAGTGGCAGCCGCTGTTTCATAGTTCCGGAGATTTCCCCTAGTTTCTCCCCCCATTGAATTTCTAATATGTACCAATTTCAAGTCAGCTATGGTCAAGGGACTTGATATGACCATAGCTGGCCGCTAGCCAGATCCACGATTAGTGCTGGTAAGGCAGTAATTGCCTGAAAAGTCGGGGAAATCTAAACTTGCATTTCACTGCCTGTTACATCCATTACTACTATGTGCGACACGGTCGTTTAGCAGTGTGTAAAATTTTAATTTACACGGAAAAAGGTGTGCCGCACATTTTTGCCATTTTCGCCTCCGATGGAGGTAACACTCCCTGTTACCCCCAACCCTTTCCGCTATTTACGAGGGTACAGGCCACCCCCGCAATAGCAACCTAATAACTAATTAAAAAATTGTATATACATTATAATATAATATTTTCATCCATAATCATTTAATTCATTCATAACTTTCTATCATTTGACTTTCTTGAAATTTTCAACATTTATTATTAATAATTATCATATATCTTTCAGTTATTATTAAAATTTTTTTCTTAATTACCATATTTATTAAACACAATGATTTCATTAAAATCTCACTATTGCATTAACACCTCAATCACACCTGTAAACATTTTTATTATACATGATTATCAAATTTTTTTCTACTTACAATCCATTTAACATGATATACACCCAAAACATAATCACCACCATCTCTGAAACATTTCACAAAATTTATTAGTTTAAATTAAATAATTTATCATTCATTACCAAATTTCCATCTCGTAAAATAATTTGAATTCATAAAAAAATTTAATTAATTAACATTTAAACAAGCAATCAAAATATTTAAGCATATCAAATTGGTTTAATTTAATTAATGACTGACAATATAAATTATGCAGTTATCGAAACAATTACCATTAGTCAATTACTGTTTTCAAAATTAATTCTGATATTTATTTACTTGCAAATATTTCAATATTATTATCACAACAATCATCTTACATACACACATTATTTACTTAACATTCCACCATGCACACCAAGAAATTCACTATATGTTATTTACAAACTCTTGTTATTAATTGTTCAGTTTTTTCCGCACTTCATTGTCCAAATCTGCCATGTCAAGAAACCATAAAACATAATGTTTACACTGTCTTTTATTGTTTTAATAGTTTATCCTCCATCGTTCCAGATTAACCTTGGTTTTACATAGCATCGTTCAATTGTATTACCACACAAATGACTGTTTTGTGTGTTGTAACCATACAAACTAGACTCATTCATCATACTCAAATACTCATGAAACCGGTCTACATTAGGTATTTTTGTTAAGTCTCCGTCATTAAATTCATTCACTATCGGGTTAATTATTTTTACCAAATCATTATAACCATTGTTATTCACATATATTTTTAAACTTTCCTTCCATTCATCATACTGTCTATTTAAATCATATAATTCTGTTACTTTCTCCACATACACTTCTCTGTTTAACTCTCTCTCATCACAATACCAAATCATACTTTCAACATCATTATTACAGACAGAGGGTACAACATTACACAACAAAAATAAACAATTCAACTCTTCTATCAATACGGGACTCTTGCCCTTCAAAAACACTTGTGAACTCATTAAATAATCATCATAAAATATAAAGGAAAAATTTGCCCTCTGTCCCCACTCTACCACACATTATTTTTCCACACTCTCTCTACTTCATCAATACACATTAACATTTCATTATCATTACATTCCACCAACTCATCAGTACTCTCATTCTTTATTTTTACCGTATCAGTCTCCGATACTAATTCTTCAAATACATTACTGTTGTTCTCATGATTTTTAACATAATTGTTATCATTTGTTAACTCTTTCTCTGGTATCATATTTTTACATTTGTCACTACAATTTTCATTGGTTTTACTTTCGTTTATACTCATCACATGTACTCCCATTCGCTCCACACTCTGTTCTAATTTATTCAAACTAGATTTTATTATTTCGTTATTATTTTCTAAACATTTATTTAATTCTTGAATCTCATTCTTTAACTCGTGAAACTTGACATTGGAATCAATTTGTTGCTCTTTATATTTTGTATTTACATTGCTATTTATATTTTCAGACATGGTTTTTATTAGATTGAACAGATCGTCCATCGACAACTCTTTGGCTTGTGTTGTCGACGGAGTAGATTGTGCTGCTATGTTTCCGTCAGTGAAGCCGACTTCTTTACTATCAATTCTACTTTCCCTATCTAATTTTGGGGTTACTTGAATCCCTGACTCTTCATTTACTTTACTTTGATCTGTTATACTTATTTCTGCTTCACTCTGACTCACACTTGTAGTCGAGTGTGCTTCAAAGTCACTAATGTTTGAGTCGTCGAAAACTTCGACACTCGTCATTTCATTCACGTTATTTTCGTTATCTGACATTGTGTATTATTGGTTAACTTAAATTAAATAAATTGATTAAATAAATTACTTAAGTAAATAATGTAATTAATTAAATTTTGTAATGTAATATTATTTTGCTATGCTAACCTAAAACATGTTTGTATCTTTACTGTAGGTACGGTCTTTAATATTTTAATTAATAAACTGTCCCTGTATCGGAAGCCATTGAGACGTTAAATAACGCTTAAATATATATTAAATATATTAATATAATATAATACATTAACTTCCACCTACCTGGAAAGTTTCGTTTTGTATGGGCCAGGATCCTTTCGGACGAACGCTAGATACAAACATGTGTTTCAAAGGTTCTCGAAATAACTAACTCTACACATCGTTATGAAGAGAATTGATAATTTTAATACTCAAATGTTGAAATTATTGTTTGGCAAATAGATTTACATGTAATCAAATATTGTGCAACTCGTGCATCTTGTAACGGAACTTACCAACTATAGCTTACCTTATCTTTTCTAAACCACAAACACAATTATAAAACACAAACAGAAACAGCCCAGCTTTGCTCGCTCTCACATTCATTCTAATTTATTTTGCCCTTAACATTTCAGTATTGATAAAATTCCCCCCACAGCGGCCACGCGGTCTTCACGCACAGTCATGGTTTTCACAAATGTTTTAATGGTGGTGTCCGAATAAACACTCGATTGGTTTCTACCAAATGGATGTATTGTAGTAACAAACTTTTTTCCACTAATATTTGAGTTTATTAGTAAAAATAATAGAAAAACTTTTGTATGAAGCCTACTTCGTTCCTAGCCGGCCGGCTTCAATAATGGAACTGCGCAATATGCTTGATTGAGCTGGCGGAAGCGGCGATTCAATGCCACCAGGTTTTAGTCGCCGTATAATGTTGATTTGCTGTTACTCATGAGCTCTATGCATGGAATATGGTCATTATATGCGCCACATGTGTAGCTGATATTTGCATGTGCCACACTGATGTCACTAATAGTGGGCGGTCCTTAGCAGCACTTCCGGAAGATCTGTGAGGAGACGATGAATACTTTTTCCCTCTAGCCATCTTGTTTTTCATACTGATCGCGTCCCTCAGGCGCGTGGTTGCGTATTGGTTTGCGTGCGTCGCCACACATGTACAGATTTCTTAGAATTTTGTGGAGGTGCAAATTCCTTAGCCGCATTACACAACTGCAAACTGCGTTTCGCTTTGTTACACCACAGTTTCTCAACACGTGTTCCTTCACAATGGAGATAACGTTCCAAAATAAAATTTTATGAAAAACCCAAAATGAAACAAATAAAAAATATAATTACCCCAAACGGTAAAAAATAACAACACCCAAATTTTGACACGCTACATGACTTATAAATACACCACTATTCAAAATACAACACAGAAACTTAACCAGAGACACTACACCAACATCAGAAGGAAGATTTGCTGACACCAGGACGTGAATTCGGCAAGAAAATATCTTTATTGGAACGCCAAATCTACGAAGGGACGTTTGACGATCTCGATGGCAGCCATTTGCTTTTCGTCACCACTTAACTGAACACGGCCATCTAGTTTGTCAGCGACACGGTTCGCAATCAATTTATTTATTTTAATCTTTTCAATTGAATATATGTACTTTAGTATTAAGAATTATTATTGTAACGTTATACTTTTTTAATCTTTGCCCGATTTCTCTGACTTTTCCAATGAATAGCTGTTAAAACAACCTAATTGTATTTTATATAAAAACTTGTAACATTCGATACCCTGAGAGTCGATTTTAAAATCGACAAGAGTCTTTTTAACTAATTGTCCAATAAATAATTTATACTTTTCATCTCAAAACAGTTCTTTCTTTTCTAAACATAGCAATTTACACTTAATATAATTTAAACAATATCTACTACAAGAATTTCACCACATTGAAGGAAGATAACCTCCAAAACTGAAAATAAACAAAGATCGATTGTATCTGGAGACAATCCTACAAGTGGTTGGAGTTTCTTAAAAAATACAGGAAAGCTTATAAAATTTTTTAAACAAGTGAGAGACGTTTTGGAACTTCACGAACATCAATTAATTAATTGTTTCTAATTAATTAATCAATAAAACAAAAAATTTTTTAATTAGAAAAATTTTTTTAAACGAACAATTTTAATTTCTTTCAAGAACACATATTTATATTTTTGTAACACTATACCAATACAACTTTAACACTATAACCATGTTTAGTTACAATTTGGACAGCTCAACAGTGGGAATTAAATTAAAAAGAAAAGGAAGACGAGACCAGATTGAAGACTGTGTAATCACAACATTAAGTTATTATTTTACAAATTGGCGCACAACTGAGGGGCTTTAATTAGCGATTGAAAGGTCACTACTATCTGCCCAATCACTAATTGGAGTTTGGCAGCAGCTATAAAGCCAGAGAAAAGGGAACAACGACAAACAAAAATGGCAGAACTGACACGAGAAGAGAAAATGGACAGATTCATGGAAACGTTCCTGCGAAGGATGGAAGAGATAATGGACAAGAACATTAAGAAAAGGGAAGAGGAGCATCAAAAATGGATTGAGGAAAGGAGAGAGGACAGATTAAAAAGCGAAGAATTAAGAAAGGAAAGGACCAAAGAAATAAAAAATGATAGCCAACCAGAAACAGAAGAAGTACCAAATGATAAAACGCAGGAACAAGTAATGGTAGTACCTGAAATTAAAACTAACCGAAACCAAGAGGATATTTAACAAAGGGAAATAGAATTAAAGAAAATGAGGAAAATGTATACAAGGAATGTAATAAAAACGAAGGAAGAGTTGGAGATGATGAACCATGGGTTAATTGATGGCAATAATATCCCAATTACCAATGACAAAGACATCATGAATTCTAGGAATTATAGGAGGAGAATCGAAGTAATTTCAAAAATAATTTATCACCAAGCAGTAGTTTACCAATGGGAAAGGACCAGAGGTAAACAGAATACAACATGTGGACCAGATCGATTTCAGCGCAGGACTGGACAGTGTATTCCAGAAAGATGGAAATGTGACATCTTACCAGACTGTGATGACGGCACAGATGAATCACCAGAATGTATTCCATTAGTGTGCCATCTAGGACAGTTCCAGGGTACAGTTACACTAAAATGTATTCCTTCAGGGTGGATATGTGATGGTGAACCAGCTTGTGTGGCTTCAGATGAGCAAATAATTAATAACTCAGATGGAGATCCTCACATATATTTTTCAGGTAATACAACATATAAACCAGAGACGTATTGGTATATCGAACAATATGATAAAGGGAACCAGATAAACTTTGTGGCCAACAAAGAAATAACAGCAAGGAAAATTGAAACAAGCAACAGAGTAACCGCAGTGAAAATGAAATACCAGGCGGAAACCAGAGATGTCACAAGTACTGGGATAATTATGAAGACCATGATCGTCCGGAAAATAAGGGCAACTGAGATGATGGACCCTGGTTAACACAAATACCACACGCCATCAAGAAAAGGGACGGATGTCATGATAACCGACTACGGCGAAAAACAATGGTGGAGACTAGACATAAATACAAATATCATTGAAAGGAAATGATATGAATAATAAACACAGAAACAAAACTGGGTGTTATGAAGGAAGAGTATTTAAGAAAATGAACATTACAAATGAAAATATGAGAAACTGAGCGACTTAAAGAAAATCGTCCATCCTCCTGGGTATAAAAGAAAAGAAAATAATAAGGAAAGAAAAAGAGAGGAGATCAACTTACAAAAGTATAAATAAAATGGGCCGGTATAGAGTACAAAATATGACCATATGTTGTGGTAAAGGATAACCATAATAATACTTATGAACTGAGAGAAATAGTTTCCGGAAGAGTTAAAGGTGTGTACAATCAAGCATCTATGAAAAAGTACTATGAAGAATGGATTTTGAATTTTATAAATACAACAAAATTCAAAAATAGAAGTAAGAACATCTTACTACCAAATAATTTGAGAAAGAACTTTATGGCAATTTAAAAGAAAGGAATTTTGGAATTTAATACATCAAAATTCTAAAACAAATGTAAGAACATCTTACAACCAAATATTTATGAGAAAAAACTTTATGGCAAAATAAAAGAAAGAATTTTTAATACTAAAAAATCCAAAATAATTGTAAGAACATCTTACTACCAAATATTTTTGAGAAAAACTTTAGGGCGAAATAAAAGAAAGATTTTGGAATTTAATATACAAAAAATTTAAAAATGAAGTAAGACCAACTTACTATAACTAATTTTATGAAAAAACTTTATGGTAAATAATTAAGAAGAATTTGAATTTAGAGAAATACCAAAAAATTCAGAAATAATTGTAAGATCACCTTACAACACACAATTTTGAAGAGATACCATTTGGAATAATTAAAAAGGAAGAATTAGAATTTAGAATTATATATAACAAAAAATTAAAAATTAAGTAAGCACATCTTACTATAAACAATTTTGAAGGAAACAATTTTGGGAATAAATGAATTAAACAGAATTTGAATTTTGATAAAACGTCAAAACTTTGAAACAAAATAAGATCAACTTATTACAATGATTTATGAGAAATGTTATGGAATTAAATAAAAAGAAGAGTTTGAATTTTGCATAAAACTAACAAAGTTCTAAAAATAAATATGTGCCATTTATAATTAAATTTAGAAGAAAATAAAATGATTAATTCAGAAAAAAGAATTAAATTTAATCCAGAATAAATGTGAATATCTAGCATTTGAAGGAGTAGAGAAGAAAAACAAAAAAGAGTGTGATATACAAGAGAAGGCAAATTTGGAAACAAAGAGAAGAATCTGTTATTATAATAAAATTATAAAAAATCCAAGAAAGAAAAACAATAAAATAATAATGAGAACAACCTATGACTAATTACTGATGAAACGATAATGGAAACAGTTAATCAAGAAAAAGGAATACGATATTACTCAGTTCTGAAGAAGCAAAGAAGAACAACTCATACCAAACATATGGAGAAGATGATTTTGAACAAATGATAATAATAAGACCTATATGAAATGCAAAGAGAAGAAGTACCACATGAAATATAGTATAAATGAATTAGTGTTAATGAATGCGAAGGCGGATTAATAACTTTCTACGAGAAAGGAAAGAACAAAATGTTTAAATAAAATGATCAAAATAACAACCTGAATATCTAATATAAAGATACAAATTTAAAAATAAAATATAATAAAATAAGACCATTCAAATAATGAATAAGAAAATACTATATATAAAGACCATACTAACACTGTAAGTAACCAGAAGCAAGTATAAAGAGAATTCAGATGGAGAAGAAAAAGAGTTACACTATAACCAGTAACAAGAATTATTAAGAGCAGTTTTCAACCATAATTAAAATAAATATATCAGACAAGTTAAGAGTTCAGAAAAATATATATATATATAATGAGTATAATAATAATTAAGAAGATTTATTAAGATAGAAAATGTGAGATAATCTGAGAAACTACGAAGTGAAGAATCCAAAGATATTTTTATTAGTCGAAAATGAGACTACTTTTTATTTATTTATTCGATGACTGACTGAAGATAATTCCAGCAGCATTATGTTTTTTGAGCAGAGATGAATGTGCCTCTTGACTCAAATTGTAGAAGTGGTGTATGGCCAGCAGAGATTGTGTAGCCTACAGTGCCCCTCTGAACTGCCCCAGCCCACGTGATAGGGAATGTTAGGGAATTAATATCCCAAGGATGCAACACGAAGTTTATAAAGAAAGAAAATGTATAATAATAATAATAATATATCTCAGAAGACACTAACTATCCAAGAAGGATCAAAAGTAAAATAAGTAACTATATATATAAAATTTATTAAACTCAAATATAAAAAGTCGATATAGAAATGGAGAGGAAAATGAAATATAAAAAATAATGAAATTATCATAAGAAATTATTTCATCCATAAACATGTCTGAAATAATTACTTCTGGAGGAGAGCAATCTGTAGCGTGACAGATAAACACATAATAATGAATGGCATTGATCATTAGAATAATATAAGATCATAACATTAAATCCGAAGAAAGCATTAAAATAATATAAAGAATTAATTCAGAGCAACTGTGCAGAACAATCATGGATATTAAAAGTATAATTTCGAATAAAAGCAATGTTACTAGTGATGAATCATCAAAACCAGTGTAATAACCCAAGGTTTTAAAAATATAACCCAGGAAGGTAAGGAGTATATAAAGAAGCAACCCAGAGTATTACTAAACCCCCAACAAAGATGAGGAATAAATTAAAAGAGAAACCCTGAACAAGGCAAGATCCACCATAAAAGGTGATGTAGTTCAAGAAACCAGAAGAAGATGAAGTAACCCCAAGAAACCCGATGGCATCCAGAAGAAGATGAAGAACATACAATTCAAAGAAGCAAGAAGAAAAGAAGACATCATTGAAGAAAGAAGAAGAAGGCAGCATCCAGAAGAAGAAGGAATGCTCTTATAAAAAACACCCATATCCCCATATCCCAAAATAAATAAAAACCACAATAATAAAAAGTATAACGAAGTATTCATGAAAAGAAACCATATGTACAATAAAATTAAGAATAAAAGTGTATAGAGTAAGAGTTGCCAGTGGACCAAGGTGAAACAATAATATAATACCCAAAGAACAAATCTTCATTGTAACCCGCAAACAAATCTCTTGATGTTAATAAGACTAAACAACCATTTAGAAATAGCATCAAAGAGTGTAAAGTGAACCAGTGCTAGTTTGTGTATTATAAAAAAATAAACCTTATGTTTCAACCTTGGCATCCACAAACTGTGTAAATAATGAAAAATACAACTTTGAGTGACTTATGATTTGTACAAGGTGGATATAATACATGTAATAATATCAAGCTGTCAATCTGTTTGAAATGACATTTCTTTAAAAATGAACAAAAACAGATGCAAACACAAAGTGACAGGGTACAATTACCCCAAACCATATTAAAAACAGTTTAAAAACTGAGTAATTAAATTTAAGATAAGAAATAGAATAAGAATGTAGAAAATAAGGTTTTGTTTATTTGAAATAGGATATTTTAAAAATGTATTAGTAATAAGAACCTTTTAATAAGTTTGGAACCACTAACATCCCATTGTAAAAACGTTTATTACTTGTATTGATAGTAATAATTAAATAAGATGTTAGATGGGGAAAAACGTTCTTTGTAAATAATATTTCTGTTTTAAGTTTTGATTATAAAAAATGTCTAATTAGTTGAAGACAACCATTATTTAAAAAAAATTTCTTATCTGTTAATAGTATTGAGACAGATACTAATTGTTGTTATGTTTAACAGAAAAAATGTTTAATTTATATTACCATGTTAAAAAGTCAGAGAGGGTATAACACAGTATGTATTGTTTATATAAAAATTTGTATGAAAAATTGTTAAGAATCTAGGCAAAATGATGAAAACTAAACATCATTAAAACTGAGTAACTAAGTACTTAAATGCATTTAAACTGAAGGGATTTAGATAACATAAACCAGAAATGAAGCCATATAATTAAAAATATAACTTAGAAAGATTTTGTAAAATTATAGCCAGGATTATAAATAAAAATGGAAATGACAGAACTCAAAAATTTGGAGAGGGGAGTCATATATTCCAACATAATATTTTAAAACTTAACCAATTCATATAATTGCAAGAAATTAAGGGAATATAAACCTTTTATTACAATATGAGATTAATAATCATAAATATAACTTAAAAATGGCAGAACTTGCATAATGACAGGAAGCTGATTTTGAAAATTTACAAGATACAAAATGACGGTAAAATTACCAATTTTAGATAAAAAACATAATAAAACGGCATTATTCGATATCAAAATACGCCGAATGAACTGAAGGATAAAATTAAGTAACAACTAGCTAATTGTGTATCTGAAGATGGGATTTTATCCCGAAACGCGTCATTAACCGACAGCAGCTAGTGTCACTAAGGTGGACCGAATAAGGTAATTTAATTATATTAACCATATAGTGACTCGGTACGTTAAACGTGAATAAATTGAAATTGGAACCTTACCAGGTAAAAATTGCGTATACACTTCAAAATCAAAAACTAAAACTATTTAAAACTAATTTAAATATTAAATTTAATAAAATTTGTCTATATAAAAATCTTATCCCAAATTACGCTAAAATCAAAATTAACGAAACCTCTAGAATGGCCAGAAAAACTGAGCAATTTGCAAGTAAATATAGGATAAAGGAAGAAATTAAATTCTTATATAGGAAGAAAATCTCATTGAACTCAGCTGTATATAAAACACATTTAGAACTATATAACAATGTTCACCCTTCTCTATGCGATACAATCATGCAACGTATTAATCAGTACATTAAGGATAAGATTAGATTCCAGAAGAATAAACAAACTAATAAAATTGGCCGTCTGATAAGCAATCAAAACAACGATAAATTCAATAATGAAAAACATGCTTTCTACCCTAGACTGATAAACATGACTAACATGGTTCTCACGAACACAGAGGAAAATCTTATCAATAAGGGACTGAATTACAATTTTCCACCGAATCTTAAAAATAAAAATAACATAATTAAAGAAATAGTTGAAGCCGAATCTGTAATTAAGTGTGTTCCTGACTTAAATGAACGAAATGAACTACGTATATTAATAAATAATAAATTCAATAAAGCAATTAATAATAATTATCATAAACAAAAGAAATTAAATTATACAATAACAAAACATGAACAACTAACAGCTATACAGCTAAATAAAAAACTCATACAAAATAACATTTACTTAACGAAGGTTGATAAAGGCAATACTATAGCATTGTTAGACTTAGACGAATATAAACAAAAGGTATACAAATTCATTAGTAATAATAACATAACAAAGTTAAATAATGATCCCACCAAAAAATACACATTAGATTTGAATAAAACAATAAATAAATGTACAGATCTATTTGAGAAACATATATGCTATTCACTGAAACCAATAAAAGCTAGTGCACCATGTTTAAAAGGTCTACCCAAAGTACACAAAAAAGACACACCAATTAGACCTTTAGTAAATTATACAACCGCTCCAAGCTATAAAGTAGCAAAAACCTTGGTTAAAATAATCAAAAAACATATAAGCTTAGATAATAACCAGAGTATAAAAGGTTATAAAGATTTTATTGAAAAATTACGTCATATTAATATTAAGCATAGTTACAAGCTAGCTTCATTTGACATAGTGGATCTTTATACCAATGTCCCAATAGCTGAAACTTTAAAAATACTCAAACAAAATTTAATAAATAATAATACCTTAGAAATAAAGAAAATTAATCAGCTAATGTTACTACTAGAAATAGTACTTAATCAAAACTATTTTTCGTTTGATGGTTCATACTACAAACAAAACGAGGGCCTAGCAATGGGTTCTCCACTCTCAGGTATCCTTGCTGATATTTATTTGAATCATCTAGAAAATACTAAAATTTTAAAAAACAATTATTTTGACAAAAAAATAGTATATTATTCAAGATATGTGGATGACACCTTTGTTATTTTCAATGGTAACAATAGACAGCTCGAGTCGTTTAATAATTATTTAAATAAAATACATAAGACAATAAAATTCACTATGGAAATTGAAAATAACAAAAATATTAATTTCTTGGATCTAACCATAACGAATAACGGTAATGAACTGACATACAAAATATACAGAAAGCACACTTACACAGATACGGTTATACATGCTAAGTCATTTCATCCTCCAGCCCAAAAAATGGCTGCATTTAACAGCTTTATTGACAGATTACTTAGTGTTCCCCTTAATAACGAAGACTATGATCAAGAAGTAAATATTATAAAACAAATAGCTCTAAATAATGGTTACAAGCCAGTAATAGTCGATAAAATGATAATGAAACATAAAAAACGTTTAGAAAATAAAAATACCAATATTATTAACCAACATAATAAGAACCATAAAAAATTCATTTCAGCTAATTATACTGGCTTATTGCCAAATATTTTAAAATCTGTTTTTAAAAGTAAAGGTTATACTATTTCATTCAAAACCTGTAATAATTTAAAAAATTTTTTCAAAACTAAAATAAATATTCCTTTAAAAAATAAATCAGGTGTCTATAAAATTAAATGCGATAATTGTGCAGCATTCTACATTGGCCAGTCCGGCAGAGATTTTTACACAAGATTTTTAGAGCACATTCCAAAAACAAATAATAATAATTCCAGTTATGCACAACATTTAATAGAAAATGATCATAGTTATACTAGTTTCGAAAACAATTTCTTGGCGTTGCATACTTGCAAGAAGGGTAAATTAATGGATAGTCTAGAGGAGTTCGAAATATACAAAGCTACAAAAAACGCTATGACCAAAAATAACATATTAAACGATCAAATGAACTTCGGTTCTAATAACCTGTTTGACACTGCTATACGGTTGGATGATAAGTATAGCCAGTCGTGAGGAAGTCGTAATACAGCATGCATGAATGCGGACGCTCTGAACGATTCCGTTGTTACGTTTTTGTATATATATATTTTATTTAAAAAGATTTTAAATATTTTAAAATTATGACAAACCACAAATTGTGGTATATATTTAAAGTTTGATAATTGTGTATCTGAAGATGGGATTTTATCCCGAAACGCGTCATTAACCGACAGCAGCTAGTGTCACTAAGGTGGACCGAATAAGGTAATTTAATTATATTAACCATATAGTGACTCGGTACGTTAAACATGAATAAATTGAAACTAGCTAATAAATTTGAATAATAACCAAAGTTTAAGCAGTTATATAATGTAACTTTAATACATGCACAGGATGCAAAGTAAAATTCGAACAATGTAAGGAATAATATTGCTTTGGCTAAGATTTTAGTCGAAAGTGAAGGAAGTAGAGAGTTGATTATTGAACTTTGTACGGGACACTTGACACGAGTAATTAAAACGAGTTAACCTAGTTTCTAGTACCGTAATGGCGAATCAGTGTATGATACGAATTTGAAAATCGCGAGTGGCGACAAAAAACATTTCACAACATCGACACAGTGACATAAACACTTACAAAAGACTAAATAACATTGTATAGCACGAAACGACAGTTAAATAACATTTTAAACATCATAAAACAGTATATAACATAACCATCATTAGTGCCTGAACGACAAAAAAGTGAACTGACTTATAAATACACCACTATTCAAAATACAACACAGAAACTTAACCAGAGACACTACACCAACATCAGAAGGAAGATTTGCTGACACCAGGACGTGAATTCGGCAAGAAAATATCTTTATTGGAACGCCAAATCTACGAAGGGACGTTTGACGATCTCGACGGCAGCCATTTGCTTTTCGTCACCGCTCAACTGAACACGGCCATCTAGTTTGTCAGCGACACGGTTCGCAATCAATTTATTTATTTTAATCTTTTCAATTGAATATATGTACTTTAGTATTAAGAATTATTATTGTAACGTTATACTTTTTTAATCTTTGCCCGATTTCTCTGACTTTTCCAATGAATAGCTGTTAAAAGAACCTAATTGTATTTTATATAAAAACTTGTAACATTCGATACCCTGAGAGTCGATTTTAAAATCGACAAGAGTCTTTTTAACCAATTGTCCAATAAATAATTTATACTTTTCATCTCAAAACAGTTCTTTCTTTTCTAAACATAGCAATTTACACTTAATATAATTTAAACAATATCTACTACAAGAATTTCACCACATCGAAGGAAGATAACCTCCAAAACTGAAAGTAAACAAAGATCGATTGTATCTGGAGACAATCCTACAAGTGGTTGGAGTTTCTTAAAAAATACAGGAAAGCTTATAAAATTTTTTAAACAAGTGAGAGACGTTTTGGAACTTCACGAACATCAATTAATTAATTGTTTCTAATTAATTAATCAATTAAAAAAATTTTTAATTAGAAAAATTTGTTTAAACGAACAATTTTAATTTCTTTCAAGAACACATATTTATATTTTTGTAACACTATACCAATACAACTTTAACACTATAACCACGTTTAGTTACAATTTGGACAGCTCAACAGTGGGAATTAAATTAAAAAGAAAAGGAAGACGAGACCAGATTGAAGAATTCGTAAGCACAATAATAAGTTATTTTACAATTTTCGTACAATACGGTTAGGAATGTAAATCTAGTGATAATATTCATTATCTACCTTCTTAGATTGGATAATACAAAGTTTACAGGTATTTGGGTATTCCTCACTAATAGGTTTGAACATTATTAAATATTTAGTAATAATCTTAATGTTAAACACAACATAATGCTTAGTATATAATAGGTCAAAGTTTTTTAAAGTTCATCATTAACTGGTTGATGCATCCTATCTCGATATGTCCATCAAGTTAATTCTAAAATTAAAGTTTGGTTACGATTAAATCTTTCACTATTAATTATCTGATTTAATAATTAAAGTATTGTTCCAATCTTGGTTGGGTTAAAATTGACATAATTCTGTTAATCTATTTCGCTAATAGCGTCATCGAATATTTTATTACTATTTGAGTATTTAGTCATTGGCATTCATACTTGCGTTCTAAGTCGTTTCTTGGAGTATCACTATTAAAAAAATTTTTTATTTATTTGAATTAAATCATTTTTTAATAATTCTTTGCCGTTCACTGCCTATGTGCACACACTCCGGATTAGAACGCTGATTAAATAAAACTTTCACTCTGTTTAATTCCGACTTAACCTCAACTTCGTGTTTCGAGGTTAGAACGCTTGTGATCAACTGTTGGCTATCAATTCCGTATTGTTGGCTACAGTCACTGGCGTGGATTCCTTGTCGAAGTCTTGAGATTAACTGATGATCTTACCTGTGTCAAAATCTCGTACCTAGTAATTAGTAACGGCCTCTGATTGGTCAATTGTTGTAATTTCCGTGTACTTTCGGTATTATTCGGCAAAGTAGACGCGTTCTTGGCGTCATCTCGCTGGGTTTGAGATTATAGAATTTTGGTTCCCAATTGTACGCCCACGGGCTGGTAATTAATTATTTCTTTATAATTTAAATTGTTCATTTATAAATACACTAATCCTTTTTTCATTACTCCCATCGCTTTTGTCTTTTTACCACGAGTATTTCGGTTACCCACACCATATAGCTTTGATAAGGATTAACAAAATAAATTTATTACTATTTCTAATGATCTATTTATATATCTTATTTTCTATTTTATTTTATTTATTATGTTTATTTTTTGATAAACTCTTATCATTTTTACTTCCTTATTAATTATTACACCTTCTCATTAAAGTTTCAGGTGGTAATTTGTTAAGAATTGTCTCTGGTAGTTTAGGCCTACCTCAGTATTTTTTACTGTGTCTGTATCCCTTTCTTATATTAAGGATTCTTACATCTAATGAATTATTATTATTCACTTTTGTTCTCTGTTATATCTTATACTTATTGCACAGTCTTATTTTACATAATTACTTAATTATTATCCATAACAATCATATTTCTATTGGTTAGACACTTGGTCTATGGCATTACTTGTTATATTATTTATTTTATGCAACAATATTAATATGTAATATCAATAACTTTCACCAATGTTTTGTTCAGGCGCCATCTTGTTGTAATACAAGAAGTATTAGATTTGCTTACCTTTAAGGGCAGAATTCGGTTAAGCGAACTCGAAGTAGCGGAATGTGTTGTCTGAAATAATTTACTCTTGCTTGAAATGTTTACCAATGACATTACCTTTTATTGTCATATTACGTACAAAACATGTGACTCTACCGTGCACAACAAGCACGCTGCTATACACCATTAGGCGTTGTGGCATGAGACGCAGTTTCACTATTCAAGTTAAAATTCCCCTTAAACATTTCAATAGCCCTCCAAAATAACATATTCAATTATATTTTTATGATATCATAATTAGAATTACTCACAACCCAGCACTCTCATTCACTCACGTTTGCATTCTTGGTACAATTTTCTTTTAATTTTCCCCCAAATTGAGCTCATTTTTATTAGTTATTACTGAAAATTTTGTATTGACCCTTATTTAATATTTTGTGTACCCCCCATTTGTCACTTAGCTGAAATTAGTCCTGCAGACGTCCCATCGCTGAAATCGCACTAATAGATGTTAAAACTTTTATCAAACTTTGTGTTTACATTTTACGTAGCACTGTTACTTTATTTTATATAAATACTTAACTTTTTTGTTGTACGAGCGGACGTCCGAGACTTAGTTTTAGAAAATTTTGATATACAGCCGGCCGGCTATGCTGCTATTTTGTGACTGGGAACGATCTGCAACACTTCAATTCGGAGTGGGGAGTAACTACGTCACCAGTTCCTTTGTGTAGAGATCCACACCTTAATTGTTTACAAGCGCAGAAATTGCGTGGTTGCATACTTTTGGATGACGTATACATGGGTGCAGCTTGTGACACATTTGTATGACAAAATAATGTTGTTGTTTCTGTGCGCATACTCTCAACCTTGAAGCAGATTCTGTCCACTCGATATTGCGTAGTTGCAAACCTTCATAACACCTTACTAGTTTCTTATATGTGACTTTGAAATAAAATACAATTTATATTGATTATTCCCCAAAACACAGTAGGGCCAGATTGTACTGTTACATACTACTTGTTTTTATTCACTTTATATTATTATGGGTTTCTAAGCCATATTTTCTGTGGCCTATTTATACTGAACTAATCATCACAACTTCTGATTACCTCAGTATTAGCTAGTATTGTCCTATTTTAATTTATTTACATTTTTCCTCAGCCTATCATTCAGTATTCTTGAGTGATACACATTTTTTCTTATTTTACATTACTCCTTCATCTTTTGATTATATTTAGTTTGTATTATGTTTATCATAGTAATGTCAAGGTTTTGTTCTGCTCTGGTATTTTGACATTTGTTGGTATATATCTAATGCTTCCTGCATCTAGTTTCAGCTATGAGTTACATATAAAATACATCATTAGTATTACATTTATGGCAATAAACATTGATTTGCCTTACATTAGTAGTATTACATCTCAGTTACCATCATGACCTTAGTCCCTTTTCTTTTATAATCATTTTATGTGTGATTATTATTGTTCAAGGTGCCAGTACTATGCTGTACCTCTTGAGCATGTTAGTTTACACTTATAATGTACACAAGTCCTGTTATATAATTAATTTTTGTAAATGGAATGCTCCTTATAGTCTCTAGTTTGCTTATATTATAATATACTCTAGTTTAAGAGCATTCCTGTTATGGTTTTGAGCAATTCTAATTGAAACTTGCTGGTTGTTCAGCTTATGTGTCCTAACCTGGGTTCCTAACAATGGTTGAACCTCAGATTTTATTTTTTACATATTACACTGAATTTTTTTACATGTATTAATGCTAAGTTTTATTATTTATAGTTATATTTTTCTTTTTTGTTATTATCTCAACCTTATTGTTGATTAATAGTTTTCTCTTATAATTTTATATCTACCTTACACATTGAATTAGTCTATTGGTCATCATTTAGTTGTCATTTTTTCACATTCTTAATTTATACATTTACAGTTCTTATATTCACTCCCTCTTATTTTCTATCATTATTGTTTTACCTTTGAGTTCTGGTTATTGTCAAGTCATTGAAGTTAGTTTATTAATAGTTTGATGTCAGTGTCAAGACATAGGATAGGGTTTTAAACCAGCTTTTAAATTACTTCTGTTTTTCTATATCATTAACAATAATTTATATTCTCATGATTTATTTTATTCTTGTCATTATTTGTTCCTTCTTGTAGTTGAATTCATTTTATTTTTCCTATTCGCACTGATACTATTATCATCCTTCATAAATCTCTTCTTGTTATGGGTGTTGCTGTCTTCTTCTCACTGTCTGATCTATTGGGTATTTGGGTCAACGTTGTCTTGTCTTTAGTCATGTGTCTTCATTTCTTCTGTAATGCATTACTTGTTAATAATCATTCCTTTTATTCCCTTATATTAGTCACTATTCGTCCTATGTTCCTTTTTCATGTTCCCCTTTTGTTGTCTATTTTGCTTTGGATTGTTTATAATCAGTTTGTCTTACGTTGGTTTTGGGTTGATTATATGTACCATTACAACATTCAGCCTTCATATTTGTCTGGTTTTCACCTTCTACCACCAATTTCAACTCCTGTATTTCTTGAACCTTCATCCACATGCTCCGACCATTTTCCTTGTGGCTAGTTTTCTTTCTTGTGTTATCCATACTTCCTTGAAATGTAGTCTTGACTAGGCTTTCATCTGACATTTTTTACTGTGAGTCATCCATCCAAGTCATAAAAAGATTTCATGAAGTACAGTGGATCAATCAATGTAAAAAATATTCCACAGTTGACTGTTTTCCAACATGTAAAAATGTTTTTATATTTTGGGTACATTTTTCCTCCATAGATTGACACTCAAATGTGGTATCATTTTTTGATAACCCTTCTTTGCATTTTCAATCAAAATTACTTAACTTTAAATAAAAAAATGTATTAATTATGTAACATGACATAAGGTAGTGAAGATTCAATTGTATTTAGTTATAAAATAAATAGCTGAAGATAAGAGTAAGAGGCAAGAACTTATAAACTTAGAGATCAATATTCTTCGTATTGTTTAAATTAGCAGCCATCCTTACTATTTCTTTTATGAATTTGCTAACTGCTATAATTTTTTATTATTCGACTAAGCTTTTCGTCATTGCTGACATAGATGCAGGTCATTCATGACCTGAAGATGTCAGCAATGACGAAAAGCTTAGTCAAATAATAAAAAATTATAGCAGTTAGCAAATTCATAAAAGAATTAGAGATCAATAACCCAGTAACCCAATAAATGACAAATGACTATTAACCTGACAATGACCTGACACAGTAGATCGGATAAAAAACCAAAGGAACCAAGAGACAATGAAGAAGCAGCCGAGACCTAAGTGCAATCAAATAATCCCAAATAATGACCAGTATATTGTAAATTAAATAATGAACTGATATTTGTAGTATATGAGATTTAACTAGGATAATAAGATTAATGGAAGGTAATAATATCACATATATCTTATTGATAAAAGAATGTACTTATATAATATAAGGTAGGGAGTTAGAAACTAACCATACTCCAAACTAATAGTAATGATAATAGCCAAAGACAATAAACAATGCTTTGAGCCAAACAAAAGCAAAATTTAAGTAATAACTAAAAGTGATCAGAGTGATTTGGAAGTAAATTAGTTATTCATGACCATAATCACACAGTGATATAAAATAATCAGACAAATCGTGTGAATAAACAAGTGAGTAAGTTAAAAATTTGTGTAAAATTAAATAAGTGGTGAAGTGCTAGGTATAGCATATAATGAAACAAAGTGAGAGTGATAATAATTAAAGAAACCTTCTATGAAAGGAAAAGTGCAGTGGGGGTGTAGAATAAAATATTATATAAGCAAACTATAATAAACAGATAAACAATTTTTGATAAACTATACATTAGTAAGAGATTAAACTAATTGTGATATTATAAATTTAGGTAATAGGATGTCAGAATTATAAAATAAGGTAAGAATTAAGTTATTAGAATGAGTAGTAAATTAAGAAGGACAGACACTGTATTTAAGTGAAGGGATTAGTAGATAAGACATATCATGTAAGGAACAGTTTATCAGTAGTATTGTAAGAGTTTTATTATTGTTCAAAAACCATAGAATGTAGTAAATTATAGGATAAGCAAGATAACAGTAGAGAAAAGAAAAGGTAGTTAAAAGTTATTGCAGGCTAGAACCTGACAAGGAATCTTTCATAATAAGAATTAGAGTTAGGAATACTGATGTTTATTGTTTGTTTTGTTTATAAAATTGTATTAGAATTACCAGATATGTTATTAAGAAATGTTAGGTGGGAGTAGAATAAAATCTAGGCTCTAGGCCAACTGTTGAATATAAATTTAGTAATTTTGAGAACAGATAATTATCCAAAGTTAAGTCAGAATATGCCAAATGGTTAAACCGATTAAGTGAGTATTCCTAGTACCAAAATATATGAATAACAACTAATTTTGAATAAAATATATGTAAAATATAAAAATGGAAAATAGTAAAAATGTAATTAGCTATTCAAAAGTGGGCATGAGGGATATCAAAATGATCATCATGAAAAATTAGGAAGAATGGTACTCATGTAATAACTCTAGCTATTAGTATAAGATAGTAATCTTCATTTGAAGATATTTTGGTAAAATTAGACTAAAAAAGACGTTAAATCATAACAATGACTTAAGTTAATAACCAATGAAAATTAGCATAATTTATTAGGTAACCATAGCAACAAGAATTTTATTGCCAAAAAACCGTTAGATTTTCAGTAGTTATTATTGACCAACGCTAGAGAGTGGATCGAGGAGCTCTCGTATTAAAATTAAAATTATTATTATTAAAGTAATTCGAACCTAATTTAAACCAGATGGAGATAACTACAATAGTCCAGGGAATCCTGAACAAAATTTTGTTTATAAAAAAAAAATTAACAAACCGTAATTATCTGAAGAAGACGGAACGACGCAGTGAAGAAGAGAGACGACAACGGACACCAAATGAAGATCATTGGAACATCTTAATAGAAGAAGACGGACGACAACCGAAGGAATACGAGGCCTGAGTCAGCGAGGAGAAACATCGAGACGAGGGAAATAAACTTCTGGAGAGTATAAGAAGACGACAGCCCAGGAGTTATCCATAGAAGAAGACGACATCAGGATCTTCAGCAGGAAAACCGATGAGTATAAATATTATCCCATAATCGAATTCACAATTTTTGGTCAGAATTAATAAATAACTATTTCACTTCACTGATCACTATTCCGAGTCAAAAATAAATGCTTTGTTAAATTCACTATTAAACTTTAATCAATTAGCAATTATTAAAAGTAAAATATAATAAATAATTGACGAACCTTTTGATAACTAAATTTGACAAACGAAAACTAACCCAAAATTTCTTTACAAGTTTTCATTGGTAATTACTTAATAGAATATAATGAGATATTAATTTGTTTATGTAACTAGGATTAAGAATTGTTATAACTTTGTGTGTGTTAGCCGTAAGTATATATTTCTGTAGCCGAAAGGACTTTAACACCCCTGAGAATAACCATACAAAAACTGTAAACTAACATTAAAGATGCTGTGTACACAAACTGAGCAAGTACCAACCGAACAAGTGTAATAGCCGGTGCAGAAAACGAATTTGATGTACTATAAAGTAATTGAAATATTCTAAAAGGTTAATAAATGTTCTCAATCTGCAATTCTGTATGTTTGATTCAGTTAATTTATAATAACAACTAAGAATTATTGAAGTGAAAGCGTTAAGGCAAGACGCTAGCCGAGTCAACACTGCAGAAAGCCGTGCGCCAATCAGCTGGCGAGGCGGCAACATTTGAATGCAGCAGAGCGAAATACGGTTTACCCGTAAACGACAGAGCAGTTACATTTTGACACAATTAACACTAAATGACATCAATTAACAAATTTTACAACCCACATAAACAGCCTGTAACAACTTTTACTAATTCAACTGTGTTATCAAAATAAAGATAATTCTGTTCTATTTGAAATTTTCATCATTCTGATGTAGGCCTATCAGTTTTTTAGTTAACTGATAAACAAATGCATAAATTATCCTCTAAAATATGTTAACTGGTTTTGGCTAAATAATTTACTTCAACCACTATTTCTTTGAAGAGTGGTAAAAACCCAGACCTCAAACTTTTGTGCACTTATTTACTGTACTTATTTGGATGATTTATTTAATAAGACATAAACCTGAGAATGTTTTTCTTATTTTTCTGTGTATCTACAAATTATTGTTTTGTCTACACTGCCTCTACAAATTCTGTTGCTTTTCATTACTTGTGGATCTCCATAAATCATCCTCTGTCACTGGTCTAATATTCATTTTGGACTGAATGATATACAGACTGCAGCTGTTTGGAAGTTATATACAATGTTTTTACTTACACATTTGATATGCATAATTTACTTAATACTAATAACTATGTGGTATATTGAATTAGGTTGCAAACATAGCACAATTCGATTATTTTGCTGCAAGTACTGAATTTATGCAATCATTGAATGGAGAAGTTCAGTAAATTTTATTTGACTGACTGAACCTGCACTGCAGGTGCTAAAACCAGGCATTCAGTAATTTCCAGAAAAGGATGAAATTCATGTATATAACTGTTTACATATTCTGCTATGTAACACGTGGAACATTAACTTCAGAGCATTAGGAATTTTCGGATGAAATGTAGAGGATGCCAGACTGGCAGGTGGCAGTGGAACTAACTGTATAGTTAAATGCTGTGACTGTTCAGTAATTCTTTGGCCTGTTCAGTAATACAGGGTCCGGCATAAAGACCTCCCCTATTGAAATAGGTAATTACAAACAAACAGAAAGATACAGAAAAAATATTTTTATTTATGAATAACATACACTATGCCATTTTACATTAATGTTTTTTTAAAATTATGTCCATTAGATGGCAGCCTCCATTATTGACACACTGATGAAGCCGTTCCCAAAAGTTTTCCATAGCTCTTCGTGTCATTTCTGGCGGAATGTTAGCAACTTCCTGGGTGATTACCCCCTTAAGAGCTTCCATGGTCCTAGGGTGATGTTTGTACACTTGTGCCTTTAAATATCCCCAAAGGAAATAATCACAAGGCATCAAATCTGGCGACTTTGGGGACCAGGCAATGTCACCGTGCAAGGAGAGCACTTTGACTGGGAGACGCCCAGGAAACAATTATCTCAGAATTTCTCGAGAACGCCGAGCAGTGTGGGCTGTAGCTCCGTCTTGTTGGAACCAGACTTCTCCTTCATGGTCCTCAATGAATTGCTTAAACTTGGGTCGGAGGAAAGTTACTAACATGTGACAGTAGCGATTGGAATTAACCGTTACTGCCTGGCCATCTTCTTCAAAAATGTACGGACCTCACACACCAAATTCGGCAACGCCACACCAAACAGTAACATGAGGACTGTGAAGTGGTCGCTGGTGAAGTTCTCGAGGGTTACCTTCAGCCCAGTACCGAACATTTTGCTTATTTACAGTGCCTGCCTAATGGAAATGAGCCTCGTCAGAAAAAATCACAACAGCTGTAGGGGGAATGTTTTGAAGAATGTCTTCACACAAAGCTCTGGGAGTTTCAAAATCTCTTATGCTTAGTTCTTGTGTAACCATCATTTTGTAGGGATGCATGTTGAGATTGCCATGCAGGAGTCTTCTTACACTTCGATCAGACAGGCCCAGGGAAGCTGCGTGTTTCACTGCTGAAAGCTTTGGAGATTGCAGGGCGGAAGCTCTCACACGTGCCATATTGTCCGGCGTTGTTGCGGTCCGAGGTTGGCCAGGAGATTTTCTTTTTAATGCTGAACCTGTTGCTCTAAAGTTCGATACCCAAACATGAATTGATTTTCTATCCGGAACAGACTCATGTCGGCCAAGTGCGTATCGAATACGAAATGCACGCTGTGTAGTAATCACAGAACCACCATTACAAATAAATTCCTCCACAACAAAAGCGCGATGCTCACCAAGCCAAGCCATTGCGCTCACTGAAAACGGCACGTACACCACTAACGATCGATGCCCCCTCCACAGCCATACCCCCACCACCGCTTGTCCAGTCGCCTCTCCAAATGGGGGAGGTCTTTATGCCGGACCCTGTACTTAATACTGTTACTAGCAGGGGTGTATTTATGGCAGGGAGAGGGATAAACGGGACTGGACCCCCCCCCCCCAGAGGGTCAAAAAAAGTTGACACATTTTGTCTTAATTTTTAGGCTCTTTTATACTTTTTAAGCTGTGTTGTTCAGATAGTAACCCTTTTTTAAGGTTTATTACACAGCATTTGATATACATTTGAAATATGTAGAATAGGCAAATCAATTCAGTCAGTATCTTGTAAACAATGTGTCAGTAACAGATATTTTTATTGTTTTATTACCGTTAACATTAATGAGATTGATTTCAGGATGTTATCACATGTTTTTCAGCCACTTTAAAAACAGTAATGTTGATTAGTTTTAACTTGTTTTTTTTTCGTATGATGCGACTTGACCAGACCCTGGACCCCTCCACAAGACCAAATTCTAGATACGCCACTGGTTATTATAATCATGAGATGCAAGTAGCATATCATATGACAGTTAGTTCCAAAACAAAGATGTTACTAAGTTTTATTAAAACATTGATGGTAGAAATTAATTCATGTTAAGTACAGTTATTTGTAATACGTGATAATACTAACTCTGTTCTGAACTATAAATTATATTTGGCAGCAGGATTGATTTTGTATGATTTAGTATGTCTATTGTAAATAACTCGTTTACAAATGAAAATTGTGTTATTTAAATTTTCGAAAAAATTTAAATTATTTTGTTTTGAAAATAAAAAAAATTTTTTATGTTTATGTTTTATTGTTCAATAATTTAATAAATAATTCTTGTAAGGGTGTAGTGTTGAAATTTTAAGTTTGTTGGAGTTATTTGTGTCAATAATCTAGCTTATGGTTTTCTGTAACTAAATTCCAGTTAACAGGATTGTCTCAATTCACTAATCGATTGGCGATATTTCTTTTCTTCCGTATATATTACTTTCCCTTGAGTAACGGTCACCTTTCTGTTAGTCCTGTTGTTAACTAAAACTCTTTTATTAAATTGAGAAATAAATTTAAAACCAAATTATTGAATTACTATGTTTTTTATTGACAATTATTCAAAAGATCGATTGAAAATCGATTATCATATATAGCTCGACTCTTTCACAGGGGCAATCGATTGTTAATACATCTGTTATTTTATATACATATTTTTGAAAGGTTTCTTTTAACAGTTATAATTAATAGTCAGAGAAGGGGCAAGGCTAGAAAGTATAACATTCACAATAAAATTCTTAATAGTTAGAAAATACACATTTTGATAATAATATATAATGTTTATTAAGTAAGAGTTTATACCAAATGACTTGTTGAATACTATTCGACGTAGGCACTAGGCATGACGGGAGTTCCAAAATGGCCGCTTGCTCGCTGCTGAAAATAAACAGGAATGGTGTGGCTGGATTTTTCTGTTAATAAAGATGCCTTCTCAACTGCTTCCTTGTCTCCGCAAAAGTGAATAATGTCTCTGGTGTTGTTTGGGTTGTCCCGGTTAAGTGTTCTATGTTCACTTCGATTAAATGTTTTGGATTATGTGTCTTCACTTCTGTCAAAGTGTGTTGAATATTGCAATGTCTGTTTGGGTTATTAATAATTAGTGTTGTACAGTTTTAATTCTTTATATCACTTGTACAGGGTCCGCCAGTGAAGCGGGAAATTTTGAAAGTCCAATAGTTCATTTTCTGCTCACGAGAGGGCGGGGAGGTTTTCGATTGTTGTTTTACATTTAATGCCATTTGTTGAACATGGAGCAGTGGTCCGGTACACAGCGTGCTTTCTGCGTAAAATCGTTTTATAAGAATGGTGACTGTGTGAGTTTTGTACAACGATTGTTTCGTAATCATTTCAATATTCCACGACATGGAAGAGTGCCGTCCGCTCATGCAATTATGTCATGGGTGAAAAAGTTTGAAGAAACTGGTTCCACATTAAACTTAAAGCATAGAGGAGCAACAAGGTCTGTAAGAACAGAAGGAAAACATTGAAGGAGTTCGAGTAGCATTGACGCATAGTCCACAACGTTCTGCAATGAAACATGCATCCGCACTAAACATTAGTGACACATCGTTACGACGAATTTTACATAAAGACTTATCTTTTCATCCTTACAAAATTCAAGTAATCCAGGAGTTGAAAGATGGCGATATGCTGGCTCGCAGGATTTTCAGCGAAGAAATATTGCGACGTGTAAATGATGATGAAAACTTTATTCACCGCATGTTTATGTCAGATGAAGCACATTTTTATTTGAATGGCTATGTAAACAAACAAAATAGTCGATATTGGAATGATGAAAACCCAGGTGAGTTGCATGAAAAGCCATTACATAGTCCGAAAGTTACGGTGTGGTGTGCAGTTTCATCATCTGGCATTATTGGGCCATATTTTTTCCAACACGATAGAGGAAACACCACAACTGTCAATGCAGACCGCTACACACACATGGTCAGAACATTTTTGATGCAACAGCTCCCTAGGTTTCCGGAAATTAATTTTTTCCAGCAGGATGGGGCCACAAGTCATACTGCTCGTGTGTCCATGGCTGCTTTAAGAGAACTCTTCCCGGACGGACTCATATCCAGATATGGCGACATCTCGTGGCCTGCAAGATACCCAGATTTGTCCGCATGCGACTTTTTTCTTTGGGGATTTCTGAAGAGCAGGGTGTACATTGATAGACCGCACACCATACCGGAATTAAAAACGAATATCAGACAAGAAATTGTACGGATTCAACCTAACCTGCTTCGTCGAGTGATGGAAAATTTTCGGTCAAGATTAGAAGAATGTTTACACAGAAATGGCTCTCACTTGAGCGGCGTTATTTTTAAAAAGTAAAATAATGGCATACTTTACTCAACTCAAATCTTTAAAAAAAATTCTGATAAAAAATGTTTCATGAAAAAATTGGGTACTTTTAATTTTCCCGCTTCACTGGCGGACCCTGTATATAGTTCAGTAGTAATTGTTTTCAATGTTTGTGGTGGTTGTTTTCACTGAATTTAAGTTTAAAGTAAAAATTTCAGTAACTCTCGATTTTATAGTATAGGCTAGGCTTTAACGTTATACGCCATTAACGATTCTGATATATGGTTTATTAGCGAGAGCTTTATCAACCGTACTCGACGAATGTTAATTAAGAACTGTTTAACTTCCTTCGTTTCTTAAATCTCTTAGCCGATTTAATATTAGAAAAGTATTGTTTCAATTTTTATTCACTTCCGATGCATGTAATTAAAGTACATTATATCACAGAATATATTTTGGTTATTAATTAATTTCATATAATAGCAAATACATAATCGGTTTCTTTAACTCCTTCTGGTTAATTTGATGTACAATAATCCATCTTTATAAAGTTTTTTATCAAAATTGCTATTTTCCTGTCGTTTTGGAAAAGTAGGCTCAATATTCTGTTTCCTGTCCTTGTCCAAAATTTAGCCATCTTATGTGTTATAATTATGATTATAATAAATCTCAGATTCAGATTGACATAAATGTTTATCTTTCCTTAATTTCTTGTAAATTTATCCATTGATCATCCTTTTAAATATAATTAATGAATTTATGATTTCTCCTTCTGAAATTGTTAGATATTACATTTGCAAAATTTTTAATAATTTTATACATCCTTTTATATTATCCTTTTAAAGTATAGTTTAATTATAGTATTTGGTGATTAATTCACCTTATGTAAATCTCATCAATTTACTTGGTTTATTTAACTTAATTACTCAATTATAATGTTATTGAAATTTACTATTTGGCCTAGATTTTCTGGTTTTACATATACTGTTTTTTGAATAATACTATGTCTATACCCGTTCTGACTTTCTGAAGTTAATATAATATTAAATAAAATCTCAATTCAAACATTTTATAAAATAGTATGGTATTCATACTGAGACATTTTAGTCTGTATTAACCCTGTGAGATATAATAAACATTTTTATAATAATAATAAATCTTATTCTATACACCACCTTGAAATATGGAGTTCATAGGCTTTAACACAAATACAATAAGCCATGTATTTTTATTTTTCTTAAATTTAATTTGGTTGCAGTCTTTTCTGTTTATATTTTAGTATTAGATTTTAATTCCCTGTCACTGTATTTATTCCCCACCTGCTCTCTTTATCATTCACATTTTAAAGAATGTTTTTTGATAAAAAGTGGCATCTTCTTTGAAACATTAGTAATGTTTTCATAAGAATACTTCATAACATTTTATATCTGTATTTATAGAAAACATTAAAGTTGTTTAACGGTACATAGTTGAGGTATCAGTTACACTTTTACTTGAAGTTTATTGAATATATTAAAATAACTTGCACAGGTTCACTTATACTTTTGGATATTATTTATACTTGAGTTTTACAATATTCCAAGACCAAAATCTTACTTATAAGGGATTGTGAAGATTTGTCTATTTCATTACATAATAACTTTAGTGGGTGCACTTCTACTTACAACCCTAAACACTTTTGTTTATAACTATTTTACATTTTTATATGAGGTTTTGGGTGTTATACTTTCGTTGGTGATTTTAAATCTTTTTCGGGGTTTGTCATTCTTTGTAATAGGTTTTCCTTGTCTATAGCTTGTAGTCCTCTCCTTCTACATTTTCTTTCTTCACAATTCTTCCTTCTTGGGTTCTCCAAGGTAATTTGGTTTTATCGTGTCCGTTGATTTATTCGGGGTATCTTCTTTATCTACTCCTATCCTACCTGGGTTTTATCTTATTTTATCTTAGTTGTTTAGGATTTATTTTCCTTGATACATTTTTGTTGCATTGTGATTATTTAATTTTACTTTTTCCTTTTATGGTGGTATTTTACTTCGATATTTAATTATTTTCATTTGAATTTTCTTACAAAGGTACAAACTTACCTATTTTTATTTTTCGTCGTCGACTTCATATATTTTATTTATTCACTACGTGTTTCGGCAACAAGTTGCCATCCTCAGGTGAAACATTCACTCAAAACGAGGTCGTTAAAAAGTAAAATAATTTATTAAAACACTAAAACTTAAAGTCAAAAGTGCACTTTCAACATACGCGAACATGAGCAGGCCAGTGCTATACACGCGGGTATTAACAGTCGACTAGACTTAGTGTTTTAATAAATTATTTTACTTTTTAATGGCCTCGTTTTGAGGGAATGTTTCACCTGAGGATGGCAACTTGTTGCTGAAACGCGTAGTGAATAAATAAAATATACGAAGTTGCACGACGGAAAATAAAAATAGGTAAGTTTGTACCTTTGTATTAGAGCGCGACTTGGAGACAAAACAATAAAATGTATGAATTTTCTTGTTATTTAATGTAATTTATATTGAATTATGATCAGATTGGAATTATTATTTAGTGGATTATCTGTCATGCTACAGAATGCCCTCTTCCAGAAGTGATTAGTTCAGGCTATACTTTGTTTGTCTGAAATAATTGCTTATGATAATTATTATATTTTTATAATTCTTGACTTCCTTCCATTTCTAAATTTCCTTCTACATATTCGAGCTTACATATATTTTATTCTTACTTGATCTTCCTTGATAGTAATAGTCATCGGAGTTTCATATTTATTATTTTATTTTCATTTTTCTTAACTTGGTGTTTTATCCCTGGGATATTTATTCCCTATTATTCCCTAACACGTGACCTGGGGCAGTTCAGAGAGGCACTGTAGGCTACATACTCTGCTGGCCATACATCACTTCTAATTGAGTACAGAGGCAAATCATCTCTGCTCAAAAACATATTAATACTGCTGGACTTATATACAGACAGTTATTAATAAAAATTATCTAAGAATAGTCCACCTTATGACTATTTTTTAAAAATATCTTTGGATACTTCACTTCGTATATTGCTCAGATCTGTTAATATTCTATCTCAGTTATTCTTCTGATTTGTTAGCTTTACTATTATATTATTTCTTATTATGGTGGGAAGCTCTTTTATTAATTATCATTATTCATCAAATATACCATTTTTGTATTAATTCTCTATTCTTCTTTGGTTGTTATTGCAATCTGTTTCTGGTTATTGGTAGCATATATTTTATGATATTTTTTGTTTGTTTCTTAGTTCTCCTTCATTCCACTAGTTCCATGTTCTAGCACTTTCTTCTAATTGTCTTTATTACACTCGACATATATTTTATGATCATATTCATTAGTGATTTATTTAATTACATTTATGTATTTCTTTCTTTTTCACAAATTACTTCGCTCTGGTTTTTTATTCAAATGAATTCTTTAATATCATATTAATGTGGTCATTGTTTCTCCTTGTATTACGTCAAAGTTTTATATATATATATTTTTTGTTTATTTCATCACAAGTTTATTCATTTAATTGTATCCGTGGTTCTTCCCTCCTTTTCTTTAATTCCATAGAATGTTTTTATAAATAATTGGTTGTAATTTGATATTACTATATATTTTAGAATTTGTTTTATTCTAAATTCTCTTCCTTATTTTGACAATTTTATTTCAAAATTCTCCTCTTTATATCACAAAATCATATTCACAAATAGTTTGTTTGTAAGGTGATCTTACAATATTGTTAGCATTTAATTATCTTTTCACCTCTAAATTCTTTTTCTTTTTATATATCTCATAAATAGTTTTCATAAATATTGGTAGTAATGTGTGCTTACTATATTTTTTGAATTTTGTGGTTTTTGTCTTCTAAATTCTCTTTCTTCTATTTGATTTCTCAAAATGATTTTCTTAAATATTGTAAAGAAAGAGACTAATGAAGAGTCCTTCTTAATTCAGCCCCACGTTGAAGTCGTCAATTTGTAAAGAAAGAGACTAAATGGACGTCCTCGTTTTCGTTTAAGCCCCCCGTTGCAGGCGGCAATTTGTAACAAAATGAAATATATAGAATGTGTCGAGTACGTGTTTAAATAAGTTCCACGTTGTTATGTGCCAATTTGTAAAGAGACTAATATGTGCCGGTGCTAGCGAAAATGTCCGTCTTATTCAAACCCCACTGTTGTAATCAATTTAGTAACGAACTGCTTGTTAATTATGTGAGGACGTATGTAATAATGTATGATACCAGCTGGAGACGTCAAATTATAAAGAGATCTTGTCTATGAGTGTAATTAGTTATAAGAGACTCCGGTGTAACAAACGCCAAGTAGTACGTTGTAGGTGGCGATTCGTAACAATTAAAATGCTGTTACCTGGTTTAATTAATATGTTATTAACTAATATACCTTGCGGTTGTGACCAGTGAAACCCTCAGAACACAGATTATTAAGTCCACAAACTTAGAATTATATTCCTGAATTTATAATGGTAGTATTCTGTAGACTTAATTTAATTCTCAGTGGTTGTTTAATATGAGCAATATATATGGAGTATTTACTGAATGTAAGTGGTTTTTGTCTCAACCCTAGTCCCTCAACGATAAAAATTTCATTCAAATTTAGTATGGCAAAACCCGTTAGTTCAGCAATCTCCCGTCTCACCAGCTGCAAACTTGGAGCGCTGTTATTATAAATAATTGTGCGTATAGGTTAGTTATTCTGAGTGTTTGTATCAATCTGTTAATAAATTATTACGCCAATTACATATAGTATTTTCTCTGCAATGATTAAAACGTTATCTCATACAACAAATGTACTTTATTTATTTTTCTCTGGTATTTAACCAGTTACGTTGTCTCAGACAAACAATAAGACAATACAATCGACTATCCCAACATGTATCGATTCTTAATTATTCGAATTCTAAAAAGAAAAACATATATACTTTGAAAATAATGACAAATAATTCTTATACCAGGGTTCGTGTAGTTCTTTGAACCATTAGTAAGGCCAGGTAAAACGCATAATTAAGGTTGTTCAATTTACAAAAAGAATAAAATTATTTACTTAAAATACAATGATATGAAAATAATTTGTTTTTTTACCCAAACGGCGAAAGCTTCATTAGGCGGTGAATGTTTGTCAACTACGATCAAAATGCAGGTTATATCGTCTTCACCCAGTAAAACTGCTCTGGTCTTCAATGAATGGATGATGATAATCCCACGGGAACTCTGGTGCTTCGAGTCTTCTTTTGCGTCTTCACAATTCTTGGTCCCAACGAACTGGAATTAGGATCTCAGCTTCCGCTGTCAATGAAGGTTATTTCGTCAACCGAATCTTCTGTATTTCCAAATATTTCCGTTAATTCAGGCTTCAACTCTTTATTGGTCTTCAATTTATAGCATGAATTGGTTTGATACCAAATTCAGCGGAATTGTTTAGTGAATGAGGTGAGACGCTTTCAGTTCTTTTTTATTGTATTCATTGATAATTTATAGGGTTATTTAATTTGTATGATTCATTAACATTCCAGTATAATTGTTTTGCAAAATGCTTTTTTTTTCAATTTGGATATATATTTTTTTTATATTTATTCATATATTTTAAATATATCGGTTCATTTCAACCTAATAGCTTGTAACAATCAGTACCATCTATCTCAAAATCAACAAGTTACTAAAAATCAGTTGCCTTAACAACCAGGTTTTCTATATATCCTTGAGCCGGCATTATAGAATATTACTACTCCTTTCCAATAAAATACTCCATGCTTGGATTAATATTGAATCACATAAAATTCTCCCCTAACCTTCCTTATTAAACAGTAAATGTTTTACTAGAGTTTCGTTGGACTGGGTTTACTAAAAAGGTATTAATTTCCTTTCACTAATATGGAATTTAGGCCTATAGATTCATTTACAACCATTATAACATTATTTGGTTTTTAACTTAATTTTCTTTTTACCTGACCTACTGTACAATTAATTATTGATTACATAGTTAATTACATGAATTTAAATTTACTGGTGGTTATTTGTTTTTACATTAATCAATTGGTTCTGGAACCCTTTATTAATTTATGACATAATTGTCAGAACTACTTGTTAGACTTGAAACACTGGTCACACTCCTGATCCAGTTTATAAACATTAATTAGAACAACAGTATCTTTCAATTTTATACAACACTGACAACTTAGTACCGTGCCTAACATTGGTAACTATATTGTGCTGTATAAAAACAAATCTAATATAAAATATAAACATAATTATTGAGTAAGTATTATTATCAAACAACATCATTTCATTTTTAACACATTCAACATACAATATAAATATTCTGTAGACCTTAACATGTCACAGTACAAAACAAACATTTCATTACATCCAATCATTCATTGGTCTGGCTCTTTTACATTTAATATTAGTCATTGCCTCCTTTTTACTTGAGGTCCTTCTCAAACATATGAACTATCGAACAACCTTAAGTCAGGGTATGGTCTTTGACCATATTTCATTCAGTCTTTTATGTAACGTTGGGGAACCTCAACTATGTTGCGTTACATAACACCCCCCCTTCGAAATAAGTTTATTTTGGTATAAACAAAGTTTAGCAAGAAATAAACTTCTAATTTGTATCTGGCCAATTGGTTTCCTATTTATAGTACTTTTATATTTCCCAATTATTCGTTATTTTATTATCATTTCTTCGTTCCTTCTTAAAGTCAATTATTTCCCAAGTTTAAATCTTATTTCTATAATCATTCTTGTGACATTCTTCATTAATTATACATTTTGGATCTGGTTTTATTTAATTCTCTATATTTATTTGTGAGTTTTCCCTCTAATATTTAATTTTCCTAAACCTCCCTAACATTATAACTGGAATCGAATCGGTGGTGCTCTATCGGCTAACCAATTACCGTCGTCCGTTACATACTTTCTGGGATCAGAGGAACATCATCTCTGCCCAGTCAAATGATTGCTGGAATATTCTACAGTCAATCTTCATTAATAAACCTCGTAAGGTAGTCATCATGTGACCTTCAATAAAATAATAAATAATAATCATATTCTAGGGATTATTCACTGTACTTTAACTCAGATCATATTATTTCTTCATATTAATTCTTCCTTCTATTATACACTTTTTCTCTCCAATACTTGGCTATTTTATTGACATTTATTAATTGGGTTTTGTTTACGGATAATTCTTAACCATTAGTTTTTTTTTTCTTTTCTTGTGATCCTTTTGATGGTTCCATTTTGGCTTCTTCATTCTCTTGTCTTCATTGGCTCATATTCCTTTGTGATCAATACAGCTGGTTATGAGATTTTGGTCAGTACTATACATTACATTATGTAGCTATATTCTTCTGGCACAATCATTATTATTTCTTTTACATTCAAAATTATATTTCTCGCTATTATATTATATCAGATAAACTCATTTCGTCTTCTGGTTTTGATGATTTTTATTAGGTTGAATTAGTGTAAAATATTTTTCTTCTTTCATATCAGTTTAAATCAATTTCTTCTAAATTGTATAGTAAGGTGTTCTTACTTATTTTTCGACTTTGGTTGTTCTTTTTATCTTCAAAATTCTCTTTCTTATATAATTCATAAATTGTTTTCTTAGATACTTGTTTGTAAGTTGAGCTTACTTCATTTTTTGAATTTTGGGGTATTTATTCTCTTTATTTTAAATCATACTGTTTCTGAATAATTATGAGTAAGTTGTTCTTACATCCTTTGGAATTTTGGGTTTTTTAGTTTCTTCATTTTAAATTGTATTGTTCGAAATAACATGAGTAAGTTGTCCTTACATACTTTTAGAATTTTGTGGTTTTTTAGTTTCTTCATGTATTCCATCTGTCGGCCGTGTCTTCTTCTTCATTTATTTCTTGTCTTACATCCTGGGATGTACTGGGTCGGTGGCCATCTCCTCTTAGGGGAATCCAGCGTTCTGGTGGGTTCTGTTGATTATAAATTATTCGGACATTCCTAGATGGATCGTCCCTTCATTGGTTCTCGCTTCTGGATCTGGATTCTCCGATGTTATTGCTCCGTTGTAAACACTCATTATCATTCTCCCCTTGGTGTTGATCACTCCTTGGACCATTCTCTTCGGCCCTTATAAAATTTACCATTGGTCTGGAAACCCGTAATGGACGATCCTCTTCGTAGTTAACCCGGCGGTAGTCCTCCTGACTCCGACTTCTGCCCCTATTAGTTCTAGTCTCCCTTCGATCGTTATTACTGTACTGGTTCCAATCGGTGTCCCTATCAAAACTTCGACGTCCTTGGTAGTATGTCCTCCCGTTATAATTGTCGTACGCCCCCACATAATTAACTCTTCTGTAGTTTTGGTTTTGGTTATTCGGATTACGGTTGCTGTTATCATAATTTCGGTTGTTCGTGTTCCGGTTCTGGTAATTTGGGTTATACGACCGGTTATATTGGTTGTTCGGAATACTCTGTCTATTCCCGTAATTGTTTCCGTTGTTCCTTGGGCTGTTGTTGTTATTTTGCCGTTGGTACACCTCATTACCATAATTACCAGGCCTGCCATTATAGTTCGTCCGGTTATTCGCCTCATGACTGTTATGGTTATTGTTTCTATTGTTATAGTCTGGTAAATCCCTGTTCCCGTACTGGTCGTTTCTCTGACGACTCCTTCGATAGTGTACTTCACGCTCGTGCTCTTCTAATAGCGTTGACATGGCCTGTATAGTTTTTATTTGTCCACCCGATCGTGCTATTGATATACCGTTATCATAGTGATATGCTAACCTGGTGACGAGAATTTCCTCTGGGATTTTTGGTTCAAGATGTCTTGCCAAACATACTTTTCCCAGGAAGTAGGCGGTAAGTGTTGTTCCCCTGCTGGCGTCATATCTTCCATAACTGATGCTCTCCCTCACTACGTTCTGGGTGGCGTCTGACCAGTATCTGGCTTTAAAAGCTATTTTAAATTCTTCGTAGCTTCGTATCTCGTGCCTGGTGGCTGTCCACCAGTTATCATAAGTTTCTTTAAAATGATCGTCTAAATAACGACGAATTATTGGCCACCTGTTTTCACCGGTTCTCATAATTTGTTCGCCGACCCGTTCCAAGAATTCCATTGGATTTCTCCTGTATGTCTTAAAGTTGATGGTCTCCCGGTCGTCTATATGTTGTGTATATGGGACAGTGATCGATCGGTTGTCAACTGATCGTTGTAGGTTCTCGATTCTATCCTGGTTACGTTGTCCTTGCTCCTGTACTTCGTTCATGATCGTATCTAAATTTCGATGCTGGTTTCCGCAATCAGTTCGTATTGATTCCACTTGAATTCGGTTTTCTTCTTCTATATGGCCTAGCTTGACCTCTAGTTCAGCTCTATTTCATGTAATAACTTCATCGGTCGCTTTCAGTTTTCTATTTGTTTCCGCGATCTCCTGTTTTCTTTCGCTGTCGTTCTTAACTACCTTCTGGCTGATTGCCTCACTAGTGTCCTCAATTTTCTTATTGATAACTTGTCTTAATACTTCATTCTGTTTTTCAACATTTTCCCTTATTTCCTGGTTAGAATGTTCAATTCTCTCATCGATTCGTATAAGATTATCCTCATTGATTTTCTCAAGATCTGCTTTCATTCGTTTATTGTTTTCCTCAAGTTTTTCGTTCATTATTTTGTTATCGTCTTGAATCTGTCTCAAATTCTCGCCATTCTTGTCAAACTTTTCATTCATCTGCTTGATTAAATTTTCGCTCAAAATTTCGTTTTGTTTTCTTGAGTTCTCATTAATACTGTCTATTTTATTTTCCAGCTTCTCATTGATTTGTCTAAAATCGGCCTTCAACTGTTCATTATTTTCATTTATGGTTTGTCTCAAAAGTTCACTAGTACTTTCCTTAATACTGTCTATTTTATTTTCCAGCTTTTCTGACCTTTCGTTTATACTGTCTATTTTTTCATTAGTTTGTCTATTATCTTCTTTGATTTGTCTTAAACTCTCATTAGTTTCCTTAAATTTTTCGTTAGTTTGTCTATTATCTTCTTGGATCTTGTTATTCCCTTCCATTATAATTCTTAACATCTCCTGTATACTTATATCTTCTTTTTGGTTGTGTTTATCCGGTTGATCCCCTTGGGCATCTTCTTCCACTATTTCCGTCTCCGTATCCATAACTATTTCGATTTCTTCTGTACCACCTGTCTGTTGATCCATTTCAGTATCTGTACCTACCTCTGTTTCTTTTTCCCTCCTATCTTCTTCTGTCTCTTGTTCCTTCTCCATTCTTTTTGTAAGAGCTCTCGTATGCATTCCTGTGCCTCTAATGGTTGCCTGCTCAAGTTAAGTAACAAATAATATGAGTTTTTACTTGACTAAAGCCCACTCGTTGAGCGCCAATTTGTAAAGAAAGAGACTAATGAAGAGTCCTTCTTAATTCAGCCCTACGTTGAAGTCGTCAATTTGTAAAGAAAGAGACTAAATGGACGTCCTCGTTTTCGTTTAAGCCCCCCGTTGCAGGCGGCAATTTGTAACAAAATGAAATATATAGAATGTGTCGAGTACGTGTTTAAATAAGTTCCACGTTGTTATGTGCCAATTTGTAAAGAGACTAATATGTGCCGGTGTTAGCGAAAATGTCCGTCTTATTCAAACCCCACTGTTGTAATCAATTTAGTAACGAACTGCTTGTTAATTATGTGAGGACGTATGTAATAATGTATGATACCAGCTGGAGACGTCAAATTATAAAGAGATCTTGTCTATGAGTGTAATTAGTTATAAGAGACTCCGGTGTAACAAACGCCAAGTAGTACGTTGTAGGTGGCGATTCGTAACAATTAAAATGTTGTTACCTGGTTTAATTAATATGTTATTAACTAATATACCTTGCGGTTGTGACCAGTGAAACCCTCAGAACACAGATTATTAAGTCCACAAACTTAGAATTATATTCCTGAATTTATAATGGTAGTATTCTGTAGACTTAATTTAATTCTCAGTGGTTGTTTAATATGAGCAATATATATGGAGTATTTACTGAATGTAAGTGGTTTTTGTCTCAACCCTAGTCCCTCAACGATAAAAATTTCATTCAAATTTAGTATGGCAAAACCCGTTAGTTCAGCAATCTCCCGTCTCACCAGCTGCAAACTTGGAGCGCTGTTATTATAAATAATTGTGCGTATAGGTTAGTTATTCTGAGTGTTTGTATCAATCTGTTAATAAATTATTACGCCAATTACATATAGTATTTTCTCTGCAATGATTAAAACGTTATCTCATACAACAAATGTACTTTATTTATTTTTCTCTGGTATTTAACCAGTTACGTTGTCTCAGACAAACAATAAGACAATACAATCGACTATCCCAACATGTATCGATTCTTAATTATTCGAATTCTAAAAAGAAAAACATATATACTTTGAAAATAATGACAAATAATTCTTATACCAGGGTTCGTGTAGTTCTTTGAACCATTAGTAAGGCCAGGTAAAACGCATAATTAAGGTTGTTCAATTTACAAAAAGAATAAAATTATTTACTTAAAATACAATGATATGAAAATAATTTGTTTTTTTACCCAAGCGGCGAAAGCTTCATTAGGCGGTGAATGTGTGTCAACTACGATCAAAATGCAGGTTATATCGTCTTCACCCAGTAAAACTGCTCTGGTCTTCAATGAATGGATGATGATAATCCCACGGGAACTCTGGTGCTTCGAGTCTTCTTTTGCGTCTTCACAATTCTTGGTCCCAACGAACTGGAATTAGGATCTCAGCTTCCGCTGTCAATGAAGGTTATTTCGTCAACCGAATCTTCTGTATTTCCAAATATTTCCGTTAATTCAGGCTTCAACTCTTTATTGGTCTTCAATTTATAGCATGAATTGGTTTGATACCAAATTCAGCGGAATTGTTTAGTGAATGAGGTGAGACGCTTTCAGTTCTTTTTTATTGTATTCATTGATAATTTATAGGGTTATTTAATTTGTATGATTCATTAACATTCCAGTATAATTGTTTTGCAAAATGCTTTTTTTTTCAATTTGGATATATATTTTTTTTATATTTATTCATATATTTTAAATATATCGGTTCATTTCAACCTAATAGCTTGTAACAATCAGTACCGTCTATCTCAAAATCAACAAGTTACTAAAAATCAGTTGCCTTAACAACCAGGTTTTCTATATATCCTTGAGCCGGCATTATAGAATATTACTACTCCTTTCCAATAAAATACTCCATGCTTGGATTAATATTGAATCACATAAAATTCTCCCCTAACCTTCCTTATTAAACAGTAAATGTTTTACTAGAGTTTCGTTGGACTGGGTTTACTAAAAAGGTATTAATTTCCTTTCACTAATATGGAATTTAGGCCTATAGATTCATTTACAACCATTATAACATTATTTGGTTTTTAACTTAATTTTCTTTTTACCTGACCTACTGTACAATTAATTATTGATTACATAGTTAATTACATGAATTTCAATTTACTGGTGGTTATTTGTTTTTACATTAATCAATTGGTTCTGGAACCCTTTATTAATTTATGACATAATTGTCAGAACTACTTGTTAGACTTGAAACACTGGTCACACTCCTGATCCAGTTTATAAACATTAATTAGAACAACAGTATCTTTGAATTTTATACAATACTGACAACTTAGTACCGTGCCTAACATTGGTAACTATATTGTGCTGTATAAAAACAAATCTAATATAAAATATAAACATAATTATTGAGTAAGTATTATTATCAAACAACATCATTTCATTTTTAACACATTCAACATACAATATAAATATTCTGTAGACCTTAACATGTCACAGTACAAAACAAACATTTCATTACATCCAGTCATTCATTGGTCTGGCTCTTTTACATTTAATATTAGTCATTGCCTCCTTTTTACTTGAGGTCCTTCTCAAACATATGAACTATCGAACAACCTTAGGTCAGGGTATGGTCTTTGACCATATTTCATTCAGTCTTTTATGTAACGTTGGGGAACCTCAACTATGTTGCGTTACAATATTTGTTTGTAAGGTGAACTTACTTCATTTTTTGAATTTTGTGGGTTTTTATATTCAAAATTCTCCTTCTGTTATTTTATATCTCAAAATGATTTTCTTACATACTTGTTTGTAAGGCGAACTTACTTCATTTTTTGAATTTTGTGGTTTTTATCTTCTAATTTCTCTTTTTTATATAGCTCATAAATTGTTTTCATAAATACTGGTAGTAATGTGTGCTTACTATATTTGTAGAATTTAAATGTCCTTATGTTTAAAATTCTACTCCTCATAATATTTTTTCATGGAAGCCTGGTTATATATACCTTTGACTCTACCAGAACCCATCTCCTTTATTTCATACGTATTATTGTTTTTGTTCATGGAGACTATATAGGGTCCAGTGTATAGTAGTAACAACTTCTTTGTTATTCCTTCCAGTGTGCTGGGTAATTCCCGATTTTTCAATAATATTTTTTCTCCACTTGTATAGGTTATTATTTTACCACTATTCTTTTGATATGTGTTTCGCCATTTCTCCTGGTCTTCGGCCACCTTGTTGTAAAATTTTATCTTGTCGAAAGTATAAACATTATCTCTTGGGAACTCTAGTATTTCTTCGATCTCTCGTGGGGGTTGTTTCTCATACATGGCGGAGTATGGGGATTCCTATGGATGGGTGGTATGCTGTAACAATAAAAAATAGGCCGAAATATATTAATACATAAAATACCGTGCCAGAACTTACCTGTACACAATCCTATCCACTTACCTGTTATTCGAATTTTACCAGAAGACCAAGGTCGCCACGATTATTTTTTATATAGGATAAAATATCGAAAACCTTTACACTCCACCTTAAATAAAACGGACAATTTTGCCATCTGACCCCACCCAATTAATAATTCAGAAAGATTCCGGTCCGTTAGACGAATTTCGCAACACAGAAATGAGAAAGTGGTAATGACGAAATAACTTAGACTAACACATTGTTTTGAAGTAAACTAAATAATTTTAATTAATTAAAAACGGTTTTAATGATTAGCACAAGAACACTAAAACACATTTTGAAATATACATTTATGGATCATATTTAAATATTATATAAGACAGCCCATTCTGCCCACACACACTCTCACACAATTTAATACTTTACCCCTTTGTTTATTATACGTTACAAATCCCTTTTTTGTATTGAATCTGTCCACTACCGCGATTCCGTATGAACACGTGTTTTGTCCCCGATTCAATGTCCGTTAATTCACTTTGTCGTCATTTCACTGTACTAACTTCTGACGGCAATATGTTTAGTAAATTCTGGGGTCCCGGTCGGTCTTATTGAATTAATTACATTTACGAAAACTCGACCAACCGGGCCCGAAACGAAACTGTAAGTGTCTGTAGCGGTACTTTGTTTCTCGCCGACCGCTTAGCGTCTCTGCCTAATGTAGACTGTGTTTGAGGCGGGAGGAAACTGCCGTTCACTGCCACCTTATTTTCGTCGTCGTACAATGTTGATTTGCTGTATCGTATTCATTCTATGCATGGAACATAGTCGTTATATGTGTGGTGACCGAGGACGATATTTGCCTCTGCTATACTGATGTCACTAGCAGTAGGCGTGGCTTAAATACATTTCCTGTAGCTGGCTGGTTGGTGCTACAAACTGTTCATTCCAGCGCCATTTTTTGGCATCGACATTGGAGTTTCGCGGCGTCACTTCAGCGCCCCGTCCTGAGATGTTAAGTGCGAGCGTGGTCACACATATGCACATTTCTGAGAAATTCGGGGTGGTGCGAATTCCTTGCCGAGTTACTCAACACAAACTGCGTCTCGCCTTTGTCTCAAACTGTTCTACTTGCCATGTGTTCTGTTGTAATGGAAATAACGTTCGCCGGGAAATAAAACTTTCACAATAAATTTATAAAATCCCACACAGAATGAAATAAAATAAAAATGCAAATACCCCATACCGTAATAAATAAAATAACCCAATTTTGGACATGTTACAATACCCCCTCAATGAGAATTCTGCTGTCCAGAACAGAAGAAATCTCATTGATAAACCCCGAAGAGGACCGGTGAGGAACTGGTGCCAACAACCCCCTCTTGTTCTTACTCCTCATGGGTACACGACCCCCCTGGCTCAGCGACCATGGACGCATCTGAACGAGATCACTGGACTTCTCCATAAGAGATCTCAACACCGAAAAATCGAACAGACAAGTACCACAGCACGCCTCGCCTTCTAACATGCTATCCCCAAAATCCTCAATCCCCGGCTTAGATTACTCCAGATCCTCAGCCGATATGGTTCCCCTTTTATGCAAGCTGGGCTGCCTTTAGCAGATGCTGGGCTCACACACTCTCACATTACACACTGACATTATATATTATAAAATTGCAAAAATTTTAAAAATTCTTTAAATTACAACACTTTGTTTTCAGATAAAATTAATTCATAAATTTTGAATAAAGTTTAAAATATTCTCTTCATTATTTTCTGTTTTCTTTAAAATGATTTAAGTTAAACACTTCTTCTAATTGAACATATCCTTAACCTAACATGTAATCACGTAGAGTCTAACAATACAATGCAATACAAAATAAATCAATAAAATAAACATGGTTAACACACAAATAATAAAATAATCAATACTTAAAATATTCATTCGCTGGCAGGCGCAAAATCAAGATTTTTTTTTTCAGAAACTAACATTTCCAAAAAAAAATATTTTCCAAAAAAAAAATTTTTAAATTAAAAAAAAATTTAAGTTCACTAAAAGGTTTCCTTTACATGTAGAAATTATTTAAAACTTGTTTAAATTGATTAAATAAACAAATTGAATTGACTTCCATATGAAATTATATGACCTCACTGTCAGCTGATCAAAACTAGGTCAAGTCCACTAACCTTGACCCACATGTGTTATGTATAAGTCCTATCTGAAAATACATTTGACATCTGTAACAATCTAATTTGAAACACAAAACAATAAAATAAAACATTTAAAATTAACAAAATATTATTATAAATAATAAGCAAATTGACATTGAAATTATTCAAAATAAACACCTTATATCTTTACATTATCCAGTTCTCTCAAAGTTTTGTCATTGGTTTCAAAATAAAAATTTTATATATTCAACTACAACTTTCTTCATTTTACAATCTCATTCCCTATTACTGTGGGTGACTCAAATATTTATCTCATTTATTGTACTACTTGATCTGTATACATACACAATCTCTCTCCCTTTTATTCTAACAACTAACTGTAACTTACATGACACCCATCTCTATCAAAATCATCTCCCAAAACACTCTCTAACCCCAACTTATCATGGAACTCAATTCGCCACCTTCTCTCTCTCTATATATAAAAAAACTCTCTAATCCTTTGTACATAGGATACGTGTTTCCCCCCCAAAAAAAAAACTCAAATCCCTTATATGGCCCCTGGATTCTACCTAAGGCGGCCCCGACCCCACTAAATCGATTCTAATCCCGTCCCAACTTATCATTATGTTGCGGACTCCCACATTACACTACCCCCTACTACAAAATTGCCATCCCCAAAATCTCTATCTCATTACCTCACTACGAATACAACAAAATAACATCATCAATTATAAACAACAATATATCACTCCAAAACTCTACATAAGTTCGCCACAACTACTGTGTCAACATCAATACCTCTCAAAACTCTATAACATATATTAACTCAAAAACAACATTACATTATCTTCATCTCTACTATTTCTTTAACTTCAACTTGGACAGATCTATGTGTCCCACAAAATATTCATTACCCAAAAACTATCTCTTGTTAAATTGCATAAATTGTTACTCTATTTCTCATTTTATCAACTTATTTGTATCATTACTTTAAAATATCTGTAATACATTAACACTACATTGAACATTAATTACTTGGAACATTTATAAACCATTATACCAGTGACAGTTATTGCTGATCAGCTGATCTCCTAACACAATGAAAATACATCTCACAATTGAACAAATTACATGAAATATATATATATTTATTTATCATTACTTCTCACCTCATTGTTTCCCCTCTTTCTGATTCAGATACTTTGTGTTACCCGCCTGCCAGACAGTTCAATTATTGGCTTAGTTTAAAATATACACACATAATGAAAACACATATTCTTATCAATACCTATATCTAACGTACAACAATAAAATAATACATTTAAAATTACAGCATGAACACCTTATATTGAGTGTCTGAGCAGCTAGTTATTTAAACAGAGCACAAGCATTTTTATTGGATCCAAATTTGAATTAGCAAAAATTTTTTATGTTGTAAAATTTAAATTCGTGGCTCCTCTGAGTCACCTCCCATCCACACACAAAATTTTCAAATTTTTTATTAATAATTAGTATATATCATTTTTCATTTATTATTAAATTTTTTAATTATCATTTTTATTAAACAAAATTATTGCAAATAATCTAACTATTGAATTAAAATCTTAGTTACCTGTAAACATTTTTATTACACATGATTCATACTGTAAAAGTTCTATACTTACAGTCCATTTAACATGATATATACAAAACATCTACCTCCTACCACATTACTTTCACCTCACCTCTGAAACATTTAACACAAATATTAGTTTAAATCAAATAATTTATCATTCATTACCAAATTTCCATCTCGTAAAATAATTTAAATTCATTAAAAAGTTAATTATACAACATTGAAATAGTCAATCAAAGTATTTAACATGTATCAAATTGTTTTAATTAAATTAATTATTTACAATACAAAATTCATTACCACCACCAACTATTATTATTCAATTACTGTTTTCAAAATTAATTTTATTATTTCTTTAAATTGCAAAATATTATTATTACAACAATTAATTACCTACATACACTGTTCACTTAACCACAACACATACAGTTGGCTTTCCTACATATTTATTTACAAATCTGATTCATTATTTATTCAGTTATCACATTTCAATGTCCAACTCAGCTAAGTCAAAACCCTTAAAACAAAATATTTAACTGTCTTTTACTGTTTTATGGCTTAGCCTCCATCGTCAAAAAGATACCTCACATATTTATAGACTAAATGATTTTTGTCCACCTTTAGTTTATTATTATTGTTTTCATAAACCATTATTTCTAAGTTCATCATCATACCATTTATTATCTCATACAACCTGTCACGATCAATTAATGTTATCCAGTCTCCGTCAGTAAATTGTCTCAATACCCAGTCAATTATTTTATCATTATTTATAACAGTGTTATTCAGATATTCCTCTCTCTCTCTTTCATCATTTCTCTCAATATCTAACACCTGCACCAACATTTCATACCCTCTATTAACCTCAAAAATTTTTATTTCTCTCTCTCTTTCTTTACAACACCTCTCATAACCATACTGTACTCTCTCATTCCATGCAGAGGGCAATACCAAAAAATCATTTAAATACCATCTGGCCCTACCAGATAAACACAAAAAACTTATTTTACCTTCTGAAGAACTCTCGTCTTCTACAAAAATTATCGAGGAACTCTTGTCCTCCATCAACACTTGTGAAGTCTCTGCTTCACATTTAACCCCATAAAAATTTGCCCCCTGTTCACCTTCTACATTTAAACTACCCCTATACTCCCTTTCTAAATCATAAACACTAACTAACAATCCATGATCAACCTCAACTCTCGCTCTACTCTCATTTTCACTATTGTCTACTGTATCACTTTTTGATACCCCATTTTCAGCTATACACTCATTATTCTTATTATTTACCATCATTTCATCATTAAAACTAATTATATCAACATCACCACTTACCTCTGAATTGTACTCACCATCATTATTTTCACTAGTTAACCCTACTTCTCCCACTATTTTATCACTGTTGTTTATTAACTCATTATCTTTATCACTCACCTGGTTAATTATTTCTTCACTATTATCAAAGACATTATTACCACTTACCTGTGTTAACTCAACTTCTGTACTCTCTTTTAACTGACCTCTATTCTCCTCCCGCTTCTCGTCTGGTTTATCAATAGCATTTTTTAGTTTATTAAAACCCTCATCCATTATTTTGTCCCACTCGTTAAAATGTTTATTTATCATATCAGAACCCTTATCCATTTTTGTTTTTAACTCATTAAGTAGGTTAAATAGGTCATATACTGTATACTCTTTTTCTTCCACCCCTACACTATCGTTATCATTAGGCCTATTTTCTGTCTTATTCTCTACCACTGTTATTTCAATTATCTTACCTTTATCACTGGTCATCTCCCTATGTTTATTGATTTCTGCAAATATTCCTTCCTCTTGTTCTTCCATTCGTGTTAACCTATCGTCTAAATTACCCCATTCCTCGTCTGTCATCTCTCCCACAACACCTCGAAATTCATTCTCCCACTCATCCCATGCAAAATCACTATCGTTACTTTGTATTATAGACATTTTTTAAAGTTCGTTTGTATAACACTTTTATATATAAAACTACTATTTTTCTATACTCAAAACGCCTAATAACTACTGTGAATCACACCACAAACATAACCTACGTAAATATGTGCGATACAATTTTTTATACATTCGTCATTACCACATCCTATTTTCTGTGCATTAAAATAGGTCTATCTCGTATAAAATTAAAATTAAACGAAAATCCTGGCAGCGCGTCGACATTTGTAACAATAAAAAAGATAGGCCGAAATATATTTAATACATAAAATCCACTGCCAGAACTTACCTGTACGCAATCCTATCCACTTACCTGTTATTCGAATTTTACCAGAAGACCAAGGTCGCCACGATTATTTTTTATATAGGATAAAATATCGAAAACCTTTACACTCCACCTTAAATAAAACGGACAATTTTGCCATCTGACCCCACCCAATTAATAATTCAGAAAGATTCCGGTCCGTTAGACGAATTTCGCAACACAGTAATGAGAAAATGGTAATGACGAAATAACTTAGACTAACACATTGTTTTGAAGTAAACTAAATAATTTTAATTAATTAAAAACCGTTTTAATGATTAGCACAAGAACACTAAAACACATTTTGAAATATACATTTATGGATCATATTTAAATATTATATAAGACAGCCCATTCTGCCCACACACACTCTCACACAATTTAATACTTTACCCCTTTGTTTATTATACTTTACAAATCCCTTTTTTGTATTGAAACTGTCCACTACCGCGATTCCGTATGAACATGTGTTTTGTCCCCGATTCAATGTCCGTTAATTCACTTTGTCGTCATTTCACTGTACTAACTTCTGACGGCGATATGTTTAGTAAATTCTGGGGTCCCGGTCGGTCTTATTGAATTAATTACATTTACGAAAACTCGACCAACCGGGCCCGAAACGAAACTGTAAGTGTCTGTAGCGGTACTTTGTTTCTCGCCGACCGCTTAGCGTCTCTGCCTAATGTAGACTGTGTTTGAGGCGGGAGGAAACTGCCGTTCACTGCCACCTTATTTTCGTCGTCGTACAATGTTGATTTGCTGTATCGTATTCATTCTATGCATGGAACATAGTCGTTATATGTGTGGTGACCGAGGACGATATTTGCCTCTGCTATACTGATGTCACTAGCAGTAGGCGTGGCTTAAATACATTTCCTGTAGCTGGCTGGTTGGTGCTACAAACTGTTCGTTCCAGCGCCATTTTTTGGCATCGACGTTGGAGTTTCGCGGCGTCACTTCAGCGCCCCTTCCTGAGATGTTAAGTGCGAGCGTGGTCACACATATGCACATTTCTGAGAAATTCGGGGTGGTGCGAATTCCTTGCCGAGTTACTCAACACAAACTGCGTCTCGCCTTTGTCTCAAACTGTTCTACTTGCCATGTGTTCTGTTGTAATGGAAATAACGTTCGCCGGGAAATAAAACTTTCACAATAAATTTATAAAATCCCACACAGAATGAAATAAAATAAAAATGCAAATACCCCATACCGTAATAAATAAAATAACCCAAATTTGGACACGTTACAATGCCAAGTTGAGGAATTCTTCTGTGGCTTCTAGGTAGTCTTGCCACCTCCTCTGTTGATTGTGACAATAGGTTCTTAATATCCTCCCCACTTCTCGTAACACCCTCTCTGCCAGATTACTGCTCGGGTGGTAGACCGAGGTTTTGTAAGTACGAACACCCATAGATAATAGGGTATCCCGCCATTTTTTCCCCTTAAACTGGGTTCCGTGATCTGTAATGATCGAAACTGGTTTTCCGATGTTTGGGAAGTACTGGTCGGTTAATATTCCCAGAATTTTATTAGTAGTTGCCTGATTAGCTGTTTCCATAATCGTTTCATAAATAGTGAGTCATAGGTCGTTCTTATTATATTAAATTTTTTCTTTTTTAGTTTTTTATAATTTTATTATAATAATGAATTCTTCTCTTTATTTCCAAATTATTACCTTCTCTTGTACATCACACTCTTTTTTGTTTTTCTTCTCTACTCCTTCAAATGTTTGATATTCACATTTATTCTGGATTCTTTCCAATTCTGTCGTACTAATTATAGACACATTCGAACCAGTATCGATCATTAATTTTGCGGGGACTCCTTCTACTTCCGCAATGATATGTATGATTTCGTTGTTTATACTATTGAGGCTATAGTCGTTTTCCTCCAATAGCTCGTGTCGAATGTTTTTCAAGTAATTGCAACCTATTACTGTTATACTATTTGTATCAGTTGTTCCTTGCAACTCGTTTAGATACCCAGGAGATAGGAGCAGCAAAGGGTTAAGGGGATTTATTACTGCCTCCTCCCGTTTAAATGCTCGATTTCATTATTGGTATTGGTCGCACTGATTGATGCATCAGTCGGGAGATCTTGAGTGGGTCCCTGCCGCTCTGTGCGATGATCCAATGGTTGTTCTCGGTTTGTTTGCCGTCCGGTATTGTCTAGACTGGTACTCCGCCTAGTCTGACTATACCTTGGATCGTCACGTTCTCGGCTCCTCCGCCGATCCTCATATTCATGGTAGCTGTTACGTCGCTGATGGTAGTATCTTCGTTGGCGACCGTCTTCAGCTCGTATGAAGTTTACCCTTGGTCGGGAAAACCTATTGTTACCACTGTTATGGTTTGGTGGATACCCTCGATTATTGTTATAATAACATTCCGTGTTATTATAGTTGGGGTTTCTCTGACTATTAACATTGGGGTTTGGGTAATATTGGTTTCTATTACCCTGGTAACCGTTATTCGTTCTGTTGTTATTTTGATTACTCTGAACGTGGCTATTATGATTATTATTATTGTTGTTGTTGGTGTTATTTGGTGGATTGGTACGGTTTCCTTGGTAGCCATTACTGTTGTTGTTATTACCGTTGTTGGTGTACTGCTGGTTCCTGGGTTCCGGCCGATCGTTCCTCCTCCGGCTTTGTCTGTAACATTCTTCGTTTTCATAATTTTCGAGCAGTTCTGTCATAGCCTGTATTGTCTTAATTTGGCTGCCTCTCCTTGCTCGGATTACCTCTTCATCGTAATGATACGATAATTTGTTGATGAGGCATTCTTCCGGTATGGCTGGTTCTAAATGCTTAGCCATACATACCTTGCCGAGGAAGTATGCAGTCATTGAGCTACCCAGCTGTGGTTTGTAACGGCCGTGACAGATGTTGTCACGTATTAAATTCTGGGTGGTCTCAGACCAGTATTTTGCCTTGAACAAGGTCTTGAACTGCTGGTAATCCTCGATCTCGCTCCGGTTGGCCATCCACCAATGATCTGTCATTTCACGGAATGATTCATCTAATAGTTCCCGGTTGTTGACCCATCTGTTGCCCCTATGTTTGGCAATGTATTCTTCTATTCGGGCCAAGAACTCCATGGGTTTCCTTTTATACTGACGAAAGTTTAGCCATTCCCGGTTCTCATTTATGGGGAAATGAGTGAAGTTAGTTGGTCAGTTTCGGATTACCTCCATCTTCCTGGCTCTGCCGCACTTGACCGGTGATGTTCGTCATGGCTACTTCCATTCCATCGCACCTTTCCGTCACTTGGTTACGTACCTTACTCAACTCCTCCTGTGCTTTCTTTCGGTGTTCTTCCAATTTCTTCGTATGGTGTTCTTCTATTTTCGTTATTTTGGTATTTACTATTTCCTTGACTTCCTGTACTTCACTCTCAGTCTGGCGACATCTTTCGTCAACTTCCCTGATTTGTTGGTTTATTATGATGGTTTCTTCTTCCAATTTTTTATTTATGGATTTCTTATTGTCGTTGATTTTCCTACTCAACTCTTCCTTCGCCAACTCTATTCTCTCGTCTACCTTGTTCATGTTTTCCTGGTTGACCTCCCTTAATATTCTTCTCTTAGTAGTTGATTATCCTCTCTCAATTCTTCCAGCTTCTCCCCCATCTTCTCTTCCATTTTCTTGTTATTTTCTTCAATCCTCTTATTTGTATCCTCAATTTTATTACCCAATTCTTCCTTTGTTGTTTTGAATTCTTCCTTTAACAGCTGGTTGTCTTCCTTCAATTCTTCTAACCTTTTCCCCATTTCTTCTTCCATCTTCTTACTGTTTTCCTCCATCTTCTTACTTAATCCTTCTTTCGTGGATTCTATATTCTTATTTATTTCGCTTAATTCTTCCTTGGTGGACTGGTTGTTGTCATCCATTTTCTTGCTTAATTCTTCCTTGTTGGATTGGTTGTCCTTCTCCATCTTCTTGCTATTTTCTTCCATTTGTTTACTCATTTGTAGGAACATTTCCATCATCTTATCCATTTTACTAAAGTGATCTTCTGTGGTCTTGGACTTTTCTATTTCCTTGTCTGGGACATGGATGTCCCCTGTCTGCGTTGGTACCTCGGGTTGTTTCGGTTCCGCTGGGGGTAATAACGTTTCTATATCTTCCACAGGTGTTGCCTCCTTGTCCTCCATGTTAATTTCCTTTTCGGCCTCTGCCGCCCTTTTCTTTGAAGTCGCACGGCGTTGCATGTTGTCTCTTTCTCCGACTGTATAACCGCTGCCAAGCTTGAATTAGTAATTGGGCAAGTTATATTAGCCTTTCAATCCCTAATTGAAGCCCTTCAGTTGGACGCCAATTTGTAATTCACTCGTTTACAAATGAAAATTGTGTTATTTAAATTTTCGAAAAAATTTAAATTATTTTGTTTTGAAAAAAAAAATTTATGTTTATGTTTTATTGTTCAATAATTTAATAAATAGTTCTTGTAAGGGTGTAGTGTTGAAATTTTAAGTTTGTTGGAGTTATTTGTGTCAATAATCTAGCTTATGGTTTTCTGTAACTAAATTCCAGTTAACAGGATTGTCTCAATTCACTAATCGATTGGCGATATTTCTTTTCTTCCATTTTATTTGTTTTTATATAGTATCCAAGTCACTTTTTCACAATAATTTATTACCTTTTATCCGTCAGTGACTTCGTTCTAGCGTTTTTTATCTAGACGCGTTTCGTGACATGTGTCACATCTTCAGTAGTCCTCGTCAAAAGTTAAAATTCACATAAACATATAAAAACACATTTGCACATATTTACAAAATTACAATGATGACACACACATAACACGATGTAACTACGGCTTCGCTGGACCGGTCCGACCGCGCGTGCAGTTGCCGAGCCACTCGACGCGCAAGGAGGAGTGGACGCCCAAGGAGTGGCTCGGCAACTGCACGCACGGTCGGACCGGTCCAGCGAAGCCGTAGTTACATCGTGTTATGTGTGTCGTCATTGTAATTTTGTAAATATGTCCAAATGTGTTTTTATGTGTTTATGTGAATTTTAACTTTTGACGAGGACTACTGAAGATGTGACACATGACACGAAACGCATCTAGATAAAAAACGCTAGAACGAAGTCACTGACGGATAAAAGGTAATAAATTATCTTTTCTTCCGTATATATTACTTTCCCTTGAGTAACGGTCGCCTTTCTGTTAGTCCTGTTGTTAACTAAAACTCTTTTATTAAATTGAGAAATAAATTTAAAACAAAATTATTGAATTACTATGTTTTTTATTGACAATTATTCAAAAGATCGATTGAAAATCGATTATCATATATAGCTCGACTCTTTCACAGGGGCAATCGATTGTTAACACATCTGTTATTTTATATAAATATTTTTGAAAGGTTTATTTTAACTGTTATAATTAATAGTCAGAGAAGGGGCAAGGCTAGAAAGTAATAACATTCACAATAAAATTCTTAATAGTTAGAAAATACACATTTTGATAATAATATATAATGTTTATTAAGTAAGAGTTTATACCAAATGACTTGTTGAATACTATTCGACGTAGGCGCTAGGCATGACGGGAGTTCCAAAATGGCCGCTTGCTCGCTGCTGAAAATAAACAGGAATGGTGTGGCTGGATTTTTCTGTTAATAAAGATGCCTTCTCAACTGCTTCCTTGTCTCCGCAAAAGTGAATAATGTCTCTGGTGTTGTTTGGGTTGTCCCAGTTAAGTGTTCTATGTTCACTTCGATTAAATGTTTTGGATTATGTGTCTTCACTTCTGTCAATGTGTGTGTTGAATATTGCAATGTCCGTTTGGGTTATTAATAATTAGTGTTGTACAGTTTTAATTCTTTATATCACTTGTATATAGTTCAGTAGTATTTGTTTTCAATGTTTGTGGTGGTTGTTTTCACTGAATTTAAGTTTAAAGTAAAAGTTTCAGTAACTCTCGATTTTATAGCATAGGCTAGGCTTTAACGTTATACGCCATTAACGATTCTGATATATGGTTTATTAGCGAGAGCTTCATCAACCGTACTCGACGAATGTTAATTAAGAACTGTTTAACTTCCTTCGTTTCTTAAATCTCTTAGCCGATTTAATATTAGAAAAGTATTGTTTCAATTTTTATTCACTTCCGATGCATGTAATTAAAGTACATTATATCACAGAATATATTTTGGTTATTAATTAATTTCATATAATAGCAAATACATAATCGGTATCTTTAACTCCTTCTGGTTAATTTGATGTACAATAATCCATCTTTATAAAGTTTTTTATCAAAATTGCTATTTTCCTGTCGTTTTGGAAAAGTAGGCTCAATATTCTGTTTCCTGTCCTTGTCCAAAATTTAGCCATCTTATGTGTTATAATTATGATTATAATAAATCTCAGATTCAGATTGACATAAATGTTTATCTTTCCTTAATTTCTTGTAAATTTATCCATTGATCATCCTTTTAAATATAATTAATGAATTTATGATTTCTCCTTCTGAAATTGTTAGATATTACATTTGCAAAATTTTTAATAATTTTATACATCCTTTTATATTATCCTTTTAAAGTATAGTTTTAGTTATAGTATTTGGTGATTAATTCACCTTATGTAAATCTCATCAATTTACTTGGTTTATTTAACTTAATTACTCAATTATAATATTATTGAAATTTACTATTTGGCCTAGATTTTCTGGTTTTACATATACTGTTTTTTGAATAATACTATGTCTATACCCGTTCTGACTTTCTGAAGTTAATATAATATTAAATAAAATCTCAAATCAAACATTTTATAAAATAGTATGGTATTCATACTGAAACATTTTAGTCTGTATTAACCCTGTGAGATATAATAAACATTTTTATAATAATAATAAATCTTATTCTATACACCACCTTGAAATATGGAGTTCATAGGCTTTAACACAAATACAATAAGCCATGTATTTTTATTTTTCTTAAATTTAATTTGGTTGCAGTCTTTTCTGTTTATATTTTAGTATTAGATTTTAATTCCCTGTCACTGTATTTATTCCCCACCTGCTCTCTTTATCATTCACATTTTAAAGAATGTTTTTTGATAAAAAGTGGCATCTTCTTTGAAACATTAGTAATGTTTTCATAAGAATACTTCATAACATTTTATATCTGTATTTATAGAAAACATTAAAGTTGTTTAACGGTACATAGTTGAGGTATCAGTTACACTTTTACTTGAAGTTTATTGAATATATTAAAATAACTTGCACAGGTTCACTTATACTTTTGGATATTATTTATACTTGAGTTTTACAATATTCCAAGACCAAAATCTTACTTATAAGGGATTGTGAAGATTTGTCTATTTCATTACATAATAACTTTAGTGGGTGCACTTCTACTTACAACCCTAAACACTTTTGTTTATAACTTTTTACATTTTTATATGAGGTTTTGGGTGTTATACTTTCGTTGGTGATTTTAAATCTTTTTCGGGGTTTGTCATTCTTTGTAATAGGTTTTCCTTGTCTATAGCTTGTAGTCCTCCCCTTCTACATTTTCTTTCTTCACAATTCTTCCTTCTTGGGTTCTCCAAGGTAATTTGGTTTTATCATGTCCGTTGATTTATTCGGGGTATCTTCTTTATCTACTCCTATCCTACCTGGGTTTTACCTTATTTTATCTTAGTTGTTTAGGATTTATTTTCCTTGATACATTTTTGTTGCATTGTGATTATTTAATTTTACTTTTTCCTTTTATGGTGGTATTTTACTTCGATATTTAATTATTTTCATTTGAATTTTCTTGTTATTTAATGTAATTTATATTGACTTATTATCTGGTTGGAATTATTATTTAGTGGAATATCTGTCATGCTACACTATATGATTTTAGTTTTATTAGTAACTATATATGCAAACTAAACAATGCTGTCTGGTATTGTTCTTGTAATCAGCAGATCTCCTACACTTTCTTTACTCTGTCTCTTCACAAAATTTGCCATTTTCATGGTCTGTTATTGAAAAGGTACATTAAAATAACTCCAGTATATAGGGATGTCTTGGCCTCTTGTTCCAAGGAGATCTGTTTACAGTGTTATCTTCCACCTTTTCAGTCTGGAATAAAACCTCTCTTAATAAGTTTATTTCAGTTGAGATATTTAATTAAATGTTTTACAAATCACTAAGTGTTCCCTGAATTGATTGTAATTTGGTTGCATTAAATAACTTCACCTTCTTTTGTTTTACATAGGGTAGGCCGAATAAACTTGTAGAGTTTATCAGAAGCACTTTCAGGTGAGAGCTGTGTTGCTTATCACTGATAGAGATTAGTTTAGGTCCAGTTACATTATTTTAGCTTTTCAGTACTTAGGCAGGGCATCGTTGCTAGCATTATGTTTAGACCACTTTTAACTTTCCCAAATTTTGCCTTCCCATTAGAATAGGTAAGCACAAAGTCTGGCTTCATAACATGAAAATACTGTCCATTCTAGGATTGACCTGAACACATGATTTAATAGCATTGGGAGCAAATGTGCTTACCACTGTGCATGTGTGTGTGATTTATACATAAAGTATTGCAATCTGACCTCAGTTTCTGGAGAAGGTGTTAGTGGGAATTCAGAAACAAGTAGTATATAAAAGAGGAAAGTGTAGGGAATCGGATTAATCCAGGTGCACGTGCCTCATAAGTAATTTCTTAGAGTAACTTAGAATTTTTCATTTGCTTGCAGATGATTACCAAACAGAACTTGGGAAGACGTATACCGTATCATCCTCACAGTTGTTGCAGAGCTTACTAGGAAGTTGTTCACTGAATGAAGGCTTGGATTCTGACACTACTGCTGCACCAAGTCCGCAACCAAGTTTGGGGGAAACGATAAAAGCAGCAGCACAGCTCTCTTCTTTGGAACCAGGACTTGCTTCAAAACCACCACTGCCTCCCACACCAGACATAAAAAGCTCTAAAACAAGCGTCTGTAATGATAATCATCATTCAGAAGAAGAAGAAGAAGTAGAAGAAGAAGAACTTGTGGATGACAAAACAATGGATGAAATTATTGCACTGAAATTTCAGAGGTGGTTTCCAGACTCAGTTATTGAACAACTCGAGAAGGAAACAACTAGTTTAACAGTATTACAACAGAAGTACGCTAATGATGAAACTACAGATGACTCTGATGCAGGTTCTAGAACAAGTTTAACTGAAGGTGAACTCTCGGCAGGCTATTTCACTAATAAAAAAACTGTTAAAACAAAATTTAGTGATAAAAATATTAAGCAAAAGAAAAATGATAATAGAACATTAAGAAGAGAACCAAATAAAATGTTGAAAGGCCGACCAGTGAGTAGCAAACCACCAAGTAAAACAAAGAGAAATCTGAAAACATCAAAAACAAACAATTCCCTGCTAGAAATGGATGACTTGTCCAGCAAGATATCAAAAATACTACAACAAAAGCTGGAAGATTCACAACCGAAAATAGATTTCCAGTTAAAAAATGGAGAGGTTGTCATGGAAGACAGTTTTTTGAATCAAAGTAACCAGTATTCATTATCAGCGTTTAAAAATCAAAACAAAATTGAAGATGGAACAAAATTTAGTACAGTCACTTATCAAAGTGAAGAAAAACATAATCAAAATGAATCTGACAATCAAAGTTTTATTAATAATCAAAGCTTTTTAATGTTAAACGAGACTGAGGATACAATTGGAGCTCATAAACAAGTCACAGAAAACAAATCAACTCTTGATGAAAACAATTTATTAAACAGTGAAACAGTGAGAAATGAGAATCAAAAAGGTAATTTTGTATTAAAAACTGAAGATGTTGTCGGGCAAAATTATTTAATCAGTAGCTATGGTAAAAACTTTGAGCACAGTGGAAATTCTACTGGAAAGGATAATAATCCAACAAGGAGTGGTATTAATAAGAATTCTGTGAAAATAACAATTAGTGCAGACAACAGCCCACCACCAGAAATAGAATGTAATGGTACAGTTACAGTTGTGGATTCTAAATATTTATCTGTGAACAGGGATGATGTTCACAAATCCATTGTTCAAAAATCGTTACAAGAAAGTTCGGCCTCGAAAACTGTATTGCCTGAAACAGAATATGTAAAGGCAGAACACATAAAGTACAGTGAAACAAGTAATAATAATTTAGTTCTTTATGATTTTGTAAAAAGTGAAAATTTAGAAAACATTGAAAAATACCTTACTGGCAAAGATTATGCAAAACATCGAAATAGCATTTTCTCTACAAGTAATCACAGCTTACTACCAGGAAAGTCATCAGAGCACCAAATCCAAGGGAACAGTTCTTTGTATATTTCTGAAATAAAAGAAGAGGCAAATCAAAAAGTGAATACTACTCATGTGACGTTTGATGGAAACAAGAACAAGGATAAATCAAATCTAAATGTTTTTGATATGAGTGCCGTGGCAAAACCAACAAAATTCTCATTGAACTGCAGTTCATCTCTTCAAGTGAGTAATAATCATGCTTGTGTGGATGTGTGTTGTAGAAACATTGCTCGTGTAGTTTTGTGATAGTTTATTTGCTTAATTGATTAGCACCAATCATACACTTTCATTTTATATTAAAAAAAGATTAAAATTGAAGATTAAAGTTAAACTAATATTACAAGAAAAATTGAATTAGAAATAAAATACACTTTTTGTAGTGGAATATATTTTAGCCATTGTCGTTGTCGTTATCCTTTACAGCTGAGGCTAGTAGCCTGTTCCAGTCTCAATGGAATTCATCCAACCATCGTTTATGGGGTCTTCCCACACTTCTCTTCCTCCTTGAATGATAATCAAGGGCTCTTCTTGAAAATCTAGTTGGATCTATTCTCTCTACATGTAGCCACCACTCCGTTTTGTACCGGGAGATTTTTTCATTCAAGTTTTCACCTATGCCTAGCTCCATTCTAATGTGATCATTTCTGATAAGATCTCTCCTGGTACAACCCTGTACAGCCCTCAAGAACCTCATTTCCGCTCCTTGTATTCTAGATATAGCTTTGTCCTTTAAATCCAAGTCTCACTACCATACAGTAGTTGAAGTATGGCCATTATATTATAATATTTCAGTTGCATCTCTTTCGTTGTTTTCTTCTGTAGGTGTTTAATGGTACATCTACAAAGTGACTGAAGTGACTAATTTTGCTTTCAACCTCCTGATCATCTTGATGTAATGCTGCACCCTACTTGAAACTTGGCACCTGTTCTATTGGCGAGTCCTGTATGACAGTCTTTGTTCTAATATGGTTTGCCCCAGAAAAAGCCATAACGTTTGTTTTAGGTAAGGAAATGGTTTGATTGTAATTTGTTAAAATATTAGTAAAATAAAACAATGGCCTATGGAGGTCATTTTCATTCTCTTGGATGATCACAAGGTCATCTGCATCCATTAAAATATTTAAATAAAATCCTTTCCCCAAGTATAATCCTTTGGGGGCGTCCAATTTCCGTTTCCTTGTGCCATCATCTATAAGGATATTAAATAAAACAGGAGAGAGACTGCAACCCTGCCGAACACCTTGGGTTATTCCAGTGGGCTGTGATAGTCTGTTAGTTTTAATCCGTATCTGCGTTCCATTATATAAACTTTTAATTACCTTTATTAAATAAATAGGATATCCTCTTCTCTGCATTATCCTCCATAATGTTGCTCTATCCAACCTGTCAAATGCTTTTTTGAGGTCCACAAACGCAAGATGTGTCTCTGCATTAAATTCAATTCTTTTCTCCATTATTATTATATATTATTAATATTAATAGTAAATATAAATGTTAGCTTTACATGATCAGGTTAATTTGACATAATATAAAGAAAATTTTATAATTGGTTAGTACATTTAATTATATCAGTTTCAGCTATTAACATTTTCAGGACTAAAGTAGTTTTATTTGAAATTTTCAGGAAATACCAGAAAGAGATGTCAGTGGTACATCTTATGAAGACATTGTAAACATGCTTCAGGTTCTTGAGAAAGAAGATTTACGGTCTTGTAAGTAACATGTACAAATCTGTTTCCTAATTAGCTCAGAAAATATCTGTATATTTCCTAAGTAAATGTCTCAAATTCTGAACATGTAATTTTACACATGCTTGCCTAGGCTGCTTGTATGATGGACATGAGTATATTTTGCATGTAATTGGTTTATTATATTTCTCTGAACAAATTAAATGTGTATTAGCTGAGAAACAGAAAGACTGATGTATTTGTGTACTTCCTTTAATTTGGTGTAGTTTTTTATCTTGATATGTTGAATGATGGTTGGTATAATTACATACTGTCAGAATTTATGGTGCACTTTCTTTTTATGCTAAGTGAGATAAGTTTTAGTCACTATTGTCATTGATGTAATTATGACAGTTCTGTGGATAGTGGTAGCCCTTTCTATCCAAGAATTTGAAAATCTTGTTAAAGGTTTCAGCTTTTAATTATTCAAACTGCTCATTTTGTCAAGTAACTGAATGAGAAGTTAAAAAAAAGTCTGATTGGATTTAATTTTCAATTTTCTTATTATTCATTTAGAAATTAATGTAGGGACTGAACCCCTGCTCCCCCATTGGTCCATTTTTTTAGTAGGACTGAGAGCAGGGGTCAAATTTATGATTGTTTTAGTACAATTTCCTTATTGAAACGTCACATGTCCTGTGCCAACCACAGAAACACTTAAAACTTCACCCAATAAAAGAAGTATTCAGTCTTTCAAAACATGTACTTATGCATGCCATTTACATTAACACAAGACAAACATTGAATACAGTGGCGGCTCGTCCATAAGGGCTGCAGCCCTCCCTACAATTTTCAAGGAAAACTAATTACCGTATTTAAATAACTTTTTATTTAGGAAATTATGTATTCTTCAAAGATTCGCCAGTATAAGGAATACATTTTTATATTCGCGTTCAGCCACAACTGATAGTCGTGATTGGTTGTGATGCCTGTAGCCCTACTAGGCAAGTGCACGTTGCGTCTGCGCTTGAGGCACGTGGTGGGAGAACGCTTCGTTAACAAGCCAAACTTGGGCTGCATTCAGTCCAGCCCGAGCCTTTCGAACGTGTGCGTGTAAATCTTATGGTGACGGCGTGTTCCGTGTTTGTAGACTGTGCTAATTTCTACCGTTGTAGTTTTAAAACAAATATGAATAAAAATAGTGTTTTATATTTGCAAAACATCAGTTTTTCATCGTTATCGTTAGCAGAGAAGAATGAAATTAATAATTTAGGTCGCGAGACTCCAGATTTATTAATTTCTCAACCATCGTCACGCAGAAATCAGACTTATTGTAGGAAATTTAATGTATCCATTTATTCCAAACATAAGTGGTTGTGTGACTGTCCTGAAAAGAATGCACTATTTTGCTTTCCTTGTTTATTATTTGGTATTATTTGGAGGTGATGCAACTTGGACAAAGGTTGGAGTGAATGATTTAAAACATGTAGGCGAGAAAGTAAAAAAACACAAAGATTCAGCAAAACATATGAATAATGTAATTGATTTATCTATGTTAGGAAAAGTAAACATTGCACATCAGTTAAGTGATGCTTACAAACAACAAAAACCAAACACAATGAAAAAGTGAGGCAAAATCGAGAAATTCTCTCGAAAATTATTGATTGCGTCAAATTTTGCGGAAAATTTGAGCTTCCGTTACGTGGTCATGATGAAACTTCACAGTCATCGAATCCTGGTGGATTTCGAGGATTGTTAGAATTTGCTGGAAAGTTAGATGAATCTCTTAAAAGTCATTTTATGAAGTCAACATTGTTTAAGAGAACGTCTAAGACAATTCAGAACGATCTTCTAGACTGTATGCTTGAGGTGTGTCATGATGAAATACGTGCTGAAATTAAATAATCTAAATTTTTATCAGTAATGTCGGATGATACATCAAATGTGTCAGGTCTTACGCAGCAAGTTATTGTTTTTCGTTATGAACTGGGTGGAATTGTGCATGAAAGATTCTGGGGATTTTTTAACCAAAAACCCAAAATGCTGAAGTGTTAGCAGAGTGCATTTTAGAACAGGTAAATATAGTCCTGAATGGTGACAGTGACAAACTTATAGCTCAGACTTATGACGGAGCCCCCGTTTTTAGTGGTGAGAAGGGATGTGTGCATAAAATAATTCAACAGTCACACAAATATGAACATTTTGTGCACTGTTATGTGCATCAATTAAATTTAATTATAGAAAAGGCAGCATAACAAAACTCACAAGCTCGTATTTTTTTCAGTAGTCTTACCGCTATACCTGCATTTTTTCGAAGTCACCCTCACGATTATCTATTTTAGACAGTATTTGTAAACGAATACCTCGAGTATCAAACAGAAGATGGAATTTTAAAAGCCGATTAGTGAACACCGCTTTTGAAAACAAGGAAAGTCTAATAGTATGTTTTGAGAAACTTCAAATTGACCAAAATCATTCCACTGTGCAAGCGGCTGCAGGTATTCCCCGTATGCTGAACGACCAGAACTTCAACTTTTGGCTAGAATTTTCTCATCACATCATGTCTCATGTGGATATTTTATATAACCAGCTGCAGCATCATAATGCAAACTCCAGTAGTATCTATAATGCAGTAAATAAATTTCTTGAAGCAATCATGAATGAAAGACATAGACTTCCTTCTTTTAATGCCAAACAAGAAGACACTCCACTCATGAAGAAAAGGAAAACGTTATCGCATAAACTTGTTTCTACAAAGGAGGTGTGTGATATTACTTTTTATCAGATAAAAGAGAGATTTTCTTTTAATCAACACCTGTCAGCAGCAAAACTGTTAAATGTCTCCCTCTCAAAAGACAATATAAGTTCTTCACCCGAATTTGCTGAAACTATTGAAGCTTACCCTTTCTTGTGTAAAGAACGTTTGGAAACTGAACTATCTGTTTTGTATGAGAGGTAAGAATTCCGCAGTAATTCAGAGTTTATGAAAACTTACAAAATCATGTTGGATACAGGAATTACCGAGTTCTGCACAGAAGTGTTCACTCTCCTCCAAATAATTCTAACTACTCCCATGATTACTGCTGAGCCCGAGAAGTGCTTCTCCACGTTGAAAGAGTTAAGAGTTTCCTAAGAAGTACAATGACACAAGAGCGTCTTGATGCTTTAGCAATGTTAAGCATAGAAAAAGAAATGATTGAAAGTATTATTAATTTTAATGACAACATTATCAATAAGTTTTCCAGTTGCAAAGAAAGGAGAATGGACTTCATGTTTAAATAAAATAGTTAAAAAAACAATGATTTATATCTGACTTTATTTAAGAACATAACTTACTATTATATTTTAATTTGAAAATTTTAATGTCTATAAGATTAATGTGTAAATTAAAAATTATAATTTGTTTGAATTTTAACATGTAGGCCTTTAGTGTTTGGAACTTAAATCATAATTAATCATATCATAAATATCATCACCAACAGCAGCAGCAGCAGCACCACCAAAGAGGATTGGACCAATGTTCTGTCACAGCTTCAGCTTCAACACAGGTAGAAGACCTAGTAATAGTATATAAATTTCACTAATATATGATAACGGTAAATGTTGAAAGTTGAAAATTGTAGTGCAGCCCCACCAAACTAAAATCTTACCAGCCGCCACTGAATACATTATATAACAAAAAATTTCTATTGCTATATTCAGGAAATACAAATATACATTTAAGAGACATAAATATTCCTCTTTGTTAGAGGTAAAGTTTCCGTCATCAAAGTTTCTAGAGATAAATTGATATTTCCAGTGACAAACTGATTATCTTTCATTTGTAGGCATGATAAAATTAGTTGTGTGTTTGATTTAATGTTTTGATAGCTGCAGTAACAGTAGTTGCTTGTGCCCACTTTTTTTGGAAGTTCAGGAAAAGTTGCCACCCACACATGAGTGTAATCTTTACATCAATCAGTATTTTCACTGGTTTTTAATATTCGTATATTTTTATTCACTGTAAAGTGATCAGTGCCATAGCCAAGTGAGTTTCCTCCCAACCTCAGTGAGTAGATTGCCAATGAAGTCTTCTAAGTAAAACCTGCAGGCAGGCAGTTTCAGTTCATTAGAGGCTATGGTATACTCACAGGGCTTTAACCCCTATGTTCTCTACACCAATATTTTTCCTCCTACTTGTCATCAACCTGGCGCCATAGAAAATTCATGATCTTTATAACCACATTAACAAAAAATTCGTGGTCTCTAATCCCACATGGAAAATTGCTGACTATGGCAACTAAAACTATTGCTTGCTGTTGCAACCTGGTTGATTGCCCGTCCCAAGGGCATGAGCTTGCCCTATCCTGTTACTTATTCATCCACCCTCCTTGGAGTCTATTGACACTTGGTAAAAAGGATCTCCTTATCCTGGGAGATGCTCAGTCTCTGAATTTATTAGCCACTTGTTTATACAATATGAAACAAGAAAATGTTGCTCCCTTTCTACCACAGAGAGGTAAATGTCGCGATTTTCCTCTTCATTGAGTGTAGGGCCAAAATGTCATTACCTGAACTCTCCAGTACTTTTAGAGAGGAATTGTTGTATTGGGTCACCTACTTTTTCAGTTCTTCATAAGAAAAAATGCTGCATAGTACATGACTATTAGCTACCACCAGTGAAATATCCCCCATTGATTTATAGAGCTAGGAGCTAGCTAAACTTCATCTCAATGGCTGTAAGGCAGGTGGTTGAAAATGTTCTATTTGGGAGATGATTCTGATGTTGAGACTGTGGGCTGTCCAATAGTATGCAAAAGAATAATACTGGTGTAACAATGTTGTGCAGAATAGATCGATGTGCAACAGTTTAAAAGGTTGATGACGGATGCATGTTTTTATAGCAAATGTTTACACCACAGAGGATAATTCATTTGATGCATTTAATAAGATCAGATACCTGGGTAACATAATAAATAATGAAGGCTCCATAAACGTTACAATACATGACAGGATACAAATAGGAAACAGGGCATGCTATGCCAATAGCAGATGATTGAGACTCATTAGTCACAACACAAAAATAAAAATATATAATACACTTATCAGACCAGTTGTTACTTATGGAGGCGAGACATGGACATTGACAAAAAAGGAACAAGTAACACTAAGAAGGTTTGAAAGATCGTAAGGTGTGTTTATGGCCCAGTTAAAGAAGATGACGAACGGAGAATAAGAAATAACTAGGAGATAAATGAGCTATTGAATCATGAGTACATTGTAAGATTCTTGGATTTCGTTGTCCATGACATGTCCGTTACTTAACTAAATATCACTATAATATTGACGACTCGGAACACTAAGTTTTTTATAAGTAAAAACGTAAAGTTTTACCTTACAGCCTAAACCGGCTTTCACCTTTAGAAGGCTTCATCAGAGGCTGTCGTAGGTAGCGTTGTTCGTCTTGTTGTTGGCGACAAGATAGTTTTTCGAAAGATCGAAGCTGTGTGTGTGTGGTGAGGTTCGAATAATGCGTGCGATTTGAATTGTGTCTGTTCATTTAGGATGTCGTTTTTATTTGTTTTTGTGTGTTTGTATATTTCTAATTGTTCTAGAGTGTCTAGTTTTCAGCCTTTTGTGTGTACGTGTAGTATGTTCATGTTATTGTCGATGTTTTTATATGTGTGGTTTGCTTCAATGAGGTGGTTTGCAAAGGTAGATTCTGTAGTGGTGTGGAGTGCTTTTGTGTGTTCAATGTATCTCTGTTTGAAGCTACGTCCTGTCTGGCCTATGTAGAATTTATTGCAATTTGAACAATTTAGCTTATATACACCGGGTAGATCGAATTTGTTTTGTGCTTTGGGCATGCGTTTTGATAGTGTGTTCTGTTTTGTTAGTAGTTTTGTAAGCAATTCTGTATCCTGCTTTTTTGAATTTGTGGGCAATTTTTTTTCTGTTTGTTTGTTGATGTATGTTAGTGTTATGAATTTGTTGTTTTCTGTCTTTGTCTGTTGTTTGTTTTGTGTTTTGTGTAGGAGTTTACTGACTATTGTTCTGTCATAACCGTTAGATTCTGCTAGATATTTTATCGTGTTTAGTTCGTCTTTGTAGTCTATTTCATCTAAGGGGATGTTGTTAAGTCTATGTATCATGGTTCTAAAAGCAGCTAGTTTGTGTTGTATTGGGTGATTGGAGGTGTTGTGTATTAGTGTGTCAGTTGTAGTTGGTTTTCTGTATATACTGAATTTGTGCCTGTGTTCTAGTTTTGTGATGGAGAGGTCTAAGAAGTTTATGGTATTGTTGTGTTCGTATTCGGCAGTGAAGGTTATGTTTTTATGTATTTTGTTTATGTGCGTTAGTAACTGTTCACATTGTCTTTTGTTTCCCCTGTATAGTATTAGAATGTCATCAACGTATCTGTGCCAATATAGTATTTTATGTGAGTGTCTGTCATTGTTTGTGAGTATTTTTGTTTTTTCTAAGTGTTGGAGGAAGACTTCTGCTAGAATGCTGGATATGGGGGAGCCCATGGGTAGGCCATCGTTCTGTGTGTAGTATTTATTGTTATAAGTAAAGTAGTTTTGTTTTGTGATAATGTTCAGAGTTTCTGTTATTTCATTGATAAGTTCGTCTGGTGTGTTGTTCTGTTTGAGTCTGTTATGTAGGATGGTGATTGTTTCAGAGATGGGGATGTTTGTGTACAGGTTTTTAATGTCAAAGGAGGCTAATGTGGCATTATGGGGGATGTGTGTGTCTTTTATTTTTGTTACTAGGTCAGTGTTGTTTTTTACTGCAATGTTGTTGTCTATTTGTGTGTGTTGTCTAATAATTATTAGACAGAAAACAACAAATTCATAACACTAACATACATCAACAAACAAACAGAAAAAAAATTGCCCACAAATTCAAAAAAGCAGGATACAGAATTGCTTACAAAACTACTAACAAAACAGAACACACACTATCAAAACGCATGCCCAAAGCACAAAACAAATTCGATCTACCCGGTGTATATAAGCTAAATTGTTCAAATTGCAATAAATTCTACATAGGCCAGACAGGACGTAGCGTCAAACAGAGATACATTGAACACACAAAAGCACTCCACACCACTACAGAATCTACCTTCGCAAACCACCTCATTGAAGCAAACCACACATATAAAAACATCGACAATAACATGAACATACTACACGTACACACAAAAGGCCGAAAACTAGACACTCTAGAACAATTAGAAATATACAAACACACAAAAACAAATAAAAACGACATCCTAAACGAACAGACACAATTCAAATCGCACGCATTATTCGAACACATCTCACCACACACACACAGCTTCGATCTTTCGAAAAACTATCTTGTCGCCAACAACAAGACGAACAACGCTACCTACGACAGCCTCTGATGAAGCCTTCTAAAGGTGAAAGCCGGTTTAGGCTGTAAGGTAAAACTTTACGTTTTTACTTATAAAAAACTTAGTGTTCCGAGTCGTCAATATTATAGTGATATTTAGTATTGTAAGATTCATAAAGGCTCAACGAATAGAATGGCTAAGTCACATAGAGCAGATGGATGATCAGCATATGCCAAAGAAAATCTTGAGGGTGCAAGTCTATAAAAACAGAAAGAGGGGCTGACCTAGGTTAAGATGGTTGAATGATGTGCTAGAAGATCTCAGCAGAATGGATGTTAGGGGTTAGACTGAGATGACAATAGATAGAACACTTTGGAGAAGATTGATGTTGGAAGCCAGGGCTCATGTTGGGCTGTAGTGCTGAAGAAGAAGCATATTTACACCAGCCAGTTTAGAAGTTAATTTTAAAGTAACATCATACAATTATTATTATATTATGTATTATAATCATATTATAATAATTATCATTATTATTGACAATGATGTTTTATTTTGCAGCTGCACCACCTACTGTAACGTATGAACCTCCACCACAGCCAAAACCAATTACAATGCTGGATACATCTTCTAGTGCCAGGTACACGTTAAACTTTAAACTGAATATCCAGTGTATGTTTCACACATTATATTTATTATGTTTCATGTTGAAGTAATATAGTTTTTTTTTTACAGAAAATGTATTTGTTAATGATTCGACAGACAGAATGTAGTGAATTGCAATGGTTTTCTTCAACATTTTAACAGATATAAATTTCATGAAAAAACTGTAGTATACTTTGTAAAATTATTGAATGAACTAAATTTTTTTAATGCTCACCACATCACGTCTACACAGTAAAGTTACATCAATTTCTGCTTACAAACTATATTATATACTCGTTATAACATGCTGCGTATAATAAAATGCTGTTGTTATAATTTATAATTATGTAATTTCTAATATTTAAATACCAGGCTTTTAGCCATAAAGAACTATTTTGGTCATCATATAAACATACATTTATTTTAACAACAAATAAATGTATTTTACATTTTTGTGTCTTTTTTTACAGAGCAATATTTAATTTTCTAGATGAAGTTGACCGTTTTACACCTGCCTTAGTACCGGACACGGTTAAACAACTGCCAACACCTACTTCTACAGGTGCTATCTCTACTTCAAGGTAGTTTATAGATTTGCATAACAAGCTATTATACATGATTATACAAACTGAAAAATACTCTTTCATTTTGTGTTGTTTTTCTTTATGACTGATTGTGATAATGAGATATATCAATTCAGAATTGTTTTTTCTTATATATGTATGAAAACACATACATTATATTGTGAAAGTTTGCTGGTTTCACACAATGCTAGTACAACATGAAAAGAAATATCAGAAGTTTGTGATTCAGTATTTACTGTTAAAATTAATTTTTTCAGTGAAGAAATCAAGGTGCAGATACCAAGCAACTCTCGATTTGGTGAATTACTGAGCAAGAGCAGTGCTGATTTAGCTCAGAAAGTAATGAAACTAACTTTGGATCTTGAAGAAAAATATGCAGAATTTGAAGTGTTAGAAGAGAGGTACAGAGAATCGCAAGATATTATCCGGCGGCTGAAGGACCAAATTGATATTGCAAATAAAAAACATCAGAAATTTGTTGAACAGGTGTGTCAATTGGTATAATGTGTAAACTGATATCTGTGCATTTAAATCTGTAATAGATGGATGTGTTGACCACTGAAGTAAGATAACATTTTTACTCAGTAGAACTTTAACTAAAAGTTACTATAAGAAGTCACAAGACAGAGTTGAAGAAAAGTAATATATTAATTAAATTTCATTTTCTTCTGTTCTCTTGAATACATCATATCTTCTAGCTCTCATCAATATTTGCACACCATCTGAAGATTTCCTCATCTCCAGACCTCTCCCTGCCTTCACCAACAATTTTACTTCAGAAATGATCAGAATAAACACTTGGTGTCTTAACACAAGGCCAAAACAATTTTACATTCCCTTTTATAATGCTTTTATAAATTTCTTATTTAATTTATTGGATTTTGTTGTCCATGACATGTCTGTTGATTAACTAATTATAAATATAACACTACTGACTTGGAACACAAAGTTTTTTATTGGTAAAACTATTACATATTTTACACATTGGTAAATTCTACTTTCTGTTAAACATTCACTTACAAGTCTCTAATTTTTCATGTATATATTTTAAGACAGAGAATTTTTTACGTTTGTGTGCCTTCCTAAGAATAATTTTAAGTATAATTGAACCTCGTGTCCTACAAACTTAGACTTAACATAAAGTAACCCATCAACTAGAATTGTTAATTTCATAATATTCAGATTGTATTTATGTTGTAGAGAATTTACATTTTTATATATCTTGTAAACACACAAACGACACCTTATAAAAACCAATGTTTGTTAAAAAGGTTCTAAATGAGAAAAAACAAATGCGTGAAAAATTTGATAAAGCTTTAAAAGCAATGGAAGTGAAACATGAAAACACAATTCAAGTGATAGAGGAAAGGCACAAAATAGAAATGAAGAGAGAGAAAGAGAAGTTTGCAACAGCGGAAAAAATAAGACGTGAACGCTGGATTGATCAGAAAACAAAAAAAATTAAGGTAAATAATAATTAGAGTTTGTATTTTGTAAAACATTCATTGTATGCATAGATATTGTAATAGTACATATCTTCACTATAAAGTTAACAACAAAAGATAAAGAATGAAGCACTCATAAACTCATACCAGAACACCTAAGAAAGGAATGATAACTAAGTAACTGTGTACAAAGTATTATATAAAGTTCAAGAATTCAATAAAATAATTAATGTAATTAACTCAGTAAACCAAAGAACAATAAATAGTGATAAAGAAGAAAGTACAGAAGACAACTTAATAATGTGATTAACCAAATGACCCAGTAGATATGGTAAGTGAGAGGATAAAACTGAAGTACAATGACATTCAGCATTAACAAGAGACTGAAGAATAAATAAACACAAGCAAGATAACAAACACAGAAGAATTAACAAATATGCCAAATAATGTGCCTAGTATATGTGTCAACAGAAAATGAAAGTAATAAAACCAAAAATCTACAGAATTAAGAAACTGCAAAGAGACATAAACATAGACAGACAGCACCAAAGACAAACCATGACAAAAAACTCTTTATTCTAATAAAAGAATAGCATTAATTAAATAAATCAAAACCATGAAAGAGAATAATGAATGATAAGAATAGAGTAATTATCTTAGTAAGAACAGTGTACCAGGCATACTTTTAATACTGGCAAATTCAAATAAAATAACAAAAGAGAACCTAGTAATCACCTGTAGACAGGTAGAAATCATAAAGAGATAGTAAATAATAATTAATAAGTGTAAAAGTACCAAATAATAACCTGTAAGACATTGAAACCAGATAGCCAAAACATAGTCGATTGTTGTCTATAGGGGGTCCCAGGTAACCTCAACTTGGTTGTAAATCAGCCTGTAATTAGTATAAAATAAGACCAAATTGATGTAAACTAGTGTAAGTTATGAAAAGTGATAGAAGACATTATAAAGACAAACCTAGTGATACAATTTTATTAATTGAAAGTGGTATGTGTGGTGTTTAATGCAAATACACAGACTGAAATTGGACAGAAAAGTGTACACGTTAAACACACTCAGAATTCCTATAATAATATAAACCAGTGAAGAACAATGTCATAAATGTGCAATATGATATGTATTACCACTGTTATAGTATACAGTGATTATTATGAAAACCTAATTTAACCAGAATTAAGGAAAATTGAGATCACTGTCTGACCACATTAGCTGCAAGAAGTATTGGTGAATTACTAGCAATATCACATGTAATTATAAAAGAATAACCATTGCAAAACAACATGTACACTGTAAAGACAATTTATACTTAAAAGAACCACATAAAGATGGGTATATCATTAACTCAGAATTAAATCATAATGACATGGCATACTAAGACTATGAACAATAAATGTTACATTAAAAACAAGCAAATAATTGTATTTAATGAAAACTAAGCTGCCCAGAAGTTGTAATGGACATCTTAGAATATCAATATCACTGTAAAAAAGTGAACAGGACAAATTATGTCAATAAACAAAGTAAATCTAACTGACCATGCTCTAGGCCATAGAAAGCATGGGTCAAATAATATAGTAATTTAATTCATCTTAGACACTCATGGTACTAGTTATTATCATAAATGAACTTCAAAGGAACCATATGATGAAATGTAATCATCATTTGGTCAATTTTAATAATTAATCAGGTAAAAATATAATGAAAATTAATAGTCATAAGTAAGGAATTAACTTTCTTATTATTAAACTCACACATGTCTTGTGAGGACTTATTTTAAAGAACAGATTAATTGTGATAACATGATGTGATCATATTAAGTAATACTCATATAACAAGGACGTTAAACCAATTTTAAAGAAATTATATTTATTTTGGAATATGCGAGAATACAACAAACGGAACTCTCCAACCCGAAGTCATTGACAATTTCAATTAATTCACAAGGGGGTGAGCTCGCTGGATAGAATGTCTGCATTTTTAACCAATGGAATTGATCAAAAGTGACCGGGGGAGTATGTGCTCCCGATATTGGAACAGTGAAGAAGACAAATAATTTGATTATTCTGCATCAGACTAGCAAAGCGTTACGACGGCCAATTTCTGTGCTCGGATACTGTCGATTTCAAGAGATCAGCTGTGCGGTGTAAACAGTAAACAGAAGGGACATCCTAACCTTTAAATTTTTTAGTGTTGTGTGTTCAACTAAAACGCTTATTGATAGCAAAATGCAATTATCCAATGCATAAATAAGTGGCAATTGAAGTGAAATAAAAGGGAGTATAGTGTGAATTAATTATTATTAATAATTAATGAAAAAACAGATTTTTCAGATTATAAATTTTAAACATGGAACCAACCATAATCGACTAAAGAGGTTCATAGTGAATATACAAACTGCATAATAGTCATTCACAAACATTAATGAACCAAATATAATTTTGTTTTTATAGAAATAAATAAGAATTTTATTTATTTATTACAAGTTATCGAACCCAGTCGAAATAAAATAATCAATGACAAACTACTAATGAGAGGTTATAGATTGTTTGAACTACTAGAGTGCTACATAAGATAGACAATCATAATTGACAATCATTTAAATGAATTATTCTTTAAATACTTATGTAACCTTTTTTGAGATTTTAGATTAAGATGATACCCGATTTTGGGATAGTTAATGTTTTATTTTAATCCAGTATGCCTGAAGTTGTGTTCACCTTGACACTAGTCAGTCTGATAACCATGTTCATTATAATATAAACGTTGAATGTTAATTTTATTTTTTTATATTTGAATTAGTATGCCTAGAGGCAAGCCAATGTTGAGCACAGTCAATGCTACGACTGTAGATTCATAATTTTGAAACCGTTTCAGGTTAATTGTTATTGTAAGGATTATTTCATTATCCGTAAAACCAATATGGGATTGACCATAGTCAATTATATTTTTTATTCAATGGTAATGACTCATATAACAACTTAATATTTTTATTGTCTATGATAATTAACGCCGACTACTAAATCTTATACAGTAGCGCCGACATTTTTTCTTGTTCTTATTGTATTTTGCAGGCTCAAAGGAACCACTGAAGAACTGTAATCATAACGAACCAAAGTTCTAAAATTATTGTGAAATTTTATGTTAACTATTTTAAATGATATTCAATAATTTAAATAATGTTCAAAACCCTGAGATCAAGAGCAATTTTAAAATAGTAAAGGTCAGTGTCTGACTAGGCAAACAGCCTGTATTAAATTTTAAAGTAATTAGCAAGATTGTTAATAAAATTTAGATTTCATAACAGAAAAAAGAGTTGACGACTTTTATTACTTAGACAATACAGTCAATAGCTAGATTCAGCAATAATTTCACAGGTGACACCGTAGAGTGCTGACACGATTATTTACGAACTGGTCAACCGGCGAAAACTTCAATTACAGTAAGTAAGTAACTTGTGTTTGTTTTAGCAGAAACAGAATCTACGGCGACCTACGAATAACTACGGACTCCTGCGAGAGAACCAACAACAATTCGTCGACAGCTTTATTCACTACAGACTAATTTTTCCAATTTTACAAATTAAACAATACATAAATAAATTAAATTTTGTAAAGACGGAATTTGTAATTATACAATATATGATGGTGTTATTTACTAGTAATGTCTTTTGTAAAATATTATACATACTAATTTAATCAATTTAGGTCTTAATTAAAATTGAATGATAATTTCAAATTGAATATAAATACCTATTAACTTTGTAAAATACGTGTATTACATTCTGCATTAACCCAATGCTGAGAGCAAAAGAGTTGGTTAAAGAAAATGACGTAACTTTGTATTAATTTAATAAAAACATTAAATATTTATCCTAATTATGGTACAGTATAATAAACTGTATACTGTAATCATTATTTGATTGTGTATGGATACTGTTCTTAAAGTGTGAACTATTAGAATGCTTGTGTGTGTCTGTGGGGAGGGGGAGGTGAGATAGAAGGCTATTGGTGAGCATACATCAAGTTGCTTGTTTTCCATTTTCATTTACAAGAAATTATTACTGTTAGTTGCATGAATTAATTGCAAACTTGGATCAATCCATCAGAATATAAAAGTAAAAACTGGGGAAACTAAATATACGTGATAATCTGATACTCGCAATCATTTAATTAACAGAATGTTGTGAGAATCTTTTTGACATAAAAATCTGTTGGGTTTTCTGATTAACATAAGATTTTAATGACATTCATTAAAATGTGCATCTTAATGTGAAAAATACATGCATCTTACAGGAAGAAGTTATATTAATTTCACTGTATTTCATTAATACATAACCTTGAATTAGTTGTATGTAAAATTTGTGTTTTATTATTCAGATTATGTGAGTTTAAGTTTGAATCTAATCAATATAATTTCCTATATATATATATATATATATATATATATATATATATATATATATATATAGGAAATGACTGTTAGAGGACTTGAACCTGAATTAGAACGAATGGCACGTCTGCATCAAGAAGAAATAAGTGAGTTACGTAGATTGCATCAACGTCAATTGGAGGAAGCTGAGGCTGGTTGGGCAAGGCGTTCAGCTGCCCAAAAGGAACAAGAAATGGTAGAAAGGGAAGCAGCAATACAACACGAGAGGGAAGCTGCTCGACACAAGTATGTTTGTGCTCAGATTATAGAAATTGTTCCATTTGTTTTTTGATTTTACACAGCTTAAAAACTTGGGTTATTTAGAGACAAAAAGGTAATGAAAGATTGAGGTGTCTGAATTGGGTACATAAAGGAATACGGGTAATTCGATGTCAACTGACTGTAGATAGACACCAGGCAGCTTGATGGCCTGGGACTTCTACTCACAAAAGATTAGACGTAGGGAGACAATTACATAGTTACATAGTTTTAGGATGTTTAAATTTCTCAGATATTGATACTTATTATATTCTTTTAAGTACAGGTAATTAAATTTTCTGTGTTTGCAAACTGTGTTAAGTAGAAATTAAATTAAACTTTTAAATATGTGTATTTCTTCAAATATGCATTTACGTGAAAATGAATTTATATCATAATCAGAAAATGTATACCTCATATGAACTTAAATCAAGTTTCAAGTAATCCATTTGAGCATTCCATTTTATATATACTAATTTTATTACCTTTTGTTTTCATTTTAGTTGTTTTAAATAAATATTGAATTTTCTAAAAATACCTTATTAAAATTAATAATTGCAGTTTTGATCAAATTTAATATGTTATTAAAATCTAAAACTAAATAAGATGTTTCTGTTTAAGTACAGTAGAACTCCATTTATCCGAACTATTGAGTCCCAGACGTAATTTGGATATGCAGAAATTCTGATAATTGGGACAAACATTAGAAAAAGGTTATGTTATGAAAGAAAACACGAAAATTGCTGAAAAATCACTTTTGTTTATTTTTATTACATGAGTACAGTATCTTAATAAAAACCAGGTCACACATGTTTTGAAAAAGTTCACTTTTACTGCAAAAAAATTAAAAATAATACTCACACATAATTATAATTTTTCAGTTGAACATGTCAAACAAATTTAATTGTTTTGACGTAGAATAAATCGTTTGCATGCAGCCAAGTTTTGGAAACGCTTGACGGCAAGAAGCTGCACATGGTCGCATTCAGACTGCCATTCCATCCACTTTAAGGCAGTGTCAAAACAAGCGAATCCCTCAATCGCCGTAGGTTCCTTTTCCGGTTCAACTGAAGCAATGTTGTCATCGTCTTCATCCACCTGCTGAGATTCATCGTTTACACTTTGGATAATTTCATCATCATCCAAAATTTTATATCCAGGGTCCGGTGAATCACACTGCAACCACCCATTTATGTCTTCCACATCACACTCGTAACAGCCAGGAATTTGTACAATTTCTGGATGTCTTCAGTAGATACAGCTTCGTTTTCTTCGACAGTTTCGTTTGCTATTTTTTCTCTTCCTTCTGGTTCATTGCCTCTTCTTTTTCTTCCTGGATTTGTTGTTTTGTCAAAATTTCATTAATTTTATTCCATGCCATTTCCTGATATCGATTCGGATAATTGGCGATTCGGATAACTGGAGTTCAGACAAATGCAGTTCCACTGTATTTGTATTGGTGAATGAAAAAGATATTCCCAGTTATTTTACAACTGAAGGAACTCCAGTTATTTTACAACTTTGATCTCCTGAAGGAAGATGGATTGGTAAGTTGCCAAGAAAAAGCTGGGCCCAACTTGACCTATATACACAGCATATACTTTTTTTTTGATTTTGTTGTCCATGACGTGTCTGTTGATTAACTAATTATGAGTATAATACTACTGACTCGGAACACAAAGTTTTTATTGGTAAAAATAAAATTTTATATTTTTACCAGCAAAAACTTTTGTGTTCTAAGTCAGTAGTATTATCCTTATAATTATACACTTTCTTATTATGAAGAAGGTGTTGATAAGATTTGCTAAGGTGTTGAGTTTTTGAATTGCTAACAGATTAGAACAAGAAATTGCTGAACTGGAAAAGAGCTATCAGGAACAGCGGAAACGATTACTAGAGGAAGTGAGACAAGAACAAGAAGCTATACAGAAAGATGGTGAAGCAATTCTAGAGGAGAAACGAAAGGAATTAACCAAGGAATTGGAAATTGCACAGCAGAAACTGGAAGCAAAAATGAAGGAACAGGAAAAAGCTCATCAGGTACAGAAAATATGAATTTATTATTACAGTATCTGTTTTACAGTTAACTCTCACATTCTTGTTTACATAAAATAATTGTGGAAGTGAGTATTGAAGTGTTAATAGAATGTAGATAAAGAAACAGGTACGGTACCGTAGATATATATAAGCAAACATATTCCTCCTGGAGCATTAAACGTAATATTAAACAGTACCAGGTGGCAAATTCATTAGTTCAGATGTGTAGTGGTTACAAAAATTCTTCTTCTTTTGAACTTTGTCAGTAACCCTTGGTACTACCACTGTGCTACAAAAAATATATCAGTTACCATCAGTAATTAAGAAATGCCCCCTAGCTGTGACACAATCAGTATTAAAGGATAAGTTCTGTGAATGGATTACTGTTTACCTGTCTTAAAGAATGTAAGATTTATATACAAAGTTTAATTCTTCAGCATTACTGGTGACACTTGTCAGTAAAATATCCCTATTAGAGCCCGAAAATTACCAAATTTCAATCAGTAACACCTTTCACATATAAAAGAACTATAGAAAGAAATATAATTTTTTTGTCTCAATAACATTCACAACAGTAAAAAGAAATTAATATTATGTTTGATAAAATAAAATATGATATTGTCATGAACATGTGTTAGTTAATTAATACACCATTTCACCTTAACCTATTCGCTGTATCGAATGTTCGTCTAAACCAGTGTTCCGCAACCTTTTTTTACTCACGGCACACCCCAGATGGGCCTAGACTCAACACGGCACATCAAAATGTCTGTCCCCTCAAAATCATATGAATCTTAATATAATTACGAAATATTACGTCGTTATGTAATCAATTTTTATTATTATTATTATCATCATTATTGTTATTATTATTATTATTATTATAAAACAGGAATAGACTCATGCATTTATTAACAATTTATTAACTTTAATTCACTGTAGAAAATACGAATTTTAAAGTAAATAACTCTACTCATACCTTCAATGTGATACTTGAGCCTGCTTAGCTGCACACAGACGGCTGATTCGTGGCGGAATCGTTGACAAAACAAGCCTCATTTCTTCATCGATGGATTTGAGTCTCTCTCTCTTTGATGTTTTAATTTCAGTCAACGTCGAGAAGCCCAGTTCACACAAATATGTAGTTGAAAATGGTAATAACACATTAACTGCCATCTCGGAGATAGCCGGGTGCTGCTTATTGACAACCAAAATGTTTCCAAAGGCACTTCGAAAAATTTTAATTTCAATGTTCTGTCTGCTTTCAAATCTGCCAGTTCCTCTTGTAAGCCTAAATTATTCGGAAGATGTTTCGAATCCATAATGAATGGATCACGAACCCAGTCAAAATCTTCAACACTCTCTCCAAAATATGTTTTGAAATTCTGCTGCAAGAGTACTGAATGTTCTTTAATTAAGTCCATCAACACCTTATTATCGTCAGCAATTGGCCATACAGTTGGGAACATCTCACACGATCCATTTTCAATTGTCTGTATCCACAAATTTAACTTATTAATAAATCCTTGAATCTTATCCATACTAGTCAGAATATTTTCTTTTCTACCTTGCATTTTTCTGTTTAGTTCATTCAAGTGTACGAAAATATCGGAAAGATATGCCAACTTAGATACCCATTCATCATCTGCAAATAAATCCGCATACTTATGCCCCTCAATAGTCAAAAATGCAAGTACCTCCTCTTTAAGTTCAAACATTCACGTTAACACTTCACCTCGAGATAAACCATCGTACATCTGTATGTAGCAGAAGTGTAGTGTGCTCTGATCCCATTTCTTGACACAAAACGTTAAAAAGCCGCATATTTAGGGGCCGCGATTTGATGAAGTTCATGACTTTTACTACTTCGTCCATCACAATTTTCAGAGGAGATGGCAAAGACTTAGCAACAATGGCTTCGCGGTGAATGAGACAATGGTCGGTTCGTAAGTTAGGATTTACTTTGCGTACTTTACCCACGAATCCTTTCACTCGGCCTGTCATAGAAACGGCTCCGTCTCTACAAACACTAACGCAATCCTCCCATGTTAATTCATTACGGACCACATATTCATTAGTCGTACGAAATATTTCTTCCCCGGTTGCTCGCTCGGGTAGTTCTTTGCAAAAAAAGAAATTAGTTCCAATTACATCCCCATCAACATACCTTATGTAGGAAAGAAGTTGTGCGTGACCGCCAATATCGGTGGACTCAACAATCTGAAGTGAGAACTTTCGACTGCTCTTTATTTTCTCCTTCATAATGTCTTCGATGTCACTGGACATGTCACTAACTCGGCGGCTGATTGTGTCAGCAGAGAGAGGAATTTTTGAAATTTCAGTACCAGCTTCTAAACCCAGGACTGTTTACCATTTCTTTACACGCGGGCATTAACAACGTTTCTGCTGTTGTGTGTGGTTTTTTGGCCTTTACGATAAGTTCGGCTACCTAATAGCTAGCTTGCTGTACTTTTTGCAAAACATGTACCGACGTAGTCATGAGCGTCACTTGTTTTTTATTTTGTTCCAACAACCGACAAAAATAATTCACATCTTTACTTAACAGAGAGGAATGTTTTGTTGACAAATGTCGTTTCAATTTACTGGGAACCATAGCAGCATTACTGAGTTTTTCACCACACACAACACACTCGGGGATTGGGCATGTTTTATCACCACACCAAAAAAACCCGTAAGATAAATAATTATCACTATATTGCCGGTGAACTACTTTGTGTTTCTTTTTTTCGGGCTCGATGGTTTCACTACTTGCACTCGAGGACGGACCACTCCGTACAAGGAACTTATCCATATCGAAAAAAAATTGTTTAATAACACTGTAATAGAAAATAGTAAGAGTGGTGTAGCAATCACAATATTCGCACTACTGCAGAGCACAGCTGTGATAGAACTGAACTGAAATACTGTAACTGTTGTCTGACAATGTGTGGGTCCTTCGGCGAAGGAAAAGAGCAATAAAGTTTAAGAAGCGCCGACAAACAGACACAAATATCAAAACAAGGCAATAAAATAATAAAAGAGAGGGAAATTTTTGCTAATCCCCGCAATTTTAGTTAAAAGCACGTACAGCCAGCCGTACACAAAAGATGCGGTGTTACAAAGAACTCTCTTGAATAGAGTTTAGAACGTTTAGAGTTTTGAACGTAAATTCTATTGTATGATTGGTGCGGGCCGCTGAAAGGCTTGCTAAAAGTCTTACGCGGCTTTCTTTGCGGTGAACACAAAGCTTGCCGCCTGTAACCCATCAAACCGGCCCAATATTTCAGGCGAGAATACAAATAACTTGAGATAAGCAAACTATAACAACAATATTGAGTAAATAAGTTACATTTAATTTCTATGAAAATATAACAGTTATCAGCATGTATTAAAGAATAAACAAGCACCTTCTTACTTAAAATCGACAATTAATTTATTACAATAATAGGTAAAAGTTCGCGTCACACCTTTCACCTTGTGACGGCACACTATTGTGCCGCGGCTTACCGGTTGCGGAACACTGGTCTAAACGACCCTGGAGTTTTTTATTTAAGGGAGTTTAATTTTAATTATTTACTAAATTATTTCTGTGGGAAGAGTGAATAGGTTTCCATATTTACTCCATAAAATATGGTGGCGACCTTGAGGCCTATGGGGAATCTTCTGTTTTTAAGGTAAGTCATAAAAAGATCTCAATAATCGGGGTAAGTATCTTCTTCTTTATTTGTATAGTTACAGTAGAACCATTATGAGAGAAAGTGAGACACATTATTTCACCCCATCATAACTGGTGACAAAACATTGATTTCATATATTATTTTGTGTAGTGAAACAATAATCTATACAGCGGGATCATTAAAGTTCACCGAAGGCAAAACAAATTCAAACAAAGTCAGTCAGCTCAGAAGATCATGGTCACTGTTTTCTGGGATAAAAAAGGTGTCCTGTTGGTGGATTTTGTGGAGCCATGAACAACAGTCATAGTTGTTTTTGTTGTTTACTGTGAAACACTTTAAAAACTGATAAGTACAATTCAGAACTGGTGATGTGGGATGCTGTCATCAGGAATTTTTCTTATTCATGTTAGCACACTGCTGCCCACAAAGTTTACAAGATTCATCAATCAAAGCGCAGACTGAACCTTGCAGTAAATGATTTCCATATCTTCCTTTACCTCAAGGAGTGGCTTGCATATCATCAGTTTAAGGACAGTGAGGAGTTGAAAACAGCAGTGTTGAACTGGCTGAAATCAGAGCAGCAGATTTTCATGAATAGGGTTAAAAAATAAAATATAAAGAGTTAAAAAAATATAAGATATGTGTATGCAAATACTTAAATGACTAATAATTTTTTCCCTTACTCTGTTTTGTTTAATGACCTACTTTACTTTACTTTTCAAACATGACTTGCATTTTCCTAATCGTTATGTTTAATCCTAAAAAATGACCTTATCAGTGAATGGTATTTGGTTTTACACACACACATATGTGTATATAGTCAATCATTTTATCTTTCAGAATGAAATAAAGAAGCTGAGATCAGCCTTAGAAGAAGAGAAACAAACCTGGATTAGCCAACAGAATTCAAAATTGCTGGAAAAACAAGCAGCAATGACCGAACAGTGTAAGCGAGAAAGGGACAGACAAATAGAATTGGTCATAAGAAGACTGGAATCTGAAGCTTCAGACAAGGAACAAACATTAAACAACAGAATGGTGTAAGTCAAACTTTAATGGGCATGCAAATTATTGACAACATTAAAAATAAGCTGAAATAGAAGAGACCATTTAATAATTATACTTTTTGTTAGCTGACAGTCATATTTTATTGATATTATTATACTAACACCATAGTGAGTAGACGGAGATAGAGATAATTGATAGAGATTTCTGGCACAGCCACTAGATTTTACTGCACACATTAATGACCACTGACTTTACAGGAGTATAATGGAATGACATGTATTTATTATACTGCGACAATACAAGCATATGCTGTAATGTGCATATATGAAATAAAAAAAAATATTTAAATTAATTTTAGTAATATGTAATAGATGAGCAGGTGTGAAATTGGAAGCTGGCTTATAGACAGGAATCAACAGGAAACATCACGCGATTGCCGCTGAGAGCGTGTACGCAAGTAAATAGAGTGTGTGCGTGAAGCCTGTTTGTTAACTGATTTACTTTATTAATAATTAAAATCAATACCATATTATCCCTTGTTTACTTTTACTCTTTCGGCTGGAGTAGCAGCCATATTGTCTAGTACCAACTCAAACTTTATACTCACCATTTTCCAGGATCTCGTTAGACGTGTTGAAAAAAAAAATAAATATGGTTGTTTGAAATGACTATTAATTCACATTTTAAGTATTCAAATCAATATGGTTTTATTAAATTCTAACAAGAAAAATACCATCAAGTTATAAATTTTACGTCAAAATACGAAATCTCCTTTCTCCCTTATACATCAACTTCTGTAATATTCAAGAATAAGTATTCATAAAATAGATTATTATCAAGTAGTCTTCCCATTAAAATATAACACAAATACAAGTTATTCTCTACAACATAACGAAAACCAGCGCCTTCACACACACACACACACACACACACACACACACACACACACACACACACACACACACACACACACACACACACACACACACACACACACACATCTATCCCCAGATTTTAAGAGCTCATAGTTTTGAAAATGTTAAAATTTTTTAATATTTAAATCAAAATTTTGAAAGTTTCGTTTGATTTTATTCCTGTAGATTACTTATCTGTTCATTTTTAGTCCAGATGACGTCACTTTGTTATACCCGCACACATTCTTTGTTTTAAACTGTTAACTTTCCGAAAAAACTGTTCATTTCTGTTATTTATATTTTTACTTCACATAAAATTATTCTGTTGTTATAATTTCGATTTTACTTCACATTTTTGTTGTTTTGCGGGCCCGCACTTACGTTTCGAACCTTTTGTATAGCTGTTGCTCGCGCGAGCAATGAGATGAGACTGGGGGAGAACTACAGGCGCTAATTTGTGAAGCGGCTGTTGTTGGATGTTCAATTCTTATTGTCTTAGAGTTTGTATCACTCCGCCAGCTGCATGTCATCGTTATGTAACGGCATTTCATAACAAAGATCGTCTCTGACGTCAGATTGCCTGACGCGGTTATATAACTTGTTTACACTGTTACATAATGTGTTTACTGGTTTCGTGTTCGTCATTTGTTGACCTTGGTACAGTTTGTCGGTTGTTTCTCGTTTTGAGAAAATATTCATAAGTAATTTTAACACAGCAGTGCTGCCACGTTCACTTCCGTCGCAAATAATAAATTTACCGGTCGTTTATATGTTTGCCCATATTACTGGAAAATGTTATTTATTAAAAAGAAAAATACAAACTTCTTTACATTGCCTCAGGTAGGCCCAAAATTGCCCCGCTACAATACCCCCTTAATGAGATATTTTATGCCGAAGCATAAAAAATCTCATTGACACATTCATACTTGCTAAAGGGATCAGCCAGGATATGTCGCCACAACCCCCTTTACGGTTTACAAAAAAAAAAATATAATCAACTCACCCTTGGTCCGGTGACTGTGACCGCATCTGCATGACAATACTGGACTTCTCTCTCGAGATCCCAACACCGTAGAGTCAGACAGATACTCAACGCCCCTGCTCTGATGCGCAGGCCAGCTCAGGTCCGCCGCCACTGCATCACCAAACACTGAAACAACAAATCAAAATATCAACTAGTGGCCTTACACAACACCATATCCCCAACTGATCTGTTTCCCCTTAGCGGTGCTGGTTTGCGCTAAGAAGCACTGGTTTTGTTTTTTACTTATCTCTAACATATATATGAATACCTAACAACATAATATAACATAAGAAAACATAGTACATTAATAATTCACATTATTATCATCTTAAAATAAACAATTTATATTTAAAATTTACACACTTTACATCATTAAGTTTGCATATAAAATCTAAAAATTACCTTTTAATCACAATTTAACTGTTATTAATTTGTTTCTCAAAAAAAGTTTTTTTTTTTTTTTCAATCTTCGTTTTACACATCATTTCATTTATTATTCCCTTTCATTAATTTGGGTGATTCTGCGTTATTCATTATAATTCACTTTATCAACTTGGCATTTACTCATAATCTTACCCCTTTTATTACTCTAACGCTCCCTTACAAAATCTTTAACTAGTATGACACCCCTCTATCAAAAATCTACTAACCCTTCTCTACCTCTAACTACTTACTATTTTAACTCAATTCGCCACCTTCTCTCTATATATAAAAAAAATACTCTCTAACCCTTTGTACATAGGATACGTGTTCCCCCCCAAAAAAAAACTCAATTCCCGTTCTCTGGCCCCTGGATTCTACCTAAGGCGGCCCCTTCCCACTAAAACTATACCAAATCCCGTCCCAACCATTATGTTGCGGACTCCCACATTACACTACCCCCTACTACAAAATTGCCATCCCCAAAATCTCAATCTCATTACCTCACTACAACTACAACAAAATAACATCAACAAAATAAACAACAATATATCACTCAAAACTCTACATAAATTCTCCATTACTACTGTGTCTCCACTTATACTTCTCAAAATTCTATAACATTACATTAACTCAAAACAACATTACATTACTTCATCTCTACTATTTCTTTAACTTTGGCTTCAATTTGGACAGATCTATACGTCCCACAAAAATTCAACTTGGACTGATTCAAACATTTTATTCAAACAATTACTATAACCCATTTCTATCTTTTGCAACCCATTGAAAATTTTAACTATCACAACTATTTTGCATTTTATTTTTAAAATCTATAAACACATTGAAAACATATTATCATATTTTTATAATCCTTATACCTAATATACCAAATGCAATCAACACAATAAGACATAAGAAACACAATATAGGAAGTATTTAGTGCATCTATTTTTCAAATCAAAACAAAATTATTGAGTAGCAAATCATCATTATTAAAATATAGCAAATTTCTAATACGTTATCCATCTGGATAACCTCCCAGCCACACACACTATTTCAAATTATGTAAGACTGTGGCGCCTTTTCGCTTCGGCAAAGACTGTATATTTTGGAGCAGGTTTTACCTCTCCGTGTCTTTGCTTCCGCTATTAAGTTTCAAACGTTACGAACATCATCATGTTCTTGTTATAATTATACACCCTTAAGGCGGGTCTACCACCTGGCTCTGCTGTTCCTCCTCGAACAGAGTGGCAGCCGCTGTTCCATAGTTCCGGGATTCCCCCTAGTTTCACCCCCCATTAATTTCTATTTTAGACCAATTTCAAGCCAGCTATGGTCAAGGGACTTGGTATGACCATAGCTAACCGCTCGCCAAAACCACGATTAGTGCTGGTAAGGCAGTAACCGCCCGAAAAGTCGGGGAAATCATCTCTTCCTTCAGGCATGTATACATCATCACTATTATGCACGACACGGCAATTTATCAGGGTACAATATAAAATTGTACAAAAGGTGTGCCGTGCATTTTCGCCATGTTGGCCTCCGATGGAGGTAACACTCTCGGTTACCCCCAACACTTTCCGCTATCTACTGGGGCACATGCCACCCCAGCAACAGCAACTTACTAACTAATTAATTAGAATGGAAAAACTAAACTTTCAACCGTTGCAGTTCCACACTCCACTGTTCTACCACTTCATTGAGCACCAAACTACCCCCCAAAATTATCCCCACATCTTGTATTGATAACAAGTTTTTATTTTACTACACATTTCTTCAAAACGTTCCTATACTCACTGATACTGAAATTCAACAATTATATTTGGTCACTTAATTCTAACATTTAATCAAATTTAAAATTCTAAACATCCAAAACATCCAGCTTTACATTGAAAGCTGACTCTATCATAACTTTCAACACGTCGGACTAAACGGAACTATAACCAATGGCTAATTTCAATTTTACCATTGGTTCTAAAATATTTAAAATTTGTACGCACTGCCCTATATTTAGGTGCAGCCTCCATTATTTACAACACTCTAAGGCAGTGCACGCACGTGACAGGTACACCGGTCTTGTTGCACCTGGAGTGTATAAAAAAAATAATTTATGTCACGTACCTGTTGGGGTCCCCCTCCCCGTTCAAATATGTAGCTAAGTTTTCTACTTTATACCAATTTTGGTGGAGCCGGACCATCGTTGTTTTCACCGCCCGAAGGAAGATCTGCCAACCCTGGCCCGCCTCCGAGTTCCGAATTCCACGGCCAGGACTGGTAAGATCGTGACCGCCCGAAAATGGGGGAGGATCCCTTCTGTAAACAAACAATAATATTTAAAACTTATTTATAAACATAACACAGTTACAGTGACCTATATAATTTTAAATTCGTCGCATTCTGAGTACCTACTATTTCCTGCGTCGCTGGGTTCCTTAGCACATATGCATTCTGCATTTTTATTTCTACAATTTCATAAGGTCCTTCATATAACAAGAAAAACTTTTTTATTTCTCTGTCTTGAGCACTGGATAAACCATGTCTTTTTACTAACACTAACTGACCTACCTCATACTTGGTCCATTTACCCTTGGCATCATGTTTCTGTTTTCGTCGCTCTCCTCTCGTGAGTAAGTTCTCGTTGGCCAATCTAATTTTAATGTTCCTGTCCAAAACCTGACCTTCAGGTGGGTATGTGAAAAGTTGTTCCAATATCCTGGGCGGCCTTGTTCCCCTAATCAACTCATGCGGCGTAAATCCCGTGGACTCATGGGTGGTACAATTCAGCCACTCCTCTACTTTTTTCACGTAGGATGGCCATTCTGTGTGTTTGGCGTGACAGTACGCCCGAAATATCCTGCCAATCTCTCTCATCACCCGTTCTGCTTGATTCGACTGAGGATGGTACAATGCCGTATGCTTGGGTATTATGCCTTCCCATCCAAGCGTCTGCCGCCACTTGCCGCTGATAAACTGTGGACCGTGGTCAGATAATATAACTTTCGGTTTTCCAACATTAAGCATGTAGTCTTTTACTATTTTCTCACTAAGTACTTTACTAGTTGCTCTCTTAATGCTATATAACTTTTGAAAAAGTGTCTAGAACTACAAATACATATAACACACCCCCTCTGCCTTTGGGTAATGGTCCATATAAATCAACCGCAACTAGATCGAAAGGTTTATCTACTTTTATGTAATTCATCTCCCCTTCCACTCTATAATTCACTACTTTCGATTTTTGACATAAATCACACACTCTCAACACTTTCCTCACTCTCCTCTCCATATTCTTAAATATACATGACTCTTTCAAAACATTTGCACACTTTCTCGCACCAAAATGACCATACCTTATATGACAATCCCAAACGATTTTATCTATTAACCCCTCAGGTATAACTAACCTCCAATCACGCTCCCCACCATCTACTTTTTTAAACAAAATATCTTGATATACTTGAAATCGCTCATTATATTCAGATCCCTCTACATCTGTTTCTAAACTAACAATTATTCTACCCAATTTGCTATCAGATCTTTGCATGTTTTTAATATCACTTAATTCCTCACCAAAAATTCTATCTTCTCTAGTTAGTCTAAAAATTTCTATTTCTTTAAGATCCCTACCAGTTTTATTATCTATAACATCTATTCTAGAAAGTGTATCAGGTACCTTATTATCTGACCCCTTTATGTACTCCCATGAAAAGTTATATTCTTGTAAGGCTAATACCCACCTGGTTAATCGGCTATGTGTTAGCTTACATGAATTCAGAAATGACAGTGCCTTGTGGTCCGTCCGGATTATCGTAGTATTCCCTAGGATGTAGGTGCGGAATTTACCCACGGCGAACACGATACTTAGAAGTTCCTTTTCAGTTGTCGTGTAATTCTTTTCCGCCGATAACAGCGATCTACTGGCGAAGGCGATCGTCAGGTGTTCCTTGTCGCATTTCTCCTGGTATAACTCTGCCCCTAGCGCTACATTGCTGGCGTCGGTCTGCAAATAAAAAATCTTATTAAAATCAGGATGATTCATCATGATCATGTGACTAAACTTTCTCTTAATTTCATTAAACGCAGCTCGTTCCGTATCGCCCCATCTCCACTGTTTATTCTTCTGCAGTACCGCACTCAGTTTGGATGTTGTGTGTGCGTAGTTCTCCTGAAATTTCCTGTAAAAATTGCATAAGCCTAAGAAACTCTGTAGTTGCTTAATGTTTTTCGGTTCAGGGAATCGCATTATGGCTTCTACTTTGTCAGGGTTGGCTAATATCCCCTCCTGTGTAATAATAAATCCTAAAAAATGTATTTCTGTCTGCAGAAACTTAGACTTGTCCCAATTCACAGTTAAACCCCCTACCTGTAGCTTATCTAATACATATTCTATGTGTTCTAAATGTTCAGTGAATGTTCTAGAGGCTATCAAAATATCATCGACATATACAGTTAAAAAGTCTAAATCCTTAGGTTGTAAAATATTATCTAAACATTTGATAAAACTGGCGTTTAATCCAAAAGGTAAGCGTTTAAACTGGTAATTCTTACCGTTAAAAAGAAAAGCTGTGTATTTCCTGCTCTCTGTTGCTAATGGCACCTGCCAGTATCCAGCGGTCAGATCTAAAGACGTCATGTATTTGACTCCGCTAAACTTCTGTAAGATCTCATTTATGGGTTCCGGAGATTCTCTGTCAGGTATAATAATTTGATTAATTTTCCGAGCATCTAAACATAACCTTACCTTGCCATCCTTTTTTATCACTACTACCAAAGGATTTGAATAGGGTGATACTGAGCATTCAATTATGCCTCCCTGCATCATCCGGTCTAATTCCTCCTGGACAGCCCTCCTTTTCGAAAACGGCACCGGGTAGCTCCTCTGCATATATGGTGCGTGGTCCCGAACTTTCAACTCACAGATGTAGTCCTTCGCTTTCCCTGGTGATTCATCAAACACCTCTCTGTACCGCTCCACAACTGCCCACAGCTCCTCTCGCTGAATATTTCCTACAACTGTATTTTCATTGAAAAATTTGTCGGCTCTATTTGCCCACACACTCTCATTACGCTCAAGCATTTCTCCCTCCTCACTCTCTAGACTATCACTCTCTAGACATATATTTATTTTAGTCTCTATCTCTCTATCGCTTATCTGCTTATGTAACATTTTTATTCCCGTGACTTTAGCTTCATTTACTACTTTCTTAAACTCTATTCTGACTGGTTTATTTCCCTTTTCAAATTTTACTATTTGTTTATTGAAATCTATTACTGCTCCGTTTCTTTCCAAAAAATCATTTCCCAATATTACATCTAGACTTAACCCTTTAACTACTAGGAAAGTGTTTTCAAATTCAACTTCATTTATAAAAAGATTTAATTGTACTTGTCTGGTTATTCTCTTACTTCTCACCCCAGTTACTCCCACTACTGTAACCCCTGCAACTGGTAATGACGGTATATTCTTGTTTAACTCTTTTAATTCACCCATGACATTTTCAGAAATTACTGAGATCTCACTACCGGTATCAATTAAAGTTTTATAATTCTTACCTTCAATGTCAATCGTCACCTCAGTTAATCCTGCTCTGCGTTCCATCACCTTGTTCTCCTCTTCTTCTAACAGTTCCTTCGCCATGTCCATCTTGATAACGTTATTATGGTATTCGTTGATTACTTGGACCCTCCTGTTTTCCATAGACAATGGTTCGGCCCGCTTCTCCATTGTCCTCGCTAGTTTTCCGTGGAGGGACCCGCCATAGCTGGATGATTTCCCCCTCTCCCTCTGTTATAATGTCCTCCTCCTCTCGGCGCTCCTCTATGAAATTCTCCTCCTCTCGACTGTTGATTTGGTGGTGGGTTTGCTCGCTCGTTCCTGGCGCACTCCCTGTTCCGATGACATCTGAAACAATTTGTTCTAGTAGCATAATTGTTGGTTTCACATGTTCTACACCTCCAACTCTCGCCCCTATTATCGAAACTTCCTCCCCGCGCTCCTCTATGAAAACTCTGTGTACCCCTGTTCTGATAGTAATTATTATTATTATTATTGTGTGGTACTACTGGTGTGTTTGGACGTCGCCCTATGTCGCGTTCCCCTATATTCTGTAGCACGTCTAGCATGCTCTCTAATTCATTGATATTTGTAATCTCTCTAGTCATTAACGTGATTTGCACCTCTCTGGGCAGGTGTTTGCTAATATGTCTTACAAATGACCGGAATGGTAACGGTGGTTCTAGATACTTAGCTTCGTTATATATCATCATTACATATATGGTTAGGTGGTTATTACTCCTACCAAAATTCCCAGTACCCATTATTTTACTTCTTAAGATTTCTTGGTCTTCTTCTGACCAATATTTGTTTCGAAAAGCTACCTCAAAATCTTCCTAACTATCCCATTCGGTATGGTGTACTTCCGACCATATCTCGGCACTACCTTTAAAACATTTGATAATCTTCAGCAATTTAACCTCCCAGCTACTACTATTAAACCGATTAAATTCCCTAACTCGATTTAAAAATTGCATTGGGTGTACTCTACGATTGTCACAATTAAAGGTTTCTAATTCTATTTCATTATTTGTATCTCGTGTCATAAATATGCGTTCAATAACATTGTTTACATTTTTATTTTTTACTAAACTTAATTCGTCTCTTATACTACTAATGTTTTGTTCAAGTGAATATAATTTTTTGTCATTACTACATTCAGACTGTACATTACTTTTTGATATTACTTCAATAGATTCATTTACTGCTTGTATTTCTGTCTTATAATTACTTTCAATTTCATTTATTTTAGAGTCTATCTTATTTTCGTGTTCATCAATATTTTGACTAATTTTTTCAACTGCCATTACTACGCTACTCAACTTACATTCAGTTTCAATATTACATTTATTAATTTTTGACTCTGTGTCATTGTTATACTCATTCATTGAATTTATTAATATTTCATTATTTTCATTGATTTGCTTCTCAACTCTATCTATCTGGCTATCTATTTCATTAAATTTAACATCTGTTTTCTGTATTGAATTCTCTAACTTGGTCTCTACTTGGTTAATTTTATTGGTACACTCTTCACTGGTAGTTTTACAACATCTATTAATTTCGTTAATTTGGTTTTTTAATTCATCAAAACTGTTCTTTTGAACCTCGAATTTCTCATTTATCTCGTTTTTAAATTCTAGCATCTCGTTTTTCTGTTCATTGAATTTAATATTGAAATCACTAGTGTTCATGTCAGATCTATTGTTAATGAGATTAAATAAATCATGTAATGATAACTCTTTTTCTCTGGTATTTATTTTACTTTGTATGGGAGTAGAAATCGCTCCCGGCGAACTAATTACAGAGATCCCCACATTTTGCTCGACTATTGATCCCGCTTCTGTTTGTATACCAGAGTCGGTCTGATAGTCAGAGATGCTGATCTCACTATTATCTGCCATTTTTTATAAATCTTTTACATATATTTCTTTATAAAATGGTTTTATATGTAACACATAATTCTCAAAACATATTCTACTCACTCATACTACAAAAACATGACATAACCTTACTACGTATGTTAACACATTTTTCGTTACCTCAAACAACCATATCCTTCTGCAACAGGTCCACATTTGCATAATTAAATTAACGCAAACGGTCCAGCTGGTCGGGCGCCATTGTTAACTGATTTACTTTATTAATAATTAAAATCAATACCATATTATCCCTTGTTTACTTTTACTCTTTCGGCTGGAGTAGCAGCCATATTGTCTAGTACCAACTCAAACTTTATACTCACCATTTTCCAGGATCTCGTTAGACGTGTTGAAAAAAAAAATAAATATGGTTGTTTGAAATGACTGTTAATTCACATTTTAAGTATTCAAATCAATATGGTTTTATTAAATTCTAACAAGAAAAATACCATCAAGTTATAAATTTTACGTCAAAATACGAAATCTCCTTTCTCCCTTATACATCAACTTCTGTAATATTCAAGAATAAGTATTCATAAAATAGATTATTATCAAGTAGTCTTCCCATTAAAATATAACACAAATACAAGTTATTCTCTACAACATAACGAAAACCAGCGCCTTCACACACACACACACACACACACACACACACACACACACACACACACACACACACACACACACACACACACACACACACACACACACACACACACACACATCTATCCCCAGATTTTAAGAGCTCATAGTTTTGAAAATGTTAAAATTTTTTAATATTTAAATCAAAATTTTGAAAGTTTCGTTTGATTTTATTCCTGTAGATTACTTATCTGTTCATTTTTAGTCCAGATGACGTCACTTTGTTATACCCGCACACATTCTTTGTTTTAAACTGTTAACTTTCCGAAAAAACTGTTCATTTCTGTTATTTATATTTTTACTTCACATAAAATTATTCTGTTGTTATAATTTCGATTTTACTTCACATTTTTGTTGTTTTGCGGGCCCGCACTTACGTTTCGAAACTTTTGTATAGCTGTTGCTCGCGCGAGCAATGAGATGAGACTGGGGGAGAACTACAGGCGCTAATTTGTGAAGCGGCTGTTGTTGGATGTTCAATTCTTATTGTCTTAGAGTTTGTATCACTCCGCCAGCTGCATGTCATCGTTATGTAACGGCATTTCATAACAAAGATCGTCTCTGACGTCAGATTGCCTGACGTTGGTTATATAACTTGTTTACACTGTTACATAATGTGTTTACTGGTTTCGTGTTCGTCATTTGTTGACCTTGGTACAGTTTGTCGGTTGTTTCTCGTTTTGAGAAAATATTCATAAGTAATTTTAACACAGCAGTGCTGCCACGTTCACTTCCGTCGCAAATAATAAATTTACCGGTCGTTTATATGTTTGCCCCTATTACTGGAAAATGTTATTTATTAAAAAGAAAAATACAAACTTCTTTACATTGCCTCAGGTAGGCCCAAAATTGCCCCGCTACATGTTTGAGCCTGAAAGTTTGCAATCTCACCCCAAATAAATGCTAAATTAAGATTTTATTTAATTTTAAGCAAACTATAAATATTAGAAAGAGTGTAAAGACTTCTAAAAATGCGTAAAAATCAGACACATGTGCAGTGCGAATTCTATGTAATTCTGACAGTCAGTGCGAATTCTGTGCGATTTTTAAAGCATAGTAATTACAATAATGATGTGATCATTATGATAAAAATAATTATCATATGTGTAATTAAATTAGACAATGTTAGATCACCTTGAAATCCACATTAAACATTGCGATTGGCGAAAAAGTGCGAATATGTGAAATGAGACGAGAGTGGGGGAATAGACGCTGCGGACAGTTTTTGACATGCAGATTCCTGAGCCAACAGGTGTGGTTTTTTTGGTGAATATAAATACGAGCCCAGGAGAGCCAAACTCTCTCTGCTATCAGTCTTCAATCGTGGTGGTACACTATGTCCGTCAGAGACGCAAATTTTTAATTACTCCAGACAGAGTTAGATGCTATGTCTAACATCGACAAGATTTTTATATTATAAACTGTAAAGTATTATGGAAAATGTTTTATTTCAAGTAGTAATAAAAAAAGAAGAACCGTAACTAAAATCATCGGACGTCTACAAACAGTCGACAACTACGAACATCAACTCTAGACAGATGGTGAGAGAACATCAAGCAGAGGAACGATACACAGAGCAATAGAGGCGGTTTATATAACAACAGCAACCGATCCAGAGCAACACGTCATTCCATTCTACAGCCAGCCAATGGGACTATAAAGAACAAGAGACGGGAGGACGACCAGTGGAATCGGAGAATGCAAGAGGACATCCTGAAGGAGAAGACCGACAGATCACTGGAGGACATGGGACAATCTGCAGAATTGAGGTGATGAAAACCCAATTTATAATTATAAAAAAATAAAGACATTAATAAAAAACATTTTTTAAATTAAGTAAAACTATGTAGATAGAGATAAGAGAATGTAATTTACTTGTAATCAGAATTTTCTTTAATGATATTTTCTTTAATGATGAACAGTCAATTTAAAGATAATTTAAATCCCTGCTTGGAGAATTAACAATTGATTTAATAAGTTAAATTTTTTTATTGAAAGCACATAAAGTAAAGTAGTTGGAAATATTCAATTAGTTCGTTAAAATGATTACAAAGCCGTAAAAGGTATGTCAAGTATAGAATAATAATGTAAATATTAACAATTATAAAGCACACATTCAGACTGAGTAGTCGAGAATTTATAATATGACAAAGAAATGTTTTACATAGAATTGCTAATATAAGACATAAGATATAAAATATATTTTTATGATGAATGTACGGCAACCAAAGAAACATTGTAACAATAGATAATGAATTTCTTATGGACAAGTAAATATTATTATTATCTTATAATTTTTATTTTTATTTTTGTTTGTTTGGTTAATAAATGAAAACATATTACGATTCCAAAAAGGACTACACTTATTATAATTACACCTGAACTCCAATTATACATATATGGTCTCAGTAATGTTGTATGAATGTAAACACAGCACGAATTAATTTACTATTGTATTTGTACCGTTGTAATACACTACTTCAATTTCACGTTTCATTTTAATTTGATTATGAAACTGGAAATATGTTAAGAGGAGAATGGAAGGTTCAGACATCATTTATTGAATTGAACCAGAAAAAAAAATAATTAGATAAAAACTGAAGTATGTAAATACTTAAAAGTCATAAAAATACAAGAAAGTTGTGGAAAAAGTATTCACAACTTTTCTATGTATAAGTTTAGGTTTACTTTAATAACTTATATGGTAGACACTTTGGACAGCTTTTATGGTGATTTGTCATTCATAGATGACTTAATTTTTCTTCCGATTGTGACGGTACATACCGGGTCACAGGTATAAATGGGGTTCAGAGTTTTAATCAGGTCAAAATTAGGACTAAAACATTTTACTTTGTAATCCATGTGAAACAGTGGCAGAAGAAACTATAAGGAATCGGAGTGTGCCTTGTAAACAAGTGAATCAAAAGTTATTTTTAGCTGTGTCTAGCCAGAGTGGAGCCGATTGAACCCAAAAGTGGCCTCAACATCACAATTATCAACTGACGTCACCAACATAATGACATGAAATCAACATTTTATACCTCTGGAACATAAGAAACACAGTCTAAAACACCCAGAGGCATACGATATGACATCGCCAACATGGAAGGAGTATCACGTGACCCACAAATATATTGGCCGCATGGAGACCAAATTCATTCTGTTCCGCTCCACATCTAAAACCGGCCGGTTGCGTATAATTCAAGTCTGCGGACAAATCAGATTTGGAACCTTAAACCAGTTAAAATGTAATTCAACTATAGTAATATCAGTACCAAGTGTCGACAGCCAGTGACAAATAAATTAAACAGTTCCGGAATTGTGTTCGTGAAATTTACAGCAGCAATTAGTGGACGAGCAATGGCACCTCACAATGGATAACTCATCAAGATAAGTACAAAAGACCTAGGCAAACTATGAAACAATATAAATAATGATATTTTAAAAATAATAGGAGGGTTTTAAAGAATGAAAGCGAGCATAAATATGAAGTACTGGTGAGCCTTATTAAAAAATAAGTAAATGTAGTTCTATTATTCATTATGTATGTTCATTAATGTGGTTATGAATCACCAGAGATATGGGGCAAACCCCGTTAATGTTTTAATTGCAAATTGTAATGGGTCAAATTGGAAGGTTTTTTATTTTTTATTAATCTTGGTTTTGATTTTGTTAAAAGGGTACAGTTCACTTCATATATGGGAGCTACCACAGTTAATTCTATATTAACATAGATCACCCATTCAATCACTTTTAAATTGCCAGACTTCACCTGTAAGGAGCCTCCAGTACAGCAATGCAACATACACACAGTCAGTCAAAACAATTGCCAGACGCATTGCACAATCACATAGCAGCAGCCTTGTGACACAGTCTACAGTGTGTCATCAGAGTGGGCAGTTTGGTATCAGAGAGTAAGCAGCAGCAGACAATAGCATTGTGAATTCAAAACAGGGGCCTCGGTTTTACAAGATATCTTTGTTAAAACAAATTTGGCCTATCTTAGAAAGTGTGAAACAGTCAATAAAAAATAACAGTGTACAAACAAAAAGTTTGCAGCAGTTCGTCCCAAGGAGTACCGGCCGGTGCATCTCGAAGGGGTTAGCCCTTCTCAAAATTTAAAAAGTGTGGCAGTAAAAGTGAATCAATCTTTTTAAAACAGTGGCAGTGATGCGGGAATAACTACAGAACAACAACATCCATATTTGTTATTTTTTTGTTTATTTTTCGGGACGATTACAAACTTAACACGGGGCGGCCACGAGGTCACGGAGGAACGCGTTGCAGGCGGGGATTTTATATAATGCATTATATTAATCAATTAGGGTAACGGGGGTTGTTTTTAAGAATGTGAGAGTGTGTGAGCAGCTGGGCTATCTTCTTAGACGTAAGTAATATTATGTAAGGCTATTAAATAAGATGTATAAACAAGAGTTACCCAACTTTTAAAAACATGTAAGACAATTTATTTGGAAAACAAAGTTATAAAATCGCACTATTTGATTATTAAACAAAATTAATTTCTCTTCCAAAATGTATTGTGTAAATTATTCACGTAACCTTGAAAATTGTGCTTGTATCCCAAAATACGTATGAGACCCTGGACCCAAGAACTAGCAAACGGTAAGTGTAAGTTTTTTATTATGGTATGGTTTACTAAGCTATTTAAAGGGTAAGAAAGAAGTAATTTCACAGTTGGCGCCCGAACAGGGACAGTTTTTATAAGTTAAAATTTGATGTAAAAACCATACCTACGATTAAGATACAAGCGCAATTGAGAGGTTAAGTGAAAGACGTAAAGTTACGTAAAATAAGAAAAAAAAAATACTTGTTCAGATAATAAATAAATTGCATATTTAAAAGTATAATAATGGAAAATACAGAGAACGGAGTCGATTTGTCCGACTCGACTGTGATAAGTGAAACAGCTGAAGCTGACGAATCAGTTGTGATGAGTAGTCCTGAAATACATTCAACACCGAATGTAGGTCAAGACGATAAAAACATGACTGTGCATAACACAAATGAAAAAGATAATACAGAGGATTCAGGGATTCAAGCAACCCCGACCTCAACAAAATGTAACAAATTAGACGATGATATAATGAGTATATTAAGAACCATATCAATGGACATTCATGTACAGAATAACAAATTTAACGAATTAAATAGTCGCTTTGACAATAATGACATAAAATTAGACAGACAAAGTAGCGAATTAAATAATCGCTTTGATGAAATTAAGACCGAATTCAATTGCAAATTTGATGCACTCAAATTTGATATTGATGAGGTAAAAATGAAATGCGAAAATAGTTGTAACGAATTGAAACGAGATATTGAGAGAATAGTAGAGTCAGTAGAACAGAGTAAAAGTAAAAATAATAATGATAGTAAACAAGTAACTAGTGAGAAAAATAATGTCGAAAATGAGAATATAATTAACAGTGTGGTAGTAGAGAGTAAGATAACAAATAGTAACAATAATATTGAAAATGGTAATGAGACTGAAAGGGTGGTATCAGAAAGTGATACGTTGAAAATAGATAGTGAAATAGTGAGTGAGAGAGAGAGCGTTATATGTTGTAATGAAGTAGTAATTAGTGTTGTTGAATTAGAAAAAGAATGGAAAGAAAGAGTAGATGAATGTGTAGAGCAGAGGGTAAATTTTCCCCTTATTTATGATGAACCAGAGTGTTCAAAAGTGTTATTTTTGGGCAAGAGACCCTTATTAGTGAAAGATTTGAATTGTTTAATTTTGCTGAATAATTTTGTACCCTCTGCGTGGAATGATAAAAGTGTGATATGGTGTTATGATGAGGAAAGATGTTTTGAGAGAGAGTTGTGCATTGATAAAGAAACAGAATTATATAAACTAATGAGAGATTATAATGAGTTGAAAGAGACGTTAGTTGATCTGAAATACTTACCCGTTAAAATAGAGAGTGAAGATTATTTTGATAATACATGTCTAAATAATAATAATTTACTTTATGAAGAAAAAATAACTGAGTTGATAACGAATATTACTGATGGAGACTTAACCAATGTACTTAATGTTGACTTGTTTAATGACTATGTGGATAAAATAAATGAGTTTAGTTTGTATGGTTACAACACACAAAACAGTCATTTGTGTAGTGATAAAATTGAAAATTGCTATGTGAAACCCCGATTAATTTTTGACGATGGAGGTTGAAATTCATAAATGAACAATTTTAAATATGTTAATATATGGTAATGACCTAGCTGATTTTGATATTGAAGTGCGATATAACTGAATAATTATTGATGAAGAATTGTAAATACATGTGTAGTGAAATTTATTTGTGTATTGTAAAACGTGAGATAAACAATGTATGTATATAGCAAAACTTGTTGTGATATTAATAATAACATTAATATTTTGCATCTTAAACAAAACAATACATTGAATCCTGTAATTAAATATAACTAAACCACTATAATAAACCTATAGTTAAATAATTATAAATAACTATGAATAACATAAAACAGTAAGTGGTAGCGGATAGGTGTTCCTCACTTGTCCCAGTGGGGTTTGTCTATTTCAGGGACGCGCCCCTGCCCACGCGAGCCTTGGTTTTCTCCATGTACCCTTATTTCCGGAGGAAGCTTTGTCCCTACCTTTAGTCCTAGTTCGTGACCTTTTAATAATCCTTATCCCTTTTGTCTTCCAGATTTCCTAACCCTCCCCTTAGAGTAAACACAAACAATAGTTGTATTAGTAAAAACAAACTAAATAATAACTTTTTGTATAATTTAATAGAAACAATGATTCTGTACACATAAAGCACAACCTATTTACAGGTAATTAAATAAATAATTTGGGAAAATATTCCAAAGTAAACTTATGTAACCAAAAGGTTTAATTATTATTTTGTGGTACCTGCTATGTTAGGTTATGAGTACGGTATAATGGTATTAAGCATGTGATTATGGAGGAAGTTAAAGAGAGATTAGAACCAATGATGTAATGTGTGAAAAATTTATTGAAATATTAATAAAAAACAAACAGTTGATCACGTAGAATCATTTTGAGAACTGTAATCAAAGTCATGGAAATTGTTTTGAATGTATTAAGAGATGAAATTGAATTGTAACCGCCCCTGGAGTAACTTAATATTGTAAATGCTAGTGCTGGGTAAATTCATTTTGATTCAAATGGAAATTGTAATTTTACGTATTTTATACATTAACGTCATACAGCTGTAATTCAAATCAAACTGTTTTGGGTGAAGATTGTTAAGGAATGTTCAAGTTAAACAAATAATTTAAAAGGGCCACTTTTATTAATGAATTAAAAATATAACTGATCTAAATTGGAATAAAAATGTAAGAGACAAATATGTTATCTAAAAGATTTATAAAAGTTGAAAAGTGTAATGAGCAGATATGTCAGTATATGTTGCAACCAAAGTGTTTAGTCTAGGATAGCTGAAACGGAGAATGTTTATAACTGTTGTTTATGAAAACAAGTCTAGCACACAACTGTGTTCATGTAAACAGTAAGCAGGTGTGTTGTAGTGGTATGTTGTGACTAATGCCTACAGACATACTTGGTGACCATAACAAAACTATTGTGACATAAAAGAATTAAAGAAAATTTTTTGCTAAAATAATATGAGGTAATCATTGTAACTCAGGGTTTGAGACATTAAAAAACCATTAAACCATAATTTTAAATGTATTATTTTATAGTTGTATGTTAGATATAGGCGTTGATAAGAATATGTATTTTCATCATATGTATATTTTTTTTGTAAGCCAATAAGTAAACGCCTGGCAGGCAATCAACATAATAGAAGTAGGTGTTGATAATGTTTTACATGTAATTGTTCAATTTTGAAAGGTATTCATGGTGTTTTAATTATGTTAGGAGATCAGCTGATCAGCAATACCATGTCACTGGTAGGTTAGTTGTAAATGTTACAAGTAATTAATGTTTAACGTACTACAGATATTTTGAAGTAAAGATAAAAAGAATATGAGAAATAAAATAGCAATAATTTACGCAAATTAATAAAAGATAATTTTTGGGTGATGCATAATTTTATGGGACACATATATCTGTCCAAGTTAAAATCAAAGATGAATTTGAAATAGTAGAGGTGAATATGATGTAATGTTGTTTTTGAGTTAATGTAATGTAACAGAATTTTGTGAAATATAGATGCTGACACAGTAGTAATGGAGAAATTGTATAGTTTTGAATGATATATATTTATGTTTATAATTAATGAGGTTATTTTGTGTATTTGTAGTGAGGTAATGAGATTGAGATTTTTGGGGAGGGCAATTTTGTATTAGAGGGTAGTGTCATGGGGAGTCCGCAACAAAGGTTGGGACGGGATAGGGATAGATTTTAGTGGTGAAGGGGCCGCCTTAGGTAAAATCCGGGCCGCCAAATAAGGGAATTGAGTTTTGGGTAGGGGAAACACGTATCCTATATACAAAGGGTTAGAGAGTATTTTATATGTAGAGAAGGCAGTGGCGGCTCGTCAGGTGACGCAGGTGAAGCGCTGCTTCACCTAAAATAACTGGTTCAGTGTTTCTTTTTACACAAAATTATTTTCAATTTTGTGTTTAAAAATATTTTTTTAAATTAAATTTCGTCTGTATAATAATTAAAATAACATTTACACGCTATGGAAATAGGTTACAGAAGCTGGACATCGCTGCGATTGTAAGCCTACTGGTGGCGGAAAGTGCTGAGACTGTAGAAGCAGCTTTCTGCAACTTGTATACTGCATCAGTTAATACGTCACTAACAATGCTTGGTTTATGACGGTTGCCATGACAACGTATAGCCGTACTCAGCTTTCCCCCACCCACGTGAAGCAGTCTGGCTGTGCTGTTTCTCAGTTGTGTACGTATACAGTGCTTTACCTATCCAGCGCATTTGTTTTGTTCGTTGTATTTGATCGTGTGTGAAGTTTTTACAGAATGATTCCTTCATATGACCCAGTATGTGTTTTATTAGAAACACCATTTTTAAGATGGAATAATGATGATAAGAAGAACTTTTAAGCTGTTAAAAACCTATGCCTATATTGGAAGTAAATAAAGTTGCAAAAATAAAGGGCAAGGTGTAAAATCGCAACTTTAAACAAAATTGGTATTCAACGTTCGAGTGGTTGCGTGGCAGTTATTATTTAAATAAACTTTTTTGTATGCCCTGCTTAATTATTAGTGTTAAATCAAGTGCGTGGAATAAGAACGGCTTTGATGATTTCGGTAACGTTACTCGTGCTCTTTCCAAACATGAAGGTTCTTCTGAGCACATGCTTTGTGCATTGAGTTTTTCAAAACTAAAGAAAAATTTAAGTACTATCGAGGATGCTTTGAAAGAAAATTCTAGGTTGTATATTAAACACTTCAATGACAACGTTCGGCTTAACAGACATTTCATGCATCTTCCTATTCGTGCAGTTCTTTACTTGGGTAACAAGAATTAGCGTTTCGCGGTCACCACGAAGAGTTATCATCTATTAATCGCGGAAATTTTAAAGAACTGCTAGAAACCTTCGTATCGATAAGCCCTGTAAATATTCAAGAACACTATAAAAAAATCTTACCCGTCTTTGCCGGCAATTCTAAGACTATTCAGAATGAAATAATTGACTGCATTTCACAATATATTGATGAGCACTTCGCAAAGGAAATAGAAGATAGAACATTTTATTCAATTCAAGTGGATGATTCCACAGACAATGTCCACAAATCTCAATGTAGCATCATAATTAGATACGTTATTCCCGGAGGAAAGCTGGTGGAAAGATTTTTGGGATTTTATGATGTTCCAGTCGGACTGCCGACACACTGTTTCACGTTGTGTTATAGTCCCTCGAAAAATTTGACTATAAATCAAACTTATTCCCCAGTGTTTTGATGGTCAGGGGAAAAATCAAAGAAGTAGTGCCACAAGCGGTTTTTGTTCACTGCATGGCGCATCGTTTGAATCTAGTGCTACAACAAAGCTGCAACATCATTTCGCAATGTCGGATATTTTTTGCAACTGTTAACGGTTTACCGTCTTTTTTCCACAGTTCTGCTAGGCGAACTTACGCAGTAGACACAGTCGTTCGAAGACGAATCCCTACTTCCATTATTACGCGATGTAAGTCTAATTCCAAAATTGTGAATAGCCTACTATATATAACGAATGGGATTCATTAAAAGAAGTATTCACTAAAATTGTGAACGATTCAAATTATGATCAAACATCAATTAGGCAGAGTGATGGCTTCTTAAATAAATTTAATGATTTTGAATTTACGCTTTTGGTTGTCGTTTTTAACGATATTTTTGGAGCCACGGATGCTCTCTTCGATGTGCTACAAAAGAATCATTTGACATTAATTTCTGTATCTCGCAAGTTAAAAATACGCAAACACTCATAAATAGCAAAAGAACTGATGATGCATTTATGAAAAATTTCGATTTAGCTGCTTCAAAAACAACAGTTCCAACTGAATACCATGAATGGCAGAAAAGAATTACACTCACACGAGATCAACTTTTTGAAAAATACAAAATTCTGTATTATGAAATTTTAGATAACCTTTCAGTACAAATAGCCACACGTTTTAATGATATGGAAAAGCTTCAGTTTGTTACATTAATGGATACTTCAAAGTTCGTAACGTATTTTGAAAACTTTCCCACGGATGCATTAAGTAACTTAAAGGTGTGCTACCCTAATCTGTTTACCGATTTCCAAAGACTGAAAAACGAATTACAGCTTATTTATGAGGATAAGCAATACAGACAAATGGAAACACTAAATTTGATGGAACTTTTAGCTGTCAACAGGAACATCTTTAAAGAAGCTTACAAACTGTTTTGTTTAATAGTAACTATTCCATCCAAAAGCGTTTCCGTAGAACGAAGTTTTTCTTGTTTAAAAAGAATAAAATCATACCTGCGCAATACAATGACAGAGGACAGACTTACTAACTTATCAAAAATTTCCATAGAAAAGGAACTGTTAAACGAATTAAATAATGTACAACCATTTTATGACGACATTATCGACAAGTTTGCATATTTGAAAGAGAGGAGAATTGACCTTGTGTTCAAGAAATAAAATGCAAGCCTGTAAGTACTTACTATTTTTAACTACTTTATTTGTAAATTTTATTAACATACTTTTCTTTTGTCTCCATATGTTATTCATGATTCCAAAACAGGAAGAAACATATTCACATAAATGATTGGGGGGGGGGGGGCTGCCACCGATTCTGCTTCACCAATCCTCGAATCCACGAGCCGCCACTGAGAGAAGGTAGCGATTTGTGTTAAATGATAAGTTGGGGTTTAGAGTGTTCTGATTAGTAGATATTTTGGTAGAGTTGGGTGTCATGGGAGTTGAGGTTGATTAATATTAGAGTAGGAGGGAGAAAGTTTATATATGTATAGAGATCTAATACAGTAAATGAGAATAAATGAGTTACAACACCCACAGTAATGTAGAATTAAACTGTTAACTAAAGAGAGGAATTTATAATAAAGAATATACAATTGTTTATTATTTTTTCAAAGCCAGTGACAAACTTTTGATAAAATTTGAAAATAATGTAAAGTCAAGAATTGTTTATTTTAAATAATTTAAATGTCAACCTAATTATTATATTAATATTTTGTTTGTTTTAAATGTTGTATTTTATTATGTTTTGTATTTCAAGTTAGGATATTACAGATGTTCAATGTGTGTTCAGAACTTATATATAACATATGTAGGTCAAGGATCTTGGACTTGACCTAGTTACGATCAGCTGATGAGGTCATACACCTACTAAGCTGGTATAGTAGGAATCCAATTTTAATTTGTTTGTTTGATTAACTCAAAACAATATTTGGATAATTTTAATAAATGTTATTTAATAAATAAATGTAATAAAATTTTTTTAATGAATAAATTTAAATTTTTTGAATTTTAAAATTTTTTTTAAATTTTTTAAATTTTTTGGAGAAAAAAAAATTTGATTTTTCGCCTGCCAGCGAATGAATATTTTAGATAAGGATTTTATTATGTGTGCATTAACCATGTTTCTTTTATTGTGCTGTGTTGTATTGGTAGACTATAAGTGATTCTCCATGTTAGAATAGATGTGTTTATATTCGTAGAAATGTCTAGATTGTCATGTTAAAGAAAAAAGAGAAAAGGAGGAAGAGAATTTTTTGATAAACGATTAATTTTTGAATTTTGATTTTTCTAAATTTTTGATAAATTTTAAAAGCAATTTTTCCACTTTTAATGTGTTAGGGTATCATGTAACGTGAGTATGTGTGAGCCCAGTATTTGCTAAAGGCAGCCCAGCTTGCAAAAAAGGGAAACATATCGGCGGAGGAGCTGGAGTAATTTTAGCCAGGGGTTGAGGATTTTTGGGAGTAGCATGTTAAAAGGCGAGGTGCACCGTGGTGCAAGTCTGTTCGATTTCTCGGTGTTGGGATCTCTTACGGAGAAGTCCAGTGATCTCATTCAGATGAGTCTATGGTCGCTGAGCCAGGGGGGTCGTGTACCCATGAGATCAAGAACAAGGGGGTTGTTGGCACCAGTTCCTCACCGGTCCTCTTCGGGGTTATCGATGAGATTTCTTCTGTCGTGGACAGCAGAATTCTCATCGAGGGGGTATTGTAATGGGTCAAATTGGAAGGTTTTTTATTTTTTATTAATCTTGGTTTTGATTTTGTTAAAAGGGTACAGTTCACTTCATATATGGGAGCTACCACAGTTTAATTCTATATTAACATAGATCACCCATTCAATCACTTTTAAATTGCCAGACTTCACCTGTAAGGAGCCTCCAGTACAGCAATGCAACATACACACAGTCAGTCAAAACAATTGCCAGACGCATTGCACAATCACATAGCAGCAGCCTTGTGACACAGTCTACAGTGTGTCATCAGAGTGGGCAGTTTGGTATCAGAGAGTAAGCAGCAGCAGACAATAGCATTGTGAATTCAAAACAGGGGCCTCGGTTTTACAAGATATCTTTGTTAAAACAAATTTGGCCTATCTTAGAAAGTGTGAAACAGTCAATAAAAAATAACAGTGTACAAACAAAAAGTTTGCAGCAGTTCGTCCCAAGGAGTACCGGCCGGTGCATCTCGAAGGGGTTAGCCCTTCTCAAAATTTAAAAAGTGTGGCAGTAAAAGTGAATCAATCTTTTTAAAACAGTGGCAGTGATGCGGGAATAACTACAGAACAACAACATCCATATTTGTTATTTTTTTGTTTATTTTTCGGGACGATTACAAACTTAACACGGGGCGGCCACGAGGTCACGGAGGAACGCGTTGCAGGCGGGGATTTTATATAATGCATTATATTAATCAATTAGGGTAACGGGGGTTGTTTTTAAGAATGTGAGAGTGTGTGAGCAGCTGGGCTATCTTCTTAGACGTAAGTAATATTATGTAAGGCTATTAAATAAGATGTATAAACAAGAGTTACCCAACTTTTAAAAACATGTAAGACAATTTATTTGGAAAACAAAGTTATAAAATCGCACTATTTGATTATTAAACAAAATTAATTTCTCTTCCAAAATGTATTGTGTAAATTATTCACGTAACCTTGAAAATTGTGCTTGTATCCCAAAATACGTATGAGACCCTGGACCCAAGAACTAGCAAACGGTAAGTGTAAGTTTTTTATTATGGTATGGTTTACTAAGCTATTTAAATGGTAATAAATAGGTAATTTCACAAAATAAAATACTAAGTTCAGTTTACAACGACCACGTGTTAGTGTAAATTATTCAAACGCTATCTCAGTCTGTTTACGCCATTTAATCCTTGCCTAACGGACTCTGGGGTTTCTGGATACAGGTAAGAGTTGGAATGTCAAAGGTAGGTGGTATTTTGGGAGGGAAGTTTCAAAGGTTAAATAATCAAAAGTTTGTAAAGTCACAAATGGTTTTCGCGTACCCACCAATGTACCCATAAAAGAAACTATAACTACATTAGAACAAATACTAAAAATAAATAACACACCTGAAACACACATAAAAGAGATCATCCATCTCACTAAAATCATCACTGAACAAAATTATTTCGCACACAATAACATGTTTTACACACAAACAGATGGACTACCCATGGGCTCCCCTATATCAGGTATACTAGCCGAAATATTTGTACACACCATAGAACAAGAACACATACTGAACAATAACAAATACACTAATAAAATAATATATTGGCACAAGTATGTTGATGACATTTTACTCCTCTACAACGGCAACAAAAGACAAGTAGAAAATTTCCACAAATACATTAACACTATACACCATAAATTAAAATTCACACTCGAATTTGAACAAAACAATAGCATAAACTTCTTGGACCTTACACTTACCAAAACAAACAACACACACATACAAAATATACAGAAAACCCACCACATCAGACATGGTCATACATAACTCATCCAACCACCCAACTCAACACAAACAATGCAGCTTTCAACTACATGCTCCACAGGCTCACTTCAATACCCCTAAACACACATGACTACCAAGAAGAATTAAACACAATCAAATATATAGCAGTCAAAAATGGATGCAATCCCGATTTAATAAACAAACTACCCAAACGCATCCTAAACACAAAAAGTAAAACACATTAAACCAACAGCACACAACCCAGTAAATACATCACACTTACATACTACAATTCCAATACACACAAAATTGCTAACACATTTAGGAAACACAATTATAAAGTAGCCTACAGAACTAACAACACCATTAGGAAACACATAAATAATACTAACAAAAACACAGACACATACACCAAAACGGGTTTATAAATTAAACTGCAATGATTGTCACCAATTCTACATCGGCCAGACGGGAAGTTGTTTTTCCTCTAGATTTTCAGAACATTTAAAAGCCCTCACCACAAACTACATACATTCCACATTTGCCACACATTTACAGAATGAAAACCACAGTTACACAAACACAGAGCACAACATGGAAATACTACACTACTTACCTAAAAGTAGAAAACTAAACACAGCAGAACAATTTGAAATATACAGATAGCACGCACTACAACCAAACAACATATTAAATGAACAATTACATTATAGATCACACATACTTTTCGATACACTGATTCAAACACACAATTTGAACCCCAGCGCCAATTCCCTCCCACCATCAACCCCCACCACACACACCTACAGTCCATAACTGTTACTCTGTAAAGACATTCAGTATTTACTCCCACTGAAGAAGACATATACCAAGTTGAAACGTTTGGGAAATAACCATAAAGTAAGTTCATAGTGAAAGTTTATATATATATATATATTATAATATATCTTTATCTCCCCCGTATCACTATCTTCTAATGCCCCACTGTTGGGTTCGCCAATTTATAATATAACGGTTGTTCCCATGTTACTTAGGTATTGTATTAAATGTGGATCGGTTTCTCTTATAGAACCGCAATGGTTGATTATTGGTGAACAAATAATATCTCCTAATGTATGATCTTATTCAAATACTAAGAATATCTCAGTATTCTGTATTAATTTAGTGCTTCGGTAATAATGGCGTTCAATATCAGTGGATATAGTGTTTAATTCTAATTTTCTTGCTTCAGCCTAGTCCGCGTTTGAAGAGAAGAGAGAGAATCCTTATCTGTTTCTCTTTAATTCAACAGCGGCCCGCGAGGTAGCGCGGTGTTGCACAGACAGCTGAAAATTGTAGGTTAGTTATCACCGTACAATAATTCCTACGTTACACTCTCTACATAAATTATAACTTGTTCATACTGCACTAAATATTATATAAATGAGAAGATATCGTTCAATTCAGAAATAATTCTTTATTATGATTTTTGTATTTCTTGACAACAAAGTTCTTTCTTTACGGGATACAAAAGTCGATAGTATTGGAAGTAATCGATTATCTATCGGATTCAGGGTTATATATTATTTTAATGATTATTGTATTTCTTTAAACACAGGGTGTGAAGGTTCTTTCAACTATTAGTAAGGTCAGAAAATGCATAAATAGGATTACAAGGTATTACAATATAATACTAATTTCTTATTAAATATTATTTAAAATAAGTGAAGTTTTACCGTCCGCTGGACATCGTTACTTAGAAAGGCGGTGTACAGCTAACCTTGTTTGGTCAGTAATGGAATACAGATGAATTAATCCTCGCCAGTCTTCACTCCAAGTTCGAAATAAAAGTTGTAATCTTGGTCCTTGGATGATGCAGAAATGCCGCTCCTTTTGTTCACTAATGTCCGATTGTTGTTACGGGTTTCAGTGTATTTCGTGTCCAACTACGCTTTTTCTATTGAATTGTGGAAAATGACGTTCAAGTATAATTTAGTGTTTTGTTCTCGTTCTTTATAATACTGGATTATATAACTCTATTCAGGTAGTTATTTCTCTGAATTGGTTTATTAATTAAGTTAATGATCACTCATCACTCATTATATTGAGCTTTATTGGTAGAATTCTTCCTGTAGATTTTCGTCAATTTTGATGTATAGTTTTATTATTATTCGGTTATTTAAGACTGTCGAATGTCAGTGAACCATATTATGGTTTTTTATTACTTAATTTTGTTCACAATTGTATTGATTTCATTTAATTTTATCATAATTTTCTAATAGCATCAAAACTACACTGTCTTCGTTCATGGATAATAATTCAATAATCAAATCAACAAATTTTATATCTGTCGTCATCCTTGACAACCATCCTGTCTTCTCTTATTGGATATTACTGTATATCTAATACTATAACCATTATCATGCAATGTTCTTACACTCATTAAAATAATCCTTTACTAAATTTAAATTATATCTTATTATACCTTTACATATAGTTTGTTACTAAATTATATACATTTTGCTGTCGTTTCCTCTTAATTTACTTATTCTAACAAGTATTATTTTTCTGTTACGAAATATTACCTTTCGGTATTATTGCACTATTACATTTTGATATTTTATTTAAATTGAATTTATTTATCTGCTATCAGTAATTATTATTGACTTCTCCTAACTCATTATATTCTATTTAGTATTTTTTACAAATTTCTTTACCTAACTTTTCTGACCTGACTTACTATACAATGTTACTGGTTTTAGGCCTATCATTACATTTTTATTTACTTCTGATTTTAATTTGTTACTATTTGCATTATTATAGAATCCTTCATTTGTTTATTATACAATTATACTAAACCCTTTTTTATCTCATTAACAATTATAGCCCTTCTGGCCAAGTTTACAAAATAATCTTGTATAATCTGCATACTAACTAAATACATGTATACAACATTTAACTTTATAAAGTTTCTCACCAGCTTTACAATGATATATTTGATAACACAATAAAATGAAATTAATATCAGTTAATTGATATTCTATCAAAAGAATTACTCCACTTGCTACACACCAAAAACAACATAACTATCATGATAATAACACAACATGATACAACGTACTAACAGGTACATTTTTATAAAATACATCATGTACTAATTAATCATTCTCCTCTCCTTTAATTCATCAATTATTATAAAACTGTCTAAGTTAGGTTTTACATTCATCTATCGTTTACACCTTCTCACTGAACACAAGTTGGTATTTATAAACATTCTAAAATTTTTCTTTCTACCTTGTATTCTTATTGTGGGATGATTCATTTATTTATTAATGGGTTATTTTTTGACCTTTTATTAGTATGGACAATAATTATTTTTATTTTTTATTTTAAAAATTATAAACTTATTTATGTAACGTAGGAGACCATATTTTCGTCACGTTACATATGCTTCCCCTCCAAAAGAAGTTTAGTTTACCTGAATATGATTTGGGTCAAAATAAACTTAAATTTTTTCCTGACTTGGAATACCTTCCTTTTATTCACTGTATAGTTTTAATGGTAGTTGATTGGATTTCTTAATGTAACATTTTTGACTAGTATTCACTTTTCTCTGTTGGATGAAAATTCGTTAATGTTATTAATTCTCTTCCTTTGTTTTTTTTTTCAAACATTACTTGACAATGATTGGTGACAATAATCAGTAAAAATTAGTTTTAACACTCTCATATTTCTATTTACTTCTATAAATGCGTTTCTCCATTGATCTTCTGTCAGCTATCTTCCTCCTGTTTTCTTCCTTCATACTTTTGGAATCTGATGTCAATCTTCGCAGCGGTTTTATTATCCCTTAAATATTCAATTTCCCTAACATTCCCTAACATGTGAGCTGGGACAGTTCAGAGAGGCACTTTTTAGGTTCATACTCTGCTGGCCATACTACACTTCAATATAATACTGCTGGAATTCATCTACAGACAGTTATAAAAAATACAATAATATCATAATAGTCTCTTCATTTGACTAATAATAAACATCTTTGGGATTCTTTACGCTGTTGCGTTTTACGTTTAATTATATATATTTCTCTTTCCTCTTGATTCCTTCTTATTTTCAGTAGCTATTTTCAGATAACATTATTGACAGTCATTATTTGTAAATACCTTTGACCTTCCTTCTTGTGACAGATGTTCTCCGTACTATTTCTTCCTTTATCATTTTCAATTCCAAGAAATTCTAAATTGTATTTGCATTAATTATTATCATTCTTTAGTTTCATTGTAATTATAGTCATTAAATTATCCATTGTTCTTCTTATTTTACCTTCTTGTCTGAGCACATTACCATTAATTGTTTTTATATATAGTTTTTTCTTATTCCATTTTAAGTCATATAGTTTATAAATAATTATGTAATCTGTTCTTCAATTCTCTTGGCGTTTTGTCTTTTATTTTAAATCACATTGTTTCTAAGTATTTTGAGTAAGTTTTTCTTATATAGTTTTTTAATTTTGGGTTTTTTTATTCTTAATATATTCAAAATAATTTCTCGTAAACACATAGTATGACGTTCTTACTTCTTTTAGAATTTTGTGGTTTTATTCTTAGTATATTCAAAATAATTTCTTCGTAATAAATTCCAAAATAAATTCTTCGGTAACACATAGTAAGACGTTCTTACTTCTTTTAGAATTTTGTGGTTTTTTTTTATTCTTAATATACTCGTCCGTCTTGTTAGTCATTGATGATTGTTATAGTTTGGTCAGTGGTACATCTGGTTATTGGTCGTTAGTCCCCAAGAGATTGGTTCAGTGATGGGTGGTCTTCAGTTCTCACTGCCTGTGTTAGTTTAAATGAGGGCTTCCCTCATCCTCCCTGTTTTCTGGTGAGTTTTGAGGCTGGTTCTATAGTGGTTCCTGTCTGTCCCCAGGATTGTTGTCCATCGTTCTACAATTTCCTCCGTATTGGTAGTCGTCCCCGTGTTGTGACTGGTTATAATAGTTGTAGTTCATGTGTGTCCTCGGGTAGTACCGTCTCTGATTACCTTGAGGTCGGGAGTATATGTAATTCACATTGTGTCGGTAGTTATTGTGTCGGTTGTCCCCATCTCCTCTATTATTCCGATTATCGCGGTAATTATAATGGTTATTACCCCGATAATTATTATTCCTTTGATTATTATTTGTGTTGTTAGTCTGAGTTGTGTTCGGGTTATTATTTTGGTTTGTTTGATTATTAACATTTCCGTTTGAATTTTGGTGATGATCGTTGCCATTGTATCTATTGTATTTAGTGTTTAACATGCGGTTCCGTTGATACTGTCCCTCATGCTCATAATTTTCTAAAAATTAGCCATGGCTTGGATAGTTTTAATCTGGCTATATATACGGGCGTTCTTTATCCCTTCCTCGTAATGGTATGAGAGTTGTATCACCAAACACTCCTCAGGAATTCTGGGCTCCAGATTACGGGCTATACACACCTTGCCTAGGAAGTATGATGTGGGAGATTGTCCTACGTTTGCCTCATACCGACCATTGCTTAAATTATTTCTTACCATATTTTGGGTCGACTCCGACCAATACTTCTCCCTGAACTGTTTTTTGAAATCCGTTATATTTTGAATATCGGGACGCACTGCCGTCCACCAATTGTCGTGGGTATCCTTAAACATTTCGTCGATCATTCCTCGGATAATATTCCAACGGTTCTCCCTATTCCGTGCTATTATCTCTTCTACCCTTTTCAAAAACTCCATGGGGTTACGCTTGTAATTCCGAAAATTGATTGACTCCCGGTTATCACTGTTGGTGATATGAGTATTTTGGCATGTTCTCTCCCGCCATGAATCCACTTCTTCTTGTAGCTGTATTTCGCATCGACGGATTTCCTCGATCTTCTCTTTATTCGTACTTACTTGGCTTTCGACATTGTTTGAGTTGTTATACACTCTCTCCATTCGTTCACCAACGTCAGTCTGTACTTGTGCTATACCTTCCTTATTCTCCTCCCGTATTTGGTGTATTTCTTGGTTAATCAGCTCGCATCTTTCTACCATCTCCTGTTGGAGTCCTTCAACCATCGTTTTATTTTCATTTTTTATGTCATTGATTTTATTTTGTATTTCCTCACAGATTTGTATCACTGTTTCGTTGGTTTTTTCTAGCTTCTCATTTGTTTCGGCTATTTCTTGTTTCCTTTCTTCATTGTTTTTGTCCACCTTTTGGTTAATTGTCACATGGATATTCTCAATTCTTTCATTAATCCGCCTTAAATTCTCTTCATTTATTTGTCGGATCTCTTCCTTCATTTGTCTTAAACCCTCATCATTCCTGTCAAACCTTTCGTTAATTTGGATTAATCTTCATTGTTCTTATCGAACTTCTCGTTCATCAGTTTTGAGGTTTCCTCCTGTTTCCGAAAATTCTTCTTATTTTCCTCATTTATTTTGTCGAATTTTTCCTCCTGTCTGTTTGAGTTTTCCTCCTGTCTCTTTGAGTTTTCCTCCTGTTTCCTAAATTGTTCTGCCATAAATTTCATTATTTCCTGCATGCTCATGTCTTATTTTTGGTTGGATTTATCTGGTTGATCCCCTTGGGCATCATCTTCCACTACTTCCTTTTCCATGTTCACAATTACTTCAGTTTCTTCTTTATCGCCTATCTGGTGTTCCATTTCACTATCTGTGACTACTTCTATTTCATGTTCCTGTCCAATTTCTTCCTTCTCCGTGTCTTCTACTCTCTTTTTTGACCTACCTCTGGTATTATGCATTTCTTGTCTCTAATGGTTGCCTGCTCGAGTTAAGTAATATTTATGGAATTGACGTTTTACTTAACTTAAGCCCTACACAAGTTGAGCGCCAATTTATAATATATCTTTGTCTCCCCCGTATCACTATCTTCTAATGCCCCACTGTTGGGTTCCCCAATTTATAATATAATGGCTGTTCCCGTGTTACTTAGGTATTGTATTAAATGTGGATCGGTTTCTCTTATAGAACCGCAATGGTTGATTATTGGTGAATAAATAATATCTCCTAATGTATGATCTTATTCAAATACTAAGAATATCTCAGTATTCTGTATTAATTTAGTGCTTCGGTAATAATGGCGTTCAATATCAGTGGATATAGTGTTTAATTCTAATTTTCTTTGCTAACCCTAGTCCGCGTTTGAAGAGAAGAGAGAGAATCCTTATCTGTTTCTCTTTAATTCAACAGCGGCCCGCGAGGTAGCGTGGTGTTGCACAGACAGCTGAAAATTGTAGGTTAGTTATCACCGTACAATAATTCCTACGTTACACTCTCTATATAAATTATAACTTGTTCATACTGCACTAAATATTATATAAATGAGAAGATATCGTTCAATTCAGAAATAATTCTTTATGATTTTTGTATTTCTTGACAACAAAGTTCTTTCTTTACGGGATACAAAAGTCGATAGTATTGGAAGTAATCGATTATCTATCGGATTCAGGGTTATATATTATTTTAATGATTATTGTATTTCTTTAAACACAGGGTGTGAAGGTTCTTTCAACTATTAGTAAGGTCAGAAAATGCATAAATAGGATTACAAGGTATTACAATATAATACTAATTTCTTATTAAATATTATTTAAAATAAGTGAAGTTTTACCGTCCGCTGGACATCGTTACTTGGAAAGGCAGTGTACAGCTAACCTTGTTTGGTCAGTAATGGAATACAGATGAATTAATCCTCGCCAGTCTTCACTCCAAGTTCGAAATAAAAGTTGTAATCTTGGTCCTTGGATGATGCAGAAATGCCGCTCCTTTTGTTCACCAATGTCCGATTCTTGTTACGGGTTTCAGTGTATTTCGTGTCCAACTACGCTTTTTCTATTGAATTGTGGAAAATGACGTTCAAGTATAATTTAGTGTTTTGTTCTCGTTCTTTATAATACTGGATTATATAACTCTATTCAGCTAGTTATTTCTCTGAATTGGTTTATTAATTAAGTTAATGATCACTCATCACTCATTATATTGAGCTTTATTGGTAGAATTCTTCCTGTAGATTTTCGTCAATTTTGATGTATAGTTTTATTATTATTCGGTTATTTAAGACTGTCGAATGTCAGTGAACCATATTATGGTTTTTTATTACTTAATTTTGTTCACAATTGTATTGATTTCATTTAATTTTATCATAATTTTCTAATAGCATCAAAACTACACTGTCTTCGTTCATGGATAATAATTCAATAATCAAATCAACAAATTTTATATCTCTCGTCGTCCTTGACAACCATCCTGTCTTCTCTTATTGGATATTACTGTATATCTAATACTATAACCATTATCATACAATGTTCTTACACTCATTAAAATAATCCTTTACTAAATTTAAATTATATCTTATTATACCTTTACATATAGTTTGTTACTAAATTATATACATTTTGCTGTCGTTTCCTCTTAATTTACTTATTCTAACAAGTATTATTTTTCTGTTACGAAATATTACCTTTCGGTATTATTGCACTATTACATTTTGATATTTTATTTAAATTGAATTTATTTATCTGCTATCAGTAATTATTATTGACTTCTCCTAACTCATTATATTCTATTTAGTATTTTTTACAAATTTCTTTACCTAACTTTTCTGACCTGACTTACTATACAATGTTACTGGTTTTAGGCCTATCATTACATTTTTATTTACTTCTGATTTTAATTTGTTACTATTTGCATTATTATAGAATCCTTCATTTGTTTATTATACAATTATACTAAACCCTTTTTTATCTCATTAACAATTATAGCCCTTCTGGCCAAGTTTACAAAATAATCTTGTATAATCTGCATACTAACTAAATACATGTATACAACATTTAACTTTATAAAGCTTCTCACCAGCTTTACAATGATATATTTGATAACACAATAAAAAGAAATTAATATCAGTTAATTGATATTCTATCAAAAGAATTACTCCACTTGCTACACACCAAAAACAACATAACTATCATGATAATAACACAACATGATACAACGTACTAACAGGTACATTTTTATAAAATACATCATGTACTAATTAATCATTCTCCTCTCCTTTAATTCATCAATTATTATAAAACTGTCTAAGTTAGGTTTTACATTCATCTATCGTTTACACCTTCTCACTGAACACTGAAGTTGGTATTTATAAACATTCTAAAATTTTTCTTTCTACCTTGTATTCTTATTGTGGGACGATTCATTTATTTATTAATGGGTTATTTTTTGACCTTTTATTAGTATGGACAATAATTATTTTTATTTTTTATTTTAAAAATTATAAACTTATTTATGTAACGTAGGAGACCATATTTTCGTCACGTTACATATGCTTCCCCTCCAAAAGAAGTTTAGTTTACCTGAATATGATTTGGGTCAAAATAAACTTAAATTTTTTCCTGACTTGGAATACCTTCCTTTTATTCACTGTATAGTTTTAATGGTAGTTGATTGGATTTCTTAATGTAACATTTTTGACTAGTATTCACTTTTCTCTGTTGGATGAAAATTCGTTAATGTTATTAATTCTCTTCCTTTGTTTTTTTTTTTTCAAACATTACTTGACAATGATTGGTGACAATAATCAGTAAAAATTAGTTTTAACACTCTCATATTTCTATTTACTTCTATAAATGCGTTTCTCCATTGATCTTCTGTCAGCTATCTTCCTCCTGTTTTCTTCCTTCATACTTTTGGAATCTGATGTCAATCTTCGCAGCGGTTTTATTATCCCTTAAATATTCAATTTCCCTAACATTCCCTAACATGTGAGCTGGGACAGTTCAGAGAGGCACTTTTTAGGTTCATACTCTGCTGGCCATACTACACTTCAATATAATACTGCTGGAATTCATCTACAGACAGTTATAAAAAATACAATAATATCATAATAGTCTCTTCATTTGACTAATAATAAACATCTTTGGGATTCTTTACGCTGTTGCGTTTTACGTTTAATTATATATATTTCTCTTTCCTCTTGATTCCTTCTTATTTTCAGTAGCTATTTTCAGATAACATTATTGACAGTCATTATTTGTAAATACCTTTGACCTTCCTTCTTGTGACAGATGTTCTCCGTACTATTTCTTCCTTTATCATTTTCAATTCCAAGAAATTCTAAATTGTATTTGCATTAATTATTATCATTCTTTAGTTTCATTGTAATTATAGTCATTAAATTATCCATTGTTCTTCTTATTTTACCTTCTTGTCTGAGCACATTACCATTAATTGTTTTTATATATAGTTTTTTCTTATTCCATTTTAAGTCATATAGTTTATAAATAATTATGTAATCTGTTCTTCAATTCTCTTGGCGTTTTGTCTTTTATTTTAAATCACATTGTTTCTAAGTATTTTGAGTAAGTTTTTCTTATATAGTTTTTTAATTTTGGGTTTTTTTATTCTTAATATATTCAAAATAATTTCTCGTAAACACATAGTATGACGTTCTTACTTCTTTTAGAATTTTGTGGTTTTATTCTTAGTATATTCAAAATAATTTCTTCGTAATAAATTCCAAAATAAATTCTTCGGTAACACATAGTAAGACGTTCTTACTTCTTTTAGAATTTTGTGGTTTTTTTTTATTCTTAATATACTCGTCCGTCTTGTTAGTCATTGATGATTGTTATAGTTTGGTCAGTGGTACATCTGGTTATTGGTCGTTAGTCCCCAAGAGATTGGTTCAGTGATGGGTGGTCTTCAGTTCTCACTGCCTGTGTTAGTTTAAATGAGGGCTTCCCTCATCCTCCCTGTTTTCTGGTGAGTTTTGAGGCTGGTTCTATAGTGGTTCCTGTCTGTCCCCAGGATTGTTGTCCATCGTTCTACAATTTCCTCCGTATTGGTAGTCGTCCCCGTGTTGTGACTGGTTATAATAGTTGTAGTTCATGTGTGTCCTCGGGTAGTACCGTCTCTGATTACCTTGAGGTCGGGAGTATATGTAATTCACATTGTGTCGGTAGTTATTGTGTCGGTTGTCCCCATCTCCTCTATTATTCCGATTATCGCGGTAATTATAATGGTTATTACCCCGATAATTATTATTCCTTTGATTATTATTTGTGTTGTTAGTCTGAGTTGTGTTCGGGTTATTATTTTGGTTTGTTTGATTATTAACATTTCCGTTTGAATTTTGGTGATGATCGTTGCCATTGTATCTATTGTATTTAGTGTTTAACATGCGGTTCCGTTGATACTGTCCCTCATGCTCATAATTTTCTAAAAATTAGCCATGGCTTGGATAGTTTTAATCTGGCTATATATACGGGCGTTCTTTATCCCTTCCTCGTAATGGTATGAGAGTTGTATCACCAAACACTCCTCAGGAATTCTGGGCTCCAGATTACGGGCTATACACACCTTGCCTAGGAAGTATGATGTGGGAGATTGTCCTACGTTTGCCTCATACCGACTATTGCTTAAATTATTTCTTACCATATTTTGGGTCGACTCCGACCAATACTTCTCCCTGAACTGTTTTTTGAAATCCGTTATATTTTGAATATCGGGACGCACTGCCGTCCACCAATTGTCGTGGGTATCCTTAAACATTTCGTCGATCATTCCTCGGATAATATTCCAACGGTTCTCCCTATTCCGTGCTATTATCTCTTCTACCCTTTTCAAAAACTCCATGGGGTTACGCTTGTAATTCCGAAAATTGATTGACTCCCGGTTATCACTGTTGGTGATATGAGTATTTTGGCATGTTCTCTCCCGCCATGAATCCACTTCTTCTTGTAGCTGTATTTCGCATCGACGGATTTCCTCGATCTTCTCTTTATTCGTACTTACTTGGCTTTCGACATTGTTTGAGTTGTTATACACTCTCTCCATTCGTTCACCAACGTCAGTCTGTACTTGTGCTATACCTTCCTTATTCTCCTCCCGTATTTGGTGTATTTCTTGGTTAATCAGCTCGCATCTTTCTACCATCTCCTGTTGGAGTCCTTCAACCATCGTTTTATTTTCATTTTTTATGTCATTGATTTTATTTTGTATTTCCTCACAGATTTGTATCACTGTTTCGTTGGTTTTTTCTAGCTTCTCATTTGTTTCGGCTATTTCTTGTTTCCTTTCTTCATTGTTTTTGTCCACCTTTTGGTTAATTGTCACATGGATATTCTCAATTCTTTCATTAATCCGCCTTAAATTCTCTTCATTTATTTGTCGGATCTCTTCCTTCATTTGTCTTAAACCCTCATCATTCCTGTCAAACCTTTCGTTAATTTGGATTAATCTTCATTGTTCTTATCGAACTTCTCGTTCATCAGTTTTGAGGTTTCCTCCTGTTTCCGAAAATTCTTCTTATTTTCCTCATTTATTTTGTCGAATTTTTCCTCCTGTCTGTTTGAGTTTTCCTCCTGTCTCTTTGAGTTTTCCTCCTGTTTCCTAAATTGTTCTGCCATAAATTTCATTATTTCCTGCATGCTCATGTCTTATTTTTGGTTGGATTTATCTGGTTGATCCCCTTGGGCATCCTCTTCCACTACTTCCTTTTCCATGTTCACAATTACTTCAGTTTCTTCTTTATCGCCTGTCTGGTGTTCCATTTCACTATCTGTGACTACTTCTATTTCATGTTCCTGTCCAATTTCTTCCTTCTCCGTGTCTTCTACTCTCTTTTTTGACCTACCTCTGGTATTATGCATTTCTTGTCTCTAATGGTTGCCTGCTCGAGTTAAGTAATATTTATGGAATTGACGTTTTACTTAACTTAAGCCCTACACAAGTTGAGCGCCAATTTATAATATATCTTTGTCTCCCCCGTATCACTATCTTCTAATGCCCCACTGTTGGGTTCCCCAATTTATAATATAACGGCTGTTCCCGTGTTACTTAGGTATTGTATTAAATGTGGATCGGTTTCTCTTATAGAACCGCAATGGTTGATTATTGGTGAATAAATAATATCTCCTAATGTATGATCTTATTCAAATACTAAGAATATCTCAGTATTCTGTATTAATTTAGTGCTTCGGTAATAATGGCGTTCAATATCAGTGGATATAGTGTTTAATTCTAATTTTCTTTGCTAACCCTAGTCCGCGTTTGAAGAGAAGAGAGAGAATCCTTATCTGTTTCTCTTTAATTCAACAGCGGCCCGCGAGGTAGCGTGGTGTTGCACAGACAGCTGAAAATTGTAGGTTAGTTATCACCGTACAATAATTCCTACGTTACACTCTCTATATAAATTATAACTTGTTCATACTGCACTAAATATTATATAAATGAGAAGATATCGTTCAATTCAGAAATAATTCTTTATGATTTTTGTATTTCTTGACAACAAAGTTCTTTCTTTACGGGATACAAAAGTCGATAGTATTGGAAGTAATCGATTATCTATCGGATTCAGGGTTATATATTATTTTAATGATTATTGTATTTCTTTAAACACAGGGTGTGAAGGTTCTTTCAACTATTAGTAAGGTCAGAAAATGCATAAATAGGATTACAAGGTATTACAATATAATACTAATTTCTTATTAAATATTATTTAAAATAAGTGAAGTTTTACCGTCCGCTGGACATCGTTACTTGGAAAGGCAGTGTACAGCTAACCTTGTTTGGTCAGTAATGGAATACAGATGAATTAATCCTCGCCAGTCTTCACTCCAAGTTCGAAATAAAAGTTGTAATCTTGGTCCTTGGATGATGCAGAAATGCCGCTCCTTTTGTTCACCAATGTCCGATTCTTGTTACGGGTTTCAGTGTATTTCGTGTCCAACTACGCTTTTTCTATTGAATTGTGGAAAATGACGTTCAAGTATAATTTAGTGTTTTGTTCTCGTTCTTTATAATACTGGATTATATAACTCTATTCAGCTAGTTATTTCTCTGAATTGGTTTATTAATTAAGTTAATGATCACTCATCACTCATTATATTGAGCTTTATTGGTAGAATTCTTCCTGTAGATTTTCGTCAATTTTGATGTATAGTTTTATTATTATTCGGTTATTTAAGACTGTCGAATGTCAGTGAACCATATTATGGTTTTTTATTACTTAATTTTGTTCACAATTGTATTGATTTCATTTAATTTTATCATAATTTTCTAATAGCATCAAAACTACACTGTCTTCGTTCATGGATAATAATTCAATAATCAAATCAACAAATTTTATATCTCTCGTCGTCCTTGACAACCATCCTGTCTTCTCTTATTGGATATTACTGTATATCTAATACTATAACCATTATCATACAATGTTCTTACACTCATTAAAATAATCCTTTACTAAATTTAAATTATATCTTATTATACCTTTACATATAGTTTGTTACTAAATTATATACATTTTGCTGTCGTTTCCTCTTAATTTACTTATTGTAACAAGTATTATTTTTCTGTTACGAAATATTACCTTTCGGTATTATTGCACTATTACATTTTGCTATTTTATTTAAATTGAATTTATTTATCTGCTATCAGTAATTATTATTGACTTCTCCTAACTCATTATATTCTATTTAGTATTTTTTACAAATTTCTTTACCTAACTTTTCTGACCTGACTTACTATACAATGTTACTGGTTTTAGGCCTATCATTACATTTTTATTTACTTCTGATTTTAATTTGTTACTATTTGCATTATTATAGAATCCTTCATTTGTTTATTATACAATTATACTAAACCCTTTTTTATCTCATTAACAATTATAGCCCTTCTGGCCAAGTTTACAAAATAATCTTGTATAATCTGCATACTAACTAAATACATGTATACAACATTTAACTTTATAAAGTTTCTCACCAGCTTTACAATGATATATTTGATAACACAATAAAAAGAAATTAATATCAGTTAATTGATATTCTATCAAAAGAATTACTCCACTTGCTACACACCAAAAACAACATAACTATCATGATAATAACACAACATGATACAACGTACTAACAGGTACATTTTTATAAAATACATCATGTACTAATTAATCATTCTCCTCTCCTTTAATTCATCAATTATTATAAAACTGTCTAAGTTAGGTTTTACATTCATCTATCGTTTACACCTTCTCACTGAACACTGAAGTTGGTATTTATAAACATTCTAAAATTTTTCTTTCTACCTTGTATTCTTATTGTGGGACGATTCATTTATTTATTAATGGGTTATTTTTTGACCTTTTATTAGTATGGACAATAATTATTTTTATTTTTTATTTTAAAAATTATAAACTTATTTATGTAACGTAGGAGACCATATTTTCGTCACGTTACATATGCTTCCCCTCCAAAAGAAGTTTAGTTTACCTGAATATGATTTGGGTCAAAATAAACTTAAATTTTTTCCTGACTTGGAATACCTTCCTTTTATTCACTGTATAGTTTTAATGGTAGTTGATTGGATTTCTTAATGTAACATTTTTGACTAGTATTCACTTTTCTCTGTTGGATGAAAATTCGTTAATGTTATTAATTCTCTTCCTTTGTTTTTTTTTTTTCAAACATTACTTGACAATGATTGGTGACAATAATCAGTAAAAATTAGTTTTAACACTCTCATATTTCTATTTACTTCTATAAATGCGTTTCTCCATTGATCTTCTGTCAGCTATCTTCCTCCTGTTTTCTTCCTTCATACTTTTGGAATCTGATGTCAATCTTCGCAGCGGTTTTATTATCCCTTAAATATTCAATTTCCCTAACATTCCCTAACATGTGAGCTGGGACAGTTCAGAGAGGCACTTTTTAGGTTCATACTCTGCTGGCCATACTACACTTCAATATAATACTGCTGGAATTCATCTACAGACAGTTATAAAAAATACAATAATATCATAATAGTCTCTTCATTTGACTAATAATAAACATCTTTGGGATTCTTTACGCTGTTGCGTTTTACGTTTAATTATATATATTTCTCTTTCCTCTTGATTCCTTCTTATTTTCAGTAGCTATTTTCAGATAACATTATTGACAGTCATTATTTGTAAATACCTTTGACCTTCCTTCTTGTGACAGATGTTCTCCGTACTATTTCTTCCTTTATCATTTTCAATTCCAAGAAATTCTAAATTGTATTTGCATTAATTATTATCATTCTTTAGTTTCATTGTAATTATAGTCATTAAATTATCCATTGTTCTTCTTATTTTACCTTCTTGTCTGAGCACATTACCATTAATTGTTTTTATATATAGTTTTTTCTTATTCCATTTTAAGTCATATAGTTTATAAATAATTATGTAATCTGTTCTTCAATTCTCTTGGCGTTTTGTCTTTTATTTTAAATCACATTGTTTCTAAGTATTTTGAGTAAGTTTTTCTTATATAGTTTTTTAATTTTGGGTTTTTTTATTCTTAATATATTCAAAATAATTTCTCGTAAACACATAGTATGACGTTCTTACTTCTTTTAGAATTTTGTGGTTTTATTCTTAGTATATTCAAAATAATTTCTTCGTAATAAATTCCAAAATAAATTCTTCGGTAACACATAGTAAGACGTTCTTACTTCTTTTAGAATTTTGTGGTTTTTTTTTATTCTTAATATACTCGTCCGTCTTGTTAGTCATTGATGATTGTTATAGTTTGGTCAGTGGTACATCTGGTTATTGGTCGTTAGTCCCCAAGAGATTGGTTCAGTGATGGGTGGTCTTCAGTTCTCACTGCCTGTGTTAGTTTAAATGAGGGCTTCCCTCATCCTCCCTGTTTTCTGGTGAGTTTTGAGGCTGGTTCTATAGTGGTTCCTGTCTGTCCCCAGGATTGTTGTCCATCGTTCTACAATTTCCTCCGTATTGGTAGTCGTCCCCGTGTTGTGACTGGTTATAATAGTTGTAGTTCATGTGTGTCCTCGGGTAGTACCGTCTCTGATTACCTTGAGGTCGGGAGTATATGTAATTCACATTGTGTCGGTAGTTATTGTGTCGGTTGTCCCCATCTCCTCTATTATTCCGATTATCGCGGTAATTATAATGGTTATTACCCCGATAATTATTATTCCTTTGATTATTATTTGTGTTGTTAGTCTGAGTTGTGTTCGGGTTATTATTTTGGTTTGTTTGATTATTAACATTTCCGTTTGAATTTTGGTGATGATCGTTGCCATTGTATCTATTGTATTTAGTGTTTAACATGCGGTTCCGTTGATACTGTCCCTCATGCTCATAATTTTCTAAAAATTAGCCATGGCTTGGATAGTTTTAATCTGGCTATATATACGGGCGTTCTTTATCCCTTCCTCGTAATGGTATGAGAGTTGTATCACCAAACACTCCTCAGGAATTCTGGGCTCCAGATTACGGGCTATACACACCTTGCCTAGGAAGTATGATGTGGGAGATTGTCCTACGTTTGCCTCATACCGACTATTGCTTAAATTATTTCTTACCATATTTTGGGTCGACTCCGACCAATACTTCTCCCTGAACTGTTTTTTGAAATCCGTTATATTTTGAATATCGGGACGCACTGCCGTCCACCAATTGTCGTGGGTATCCTTAAACATTTCGTCGATCATTCCTCGGATAATATTCCAACGGTTCTCCCTATTCCGTGCTATTATCTCTTCTACCCTTTTCAAAAACTCCATGGGGTTACGCTTGTAATTCCGAAAATTGATTGACTCCCGGTTATCACTGTTGGTGATATGAGTATTTTGGCATGTTCTCTCCCGCCATGAATCCACTTCTTCTTGTAGCTGTATTTCGCATCGACGGATTTCCTCGATCTTCTCTTTATTCGTACTTACTTGGCTTTCGACATTGTTTGAGTTGTTATACACTCTCTCCATTCGTTCACCAACGTCAGTCTGTACTTGTGCTATACCTTCCTTATTCTCCTCCCGTATTTGGTGTATTTCTTGGTTAATCAGCTCGCATCTTTCTACCATCTCCTGTTGGAGTCCTTCAACCATCGTTTTATTTTCATTTTTTATGTCATTGATTTTATTTTGTATTTCCTCACAGATTTGTATCACTGTTTCGTTGGTTTTTTCTAGCTTCTCATTTGTTTCGGCTATTTCTTGTTTCCTTTCTTCATTGTTTTTGTCCACCTTTTGGTTAATTGTCACATGGATATTCTCAATTCTTTCATTAATCCGCCTTAAATTCTCTTCATTTATTTGTCGGATCTCTTCCTTCATTTGTCTTAAACCCTCATCATTCCTGTCAAACCTTTCGTTAATTTGGATTAATCTTCATTGTTCTTATCGAACTTCTCGTTCATCAGTTTTGAGGTTTCCTCCTGTTTCCGAAAATTCTTCTTATTTTCCTCATTTATTTTGTCGAATTTTTCCTCCTGTCTGTTTGAGTTTTCCTCCTGTCTCTTTGAGTTTTCCTCCTGTTTCCTAAATTGTTCTGCCATAAATTTCATTATTTCCTGCATGCTCATGTCTTATTTTTGGTTGGATTTATCTGGTTGATCCCCTTGGGCATCCTCTTCCACTACTTCCTTTTCCATGTTCACAATTACTTCAGTTTCTTCTTTATCGCCTGTCTGGTGTTCCATTTCACTATCTGTGACTACTTCTATTTCATGTTCCTGTCCAATTTCTTCCTTCTCCGTGTCTTCTACTCTCTTTTTTGACCTACCTCTGGTATTATGCATTTCTTGTCTCTAATGGTTGCCTGCTCGAGTTAAGTAATATTTATGGAATTGACGTTTTACTTAACTTAAGCCCTACACAAGTTGAGCGCCAATTTATAATATATCTTTGTCTCCCCCGTATCACTATCTTCTAATGCCCCACTGTTGGGTTCCCCAATTTATAATATAACGGCTGTTCCCGTGTTACTTAGGTATTGTATTAAATGTGGATCGGTTTCTCTTATAGAACCGCAATGGTTGATTATTGGTGAATAAATAATATCTCCTAATGTATGATCTTATTCAAATACTAAGAATATCTCAGTATTCTGTATTAATTTAGTGCTTCGGTAATAATGGCGTTCAATATCAGTGGATATAGTGTTTAATTCTAATTTTCTTTGCTAACCCTAGTCCGCGTTTGAAGAGAAGAGAGAGAATCCTTATCTGTTTCTCTTTAATTCAACAGCGGCCCGCGAGGTAGCGTGGTGTTGCACAGACAGCTGAAAATTGTAGGTTAGTTATCACCGTACAATAATTCCTACGTTACACTCTCTATATAAATTATAACTTGTTCATACTGCACTAAATATTATATAAATGAGAAGATATCGTTCAATTCAGAAATAATTCTTTATGATTTTTGTATTTCTTGACAACAAAGTTCTTTCTTTACGGGATACAAAAGTCGATAGTATTGGAAGTAATCGATTATCTATCGGATTCAGGGTTATATATTATTTTAATGATTATTGTATTTCTTTAAACACAGGGTGTGAAGGTTCTTTCAACTATTAGTAAGGTCAGAAAATGCATAAATAGGATTACAAGGTATTACAATATAATACTAATTTCTTATTAAATATTATTTAAAATAAGTGAAGTTTTACCGTCCGCTGGACATCGTTACTTGGAAAGGCAGTGTACAGCTAACCTTGTTTGGTCAGTAATGGAATACAGATGAATTAATCCTCGCCAGTCTTCACTCCAAGTTCGAAATAAAAGTTGTAATCTTGGTCCTTGGATGATGCAGAAATGCCGCTCCTTTTGTTCACCAATGTCCGATTCTTGTTACGGGTTTCAGTGTATTTCGTGTCCAACTACGCTTTTTCTATTGAATTGTGGAAAATGACGTTCAAGTATAATTTAGTGTTTTGTTCTCGTTCTTTATAATACTGGATTATATAACTCTATTCAGCTAGTTATTTCTCTGAATTGGTTTATTAATTAAGTTAATGATCACTCATCACTCATTATATTGAGCTTTATTGGTAGAATTCTTCCTGTAGATTTTCGTCAATTTTGATGTATAGTTTTATTATTATTCGGTTATTTAAGACTGTCGAATGTCAGTGAACCATATTATGGTTTTTTATTACTTAATTTTGTTCACAATTGTATTGATTTCATTTAATTTTATCATAATTTTCTAATAGCATCAAAACTACACTGTCTTCGTTCATGGATAATAATTCAATAATCAAATCAACAAATTTTATATCTCTCGTCGTCCTTGACAACCATCCTGTCTTCTCTTATTGGATATTACTGTATATCTAATACTATAACCATTATCATACAATGTTCTTACACTCATTAAAATAATCCTTTACTAAATTTAAATTATATCTTATTATACCTTTACATATAGTTTGTTACTAAATTATATACATTTTGCTGTCGTTTCCTCTTAATTTACTTATTGTAACAAGTATTATTTTTCTGTTACGAAATATTACCTTTCGGTATTATTGCACTATTACATTTTGCTATTTTATTTAAATTGAATTTATTTATCTGCTATCAGTAATTATTATTGACTTCTCCTAACTCATTATATTCTATTTAGTATTTTTTACAAATTTCTTTACCTAACTTTTCTGACCTGACTTACTATACAATGTTACTGGTTTTAGGCCTATCATTACATTTTTATTTACTTCTGATTTTAATTTGTTACTATTTGCATTATTATAGAATCCTTCATTTGTTTATTATACAATTATACTAAACCCTTTTTTATCTCATTAACAATTATAGCCCTTCTGGCCAAGTTTACAAAATAATCTTGTATAATCTGCATACTAACTAAATACATGTATACAACATTTAACTTTATAAAGTTTCTCACCAGCTTTACAATGATATATTTGATAACACAATAAAAAGAAATTAATATCAGTTAATTGATATTCTATCAAAAGAATTACTCCACTTGCTACACACCAAAAACAACATAACTATCATGATAATAACACAACATGATACAACGTACTAACAGGTACATTTTTATAAAATACATCATGTACTAATTAATCATTCTCCTCTCCTTTAATTCATCAATTATTATAAAACTGTCTAAGTTAGGTTTTACATTCATCTATCGTTTACACCTTCTCACTGAACACTGAAGTTGGTATTTATAAACATTCTAAAATTTTTCTTTCTACCTTGTATTCTTATTGTGGGACGATTCATTTATTTATTAATGGGTTATTTTTTGACCTTTTATTAGTATGGACAATAATTATTTTTATTTTTTATTTTAAAAATTATAAACTTATTTATGTAACGTAGGAGACCATATTTTCGTCACGTTACATATGCTTCCCCTCCAAAAGAAGTTTAGTTTACCTGAATATGATTTGGGTCAAAATAAACTTAAATTTTTTCCTGACTTGGAATACCTTCCTTTTATTCACTGTATAGTTTTAATGGTAGTTGATTGGATTTCTTAATGTAACATTTTTGACTAGTATTCACTTTCTCTGTTGGATGAAAATTCGTTAATGTTATTAATTCTCTTCCTTTGTTTTTTTTTTTTCAAACATTACTTGACAATGATTGGTGACAATAATCAGTAAAAATTAGTTTTAACACTCTCATATTTCTATTTACTTCTATAAATGCGTTTCTCCATTGATCTTCTGTCAGCTATCTTCCTCCTGTTTTCTTCCTTCATACTTTTGGAATCTGATGTCAATCTTCGCAGCGGTTTTATTATCCCTTAAATATTCAATTTCCCTAACATTCCCTAACATGTGAGCTGGGACAGTTCAGAGAGGCACTTTTTAGGTTCATACTCTGCTAGCCATACTACACTTCAATATAATACTGCTGGAATTCATCTACAGACAGTTATAAAAAATACAATAATATCATAATAGTCTCTTCATTTGACTAATAATAAACATCTTTGGGATTCTTTACGCTGTTGCGTTTTACGTTTAATTATATATATTTCTCTTTCCTCTTGATTCCTTCTTATTTTCAGTAGCTATTTTCAGATAACATTATTGACAGTCATTATTTGTAAATACCTTTGACCTTCCTTCTTGTGACAGATGTTCTCCGTACTATTTTTCTTCCTTTATCATTTTCAATTCCAAGAAATTCTAAATTGTATTTGCATTAATTATTATCATTCTTTAGTTTCATTGTAATTATAGTCATTAAATTATCCATTGTTCTTCTTATTTTACCTTCTTGTCTGAGCACATTACCATTAATTGTTTTTATATATAGTTTTTTCTTATTCCATTTTAAGTCATATAGTTTATAAATAATTATGTAATCTGTTCTTCAATTCTCTTGGCGTTTTGTCTTTTATTTTAAATCACATTGTTTCTAAGTATTTTGAGTAAGTTTTTCTTATATAGTTTTTTAATTTTGGGTTTTTTTATTCTGAATATATTCAAAATAATTTCTCGTAAACACATAGTATGACGTTCTTACTTCTTTTAGAATTTTGTGGTTTTATTGTTAGTATATTCAAAATAATTTCTTCGTAATAAATTCCAAAATAAATTCTTCGGTAACACATAGTAGGACGTTCTTACTTCTTTTAGAATTTTGTGGTTTTTTTTTATTCTTAATATACTCGTCCGTCTTGTTAGTCATTGATGATTGTTATAGTTTGGTCAGTGGTACATCTGGTTATTGGTCGTTAGTCCCCAAGAGATTGGTTCAGTGATGGGTGGTCTTCAGTTCTCACTGCCTGTGTTAGTTTAAATGAGGGCTTCCCTCATCCTCCCTGTTTTCTGGTGAGTTTTGAGGCTGGTTCTATAGTGGTTCCTGTCTGTCCCCAGGATTGTTGTCCATCGTTCTACAATTTCCTCCGTATTGGTAGTCGTCCCCGTGTTGTGACTGGTTATAATAGTTGTAGTTCATGTGTGTCCTCGGGTAGTACCGTCTCTGATTACCTTGAGGTCGGGAGTATATGTAATTCACATTGTGTCGGTAGTTATTGTGTCGGTTGTCCCCATCTCCTCTATTATTCCGATTATCGCGGTAATTATAATGGTTATTACCCCGATAATTATTATTCCTTTGATTATTATTTGTGTTGTTAGTCTGAGTTGTGTTCGGGTTATTATTTTGGTTTGTTTGATTATTAACATTTCCGTTTGAATTTTGGTGATGATCGTTGCCATTGTATCTATTGTATTTAGTGTTTAACATGCGGTTCCGTTGATACTGTCCCTCATGCTCATAATTTTCTAAAAATTAGCCATGGCTTGGATAGTTTTAATCTGGCTATATATACGGGCGTTCTTTATCCCTTCCTCGTAATGGTATGAGAGTTGTATCACCAAACACTCCTCAGGAATTCTGGGCTCCAGATTACGGGCTATACACACCTTGCCTAGGAAGTATGATGTGGGAGATTGTCCTACGTTTGCCTCATACCGACCATTGCTTAAATTATTTCTTACCATATTTTGGGTCGACTCCGACCAATACTTCTCCCTGAACTATTTTTTGAAATCCGTTATATTTTGAATATCGGGGCGCACTGCCGTCCACCAATTGTCGTGGGTATCCTTAAACATTTCGTCGATCATTCCTCGGATAATATTCCAACGGTTCTCCCTATTCCGTGCTATTATCTCTTCTACCCTTTTCAAAAACTCCATGGGGTTACGCTTGTAATTCCGAAAATTGATTGACTCCCGGTTATCACTGTTGGTGATATGAGTATTTTGGCATGTTCTCTCCCGCCATGAATCCACTTCTTCTTGTAGCTGTATTTCGCATCGACGGATTTCCTCGATCTTCTCTTTATTCGTACTTACTTGGCTTTCGACATTGTTTGAGTTGTTATACACTCTCTCCATTCGTTCACCAACGTCAGTCTGTACTTGTGCTATACCTTCCTTATTCTCCTCCCGTATTTGGTGTATTTCTTGGTTAATCAGCTCGCATCTTTCTACCATCTCCTGTTGGAGTCCTTCAACCATCGTTTTATTTTCATTTTTTATGTCATTGATTTTATTTTGTATTTCCTCACAGATTTGTATCACTGTTTCGTTGGTTTTTTCTAGCTTCTCATTTGTTTCGGCTATTTCTTGTTTCCTTTCTTCATTGTTTTTGTCCACCTTTTGGTTAATTGTCACATGGATATTCTCAATTCTTTCATTAATCCGCCTTAAATTCTCTTCATTTATTTGTCGGATCTCTTCCTTCATTTGTCTTAAACCCTCATCATTCCCGTCAAACCTTTCGTTAATTTGGATTAATCTTCATTGTTCTTATCGAACTTCTCGTTCATCAGTTTTGAGGTTTCCTCCTGTTTCCGAAAATTCTTCTTATTTTCCTCATTTATTTTGTCGAATTTTTCCTCCTGTCTGTTTGAGTTTTCCTCCTGTCTCTTTGAGTTTTCCTCCTGTTTCCTAAATTGTTCTGCCATAAATTTCATTATTTCCTGCATGCTCATGTCTTATTTTTGGTTGGATTTATCTGGTTGATCCCCTTGGGCATCCTCTTCCACTACTTCCTTTTCCATGTTCACAATTACTTCAGTTTCTTCTTTATCGCCTGTCTGGTGTTCCATTTCACTATCTGTGACTACTTCTATTTCATGTTCCTGTCCAATTTCTTCCTTCTCCGTGTCTTCTACTCTCTTTTTTGACCTACCTCTGGTATTATGCATTTCTTGTCTCTAATGGTTGCCTGCTCGAGTTAAGTAATATTTATGGAATTGACGTTTTACTTAACTTAAGCCCTACACAAGTTGAGCGCCAATTTATAATATATCTTTGTCTCCCCCGTATCACTATCTTCTAATGCCCCACTGTTGGGTTCCCCAATTTATAATATAACGGCTGTTCCCGTGTTACTTAGGTATTGTATTAAATGTGGATCGGTTTCTCTTATAGAACCGCAATGGTTGATTATTGGTGAATAAATAATATCTCCTAATGTATGATCTTATTCAAATACTAAGAATATCTCAGTATTCTGTATTAATTTAGTGCTTCGGTAATAATGGCGTTCAATATCAGTGGATATAGTGTTTAATTCTAATTTTCTTTGCTAACCCTAGTCCGCGTTTGAAGAGAAGAGAGAGAATCCTTATCTGTTTCTCTTTAATTCAACAGCGGCCCGCGAGGTAGCGTGGTGTTGCACAGACAGCTGAAAATTGTAGGTTAGTTATCACCGTACAATAATTCCTATGTTACACTCTCTATATAAATTATAACTTGTTCATACTGCACTAAATATTATATAAATGAGAAGATATCGTTCAATTCAGAAATAATTCTTTATGATTTTTGTATTTCTTGACAACAAAGTTCTTTCTTTACGGGATACAAAAGTCGATAGTATTGGAAGTAATCGATTATCTATCGGATTCAGGGTTATATATTATTTTAATGATTATTGTATTTCTTTAAACACAGGGTGTGAAGGTTCTTTCAACTATTAGTAAGGTCAGAAAATGCATAAATAGGATTACAAGGTATTACAATATAATACTAATTTCTTATTAAATATTATTTAAAATAAGTGAAGTTTTACCGTCCGCTGGACATCGTTACTTGGAAAGGCAGTGTACAGCTAACCTTGTTTGGTCAGTAATGGAATACAGATGAATTAATCCTCGCCAGTCTTCACTCCAAGTTCGAAATAAAAGTTGTAATCTTGGTCCTTGGATGATGCAGAAATGCCGCTCCTTTTGTTCACCAATGTCCGATTCTTGTTACGGGTTTCAGTGTATTTCGTGTCCAACTACGCTTTTTCTATTGAATTGTGGAAAATGACGTTCAAGTATAATTTAGTGTTTTGTTCTCGTTCTTTATAATACTGGATTATATAACTCTATTCAGCTAGTTATTTCTCTGAATTGGTTTATTAATTAAGTTAATGATCACTCATCACTCATTATATTGAGCTTTATTGGTAGAATTCTTCCTGTAGATTTTCGTCAATTTTGATGTATAGTTTTATTATTATTCGGTTATTTAAGACTGTCGAATGTCAGTGAACCATATTATGGTTTTTTATTACTTAATTTTGTTCACAATTGTATTGATTTCATTTAATTTTATCATAATTTTCTAATAGCATCAAAACTACACTGTCTTCGTTCATGGATAATAATTCAATAATCAAATCAACAAATTTTATATCTCTCGTCGTCCTTGACAACCATCCTGTCTTCTCTTATTGGATATTACTGTATATCTAATACTATAACCATTATCATACAATGTTCTTACACTCATTAAAATAATCCTTTACTAAATTTAAATTATATCTTATTATACCTTTACATATAGTTTGTTACTAAATTATATACATTTTGCTGTCGTTTCCTCTTAATTTACTTATTCTAACAAGTATTATTTTTCTGTTACGAAATATTACCTTTCGGTATTATTGCACTATTACATTTTGATATTTTATTTAAATTGAATTTATTTATCTGCTATCAGTAATTATTATTGACTTCTCCTAACTCATTATATTCTATTTAGTATTTTTTACAAATTTCTTTACCTAACTTTTCTGACCTGACTTACTATACAATGTTACTGGTTTTAGGCCTATCATTACATTTTTATTTACTTCTGATTTTAATTTGTTACTATTTGCATTATTATAGAATCCTTCATTTGTTTATTATACAATTATACTAAACCCTTTTTTATCTCATTAACAATTATAGCCCTTCTGGCCAAGTTTACAAAATAATCTTGTATAATCTGCATACTAACTAAATACATGTATACAACATTTAACTTTATAAAGTTTCTCACCAGCTTTACAATGATATATTTGATAACACAATAAAAAGAAATTAATATCAGTTAATTGATATTCTATCAAAAGAATTACTCCACTTGCTACACACCAAAAACAACATAACTATCATGATAATAACACAACATGATACAACGTACTAACAGGTACATTTTTATAAAATACATCATGTACTAATTAATCATTCTCCTCTCCTTTAATTCATCAATTATTATAAAACTGTCTAAGTTAGGTTTTACATTCATCTATCGTTTACACCTTCTCACTGAACACTGAAGTTGGTATTTATAAACATTCTAAAATTTTTCTTTCTACCTTGTATTCTTATTGTGGGACGATTCATTTATTTATTAATGGGTTATTTTTTGACCTTTTATTAGTATGGACAATAATTATTTTTATTTTTTATTTTAAAAATTATAAACTTATTTATGTAACGTAGGAGACCATATTTTCGTCACGTTACATATGCTTCCCCTCCAAAAGAAGTTTAGTTTACCTGAATATGATTTGGGTCAAAATAAACTTAAATTTTTTCCTGACTTGGAATACCTTCCTTTTATTCACTGTATAGTTTTAATGGTAGTTGATTGGATTTCTTAATGTAACATTTTTGACTAGTATTCACTTTTCTCTGTTGGATGAAAATTCGTTAATGTTATTAATTCTCTTCCTTTGTTTTTTTTTTTTTCAAACATTACTTGACAATGATTGGTGACAATAATCAGTAAAAATTAGTTTTAACACTCTCATATTTCTATTTACTTCTATAAATGCGTTTCTCCATTGATCTTCTGTCAGCTATCTTCCTCCTGTTTTCTTCCTTCATACTTTTGGAATCTGATGTCAATCTTCGCAGCGGTTTTATTATCCCTTAAATATTCAATTTCCCTAACATTCCCTAACATGTGAGCTGGGACAGTTCAGAGAGGCACTTTTTAGGTTCATACTCTGCTGGCCATACTACACTTCAATATAATACTGCTGGAATTCATCTACAGACAGTTATAAAAAATACAATAATATCATAATAGTCTCTTCATTTGACTAATAATAAACATCTTTGGGATTCTTTACGCTGTTGCGTTTTACGTTTAATTATATATATTTCTCTTTCCTCTTGATTCCTTCTTATTTTCAGTAGCTATTTTCAGATAACATTATTGACAGTCATTATTTGTACATACCTTTGACCTTCCTTCTTGTGACAGATGTTCTCCGTACTATTTCTTCCTTTATCATTTTCAATTCCAAGAAATTCTAAATTGTATTTGCATTAATTATTATCATTCTTTAGTTTCATTGTAATTATAGTCATTAAATTATCCATTGTTCTTCTTATTTTACCTTCTTGTCTGAGCACATTACCATTAATTGTTTTTATATATAGTTTTTTCTTATTCCATTTTAAGTCATATAGTTTATAAATAATTATGTAATCTGTTCTTCAATTCTCTTGGCGTTTTGTCTTTTATTTTAAATCACATTGTTTCTAAGTATTTTGAGTAAGTTTTTCTTATATAGTTTTTTAATTTTGGGTTTTTTTATTCTTAATATATTCAAAATAATTTCTCGTAAACACATAGTATGACGTTCTTACTTCTTTTAGAATTTTGTGGTTTTATTCTTAGTATATTCAAAATAATTTCTTCGTAATAAATTCCAAAATAAATTCTTCGGTAACACATAGTAAGACGTTCTTACTTCTTTTAGAATTTTGTGGTTTTTTTTTATTCTTAATATACTCGTCCGTCTTGTTAGTCATTGATGATTGTTATAGTTTGGTCAGTGGTACATCTGGTTATTGGTCGTTAGTCCCCAAGAGATTGGTTCAGTGATGGGTGGTCTTCAGTTCTCACTGCCTGTGTTAGTTTAAATGAGTGCTTCCCTCATCCTCCCTGTTTTCTGGTGAGTTTTGAGGCTGGTTCTATAGTGGTTCCTGTCTGTCCCCAGGATTGTTGTCCATCGTTCTACAATTTCCTCCGTATTGGTAGTCGTCCCCGTGTTGTGACTGGTTATAATAGTTGTAGTTCATGTGTGTCCTCGGGTAGTACCGTCTCTGATTACCTTGAGGTCGGGAGTATATGTAATTCACATTGTGTCGGTAGTTATTGTGTCGGTTGTCCCCATCTCCTCTATTATTCCGATTATCGCGGTAATTATAATGGTTATTACCCCGATAATTATTATTCCTTTGATTATTATTTGTGTTGTTAGTCTGAGTTGTGTTCGGGTTATTATTTTGGTTTGTTTGATTATTAACATTTCCGTTTGAATTTTGGTGATGATCATTGCCATTGTATCTATTGTATTTAGTGTTTAACATGCGGTTCCGTTGATACTGTCCCTCATGCTCATAATTTTCTAAAAATTAGCCATGGCTTGGATAGTTTTAATCTGGCTATATATACGGGCGTTCTTTATCCCTTCCTCGTAATGGTATGAGAGTTGTATCACCAAACACTCCTCAGGAATTCTGGGCTCCAGATTACGGGCTATACACACCTTGCCTAGGAAGTATGATGTGGGAGATTGTCCTACGTTTGCCTCATACCGACCATTGCTTAAATTATTTCTTACCATATTTTGGGTCGACTCCGACCAATACTTCTCCCTGAACTGTTTTTTGAAATCCGTTATATTTTGAATATCGGGGCGCACTGCCGTCCACCAATTGTCGTGGGTATCCTTAAACATTTCGTCGATCATTCCTCGGATAATATTCCAACGGTTCTCCCTATTCCGTGCTATTATCTCTTCTACTCTTTTCAAAAACTCCATGGGGTTACGCTTGTAATTCCGAAAATTGATTGACTCCCGGTTATCACTGTTGGTGATATGAGTATTTTGGCATGTTCTCTCCCGCCATGAATCCACTTCTTCTTGTAGCTGTATTTCGCATCGACGGATTTCCTCGATCTGCTCTTTATTCGTACTTACTTGGCTTTCGATATTGTTTGAGTTGTTATACACTCTCTCCATTCGTTCACCAACGTCAGTCTGTACTTGTGCTATACCTTCCTTATTCTCCTCCCGTATTTGGTGTATTTCTTGGTTAATCAGCTCGCATCTTTCTACCATCTCCTGTTGGAGTCCTTCAACCATCGTTTTATTTTCATTTTTTATGTCATTGATTTTATTTTGTATTTCCTCACAGATTTGTATCACTGTTTCTTTGGTTTTTTCTAGCTTCTCATTTGTTTCGGCTATTTCTTGTTTCCTTTCTTCATTGTTTTTGTCCACCTTTTGGTTAATTGTCACATGGATATTCTCAATTCTTTCATTAATCCGCCTTAAATTCTCTTCATTTATTTGTCGGATCTCTTCCTTCATTTGTCTTAAACCCTCATCATTCCTGTCAAACCTTTCGTTAATTTGGATTAATCTTCATTGTTCTTATCGAACTTCTCGTTCATCAGTTTTGAGGTTTCCTCCTGTTTCCGAAAATTCTTCTTATTTTCCTCATTTATTTTGTCGAATTTTTCCTCCTGTCTGTTTGAGTTTTCCTCCTGTCTCTTTGAGTTTTCCTCCTGTTTCCTAAATTGTTCTGCCATAAATTTCATTATTTCCTGCATGCTCATGTCTTATTTTTGGTTGGATTTATCTGGTTGATCCCCTTGGGCATCCTCTTCCACTACTTCCTTTTCCATGTTCACAATTACTTCAGTTTCTTCTTTATCGCCTGTCTGGTGTTCCATTTCACTATCTGTGACTACTTCTATTTCATGTTCCTGTCCAATTTCTTCCTTCTCCGTGTCTTCTACTCTCTTTTTTGACCTACCTCTGGTATTATGCATTTCTTGTCTCTAATGGTTGCCTGCTCGAGTTAAGTAATATTTATGGAATTGACGTTTTACTTAACTTAAGCCCTACACAAGTTGAGCGCCAATTTATAATATATCTTTGTCTCCCCCGTATCACTATCTTCTAATGCCCCACTGTTGGGTTCCCCAATTTATAATATAACGGCTGTTCCCGTGTTACTTAGGTATTGTATTAAATGAGGATCGGTTTCTCTTATAGAACCGCAATGGTTGATTATTGGTGAATAAATAATATCTCCTAATGTATGATCTTATTCAAATACTAAGAATATCTCAGTATTCTGTATTAATTTAGTGCTTCGGTAATAATGGCGTTCAATATCAGTGGATATAGTGTTTAATTCTAATTTTCTTTGCTAACCCTAGTCCGCGTTTGAAGAGAAGAGAGAGAATCCTTATCTGTTTCTCTTTAATTCAACAGCGGCCCGCGAGGTAGCGTGGTGTTGCACAGACAGCTGAAAATTGTAGGTTAGTTATCACCGTACAATAATTCCTACGTTACACTCTCTATATAAATTATAACTTGTTCATACTGCACTAAATATTATATAAATGAGAAGATATCGTTCAATTCAGAAATAATTCTTTATGATTTTTGTATTTCTTGACAACAAAGTTCTTTCTTTACGGGATACAAAAGTCGATAGTATTGGAAGTAATCGATTATCTATCGGATTCAGGGTTATATATTATTTTAATGATTATTGTATTTCTTTAAACACAGGGTGTGAAGGTTCTTTCAACTATTAGTAAGGTCAGAAAATGCATAAATAGGATTACAAGGTATTACAATATAATACTAATTTCTTATTAAATATTATTTAAAATAAGTGAAGTTTTACCGTCCGCTGGACATCGTTACTTGGAAAGGCAGTGTACAGCTAACCTTGTTTGGTCAGTAATGGAATACAGATGAATTAATCCTCGCCAGTCTTCACTCCAAGTTCGAAATAAAAGTTGTAATCTTGGTCCTTGGATGATGCAGAAATGCCGCTCCTTTTGTTCACCAATGTCCGATTCTTGTTACGGGTTTCAGTGTATTTCGTGTCCAACTACGCTTTTTCTATTGAATTGTGGAAAATGACGTTCAAGTATAATTTAGTGTTTTGTTCTCGTTCTTTATAATACTGGATTATATAACTCTATTCAGCTAGTTATTTCTCTGAATTGGTTTATTAATTAAGTTAATGATCACTCATCACTCATTATATTGAGCTTTATTGGTAGAATTCTTCCTGTAGATTTTCGTCAATTTTGATGTATAGTTTTATTATTATTCGGTTATTTAAGACTGTCGAATGTCAGTGAACCATATTATGGTTTTTTATTACTTAATTTTGTTCACAATTGTATTGATTTCATTTAATTTTATCATAATTTTCTAATAGCATCAAAACTACACTGTCTTCGTTCATGGATAATAATTCAATAATCAAATCAACAAATTTTATATCTCTCGTCGTCCTTGACAACCATCCTGTCTTCTCTTATTGGATATTACTGTATATCTAATACTATAACCATTATCATACAATGTTCTTACACTCATTAAAATAATCCTTTACTAAATTTAAATTATATCTTATTATACCTTTACATATAGTTTGTTACTAAATTATATACATTTTGCTGTCGTTTCCTCTTAATTTACTTATTCTAACAAGTATTATTTTTCTGTTACGAAATATTACCTTTCGGTATTATTGCACTATTACATTTTGATATTTTATTTAAATTGAATTTATTTATCTGCTATCAGTAATTATTATTGACTTCTCCTAACTCATTATATTCTATTTAGTATTTTTTACAAATTTCTTTACCTAACTTTTCTGACCTGACTTACTATACAATGTTACTGGTTTTAGGCCTATCATTACATTTTTATTTACTTCTGATTTTAATTTGTTACTGTTTGCATTATTATAGAATCCTTCATTTGTTTATTATACAATTATACTAAACCCTTTTTTATCTCATTAACAATTATAGCCCTTCTGGCCAAGTTTACAAAATAATCTTGTATAATCTGCATACTAACTAAATACATGTATACAACATTTAACTTTATAAAGTTTCTCACCAGCTTTACAATGATATATTTGATAACACAATAAAAAGAAATTAATATCAGTTAATTGATATTCTATCAAAAGAATTACTCCACTTGCTACACACCAAAAACAACATAACTATCATGATAATAACACAACATGATACAACGTACTAACAGGTACATTTTTATAAAATACATCATGTACTAATTAATCATTCTCCTCTCCTTTAATTCATCAATTATTATAAAACTGTCTAAGTTAGGTTTTACATTCATCTATCGTTTACACCTTCTCACTGAACACTGAAGTTGGTATTTATAAACATTCTAAAATTTTTCTTTCTACCTTGTATTCTTATTGTGGGACGATTCATTTATTTATTAATGGGTTATTTTTTGACCTTTTATTAGTATGGACAATAATTATTTTTATTTTTTATTTTAAAAATTATAAACTTATTTATGTAACGTAGGAGACCATATTTTCGTCACGTTACATATGCTTCCCCTCCAAAAGAAGTTTAGTTTACCTGAATATGATTTGGGTCAAAATAAACTTAAATTTTTTCCTGACTTGGAATACCTTCCTTTTATTCACTGTATAGTTTTAATGGTAGTTGATTGGATTTCTTAATGTAACATTTTTGACTAGTATTCACTTTTCTCTGTTGGATGAAAATTCGTTAATGTTATTAATTCTCTTCCTTTGTTTTTTTTTTTCAAACATTACTTGACAATGATTGGTGACAATAATCAGTAAAAATTAGTTTTAACACTCTCATATTTCTATTTACTTCTATAAATGCGTTTCTCCATTGATCTTCTGTCAGCTATCTTCCTCCTGTTTTCTTCCTTCATACTTTTGGAATCTGATGTCAATCTTCGCAGCGGTTTTATTATCCCTTAAATATTCAATTTCCCTAACATTCCCTAACATGTGAGCTGGGACAGTTCAGAGAGGCACTTTTTAGGTTCATACTCTGCTGGCCATACTACACTTCAATATAATACTGCTGGAATTCATCTACAGACATCTACAGACAGTTATAAAAAATACAATAATATCATAATAGTCTCTTCATTTGACTAATAATAAACATCTTTGGGATTCTTTACGCTGTTGCGTTTTACGTTTAATTATATATATTTCTCTTTCCTCTTGATTCCTTCTTATTTTCAGTAGCTATTTTCAGATAACATTATTGACAGTCATTATTTGTAAATACCTTTGACCTTCCTTCTTGTGACAGATGTTCTCCGTACTATTTCTTCCTTTATCATTTTCAATTCCAAGAAATTCTAAATTGTATTTGCATTAATTATTATCATTCTTTAGTTTCATTGTAATTATAGTCATTAAATTATCCATTGTTCTTCTTATTTTACCTTCTTGTCTGAGCACATTACCATTAATTGTTTTTATATATAGTTTTTTCTTATTCCATTTTAAGTCATATAGTTTATAAATAATTATGTAATCTGTTCTTCAATTCTCTTGGCGTTTTGTCTTTTATTTTAAATCACATTGTTTCTAAGTATTTTGAGTAAGTTTTTCTTATATAGTTTTTTAATTTTGGGTTTTTTTATTCTTAATATATTCAAAATAATTTCTCGTAAACACATAGTATGACGTTCTTACTTCTTTTAGAATTTTGTGGTTTTATTCTTAGTATATTCAAAATAATTTCTTCGTAATAAATTCCAAAATAAATTCTTCGGTAACACATAGTAAGACGTTCTTACTTCTTTTAGAATTTTGTGGTTTTTTTTTATTCTTAATATACTCGTCCGTCTTGTTAGTCATTGATGATTGTTATAGTTTGGTCAGTGGTACATCTGGTTATTGGTCGTTAGTCCCCAAGAGATTGGTTCAGTGATGGGTGGTCTTCAGTTCTCACTGCCTGTGTTAGTTTAAATGAGGGCTTCCCTCATCCTCCCTGTTTTCTGGTGAGTTTTGAGGCTGGTTCTATAGTGGTTCCTGTCTGTCCCCAGGATTGTTGTCCATCGTTCTACAATTTCCTCCGTATTGGTAGTCGTCCCCGTGTTGTGACTGGTTATAATAGTTGTAGTTCATGTGTGTCCTCGGGTAGTACCGTCTCTGATTACCTTGAGGTCGGGAGTATATGTAATTCACATTGTGTCGGTAGTTATTGTGTCGGTTGTCCCCATCTCCTCTATTATTCCGATTATCGCGGTAATTATAATGGTTATTACCCCGATAATTATTATTCCTTTGATTATTATTTGTGTTGTTAGTCTGAGTTGTGTTCGGGTTATTATTTTGGTTTGTTTGATTATTAACATTTCCGTTTGAATTTTGGTGATGATCGTTGCCATTGTATCTATTGTATTTAGTGTTTAACATGCGGTTCCGTTGATACTGTCCCTCATGCTCATAATTTTCTAAAAATTAGCCATGGCTTGGATAGTTTTAATCTGGCTATATATACGGGCGTTCTTTATCCCTTCCTCGTAATGGTATGAGAGTTGTATCACCAAACACTCCTCAGGAATTCTGGGCTCCAGATTACGGGCTATACACACCTTGCCTAGGAAGTATGATGTGGGAGATTGTCCTACGTTTGCCTCATACCGACCATTGCTTAAATTATTTCTTACCATATTTTGGGTCGACTCCGACCAATACTTCTCCCTGAACTGTTTTTTGAAATCCGTTATATTTTGAATATCGGGACGCACTGCCGTCCACCAATTGTCGTGGGTATCCTTAAACATTTCGTCGATCATTCCTCGGATAATATTCCAACGGTTCTCCCTATTCCGTGCTATTATCTCTTCTACCCTTTTCAAAAACTCCATGGGGTTACGCTTGTAATTCCGAAAATTGATTGACTCCCGGTTATCACTGTTGGTGATATGAGTATTTTGGCATGTTCTCTCCCGCCATGAATCCACTTCTTCTTGTAGCTGTATTTCGCATCGACGGATTTCCTCGATCTTCTCTTTATTCGTACTTACTTGGCTTTTGACATTGTTTGAGTTGTTATACACTCTCTCCATTCGTTCACCAACGTCAGTCTGTACTTGTGCTATACCTTCCTTATTCTCCTCCCGTATTTGGTGTATTTCTTGGTTAATCAGCTCGCATCTTTCTACCATCTCCTGTTGGAGTCCTTCAACCATCGTTTTATTTTCATTTTTTATGTCATTGATTTTATTTTGTATTTCCTCACAGATTTGTATCACTGTTTCGTTGGTTTTTTCTAGCTTCTCATTTGTTTCGGCTATTTCTTGTTTCCTTTCTTCATTGTTTTTGTCCACCTTTTGGTTAATTGTCACATGGATATTCTCAATTCTTTCATTAATCCGCCTTAAATTCTCTTCATTTATTTGTCGGATCTCTTCCTTCATTTGTCTTAAACCCTCATCATTCCTGTCAAACCTTTCGTTAATTTGGATTAATCTTCATTGTTCTTATCGAACTTCTCGTTCATCAGTTTTGAGGTTTCCTCCTGTTTCCGAAAATTCTTCTTATTTTCCTCATTTATTTTGTCGAATTTTTCCTCCTGTCTGTTTGAGTTTTCCTCCTGTCTCTTTGAGTTTTCCTCCTGTTTCCTAAATTGTTCTGCCATAAATTTCATTATTTCCTGCATGCTCATGTCTTATTTTTGGTTGGATTTATCTGGTTGATCCCCTTGGGCATCCTCTTCCACTACTTCCTTTTCCATGTTCACAATTACTTCAGTTTCTTCTTTATCGCCTGTCTGGTGTTCCATTTCACTATCTGTGACTACTTCTATTTCATGTTCCTGTCCAATTTCTTCCTTCTCCGTGTCTTCTACTCTCTTTTTTGACCTACCTCTGGTATTATGCATTTCTTGTCTCTAATGGTTGCCTGCTCGAGTTAAGTAATATTTATGGAATTGACGTTTTACTTAACTTAAGCCCTACACAAGTTGAGCGCCAATTTATAATATATCTTTGTCTCCCCCGTATCACTATCTTCTAATGCCCCACTGTTGGGTTCCCCAATTTATAATATAACGGCTGTTCCCGTGTTACTTAGGTATTGTATTAAATGTGGATCGGTTTCTCTTATAGAACCGCAATGGTTGATTATTGGTGAATAAATAATATCTCCTAATGTATGATCTTATTCAAATACTAAGAATATCTCAGTATTCTGTATTAATTTAGTGCTTCGGTAATAATGGCGTTCAATATCAGTGGATATAGTGTTTAATTCTAATTTTCTTTGCTAACCCTAGTCCGCGTTTGAAGAGAAGAGAGAGAATCCTTATCTGTTTCTCTTTAATTCAACAGCGGCCCGCGAGGTAGCGTGGTGTTGCACAGACAGCTGAAAATTGTAGGTTAGTTATCACCGTACAATAATTCCTACGTTACACTCTCTATATAAATTATAACTTGTTCATACTGCACTAAATATTATATAAATGAGAAGATATCGTTCAATTCAGAAATAATTCTTTATTATGATTTTTGTATTTCTTGACAACAAAGTTCTTTCTTTACGGGATACAAAAGTCGATAGTATTGGAAGTAATCGATTATCTATCGGATTCAGGGTTATATATTATTTTAATGATTATTGTATTTCTTTAAACACAGGGTGTGAAGGTTCTTTCAACTATTAGTAAGGTCAGAAAATGCATAAATAGGATTACAAGGTATTACAATATAATACTAATTTCTTATTAAATATTATTTAAAATAAGTGAAGTTTTACCGTCCGCTGGACATCGTTACTTGGAAAGGCAGTGTACAGCTAACCTTGTTTGGTCAGTAATGGAATACAGATGAATTAATCCTCGCCAGTCTTCACTCCAAGTTCGAAATAAAAGTTGTAATCTTGGTCCTTGGATGATGCAGAAATGCCGCTCCTTTTGTTCACCAATGTCCGATTCTTGTTACGGGTTTCAGTGTATTTCGTGTCCAACTACGCTTTTTCTATTGAATTGTGGAAAATGACGTTCAAGTATAATTTAGTGTTTTGTTCTCGTTCTTTATAATACTGGATTATATAACTCTATTCAGCTAGTTATTTCTCTGAATTGGTTTATTAATTAAGTTAATGATCACTCATCACTCATTATATTGAGCTTTATTGGTAGAATTCTTCCTGTAGATTTTCGTCAATTTTGATGTATAGTTTTATTATTATTCGGTTATTTAAGACTGTCGAATGTCAGTGAACCATATTATGGTTTTTTATTACTTAATTTTGTTCACAATTGTATTGATTTCATTTAATTTTATCATAATTTTCTAATAGCATCAAAACTACACTGTCTTCGTTCATGGATAATAATTCAATAATCAAATCAACAAATTTTATATCTCTCGTCGTCCTTGACAACCATCCTGTCTTCTCTTATTGGATATTACTGTATATCTAATACTATAACCATTATCATACAATGTTCTTACACTCATTAAAATAATCCTTTACTAAATTTAAATTATATCTTATTATACCTTTACATATAGTTTGTTACTAAATTATATACATTTTGCTGTCGTTTCCTCTTAATTTACTTATTCTAACAAGTATTATTTTTCTGTTACGAAATATTACCTTTCGGTATTATTGCACTATTACATTTTGATATTTTATTTAAATTGAATTTATTTATCTGCTATCAGTAATTATTATTGACTTCTCCTAACTCATTATATTCTATTTAGTATTTTTTACAAATTTCTTTACCTAACTTTTCTGACCTGACTTACTATACAATGTTACTGGTTTTAGGCCTATCATTACATTTTTATTTACTTCTGATTTTAATTTGTTACTATTTGCATTATTATAGAATCCTTCATTTGTTTATTATACAATTATACTAAACCCTTTTTATCTCATTAACAATTATAGCCCTTCTGGCCAAGTTTACAAAATAATCTTGTATAATCTGCATACTAACTAAATACATGTATACAACATTTAACTTTATAAAGTTTCTCACCAGCTTTACAATGATATATTTGATAACACAATAAAATGAAATTAATATCAGTTAATTGATATTCTATCAAAAGAATTACTCCACTTGCTACACACCAAAAACAACATAACTATCATGATAATAACACAACATGATACAACGTACTAACAGGTACATTTTTATAAAATACATCATGTACTAATTAATCATTCTCCTCTCCTTTAATTCATCAATTATTATAAAACTGTCTAAGTTAGGTTTTACATTCATCTATCGTTTACACCTTCTCACTGAACACTGAAGTTGGTATTTATAAACATTCTAAAATTTTTCTTTCTACCTTGTATTCTTATTGTGGGACGATTCATTTATTTATTAATGGGTTATTTTTTGACCTTTTATTAGTATGGACAATAATTATTTTTATTTTTTATTTTAAAAATTATAAACTTATTTATGTAACGTAGGAGACCATATTTTCGTCACGTTACATATGCTTCCCCTCCAAAAGAAGTTTAGTTTACCTGAATATGATTTGGGTCAAAATAAACTTAAATTTTTTCCTGACTTGGAATACCTTCCTTTTATTCACTGTATAGTTTTAATGGTAGTTGATTGGATTTCTTAATGTAACATTTTTGACTAGTATTCACTTTTCTCTGTTGGATGAAAATTCGTTAATGTTATTAATTCTCTTCCTTTGTTTTTTTTTTTCAAACATTACTTGACAATGATTGGTGACAATAATCAGTAAAAATTAGTTTTAACACTCTCATATTTCTATTTACTTCTATAAATGCGTTTCTCCATTGATCTTCTGTCAGCTATCTTCCTCCTGTTTTCTTCCTTCATACTTTTGGAATCTGATGTCAATCTTCGCAGCGGTTTTATTATCCCTTAAATATTCAATTTCCCTAACATTCCCTAACATGTGAGCTGGGACAGTTCAGAGAGGCACTTTTTAGGTTCATACTCTGCTGGCCATACTACACTTCAATATAATACTGCTGGAATTCATCTACAGACAGTTATAAAAAATACAATAATATCATAATAGTCTCTTCATTTGACTAATAATAAACATCTTTGGGATTCTTTACGCTGTTGCGTTTTACGTTTAATTATATATATTTCTCTTTCCTCTTGATTCCTTCTTATTTTCAGTAGCTATTTTCAGATAACATTATTGACAGTCATTATTTGTAAATACCTTTGACCTTCCTTCTTGTGACAGATGTTCTCCGTACTATTTCTTCCTTTATCATTTTCAATTCCAAGGAATTCTAAATTGTATTTGCATTAATTATTATCATTCTTTAGTTTCATTGTAATTATAGTCATTAAATTATCCATTGTTCTTCTTATTTTACCTTCTTGTCTGAGCACATTACCATTAATTGTTTTTATATATAGTTTTTTCTTATTCCATTTTAAGTCATATAGTTTATAAATAATTATGTAATCTGTTCTTCAATTCTCTTGGCGTTTTGTCTTTTATTTTAAATCACATTGTTTCTAAGTATTTTGAGTAAGTTTTTCTTATATAGTTTTTTAATTTTGGGTTTTTTTATTCTTAATATATTCAAAATAATTTCTCGTAAACACATAGTATGACGTTCTTACTTCTTTTAGAATTTTGTGGTTTTATTCTTAGTATATTCAAAATAATTTCTTCGTAATAAATTCCAAAATAAATTCTTCGGTAACACATAGTAAGACGTTCTTACTTCTTTTAGAATTTTGTGGTTTTTTTTTATTCTTAATATACTCGTCCGTCTTGTTAGTCATTGATGATTGTTATAGTTTGGTCAGTGGTACATCTGGTTATTGGTCGTTAGTCCCCAAGAGATTGGTTCAGTGATGGGTGGTCTTCAGTTCTCACTGCCTGTGTTAGTTTAAATGAGGGCTTCCCTCATCCTCCCTGTTTTCTGGTGAGTTTTGAGGCTGGTTCTATAGTGGTTCCTGTCTGTCCCCAGGATTGTTGTCCATCGTTCTACAATTTCCTCCGTATTGGTAGTCGTCCCCGTGTTGTGACTGGTTATAATAGTTGTAGTTCATGTGTGTCCTCGGGTAGTACCGTCTCTGATTACCTTGAGGTCGGGAGTATATGTAATTCACATTGTGTCGGTAGTTATTGTGTCGGTTGTCCCCATCTCCTCTATTATTCCGATTATCGCGGTAATTATAATGGTTATTACCCCGATAATTATTATTCCTTTGATTATTATTTGTGTTGTTAGTCTGAGTTGTGTTCGGGTTATTATTTTGGTTTGTTTGATTATTAACATTTCCGTTTGAATTTTGGTGATGATCGTTGCCATTGTATCTATTGTATTTAGTGTTTAACATGCGGTTCCGTTGATACTGTCCCTCATGCTCATAATTTTCTAAAAATTAGCCATGGCTTGGATAGTTTTAATCTGGCTATATATACGGGCGTTCTTTATCCCTTCCTCGTAATGGTATGAGAGTTGTATCACCAAACACTCCTCAGGAATTCTGGGCTCCAAATTACGGGCTATACACACCTTGCCTAGGAAGTATGATGTGGGAGATTGTCCTACGTTTGCCTCATACCGACCATTGCTTAAATTATTTCTTACCATATTTTGGGTCGACTCCGACCAATACTTCTCCCTGAACTGTTTTTTGAAATCCGTTATATTTTGAATATCGGGACGCACTGCCGTCCACCAATTGTCGTGGGTATCCTTAAACATTTCGTCGATCATTCCTCGGATAATATTCCAACGGTTCTCCCTATTCCGTGCTATTATCTCTTCTACCCTTTTCAAAAACTCCATGGGGTTACGCTTGTAATTCCGAAAATTGATTGACTCCCGGTTATCACTGTTGGTGATATGAGTATTTTGGCATGTTCTCTCCCGCCATGAATCCACTTCTTCTTGTAGCTGTATTTCGCATCGACGGATTTCCTCGATCTTCTCTTTATTCGTACTTACTTGGCTTTCGACATTGTTTGAGTTGTTATACACTCTCTCCATTCGTTCACCAACGTCAGTCTGTACTTGTGCTATACCTTCCTTATTCTCCTCCCGTATTTGGTGTATTTCTTGGTTAATCAGCTCGCATCTTTCTACCATCTCCTGTTGGAGTCCTTCAACCATCGTTTTATTTTCATGTTTTATGTCATTGATTTTATTTTGTATTTCCTCACAGATTTGTATCACTGTTTCGTTGGTTTTTTCTAGCTTCTCATTTGTTTCGGCTATTTCTTGTTTCCTTTCTTCATTGTTTTTGTCCACCTTTTGGTTAATTGTCACATGGATATTCTCAATTCTTTCATTAATCCGCCTTAAATTCTCTTCATTTATTTGTCGGATCTCTTCCTTCATTTGTCTTAAACCCTCATCATTCCTGTCAAACCTTTCGTTAATTTGGATTAATCTTCATTGTTCTTATCGAACTTCTCGTTCATCAGTTTTGAGGTTTCCTCCTGTTTCCGAAAATTCTTCTTATTTTCCTCATTTATTTTGTCGAATTTTTCCTCCTGTCTGTTTGAGTTTTCCTCCTGTCTCTTTGAGTTTTCCTCCTGTTTCCTAAATTGTTCTGCCATAAATTTCATTATTTCCTGCATGCTCATGTCTTATTTTTGGTTGGATTTATCTGGTTGATCCCCTTGGGCATCCTCTTCCACTACTTCCTTTTCCATGTTCACAATTACTTCAGTTTCTTCTTTATCGCCTGTCTGGTGTTCCATTTCACTATCTGTGACTACTTCTATTTCATGTTCCTGTCCAATTTCTTCCTTCTCCGTGTCTTCTACTCTCTTTTTTGACCTACCTCTGGTATTATGCATTTCTTGTCTCTAATGGTTGCCTGCTCGATTTAAGTAATATTTATGGAATTGACGTTTTACTTAACTTAAGCCCTACACAAGTTGAGCGCCAATTTATAATATATCTTTGTCTCCCCCGTATCACTATCTTCTAATGCCCCACTGTTGGGTTCCCCAATTTATAATATAACGGCTGTTCCCGTGTTACTTAGGTATTGTATTAAATGTGGATCGGTTTCTCTTATAGAACCGCAATGGTTGATTATTGGTGAATAAATAATATCTCCTAATGTATGATCTTATTCAAATACTAAGAATATCTCAGTATTCTGTATTAATTTAGTGCTTCGGTAATAATGGCGTTCAATATCAGTGGATATAGTGTTTAATTCTAATTTTCTTTGCTAACCCTAGTCCGCGTTTGAAGAGAAGAGAGAGAATCCTTATCTGTTTCTCTTTAATTCAACAGCGGCCCGCGAGGTAGCGTGGTGTTGCACAGACAGCTGAAAATTGTAGGTTAGTTATCACCGTACAATAATTCCTACGTTACACTCTCTATATAAATTATAACTTGTTCATACTGCACTAAATATTATATAAATGAGAAGATATCGTTCAATTCAGAAATAATTCTTTATTATGATTTTTGTATTTCTTGACAACAAAGTTCTTTCTTTACGGGATACAAAAGTCGATAGTATTGGAAGTAATCGATTATCTATCGGATTCAGGGTTATATATTATTTTAATGATTATTGTATTTCTTTAAACACAGGGTGTGAAGGTTCTTTCAACTATTAGTAAGGTCAGAAAATGCATAAATAGGATTACAAGGTATTACAATATAATACTAATTTCTTATTAAATATTATTTAAAATAAGTGAAGTTTTACCGTCCGCTGGACATCGTTACTTGGAAAGGCAGTGTACAGCTAACCTTGTTTGGTCAGTAATGGAATACAGATGAATTAATCCTCGCCAGTCTTCACTCCAAGTTCGAAATAAAAGTTGTAATCTTGGTCCTTGGATGATGCAGAAATGCCGCTCCTTTTGTTCACCAATGTCCGATTCTTGTTACGGGTTTCAGTGTATTTCGTGTCCAACTACGCTTTTTCTATTGAATTGTGGAAAATGACGTTCAAGTATAATTTAGTGTTTTGTTCTCGTTCTTTATAATACTGGATTATATAACTCTATTCAGCTAGTTATTTCTCTGAATTGGTTTATTAATTAAGTTAATGATCACTCATCACTCATTATATTGAGCTTTATTGGTAGAATTCTTCCTGTAGATTTTCGTCAATTTTGATGTATAGTTTTATTATTATTCGGTTATTTAAGACTGTCGAATGTCAGTGAACCATATTATGGTTTTTTATTACTTAATTTTGTTCACAATTGTATTGATTTCATTTAATTTTATCATAATTTTCTAATAGCATCAAAACTACACTGTCTTCGTTCATGGATAATAATTCAATAATCAAATCAACAAATTTTATATCTCTCGTCGTCCTTGACAACCATCCTGTCTTCTCTTATTGGATATTACTGTATATCTAATACTATAACCATTATCATACAATGTTCTTACACTCATTAAAATAATCCTTTACTAAATTTAAATTATATCTTATTATACCTTTACATATAGTTTGTTACTAAATTATATACATTTTGCTGTCGTTTCCTCTTAATTTACTTATTCTAACAAGTATTATTTTTCTGTTACGAAATATTACCTTTCGGTATTATTGCACTATTACATTTTGATATTTTATTTAAATTGAATTTATTTATCTGCTATCAGTAATTATTATTGACTTCTCCTAACTCATTATATTCTATTTAGTATTTTTTACAAATTTCTTTACCTAACTTTTCTGACCTGACTTACTATACAATGTTACTGGTTTTAGGCCTATCATTACATTTTTATTTACTTCTGATTTTAATTTGTTACTATTTGCATTATTATAGAATCCTTCATTTGTTTATTATACAATTATACTAAACCCTTTTTATCTCATTAACAATTATAGCCCTTCTGGCCAAGTTTACAAAATAATCTTGTATAATCTGCATACTAACTAAATACATGTATACAACATTTAACTTTATAAAGTTTCTCACCAGCTTTACAATGATATATTTGATAACACAATAAAATGAAATTAATATCAGTTAATTGATATTCTATCAAAAGAATTACTCCACTTGCTACACACCAAAAACAACATAACTATCATGATAATAACACAACATGATACAACGTACTAACAGGTACATTTTTATAAAATACATCATGTACTAATTAATCATTCTCCTCTCCTTTAATTCATCAATTATTATAAAACTGTCTAAGTTAGGTTTTACATTCATCTATCGTTTACACCTTCTCACTGAACACTGAAGTTGGTATTTATAAACATTCTAAAATTTTTCTTTCTACCTTGTATTCTTATTGTGGGACGATTCATTTATTTATTAATGGGTTATTTTTTGACCTTTTATTAGTATGGACAATAATTATTTTTATTTTTTATTTTAAAAATTATAAACTTATTTATGTAACGTAGGAGACCATATTTTCGTCACGTTACATATGCTTCCCCTCCAAAAGAAGTTTAGTTTACCTGAATATGATTTGGGTCAAAATAAACTTAAATTTTTTCCTGACTTGGAATACCTTCCTTTTATTCACTGTATAGTTTTAATGGTAGTTGATTGGATTTCTTAATGTAACATTTTTGACTAGTATTCACTTTTCTCTGTTGGATGAAAATTCGTTAATGTTATTAATTCTCTTCCTTTGTTTTTTTTTTTCAAACATTACTTGACAATGATTGGTGACAATAATCAGTAAAAATTAGTTTTAACACTCTCATATTTCTATTTACTTCTATAAATGCGTTTCTCCATTGATCTTCTGTCAGCTATCTTCCTCCTGTTTTCTTCCTTCATACTTTTGGAATCTGATGTCAATCTTCGCAGCGGTTTTATTATCCCTTAAATATTCAATTTCCCTAACATTCCCTAACATGTGAGCTGGGACAGTTCAGAGAGGCACTTTTTAGGTTCATACTCTGCTGGCCATACTACACTTCAATATAATACTGCTGGAATTCATCTACAGACAGTTATAAAAAATACAATAATATCATAATAGTCTCTTCATTTGACTAATAATAAACATCTTTGGGATTCTTTACGCTGTTGCGTTTTACGTTTAATTATATATATTTCTCTTTCCTCTTGATTCCTTCTTATTTTCAGTAGCTATTTTCAGATAACATTATTGACAGTCATTATTTGTAAATACCTTTGACCTTCCTTCTTGTGACAGATGTTCTCCGTACTATTTCTTCCTTTATCATTTTCAATTCCAAGAAATTCTAAATTGTATTTGCATTAATTATTATCATTCTTTAGTTTCATTGTAATTATAGTCATTAAATTATCCATTGTTCTTCTTATTTTACCTTCTTGTCTGAGCACATTACCATTAATTGTTTTTATATATAGTTTTTTCTTATTCCATTTTAAGTCATATAGTTTATAAATAATTATGTAATCTGTTCTTCAATTCTCTTGGCGTTTTGTCTTTTATTTTAAATCACATTGTTTCTAAGTATTTTGAGTAAGTTTTTCTTATATAGTTTTTTAATTTTGGGTTTTTTTATTCTTAATATATTCAAAATAATTTCTCGTAAACACATAGTATGACTTTCTTACTTCTTTTAGAATTTTGTGGTTTTATTCTTAGTATATTCAAAATAATTTCTTCGTAATAAATTCCAAAATAAATTCTTCGGTAACACATAGTAAGACGTTCTTACTTCTTTTAGAATTTTGTGGTTTTTTTTTATTCTTAATATACTCGTCCGTCTTGTTAGTCATTGATGATTGTTATAGTTTGGTCAGTGGTACATCTGGTTATTGGTCGTTAGTCCCCAAGAGATTGGTTCAGTGATGGGTGGTCTTCAGTTCTCACTGCCTGTGTTAGTTTAAATGAGGGCTTCCCTCATCCTCCCTGTTTTCTGGTGAGTTTTGAGGCTGGTTCTATAGTGGTTCCTGTCTGTCCCCAGGATTGTTGTCCATCGTTCTACAATTTCCTCCGTATTGGTAGTCGTCCCCGTGTTGTGACTGGTTATAATAGTTGTAGTTCATGTGTGTCCTCGGGTAGTACCGTCTCTGATTACCTTGAGGTCGGGAGTATATGTAATTCACATTGTGTCGGTAGTTATTGTGTCGGTTGTCCCCATCTCCTCTATTATTCCGATTATCGCGGTAATTATAATGGTTATTACCCCGATAATTATTATTCCTTTGATTATTATTTGTGTTGTTAGTCTGAGTTGTGTTCGGGTTATTATTTTGGTTTGTTTGATTATTAACATTTCCGTTTGAATTTTGGTGATGATCGTTGCCATTGTATCTATTGTATTTAGTGTTTAACATGCGGTTCCGTTGATACTGTCCCTCATGCTCATAATTTTCTAAAAATTAGCCATGGCTTGGATAGTTTTAATCTGGCTATATATACGGGCGTTCTTTATCCCTTCCTCGTAATGGTATGAGAGTTGTATCACCAAACACTCCTCAGGAATTCTGGGCTCCAAATTACGGGCTATACACACCTTGCCTAGGAAGTATGATGTGGGAGATTGTCCTACGTTTGCCTCATACCGACCATTGCTTAAATTATTTCTTACCATATTTTGGGTCGACTCCGACCAATACTTCTCCCTGAACTGTTTTTTGAAATCCGTTATATTTTGAATATCGGGACGCACTGCCGTCCACCAATTGTCGTGGGTATCCTTAAACATTTCGTCGATCATTCCTCGGATAATATTCCAACGGTTCTCCCTATTCCGTGCTATTATCTCTTCTACCCTTTTCAAAAACTCCATGGGGTTACGCTTGTAATTCCGAAAATTGATTGACTCCCGGTTATCACTGTTGGTGATATGAGTATTTTGGCATGTTCTCTCCCGCCATGAATCCACTTCTTCTTGTAGCTGTATTTCGCATCGACGGATTTCCTCGATCTTCTCTTTATTCGTACTTACTTGGCTTTCGACATTGTTTGAGTTGTTATACACTCTCTCCATTCGTTCACCAACGTCAGTCTGTACTTGTGCTATACCTTCCTTATTCTCCTCCCGTATTTGGTGTATTTCTTGGTTAATCAGCTCGCATCTTTCTACCATCTCCTGTTGGAGTCCTTCAACCATCGTTTTATTTTCATGTTTTATGTCATTGATTTTATTTTGTATTTCCTCACAGATTTGTATCACTGTTTCGTTGGTTTTTTCTAGCTTCTCATTTGTTTCGGCTATTTCTTGTTTCCTTTCTTCATTGTTTTTGTCCACCTTTTGGTTAATTGTCACATGGATATTCTCAATTCTTTCATTAATCCGCCTTAAATTCTCTTCATTTATTTGTCGGATCTCTTCCTTCATTTGTCTTAAACCCTCATCATTCCTGTCAAACCTTTCGTTAATTTGGATTAATCTTCATTGTTCTTATCGAACTTCTCGTTCATCAGTTTTGAGGTTTCCTCCTGTTTCCGAAAATTCTTCTTATTTTCCTCATTTATTTTGTCGAATTTTTCCTCCTGTCTGTTTGAGTTTTCCTCCTGTCTCTTTGAGTTTTCCTCCTGTTTCCTAAATTGTTCTGCCATAAATTTCATTATTTCCTGCATGCTCATGTCTTATTTTTGGTTGGATTTATCTGGTTGATCCCCTTGGGCATCCTCTTCCACTACTTCCTTTTCCATGTTCACAATTACTTCAGTTTCTTCTTTATCGCCTGTCTGGTGTTCCATTTCACTATCTGTGACTACTTCTATTTCATGTTCCTGTCCAATTTCTTCCTTCTCCGTGTCTTCTACTCTCTTTTTTGACCTACCTCTGGTATTATGCATTTCTTGTCTCTAATGGTTGCCTGCTCGATTTAAGTAATATTTATGGAATTGACGTTTTACTTAACTTAAGCCCTACACAAGTTGAGCGCCAATTTATAATATATCTTTGTCTCCCCCGTATCACTATCTTCTAATGCCCCACTGTTGGGTTCCCCAATTTATAATATAACGGCTGTTCCCGTGTTACTTAGGTATTGTATTAAATGTGGATCGGTTTCTCTTATAGAACCGCAATGGTTGATTATTGGTGAATAAATAATATCTCCTAATGTATGATCTTATTCAAATACTAAGAATATCTCAGTATTCTGTATTAATTTAGTGCTTCGGTAATAATGGCGTTCAATATCAGTGGATATAGTGTTTAATTCTAATTTTCTTTGCTAACCCTAGTCCGCGTTTGAAGAGAAGAGAGAGAATCCTTATCTGTTTCTCTTTAATTCAACAGCGGCCCGCGAGGTAGCGTGGTGTTGCACAGACAGCTGAAAATTGTAGGTTAGTTATCACCGTACAATAATTCCTACGTTACACTCTCTATATAAATTATAACTTGTTCATACTGCACTAAATATTATATAAATGAGAAGATATCGTTCAATTCAGAAATAATTCTTTATTATGATTTTTGTATTTCTTGACAACAAAGTTCTTTCTTTACGGGATACAAAAGTCGATAGTATTGGAAGTAATCGATTATCTATCGGATTCAGGGTTATATATTATTTTAATGATTATTGTATTTCTTTAAACACAGGGTGTGAAGGTTCTTTCAACTATTAGTAAGGTCAGAAAATGCATAAATAGGATTACAAGGTATTACAATATAATACTAATTTCTTATTAAATATTATTTAAAATAAGTGAAGTTTTACCGTCCGCTGGACATCGTTACTTGGAAAGGCAGTGTACAGCTAACCTTGTTTGGTCAGTAATGGAATACAGATGAATTAATCCTCGCCAGTCTTCACTCCAAGTTCGAAATAAAAGTTGTAATCTTGGTCCTTGGATGATGCAGAAATGCCGCTCCTTTTGTTCACCAATGTCCGATTCTTGTTACGGGTTTCAGTGTATTTCGTGTCCAACTACGCTTTTTCTATTGAATTGTGGAAAATGACGTTCAAGTATAATTTAGTGTTTTGTTCTCGTTCTTTATAATACTGGATTATATAACTCTATTCAGCTAGTTATTTCTCTGAATTGGTTTATTAATTAAGTTAATGATCACTCATCACTCATTATATTGAGCTTTATTGGTAGAATTCTTCCTGTAGATTTTCGTCAATTTTGATGTATAGTTTTATTATTATTCGGTTATTTAAGACTGTCGAATGTCAGTGAACCATATTATGGTTTTTTATTACTTAATTTTGTTCACAATTGTATTGATTTCATTTAATTTTATCATAATTTTCTAATAGCATCAAAACTACACTGTCTTCGTTCATGGATAATAATTCAATAATCAAATCAACAAATTTTATATCTCTCGTCGTCCTTGACAACCATCCTGTCTTCTCTTATTGGATATTACTGTATATCTAATACTATAACCATTATCATACAATGTTCTTACACTCATTAAAATAATCCTTTACTAAATTTAAATTATATCTTATTATACCTTTACATATAGTTTGTTACTAAATTATATACATTTTGCTGTCGTTTCCTCTTAATTTACTTATTCTAACAAGTATTATTTTTCTGTTACGAAATATTACCTTTCGGTATTATTGCACTATTACATTTTGATATTTTATTTAAATTGAATTTATTTATCTGCTATCAGTAATTATTATTGACTTCTCCTAACTCATTATATTCTATTTAGTATTTTTTACAAATTTCTTTACCTAACTTTTCTGACCTGACTTACTATACAGTGTTACTGGTTTTAGGCCTATCATTACATTTTTATTTACTTCTGATTTTAATTTGTTACTATTTGCATTATTATAGAATCCTTCATTTGTTTATTATACAATTATACTAAACCCTTTTTTATCTCATTAACAATTATAGCCCTTCTGGCCAAGTTTACAAAATAATCTTGTATAATCTGCATACTAACTAAATACATGTATACAACATTTAACTTTATAAAGTTTCTCACCAGCTTTACAATGATATATTTGATAACACAATAAAATGAAATTAATATCAGTTAATTGATATTCTATCAAAAGAATTACTCCACTTGCTACACACCAAAAACAACATAACTATCATGATAATAACACAACATGATACAACGTACTAACAGGTACATTTTTATAAAATACATCATGTACTAATTAATCATTCTCCTCTCCTTTAATTCATCAATTATTATAAAACTGTCTAAGTTAGGTTTTACATTCATCTATCGTTTACACCTTCTCACTGAACACTGAAGTTGGTATTTATAAACATTCTAAAATTTTTCTTTCTACCTTGTATTCTTATTGTGGGACGATTCATTTATTTATTAATGGGTTATTTTTTGACCTTTTATTAGTATGGACAATAATTATTTTTATTTTTTATTTTAAAAATTATAAACTTATTTATGTAACGTAGGGGACCATATTTTCGTCACGTTACAATATATAATTTTACTTGTTATTGAATTTAACACTCGGTTTCGTCAGATAAATTCTTTAAGTATTTTTATTTATTTAATTAATTTTTTAATTCAATGTTGATGTTCTTGTTTATTTATATTTGAGTAATTATTTGGTTGTAGATCCGTTGTTGAATGTAAACAGTTGTGTAGATCTCTTGACGTTCGTTCACCCTTCTGTTGAATGGTGTCGTCTATGTGTGTTAGTGTATAGTTTAGACAAAGTTATTTTATATAATTTAAGCCTTCACGTACCTGTGATGTTGTACTAGACGTTCAGTCGGTCTCTGGTGATTAATAAACCGTCAAGTCTTTTATCAAACAGTATAATAGTGCTGTTAATGTTTCAGTGAGCACTTAACAAATTTTACTTGGGCGCCATATGGGATTTCAAGAGAAATGTCCCATAAAAAGAATTCTTTTGAATGATTTACTAATTAATTTAGATATTTTATAAATCAGTAATTGATTAAATAGTTAAATCAAGATCAGGAATTAATTTTCTGGTTATTTGTTTACTAGATTTTAACTATTGGCGGTTCAGTTGTCTGAATTGTAGCCAATTGAACTGTTTGTTTACTTTGAAAATGCAACCCATTCATTAGTAATAAAGATTAATTATTTATTTAAATAATTGTTGACAATCATGGTTACTTTATAATTCATTTGTTTATTGTTCACCCTGTAATAGATTCAATTAAATACATTCATTTGAAAATAACAAACGGATTACAAATCATCCGGCTTTTAACTTTTATGTAGCTCAGTTCGTTTACAATGAAAACTCTAGTTTTAATCGATAGATTATTTATAATTATTATCTTTCTCAAGGGTGACTTCTTTTAATTTACAGAATAGAACGCCACAACCTTACTTTACAATGCTATTACCATATATTAGATTGTTAGGTTAGACACCTTTAGTTATTAAAACTAATAAACGAAAAGTTCATTTATTCTGAACAAGTTTCAGGTTAGTTATGAGAACGTTAACACATGAAATCTTATGTCAGAATATTGTAATTCCTCTAAATAAATTTAAAACAGTGTTGAGTACTTATTGTATTATTGTTTCTTGCATCAGTATACAGGTGTATTATCCTATACTGTTAATAGCTGTGATGTTTCGTTTTATTAATAATAGATTACTGTCCACTATTTATTAACTGAATTCTTCGGGCGCCATCTTGCGTACTGCAAGAAATGAATTATTTTACAAATATATGTACTTACCATTTTTTCTCGGGTCTTTTCGGCGAACCCAGGAGATCAGAATGTTGTTTAACCAAATAAAGAAAACTTTATATGTTTCCTCATTAATTAAAATTTATTAACATTTCTAAAAAACGCACATAAAATGAAATTGAGAAAAAAAAACTTTTAATATAAAAATAAAATTTTAGTGTAAAAAGGAATCAAGATTTTACATAGAAATAATCTCTATACTCCTAGGATTAGTTTTACTACGGAAACCAGCACTTCATTACCTATTTATATAATTAAACAAAACCTCACACTCGCTCACATACTACCCCCACATTTTAAAATCTTTCCCTAAATTTCCCATTTTTATTTAATTTTCAAAAAAGAAAAAAAAACCAGCATTTTTTAATTATTATTTTGAATGTCTACTTTCCTGTTTATGAGTTCGACTCCTGGGGTGTCTCCTCATGGCGTGCACTGTTTTGCTGTTTTATAGTTCGCACTATCACATTTTATGGCCGAAAAACTGTTTGTATTTTAGATATAAATATAAAGATTCACATTTTTTATTGTATGCGGGCCCGCACTTTTACGTTTCGAAACTTTATGTCCCACTCGCGCGAGTGATGAAGTTAGACTGGGGGAGAACTACAAGCGCTAATTTGTGAAGCGGCTGTTGTAGGATGTTCAATTCTTATTGTCTTAGAGTTTGTATCACTCCGCCAGCTGCATGTCATCGTTATGTAACGGCATTTCATAACAAAGATCGTCTCTGACGTCAGATCGCCTGACGCTGGTTATATAACTTGTTTACACTGTTACATAATGTGTTTACTGGTTTCGTGTTCGTCATTTGTTGACCTTGGTACAGTTTGTCGGTTGTTTCTCGTTTTGAGAAAATATTCATAAGTAATTTTAACACAGCAGTGCTGCCACATTCACTTCCGTCGCAAATAATAAATTTACCGGTCGTTTATATGTTTGTCCCTATTACTGGAAAATGTTATTTATTAAAAAGAAAAATACAAACTTCTTTACATTGCCTCAGGTAGGCCCAAAATTGCCCCGCTACAATACCCCCTCAATGAGATATTTTATGCCGAAGCATAAAAAATCTCATTGACACATTCATACTTGCTAGAGGGATCAGCCAGGATATGTTGCCACAACCCCCTTTACGGTTTACAAAAAAATATAATCAACTCACCCTTGGTCCGGTGACTGTGACCGCATCTGCATGACAATACTGGACTTCTCTCTCGAGATCCCAACACCGTAGAGTCAGACAGATACTCAACGCCCCTGCTCTGACGCACTGGCCAGTTCAGGTCCGCCGCCACAGCATCACCAAACACTGAAACAACAAATCAAAATATCAAATAGTGGCCTTATACAACACCATATCCCCAACTGATCTGTTTCCACCTAGCGGTGCTGGTTTGCGCTAAGAAGCACTGGTTTTTTTTTTTTTTTTTTTTCTAACATATCAAAATACTTAACAGTAACAGGATAAAATTCTCTTACACTAACAAACACAATACAACATAAGAAAACAGTACATTAATAATTCATATTGTTATTATCTTAAATAAAGAATTTGTATTTAAAATTTATACACTTTACATCATTAAGTTTGCATATAAAATCATAAAATTTACCTTTTAATCTTGCTTTACTTTTATTAATTCATTTCTAAAAAAAAATTTTTTTTTTTTTTTTTTTCAATCATTGCAATTATAATTCCACTTCAATAACTTGTGTGATTCTACGTTATTCATCATAATTCACTTTATCAACTTGGCATTTACTCATAATCTTACCCCTTTTATTACTCTAACGCTCCCTTACAAAATCTTTAACTAGTATGACACCCCTCTATCAAAATCTACTAACCCTTCTCTACCTCTAACTACTTACTATTTTAACTCAATTCGCCACCTTCTCTCAATATATATATAAAAAAAAACTCTCTAACCCTTTGTACATAGGATACGTGTTTCCCCCCCCCCAAAAGCTCAATTCCCGTTCTCTGGTTCCTGGATTCTACCTAAGGCAACCCCTTCCCACTAAAACTATACCAAATCCCGTCCCAACCCTTATGTTGCGGACTCCCACACTACACTACCCCTACTACAAAATTACCATCCCCAAAATCTCAATCTCTTAACCTTACTACAACTTCAACAAAATAACATCATCAAAATAAACAACAATATATCACTCAAAACTCTACATAAATTCTCCATTTCTACTGTGTCTCCACTTATACTTCTCAAAATTCTATAACATTACATTAACTCAAAACAACATTACATTACTTCGTCTCTACTATTTCTTTAACTTTGGCTTCAATTTGGACAGATCTATATGTCCCACAAAAATTCAACTTGGACTGATTCAAACATTTTATTCAAACAATTACTATCACCCATTTCTATCTTTTGTAACTCATTGAAAATTTTAACTATCACGAATTTACTTAATTTTTTATTTAAAATCTACAAACACGTTGAAAACATATTATTATATTTTTATAATCCTTATTCCTAACATACTAAATGCAATTAACACAATAAGACATAATAAACACATTATAGGAAGTATTTAGTGCATCTATTTTTCAAATCAAAACAAAATTATTGAGTAGCAAATCATCATTATTAAAATGCAACAATTTTTTTAATACGTTATCCCCTGGATAACCTCCCAGCCACACACACTATGACCCCCCCTGGACTGTGGCGTCCAGTTGCGTCCACAAGGACTGAGGTTTTTGGAGGAATGTTACATCTCCGTGTCCTTGCTTCTGCGTTACATTTGAAAAGGTATAGATATCAACATATCTTTGTCTATAATTATGCGCCCCTAATACGGGTCTACCACCTGGCTCTGCTGTTCCTCCTCGAACAGAGTGGCAGCCGCTGTTCCATAGTTCCCGGGATTTCCCCTAGTTTCACCCCCCATTAATTTCTATTTTAGACCAATTTCAAGCCAGCTATGGTCAAGGGACTTGATATGACCATAGCTAACCGCTCGCCAAAACCACGATTAGTGCTGGTAAGGCAGTAATCGCCCGAAAATTCGGGGAAATCATCTCTTCCTTCAAGCATGTACACATCATCACTATTTATGCACGACACGGCAATTTATCAAAGTACAATATAAAATTATACAAAAGGGTGTGCCGTGCATTTTCGCCATGTTGGCCTCCGATGGAGGTAACACTCTCGGTTACCCCCAACACTTTCTGCTATCTACTGGGGCACATGCCACCCCAGCAACAGCAACTTACTAACTAATTAATTAAAATTCAGACTAAACTTTCAACCGTTGCAGTTCCACACTCCACTGTTCTATCACTTCATTGAGCACCAAACTACCCCCCAAAATTATCCCCACATCTTGTATTGATAACAAGTTTTTATTTTGCTACACCTTTTTCAAAACGTTCCTATACTCACTGATACTAAAATTTAACAATTATATTTGGTGACCTAATTCTAAAATTTCTTTAAATTTAAAATTATACACATCCAAAGTTTTTTTTTTTTTTTTTTTTTTTTTTTAATGCTATTTACATTGAAGGCTGACTCTATTGTGACTTACACTACGTCTAGGAAGGTCGCAGTCGCCTGAAATGCCGGGTCTTGCTGCAAAACGGATCGGCAACCGGTAGATATACTACGTGAATTCACGTCCCCCCTCTGAAACACACTACTCCCCCTATCCTACCATTTTTTCTACCCCGCTTTCTACCGTGCGCCAAACCGTCTTGCCCCAAAACTCGTCGTTTCGGGCTAATCAGAAAATATTGTCAAGGGCTCCACTTTAATTTTGCCCTTGACACTAAAATATTTAAATTTGTATGCACTGCCTTTTACTTAAATGCAGCCTCCATTATATACAACACTCTAAGGCAGTGCAGGCACGTGACAGGTACACCGAAACCGCTGCGCCTGGAGTGTATAAAAAATAATTTATGTCACGTACCTGTTGGGGTCCCCCTCCCCGTTCAAATGTGTAGTTAAGTTTTCTACTTTATACCAATTTTGGTGGAGCCGGACCATCGTTGTTTTCACCGCCCGAAGGAAGATCTGCCAACCATGGCCCGCCTCCGATTTCCTAATTCCACGGCCAGGACTGGTAAGATCGTGACCGCCCGAAAATGGGGGAGGATCCCTTCTGTAAACAAACAATAATATTTAAAAACTTATTTATAAACATAACACAATTAAAGTGACCTATATAACTTTAAATTCATCGCATTTTGAGTACCTACTATTTCTTGCGTCGCTGGGTTCCTCAGCACATACGCATTCTGCATTTTTATTTCTATAACTTCATAAGGTCCTTCATACAACAAGAAAAACTTCTTTATTTCTCTATCTTGAGCACTGGACAAATCATGTCTTTTTACTAACACTAACTGACCTACCTCATATTTGGTCCATTTACCCTTGGCATCATGTTTCTGTTTTCTTCGCTCTCCTCTCGTGAGTAAGTTCTCGTTGGCCAATCTAATTTTCATGTTCCTGTCCAAAACCTGACCTTCAGGTGGGTATGTGAAAAGTTGTTCCAATATCCTGGGCGGCCTTGTTCCCCTGATCAACTCATGCGGCGTAAATCCCGTGGACTCATGGGTGGTACAATTCAGCCACTCCTCTACTTTCTTTACGTAGGATGGCCATTCTGTGTGTTTGGCGTGACAGTACGCCCGAAATATCCTGCCAATCTCTCTCATCACCCATTCTGCTTGATTCGACTGAGGATGGTACACTGCCGTATGCTTGGGTATGATGCCTTCCCATCCAAGCGTCTGCCGCCACTTGCCGCTTATAAACTGTGGACCATGGTCAGATAATATAATTTTCGGTTTTCCAACATTGAGCATGTAGTCTTTTACTATTTTCTCACTGAGTACTTTACTAGTTGCTCTCTTAATGCTATATAACTTTACAAATTTTGAAAAAGTGTCTAGAACTACAAATACATATAACACACCACCTCTACCTCTGGGTAATGGTCCATATAAATCAACCGCAACTAGATCAAAAGGTTTATCTACTTTTATATAATTCATCTCCCCTTGCACTCTGTAATTTACTACTTTCGATTTTTGACATAAATCACACACTCTTAACACTTTTCTCACTCTCCTCTCCATATTCTTAAATATACATGACTCTTTCAAAATATTTGCACACTTCTTCGCACCAAAATGACCATACCTTATATGACAATCCCAAACAATTTTATCTGTTAATCCCTCGGGTATGACTAACCTCCAATCGCGCTCCCCACCATCTACTTTTTTGAACAAAATACCTTGATATACTTGAAATCGCTCATTATATTCAGATCCCTCTACATCTGTTTCTAAACTAACAATTATTCTACCCAATTTGCTATCAGATCTTTGCATGTTTTTAATATCACTTAATTCCTCACCAAAAATTCTATCTTCTCTAGTTAGTCTAAAAATTTCTATTTCTTTAAGATCCCTACCAGTTTTATTATCTATAACATCTCTAGAAAGTGTATCTGGTACCTTATTATCTGACCCCTTTATGTACTCCCATGAAAAGTTATATTCTTGTAAGGCTAATACCCACCTGGTTAATCGGCTATGTGTTAGCTTACATGAATTCAGAAAAGACAATGCCTTGTGGTCCGTCCGGATTATTGTAGTATTCCCGAGGATGTAGGTGCGGAACTTACCCACGGCGAACACGATACTTAGAAGTTCTTTTTCAGTGGTCGTGTAATTCTTTTCCGCCGATAACAACGATCTACTGGCGAAGGCGATCGTCAGGTGTTCCTTGTCGCAGCTCTCCTGGTATAACTCCGCCCCTAGCGCTACATTGCTGGCGTCGGTCTGCAAATAAAAAATCTTATTAAAATCGGGATGATTCATCATGATCATATGACTGAACTTTCTCTTAATTTCATTAAACGCAGCTCGTTCCGTATCGCCCCATCTCCACTGTTTATTCTCCTGCAATACAGCACTCAGTTTGGATGTTGTGTGCGCGTAGTTCTCCTGAAATTTCCTGTAAAAATTGCATAGACCTAAAAAACTCTGTAATTGCTTAATGTTTTTGGGTTCAGGGAATCACATTATAGCTTCTACTTTGTCCGGGTTGGCTAATATCCCCTCCTGTGTAATAATAAATCCTAAAAAGTGTATTTCTGTCTGCAGAAACTTAGACTTGTCCCAATTCACTGTTAAACCCCCTACTTGTAGCTTATCTAATACATATTCTATGTGTTCTAAATGTTCAGTGAATGTTCTAGAGGCTATCAAAATATCATCGACATATACAGTTAAAAAGTCTAAATCCTTAGGTTGCAAAATATTATCTAAACATTTGATAAAACTGGCAACACTGGTGTTTAATCCAAAAGGTAAGCGTTTAAACTGGTAATTCTTACCATTAAAAAGAAAAGCTGTGTATTTCCTGCTCTCTGTTGCTAATGGTACCTGCCAGTATCCAGCGGTCAGATCTAAAGACGTCATGTACTTAACTCCGCTAAACTTCTGCAAAATCTCATTTATGGGTTCTGGAGATTCCCTGTCAGGTATAATAATTTGATTAATTTTCCTAGCATCTAAACATAACCTTACCTTGCCATCCTTTTTTATCACTACTACCAAAGGGTTTGAATAAGGTGATACTGAGCGTTCAATTATGCCTCCCTGCATCATCCGGTCTAATTCCTCCTGGACAGCCCTCCTCTTCGAAAACGGCACCGGGTAGCTCCTCTGCATATATGGTGCGTGGTCCCGAACTTTCAACTCACAGATGTAGTCCTTCGCTTTCCCTGGTGATTCGTCAAACACCTCTCTGTACCGCTCCACAACTGCCCACAACTCCTGTTGTTGAGTATTTCCTACAATTGTATTTTCATTGAAAAATTTATCGGCTCTATCTGCCCATACACTATAATTACGCTCATGCATCTCTCTCTCCTCATTTTCTAGACTATCACTCTCTAGACATATATTTACTTTGGTCTCTATCTCTCTATCGCTTATCTGTTTATGTAACATTTTTATTCCCGTGACTTTAGCTTCATTTACTACTTTCTTAAACTCTATTCTGACTGGTTTATTCCCTTTTTCAAATTTTACTAGTTGTTTATTGAAATCTATTACGGCTCCGTTTCTTTCCAAGAAATCATTTCCCAATATTACATCTAGACTTAACCCTTTAACTACTAGAAAAGTGTTATCAAATTCAACTTCATTTATTAAAATATTTAATTGTACTTGTCTGGTTATTCTTTTACTTCTCACCCCAGTTACCCCCACTACTGTAACCCCGGCAACTGGCAATGACGGTATATTCTTGTTTAACTCTTTTAATTCACCCATGACATTTTCAGAAATTACTGAGATCTCGCTACCGGTATCAATTAAAGTTTTATAATTCTTACCTTCAATGTTAATTGTCACCTCAGTCAATCCTGCTCTGCGTTCCATCACCTTGTTCTCCTCTTCTTCTAACACTTCCTTCGCCATGTCCATCTTGATAACGTTATTATGGTATCTGTTGATTATTTAGACCCTCCTGTTTTCCGTAGACAATGGTTCGGCCCGCTTCTCCATTGTCCTCCCTAGTTTTCCGTGGAGGGACCCGCCACAGCTGGATGATTTCCCCCTCTCCCTCTGTTATAATGTCCTCCTCCTCTCGGCACTCCTCTATGAAATTCTCCTCCTCTCGACTGTTGATTTGGTGGTGGGTTTGCTCGCTCGTTCCTGGCGCACTCCCTGTTCCGATGACATCTGAAACAATTTGTTCTATTAGCATAATTGTCGGTTTCACATGTTCTACACCTCCAACTCTCACCCCTGTTATCAAAACTTCCTCCCCACGCTCCTCTATGAAAACTCTGTGTACCCCTGTTCTGATAGTAATTATTATTATTATTATGGTGTGGTACTACTGGTGTGTTTGGACGTCGCCCTATGTCGCGTTCCCCTATATTCTGTAGCACGTCTAGCATGCTCTCTAATTCATTGATATTTGTAATCTCTCTAGTCATTAACGTGATTTGCACCTCTCTGGGCAGGTGTTTGCTAATATGTCTTACAAATGATCGGAATGGTAACGGTGGCTCTAGATACTTAGCTTCGTTATATATCATCATTACATATATGGTTAGGTGGTTATTACTCCTACCAAAATTCCCAGTACCCATTATTTTACTTCTTAAGATTTCTTGGTCTTCTTCTGACCAATATTTGTTTCGAAAAGCTACTTCAAAATCTTCGTAACTATCCCATTCGGTATGGTGTACTTCCGACCATATCTCGGCACTACCTTTAAAACTTTTGATAATCTTCAGCAATTTAACCTCCCAGCTACTACTATTAAACCGATTAAACTCCCTAACTCTATTTAAAAATTGCATTGGATGTACTCTACGATTGTCACAATTAAAAGTTTCTAATTCTATTTCATTATTTGTATCTCGTGTCATAAATATGTGTTCAGTAACATTGTTTACATTTTGATTTTTTACTAAACTTAATTCATCTCTCATACTACTAATGTTTTGTTCAAGTGAATATAATTTTTTGTCATTACTATATTCAGACTGTACATTATTTTTTGATATTACTTCAATAGATTCATTTACTGCTTGTATTTCTGTCTTATAATTACTTTCAATTTCATTTATTTTAGAGTCTATCTTATTTTGGTGTTCATCAATATTTTGACTAATTTTTTCAACTGCCATTACTACGCTACTCAACTTACATTCAGTTTCAATATTACATTTATTAATTTTTGATTCTATGTCATTGTTATACTCATTCATTGAATTTATTAATATCATTATTTTCATTGATTTGCTTCTCAACTCTATCTATCTGGCTATCTATTTCATTAAATTTGACATCTGTCTTTTGTATTGAGTTATCTAACTTGGTCTCTACTTGATTAATTTTATTAGTAAATTCTACTTTGGTATTTTCACAATGTTTATTAATTTCTTGTATCTCACTTTTCAACTCGTCTTTCTGTTCATCTAATTTGTTATAGATTTGGTTTTTTAATTCTCTAAAATTACTGTCTTGTTTTTCTAAACTATTGTACATCATATCATACAATCTTGCTAACATAGTATCATTATCAGGTTTCTTATTTTGATTTCCTAAAATAGGTGTTGAATGAATCTCAACTGTCTGTATTATTTTTGACTCCTCAAGACTACTGTCAGTTGTTTGAATTCCGGAGTCGCTACTTATTTGATTTGCTATCTGACTATCAGATAAACTGATATCATTATTATGTGCCATTTTTCTTAAAATCTTTTATATATATTTCTTTATAAAATCTTACCATATGTAACGCATACTTATCATTAAAAAAAAATATTCTACTCACCAATATTAAACATAACCTTTTACGTCTATCTTACGTACATACGTAAATACAAATTCCAAACAACCATTCTGTTCTCCCAAGTAGGCCTATATTTATATAATTATATTATATAAATTGTCCCTACATTCGGAAGCCAAATGTGATGTTTCGTTTTATTAATAATAGATTACTGTCCACTATTTATTAACTGAATTCTTCGGGCGCCATCTTGCGTACTGCAAGAAATGAATTATTTTACAAATATATGTACTTACCATTTTTTCTCGGGTCTTTTCGGCGAACCCAGGAGATCAGAATGTTGTTTAAACAAATAAAGAAAACTTTATATGTTTCCTCATTAATTAAAATTTATTAACATTTCTAAAAAACGCACATAAAATGAAATTGAGAAAAAAAAAACTTTTAATATAAAAATAAAATTTTATTGTAAAAAGGAATCAAGATTTTACATAGAAATAATCTCTATACTCCTAGGATTAGTTTTACTACGGAAACCAGCACTTCATTACCTATTTATATAATTAAACAAAACCTCACACTCGCTCACATACTACCCCCACATTTTAAAATCTTTCCCTAAATTTCCCATTTTTATTTAATTTTCAAAAAAGAAAAAAAAACAGCATTTTTTAATTATTATTTTGAATGTCTACTTTCCTGTTTATGAGTTCGACTCCTGGGGTGTCTCCTCATGGCGTGCACTGTTTTGCTGTTTTATAGTTCGCACTATCACATTTTATGGCCGAAAAACTGTTTGTATTTTAGATATAAATATAAAGATTCACATTTTTTATTGTATGCGGGCCCGCACTTTTACGTTTCGAAACTTTATGTCCCACTCGCGCGAGTGATGAAGTTAGACTGGGGGAGAACTACAAGCGCTAATTTGTGAAGCGGCTGTTGTAGGATGTTCAATTCTTATTGTCTTAGAGTTTGTATCACTCCGCCAGCTGCATGTCATCGTTATGTAACGGCATTTCATAACAAAGATCGTCTCTGACGTCAGATCGCCTGACGCTGGTTATATAACTTGTTTACACTGTTACATAATGTGTTTACTGGTTTCGTGTTCGTCATTTGTTGACCTTGGTACAGTTTGTCGGTTGTTTCTCGTTTTGAGAAAATATTCATAAGTAATTTTAACACAGCAGTGCTGCCACATTCACTTCCGTCGCAAATAATAAATTTACCGGTCGTCTATATGTTTGTCCCTATTACTGGAAAATGTTATTTATTAAAAAGAAAAATACAAACTTCTTTACATTGCCTCAGGTAGGCCCAAAATTGCCCCGCTACATAGCTAAAATGTAAACAATATAATTATATGCACCGTACTCCTTGGTTATTAATCACAATGATTATTTATTAACACTTCTAACGATCTAATTCAATGATCGTGGTTACACTTCACTTTATTTCGCACATGAACGATTTTATTTTCTTCTTGATAGACTACTGCCTTGGTTATGTATGGTACTTAACCTTGTTCTTTAACACGCACATCTAGTAAAAGCATCACTACTATTATCGATGCACTGAGATTGAATTATACTTCTGCCTTCTCGTTGATTATTAAATTTTTGATGATAAATCGGCCTGGATTAGTTGTTGTTAGTTGAGTGGAAATAGACAAAATGCCCTCTGTTTACATTTGCGATAGTTTATATACATTTTTTAGAAGTCCGCTTGGCACTGTCGGCGCGCTTCTAAAGTCATCCGTGATTGGTTGGAAATTATGTCATGATGACGTAATTCTATTTATAGGCATTACATCTTTGTATTTGGAGCGTCACTTTCACTTTTGTTATTATTTCTTCGTATTTATTCGAGATTCACTAAATTTATGATGCTAACGTTTACATCTCAGTTATTACAATTCCAATTCGGGTTCTATTACTATCATTGTAAAGCTTGTTTATTTATCTTTATTTTGACATGGCTTGATGCCAGTTTGGTCATAGTTTTCATTAACATTCCTTTATTTTAAACTAACTAATGCATTGTTTACATTCGTCGTCTGCTAAACATTGCAGATCCGACTAATAACTTTTTTCTAATATTTGTTTAATTATTCTTAATTTATAATTTGAACATGATTATTTGATTAAAAAGAACACCTTACTATATATAAATGCTGCATCCAGCTGAACAATATTAATTATCTGTTTACATTTGTTGATTTTCTAACATCAACTTCCATATTTTACTATTTTTACTTTAACATGTCCTTCTTATCTCTTATTCTTATAACATCACACAAGTAGTGGTGTTTTACATTCTTTTTGGCATTATCATTATTTTACTCCCCTATGCTTAGTAGGGATTCTATCTGATTCTTATTTTCATGACTTAAATTGGTCCTTGGATTTCGTTGTCCATGACGTGTCCGTTACTTAACTAAATATCACTATAATATTGACGACTCGGAACACTAAGTTTTTTATAAGTAAAAACGTAAAGTTTTACCTTACAGCCTAAACCGGCTTTCACCTATAGAAGGCTTCATCAGAGGCCTCTTCAATATTATAGTGATATTTAGTTAAATTGGTCATTCTGAGTTTGTTATCATTATTTTACAATGTTTTGTTCCCTGACTATTATTACCTTTCTGTACACATTTTATATACTTATAATGTTACCTAAACACATTCAGTGTTTACATTTATTGTTATTCTTAATTTATTATAATACATAATTGGCTTTCTCATTATCTTTTATGTTTATGATTATTCCTAGCATCGTTCTTTGTCTTTTTCAAATTATTGGTTTGACATGGGTCAGCTAATGTGCTGTTTTTATTTATAATATATGGTACAAATATTATTCAAGTCATTTCTCATTTTACTTATTCTATTTGATTTTATTCATCAAAGGTTTTTATTGAGCTCACTTAACAGTTTATGTGGGAAACTTGTCTTGTCATTTCGTCTGTGTCATTCTGTTTGTTTGTGTTGTAGTGTCATTTTATGCAGATAGTGGATTTACCACTGTTCACTTTAATTTCTTCTCTCCTTTCATTCTTTATTGGTTTATTATTTTTACTGTTACTTTCTTCCTAGTTACTCATTTATAGTTCTTTCAGTATCATTCACCCTTCTGGTGTTTATTATTATTATGGAACATTTTGTGGTGTTACAATATTAATAAACGTCTAAAAGAAGTTGATGAACATTGTAGTACTATTGTAAAACAATTACAAGATGAAGTAAATGAAATTAGAAAGAGAAAAGAGAGGAGAGAAAGTGGATTAAAACAGGTAAGCGATTTTGATAGTGAAAGTAATAACGATGATAGGTTGACAGACAATGCTGTTAGTTTAAGTGCAAAACAGGTGACAGTGGACAAGGTAAGAAATAGTGTTAATTATGATGATGTTAACAATGGTGAAATAATATTGAATAATAATAAAGAGGCAGTTGAAAATGGGGTATCTAAGAATGATACGGTAAATACCGGTAATAATAGTGATGATGAGAGTGTAAATTTAGTAGATGTTATTGAGGGGGTAGTAGTCAGTGTTCATGAATTAGAAAGAGAGTGGAGGGCAAATTTTTCCCGTGTTGGTAAAGTAAAGGCTTCACATGTGTTTAGGAAGGACGAGAGTTCCTTCAGTGTATATTTGGAAGACAAAGGTCTACAAATAATTCCTTAGTTGTTATAATGTACCTGGTAGAGCCAGATGGTGTTGTAACAAAGTTGTATTGGCCTCTGCATGGAGTGAAAGTGTGAAATGTGGTTGGGAAAGTGATTATAAAGAGAGTGAGAGAGTAATAGAGATGTTCAGATTAAATAGAGGTTATGAAGAGTTAGTTAAGTGGTTAAAATTTGAGAGAGGAAACTATATGAAAGACTTATGTGTTGCAGTAAATGTTGATGATTATTTTGATGATACCATTGTCGGTAATAAGCCCTTACCTTGCGATGTAATTGATGTAGTAGATGAATATGATGATGAGATCATAACTTACCTGGGGATAACGAATAATACTAAGGGCGACTTGAATATAACTAATGTTGACAAATTTTATGAGATAATAATAAGGAAGAATCCTATAGATTATTATGGTATAATGAATAACACAGATTTAATGGGGCATTATATTAAAAATAAGAATATAATGTATGTAAATAAGAATGAAAATTGTTATGTTAAAATCAGATTAATTTTTGATAAGGTGGTTAGACATTTATTGCTAATGAACATTTAATTATTTTAGTTTGTGGTATAATTACTTGGCTAACTTATGTAATGAGGTGTGGTAAACAATAATAGGATATGATGTAGAGTGTAAATAAATTTGTAGTGATGTTAAATATACTTACGTAGTAAGGGTATGTTGTTGGTATGTATATTGTATTGTGTATATAAGCAATGTTTGTAATTTTAATTGATTTTATGACAGTAATAATATTTTATTTGAATGAACTATTGACATTTATGTAATTATTATGATTTTATAATGAAAGTAAATGATTAAAAAAAAAATGTTGTAGGAGTTTGAGTAATGATTTGTTAATGATGCATAAAGCAGGAATTGATTTCAATAAACAGGTATTAGAGACAATAGAGTTTCAGATATAAAAGTGATACAAAAACGGGTACACAATAGGTACACAGTAGTGAGAGAGAATGTATGTAGAGAAAGCGAGAACGGTGAAAGTGAAAAGAGAGTATAAGAGAACAGGGCATATAAGTTTTGTAGTGAGGGTAGGGGTGTAGGGAGTCCCCAACGTAAGGCGTTGTGGTGGGCTGTGGAGAGTTTTAAAGAATTGGCGGAGTTACCATGGTAGAGCCAGGAACTAATAAGGGCGTGAGTGTAAGGTAAGGGAACACATCCTACGTACAAAGAGGTTATAAGGTGGCCTATTCTAAAAGAAGAGGTTCAAGTAGAGTTAGAGAAAATGGTGGAGGGAAATATTATTGAGAGGTCGGTGTCACCCTATTTCAAATCCGCTAGTTGTTGATAAAGAAAGATGGGAGAGTGGGAGTAGATCTAAATGCCCATAGATAAAACAGATTATTATTCCTGAAAGGGAGTCACTCGTTTATTAATAGATGAAAATATGATATAGTAATTCAGAATAGAAGGTATTATGTAACAGTTGGAAGATTTAATTGAAAAATTGAAATTAAAGTTGTAAAGTTTATAATTTTTATGCAGATTCAGAGTTGAGATGTTAATGTAATAATGGAAATGTTCATTTTGAGTGTTTATTATGTAGTATTATGTTTATCATGTGAAACATAAAATGTTCAATTGAGTAGGATGTAAGTGTGTATAGATATAAAACATGTATTGTATGTTTTAACTGTAGATTCCCCATTTTCGGGCGGTCACGGTTCCACCGAACCCTGACCGTGGATTTGGCTTGTTATTATGCTAAATTGGTGAAATTAGAAATACAACTGGGGGTAGAATCAGGGGACTCTAATATGATATAACTTTGGAACATGGCTATACACCTATAGGAAGGGTGATAGACCAATTAAGGGTTCATGAATATTATTTTAGTAGGATTACTGGTATCCGGGATACCAGTAATGCCAAATTTTGTGTAACGCCAAAGCAAGGATAGGGGAGAAATAAAAGAAAAAAATGTTCACCCTTCCGTTTCAGTCCTTGTGGAAGCAACTGGGCGCTACAGTCCAGGGGGAGTAATAGTGTGTGTGGAAGGAGGAGTTTAAGATGTAAAATGAAAAATGAAATAGAGAGAGTGATGATTAAATCACAATATAACAAATAATAATATAGTGTTAAATTACACATATGGTTGACTATACGTATAATATTGTATAATTGTTGATTTTTAGATTCATTATGTATTGTATACAGGTTGTAAATAAACTGGTATTGGAAATAAGTATACTAATCGGTTAATGAAATTTTTATTCTTGATTTTAATTTTTCTTATTATATTTAATTAATTTAATTTTTTAATTTACTTTAATTGGTTTTATTGTTTTATTGTCAGTGTTCAATTAATAAAAATACTGATTAATGACTGTGTATACTCTGATGAAGAATTATTTGTTTCTTCAAGTTAAATAGATTGTCTTGGGCACATCGATTGTTTGTAGCAGCCAGTTCAGTATCTGTACTTCTTCTGCTCGTTCCTTTCCTTCAGAAGTTCACGTTCAGCAGTTAATAATTAATGTAATTTAAATTATGTCTCAAATAATCAATAAAACAATGTTTAAAACAATAATTAAGTTTATTAGGTTCAAAGTAATTATTTGAATTGCCGCGACTAACTAGAGTCTGATTCGAGACTAGTTTCCAGGTCGATTATTACGTATATAAAAGTATTCAAGTTAAATTATTATAGTATAAGGGTTCTTTTAACTGTAGAAATAGTCAGGAAAGGCAAGAGAATTCAATACTTACAAATTATAAAAACGTATTCATTAAACAGACAAAATAATAAAGTATAGTGTATATAAAAATTTAATGTTTACGATACAGATGCTTGCTTCAACGTCACTCATTCTCTCCCGTCAGCCTGTGCGAATTACAAGATGGCTGCCTCCATGTTGTTCTGCTATGTCAATTCAGCTCCGAGATTTCACTTCAAATAAACGTATCAGTTGTCTAATTCCTCCTCTGTGATGCCGCTATTGGAATATCCACAAGTTGTAGTGTGTAGTTGTATTCATCCACTGGATTTTGTTCGGTAACAGTTGTGTTGTGTCAAATGGTTCCCTTCAATCAGTTCTGGTTATATGAGTTTAATTTCATTCTTCAGTCGTGTCCATACGTAATGACAGCTTGATTTAGTATTATTTAATTTAGTTTAAGGTTTCAGTGACCGATATTATAGTATTCTTTACTTTAATTTATATTCTCTTTATCTTTTTATAAATTCATTATACCATCCAGGGTGACCACGAGGAATAGGGCGTTTTTTAAAAAATTATACTCGGTTAATGTTGAATTGAAAAATTATTTATTGACATAAAAATGTAGTACAATGTATGCCATTAAGTTATGTTTGGAAAATAATGTCTGAGAGATGTTTACCTTCTTCATCGATGCACTCTTCCACTCTGCCTTTGAAGTTCTCCCACGCTCTTTCCAATGTTTGCTGATCAATCAGTTGGATCTCACATCGAATCGCATCTTTAAGTTCCTCTAATGTGCGAGGTTTGGCCGCATAAACACGAGATTTTAAGTAACCCCAGAGGAAGAAATCACATACTGAGGTCTGGAGAACGCGGAGGCCAAGGCACATCTCCATACCGGGAAATAAGACGACTGGGGAAGGTACGCCGAAGCAAGTCCATACATATTCTTGCAGTATGGGCTGTTGCACCATCTTGTTGGAACCAAATGTCATTCGTGTTTAGTCTCCTCCTCCTACGCAACTCTCTTAGGAAAAAGTTTCTGTTCATTTCAGTGTACCGGTCAGAATTTACTGTCACTGTAAGCCCACCATCCTCGAAAAAATAGGGACCGATGACACAGCGGCGCGATATCGCACACCACACTGTGACTCGTGGTGAGTGCAGAGGGCGTTCGTGGAGCTGTCTGGGATTTGTCTCTGCCCAGTACCGACAGTTCTGCTTGTTAACTTCCCCGCTCAAATGAAAGTGAGCCTCATCTGACATGAAAATTATGACATCGTTGCTTTCTTCAATCAGTTGCAGCATCTGTACAGCGAAATCTTCATGCTTTTTGTAGTCCGCTTCATTCAATTTCTGCACGAACATGATTTTGAATGGGTGAAACTGTAACTGAAACTTTAAAATTTTCCTGACCGATTCACATCCCATGCGCAAAGCAAACGAGTGCCGACGAGCAGATCGACGTGGACTCTGTAACAGCGCTGCTCTTACCCTTTCCACATTTTCTGGCTTCCTTACTGTCCGAGCAGACCCAGGTGGTTTTATTTTCATCAACGATCCTGTTCTTCTTAAGTTGTCGACCCATCTCAAAATCTTTTTCGGTTGGGGACCGCACCGTGTCGCTCAATATTGAAATGACGCCGGAAAAGACGTTGGGTTGCTGTCACTGACTCACCGGTTTTCACAAAACTATCGTACGCAAATACGCGGTGTTGCAACGTCCACTGCTCCATTGTGACTGAAACAGCATACCTTTGCGAGCTCAAGGCCGTCAACTCAGTCTCCCTCCCACCAACCACTGTCGAGTACAGTCTCAATCAAAAACGCCCTATTCCTCGTGGTCACCCGTATATCTTGGTTTGTGTTAGTTAAAAAATTCTGTTCATATTTTTCTGAAACGTATTCCGACACGTCCGTTCTGTTTGGGTTTTAACGATATTTGTTCCTTCATATCGAAAATTCTATAAGATTTTGGTCTCATCTCTCATTGTTCCCAGATCAGCTGTTTCATATCTAATAATTCAATCTTATAGAAAAAAATGTCATATTTTATATTTAATTGGCTATAAATTATTTGTTTAGTACTTTTATGTAATTCTAATTATAGAACAATATTCCTGCTTTTATTTTACACAAGTTAATATTAAATTTGACTTCTTTTGGTTTGAATTAAGCTTCTTAATTATATTTTTTGAAATTTATCTCTAGGCCTTATTTTGTTTCACATAATTACCTATTATATGGTTTACTTTATGTTTTATGTTACAATTTTACTCTCATTCTATTACTAATTAACTATTTGTAATTTACCTTTTATATCTGGCTATTATTCTAAACATTTAACAAATTATTTGCATTTTACTAGTCCTGGCTTTTTGCTTTTGGCATTTTCTTGTACAATCACCATTTAAGTCAACTTTACACTTTGATTCTTTGAATCATTATTATAGGTTGTTGTCATCATTATTATAAAGTATTTGTATTCTGAATGGGATAATTTATATCAATTTGGTCTAGGTTCTGTTAATTTATATTCTCTGATTTGGTTTAGATGGTCAAAGTTGAATTTGTCTTGGTCATCAATTTTCAATTTTCCTAGCAATGTTATTATTAATTCATCTTATTAGTTTTATATTTTTGATTCACTATTTATGGGTCGTTTGAATTATTATTTTGCCTTTCCTTACTTCACAAAATTACAACATTAATTAACATGATTCAAATACAATAAACTCTTACATATTAACATCTAGTATTTCCTACTATCAACATATTCTGTATGGTATCACACAAAAATAATAACACATAATAATTATATAAATAAACACATTAAACCTTTTATATTAATGATTGTCTCTTGTTGTCCTTTTTTGAAAACTGGTTTGGGGTGTTCCCCTTAATCACTTTTATTTTAATTATAATTAATTTTACATCATTTCTCATTATTTGTATTGGATTCTCTTTTTTGGGCTAGTTGTTTCATTTAAGTTGGTATAGCTGATATAGTTTAATTTCTTTTTAATTATTTGTTTGCTGCTATAGAGTTTTCTGTCTTTACAATAGGTTTTTTGGGTATCTTGATATTATTTCATTTTAATTCATTTGTTGTCTGTTAATCCGCACTACTCCATATCTTGAGAGTTGTCATTTTAATTTATTTGTTCTGGGCTGTTACTCCTTCCTACTCCGTATCTTACTGGGTCTACTAATTATTTTACTGAGATGATATTCATAATATTTGTTTTTTAACACATTTTGGCTATAAATTGACTATATGTAAATTCTTTGAATCGATTTGTCTAGTTCTGTTAAGTCCTTTTATTGATGATTGTAATTACTTTTTTCTGCTACTTTTATTTAAATTGATATTACTCCTTCCAGATGACTTCTTCCCTTCTTTTCCTATATGATCTTAATTTGTAGAATAAGGTAAAAACTTCGTTGTGCTACAAGGTTAATACTAAAGAAATTAAGAGATGAAATGAGATGTTTAAATAAAAGAATGATAGGAAGTGGTTATTTAAATTCTGATTGGAATCAGGAAAATATTTTGAATTTGGAATAAGAATTTCTAAGAGATGGTCACGTAAAATGTTTGAATTAAAATATATCATATTAGGTTAAGGAGTTCTGTTAACCTATAATGTGTGCTAGAATTTAAGAAAAGCCAGTACTTCATAAAAAGGCTAACCAGTACGAATAAAAGGAAAACAAATCCGTTCAGGATCTGGAAAAGTGTAAAGCCTGTTGTTAAAATTTTTGATTTGATTGTTTCAGAGGTGGCGACCCTGTGCTGACGAGCGTGTCAGGGCCGGGGCGTCTAGTGCCTGCCTGGCTTTGCGGTGTTGGGATCTTAACAAGAAGTCCAGTAAAGTCATGCAGGTGCGGCCACAATCACTAGATCAGGGGGGTAAGTTACCCATGGTTAATAAAATTTAAGGGGAGTCATGGCGCCATATCCGGACTGATCCTGTTAGGTTATGTCAACGAGAGTTTTTATGCTTCGGCATAAAACCTCTCATTGAGGGGGTATTGTGATGGTACATACCGGGTCACAGGTGTAAACGGGGTTCAGAGTTTTAATCAGGTCAAAATTAGGACTAAACTCATTTTACTTTGTAATCCATGTGAAACAGTGGTAGAAGAAACTATAAGGAATCAGAGTGTGCCTTGTAAACAAGTGAATCAAAAGTTATTTTTAGCTGTGTCTAGCCAGAGTGGAGCCGATCGAACCCAAAAGTGGCCTCAACATCGCAATTATCGACTGTCGTCACCACCATAATGACGTGAAACAACATTTTATACCTCTGGAACATAAGAAAACACAGTGCTAAAACGTCCAGAAGTATACGATATGACGTCGCCAACGTGGAAGGAGTATCACGTGACCCACAAATATATTGCCCGCACGGAGACCAAATTCATTCTGTTCTGCTCCACATTTAAACCGGCCAGTTGCATATAATTCAAGTCCATGGACAAATCAGATTTGGAACCTTAAACCAGTTAAAATGTAATTCAACTATAGTAATATCAGTACCAAGTGTCGACAGCCAGTGACGAATAAATTAAACAGTTCCGGAATTGTGTTCGTGAAATTTACAGCAGCAGTTAGCGGACGAGCAATGGCGCCTCACAATGGATAACTCGTCAAGATAAGTACAAAAGACCTAGGCAAACTACAAAACAAAAAAAATAATGATAATATTAAAATAAATATTTAATGATAATATTTTTAAAATAAAAATAATATTTTAAAATTAATAGGGGGGTTTTAAAGAATGAAAGCGAGCGTGAATATGAAGTACTGGTGAGCCTTATTAAAAAATAAGTAAATGTAGTTCTGTTATTCATTATGTATGTTCATTAATGTGGTCTATGAATCACCAGAGATATGGGGCAAACCCCGTTAATGTTTTAATTGCAAATAAAATACTAAGTTCAGTTTACAACGACCACGTGTTAATGTAAATTATTCAAATGGTACCTCAGTCTGTTTACGCCATTTAATCCTCGCCTAATGGACTCTGGGGTTTCTGGATACAGGTAAGAGTTGGAGTGTCAAAGGTAGGTGGTATTTTGGGAGGGAAGTTTGAAAGGTTAAATAATCAAAAGTTTGGAAAGTCACACGATTTATCTCATTGTAAAGAAAAACCAGCAGTTTATAAAATGGAAAATAAGTTTTGGAATAATGTCCATCACATAGCTTTCAAAACACTCTGCTGAATAAGTTCTGCTGCAGTGTGTATAATTGTCTGTAAAATTTGAATAAAGGTAACTCCCCATAAATTATCTTTCATACATGAAGTCTTTCACACATCACTTTTCCACTTGCAATAATACATTTTAAAACACATTATGATATGCTATTAAAGGTGTTAAATAACAGTTTGCATGGAAGTTCCAAGGTCTCTTCTAAATTTTATTTCAGTCCTAGGTTCATGTCACTTGGATTTCCATAAAGAAAGGCGAGACTTTTTCACACTTTTCAGTTTTGAGGGATTCTGAACTATGTAGCCTGCCGGTAGATAAATTAAACATTCTTTTGCAACATTTAGATTGATCTTACTAGAAATGTCTTCCGAGTCATATACTCCAAGGCCTCTTTGTCTTGTGCTACTAAGACCTGGTCATCCGCGAATTGTAATGTGAAAATATGGGTTCCATCTATTGGAATTCCCATACCTCAGAACTAACTGGAACTTTGGTAACTTTGGAAGATCATAGATGAATACGAGAGCTGGGGACTGTCAATAAATCTAGAAAAGACGTTATTTATGAGTGGGAGGTACTGAAACCAACTTGCAATTGAAAAATAATAAAGAAATTGAAAATTGCCAGGCATATAAGTACTTAGGAGTATAGATAAAGCAGGATGGCAGAGATACAGATGAAATAAAGGGAGAGAGTAGGCATGGGATGGAGGGGTATGAAAAGGCTGAATAGTATATGGTGGCATGACCAGATAACTAGAGGAAGGAAATTACAGATATACAATACTATCATAAAGAGTATTCTGTTGTATGGTGCTGAGAGTTGGAGAATGACAAAAGTGGACAAAAGGAAAATACTAGCTGTAGAGATGGATGCACTAAGGAGATCATGCAGAGTATCCAGGTGAGAGAAAATAAGAAAATAAGAGATTAGAGAAATGATAAATGTGAAACATGCAGTAGTAGACGGAGTAGAAAGAAGGCAGTTAATTTGGTTTGGACATGTTAAATGGATGGGAGGAGAAAGGTTGCCAAAAAGGATAATGGAATGATTACCCCCGGAGAACAGGAAGAGGGGAACACCCAGATGATCATGGGGAGAGAGTATCCAGAAAGCTCTAAGTGCGAGGAATCTGACAGAAGAACATTGTCAGGATAAAAAATATTAGAGAGAAAGTCTGGAAATTGGACAGCGACGACAGATGCTATAAACCGATGTTATATATATTGTAACTCTACTTATATGCGTTGTTGTTGTGTTGTGTGAGTGTATGAGCACCTACCTGCTATCCGATCTTGCGGTTTTCTTCCGACTAGGGCGTGTGGATTTTGGATTTGATTTCGCAAGTATGTAATCTCGAATATATGACAACAGCACACTAAATAAGTTACTTTAAAAGTGAAGAGTTTTGTGAGGTTGGTAGGCTCCGTAGTACTGCAATAAAAAAATAAATATGGGGTAATAAAATGGTGTTTATTACTCCAATAACACACAAGAATAAAATGATTATATGATCAAATATCCTTACAGTCTAAACAATAAATAGATCTTGAATAATGTTTTTTAAATGGTTGATAATTTTAAGAAGTTGAACTCGTTATTTTGAAGAGTTAATTTCAACTGAAAATTTAATTAATTACTTTACTTTAATTTAATTAAATTGCTTTAAAATTAGATTCAAATGAAAATGAAAATGAAAACTCTAAAGTTAATTGAATATATTCCAAAATAAACTAGGCGTGACAGTCTAGTTCACGTCCCTTTATTTACTAGTGACTTGACTCTCGTATACTGCAGTATGAGCAAATTATTTAATTGTTTGTTAAGATTTGTATAGCGCTTTCTGTTTTAACTCTATTAATTCTTAACTAAAGCTTACTAATTACTTATACTGGCTATACAGATTATCACAAATGAATTATTCTTATTTACTAGAGTCTTTGATTTGTGGCACCTGAATGATTTAAATTACAATGATTTTAATTGAAAAAGAAAGAAAATTTAACGTTTGAAAAATAGATAACTTGATTTTGCTTTCCTGATTTTGAAGTGGATCGTAGAGATGCTCCAGATGTTCCTCGCTGTCCTTGTCCAATCGGCTAGAGATAGTGATCTACTTGAGCGTCCTGGGTTTCGGCGTTGAGCTCGGAAATCAGCAACCTCTCCTCTCCTGTTATTTGTTGAAGTTTTTACGTCTGCGGCTTTCTGCGAGAACTGCTTCACGTCCCTCATCGATTCACGTTCCACGTCAGCGTGTGTGTGTGTGTGTGTGTGTGTGTGTGTCGTTCGAGTGGTAGCTCTGCTCGTCAGCTGATTCACCAATGGTTTAGACGGCCTCTCTGTCGTATTCTTGAAGTAAGGTCTTGTAGTCTTGTAGATCTCTTGCGTGCTTACGACCACAGCTTGTAGTGCACAATAAGCTTGTTTGTTGAAATGAAGAGTATCTTGACTGGATGCTGTAATTACGAATCGTTACAGTTGATCTGTGTTATAATGTTCGTAATTATGCGTGTTGACCACGTAGAGTCTTCAGATGAGTCTTCACAAAACTATGGTTTTGAGACGATCGAAGAAATACGTCTGTTCTTCTCAAATACTGACAGTAGAGTGTTCGGTCAGCCCCAAAACTCCGCGCTGGTTGGGATTTCTTCAAATGATTTGATTGGCTGACACACTCTCCCTACTATACAAAATTTGAATCACCTTAGTCCGTGAGAACGAAATTAGTTTCCCACAGACGGAGAATTTATATTATTACTAATATTCTTAACACAACGGAACTGAATTGTCGCTCCGGATTTCCTGTGACAGTTTTAAATTGCAATTTTCTTGGTTGCAAACCAAGTTGTGCTAATTCAAAAATATACAATTTGTTGGAAATTCTTATAGTTATAACATATTAAAAGCTCATTAATGTAGCTCAGTTATTACAGAAGTTATTCACATTCAATTAATTAACTCTGTTATTATTTATTTATATTGCGTAAAATTCGCACACCTTATTATTAATATTTCGGCAAACATTTTGGCTATAATGGATTTCGCCTTAATTTACTGGTTTCCGAAATATTAATAATTGAAAGTTTGGGGTGTGGTCGTCTTCTTTCCACAGCGAGTTGATTATGTAACAGCCGCGTGTGCGTCTTTTACAATGCATTATTATGATCCGCTATTACATACGAGTGGAGTTTCGACTATTAAAATTTATTTAAACATGAATATAGTATACATTCAACATATAACTCCAAATAAATGATATTTGGTCCTGTTATAATATATTTATAAATTTTACTTTCTATCTCATTTTTGCTTCTTATCTATATTCTTGGTTCATGGCTAATAACTTGGTAATTTTCTGTGGATACAACTTAGCTGAAGCTGATAAAATTATAAAAAGAACCTGTTATTGAAGATCATCACAGCTTAATGAACTGAGAATGGCAAAATGACATTACAAAGGCCCTGATTGAATTTACTTTGTCGTCTGAATTGTTATTCTAAAGTTCATGTGAAAGCAAATATAGGCATGAAAGCATAACCGACAGCCTTTTTAAAGTCCTGTATAACATAAAAATAAAGCATAGTAATGGAATCCAAAATATCTGTAAATAAATGTAGTAGTATATTAAGATCATATGTAGTTTCACTGTCTTCAAAGGTATCTGAATTTATGTCTTAGCAGAATTTTGTGTCATCTGCTGCTGATCTACCAAATAACTGAAATGCTCATTTGATATTCGTGACTGGAAAGTGGAAGGCTGTATGTAGGCTGTGTAATTAGTTGAATACTTGTTTACAACACTCACACCTGCAAATTCTGGAGAAGTATCAATTTTAAAAACCTGTTTGTAAAATTTTAAATTGACCAATTTATTGTTATAACATGCAACATGCCTAATGTTATGGAATTTACTGCTTATGCATTTGTTTAAAGTTAATAATTTTCATCATCACAATTATGTGTTGTCAGAGGATAGTTTGCTTTTTAGTATCTTTGATTTTGTCTTTTAATTTCTACAGTTTGTCTTTTATCTCCCATTGTATGTAATTCATGTCCTACTATTTAGGATATAAACTCTTTTTTTGCGACTATGCTTCTCTCTTTTTAACTTTTTTATTTTTACTTTTTGTTTTATAGTGTTTAGTAAACCCCTAACAAAATATACTGCAAACATGTGTGTTTTGAAAACCATTCTGTCTTGATAATCTTGAACATAACATAAAAATATTGTGTGTGCATGTGTAGTATATTTTGTATTGTTTTATATTAATAGAATTTATTAATGTAAACAGAAGAATGAAAGAAAGCCATGACAATGAAATACATCAGTTAGAAAGTGAACTTGAGGAAATGAAACAGAAACTGAAAGATACCAGAAGCAAAGCTCAGATCTGTGAGGACAATAACACGCAGACTTTAGCACAGCTACATCAGTCTCAGGCTGAAATCACTTTATTGAAACAGGTTAAGTTTTGTTCTTCTTAAGTTGTTCATTACTTACTATTTTGATAATACTTTGTCATAGCAATAAATTATATAATTTTACTTTAATTTTTTTTGTAACAGACAACACTGTTTTTACATACTTTATCTCTTTCTTGACATCAATAAAGTTGTTTCCCCCATTTTATGAGCCATCCTCAGTGATTCATCTATCTTGAACATCGTAAATAAAAATGATAAAGTGTCAGCTGAGAACTAAGGATTTCTCATCGTAAAACTGGCAGAATATACGATGTCGAGGAAATAAAATATACATTAAACTCAGAAAACTTTATTCATTGCTCTTACTTATGAAAATAGAATCTACATAAACAGGTCTTTACGGAATATGTTTTTATGTATTTTGTTTCATTTTGCTCTGTTATTCTTATTTGTACTACTTAAATTGTGTATTTTGAGGCCATAATATGAGGGTTATCTCAAAAGTAAGTTTCCCTGTTTTAGAAAAAGTAAAAAAACATAAACATTAAAAAGAAAACTATAATTTTATTCAAAAACATGTATTTATTTTTCAATATAATCTCGAGCCTCGTCAGTATACTTTCTGTATATTCTGTTGTAGCATGACAGATAATCCACTAAATAAAGATCTAGATATGATCATGATGAAATATCAATTACAATAAATATAAGGGAAAATTCAAATGAGAACATATAAATATTAAAATAAAATACTACCATGAATGGAAAAAATAATAAGAAAGAACCAAAATGCAACAAAATTGTATAAAGATATATAAACCCTAAAAAACTAAAATAAAATAAGAATAATACCCAGGTAGGATAGGAGTAGGTAAGAAAGATACCCAGCATAAATAAACGTACCAAGATAACCATATAATAAGAAAGATACCCCGAACAAACCATCGAACATGATAAAATCATATGACCTTGAAGAAACCAAGAAGAAAGAATCTTCAAGAAACAAAATTGTAAGGATGGAAGGACTATGAGATGTACCCAAGGGAAACCTATTACAAAAGAATATAACCAACCATAAGTTTAAGAAACAAATAAAAATAAATGGCTTGTTATGTATATATTTAAGCCCATAAACTCCATAATTCAATGGTGAATAGAATAAAATTTTATTATTATTATACAAATGTTCAATATGTTTAACAGAGTTATCCATACTAAAATGTTTATGTATGAATACCATACTCTTTTTAAAATTTTTATATGTTATTAATAAGTAGTTAAAAAACTAAAATGTCTGACTTTAAAGACCATATTATTAATTTTAAATATTGTTTAGATTATGAATAGGAATACAATACTACATGTTTTATTTGTTAATTAAAGAGATTTTAAATAATGTTATATTAAAATAAGAAAGTCAGAAGGGGTATAGAAACAGTATTAGGCAAAACATTATATGTAAAACCAGAAAATCTAGGCCAAATAGGAAATTCCAACAACATCATAAATGATTAATTAAGTTAAATAAACCAAGTAAACAGATGGAATTTATATAAGGTGAATCAGTCACCAAATACTATGACTAATACTATACTTTAATAGGATAATATAAAAGGATATATATAATTATTGAAAATTTTATAAATGCATTAACTAAAAATTTCAGAGGGGGAAGTCATAAATTCATGAATTATATTTAAAAGGATAATCAATTGATAAAATTGCAAGAAATTAAGGAAAGATAAACCTTTAGGTAAATCTGAAATTTATTATAGTCCTAATTATGACATATTAAAATGGCTAAGGTTTGGAGAAGGACAGGAAATAAAAAATTGAGCCTACTTTTCCAAAATGAAAGAAATATGACAATTTTAATAAAAAACTTTGTAAAATTAGATTAATGGGTATCAAATTAAGCAGGAGGAATTAAAGAAACCAATTATGTATTTACTATTTCATGAAAGTAAATAATAACCAAAATATATTCTGAGTATAATGTACCTTTTTTACATGTATCGGAACGAGAAAACAGTGAAACAATACTTTTCTAATATTAACTTGGCAAGATATTTCAGAAGACGAAGGAAGTAAAACAGTTCTTAATTAACATTCGTCGAGTACGGTTGATGAAGCTCTCGCAAATAAAACCTATATCAGAATCGTTAATGGCATATAACAGTAGAGCCTAGCCTACAGTATAAAAATTGAGAGTTACGGAAATTTTACTTTAAACCTAAATTCAGTGAAAACAACCACCACGAACATTGAAATCAATTAATACTGAACTGAATACAAGTGATATAAACTAATAAAACTATAAAACAAGAATTATTCATAACCAAACGAACTTTACAATTTTCAACACACACATGGACAGAAGTGAACACACATAATCCAACACATTTAATCGCAGTGAACACAGAACACTTAAACAGGACAACTCTAATAACCTGAAAAGGAATTCTCCATACTGCAGAGACGAGGAACTTGAACGAGACATCTTTTATTGAAAGAAATTTCGTCTGATCAAAGCCACATTAACTCCAGCAGCACGGAAGACGGCCATGTTGGCCCCCGTCATGCATAGCGAACACTCCTATTAGAATTCAGCGTTCGTCATTGGTATAAACGTTTCAATTTATAAACATTATATATATTATCAAATAATTTTGTATTTGTTAACTATTAAGTATTTTATTGTGAATGTTATACTTTCTAGCCTTGCCCCTTCTCTGACTATTAATTATAACCGTTAAAAGAACCGAAAACCTTTATATTCAATAACCTGTATTAACAATCGATCGCCCTGTGAAAGAGTCGAGCAATAATTTGATAATCAATTTTAAATCGATCTTTTATAAAATTGTCAATAAAATATTGTAATTCAATTATTTGGTTTTAAATTTATTTTATAAATTTAAAAAATAGAGTTTATTTAACAACAGGATTACAAGAAAGGCGACCATTACTCAAGTGGGAGTAATATATACGAAAAGGACGAAGTATCGCCAATCGATTAGTGAAGTGAGACAATCCTATTAACTCTGAATTTATTACCAAAACCATAAGCAAGATTATTGACACAATTAACGCAAGCAAACATAAAATTTCAACACTACACCCATACAAGAATTATTTCCTTAATTATTAAAACATAAAACATAAAATTTATTTTTTTTTTATTTCAAACAAAATATTTAATTTTCATAAAAAATTGAATAACAGTTTTCATTTGTAACGACGTTTGGTTACAAATTGGCGTCCAACTGAAGGGCGTCAGTTAGGGATTGAAAGGCTAATATAACTTGCCCAATTACTAATTCAACCTTGGCAGCGGTTATACAGTCAGAGAAAGAAATAACATGCAACGTCGTGTGACTTCAAAGAAAAGGGCGGCAGAGGCCAACGAGGAAGTTAACATGGAGGACAAGGAGGCAACACCCGTGGAAGATGTAGAAATGTTATTACCCCCAGTGGAACCGAAACAACCCGATGTACCAACGCAAACAGGGGAGGTCAATCTCCAGGAGAAGGAGCTAGAGAGATCCCAAACAACAAAAGGTACAAAGTTGGACCAAATGATGGAAATGTTCCTACGAGAATTCAAATCCACGAAGGAAGAATTGAGTAGAGAAATAAAGGAGAACAGAAAGGAATCAAAGAAGAACATAGAATCCACAAAGGAAGAATTGAAGAAGGACAACCAATCCACAAAGGAAGAATTGAGGAAGGACAACCAATCCACAAAGGAAGAATTGGGTAACAAAATTGAAAACACTAATAAAAGAATTGAGGAAAACAGTAAGAAGATGGAGGAAAACAGTAAGAAGATGGAAGATAAGATGGAGGAAAACAGTAAGAAGATGGAAGAGAAGATAGAGGAAACCAGTAGGAAGATGGAAAGTGACAATCAACAATTGAAAGAAGAATTAAGGGAAAATAACAAGAAAATGGAAGAGAAGATGGGGAAGAGGTTGGAAGAATTGAGAGAGGATAACCAGAGAAGAAAAGTACGTAACCAAGTTACGGAAAGGTGCAATGGAATGGAAGTGGCGATGACGAACATCACCGGTCAAGTGCGGCAGAGCCAGGAAGAGATGGAGGTAATCCGAAATCGACCAACTAACTTCACAAGTATTGGACTAAGAGAAGAATTAAGGGAAGTCAACCAGGAAAACATGAACAAGGTAGACGAGAGAATAGAGTTGGCAAAGGAAGAGTTGAGCAGGAAAATCAACGACCATAAGAAATCTATAAATAAAAAATTGGAAGAAGAAACCATCATAATAAACCAACAAATCAGGGAAGTTGACGAAAGATGTTGCCAAACTGAGTGTGAAGTACAGGAAGTCAAGGAAGTTGTAAATACCAAGATTACCAAGATCGAAGAACATCATAAGAAAAAGTTGGAAGAAAACCGAAAGGAAGCACAGGAGGAATTAAGTAAAGTATGCAACCAAGTTACGGAAAGGTGCGATGGAATGGAAGTGGCGATGACGAACATCACCGGTCAAGTGCGGCAGAGCCAGGAAGAGATGGAGGTAATCCGAAATCGACCAACTAACTTCACAAGTATCCCCATAAATGAGAATAGGGAATGGCTAAACTTTCGCCAATACAAAAGGAAGCCAATGGAGTTCTTGGCCCGAATAGAAGAGTACATTACCAAACATAGGGGCAACAGATGGATCAACAACAGGGAACTATTGGACGAATCATTCCGTGAAATGACGGACAATTGGTGGCTGGCTAACCGGAGCGATATAGAAGATTACCAACAGTTCAAAAACTTATTTAAGGCAAAATACTGGTCGGAGACCACACAGAATTTAATACGTGACAACATATGTCACGGCCGATATAAACCACACATAGGTAACTCGATGACTGCATACTTCCTCGGAAAAGTATGTATGGCAAAACATTTAGAACCAGCCATACCCGAAGAATGCCTCATCAATAAATTGTCATACCATTATGATGAGGAAGTAATCCGAGCAAGGAGAGGCAGCCAGATCAAAACAATACAGGCTATGACGGAACTTCTGGAAAACTACGAAAATGAAGAATATTACAGACAAAGCCGAAGGAGGAATGATCGGCCGGAACCAAGGAACTTTCAGTACACCAATAATGGCAATAATAATAACAACAATGGCTATCAAGGAAACCGAGCCAATCACCAAGGTAACACCACCAACAACAACAATAATAATAATAATAACGTTCCGGGTAACCAAAATAACTTTAGAAATAATAATGGTTACCAAGGTAATAGGAATCAATATTACCAAAATTCCAACGTTAATAGTCAGAGAAACCCCAACCCCAATAATACAGAAAGGTATTATAATAATAATCGCGGGTATCCAACAAACCAAAACAATGGTAATAATAGGTTTTCCCGACCAAGAGTAAACTTCATACGAGCTGAAGACGGTCGCCAACGAAGATACTACCATCAGCGGCGGAACAGCTACCATGAATACGAGGATCGGCGGAGGAGCCGAGAACGTGACGATCCGAGGGATAGCCGGCCTAGACAAAGTACCAGTCTAGACAATACAGAACGGCAAATAAACAGAGAACAACAGTTGGATAATCGCACAGAGCGGCAGGGACCCACTCAAGGTATCCCGACTGATGCATCAATCAGTGCAAACAATATACATAACGATATCGAGAATTTAAACGGGAGGAGGCAGTAATAAATGATCATGCCCCTTTACTGCTCCTATCTCCTGAGTATCAAAACGAGTTGCAAAGAGCAACTAACACCAATAAAATAACAATAATAGGTTGCAATTATTTGAAAAATATTCGACACGAACTATTGGAGGAGGATGACACTGGCCTCAATAGTGTAAGCAATGAGATCATATATATCAATGCGGAAGTAGAAGGGATCCCCGCACAATTAATGATCGATACTGGTTCAAATGTGTCTATAATTAGTACAACAGAGTTGGAGAGAATCCAAAGGGAATGTGGTAAGGTATTGCCGACATTGCCAATAAATAATATTGTTTTAATAGATGCTACCAGCCGCCAAAACAAAACAATCAGAAGACAAGTTTCCATGAACGTGATTAGCTGTGGTATAGCAATTGACATGATATTCTTAGTTGCGACCAGATTGCCTTTTAACATACTAGTGGGGTGCGATGTGCTCAGACGGAACTCCGCTATAATCGATTTACGCACGGAAAAAATATCAATGTGTGCAGATGGACTCACCTGGACGGCTGACTTGGTAGGTAGCGAAACAGTAATTCCCAGCGATATCCACCAACAAATCCGAAAAATAAATTATATCAACAATACTTCTTTATTTAAACCAATCATATACGATAACTCTGATGAGGATTTATGGTCCCAAAAGATCCAGGAAATCAGGGATTTCCGGGGCGGAATCACTAAGGAAAGGTTGCCAATACACCAAGCAAATCAATTAATAAACATCTATGAACGATATCGCTCAGTATTTTCCGACGAACCCGGTAAGGTAAAAAATTACCAATGTACTCTGCAATTTAGAGATACAGTGGATTTTAACTGGAAGTCGTATCCCATCGCGCATTCACGAAAGGAAGCAGTAAGAACTGAAATAAATAAAATGATTAACCGTGACATTATAGAGAGTAGCCAATCCCCATACACCAGTCCTATCGTGGCTATTCCTAAGAAAAACAGACAAGTCCGGCTTTGCCTAGATGCGCGAGAAATAAATAAGATGATCGTCAATGACAGGACCTCGCCCGGTGAGATAGAAGAAATTTTAAAACATTTCTATGGTACCAAGTACTTTAGTACCTGGGACACGGTGTGCGGCTACTGGCAGGTGGAATTACACCCACAAAGTCGCCAGTATCTGGCATTCATATTCGAGGGGCGTAATTATCAATTTAAGAGACTGCCCTTCGGACTCATAAATTCGGTCGCCATCTTTGTGGCCTGCATGGACCAGATACTTGGCCAGGAAGCACTACAATTTACCACCGTGTATGTAGATGATTTGCTTATTACCTCAGAAACATGGGAGGAACACTGCTACCATGTGGAACACGTACTGAAGAAATTGGCTGCGAATAACATCACGCTTAAACTGGAAAAATCTCAATTCATTGCTAAGGAAGTTCAATTCTTGGGTTTTAACTTGAATGACCAAGGTATCTCACCGTCGGCAGAAAAGGTAGAAGCGATCCAGAAATTTCCAGCACCAAAGAATAGAAGGCAATTACAGTCATTCCTGGGACTCTGTAATTATTACCGCAAGTTTCAGGAACAACATTCTGAATTGACCGCAAGATTTCAACCACAACTGTCATCAAAAAATAAATGGATCTGGGGTCAAGAGCAGAAAGAGACATTACAACTCATTAAGGACAAATTTTTGGAAACCATAAGACTTCGCCACCCTGATTTTAAAAAACCTTTTTTCCTAAATTGCGATGTCAGCGATATTAGCCTCGGAACGACGCTATATCAAGAAGACGAGGAGGGCGAACATGTAGTGATTAGCTTCGCGAGTAGATCATTAAACCAGTGCGAAAAGAACTACAACGTCACTGAGAAGGAGCTGTTGAGCGTAGTATTCGCGTGTGGCAAATTCCGCACCTACATCTTAGGTTACCCCATTACCGTCCGGACAGACCATAAATCCATATCGTTCCTGAGGAGGTGCAAATTGAGTAACGGAAGGCTGACCCGGTGGATACTTGCCCTTCAAGAATACAATCTAAAGTGTGAGTACATCCCAGGAAAAAAGAATGTCGTTGCAGATGTATTATTACCAGTTGATGTGAAAAAGCAAACATTCGAGGGAGAGAAAGAAAGTGTATTAAAAATTTACCACATTATTAGCACCAGAGCCGATCTAGCCACCTTATTAACAAACCTGAGCACCCACCAACAAGCGGATCCAAAGTTGAGAAATATAAAAACTAGATTAGAAGAAGGGGACGAAACTATCGCTCAATATTATCAGTTGAAAAATGAAATATTATTCATTAAACCATCCTTAAGACAGGAGACCTGGAAGGTAATTATTCCAACCCATATTGAAAAGGAGATAATAATTAATTACCATATACGATATGGGCATATGGGCGCCTTAAAGGTGATTAAGGCTCTGGAGGAGAGCTGCCACATAAAAAACGTAAACCGGAGGTCCGGATGTATATCAGATGTTGCCATATCTGCCAACTCGTCAAATCAAATAATGAGAAGAAGGAAGGCATGATGATTCCTATCACATCCCAGGCAAAATTGGAGAAGGTATTCTTGGACATCTGCGGACCATTTCCCCGTAGTGGCGGTCGTCACCGATATAAGTATCTGATAATCGTAATGGACCATTACACTAAGTTCGTTAAACTATACCCAGCTAATCGGGCAACTACAAGGAAAGTTCTAGAAATATTAATAGACCAGTATTTCCCAAACATCGGGAAACCAGTTTCGATCATCACGGATCATGTAACCCAGTTTAAGGGGAAAAATGGCGGGATACCCTACTATCTATGGGTGTACGTACATACAAAACCTCGTTCTACCACCCGAGCAGTAATCCGGCAGAGAGGGTATTACAAGAAGTGGGGAGGATATTAAGAACCTATTGCCACCATCAACAAAGAAGGTGGCAAGACTATCTAGAAGCTACAGAAGAATTCCTCAACTTGGCATACCACCCAGCCATAGGAGTTACCCCATATTCCGCCATGTACGAGAAACCACCCCCACGAGAGATCGAAGAAATACTAGAGTTCCCAAGATATAATGCTTATACGTTTGACAAAATAAAATTTTACAACAATGTGGCCGAAGACCAGGAGAAACGGTGAAACAAGTATGAAAGGAATAGTGGTAAAAGCATAACATATACAAGTGGAGAAAAAATATTATTGAAGAATTGGGAATTACCCAGCACATTGGAAGGAATAACAAAGAAGTTGTTATTACTATACACTGGACCCTATATAGTCTCCAGAACAAAAAACAATAATACTTATGAAATAAAGGAGATGGGTTCTGGAAGAATAAAGGGTGTATATAACCAGGCTTCCATGAAAAAATATTATGAGGAATAAAAATTTAAACAAAAAAGAATTTAGAATAAATTGTCAATAAAATTCAAAAATATAGTAAGCACATCTTACCAAAAAACAATTTATGAAAACTATTTATAAAAAAGAAAAAGAATTTGTGATGTAGAATTGTGAAATATATTCACGAAAATAACCAAATTCAAAAAACAATGTAAGCACAACTTACTACCTATGATTTATGAAACTCATTTGAAATAAAGAAAAAAAAAACAAAGTAAGCACACCTTAAAAAAACCAATTATTTATAAAAAAATTTATGGAATCAAAAAGAAAGGAATTTAGAAAAAAAATTAACTAAATTCTAAAATATATCGTAAGTACAACTTACAAACAACAATTTATGCAAAATATTATGGAAAATAGAAAGAAAAGAATTGTGAAATATATTCACAGGAATTTACTAATATAGTAAGCACATCTTACAACCAAAATTTTTATGAAGTAAATATGAAATTAAAGAAAAGAAATGGAAGTTGAATAAAATTCCAACAAATAATAATATATAACAAGATCACCTTACCACAAACAATGGATGAAATAATTTTAAAGGAGAAAGAAAAGAAAATAAAAACCACTAATACAATTAAAGGAATAAACTTATGTTAAAATAAGGATAATAAAAAGTTGACACAATACAAAGAGAAACAATGACCACATAAAAATGATAATTAAGGAATTCATTTGAATAAAAAACCAGAGCGAAGTAATTTGTGAAAAGGAAAAAATATATATATGTAATTAAATCAAAAATGAATATGATCATAAAATAAATGTCGATTGTAATAAAGACAAATAAAGGAAAATGCTAGAACTAGTGGAACAATTCATGAGAACTAAGAAACAAACAAAAATATCAGAAAATATATGCTACCAATGACCAGAAGCAGATTGCAATAACAACAAAAGAAGAATAGAGAAGTAACACAAAAATTTTATACTTAATAATGATAATTATATGAATAAACGAGCTTCCCACCATAATAAGAAATAAGATAACAGTAGAGCTAACCGGTCCGAAGAATAACTGAGAAGGAAAATCACTTAGATAGAAATATTAACAGATCTGAGCAATTACGAAGTGAAGTATCCAAAGATATTTTTTAATAGTCATAAAATAGGACTATTCTTGTATAATTTTTATTAATAACTGTCTGTAGATAAGTCCAGCAGTATTATTATGTTTTTGAGCAGAGATGATTTGCCTGTGTACTCAATTAGAAGTGACGTATGGCCAGCAGAGTATGTAGTGTACAGTGCCTCTCTGAACTGCCCCAGCTCACGTGTTAGGGAATAAATATCCCAGGGATAAAACACCAAGTTGTGAGAATATGAAAATAAAATAATAAACCTCAGATGACTATTACTATCAAGGAAGATCAATATAAAAACAAAATATATATAAGCTCGAATATAAAGAAACAAAAATAGAAATGGAAAGGAAGTCCAGAATTATAAAAATATAATAAGTATCATAAGCAATTATTTCAGACAAACAAAGTCTGGTCTGAACTAATCACTTCTGGAGGAGAGCAATCTGTAGCATGACAGATAATCCACTAAATAAAGATCCAGATATGATCATGATGAAATGTTGTAACGTTACATAACCCAGTCCCAAAAATGATAACTTAATTACCCCACCATAAAGGTCAGAAATGGGTATAATATACCTAGCTCTAAATTACTTTATATCACCAAACATTATAAACTATATTTAATCGATATAAAGTGTAACAAGTGAGTTATAGTGTACCCAGTGAGTAAATAAGTGACTTTGAAGGGAGCATCTCACAGACTTATGCTGTAGATGTAGAAACAATTGATTATAATAGTAGACTGTATTGCTACTAACCAATTGTGTGTTTTGTTTAAATATTGTATGATTTGTATTGTGTAGGCAACTAAAAATTTAGTACCTAGGTTTAATTTTATATTTAATAGAATAATTATGTTTAAATATAAGATAACCCAGGGTTAAAAATAAAAGAGTTAAATATAAGATGATAATAAAAAATAAAATAATACTGTATGAGGAAAATGGCAGAAGAAAATAGTGCAGTGTAAGGATACTATAAGAAATTGATAAATAATATATAAATTCAATTAAAGGAAATATTAATATTAAACACCTATATCTAAGGTTATGAGAAAATAAACGGAAAAACCTTATATAAATCAAACTGGATAATAAACCAAAGTTAAAAAGAATTATTTTTCTATAAATAAGAAATAAATTTATAATAATTAAAAACAGCCTATATACTCAAAAGTAGATAGAATCACCAATAAAAAAATTATATAAAAATTATTGGTTACTAAGAGTAACCGGATAACAAAATATGATTTAATTGTTAAAACGATTGGAAACCGTTCGGTTGAGAAAAAGTAATGTCACAAAAATAGTATTAAAACCATTTAAAACTTTCGGAAACAGTGCCAATATGGAATAAAAATTAACTCACAGTATCCACCTTATGTTCAAACTCCTTCAGACATAAAATATAACGTGCTTTACCCGATAAAAAAGTGAAATAACCAATTCCAAGATCTGGCCTAGCTAAACCGCACTTCGAGATATTGGCGAGATTGTATCTTATGGACATTCAACGAAATTACACAACAACTAGAACTACATCACTAGAAACAGCTCCATTCAAGTAAAAACTTCGAGGAAAGAGGTAATATAAACGTTATTAATCATTATTAACCAAGAAAACCTCATATCAAATTGTTGTGCAGTTACAATATTTCGTAAATGATTCCATGTGTATAATAAAGAAATAATCTGCACTCTTGCAGACAAATCCGGAACTACATACTACGAAATAAACCAAAAATTCGAAATTTATTAATTTTTATCTTGAAAAGCGTAGTATATAATTATTCATTTCTGACCATCTCATAACACAAAGAACTTACCCTTAACCCTGGGGAAATTAATAAAATGAATTATATGTTGTTTAATGTCTAATCAAGGATAAAATTATAAAATCATAAAAAATATATTTTATGATAATTCAAATGTTTACCTAACTAAATCGATCCAATGTATTATTGACTGAAAAGATCGATTATAATATTTGTATACTGGAAGAAGAGGAAATCAGTGTACAAATAAATACTCTGAATATTTTATGTTAAAAAATCAAACGTGTATTCTTTATTGTAGAGGGTAGTTGTTGTAGATTTTCAGTAAGCCAAGAAGAGGACTATCCACTGGGGAGTATTACTGAACAGTGGTGTTTGGTTAACCTAACATTTTGAGGTTGATGTCAAAATCAGCTGATCTTATGAACAACGAATTTTTAAAAGTAAGAAATTGTATAATCTGGGTGTAACAAAATTGTTCTTACTCTCTTCTAACTAAGATTAAACAACTTCCTTAATCTCTACCAAATCACACACACTCGATTTCTGTTTCGTTTGGTAAACTTCAAATCCGATTGATTTGAACATTAATAATTATAATTCATAAGTGAAGATCGCATAAAGGTACTCTGACCGCTCCGAGACTTTCAAAAATAACTCTATACCTCATAAAAAGAGATCTCGATCCCGATTGGCAAAATCAACTTTGGGGCTTAATTGGGAAAGCTTAAATTAATAATAAGATACTTTCACGAGATATAAGCGATTACGTTACAAAATTGACGCATACAACGTGGGGCATATAATATAACTCTACTATACCTCATAGTGATCACGTTACAAATTGGCGAACCCAACATTGGGGCTTGAATAAGACGGACGTCTCACACCTTAAGCGATTACGTTACAAAATGGCGCTCAACGTAAAAGGGCTGTAATTAGAAAAGAATTTTGAGATATTTAACAACGTAATATAACAAAAAACCTAATTATCGTCGGCAGTTATGAGAAAACAAGAAATGCATAATACCAGAGGCAGATCGAAGAAGAGGGCAGAAGAAAAGGAGAAGGAAGAAGGTGGACAGGAACGAGAGATAGAAATATTTACGGACAGTGAAATGGAACAACCAATGGGTGATAAAGAAGAAACCGAAGTAATCACAGACACGGAAAAGGAAATAGTCACAGAGGATGCTCAAGGGGATCAACTAGATAGATCCGCCCAAAAAGAAGACATGAGCATGCATGAGATGTTGAGAATAATATTAGAAAACTAAAAAGAACAGTTTAGGAAACAGGAGGAGAAATTTGACAAAATAGATGAAAACTCAAGGAAACAAAATGAAACCTTGAGCGAGAAATTTAATAAAATAGATGATAATTTTAGAAAACAGGAGGAAAACTCAAAGCAAACCAAGGAGGAAAATAAGGAGAATTTTAAGAAACAGGAGGAAAACTTGAAGCAAACCAATGAGGAAAATAAGGAGAATTTTAGGAAACAGGAGGAATAAAATAGACAAACCAATGAGAAAATAGATAGCATTCAGGAAAGTTTAGTCAAACAACTAAACAAAAAAATAGAGACCATTCATGGAAATATCAGAGAAACCATGAATGAACAATATCACGAATTGAAAGAAACTATTAACGGACAAAGGGAATATATGAACGCAAAATTTGAAGAAAGTACTAAAAATATAAAACAAATTCATGAGAAGATTGACATGATCAGTAACACACTTAGCCAAAAAGCAGATACATGCAAGGGGGAGACAAATAAGCAAATGGATGAAGGTTTCATGAGTTTGGATGAAACATTAGACAGCATTTCAGAAGGTTTTAAAGTAAATACGAATACAGAAGAAAGCAGGAAGGAAATAGAAATTAGAGAATACCAAGATGTAATATTCTCTGAAAATAAAAGGAACCACAACAAAGAGGATAATCAAACTATGGAAGAGAATATCAAGAAAATAAGAAAAATAGGTAGAAAGAAAATTATGAGCAAGAATCTTATTACAGGAGGAGTAGATGGAGGTCAGGGAATACCGAGGAACGGAAAAATGAACCACCCAGAGATAATCGACCTAGAGTAAATTATGTACGTGCCAATAACAATTATTTTAGTAACAGGTATCGAGGAAGATGGCAAAATTATAACAATCGAAATTACAGAAATGATTCTTATCAGAGAGAAGAAGGTCCACAAAGAAGTAGGAGTGAAGAACAACCTAGATTCAGAGATAGTGAGGAAGAAAGAAGACCAGTAAACAATATTCAACCTAATGAAAATGTTGAACCAGATAATAACAATGATGGAAATCGGGGAAACGGTTACTAGCAGTGAGCAGATGTGACTGCCCATCACTGCTAGAAACAACCGGGCACAGAATTTACGACAGACCTAATCATAGTAATAAATTAGACAGATCAATAACAATTATCAAAAATCATTATTTAAAAAATATACAGGCGGAGTTAATGGAAGAAAGAGCAATTAAAGAGTCATCACCAAACAATGATATAGTCTATATACAAATAAAATTAAATGGAGTGTTAGCAGAGGCCATGATTGATACAGGAGCAAATATTTCAATTATTGATCAATTAGAACTGGACCGGATTACTGAACTAACTACTGAGAGAATACCTACTTTACCAATTAATAATTTAACAATTATTGGCGCCACCGGGAAGCAAAATAAAACAATCAGAAAACAAGTGTCTTTGAATGTTACTACTAGTGGAATAGGAATACCTATGGGATTTTTAGTAGCTAAAGGGCTACCTTTTAGGGTGTGATATGCTACGGCGACACACTGCAGTTATAAATCTGGCCAGGGGTATAGTAACCTTGAGCACAGAAGAAGGTGAGTTAGCGGCTGAGATAATTGGTACATTGATAAGTGCCCCTCTGTCCGAGCTCATTTTTTATTAGGGAGGATAATAGATTAACCCTAGGTAAAAATACAGAAGTAACAGAATCAAAGATTTGGCAAGAGAAGATAGAAGAGATAATCGAGTTTCAAAATAGGCAGGCCCAGGAAATAATTAATGTAGAACAAAAACAACAGCTTATAAAAATTTATGATAAATATAAATCAGTATTCTCAGAGATACCAGGAAAAGCAAAAAACTTACTGTGTGAACTAAAGTTCAAAGAAAATGTAAATTTTAATAAACGGTCATACCCCATTGCTCAAGCTTTGAAAGAGGCAGCAAGAAAAGAAATTCAAAGAATGATATTGGAAGATATAATTGAAAGAAGTAGTTCTCCGTATACTAGCCCATTGGTAGCTATACCGAAGAAAGATGGTCAAGTAAGACTATGCCTTGATGCTCGGGAGTTGAATAAAATGCTCATTAACGATCGCACGCCTCCAGGTGAGATTGAAGAAATAATGAAAAAATTCTATGGATGTAAGTACATGAGTACTTGGGATGCAGTCTGTGGATATTGGCAAATAGAGTTGCACCCTAACAGCAGACAATATGTTGCTTTCATATTTGAAGGACGAAATTATCATTTTAAACGTTTGCCTTTCGGATTGGTAAATTCTGTGGCCGTGTTCATCCAATGCATGGATCAGATTTTGGGTAAGGAAGTTTTAGATTTTACTACAATATATGTTGATGACATATTAATTACATCTTGTATATGGGAGGAACATTGTAATAGAGTGGAAACAGTGTTAAATAAACTGTTACAATATAATATAACTTTGAAACTGGATAAATCTAAATTTATCACACATGAATTACCATTAGTATTCATTCTGTCCGCTACTGGAATTAAACCATCTCCTGAGAAGGTAAAGGCTATCCAAGATTTTCCTAAACCAAAAAACTTAAAACAACTACAATCCTTTCTGGGGATCTGCAACTATTATAGGAAATTTCAACAGAATTATTCAGAAGTAACAGCCAAATTCCAATATTTACTTTCGAAGAAAAACAAGTGGAAATGGGAAGAAAGTGAAGATAATAATTTTAAGATAATGAAAAATAAATTTCTGGACAGCATCATGTTACACCACCCAAATTTCAATAAACGTTTTTTCATAAATTGTGATGCTAGCAACATTAGCCTTGGAAGTGAGCTATATCAGGAAGATGAGGAAGGAAATCATGGGGTCATCAGTTTTGCAAGCAGAGTACTGAGTAGTTGTGAGAGGAATTATACAGTAACTGAAAAAGAACGGCTGAGTGTTGTGTTCTCATGTATAAAATTTCGAACATTTATATTGGGATACCCAGTAACCATAAGAACCGATCATAGATCAATTTCATTTTTAAAAAATTGTAAACTTAACCACGGTAGACTCACCAGATGGGTATTAATACTTCAAAAGTATAATTTAGACTGGGAATATATCCCGGGTAAGAAGAATGTAATAGCAGACCGATTGTCATGGATTAACCTAGAAAAAGGAACTTGTGAAATAGAACCAGAGAGTATTGGAAAGATATATTACATTATCAAAATGAAAAAGGAGTTACAAGATATAATTAATAAAATAAAAACAGATCAGCAAATGGACACTAAATTAACAAAAATTAAGGACCGGATATTACAAAGTGATCCTATAATAACGGAATTTTTCTGTTTTTATGAAGACATCCTTTTTATCCGTCCAACCATTAAGGATCGTGTGGAAAATGTATGTGCCAGAAGCAACAGAAGTAGCCCTGATAAAGGACTACCATGAAAGATATGGTCACATGGGACCACTCAAAGTTATTAAAGCTTTATCTGAACACTGTTATGTGAAAGCCATAAATAAGAGAGTAAGATTAATAGTAAAAAACTGCAACATATGCCAGCTAGTAAAAATAAATAACAAGAAGAGAACGGGAGCCATGATTACAATAAAATCTAACAGTAAACTTGAAAAGACATTCTTAGATAGATGTGGACCTTTTCCCAGAAGTGGAGGGAGACAAATTTAAATATATAATTATTATATTTGATCATTATACCAAATATACAAAACTCTACGCTATCAGTAGAGCCACTACGAAGAAAATTTTAGAAGTAATCATTCAAAAATACTTACCTGAGGTGGGAAAACCGGAAACCATAATAACCGATCATGGAACGCAATTTCGAGGTAAAAGGTGGAAAGAAGAATTGAGGAAATGGCAAATAAGGGCATACAAAACATCAGTATACCACCCTAGTAGTAATCCTGCTGAACGCGTATTAAGGGAAGTTGGTAGAATTCTACGTACATACTGTCACCAAGAACATAAAAAATAGAGCCAGTACATTGAACCAGCAGAGACTTTCCTTAATTGGTCATACCATGACACTATCGGAACCAGCCCTTATCAGGTAATGTTTGATAAACCACCACCAAGAGAAATCACATCGTTAATAAATTTTCCTCCAGGAGAGAGAGTGGAGTTCAATAAAGTCGAAATGCACAACACATTGTTGCATAAAGTGGAACTTCAACAAAAAAGGGATCAAGAGAAAAGGAAAAGGTTAGATACATACCAAATGGGAGATAAGGTATTAATAAAAAATAAACAACTACCCATTTCTATAGAGGGTATTGCGAGGAAGTTACTTTTACTTTATACTGGACCTTACATCATAACCCAGGTGAAGGGGAATAATACATATGAGATCAAAGCAATTAACAATAACCGAATAAAAGGATTATACAACCAGTCTGAAATGAAAAGATATCACGAAGAATAAAACCAGATATGAAAATTGAAGCAATCAACAATTTATTTTGTAAACAAGTAAAACGAAAATAAATTTGTTCTATTGGGGGGGCTTTATGTAACGTTACCCTAACCCAGTTCCAAAAATGATAACTTAATTACCCCACCATAAAGGTCAGAAATGGGTATAATATACCTAGCTCTAAATTACTTTATATCACCAAACATTATAAACTATATTTAATCGATATAAAGTGTAACAAGTGAGTTATAGTGTACCTAGTGAGTAAATAAGTGACTTTGAAGGGAGCATCTCACAGACTTATGCTGTAGATGTAGAAAAAATTGATTATAATAGTAGACTGTATTGCTACTAACCAATTATGTGTTTTGTTTAAATATTGTATGATTTGTATTGTGTAGGCAACTAAAAATTTAGTACCTAGGTTTAATTTTATATTTAATAGAATAATTATGTTTAAATATAAGATAACCCAAGGTTAAAAATAAAAGAGTTAAATATAAGATGATAATAAAAAATAAAATAATACTGTATGAGGAAAATGGCAGAAGAAAATAGTGCAGTGTAAGGATACTATAAGAAATTAATAAATAATATATAAATTCAATTAAAGGAAATATTTAGAGTTCTCAAGACCTATTGTTTTTGGTGAAGATCGGTTAAGGGAAAGGGGTAGTTTACCTACAACGTTTTTTTAACAAGGGTATTTTCTATGGCAAACAATAACAGCCGCAAATTCAAACAGAATCAAATAATTTTCTGCATATAGCCCTGATTTGTAGAGTACTCAAGACCTATTGTTTTTGGTGAAGATCGGTTGAGGGGAAGGGGTAGTTTACCTGCAACATTTTTTATCAAGCGTATTTTCTATGGCAAACGATAACAGCCGCAAATTCAAACAGAATCAAATAATTTTTTGCATACGTCCCTGAATTGTAGAGGTCTCAAGGACTTTCGATTTTGGTGAAGATCGGTTAAGGGGAAGGGGTAGTTTACCTGCAACCTTTTACGTTTTAACAAGAGTAAAGTACTTGAAAATTCATTTAAACTTTTTGAAACAATGGTAATTGTTGAAAATAAATTAATTTTGTTGCCAGGTAACAAAAATAAAGTCATTTTGATTATAAAATATAAATATTTACAACAAGAAAAGAATTTTCAGTTTTCAAAATTTAAATATATTTTTATAAAACAATGGGTTCTTCATTGAGGTGGGGACCATGTCACTCACTCCATCTCAAGCCTCTCCCATTTTGCAGAAAAAGAGGACCGTGTCAAGGCTGATACTTTGACGACAGTGACAGGGCTTTCCACCAAATTCAGCAGAGTGACAGGTAGGCCCAACTCTGATTGGCTCCTCAGATTTCCCCAGCGTTAGTAGGTTCTATGAAAATATTTTATTTCAAAAATGATTTTAAATATAAATCTTAGATATGTTTTATAAATCTCATGTTTTATGTTTTAACATGGGTAATTTTTTATATGACGAACCATAACTGCCGTAAATTCAAACAGAATCAAATAATTTTTTACATATGTGCCTGAGCTATAGAGAACTCAATGTCTGTTGATTTTCGTGAAGATCGGTTACGGGGAAAGGGCAGTTTACCTGAAACATTTTTTGTTGTAACATGAGTAAAGTACTTAATTTTGATAAAGTATCCTGATAAGATCTTAATAATCCACTGTAGAAACGTAGATGAAATATCTATAAATGAAGAGGCTAGTTGAACAGGCTGGGGGTAATTTTCTATAAATCAAAATTATAGTTGAAGGGGGAGGGGATAATTTTTTTTATATGTGTACTACGTTATTGGCAACAAAGAAGTATTTTTTTGTAAAAATTCCTTCCCTGGCTGTTTGGCAGAAAATGATTTTAAATATAAATCTTAGAATATGGAAGTCATGTATGGTTCTCCATACCGATTTTTTTTATCTTGTAAAGCGTAGTATATAATTATTCATTTCTGACCATCTCATAACACAAAGAACTTACCCTTAACCCTGGGGAAATTAATAAAATGAATTATATGTTGTAAATGTCTAATCAAGGATAAAATTATAAAATCATAAAAAATATATTTTATGATAATTCAAATGTTTACCTAACTAAATCGATCCAATGTATTATTGACTGAAAAGATCGATTATAATATTTGTATACTGGAAGAAGAGGAAATCAGTGTACAAATAAATACTCTGAATATTTTATATTAAAAAATCAAACGTGTATTCTTTATTGTAGAGGGTAGTTGTAGATTTTCAGTAAGCCAAGAAGAGGACTATCCACCGTGGAGTATTACCGAACAGTGGTGTTTGGTTAACCTAACATTTTGAGGTTGATGTCAAAATCAGCTGATCTTATGAACAACGAATTTTTAAAAATAAGAAATTGTATAATCTGGGTGTAACAAAATTGTTCTTACTCTCTTCTAACTAAGATTAAACAACTTCCTTAATCTCTACCAAATCACACACACTCGATTTCTGTTTCATTTGGTAAACTTCAAATCCGATTGATTTGAACATTAATAATTATAATTCATAAGTGACGATCGCAAAAAGGTACTCTGACCGCTCCGAGACTTTCAAAAAATAACTCTATACCTCATAAAAAGAGATCTCGATACCAATTGGCAAAATCAACTTTGGGGCTTAATTGGGAAAGCTTAAATTAATAATAAGATACTTTCACGAGATATAAGCGATTACGTTACAAAATTGACGCATACAACGTGGGGCATATAATATAACTCTACTATACCTCATAGTGATCACGTTACAAATTGGCGAACCCAACATTGGGGCTTGAATAAGACGGACGTCTCACACCTTAAGCGATTACGTTACAATATCAATTACAATAAATATAAAGGAAAATTCAAATGAGAACATATAAATATTAAAATAAAATACTACCATGAATGGAAAAAATAATAAGAAAGAACCAAAATGCAACAAAATTGTATAGATATATAAACCGTAAAAAACTAAAATAAAATAAGAATAATACCCAGGTAGGATAGGAGTAGGTAAGGAAGATAACCATATAATAAGGAAGATACCCCGAACAAACCATCGAACATGGTAAAATCATATGACCTTGAAGAAACCAAGAAGAAAGAATCTTCAAGAAACAAAATTGTAAGGATGGAAGGACTACGAGATGTACCCAAGGGAAACCTATTACAAAAGAATATAACCAACCCCGAAAAAGAGTAAAAAGTCACAAAGAAAGTATAACACCCCAAAACCTGATATTAAATGTAAAATAGTTATAAACAAAGTGTTTAGTGTTGTGAGTAGAAGTGCACCCACTAAAGTTATTGTGTAATGAAATAAACAACTCTTCATAATCCCTTATAACTAAGATTTTGGTCTTAAAACATTGTAAAACTCAATGAGAAATAAGACCCAAAATATAAGTGAACCAGTGCAAGTTATTTCAGTATATTAAATAAACTTCAAGTATAAGTGTAACTAATACTTCAACTAAGTATATGTATACCATAAAACAACTTTAGTGTTTTCTATTATACAGAAATAAAATTTTATAAAATATTATTATGAAAACATTACTAATGTTTCTAAGCAGGTGGTGATTAAATAAAGTGACAGGGGAGAAAATTGTAATACCCAAAATAGAAACAGATAAGACTGCAACCATAAGTTTAAGAAACAAATAAAAATAAATGGCTTGTTATGTATATATTTTGAGCTGTTATTAATTAATTGCATAATAAAATACAAAACAAAACTGATTGAACTTCCACTTACCGTCAATCGGTGTTCTCGGGTCTAAGGTTGCGTCATACGAACGTTAGGATACAAGTGTAATTTTCAAGGTTGTGTGAATGATTTACACAATACATTTTTTGGAAGAGAAATTATGATTTTTAATTATCAAATCTTGCAACGTTAACGGTTAAATTTTCCCAATAAATTTTCTCACATGGTTTTCCAAATTGTGTTACTCTAGTTCATACATCTATACTTAAATTATCTTACTTACGTCTATTGTAGGTAGCCCAGCCTGCCTTTCACTCACTCTCACATTCTTAAAAAACCCCCGTTACCCTGATTTATTAATTTAACACATTGAATCTAATAATATAAAATTACCCCTCCCCCAGCCGGCACGCGGTTTTAGTTCGCACTGTTCGTTTTACTCATTTTTTACTTGGTGATGAGTTCCGGATTCTACGGTTGTTATTAACTGATAACTGTTGGTCTCACTGCCGCATAATAATTCACAACATAGAGTTTAAGACTGGAACTTGGAAAAAATCTGAAGAGCCCCTTTTAGGGCGGTGTCTGGCCAGACATGATCAGCGACGAACTGCGCACACGTCTCTTTCAAGCGGGAGGAAGTTAATGTCCACAGCCAACGGATTTCGCCGACGCTCATAGTTGAGTTGTTGTAGTTTATTGGCTAGGCGCATGCTACATAGTGGTTGTTTCTGTAGTGTGTGCCGACGATATTTAGGCACTTCGGGCTTGATGTCACTAAAGAGGCGGTCCTTAATTTTCATATCCTTCAGCTCGGTTTGTGGGTCTCACCAAAACGTCGTTTCTGCGCCATTTTCGACAGCGTCGGTTGATTTGTTTTGCATCCTCACCCGCGCGTATACCTGTGTCATGCATACAGGCGCATGACCACATTCAACAAAGTTCTTGGAAATCTGAAGTGGCCACATACCTCAACTGATTACACAATACGATATTGCGTTGCTGCCTTGGTTATAAACTGTTCTCTTTGCCACATGTTCTGGTTTGTTGGAATAAATTACACAATATATTTTTATGAAACCCCGAAAATGAAATAAAATAAAATACCCCATTTTTTTGACACGTTACAATTTAAGCCCATAAACTACATAATTCAATGGTGAATAGAATAAAATTTTATTATTATTATAAAAATGTTCAATATGTTTAACAGAGTTAATCCATACTAAAATGTTTATGTATGAATACCATACTATTTTTAAAATGTTTATATGTTATTAATAAGTAGTTAAAAAACTAAAATGTCTGACTTTAAAGACCATATTATTAATTTTAAATATCGTTTAGATTATGAATAGGAATACAATACTACATGTTTTATTTGTTAATTAAAGAGATTTTAAATAATGTTGTATTAAAATAAGAAAGTCAGAAGGGGTATAGAAACAGTATTAGGCAAAAACATTATATGTAAAACCAGAAAATCTAGACCAAATAGGAAATTCCAACAACATCATAAATGATTAATTAAGTTAAATAAACCAAGTAAACAGATGGAATTTATATAAGGTGAATCAGTCACCAAATACTATGACTAATACTATACTTTAATAGGATAATATAAAAGGATATATATAATTATTGAAAATTTTGTAAATGCATTAACTAAAAATTTCAGAGGGGGAAGTCGTAAATTCATGAATTATATTTAAAAGGATAATCAATTGATAAAATTGCAAGAAATTAAGGAAAGATAAACCTTTAGGTAAATCTGAAATTTATTATAGTCCTAATTATGACATATTAAAATGGCTAAGGTTTGGAGAAGGACAGGAAATAAAAAATTGAGCCTACTTTTCCAAAATGAAAGAAATATGACAATTTTAATAAACAACTTTGTAAAATTAGATTAATGGGTTGAGAAGCTAGTGATTTATTATAAAAAAATTATTAAAAATAATATTGTAATGTTACATAACCCGGTCCCAATAAATTAACTATTGTAATACCATAAAGGTCAGAAATGGGTAAAATATAACGAGCTCAGAATTAAATTGTATCACTAAACATTATAAACGATTAGAGTGATATACAGTGGCAAGTCAGTTATAGTGTACCCATTGAGGTAATAAGTGAAAGTGAAGGGAACTTCTTACAGAATTGTGCTGTAGGTGTGAGAATTATAAACGATGATAGTAGACTATAATGCTACTAACTAATTATGTATTTTGTTAATTTATTGTAGTATTTATATTGTGTAGACAACCAAGTTTAATACCTAAGTTAATATTATATTTTTTTAAATATTTGTGTTATAGTATAAGATAACCCAGGGTTCGTTTTAAAAAACATAAAAGATTTAAATATCAGATGATAATAAAAAATTAAAATAATACTGTATGAGGGAAATGGCAGAAGGAAGTAGTGCAGTGTAGTAATACTATAAGAGACTAATAAATAATATATAAATTCCTTTAAAGTTAATAAAAATATTAAATACTTATATCCAAAGTTATAAGAAAATAAACAGAAAACTATTATGTAAATCAAATTGGGAAAGAAACTAAAATTAAAAAGAATTATTTGTCTGTAAATAAAAAATAAATTTATAATAATTACAAACTGCCTATATACTAAAATGTAAAAAGCAGAACCAATAAAAAGATATATAAAAATTATGGGTTACTAAGAGTAACGAAAAATAACAAGTATTGTTAATCGAATTTACAAATTAAACCTGTCCAGTTGAAAAAATGATGAGACAACAATTTTATTAAAATATCCTTTTAGAAATCTTTGAGAAGTGCAAAATTGGTACAAAATTAAACAACAGTATAAACATTATATACTACTACCTTATTTATCAAAGTTAAATTGCTATACTCCATAATAAAAGTGAAAGAAAACCATTTTTGGACGATCAGGCCTAGCTTCGCTGTGTTTCGAGTTTGACGAGAATATTTGCCGGTCGGTTATGAAATTACAACCAAATACAGACACCACCGGAGAAACGGCTTCATCCAAGTATGAACTTCAAGAAGAGAGGTAATATAAACATTTCGTTTAATATTTAACGAAGAAAACATTCCGAATGGTAGTATAGAAAAGAAACTAATAAAAATTAACCACATGTTCCAATGAAAACAAACGCACTCTGCTCTCTTACGGACATTTCCGGAACTACGTACTAAGCGAAAAATAAACAAATTTTTGAATATTTTTTCTGTATTTGTAAAGCGTAGTATAATTATCCATTTCTGACCATCTCATAACAAAAAGAACTTACCCTTAACCCTGGGGAAATAAATAAAAGAATTATATATTTATTGATGTTTTAAATATAGTATAAAATTTGGTCTAAAAATCATATATTTTTTTTGACAATTCCATGTTTACTCAATGAAGTCGATATCATGTCTTAATTAAGGAAAAGATCGATTGTGATATTTGTATTTTGGCGGAAGAGAAAAAACCAATAATATTCTTAATAAATATTATTGAAAAAATTGAGATAAAAAAATAAAAATGTGTGTCCTTTCTTGTAGTGGGTAGTTGTATTAAGTTTCAGAACAACTAAGAAGAAGACGATCCACCGGGTCGTATACTGCTACAGTGTCGTCTGGTTAATCTATATTTGGAGACTAGTGTTAAAGTCAGCTGATTCGGTGCACGGCGAATATTTGAAAATTTAGAAATCGTCCAAACTGAGGGTAAACAAACGGTACTAGCTCTCTCTTCTAAATCAGGCTAAACAACTTCCCTACTTGACCCAAATCACACACACTCGATTTCTGCTTTGTTTGAGTAACATTCCCAACCGCTTTATTTAAACTTCGGTCTTTATAATTCATAAGTGGCGACTGCGGAGAGGCGGAAACCTTAATACAAAAAAAACGCACATTACAGATTTGGCGCTTACAACATTGAGTCTTGAATGAGACGGACGTTTCGTTAAAACACCTCTACAAAAACCGCACGTTACAATATACAGTCCTCACAACTCTTACCTTTCTCGGGTCCAAAGTTCTTAGCACGAAGTCGTGAAGTGGGTTAACATTATTCAAGAAATCATACTCTCAATTATATTCAGAAATAGCTGTATTTATTTACTCATTCTTTGACATTAAATTTTACTGTTGTACTCTTTCATTTAATCACAAAACTAACATTGATCTTTTTTATCATTTTAAAAAAAAAAGTATGTCCACCAAACATAGTAGTTTATCTATTCTGATATACTGTGAAGATTCATTATTTTTGAATTGTCTTTCTCCGAGAGTTGTTTTCCAAACAATATAAATAAATGCTACCTATTCTCTAATATTATTCTTTACTGAAAAAAAATATAAAGTTCTTAAAGTATTACTTAAATTCTAATTTTGAGACGACCCAGCAATGCTCACACTTGACACTCACACATTTTTTTAATTCCCCATTTTAATTATTTATAACCCCTTTATAAAATGACATAATTATATTGATCGAGGATTACCCAACCGGCGTCGTTCCTCTCGTCATCATGCGTCGTGTTGTACGTATATGTCCGAAAGTTTGTCTTTTTCCCTTCACCACATTTTATTTTAGATTCGTTCACTTCACTGGTTCCGTTCTGATTTACCGCTTCACTTTTTTATACAATTGTTACGGGGTCTCACTGGTTAGGTCGGCCGACACTAGTTACGCTCAAGCAAAATGTTTATATGACCGCACGTTATTGTTTACATACTTTATTAATATTTGTTTTAAATATTAATATCACTTTATTAGATAGGCCGAATTGGTTTTAACGGCCTATCTTGTAAACCCGAGGCCACTATTTTTAAATTCACAAACTTTATGCTGCTTCCTGCTGCTGGCTAATATTACAACTGGTGACAGACTGCCTACTGTGTCACAAGGACTGCTGCTTGCTGGGCGATTACGCAACACATCTGTGCAGTTGTTTTGGCTAACAATGTGCATTGCTGGTTACTGGGGTACCTCACAGGTGAAAGTTAACAATTTGATACTGGAACTGAATTAATATAAAGTAAAATTAAAACTGTGGTAGCCTACAATTCTGTACCGTTACAGGGTATCAAATTAAGCAGGAGGAATTAAAGAAACCAATTATGTATTTACTATTTCATGAAAGTAAATAATAACCAAAATATATTCTGAGTATAATGTACCTTTTTTACATGTATCGGAACGAGAAAACATTGAAACAATACTTTTCTAATATTAACTTGGCAAGCTATTTCAGAAGACGAAGGAAGTAAAACAGTTCTTAATTAACATTCGCCGAGTACGGTTGATGAAGCTCTCGCAAATAAAACCTATATCAGAATCGTTAGTGGCGTATAACAGTAGAGCCTAGCCTACAGTATAAAAATCGAGAGTTACGGAAATTTTACTTTAAACCTAAATTCAGTGAAAACAACCACCACAAACATTGAAATCAATTAATACTGAACTGAATACAAGTGATATAAACTAATAAAACTATAAAACAAGAATTATTCATAACCAAACGAACTTTACAATTTTCAACACACACATGGACAGAAGTGAACACACATAATCCAATAATCGCAGTGAACACAGAACACTTAAACAGGACAACTCTAATAACCCGAAAAGGAATTCTCCAAACTGCAGAGACGAGGAACTTAAATGAGGCATCTTTTATTGAAAGAAATTTCGTCTGATCGAAGCCACATTAACTCCAGCAGCACGGAAGACGGCCATGTTGGCTCCCGTCATGCATAGCGAACACTCCTATTAGAATTCATCGTTCGTCATTGGTATAAACGTTTCAATTTATAAACATTATATATATTATCAAATAATTTTGTATTTGTTAACTATTAAGTATTTTATTGTGAATGTTATACTTTCTAGCCTTGCCCCTTCTCTGACTATTAATTATAACCATTAAAAGAACCGAAAACCTTTATATTCAATAACCTGTATTAACAATCGATCGCCCTGTGAAAGAGTCGAGCAATAATTTGATAATCGATTTTAAATCGATCTTTTATAAAATTGTCAATAAAATATTGTAATTCAATTATTTGGTTTTAAATTTATTTTATAAATTTAAAAAATAGAGTTTATTTAACAACAGGATTACAAGAAAGGCGACCATTACTCAAGTGGGAGTAATATATACGAAAAGGACGAAGTATCGCCAATCGGTTAATGAAGTGAGACAATCCTATTAACTCTGAATTTATTACCAAAACCATAAGCAAGATTATTGACACAATTAACGCAAGCAAACATAAAATTTCAACACTACACCCTTACAAGAATTATTTCCTTAATTATTAAAACAAAATTTATTTTTTTTTTATTTCAAAACAAAATATTTAATTTTCATAAAAAATTAAATAACAGTTTTCATTTGTAACGACGTTTGGTTATACTGTCAATACAGTTTTTTCAATTTCCTCTTTGAACCATTGCGTGCCCAGATTTCGAAGCCAGGTGTCAACTGCCTGTTTCACTTCCATATCCGTTTCGAAACATTGCCATCCCAGGTGTTCTTTTAAATGGGGGAACAGATGGAAATCACTTGTAGCCAAATCAGGTGAAGATGAGGGATGGTCGAAAATCTCCTATCGAAAGGACTCAACAAATTTTGCATGACTCACAAGGAATGAGGACATGTGTTATCATGGAGCAGAACTTTGTATTAAACAAACCGGGCTGTTTCCGCTTTATCGCTGATTGCAGTTCTTTTGGAGTCTCACAATACCTCTCTCTGAATTTAATCAAGGATGACATGTCTGTCCACCATCACAATCTACTTATCAGCGCCAACAAGAGCTGGGTTCTCAGTTGATGTTGAGAGTCTCCCACTGCGCAGTTCATTGTGCACATTTGTTCTCCCTTTCAAGAACAATGTATGCCATATGCAGACATTTTGAATCCTCATGCACTCAGGTCTGTACACAGAAACTAAGTGATGATGAAAAGATGTCGTACATCTTTTGGACATTTTTTCATTTGTTTATTATAGCTAAACTATTGGCAAGGGTGCACTGTGAAATTAACCCAAAATATTTTGTCAGCAATGCATAGAGCTTGTTTCATTACTGTCTGTTAACAAGTTTTTGACTGGTAAATTACAGTTGTTACAGAACACTCTCTTAATTCACTGGCAGAAATATTAAAAGTCATACTTTTTAGTGACATTATTGGTATTGCAGTGATAGTTGTATTACAAAGAACAGTTCAGTGAAATTTCTGAAGGAGTCGACAGAACTATTGCAGGAACTATTCTGAAGTGTGAACTAGAATGTGCCTTTCTAAAGAGACTGAAGGAGACTTGGAAATTTTAAAGTAAAGAATTATTTCCTTTATCGATGGACCTTGTACATATTGTAGGAGTCCTTCAGTTTTGTTTTCCACATCTGTATTCAGTTTGTCATTTGAATTTTATTTTCTTCATATCCCTACTTATTGTCATACAAATGTAACAATAGTAATAATAGCATAAGGCACTTGAAATTACACTTTCCAGTGAAGTTATGTAACAGAAGTATATTGTTACTGTCAAAAGGTAACCCCGACTTGTACTTAAATAGACTATACATACAACTTGAATAACTATTGTTTACAGTACAGAATGTAAAAGGTAAACTTTGTTTCAAATGACAGATTTTATTAAAATAAATCAGGAGCTGGGAGTAGAAAGGGCGAATATCAAAATCATGGTGTTAGGAAATCGCGTTTAAAGTTTGTGAATGCTCTCAGGATAGAAAGGGCGAATATGCATTTCAGTATTAAAAAACATACATTCTAATTAGTTTACACTTTTATTTTTAAATAATTAATGATAAGTAAAATAAAAAAATAATATAAAAACAAAAACTTTTAAGATTATTCTAAAATTTAAATTAATCGAATGAAAATTCAAAATGTTGATGACTGGTATACTTAACACTAGATATTAATATCAAATTCTTATCACATAGATTACATACTACTGTGTAAAAAATGTAGTATTGAGAATTGCACGTCAGTTTAGGTATTGATAACTTGCTGAAGTTCCAAATTTTTTCTTTCCATTTTATAAAAAAAACTCACACTCACTGTTGTAATGACATTATTATAATAAGACACTATTAGAATAACAAAGAAATAAGGTATGCAGTATAAGAAAGAACAAACTAATCACATCAAAAATCACACTGACCAAACTTTTCATAGACATGTCAGGTCAAGTATAACTATGACTAAGCACAGTGGAGAAAGGGCGAACCTAAGCAAAAATCATGCCGACGTGTGGCACCGTGCAGTATATTCGCCCTTACTCCTCCAGTATTACAGCACTAAGCTCTTAGCTGGTTTTATGCAGTCCATACATTTCAATGCTATTTACAAAATACTAAGGGCGAATATATATGTGATAGTGGTATTACCGTGTTCTTAATATGTCAGAAAATAGGATTCTGTAAAAAAATCGATTTTTTTTTATTCGCCCTTTCTCCTTTGAGCTCCTGAAATGTAGTTTACATTTAGTATGTAGTATGTTAATAACAACTTTAATTTACTTCTGGAATTGGTATACTGAATTTGTTAGATAATTCTGTTCATTACCCATCCAAATCATCCATGTTTCCCCAACCCTGCAACCACTTGATCCATAACCTCTTTACTATCTACTAATATTTATCTCATTCGGTTTTTACTTCCATATTCCTTAAGGAATGGAAGTATGGTGATGGCAAAAAAAATCGTGTTCGAGATTATTGCAGATTCTGATACTACTACACTCAAAACATGAAAAAAAGTCGTTTTCCGAAAAGTGTCTGTGTGTCTGTCTGTCTGTCTGTGTGTCTGTGTGTCTGTAGATTTTTTTTCTATGGCAAACGATAACTGCCGCAAATTCAAACAGAATCAAATAATTTTTTGCATACAGCCCGGTTTTGCAGAGTTCTCGCGACCTATTGTTTTTGGTGAAGATCGGTTGAGGGAAAGGGGTAGTTTACCTGCAACGGTTTTTTTTTAGCAAGGGTAATTTTGTTTGTTTGGCAAACGATAACAGCCGCAAATTCAAACAGAATCAAATAATGTTTCGCATACAGCCCTGAATTGTAGATTTCTCAAGACCTATTGTTTTTGGTGAAGATCGGTTGAGGGAAAGGGGTAGTTTACCTGCAACGTTTTTTTAACAAGGGTATTTTCTATGGCAAACGATAACAGCCGCAAATTCAAACAGAATCAAATAATGTTTTGCATACAGTCCTGATTTGTAGAGTACTCAAGACCTATTGTTTTTGGTGAAGATCGGTTAAGGGGAAGGGGTAGTTTACCTGCAACGTTTTTTTATCAAGCGTATTTTCTATGGCAAACGATAACAGCCGCAAATTCAAACAGAATCAAATAATTTTTTGCATACGTCCCTGAATTGTAGAGGTCTCAATGACTTTCGATTTTGGTGAAGATCGGTTAAGGGGAAGGGGTAGTTTACCTGCAACCTTATACGTTTTAACAAGAGTAAAGTACTTGAAAATTTATTTAAACTTTTTGAAACAATGGTAATTGTTAAAAATAAAATAATTTTGTTGCCAGGCAATAAAATTATAATTTTTTCATTTTAATGTAATATAATATTTTTCATTTAATACAGCAATAAAAAGGCAGGTAAGACACAGCCTGGCTGTTTGGCTGAAAATGATTTTAAATATAAATCTTAGAATATGGAAGTCATGTATGGTTCTCCATACCGATATTTCCTAAAATATGTAATTGTTCAGTCCAATGAATTTAATTGTGAAGCTTAACTTTAGTATTTCCTTTGGAAGCCACTCAGATGAGTGTTTCCTTCTTTTTGTATTTCAATGACAATAATCATCTTTACCCTGCAAAGACACCAAGAAGAAGAAGACAAGGAAGATCACGGTGAAATTGGAAGAAGTAAATTAACTTAGAAATGAAAGATGGTTAAAAGCAAAATCAGTGGCTGAATAGGATTAGCTGGAGATACCGAATTTGAATATACTGAAGAACAGTATCTTTAATCTGATTTAGATTTCAGATTACACCACAGTTTTTTTTTCATTTTGCTTTCATCCTAGTCACTTCTAATTCCTCACACCCCATCGCTCTCAAGTCATCCTCCACATCGTCAATCCACCTTTTCCTTGGCCTTCCTCTTTTGAAAATATTTTCTATTTAAGATCCTATTTGTTGTGGATGATTTATTAAGTCTTTTAACATAACCTAACCATGTAAGTTGATGACTTTTAATAAATCATATGATGTCTTTATTCCCTATGATTTAGTTCAGCTCATGGCTCATTAGTCTACCATCTGCCTCTCATTATATGTAGTAGTATATATAGTATAGTAGGCATATGAATATTGTAACGAATTAGTTGTTGATGTCAGTCTCTGTTTAAGCCCCGCGATGGAAGCCAATCTGTAACGAAGTGATGAAGTCGTCTCTGTAATTATGTATATGTTGTGTGTTCGCCTCACACTGGTGTCGTTACTTCAATGTTTTGCGCTAACGAAGTCCGCAGCGATGTTTCAAATTACCAGTATAACGCGAGTGGAAACCTTACCTGTTATTCCATAGGGGTTTATGAATCCCGGGTGGCGCCAAATTGTTTATCTAAAACAATTAAATTAATGAATAATGTGACAAAAGTGTTTTAAGCTATGACGGCCGGGAGTATTCGAATTTGTTCCCGCCTTCGTATGACCTATTGAATCAAGCAGGTAGTTTGTCGAGTTGCAGCGTGAGCGCTGGCCGTCAATTCTGGAAGTTCGCTATAATACACAAATTATACAATACACTTCCCTATGAAATAAAAACAATGGTTACACTCTGTACTAGTTTCTTTAATGTTTGATTGGTAATTATTCAGTTGACAAGAAAATTATATTTGATTATTCAACAATTTTGCACCAACAATTAATATGAGACAATTTCTCTAGGGTTTGGCGAAATCGATTTTGAACGAATCATCCAGTCAAGTATGGCGACTGTGTTTGTTGTTTTACAATTATTTCGTTCAAAGTCTGGAGTTCTTGTGATTACAAGAAAAATATTAATTATGATTACAATAAAAAGTACACTACCTTACATTATTTGTACTTAAACAATATAAAGTGTAGCTACAATTTGTTACTGCCGTGTAGTAAAGTGTGTTTCAAAAGTTTGCAATCTAATGCTAGGTTATTTCCTTAATTAATAAATTTTCAGTGTTGGTTTATCTTACTTAATCTTTGAAAGAAATCATATTCAGTTTATAGTGAGAGTTCAGATAACTGTGAGAAATATTTAAAGTGAGTATATTTCAGGAAATTGGGTAATTTAATTATACTTATCAAATCAGACGACTTGGTATAAACAGTCGTTCATTCGTAATGTAAGTGGGCTGCAGTCGTATTCATTTTTCAATAATCTGGGGGCTTAAGTATGTCTTGCGTCCTTTTCATGTTAGTTGTAGTCATTTTTTCATTTAATTCTCAGGTAAAATGGTCCTTGGCATCAGTTAAATATTACTTAACTGAATAGTCCCTCGTCTTCTTCTTACTTGCTCATGTTTTTGAATTTAGATTACTTTTTATACATTAAAAATGAAAATTTAGGTCATTCAATATTTGGCGTTAATCTTGACGAGCGTCACTTTGAGAGTACTATAAATTAACGAAAAATTCGTAACCAACGGTCTGTTGTCATGGTTACATGTTAATTCTGATTGGTTAATCTTGTTTTATAACCATTGTTATCAAATTTGAATTATTATTCAAAATAGCTGTATATCTTCTGATTGCTTATATTCTTCTGTCTTCCTTCCTGAGTATTTAATATTTATAGTTTTAATATTTATTATATTTATTTATAATATTTAATATTTATTTAATATTTATTTCCTTTCAAAGATTGTTTTGATATCCCATAAGGTTGGGTTCTATAAGATATTAACGTTTGTACAATTATGTTAATATTTGTTAATTACATTTCTTTTTTAATTTAAGTCCTTATTCTAACATTTTTCTTTTAATATGATTTACAAATTACCCTTGGCTGGTTACTCGCCTTGGATTTGTTAAATTCATTAGTGATTTTATACAATTTGCAGTTATTTGTTTTTGGCAGTTAGGCATTTCATAGGCCTCAGCAGCCATTGATTATATTTACTTATTTTATACAGATTATATCTCATTTTACTTTAATGCATTTTGTTTTGTTATTATAATTGTTTGTTTTATTTGTAGATGTGTTTTGGAACTGATTTTATACTATTTGTAGGTTTCTATTATTTTCTATATAACTGATTTTCTAGTGTAATTAGAACTGTATTGTTTCACCTTCTCATTTATCTATTTTGGCCTTGTTAACAATATGGCTATTACTTACTATTAAAACATAACATCTAGGCCTATGGTCTGTACAATTCCTTCAGCCATATCCTATTCATAGATTGAATTAAACAATTTTTAAACAGTTATTAGTTAATGTTTGTTTACAATTCGTTTCATTTCTCATTATTTTTTGGGCGATAAACATCATCACTCCTTTTAAACTTATTCAATTAATTATCCCTTATAACTTGGGGTGTTTATTGATTTCATTTCTAATTCCTTATTTCTTACATAATCTCTATCTTCAATCCATGGTAACACCAACAGTTTACCTTTCATGGGATTCTCCCTTTTAAATACTAGTGTATACAATTTAACTTAATTTTATTAATAATAAGATTCTTATTTTAATCATAATGTCACCATCACTATTCAGTGTTCATTACAGGTTATTATCTGTTTACTCCTAATACTATCATTAACAACGTTATTAATTATTAATGTGGTTCACTATTAATCGTTTAGAGTTTGTTTATAGATTATTAAGTTTTTTTTCCTATTAATATGGTTTCTAATTATTTTGGGGTTTTACACTTTCACTTTTGCACTCCTTAAATGTTTATATTAAGTGTTTATTAGTGGGTAATCCCTATAATTACTTTTTCTTTGTCACTTAGTTGATTTTATATTCTCACTATCTCACTATCTCTCTCATTACAAATATTATTTACATTATTAATAAGTTTATGTCGTTATAGAGTTTTTTGTTACATCTAACTCTAATTCTTGGGTTAGTGTACTTTTATTTTTTCACATTATGTTATCGGGTTTTATCAAATCATTTACATTTATTTTTCAATTGATAATAATAATAATTCTATATATTGGTTAGTTATTGGTTTTGTTTCCAATATTACTTATGAGTAGGCTGGCCATAATTTAGTTTGCCCAAAACGGGACAGCCGTGACTTAACCGGTGGTTGTGGTGGGGGGTGGGGGTCCCATAAATATTTAGAAATCAACTTCATGAAAGTGCACTTTTTTCATTTAAGAAGTTTAAAATGATGAAATAAAAGTAAAACACTCTTTCATTATTGTTTTTTATTTATGAAACATGTAGTAATCATACATTATGTACAATTAGCAGAAAATGTTTACTACCTATATTTTTTTTATTTGTAATAAACACATTTTAATACACAGTAAACGTAAACATCATATTTTTAATCAAATATAACATGTATAGTGAATGGCTTGCTCAAATTAACATAAGTTCTTTTTCAGTTGTACTATATGTATTTTAACAAATATTTATGGTTTTGATGGTCCTGCAATTGATGACGATGACGTTGACGCCTCCTCATACCAGAAATACTTTTGGGAACTGCTTATCTTTTGTAGAATATTTTTGTTTTTCAATAATATTTGATAAAACTCTTCACATGAGTGGTCAAAGTTTATTTTTACCATCAACATTGCACTTAGAGTTGAAATATGGAGCCGAGATTTTTCTGTTGACCACATGTTGTTCATTATTGAAAAAACTCGTTCCACTGGAGCTGATGTTCCAGGTAGGCACATAGTGAATTCTACAACCTTCAAAATAACGTCAAATTGAATGTTCTGGCTGTGCATCTTGTGGAAAATCTGTTTCCATCTTTCTTCAACTGGTACGTTTGTCTTGTCAACTGCGACCCGATTCCACTCTGGTAGGTTCTCAGAAACTATTTCTTTTACACACTGCCACTGGTAAAACAGCTTGGTTTCTTCAATAGGGTTTTCTGTAATCTGTTTGATTTGACTAGCCGAAAACGAAGCTAGGCTATTTTGAACCTCATTCCATGACGGAATTGTTTGCAGCAAAACCCATTGAAGTTTTTCAGCTCCACCACAGCTGGTTTCCCATTTTTGAAGATAGTCTACACAGTTTTTAAAAAAGGTTTTCACTGTAGCAATAAAATGTTCTTGTGTGACTTCTCCACTTTCTTGTAAACTAAACAGTTTCTCTTTGACAACAGTAGGGATAAAGCCCTCAGTTTGCCTTCCCTGCAACAGTTTCTTCAGGGAGTCAATACGCCATGCCACTTCAGTTGCGGAGATGTTGTCTTTCTCAATTTTCAGAATGACCTCTTCAAAGGTCTGAATCTGTGCTGAGGAAAACATCAGCCATAACTGAAAACACGGATCCTCGAATAACTGTTTTAGCACAGCAGGACACTTTTCTTGTGATGAAAAGTAAGACTTAAGGCCACCAAATATCTTTAGAATTTGGTCAATTGCTGGACCAAGAGACAAAAAACGGGTGTTTCCATGTTCCAACAATTTGGCATATTCCACACCAGCAAATTCGCAGAAGTCCTTCAGCCCTTCCGTCCTCACGGTGTAAATATGAAAGTACTTGTACACTTTCACAGCAAAACTCTCGATGTCAAAGGGAAGACAGTCTACAGCAGTTTGTAAACAGTTATGCACAATATGTGCCCCACAACCGATGCCAATTATTTCTTTCCCAAGGCTTGCTTGCATACGACTCCAAACATTATTTTGTCCTCTTCTTTTAACACCCCCAAAGTTAGTGTTAGTATTATCGGCGCACAGTGCTACCACCTTTTCTCCTAATTTTTTTTTCTGATTAATTCCTCAAGCATGTTGCTCTGAATTTCGGAAGTTTCCCCTGGCAAAGATGTGAACTGAATCATTTTGACATGAACACCAGAAAGCGGTAAAAAGTAGCGGACAAGAATGGGAAATAATTTTTCTGCCTTCCTATTAGATGCATCTAAGCTTAAAGAGACGCTACTGCATTGTTTTAAGTCCGCTTCCACTTCACTTAAGGAAAATGGTGCCAAAACACTACACACAATTGCTTCACTTTTAGTTTTGCCTGAAGAGTATTTAGGCGCATACAGTTTTTTTATAAGTTTAGATAAGCAATTATTTGATCTAAAACTATGCCCGTGTGCAATAGAGTGGTAAGCAAATATCCCTTCTTGGGCTGACACTTTATCATTATCTTCCTTCTTTGTAAAAAAAGTTTCCAGATTGGATGAACTACTCTTGGATTTTTCAGCGTCTTTATGTTTCTGAGATCTGGTGTGTTGCGCAATGTCACTTCTTCCTCCATGTGCAACAGAGAAATGGACCCCACATGTCTTGCAAAGAACACGTGATTTGTCTGAAGTTGATGGGTACGTTTTAATAAATTTAAATTCCCTTTGAAGGTCTTCATTAAATATGCAGGAACGTTTCTGTGATTTTGCCATTAGTAACAGTCTAAACATATACTAAAATAACCTCAAAACAATCCCACTTCACTTAAAATTAACTGAAGTTTTTATAAATATTTCTGCAAAACTTTTCCATTGAAGAATTAAACACTATTCTGTGATTTACATTTGTACTTTGTTCGGAAATAAATCAAACACACACAACTTCACTTTCACTAACTTAGGGCTGTAAAGGTCGGTGTAGCGCTTGTGTACCTGACGAATGGCAACAAACAACTGACAGCGGCGAAGACCGACGAGTGATGAACTGAGCTATTTTTGTCTGTATCAAGCAGAATACAAATACTGTATTATTGTTATTGAATTTAACAATGCTATTTATTTCACCACTGTTATTTGAAGCACTAAATCACGTATTTTAATGTAAAAAGTTTCTTGAAGTGGGGAAAATCCGAAAAAACGGGACAAACAGGAAAACCGATGGGACGCTTTTAAAACCTCACGAAAACGGGACCGTCCCGTTCAAAACGGGACGTATGGCCAGCCTACTTTGAGTGTACCATTTCTCCTTTTCATATTCTATATTATTTGTCCATGTTTTCTCATTCGGTTTCACTTTATTTCCTTTATACTTGGTTAGTTTCATGTTCATTTTCCTTCTTCACCTTCATATTATTTTGTTTCATTTTATTAGGTTTTCCCGTTCTCACTTGGTTTTATATCATTTGGTTGTATGGAATTATTCACTTTCTTCAATCGGTTTCATTCTTGTTTGGTTTCGTTTTTTCCCTTCTTCTTTTGGTTCTTTTTATTTGGTCAATCACTTTCTTATTTGGTTTCGTCTTTTCCCTTCTTCTTTTGGTTCTTTTTATTTTGTCAATCACTTGGGTTAGGTCATGTCGTCGTTTGTTGTGTCATTGTCATTTTATTTTCATTATTTTAAACATTTTATTTTATACGAATTATTTTTTTATATTCATGATTCCTCTTTTTTATCCCTGGTATTGGGGTGGCTTATTTGTGTTGTAACAATATACGTGCAATTCACACAAATATATTTCTTTTTCAGGCTTATGAAAGGTTGAAAGAAGAGAACTACAAAACATTACAGGAGCGTGATGCCAAAATACAGTCCCTCCACAGTGATCTGACTCAAGCAATGCAGTTGTATCAGGACCAGATTCGAACAATTCATGATGATAAGGAAAAACAATTACAACAAGTGTATACCAGGTGAATGAAATTAAACGTACTTGTTTCAATAAAACAATTATAATACTACAGCAGCTTGTATTGATTCAGAGCATATATCTTTATAACCATGTGTATGTCATAACACACTCTTATGCTAGCTATCTTCATATTATAAAAAATCGGTATGGAGAACCACACATGACTTCCACGTCCTAAGATTTATATTTAAAATCATTTGCTTGAATTCGGTTTGATAATTTCTAAAAAAAATGTACCCCATCCTAACACTATTTTCACTATTTATAGATATTTTTGTTATTATGGGGTAGTCATTGTTTAATATAATGTTATTTTTGAGTCACTTTAATTATAAATATCGGTATGGAGAACCATACATGACTTCCATATTCTAAGATTTATTTTTAAAATCATTTTCGAAATGAAATATTACCATAGAAACTACTTCTTTCTACTTACTGCTTCAGCCTTAACCACAGTACTGTGGTCACTAACATATACCACCTCACGTTATCGCACTCGATTTTCACTGATGATGGAAGTCAATGGCATTGCCGAAACGTCTGGTTTTGTAGAAAACATTGGACTACGGCCAAATATCCCTGGAAGGAATTTTAACAAAAACTACTTCTTTGTTGCCGATAACGTTGTACACATATATATAAAAAATATGCATAAAATTAATGGCTTGTATAAGTTAATGATTGATCTCCATTAAGTAGTGCTCAAATTTCCAAAGTTTTAATATTATGATGTCCGTAATTAAAACATCAACATCAGAGCAGGTTTAGTGTGTATGAGGGTTCACCGTGGACAAAAATTTTCAACATTTCCTATTGAGCGTTGCTTAGAATAAATCTGCAGATCTACAGTGTACGTTTCACAGAACAAACATGCGGAAAAGAAGGAGCGCTCCGAAGTCACTCATGGACCCTCAGCATCTTGCAGAGGGTTCATTCCCTAAAGACGAAAAGTCTGTCTATGAATCGTTCCTCTGTAAACACGTGCAGTTACACTGCCCAGCGATCACAGGAAGCAAATCGCTATCCACGCTGGACACTTTTTCGGCTTGCATGCGTTATGTTGGTATGGGTTCGGCACTTTCCATTTAAAAACCATGCAAATGTAAGAAAATAAACATGAATGAGGCCAGAAATAACGCGAATTGTGTGTGTGTGTCTTCCCTGCCTTTTTATTGTGGTAGTGATAATAATAAAATGGAAACGTAAACGGTACATAACTGAGATATGCTTACCTGCCACGCACGATATATTTTCTCTTATACATGACTAGCAGAATACCCGTGCTTCGCTACGGAGTTTCACGTTGTACGTAATGAAAATGTTAGTTTAATTAATAAAGTTTAATTAAAGTAGGCTTCTTAAAAATAAATAGCTGTTGCCCACAACTTCGTTCGCGTGGTCTTCAATTTAATGCGATAATATATTTAGAACAGAATCTATTCTATTGGGTTGCCATAGTAACCAGATCTAATAGTTTTTAAGACCGCAAAGGACCCCCCAGAGGATCGTATCGAAAAAACACCTGTCCTATGTTGGTTCTCCCGTTGCGTAAAATATTTGTGCCAAGTTTGGTTGAAATCGGTCCAATGGTTTAGGTGGAGACGTGGAAGACCCCAAAGGACCCCCAAAGGATCGTATCGAAAAAAACACTTGTCATATGTTGGTTCTCCCTTTGCGTAAAATATTTGTGCCAAGTTTGGTTGAAATCGGTCCAGTGGTTTAGGAGGCGATGTGGAAGACCCCAAAGAACCCCCAAAAGGACCCCATCGAAAAAACACCTATCCTATGTTGGTTCTCCCGTTGCGTAAAATATTTGTGCCAAGTTTGGTTGAAATCGGTACAGTGGTTTAGGAGGAGATGTGGAAGAAACCTTCGCGGACGTGCGCACAACAACTCACCGAAGTTTCATCGCAATCGGATAAATGGTATAGGAACGCATACGGGACAAACAAAGAAACATTCATTTTACTTCCATATTCCTTAAGGAATGCAAGTATGGTAATGGCAAAAAAAATCGTGTTCGAGATTATTGCAGATTATGATTCTACTACACTCAAAACATGAAAAAAAGTCGTTTTCCGAAAAGTGTCTGTGTGTCTGTCTGTCTGTGTGTCTGTCTGTCTTCTGTAGATTTTTTTTCTATGGCAAACGATAACTGCCGCAAATTCAAACAGAATCAAATAATTTTTTGCATACAGCCCTGATTTGCAGAGTACTCGCGACCTATTGTTTTTGGTGAAGATCGGTTGAGGGAAAGGGGTAGTTTACCTGCAACGGTTTTTTTTTAGCAAGGGTAATTTTGTTTGTTTGGCAAACGATAACAGCCGCAAATTCAAACAGAATCAAATAATGTTTCGCATACAGCCCTGAATTGTAGAGTTCTCAAGATCTACTGATTTTGGTGAAGATCGGTAAAGGGAAAGGGGTAGTTTACCTGTAACGTTTTATGTTTTAACAAGGGTATTTCCTATGGCAAACGATAACAGCCGCAAATTCAAACAGAATCAAAAGATTATTTGCATACAGCCCTAAATTGTAGAGTTCTCAAGACCTATTGTTTTTGGTGAAGTTCGGTTGATGGAAAGGGGTAGTTTACCTGCCACGTTTTTTGTTTTATCAAGGGTATTTTCTATGGCAAACGATAACAGCCGCAAATTCAAACAGAATCAAATACTGTTTTGTATACAGCCCTGATATGTAGAGTACTCAAGACCTATTGTTTTTGGTGAAGATCGGTTAAGGGAAAGGGGTAGTTTACCTGTAACGTTTTATGTTTTAACAAGGGTATTTCATATGGCAAACGATAACAGCCGCAAATGCAAACAGAATCAAAAGATTATTTGCATACATCCCTAAATTGTAGAGTTCTCAAGACGTACTGTTTTTGGTGAAGATCGGTTGAGGGAAAGGGGTAGTTTACCTGCAACGTTTTTTTAACAAGGGTATTTTCTATGGCAAACGATAACAGCCGCAAATTCAAACGGACTGAAATAATGTTTTGCATACAGCCCTGATTTGTAGAGTACTCAAGACCTATTGTTTTTGGTGAAGATCGGTTAAGGGGAAGGGGTAGTTTACCTGCAACGTTTTTTTATCAAGCGTATTTTCTATGGCAAACGATAACAGCCGCAAATTCAAACAGAATCAAATAATTTTTTGCATACGTCCCTGAATTGTAGAGGTCTCAATGACTTTCGATTTTGGTGAAGATCGGTTAAGGGGAAGGGGTAGTTTACCTGCAACCTTTTACGTTTTAACAAGAGTAAAGTACTTGAAAATTTATTTAAACTTTTTGAAACAATGGTAATTGTTAAAAATAAAATAATTTTGTTGCCAGGCAATAAAATTATAATTTTTTCATTTTAATGTAATATAATATTTTTCATTTAATACAGCAATAAAAAGGCAGGTAAGACACAGCCTGGCTGTTTGGCTGAAAATGATTTTAAATATAAATCTTAGAATATGGAAGTCATGTATGGTTCTCCATACCGATATTTTACTTCCATATTCCTTAAAAAATGGAAGTATGGTGATGGCAAAAAAAATCGTGTTCGAGATTATTGCAGATTCTGATTCTACTACACTCAAAACATGAAAAAAAGTCGTTTTCCGAAAAGTGTCTGTGTGTGTGTGTGTGTGTGTGTGTCTGTCTGTCTGTCTGTCTGTAGATTTTTTTTCTATGGCAAACGATAACTGCCGCAAATTCAAACAGAATCAAATAATTTTTTGCATACAGCCCTCATTTGTAGAGTACTCGTGACCTATTGTTTTTGGTGAAGATCAGTTGAGGGAAAGGGGTAGTTTACCTGCAACGGTTTTTTTTTTATCAAGGGAAATTTTTTTTTTTTTGCAAACGATAACAGCCGCAAATTCAAACAGAATCAAATAATTTTTCGCATACAGCCCTGAATTGTAGAGTTCTCAAGACCTATTGTTTTTGGTGAAGATCGGTTAAGGGAAAGGGGTAGTTTACCTGTAACGTTTTATGTTTTAACAAGGGTATTTCCTATGGCAAACGATAACAGCCGCAAATTCAAACAGAATCACAAGATTATTTGCATACAGCCCTAAATTGTAGAGTTCTCAAGACCTATTGTTTTTGGTGAAGATCGGTTAAGGGAAAGGGGTAGTTTACCTACAACGTTTTTTTAACAAGGGTATTTTCTATGGCAAACGATAACAGCCGCAAGTTCAAACAGAATCAAATAATTTTCTGCATACAGCCCTGATTTGTAGAGTACTCAAGACCTATTGTTTTTGGTGAAGGTCGGTTGAGGGGAAGGGGTAGTTTACCTGCAACGTTTTTTTTTCTATGGCAAACGATAACTGCCGCAAATTCAAACAGAATCAAATAATTTTTTGCATACATCCCTGAATTGTAGAGGTCTCAAGGACTTTCGATTTTGGTGAAGATCGGTTAAGGGGAAGGGGTAGTTTACCTGCAACCTTTTACGTTTTAACAAGAGTAAAGTACTTGAAAATTTATTTAAACTTTTTGAAACAATGGTAATTGTTGAAAATAAAATAATTTTGTTGCCAGGTAACAAAAATAAAGTCATTTTGATTATAAAATATAAATATTTACAAGAAAAGAATTTTCAGTTTTCAAAATTTAAATATATTTTTATAAAACAATGGGTTCTTCATTGAGGTGGGGACTTGACGACAGTGACAGGGCTTTCCACCAAATTCAGCAGAGTGACAGGTAGGCCCAACTCTGATTGGCTCCTCAGATTTCCCCAGCGTTAGTAGGTTCTATGAAAATATTTTATTTCAAAAATGATTTTAAATATAAATCTTAGATATGTTTTATAAATCTCATGTTTTATGTTTTAACATGGGTAATTTTTTATATGACGAACCATAACTGCCGTAAATTCAAACAGAATCAATAGGTCTTGAGAACTCTGCAATTTAGGACTGTATGCAAATAATCTTTTGATTCTGTTTGAATTTGTGGCTGTTATCGTTTGCCATAGGAAATACCCTTGTTAAAACATAAAATGTTACAGGTAAACTACCCCTTTCCCTTAACCGATCTTCACCAAAAACAATAGGTCTTGAGAACTCTACAATTCAGGGCTGTATGCGAAACATTATTTGATTCTGTTTGAATTTGCGGCTGTTATCGTTTGCAACAAAAAAAATTTCCCTTGATAAAAAAAACCCGTTGCAGGTAAACTACCCCTTTCCCTCAACCGATCTTCACCAAAAACAATAGGTCGTGAGTACTCTACAAATCAGGGCTGTATGCAAAAAATTATTTGATTCTGTTTGAATATGCGGCAGTTATCGTTTGCCATAGAAAAAAATCTACACACAGACAGACACTTTTCGGAAAACGACTTTTTTTCATGTTTTGAGTGTAGTACAATCAGAATCTGCAATAATCTCGAACACGATTTTTTTTGCCATCACCATACTTCCATTTCCTTAAGGAATATGGAAGTAAAATTAGGTACTTTATTCTTATAAAGAAACTGAACTACACAATCATCCCTCCTCCTCAACCGATCCCCACCATTAATGATATTTGCACTTTCATAGAGTAATAGTTTTATCATATGTAATTGCTAAGGTAGCTTATCTTTCAAAATTAAATACTTATACTTTACTTGATATCAGCAAAGTAATTTTCATAAAATCATCCTGTCCCTTTGAACTAACCTCTCGATTTATAGATATCTCATTTACCATTTTACAGTTGACTAATATGCCTTTATTTTAGGAGCACTTATTTGTCAAAATTAAGTACGTTACTCTTGTTAAAACACAAAGCATTGCTTGTAAACTACCCCTCCTCCTCAACCGAACAACCCCATTTTTGATATTTAAACTTTTGTTAACAGTTTAATTATATGTAATTATTAAGGTATCTTATCTTTCAAAATGAAGTACTTTATTCGACATCAAAAAGGTAGTTTCAAAAAATTACCCCCCCTCCTTCAACTATCATTTATAGATATTTCATCTACCTTTCTCCAGTGGATTATTATGACATTCTTTTCAGGATACTTTATTTATCAAAATTAATAACTTTACTCTTGTTGAAACGTAAACGTTCCAGATAAACTACCCCTTCCCCTTAACTGATCTTCACCAAAATCAATAGGTCGTGTGTCCTCTACAACTTGCAAAAAATTATTTGATTCTGTTTGAATTTGTGCCAGTTATCGTTCGCCATAGAAAAAATTCTACACACACACACACACACACACACACATTTTGGAAAATGACTTTTCTTCATGTTTGTGGGTAGTACAATCAGAATCAGCCCTTATCTCAAACACGATTTTTTTTTTTTGCGTTCACGATACTTATATTTCCTTACAGAACATGGAAGTAAAAATGTATTTTTAATATACGTTATATGACATATTATTATAATTTGTCATTGCTTTCAGTATTAAGTGGCTACAGTATTGTTTTCTGTACTTTTAATTAAGCAGTAAATGGAAGCTTAAAAGAAGTTACACAAATTTTCAACTTAAAATATCATAACCTTAACTATAAATAAGGATAAAATCAAATCTAAGTAGGTTAAAAATAATTATCAATACAGTAATCATAAGCAAATCAAATATAATGAAAGTCAACTCAAATAATATACAAAACTTAAAATAATGTATAAAATTAATTATGAGAATTATTTTGTGAAATAGAAACCTATCGAATTTTCAAATTTAGTTAAACATTTTGTATTTTGATTATAAAATATGATGGATTTTGCTATACTCAGGCTGTGAAATTTAATTTCAGAGTGAAAGAAGCTGTAAGTAAAAAAGAAGAGGCATTAAAAATTATGCAGCAGCAGAGGGATGCAGCTTTAGAGCAGTGCAGTCGCTTGGAAAAAATGTTGGAACAAAGGAAAGATGGACGGTTTAAGTAATCTGATTTTCAGTTCATAAGGGCCATTTTTAGTTTATAATTACTAGATGGTATCAGAATTTATATAAAAGTTATTATTATTTTATTTGTAACATTTTATATATAATACTGTGAACTCAAAGTACAAAGCTGCATTTATTCTTTGTATTTTAATTTACTTAACTTCTTGCCATATGTTCAAGAAGTACACATACTAGTATAGTGTGATATATTTCTACTGTAAATGTGTATTTTCAGGTTTGTTTTTGTGTGATGTATTTTGCATTTTTTACTGATCTCAGTAAAAATAAAGACTATATTGTAAAAAATTGCTATTGTTTTATTGATCTGGAAGACACATTGTAATTTCTTCAGTTTTTATTAGCCTGGGACAGGAAATATCGGTATGGAGAACCATACATGACTTCCATATTCTAAGATTTATATTCAAAATCATTTTCGAAATGAAATATTACCATAGAAACTACTTCTTTCTACTTACTGCTTCAGCCTTAACCACAGTACTGTGGTCACTAACGTATACCACCTCACGTTATCGCACTCAATTTTCACTGATGATGGAAGTCGATGGCATTGCCGAAATGTCTGGTTTTGTAGAAAACATTGGACTATGGCCAAATATCCCGGGAAGGAATTTTAACAAAAACTACTTCTTTGTTGCCAATAACGTTGTACACATATACGAGTATATCAGTGGCGAAGTTACATGGAGGCAATTGAGGCAATGCCTACCCTAAAAAATTCTGTAGAATAAAAATTATAAATACGTATGAACTACATAACATAAAGATTATACATTGTTACTGCGACTGTCAAATTTATTAAACCGAAACGTGCTTTATTGAGTGACCGCTAGATGGTGACAGGTGAGATTCGGCATAGTTCGTTTAAAGCGAATGAGGCAACCTGAACTTGCCTCAGCGTTTTTTTGTATACATCGTATGTAAGCAATGTAGTGGTGTGATAGGGAAGTGTAGGGAGGGGGGATTGTCCCACGCTGTACACGTAGAGCGTTGAGGCATGCCTCACTTCTGTGGTCCAAACAGTTAAGTTAAAGCGCCTGTGTTGTTTCTAAGTGTTTATTTTATGCGGTTATTAAAAGTGTCACTGTTATTCCGCTGAACTAACAGATGATCAAGATTGTTATTTGAATTATTTGTAACATTAAACATATATATAGAAACTAATCAAGTTTAAAAATTTGAAGTTCAATCAGTTGTATTATTGTGTATGACTAATACAAGGATTGTTCAATAGAAACACGTATAGAGCCGTAAAGCATTTTTTATTCAACGATTTTAAAAGAAGTCTCCAATAACATGAAGACATGAGTTCCACTGTTGCGCTAACCTGTATATTCCCTGCTAGTAAAATTCTTACGGCTCTTTGTGGAACCATTCGGTTACAGCAAACTCTACCTCAGCGTCCAATTTAAACCACCGTCCTTTTAGTGATTCCTTAAAAAAAATTTAAGATAAGATTTTTGCCTACCCATTCATTAACTACTAGCTTCGCCAGTAAGCAAATTGATGTCCATTTTTTCGGCTTGCACGCGTTATGTTGGTGTGGGTTTCGGCACTTTCCATTTAAAAAGCGTGCAAATGTAAGAAAATAAACATGAGTGAGGCCAGAAATAACGTGAATTGTGTGTGTGTGTGTGTGTGTGTGTGTGTGTGTTACCTGCCTTTTTATTGCTGTATTAAATGAAAAATATTATATTACATTGAAATGAAAAAATTATAATTTTATTGCCTGGCAACAAAATTATTTTATTTATTATTATTAATTATTTATTATTTAGGGGTTAGTTTGAATTGACTTGATCTTGATCTTTTAAACACACCATGCATGACTGCTGCTTCTCACATGGCTCTGTTTATGACAAGATTCTTATTATGGTTTGTCTCATGTAACTCCTGCTATTCAAAAACAAACAGAAAATAAATAAATGAGTAAAATAAAGAAATTTTAGCCAAGTTATGGCTTCAATATGGTGACGTCCCATAGTGAACCAAAACAGCATTCCACGGTACATACAGCTAAAATTACTTTTGACAGAAATATATTTAAGGCCATCAATACAGTACAATTTTGTCCTGTTGACATCATGTTTTTAAACAATCTCAGTACCATGTACAGACGAAATATATAATTTTTATATATATTTACCTTAAGGACTACTAAAAAAAAATCAGTAAATATTCATATACTTTCCTTTTCCAAGTTAGCAGTGCACCTGTGAGTAAACCCTGCTTAGTAACATGCTTCCTGTTAGTGGTTCAGAGTGGGTTTAAATTAAATGTACAATGTAGTCATCTTTTAAGTTGACATTCACCATGAACCATGCTCAAGACAGTTCAAATAGTTTGAGTTACACGTGTTTTTTACTTCCATATTCCTTAAGGAATGGAAGTATGGTGATGGCAAAAAAAATCGTGTTCGAGATTATTGCAGATTCTGATTGTACTACACTCAAAACATGAAAAAAAGTCGTTTTCCGAAAAGTGTCTGTGTGTAGATTTTTTTCTATGGCAAACGATAACTGCCGCAAATTCAAACAGAATCAAATAATTTTTTGCATACAGCCCTGATTTGTAGAGTACTCACGATCTATTGTTTTTGGTGAAGATCGGTTGAGGGAAAGGGGTAGTTTACCTGCAACGGTTTTTTTTTATCAAGGGAAATTTTTTTTTTTTGGCAAACGATAACAGCCGCAAATTCAAACAGAATTAAATAATGTTTCGTATACAGCCCTGAATTGTAGAGTTCTCAAGACCTATTGTTTTTGGTGAAGATTGGTTAAGGGAAATGGGTAGTTTACCTGCAACGTTTTATGTTTTAACAAGGGTATTTCCTATGGCAAACGATAACAGCCGCAAATTCAAACAGAATCAAAAGATTATTTGCATACAGCCCTAAATTGTAGAGTTCTCAAGACCTATTGTTTTTGGTGAACATTGGTTAAGGGAAAGGGGTAGTTTACCTGCAGCATTTTTTTATCAAGGGTATTTTCTATGGCAAACGATAACAGCCGCAAATTCAAACAGAATTAAATAATGTTTCGTATACAGCCCTGAATTGTAGAGTTCTCAAGACCTATTGTTTTTGGTGAAGATCGGTTAAGGGAAATGGGTAGTTTACCTGCAACGTTTTATGTTTTAACAAGGGTATTTCCTATGGCAAACGATAACAGCCGCAAATTCAAACAGAATCAAAAGATTATTTGCATACAGCCCTAAATTGTAGAGTTCTCAAGACCTATTGTTTTTGGTGAACATTGGTTAAGGGAAAGGGGTAGTTTACCTGCAGCATTTTTTTATCAAGGGTATTTTCTATGGCAAACGATAACAGCCGCAAATTCAAACAGAATCAAACAATGTTTTGCATACAGCCCTGATTTGTAGAGTACTCAAGACCTATTGTTTTTGGTGACGATCGGTTGAGGGGAAGGGGTAGTTTACCTGCAACGTTTTTTATCAAGCGTATTTTCTATGGCAAATGATAACTGCCGCAAATTCAAACAGAATCAAATAATTTTTTGCATACATCACTGAATTGTAGAGGACTCAAGGCCTTTTGATTTTGGTGAAGATCGGTTAAGGGGAAGGGGTAGTTTACCTGCAACCTTTTACGTTTTAACAAGAGTAAAGTACTTGAAAATTCATTTAAACTTTTTCAAACAATGGTAATTGTTAAAAATAAAATAATTTTGTTGCCAGGCAATAAAATTATAATTTTTTCATTTTAATGTAAATCTGTACATAGTATAAAGTAAAGTCGGTCCGTTTTCTCTCTGTGTTTGAAATCGCTAATCTCAGGAAGTACTGAACGGATTTTATTCAAGTTTTCGCCAATAGATTGAGTGTCTATCGAGGAACATTTATGTGTATAATTAATACATATATGTTGTACATTAGCTTAGCTATCACGGTTTATGTCATGTAAGTGGTATAGTTTACATCTTATATATAAAAATGAATGTTTCTTTGTTTGTCCCGTATGCGTTCCTATACCATTCATCCGATTGCGATGAAACTTCGGTGAGTTGTTGTGCGCACGTCCGCGAAGGTTTCTTCCACATCTCCTCCTAAACCACTGTACCGATTTCAACCAAACTTGGCACAAATATTTTACGCAACGGGAGAACCAACATAGGATAGGTGTTTTTTCGATGGGGTCCTTTTGGGGGTTCTTTGGGGTCTTCCACATCGCCTCCTAAACCACTGGACCGATTTCAACCAAACTTGGCACAAACATTTTACGCAAAGGGAGAACCAACATAGGACAAGTGTTTTTTTCGATACGATCCTTTGGGGTGTCCTTTGGGGTCTTCCACGTCTCCACCTAAACCATTGGACCGATTTCAACCAAACTTGGCACAAATATTTTACGCAACGGAGAACCAACATAGGACAGGTGTTTTTTCGATACGATCCTCTGGGGGGGTCCTTTGCGGTCTTAAAAAACTATTAGATCTGGTTACTATGGCAACCCAATAGAATAGATTCTGTTCTAAATATATTATCGCATTAAATTGAAGACCACGCGAACGAAGTTGTGGGCAACAGCTACTTATTTTTAAGAAGCCTACTTTAATTAAACTAACATTTTCATTACGTACAACGTGAAACTCCGTAGCGAAGCACGGGTATTCTGCTAGTCATGTATAAGAGAAAATATATCGTGCGTGGCAGGCAAGCATGTCTCAGTTATGTACTGTTTACGTTTCCATTTTATTATTATCACTACCGCAATAAAAAGGCAGGGAAGACACACACACACACACAATTCGCATTATTTCTGGCCTCATTCATGTTTATTTTCTTACATTTGCACGGTTTTTAAATGGAAAGTGCCGAACCCATACCAACATAACGCATGCAAGCTGAAAAAGTGTCCAGCGTGGATAGCGATTTGCTTCCTGTGAATCGCTGGGCAGTGTAACTGCACGTGTTTACAGAGGAACGATTCATAGACAGACTTTTTGTCTTTAGGGAATGAACCCTCTGCAAGATGCTGAGGGTCCATGAGTGACTTCGGAGCGCTCCTTCTTTTCCGCGTGTTTGTTCTGTGAAACGTACACTGTAGATTCGCAGATTTATTCTAAGCAACGCTCAATAGGAAATGTTGAAAATTTTTGTCCACGGTGAACCCTCATACACACTAAACCTGCTCTGATGTTTTAATTACGGACATCATAATATTAAAACTTTGGAAACTTGAGCACTACTTAATGGAGATCAATCATTAACTTATACAAGCCATTAATTTTATGCATATTTTTTATATATATGTGTACAACGTTATCGGCAACAAAGAAGTAGTTTTTGTTAAAATTCCTTCCCGGGATATTTGGCCGTAGTCCAATGTTTTCTACAAAAACAGACGTTTCGGCAATGCCATCGACTTCCATCATCAGTGAAAATCGAGTGCGATAACGTGAGGTGGTATACGTTAGTAACCACAGTACTGTGGATAAGGCTGAAGCAGTAAGTAGAAAGAAGTAGTTTCTATGGTAATATTTCATTTCGAAAATGATTTTAAAAATAAATCTTAGAATATGGAAGTCATGTATGGTTCTCCATACCGATTTTTTAATTTTTTTATCAGTTTACAATCCAGGAATGTTCTTTTTCTAAGTAACTGTATTCTGTAGTTAATGTTAAATTGTTAAAATAAAAAAAAATGTCTAACCAAATCTCAGTTTTATTATTTGTTAATTGTTTATTATTTCAGAAGTATCTGGGTACTGCCATTTAGTTTTCTCTAATTGGTTGGACGGGGAAAGCAGAACTTAGTTTTTCCCATGCTGACAACATCTAAATATGAACTGCACTAATACGTAAAAATTAGCTTTCAAGTGAAAAATTAAATTTTTCTTCCTCCAGTGTAATTACTGAAGACTTGAATGAATATAACATAAAACATTCCACTTCAAAAGCATCTCTGCACTGTTATTATAGTCAGCATTCCTAATACTGTTGCTTGTGTAATTATTTTGTATTAAATACAGTTTTTGTTGTTACACATTTTAAAATTAAAATGTGTCATGTTTGCTGTATAACTTACTAATTTCTGCCTTTTTTAATTGTGCAGAATGTCTACAAGATAGACAATAATAACCAATGTATTAAGCATATATATATCTGCTCCAACAAAGTAATTTTATTAAAGGCCCATGCAAGAAACAACAGCCATGTATAGTGTATCAAAAGTTATTTTGAGTGGTAAAGATCAAGTCAGTTCAGTTTGATCCCTACAGAGTGGGGACAAAAAAAATACTCTAGTTGCCTAAATTACAGTAGCATAGCTTGTGTATTAGGCCGGGCGGCCACCAGAAGCAGAGTTGAGCGGAGTGGACTGAGCTTGTAAAATCGAAACAATGTTGTTCAATGAAAGGGCGGCCACCGAAAGTGGAGTGGAGTGAAGCGATGTCGCTCGGGTCAACTCCGCTCAGCTTTGTCTCGGCTGAGGTCCGGTTGGAAGCTGACTCCGCTTCCCCCACCATACCACCTTCCCACTGACAACCATACTCAGTCATTTAGCAGCTAGCAATGGCAATGGAAGTTGAGGAAATGTTAATTGAATGCGTGAGGGAACAAAAGGTGTTGTACGACCCAAGTGATAAGAAGTATATGGATAACAGCCACAAAACTCAAATATGTAAGACTATCTCAAACCACTGGGGCTTATCTTCAGGTAAGTGCCTGTATTTTTGGCTTCTTGTTTTTTAATTTTTTCATAAATTATCACAATAGTTTTTTTTGGACAATATATCTAATTCTTCAGGACAATGATTCTTGTTTTCACAACTTTTGTAACTTAATAATTGATTTCTGTAAATTTATATTGTTGTGTTGTAATTAATGTATATATAAACAATGTTTTTTCGGACAATATATCTAATTCTTCAGGACAATGATTCTTGTTCAACAATTTTTGTAACTTAATAAATGTTTTCTGTAAATTTTAATTGTTGTAATTAACATATAAATAAACATTACCTTAAACAAATTGCTAATTTCTCTTTTGGTCCTATCACCTTCCAAAATTAGTATCACATGCTGTTATATCATTATGAATAGTATCCAGAAGTTCGTTAAACTGGTCGCGTGACATTCTGAAATAATTTTTAAATTGATCAGCGGTAAAAATCATCAAAAAGAGTGTGAAATCCACCGCAGTCATTTCGTCGTCTCAGATAAAGACTTTCCCACTCTTTCTTGCGCTTAGTAGCTAACACACTCCAAACATGATAACTGAATTCAGTGTCTGAATCATCAGATTCCGAACTAAGTATCGAATATTCCATCTGTTTGAAATTTAGCACGTCTGACATCACCGAGGTTATAAACGCAACTAAGTACACTCCGCTTTCGGTTGCTACCCCCTAAGTGACTCAGCTCAACTCCGCTCCGCTCCGCTTCACTCCGCAACTGGTGGCCACCTAGCCTTAAGGTGTTATTCCTGTACTGCAACAGCAGGGAAAGTCAAAAAGCACCTGGCTTTGCGATGTGTTCACCATGAAATCTGGCCAAGTGTAATAAGTTCAAACAGGTATTGTAATATTAAAATAATCATCTACTTTCTAATAAAAAAGTTAGTTAAAAAAAATGTTCATCTGTGGTAACAGTTCTCTCTCTTGTTGTTTTTAGTTGAACAGAAGTTTTGAGGCAGACAATAATATACCCATGATATAAGTCAGTATATAAAATCTATGATCAATAAAGTACTTTAGATAAATGATATATACAAAAAGCAACAGGTGGAAATAACTTTAAATATTAAACAAATAATGCAAATAATTTATTTGTCTCTATGTGGCAAAAGGAAAAGCTCATATCTAAGCGAATTCAATAACTAGTATGCCAAAACAAATGTATTGGTATACCCATCTGGATGGGCTGAAGATGAAGATGGATGTGACTGGAAGATAATGCTGTCTTCCAAATAGCAAATAGCATTTGGAAATTGTATTTATTCATAGATAAATACAATGATACAAATGTCGTCAAAACCCTGAGGTAAGGAACCTGAGTGAAAAAAGCTAATGCAAAATATTTGCTCTAAAGTTGCAAGAGGTAAATTCAAGATAGGAGTTATAGCATCCCAAATAAAATGTGCAGTTACATGATGAAACCATGTATTTCACTGTTATGTAATACAACTACTGGGTCATAATACTGGGTGTATCTATTTATTTTATTACAGACTTTAGTTTCTTTCAGATTCATATCTTGTTGACAGTTGATAAAGGTACATCATACATATTATTAAACTTTCACTGTGAACACTTACTTTTTGGTTTTGTTTCCCAGACGTTTCGACGTGGTGTTCGTCTTCCTCAGTGAGATTTAAAATACTGAATGTCTATACAAAGTAACGGTTATGGGTTGTAGGTGTGTGTGGTGGGGGTTGCTGGTGGGAGGGAATTGGCGCTGGGATTCAAAGTTTGTGTTTGAATCAGTGTATCGAAAAGTATGTGTGATCTATAATGTAATTGTTCATTTAATATGTTGTTTGGTTGTAGTGCGTGCTATCTGTATATTTCAAATTGTTCTGCTGTGTTTAGTTTTCTACTTTTAGGTAAGTAGTGTAGTATTTCCATGTTGTGCTCTATGTTTGTGTAACTGTGGTTTTCATTTTGTAAATGTGTGGCAAATGTGGAATGTATGTAGTTTGTGGTGAGGGCTTTTAAATGTTCAGAATATCTAGAGGAAAAAGATCTTCCCATCTGGCCGATGTAGAACTGGTGACAGTCATTGCAGTTTAATTTATAAACCCCTGTTTTGCTGTATGTGTCTGTGTCTTTGTTAGTATTATTTATGTGTTTCATGATGGTGTTGTTAGTTCTGTAGGCTACTTTATAATTGTGTTTCCTAAATGTGTTAGCAATTTTGTGTGTGTTGGAATTGTAGTATGTGAGTGTGATGTATTTACTGGGTTGTGTGCTGTTGGTTTTATGTGTTTTACTTTTTGTGTTTAGGATGCGTTTGTGTAGTTTGTTTATTAAATCGGGATTGTATCCATTTTTGGCTGCTATATATTTGATTGTGTTGAGTTCTTCTTGGTAGTCATGTATGTTTAGGGGTATTGAAGTGAGCCTATGGAGCATGTAGTTGAAAGCTGCATTGTTTGTGTTGAATTGGGTGGTTGGATGAGTTATGTATGACCATGTCTGATGTGGTGGGTTTTCTGTATATTTTGTATGTGTGTGTGTTGTTTGTTTTGGTAATTGTAAGGTCCAGGAAGTTTATGCTATTGTTTTGTTCTAATTCAAGTGTGAATTTTAATTTTTGGTGTACAGTGTTAATGTATTTGTGGAAATTTTCAATTTGTCTTTTGTTGCCATTGTATAGGAGTAAAATGTCATCACATATCTGTGCCAATATATTATTTTGTTGGTGTATTTGTTATTGTTTAATATGTGTTCTTGTTCTATGGTATGTACAAATATTTCGGCTAGTATACCTGATATAGGGGAGCCCATGGGTAGTCCATCTGTTTGTGTGTAAACCATGTTATTGTGTGAGAAATAATTTTGTTCAGTGATAATTTTAGTGAGATGGATGATCTCTTTAATGTGTGTTTCAGGTGTGTTATTTAATTTTAGTAACTGTTCTAATGTAGTTATAGTTTCTTTTATAGGTACATTGGTGTATAGGTTTGTTATGTCAAATGAAGCTAATGTTGAATTGTGTGGAATGTGGACATGTTGAGTTTTATTCACCAGATCTAAATTATTTTTGACAGAGGTGTTGTTTGTTAAATTTATGTTATTTCTGATTAATTTATCTAAGTGTCTAGCTATTTTGTGTGCAGGTGCTTGTGTGTTGTTTATAAGTGGTCTGATGGGGATATTAGGTTTGTGTAATTTTGGTAATGCATTCAGTGTAGGGGGGTTTGGTTTAATTTGTTTCAAATATTTGATGTTGTCAGGTGAGATTATGTGTTTTGAGATTAATATTTTAAAAAAGTGAATGAAGAGGATGTACCAACAAGATAATTATCATACATATACTTCTTGTTACATGGTGGATGAATGTAATTCTGAAATCTATTTGTCTAAGCAAAAAGAGAGGGGAAAGACTAAATGTGATTGGTATGAAAAAGTTGTCCATTAGTTTTACTGCAGTTAATTCAAAAACTCAAGTAATTAGCAAGTTCCAGTGTTTATGTTGTAGTCTCTAGCATATTTATTTTATATTTCTAGCGGATGTTTAGTAAATGATTATCTGTTTCAAAGCCTAATTTTGTATCCAATAAGCCTCTATATTAAATAATAGTAAACAGGCATGACAAGCTAGTTACCCTCATCTTTCATGCTTAAGCCATTTCTGCTTGTAGTATCTATTTTCATCTGTTTGTCTAGAATTAGTTTGTCCAGGCGTTTCTTGGATATCTGATACTTCTTCTAACAAATAATCTGTAGTTTTTAAAAATATATGGCAGTCTTACTGGTTTCATTGTCTATGTGTGGGGTAACCAGTTATTTCTGTTGGTTTTTATTTTAATATTTAACTAAATACAACTATTACATTAACGACTCGGAACACAAATTTTTTTAAAAGTAAAAACATAAAGCTTTACCTTACAACTTGAACCGGTTTTCACCTTTAAAAGGCTTCTTCAGAGCCTGCCGCTGGTAGCGCTGTACGGACAGTCTGTTGTGTGCGACGGAATCGAATTTTGAAAGATCAATGTGTGTGTGGGGTGAGATATGTTCGAATAATGCGTGCAATTTGAATTGTGTCTGTTCGTTTAGGATGTCGTTTTTATTTGTTTTCGTGTGTTTGTATATTTCCAATTGTTCTAGAGTGTCTAGTTTTCGGCCTTTTGTGTGTACGTGTAGAATGTTCATGTTATTGTCGATGTTTTTGTATGTGTGGTTTGCTTCAATGAGGTGGTTTGCAAAGGTGGATTCTGTAGTGGAGTGGAGTGCCTTTGTGTGTTCAATGTCTCTCTGTTTGAAGCTACGTCCTGTCTGGCCTATGTAGAATTTGTTGCAATTTGAGCAATTTAGTTTGTAAACACTGGGTAGATCGAATTTGTTTTGTGCTTTGTGTGTGTGTTTTGATAGCGTGTGTTCTGTTTTATTAGTAGTTTGTAAGCGATTCTGTATCCTGCTTTTTTGAATTTGTGGGCTATTTGTTCAGTTTGTTTGTTGATGTATGTTAGTGTTATGAATTTGTTGTTTTCTGTCTTCGTCTGTTGTTTGTTTTGTGTAGGAGTTTACTGACTATTGTTCTGTCATATCCATTAGATTCTGCTAGATATTTTATCATGTTTAGTTCATCTTTGTAGTCTTTTTCATCTAGGGGGATGTTGGGGATGTGGATTTACCCTCCAAGCGCTTCCCAAAATCCATAAAGAAGATATTCCGATCCGCCCCATTATCAACTACCGTAATGCCTGTGCACACAAGTTCACAAAACATCTAGACAAAATTATCAGACAACACACACAACTAGACAACAACATTGCAGTAAAAAACAACACAGACCTAGTAATAAAAATAAAAGACATACACGTCTCCCATAATGCCACATTAGCCTCCTTTGACATTAAAAAACTGTACACAAACATCCCCATCTCTGAAACAATCACCATCCTACAAAACAAACAGAAACAACACACCAGACGAACTTATCAATGAAATAACAGAAACTCTGAACATTATCACAAAACAAAACTACTTTACTTATAACAATAAATACTACACACAGAACGATGGCCTACCCATGGGCTCCCCCATATCCAGCATTCTAGCAGAAATCTTCCTCCAACACTTAGAAAAAACAAAAATACTCACAAACAATGACAGACACTCACATAAAATACTATATTGGCACAGATACGTTGATGACATTCTAATACTATACAGGGGACACAAAAGACAATGTGAACAGTTATTAACGCACATAAACAAAATACATAAAAACATAACCTTTACAGCCGAATACGAACACAACAATACCATAAACTTCTTAGACCTCTCCATCACAAAACTTGAATACAGGCACAAATTCAGTATACACAGAAAAACGACTACAACTGACACACTAATACACAACTCCTCCAATCACCCAATACAACACAAACTAGCTGCCTTCAGAACCATGATACATAGACTTAACAACATCCCCCTAGATGAAAAAGACTACAAAGATGAACTAAACACGATAAAATATCTAGCAGAATCTAATGGATATGACAAAACAATAGTCAGTAAACTCCTACACAAAACAAACAACAGACGAAGACAGAAAACAACAAATTCATAACACTAACATACATCAACAAACAAACTGAAAAAATAGCCCACAAATTCAAAAAAGCAGTATACAGAATCGCTTACAAAACTACTAACAAAACAGAACACACACTAACAAAACACACACACAAAGCACAAAACAAATTCGATCTACCCGGTGTTTACAAACTAAATTGCTCAAATTGCAACAAATTCTATATAGGCCAGACAGGACGTAGCTTCAAACAGAGATACATTGAACACACAAAGGCACTCCACTCCACTACAGAATCCACCTTTGCAAACCACCTCATTGAAGCAAACCACACATACAAAAACATCGACAATAACATGAACATTCTACACGTACACACAAAAGGCCGAAAACTAGACACTCTCGAACAATTGGAAATATACAAACACACGAAAACAAATAAAAACGACATCCTAAACGAACAGACACAATTCAAATCGCACGCATTATTCGAACATATCTCACCCCACACACACACATTGATCTTTCAAAATTCGATTCCGTCGCACACAACAGACTGTCCGTACAGCGCTACCAGCGGCAGGCTCTGAAGAAGCCTTTTAAAGGTGAAAACCGGTTCAGGTTGTAAGGTAAAACTTTATGTTTTTACTTTTAAAAAACTTTGTGTTCCGAGTCGTTAATGTAATAGTTGTATTTAGTTAAGTAACGGACACGTCATGGACAACAAAATCCAAGAATTTAATACTTAAGTCAAATATTATCAATTTCTCTTGAATACTTGCGTTTTTTTCAGTCAGTTTTCCTATATGAATTGGAAAAATTTCCCGATCTTAAAAATTGTATTTTATTCACTTGCAATTTAACTTTATCATCCATGTCTCTCTCCTAACTTTTTTTATAAACATCTCCATGTGGTGCTGCGTGTATAATGGAATATATTCGAAAATTGGTAAACGTATGAAATTGTTGTTATTTTAATCGCCAATACATATCAAAATATAACTTATATTAAAAACTGAAACAAATGTATTTCAGTGTTTTGAATACAGTTGTAATATAAGTATATAACCTCTACATTTAAAATATTTTTTTAAATACAGTGTCTCTTGACATGGAACATCAAAAAGGCAATGCAGAATTGGGTCAGGTGTTCAGTGTTACCATTAACTTATACACAAATGCAGTAGGAACATTCATTCTATTAGCTATCATATTTGTATGTGTTTTTTGAGTTCAGATGACCACAGAGCTTTTTGTAAAATTTGTTTTACTAATGAAACGGTGTCCTGGGTAAAAGTCCATTGGGTGGACTAAATCATTAACTAATTCAATTACAGATTAATGTTTGACAATACTGGGATTTATAACTGTAATAACCCCAGATATGATGGTCAGACCAGCGCACCCATCCAACCGGTACAAATGGCGTCTATTGGAGAACTGCTTTGACTGTACTGTTGTGTAGGCTTAGAATTTCAAGAAGTTGTGTATATCCCTCCTTGGAAAACCATCCACCTGAGTGTGGCAACATACCACTTTAGCCGACATTCCACTGTGGTTGTGACTAAGACCCACACCAGTGTGGTTTTAAACTCCTACAGCTTCTCGAGGAGCTGCACCCAGACATGGGGTCAGGTCATTGAAAACAAAAATCAAAATACATATATCCTTACTTCCATATAGATGTACAAAGAGGACCATACACATAACTTCCTTGTGCTGCATGCAAACATGTGACCCCTTTGCACCATATGAAACTGAAGTTCATCATGATGTGACACAGATAATGTGCATATTCCAGGGTGCTAAAATGCCCCATGTACTTTTGTGTAGGTCAATATATGTTAACAAACAATACAAATTAGGGTGTTTCATTTTGTAAGGCAAAAAAAAAATGTAAAATTTTTGCAGACTTTGCTTACGACCCGAGTCTGAGTGATGTAAAAGATATATATGCCAAATTTCAAGAAGATTGGATAATATTTAGAGGTGCACACTTTTATCAGTTTTGTAAAAGTAGGCAAAAAATACGATTTTTCAATGTTAATTACTTTTATTGGAAAAACTAGAAATCACAAACTTAAAATAATATTAAAACTAGACACTAAGATTAATAGGTAGTATCATAGGCAAAACATGTGTTATATTAATCAACTTTGAATGATGGAATCCCTTCTTTTGTTCACTTGGTGACGACTTTTCTGTGATGCTCGACTACCCTCAACAAGAATTGTTTTTGTTGTTCGTCCCTGACCGATTCGTTAAACTTTTTTATCAGAGCAATTCCTCTTTCTGCGGTATCATTGACCACCTTAAGAGCGTTCACGTGGCTTCTTAGAGAATCACTGCAGTATTCTGTCACGTCGTGGATCCCAAACAATTCAAAGAACGTCTTTGTTTTATTAGTAACGAAATGGCTCAGGTCTTTTCCTTCAAAAACAAAGGTTTTACCCTCTAATCGTTTCATTTCCTTTTTCTTTGCAGGTTTGGTTTCTAAATTTTTAGTCATATTTTCCTTAACAGCCTGAATAATACGTTCGTTCAAAAAAGCCAATCCTATGTTTGTTTCTGACAGATACCAAAGGTGTCTCTTAGCAACTGTGAGAGCACTTTTTTTGACGTCTGCATCTGGGTAAGTGCTCAGAAGCTGTAGCATATCCAAATCATTCTTTGGAGCCCATCGACTTACAATTGCCTTGTGCCAAAAGCGAACATATATGAGGCTGACAAAATGTGCAACCCGTTTCATTCCTTTCAATTCTCATTGAGGAATATTGTTACAACACAAATAAGCCACCCCAATACCAGGGATAAAAAAGATGATTCTGAATATAAAATAATAATTCATATAAAATAAAATGTTTAATATAAAGAAAATAAAACGACAATGACACGACAAACGACGACACGACCTAACCCAAGTGATTGACCCAACAAAAGGAAACAAAAGAAGAAGGGAACAACAAAAAACAAACGAGAATAAAACCAAATAAGAAAGTGATTAACCAAACCAAATGAAGAAGGAAAAAAACCAAAACCAAGCAAAAATGAACCAAATTGAAGGAATTGAATGACTCAATGCCGAATATTAAAATGAACCCAAAGGAGAAGGTGGAAAAACAAGATATAAAGGAAATACACTGAAAATGAAGAAGGAGGAAAATGAAAAAGAAACAAACCTAAGATAAAGGGAAATAAATAAAAAGGAAATCAAATGATAAGACACAAACAAGTAATAAAAAATAAAAGCAGGAGAAATGATACACTCAATGTAAGGTTGAAAAAGAAACCAATAAATAACTTAAGTAATAAATAAATATTATTATCAATTAATGGATAATAAAGTAAATGACAATTGAAAAAAACCCAATTAAAGAATGTTAAATATAAAAGCAAACTGACCCACATATTAGAGTTAGAAGTAATGTTAAAATCAATAGAAACATAAAATTGTTAATGTTATTAATGATATTTGTAATGAAAGAGATAGTACGGTAGTGAGAAAGTAATTAAAGGGATTACCCATTTAGAAACACTTAAAACCAAAAACATTTTAGAAGTGCAAAAGTGGAAGTGTAAAAATCCCAAAATAAAGTGATAAAGAAAAAACACTAAATAAATTATAATAAACAATAAATAATTTAACAGTGAAGGTGATGATTAAATAAGAATAATGTATAACAAAGAATGTATGTATAGTAAAAAATAGTGAAGGATAAAAGCATAAACACTTAATAAATCAATAAGAAACACTAAAAGATTAATAGTGAAAAATATTAGTAATTAAGAAAGTTGTTAAGAATAGTATTAAGTGTAAACAGTTAATTAAGATATAATGAACACTGAAAAGTGATGAAGACAGTATTAGTTAAGAAAGAATACTATTGTTAAATTGAATACAGTTATAATTAAAAGGGAGAATCCCATGAAAGAGAAAACAGATAGTGTTAGCATGGAGTGAAAGTAAAGATTATTTAAAAATTAAGAAGTTAAAACGAATCAATACACACCCCATGTTACCAGGGATCATTATTGAAGTAAGTTCAAAAAATGTGATGTTGTTTATCACCCAAAAAATAATATAAAGTGAACTAAACTGTGAACAAATGTTATCAAATAACTATTAAATAATTGTTTATGCAAGTTTATGAATAGGATATGGCTGGAAAAATTATACAGACCATAGGCCTAGATGTTGTATTTTATGTGAACAAAAGTAGTAAATAATAGCCACATTGTTTTTATTGGCAGATTAAATAAATAAGAAAGTAAAGAAATGTAAACGAGAAAACCAGATAGTAAGTAATTAGCAATTCATGATGTATAAAATAATAGTAACATAATAATAACACTACAACAGAGCCAAAACACATCAATAAATAACACAACCAATTATAATAACAAAGCTAAGCTCATTAAGCTAAAAAGAGACATAATTTGTACGAAATAAGTAAATACAAATAATGGCTACTTAGGCCTATGAAAATGCCTAACTGTCAAGAACAAACAACTACAAATTGTAATAAGTTAACAAAGAAATTAGCAAATCCGAGGTGAATAACTAACCAAGGATAATTTGTAAATCATTTTTAAAGCAAAATATTGTAATAAGGATTTAAATTAAAAGAGAAATGTAATTAGCACATATTAAACTAATTGTAAAATCATAAAACATAAAATAACCCAAACTTGTGGGGTATCAAAATAATCTTTGAAAGGAAATACAAATAACAGTGATAATAGTTAATACTTAGGAAGGAAGATAGAGGAATAAAAGCAATCAGAAGATATACAAGGATTTTGAAAAGAATTCAAATTTTGATAACAATGGATTTATGTCAATCTAAGCCAATCAGATTTAATTAGTAACCATAGCAACTGCCGTTAGGGACGGAATTACCGTTGAATATCGTTACTCGTAAAGCGTCACTCTTGCCGAACAGAAGCCAAATTTTGGAAGACCAATTTTTAATCAAAAAATGTAAAAATAGTCAACAAAATTCAAAACAATTATCGAATAAGAAGCAGACGAGCAACTGGAACAGTCAACTGATGCCAAGGACCATTTAACCAGGAAATTAAATGAAAATATGACCACATCTAATATGAAAAGGATGCCATACCTACTTAAGCCCCAAGATTAATGAAAAAGGAAACCTATTGCAGACCAATCATCTTCCAACTCAATGATTGATAACACCAAGTCATCTGATGTGTAAAGTATCCTTGAATTACCCTATTTCCAAAAAATAAACTCACTTTAAATATTTATAAAAGTAATTTGAACTCTCACTATAAACCGAATATTCTCTTTCAAAGATTAATTAAGAAAAATAACACACTGAAATTTTGTTAACATAAAACATAACCTGTTGTGTGAATACGAACTTTAGAAACACATTTAACGACACTACAGAACAGATTATAACCACACACCTTATTATTTAAGTACACATAAAGTAAGGTAATGTACTTTTTATTGTAATCATAGGAATTATTTGTCTTGTAATCAAAAGAATCCCAGATTTTGGAACGAAAATAATTGTAATAACTAAACCGCTCAGCAGCCATGGTGATATGTGTACCTCGTTACCAAAATCGATTCGTCATCCTGAGAAAAATTGTTTCATGTAAAATGTCGGTGCAAATTTATTAATCAACAAATATAATTTAATTGTCAAACTGAAATTTTCTTAACAACCATTAAAATAACTAGTACAGGGAGTAACCATTGTTATTATTTCATAGGGAGTGTATCATATAATTTGTGTTTGTTAGCGAATTAGCTTTGACGGTACAGCGCTCACGCTGCAAATCGACACACTACTTGATCGAGTCAGTCGTCTAACCTAGGCGGGAAGTATTTGAATGCCCCGGCCGTCACAGCTGTGAACTTAGTTATAACATATTATCTAAGAATTTTAATTGTTTTTAATAAACAATTTGGCGCCACCCGGAAATCACAAATCCCTATTTACTAACAGGTAAGGTTACTACCGCATTGTACTGGTAATTGCAACATCGCTACGAACATCGTTACCGCAAGAATAGATGTAACGACCCCAGTGCGAGACGAACGAACTCACACATACAACACAAATATACACGTCTTTTACAGAGACGACCACATCTAATCGTTACAATATTCAACTGTTTAGTGAAGAGGACAATTTTAAGTGCATATATTGCCTTTGCCATCGACCTTGCTTGATGCAGAGCCCCTGGGATCCTGAAATTGAAGTCATTTTTAGACCAACCTCCTAGGTACAGGAGTGAGAGTTGTAATAACTCTTTAAAGTCTTCTCTTGGATGACTTCCAACCTTTAGGACATTTTGGATGTAGTTAACCATTTTCACTCGTTGTTTTTCTAGAAAGCCTTGAACGGGACTTTCTTCATCCAGCATTGTCGTATATGACTTCTTATCAAGTGAAGCCCACAGACTTTGGAACTTCAGAAAAATCTGGATGTCAGGACCACTTGATGGTATGCCACAACACTCCTCAAACACTCCTTTCAATATTAGTTCATGGGTGTAATGATGGCAAGCCAACCACAATAATCTTCGTCCGAATTCCCTTTCAATTCTGGTACATGCCCCTTGGATCAGTCCTGTATTAGATTATAAAAGTTTAACGAATCGGTCAGGGACGAACAACAAAAACAATTCTTGTTGAGGGTAGTCAAGCATCACAGAAAAGTCATCACCAAGCGAACAAAATAAGGGATTGCATCGTTCAACGTTGATTAATATAACACATGTTTTGCCTATGATACTACCTATTAATCTTAGTGTCTAGTTTTAATATTATTTTAAGTTTGTGATTTCTAGTTTTTCCAATAAAAGTAATTAACATTGAAAAATCGTATTTTTTGCCTACTTTTACAAAACTGATCAGTGTGCAACCTCTAAATATTATCCAATCTTCTTGAAATTTGGCATATATATCTTTTACATCACTGAGACTCGGGGCGTAAGCAAAGTCATATGAAAATCACATCTTTGGAAAAATGAAACACCCCAAAGGACACACTAGGTTTTATAATTGCATAGAGTTTATTATACATGACATGGATTGGTAAGATGCAAATCACTGCAAAATCAATTCACTATGAAAAAGAGAAAATAAAGTAGCATTTCTTTTTATTTTGTTTCATACAGTTATTTTGAGATTGAACACACAATGTGTTCTTTGTTGTTTATACATTCGGTAGCAGTAACTTTCAATCCATTACATAATGACATTGTAAACTGTAGATTTACCATTTCATTAATATTAAATTTACTTTAGATCAGACATGGGAAACAAAGATTCCCAGAGTGCCATTCGTCTTGGAAACGGTACACCAGAAACCATCTGTGGACTTGTGTTGATGTCCAGATACTGTTGACACTGAGGTGATAGTGCAGTCCAGTTTACATCAGCCTGAGGCAGTTTAGGTATACTGAAACAAAACAGAACAGTTGTTTGATGTTATTTTTACTAAATAAGATAATAATATTCTGAACAAGTATGGCATTAAAATCAGAGCACAAAAACAATGTTGTAAAAGTATTCCACACCGTAAGTACAAAATTTTAGTAAGAAAGAACTGTCAAGGAAAACTGAAATTACAGTATTTAATACGAGTACATATAGATTTGAGTGACTGACTGGGTGTAATGCAGTGAGTCTTCAGTGTTTTCAAGAGGGGTAAACAATGGAATACAGATCCTTAAGACAAAATCTTTATGTAGAGAGAAATAGCATATTAGAGAAAAAATAAGCAAAAACAGCTCAATACTGTGTAATACTAGAAACAAACTGGAAGAATGGCTGAGCTATTGTACAAGTAGTATATAAAGAATGAATGAGAAGATATTTGTAAAAAATATATGAGAAACTAGAATTAAAGAAAAAGAGAAACAGAGCTAAGGATTATTAAGATGACTTGTATAATACAGTCACAAAAATATTGCTAAAATGGATAACGACAGTAGAAGTGATAGTAGGCAAGGATAAGCAAAATGGTCAAAGTTTGTGGTACGTGTGTAAAGAAAGCAACTTGGCCCATAAAATTATTTATGTATGGGATCCTGGGTATTAACTTTACTTCAAATTATTCTTTATTTCATAGGGTTTTGTGTTTGTTAACAATGGTACACTATTTGTTAAAAAAACGTTGATTTTTATTAGTGAAAACCAAATTCTATGTATAAGACTGCCCCCAGCTTCATGCTCTTCAGAGAAATTACAAAGTCTGCCTGATTATAACAGTGGACCTCTCTTAGTTAACATATTAGTCTTTGATAGAAATATCAGACATCAAGAAATAATTAATTTTTCCACTGCTTCATCTTGTTTTTCTTAGCCACCTATCATTTTGAATAAAAATAATTTGTTTAAATACAAAAATACAAAAAGTGTATGTTACCCTGTTTTAGCAAACTGAGTCCATGTTGATGTTAAGGTGTTTACCATATGGATTTCTGGATCAGTTTCATTGAATTCAGGAAATCTCCGTGATATATGGAAGAGGTATATAAGATCGTCATGATGTACAGCTCCTGTGAGATAATAGTTTAAAATTATTTGTTACATTATATGATCTGTTAATGCAAACTTCTGTATTAGTTTTATTTTCTTAGTCTGTGATCAGCAAGTTATTGTGTTCACTGATCTATAGTTCTTATTAGCCAAGTTAAATTTGTTTGTAATTTTAGTTATTCTAATTTTGTTGTAACTTGTTTCAAAACTTCTAATTGCTTTATGATATACAAGGCTCTCACTGTTTCGACTCTGGTTGTGTTGTGAATTTAATAAGTTATAACAAATGTAGCTATAGCTATATAAACAAATGGAATATAACTATTGACTATAAATGTAGCAATATTGAAAGTGACAGTAAGTCTTATCTTATGGCATTGTTTAATAACATTATAATATTATTGAAAAGTCTAAAAAGTTGTTAATTTTATTTGTTTAATTACACCTAGATGAAACATTAGGTAAATTTTCTGAGTCAGTAAGTAATTCTTCGTTGTTACATTCTAGAGCTTACGTTTGTATGTGTGGTTTATTAATTTTATTTTTATTTAATAGCAACAATACAGCCTTATCACTTACACTGTTATTACTTACTGTTGTTTATTAAATATTTGTGAAATTAACACTTTGTCTCATCACCTGAATATATATCGTTACTGCGTACAATTTCTTATTCAATCTTTATAGTTATAAAATTTGTGTCTTGTTCATGGCAAGATTTAAATTACTGTGATATTTAATTGACACCTGCACCCCCTCCCCACACTCACACCACTGAATACAGGAATACAGATAGAAAAATTTGTGAAATAAACATATTAGTTTTGATCATTACAGATTTTTAATAATTTGATTGTTCCTACAATGTTATTAAGTGTAGTCAATGCATAATTAAATAGAAAATAAGTATTATAATAGTAAAGAAATTAAGATATTGAGCACATATTATATAAAATGTCAACGATTTCTGAATTACAATGACCAGATAATCTGTTGTGAATCATTGTTATGTGTTATGGACTTAATTCAAGGTCACATCAGTCTGCTCTGGTCAACTGGCAACACAGCACATGTGTACATAAAAACATTACAGTCTGCATGCTACAGTCTACTCACCACAGGACTAGTTAATACATTGACTGGAGGCCATGGCCCAGGCCATGCTGCTCTCTATCCAATGTATGTGTTTCAGTGTGCCTTAGCATGTAAGTCTCATAATTAACCTTACTGTTAGCAGTCAACATGTTAATAAATCTGAGTTACTTAGGGATACATAATTAAAATTACAACAGTCCTCAACCATATCTAAAGGCTAACTATGGTGGTGAGGGTGAGGTGGTGGCGGTGGTAGTGATTATGATGATGATACAATAACTCCATATTGTTAGTCTGAATAACAATTGTAAATACATATAATGTATTGTATATATGCGTTTTGTCACTACAAAACAGAAAGTGCCTAGTTGGATGAATGAGGTAGATGGTGATCTTGCATCCAAATGTCAGTGAAGACAGAAGACAATAGCAACTAGGCACAATGAGGTGATGTCAGTTGCAATAAATCCATTTTATATACCGGTATGTAACATGAAAGCCTAAGTTGGTATGTCTATTATGTCATACCATAGCATGTCTGATGTCAAACAAACATCAGAAGTTCTCTGGACATTTTTATTAAAAGCAGGAATTCTTTTACAAATTTATAAGTCACTGACAAAAGTTCTAAATTTATCATTTGAAGAAAACAGTTGTACTGGGCTGTCTTCATAGAAAGTTTCTATTTTCTCATTATATTTTTCAGTTACTGGAGATTTCTTTGATGGGCAGTGATAAAACTGATTCTGTAATAATAATGGCATGCTTTTTAATATCTCACAAAATGTTGTACTCTTTCACAATATGGTTAATAAAATTTAACATTTAATGCCCCCATTTTTTATTATTCCAAAAATAACAGATTTCTGTCCCAGAGAAAGTAAAATGTATTTATATTTCTGTGAGATTTTATCGTGTACACAATACACACACAGGAAAAAATCAAAGAAGAAAGAGGACCCTCTTTCTTTCCAGATCTGAATACAAACTGAATTCACAATTAGGTGCTTGGGTGAAAGAGCAGATAATTGTAAATCAACTGGGTATTTTAACAGAAAATAGGACAATACCGGTAATTTAAACTTCACGGAACATTCCATCTTACTAGGCAGTAGATCTTTTGTGTGAGTTCTAGAATGCTTTACCTTCCAATAGATTTTACTTACCTAACTTTTTAAGACATTTACTAGATTTACTTTTAGTTAATTGATGCTCTACTGTTTTTGTTATGAGTAAATTACGATATTATTCTAGATGTGGAAAGTATCTTACCTATTGGTACATTTGTTCCAGGAATGAACCTCCAACTGTATCTGCCGACATATGAGAATAGATACATATACACAGGTAAATGAGACTTTTTAGTAAGTAACCTGGCAGAACGTATTTGTGGAAATATCAGTAGTGAATCTGAAAAAATCTAGAAAAATAATTAATGGTACTGTGTTGAAAATTTATCTTGGAACTAATATACTTCACTGGGTTGATTGTATTTGGTTGAGTTTGACCAACAATAGGTATGTCACACTTAATCCAGTAGATATTATAGCAATATTTGTAGGTATACCTTACTAAATTCAAGGAGTGTGGCATTACTGATTGGCTGACTGTGCAAGTAAAATTGTCTTATCCTCTGACTGATCCTTCGTGATTTATCTGTGTCTCTCTCATACATAAATACTCTTGGTGCAACATTCTCGAAATCATCATTAAACTCTTGAAGCAAGGAATCATTGTAAACTGGAAAACATTAACAAGATATTGACTAAAATAACTTATTTTATTTATTTAATGCCAATTTAGGGAACTATAATTATAATTAATATTGCTTATTGGTTTATCATACCAATAAGTTAGTATATTGAAATATAATTTTAAAAAATCAAATTGTACATTGAACAATTTTTGATTCCAGTGGTAAATGATACAAAAGAGCTGAAGCAAACCTAATCGAGGAAAGGACTGGGAAGGTTATTAAATCTCTTAATTAGTACAATGAAGCGAGAAAGTTATAAAAAAGATTGGCCATTAAAGTACTTTTGAAAATATTTAGGTTTGATAATAAATTGTGAGTCTGATCAATGATATGACATACAAACCTGAATCATAAATGATGGATATAAGAGGATCTGATGTCTTCAAAACATGTGAAACAAAAAGGTAAGAGATGTTTTGGAGTTCATGAAACATTGGTAGACCTTATTGAAACTAATTAGCTTGAATAGTATGGTCATTGACAACAGACTGGTGAATACTGCCAAAAGATACATGGACACCAAACCCAAAAATTGAAAACAAAAATTATAGTACTAGTATTAGGGCATTAATTGCAGGGAAATACTGACACAGTGAGGGTCAGAGATATTTAACAAAATGACTGGGAAGTATATGTTTTGACAGATCTGGAAATCTTAAAAACTTTTTTTATATTACTAATACAGATTATTGATTTAATTCTTATGAAATTGCAGTATAAGTAATTTAAATTTGAGATTTGTGCTTAGTACTGCACAGTAAAATTAACATTGAAATACAGATTCCGGAATGTTTGAAATGTCCAGATGAAATAGTAAGACATGAAGTGGTTCCCACAGATCGTAGCAGGGAGCAGGGAAGGCAGTACTGGAAGTGGAATGTGCACACATCAACCACAGCTGTTCTAAACACTAAATGATTGCTCTGAAAACAATGCATCGAAGCTACGCATGCGATCTGTGAGATCTTTTCAGTGTTGTGAGATCTTTTCACTCTACGCAACCAGACACCTGTCTTTGTACTTCAATATTTTACTGTCCTCTAAAGGACTTCAGTAATTTCAGATTTCAATGCTTAAATGGACTCTTGAAGATTCCAGTGATGCAATATGTATCTCAAAAACATCTAAGAATATAAAAAAAACGAAGTTGAAATTACTTGATAATTTTATATAATACAGTAACATGTTTTATTTAAGAAGCCTGTACTTTTATATTTTTAAATTTATGTACAGTACTTACAGTAAGGCATGTAATCAAATTCACTAGTGGTGGTGCCAATTATTAGTGGAACTGGTGCTATGTCTCCTCGTTTTATTAACTCCAGTGGTTCATCTGTAAGAAATCTTTCTTCACTGTCTCCATAATCTTTCTCAACTACTGCTGAGAAAATAACCAAAGGTTCTGTCTTCCACATCTGCAATTGTTTAAAAATAATGTAGCCTGTCTCTAAAATGTTTAATCTCTGATGATATGTTATTAAATATTATTTCTGTATAATTATAATGTGAAATGTATGTACAATAACATATGTAAATTTGTGATGTTATTCAATTTCTTTCTTCTGCAAGTAGTATAATTCGTATATTCTTTTTATATTCGTAAAAATAATATACGAATTATACTACTTGCAGAAGAAAGAAATTGAATAATATCACAAATTTATATAATTACTGCAAGAAACGTCGAGTTACTTATATAGAAAATAACATATGTGTACTCTAATTTGACGAGCTGAAACAGCCATAGTTTGAGCATCTGCAGACTTCACACAGTCATATATTTGCTGGGAAGTACCCCTCTGTTTGCAACCTATGCGTCTTGCAAGTTCCCTGGCTAAGTACAAAGGATCTCTGTTTACTGCTCGTTCTGTTAAAGCAGAGCCACTCATCGCAATTGCTTTGTGGAAAAGACCTGAAAATTGTAACTACTTATAAGATCTGTTCGTATTTTTTATAAACAAAAACTGATAAAATATATTTTTACTAACATATTTTATTCCATATATTGTTTATTCCTGTTCCTAACAAAATAGATGTCCTATTCTTATCCATACTTCATAAGTTGCAATTAAAAATCAAACTATTTGGGAATCACATTTAAGAAACCTTATGGTTTTATTTTTTAATGCAGAGATTAATTACCTCTAGACATTGGTGACAGCATGTGCAACATAACACTAGTAGATCCTGCACTGTATCCCATGATTGTGACGTTGTCTGGATCACCTCCAAATTTGGCAATGTTCTGTTTGATCCAGCGTAAAACGGCTACTTGATCTTTGAGTCCATAGTTTCCACGTAAAAATGTATCATTTGTACTCAGAAAACCTGTTTCATATTTGACAATAAAGTATAGTAAAATTGAAAGTAAAGTAAAATTACATAAATATTTGTACAATTAACTTAAAATACGTCCTTGTGAATATAACCAAGTATGAAGAAATGAGAGGTTCATAAAACCATAAGCTGTTTGGAGTTTTTATCTTCATCTATTTATACAGTGGTTAACAGTTGTTACTGCAGTTGTTCACATTTTTGAAGCGACATATTTTAAAATAAAGTACACTTATATATACTTTACATATTATATAAAATATGTATACTTTTACACTGAAAATTGAAACTTTTTTAAGTACAACTGTTTTACTAACAACTCGGAACACAAAGTTTTTTATGAGTAAAAATATAAAAGTTTCACCTTACAACCTGAACCGGTTTTAACTTTTAAAAAGCTTCTTCAGAGGTTGCTGCTGGTAGTGGTGTACGTCTTTTTGTTGGCGACATAATCGATTTTCAAAAGATCGATGTTGTGTGTGTGGGGTGAGATATGTTCGAATAATGCGTGTGATTTGAATTGTGTCTGTTCGTTTAGGATGTCGTTTTATTTGTTTTCGTGTGTTTGTATAATGTTTGTACACACAAAAGGCCAAAAACTAGACACTCTAGAACAATTGGAAATATACAAACACACGAAAACAAATATAAACGAAATCCTAAACGAACAGACACAATTCAAATCGCACGCATTCGAACATATCTCACCCCACACACACAACATCGATCTTTCAAAATTCGATTCCGTCGCACACAACAGGATGGACAGTGCTACCAGTGGCAGCCTCTGAAGAGGCCTTTTAAAGGTGAAAACCGGTTCAGGTTGTTAGGTAAAATTTTATGTTTTTACTTATAAAATTTTGTGTTCCGAGTCGTTAATGTAATAGTTGTATAAAACGATGTTCCGAGTCATTAGTAAAACAGTTGTATTTAGTTAAGTAACGGACACATCATGGACAACGAAATCCAAGAATGAAACTTTTTTGGCTTCACGTAGCGCTCCAAAAAACTTGGCGCCTCATGTGGTGCACGACCTCACCCTCTCTAAAACCGGCACTGGCCATGAAAAGTGTCTGCACAAGTTAAAATAAGTGTCTACTAGTCAAATTAATATAACAGTGTTAGTGAGAATGTAGAATGAAGTCGTGGCAACAACACCTAATTTCAAAAACAAATTATTAGGCTTCTGAAGATAGTTTAGCATCTTCCTTTTGAAATATCTGAACAGAATTATGTTATTATATAACTTGAGAATTTGTATTTAACAATAAAGACATTCACGCTTTGAGTTCTTTCATTACAATTTTTTTTGTACTAAGATAATGAAGTGACTTAAGGGAGATTAAACATAACAGATTAAATTTACTGTTTAAATGTAAGTTATGTGTAAGTTTTATGTATCAAACTGAAATTGATGTACTGTAGATTTATTTATGTTATGTATTTTACTGTAACGTATAGTAACAAATTTAGTTAATTTTAAGGTTGCTCAGAACAAATTGCTTGAGGGAGGGAGTAGCAAATTCTGCCATAATTACCTAATGGTCCTAGTCTATAGTTAGTGGTGACAAGCACAATGTCTTTGTTCAGAAGGTATTGAGGTCCAAACCAATCACTGCGACCAGAAAAATAAATGTAACCTCCAGAATGGAAAAACACTATCACTGGCTGTTTACCTGTCAACTAAAACAAATCATTTTACAATTTAACATTTTTTGTTTAAAACTGTTTGGTACGTCTTTGATGCTCTCGAAATAATCTTGAGTTGGTCTTACAACATTAGGTGATGAGTTGGCTGGTATGATGTGAAATAAAGTAGTGGACTGTATATTTTCTTTGAATTGACTGTTTATTAAAGGTTGTAAGAAAATGATTGCATGGCATGTGCAGTGTAGCGGCATACATTGCCTGAGAAGTAGAATTAAATTAAATACTGAAAGTCATGATAATGAATTGAGGCCGAAATCGCCTAAGTGCTAATGTATTAAACACAGAAGAGCATAATAATAATTTGAAGTAGAATATTCCGTATTGAAAATAATTACATAGCCGCGGCTGGCGAAAGAAGGCTTGTTGCCCGTTCGGAGTGTAACAGTTAACTAACAACAGACTGCTACAAGCGTGTGGAAGACGCTGGCAGCAGTTTAGCAGGGGGAATGACGTCACTGCACGCACACGCCGTTACATTGCAAATATTAAAAGTACAAAGTTTAACATACTGCCCGCACAAAATCGAGCGATTTTGCAGTTTAAGTTATTATGTGAATAGTGCATCACAAATGTTAAGACGTAGTAATACATAATAATATGAGAATAAGGTAGACATAATAATTAGCAGTGCATAATAATTGACATTACATAATAGTAGAATAATATCACCCAAATTCAATAACACATAATAATATGATAATACGAAAGACATAATAGTTGACAGTACATAATAATAGAATAATGATCCCAAAAATTCAATAATACATAACAATATGATAAGGATACATAATAATACAATAATAAAAAAGCATAATAATAATATAATAAGAATAACAAATGGAAAGCATGCGATCGCCCAGGGTATGTCCCGGGCATGAAGCACGAGAATGCGCTAAAAGTATAAATCAATAATACATGTCGTTTGAGCGTTAGTGTAATTAATCTGAGGCCACTGGAAGTGGGCATAATTTGTGAATGGGTCTACGTAGGATGCCGTTTGCGGTGCGAACATCTGCAACGCGCACTAGGGAATCCTGACCCAAATGGACCTGAGTGACTACACCGCGTTTCCACTGCAGGGGGGGAATTATCTTCCAAATAAGGACGAGTTGTCCGGGAGCCAAGTTTTTTGACTGGAGACGCCATCTGTTGCGTTGTTGCAACTGGTGCAAATAATCCTTTGACCACCTCTTCCATATAGAGTGGGTGAATCTTTGCAGCAGCTGCCATCTACCCAAACGATCAATTTTGACCTCGGAATAGTCAGGTTCCGGGAGTGAAGTGAGTGGAGAAACAACCAAGAATTTTTTTTTTTGTTTGAAAGAGGGGCCACTAGTTATTTAAAACTAGGCAAGAGCCTAGAGAAGCCAAAAATGTGCTGGGTCCAGTATGACGGGACTTGCAAATGAAACTCTGCTTTAAGACAACAATAACAAGTTTTATTAGAATCATTTTTCTTGTACAATTAATTCCCCAGTATATACATATGCGCCTTCAAATAATTAAAGTTAATCTTACATAATCAGAATAATAAATCAAATTCATTAATAGGATTCAATAGTATGCATGTGTACATATCTGCATCTTCATACAACTAAGTTATGATTACAAGTGTTTTCACCTTCATAAGAATAGCTCAAAATCGTTATTATAATTCAACACTATACATATGCATCTCCAAATAATTGACGTTAAATTACTGAGCAGTATATATGTGTCTCTAAATCATTTAAGAACGGCGCATAGCATCGACCCTCCCAGTAAGCAACATAAACCATGAACATGATATATATATATATATATATATATATATATATATATTGTAGCGTGACAGAAAATCCACTACATTTTAAGTCATGTGAAATCATAAAGTTTAATTACACCAACAAATGTTATAATAATATTGAATGACATTTAAATAAATCAGAGGAATGAACCACAATAAAATAAAAATCCTCACTACATTATATATAAAAACCAAAGAAAGTATCGAAGCAACTCATCAACTCATTGTATAATATCAGTAAGTTACCCAGGAAGCTCAGAGCAGTAAACCAGTTATATAAGACCATATCAAAGAAAAAAGAGACTCAATTAAAGAGTGGTGAATACCAAAATACCCCAAAAACAAGAAGAGGGAAGAATAAAGTTTGTGAACAGGAAGAAAACAATACCCTGAAACCTGTATAGAAGAATAAAGTCAGTTCAGTGAATAAATTAAATACTCCAAACTAAACCTCAGTCGTGATAACACCAAGTACCTTGGTTTACCCAAGAACGGAAGGAAGACCAGAAGAGTGAAGACTAGACGAAGGACAAGAATGAAGACTAGAAGAGGGACAAGAATGAATACCAGAAGGAAGATACGAAGAAGGACAAGAAAGAAGACAGGAGGAGAGGAAGAAATAGTATGAAAGAAACACCGTAGTAAAACCTATTATTATATAAACTACTATCAATCCCAAACCCACAAAAACTATGCAAAAGAAAGTATAACATACCCAAAATCTTATAAAATGTAATTATTGAGAAAACTAAAGTGTTGTATAGCGTTATAAGAAGTGCACCGGCTAAAGCTATCGTGTAAATAAGAAAATAAACTAGTCTTAACGATCCATGATTACTAAAGGTCTGGTCTGAGATAATAAGACTCAAAATATCAGAACCAACAGTGAAAGTGAATTTGTGTAAGTGTTGTTTTTTAAAAAAAATGTAATAAACTTAAAGTTGGTGATACTATAACTTAGTAGTATGCTATATCACAACTTTAAAATCTAATAATAAACAGCATAATAAAATAATAAAATGGAAGGTTTCCAGTATTTAATTATTTTAATGTAAATCTTTATTTACAAGACATTTGTAAAAAATGATAATAAATAGAGTATGGGAGTTAATGTTTACTGATGTAGGGGATCACAATAATAATGGTTTAAACCAGAAAGGACTGGTACTAATATAGTATGAATAAGTGTAACATGTTTAAATAGACTGTTATTTCACAGTCCTAAAATCAATGTATTAAATAAATGTATTTGTAAGGTTTATTAGAAAATAAGATTTATGTTATGTGTTTTAAAAAGAATTATGTTTGATAAATAATAACCTACATACCAGTAATAATGTTCTAATAGGTATGCTATGTTAGCTCAAAAATGGTTAAAAAATATATGTTCAAGCCATATCTGCAATATGTTAAATTGTGCAGATTGCTAAACAATGTTCATAATTAATTATTTTATTAACTGTAGTGTTAATTAACTACTACACAACACAATAAGTTATAAATCATGTTATTTTCATATATTTGTAATTATGTAAAGTCAGAGGAGGAATTAAGTCTAAATTATTTGAGAAAGAAAGAAATATAAAATTCTAAAATCTAGGCCATTTGGTGAAATCACAACCAATATAAAATAGTATAATTCACTTATAAATCCTGTAAACTACCAAGATTTATATAAGATAACACAATTAACCACTACTAGGAATGATCCTATGAATTAAAATGATAATAAGGAAATATACCTTAACATTTTGTAAATTTTCAAAATATATAAATTAATTAATTTTAAAGAGCAATGTCAAATTTACAGACTAACACAAAAAACCAGTTCAAAGGTGTAATTTATATGTATTTAAGGAAAGGAAGAGGAATATGACTAATTAAAATTTATTATAATAGTATTAATAATATTTAAAATGGAGGGAATTTTGTATAAAGACGGAAATCCAATTTTGAGCCTATATTTCCATAAAGTAAAGAAATTTGTTAATTTCCACAAAATATCTACAGATATGGACTATAATACATCAATTTAAAGGGAATGAGATGATTAAACCAATAATAAGGTTAATAATTCATAAAAGTGAGGAATAAAATAGATAAATTCCATACATAATGTAATATTTTATCATATGTATGGGAAGTCGAAAAATGTTAACAATACTTTTTCAAGGATTAACTGGGCCAGATATATGACCAAGTTAATTAGTCTTTTGTTGAATATCAAGCTTGACAGTTGTGTGAAGAACGTTTCTTAAAATCGAATTGAAAATGATACTAGTGTTTAGCCATTGAAATCAGTGAAACGAGAGTTAGGCGGTTTAAACACTTTTTAAAGCTAAAGCTGTTAATACATTCACGACAATAGTGAAAACAAACACTTAACTACATAATACGAGTGATAGAAACAAGTAAAACACTATATTTCAACTGATTTATTCTGCAAATCCTAACCAATAACTTGAGAACTTAACCGCAGAAGTTGAACACATAGAAAATAAACTAACTAACACAAGTTTACACAGAACACTTCACCAGAATACACCAAATAGATTAACAGACATATTACACCAGTGCGGGGACATTTTAGACCTTGATGAAGGTAATTTTATAGTAATTTTCTGACACGACGCATATGCAGTAACCAAGACCAACTCGAGTAGCGGCCATCTTGAAAACGAAGTCGGCTAACCATATCGCAGTGACGTCAGTCTTCATTGGTTTGACAAAACATTTATATTCAAATATTATATACTTAAATTATTTAAATACTATTGAATAGTAATTATTGTATTTATTTTTAATTGTTAATGTTATACTTTCTCATCACCCTTCTCTGACTATTAATCCATAATCGCTCAAAGAACCTGTCTTTTAATATAATATAACATAAAATTTTGTTCTGTATGACACAATCGATAATTCCTGAGACAGAGTCGATAATTGCTCTCCATCGATAAAATATCGATTATTTATTTAAAATTGTCAATAAATCTTTATATTTCCATTATTTTGTATCTGTACTTATTTCACAGGGTAATTTAAGGGTATTTATAAGGCTGAAGGAATTAAGTGAGAAGAATATATTCTATTTTGAACAAGATATTGGACCAGTCAGAAAAGTCACCAATCGATTATTACCTGGAGTTAATCTATTTAACTCCAGACTTGGTGCAAATCTTCAAGAAGTGCTCGACGGTCAATAAATACCTACCTGTTATTAAAATTTTACCAGAACCTTTTAAAAAAACAGATTTATCTCTTATACATACCTCTATAAACATAAACAAAATTATTTTATTATTTGAAAATTCTATAATTAGTGAATTTTCCGTATACATTTTATTCTTTTGTAACGACCGGCATACAGCGGTCTGGTGACCAAGTGGCTAGCCCAAACAGTGGTGCTTGATTTGATTACAACCACATACAGGGTCCTCTTACAATGTATATATTGTAATTACACGAGATTATGGCTGTTTAAAAAGTTTTATAAATGTTTGTAATTAGTATTGAAAGTTAAGTTACAAGTTAAAGTCGATTATGATGAATAAAAGTTATAACTAATTTACAAGAACTCTTTTTTAAAAATAATTGCAGTAATACTGTTTGAATAGTAATGTTGCTCAATTCAGTGAATAAAGCGTACTCGCTGGTCGACTGATGAAGGTAGCCGTCGCGTCGATTCTGGCAGCGAAACTCCTCCTCCAGGTTAACTGTCATCAAAGTACGTCATGTCAAGTCACGTCTGGACAACAAAATTTATAAAAATATACTTCCACGTACCTGGTCGTGATTCTAGAAGTTCGGAAGTTCACTTATAGTAATTAATAAGCTGCCAAGACGGTTTCCAAAACCAGCTTGCTTTACTGACAAGGTTAGATTACTCCTTGTTTAATAAGGGCGCCACACAGGTTTATTTCAGGAAAATCCCATGTAAACCAATTAATGAGATTAGATATTTGCTAATTTTCTTTAAAAACTGGTGTTGAAGCTTATTGCACTTACGGCAATTCAAATTTAACAACATACAACCTCTAAACAGAGTTACTTTTGTTATTCAAAATTAATTATTCATTCACTTCTTGAAATAAATAGAGTCAAAGTTTATGCTGCAAATAAATGGGTTTTATTGTTACCCTTGATAATAAATTTAAACAAACACAAGTATGATAGATACATGGATATACAATTGCAATTATTTCGTTCCTTTACCCTACAAACTGGCTCAGATAACACAAACAAATCTTCTGGTTATTCCCAGATTAACTTTTAATTTAAATATTATTTTTATATATCTCGGGCGTAAATTCTTTTAAACACAAGAGATAACTACTATATGCCTATACAGAAGTTAATTATTTAACAGAAAACAATATTTACTAATTCGGCCTCTTTGTTTTAAAAATCGTACCTATTTCTAGGTTATGCGTTCGTCACGCTAGCTTAATTATTCACAAATATTTTATACACTTAAGACTAAAATAAATCTTACGTAGGATTAACAAATCCACTAAATAAATTCAATCACCGTGTAACATATAGAAAGTTTTGATGTTATGCGTCAGTACAAATTTTGTGTTGAAAAAATATAAGTACACACAGATTAAAGAAATAAATTGTCACAATGTTACCTTTTTATTTTAATCTTATAGATTAAAATTTAATTTAAACACTCCAGCGGTCGGATTATAGTGACCCTGGTTTATTACACTGCACACGCACTAAGAACCGAGAATAATCGTCCTCTTCTAACAAAATTCGGACTAATTTAACTACTGGTTAATTATCTTTCTCTTGTTCTAATTATCGCGCACAACATAAAATAAATACTTCACTTCGATGCACTGATTGTAGATAAACTGTGGTGTAGTTACTTGTTTTGACGAAATGGTTTAATGGAAGAACTGTTTACATGATTGGATGATGCGCACCGTGAGGACCAAAATGCTGATTGGAATCCAGGCACGGTGGACCAAAAAATGGATGGTCCCGGTCCGAGTGGACCGAAACTGATGAATAAAAGTAATGTTCCACAAGTGTGGACAGGAAGAATTAATTAGTTGGGCCCAAGTGGGCGAAAATTATGTTTCTTGAATTATATTCTGTTGGCTGGTCTTCCATGGTGATTGAAGATGATGTGTAGAATGAATTAAAAATTACATTAAGAAATAAAAAGAAGTGGACTGTATACGAATAGTTTTAATATTGACTGATTACATTACAGCTGTAAAAATTGAAGTAGGCTGGCTAATGCTGCATATTGAATTAATATAAATTTAGTTACTCATGAAGAGGGCCTAGTCGGCCATAATAGAAAATAATAAAGCCTAAAGCCTACATTTAATGTCGACACTAACTTGACAGAGAAAGTTCAGCGAACCGAACGCCGAGAAAGCTGAATGTGCACTGGGCAAGGTACAATCACGCGAACGTTGATGCGATATATAAATCAGATTAGCCAACCTAGAAAAATAAGTTCATCGCGCTACCGTCCATAAACTGCCCGTCAAAAATCAAAAAGATTTTTTAATACATTTTTAATAAATTAGAATACATTTACAATTTAATTTAAAATAGTGCAGTTCTTAGTAACGAGAATCAGCTTCAAGGCTAAGTTGAACCTTGAGTTGAGATTAGATAACGGCAATCGGCCGCTAGTTTAGAGATAAGCATGCAGATAGGCGACTGTAGGCCAAGGTTTGGCAAACAGCTGTTTCATGTACCAATAAGTCTGGTTAACCACTATTACTGACACAAGTGTGCACAGTATGTAACATTATGAAACATGAAAGGAAAATACATAATATGCAAGTCATAGAGTTACCTTAATGCTAGCTAAGGTCCGTAGACCTGTACAGAGAGTTCATTACATGAACAAAATTGTTGTTGAACATGTTGCATTGCATGTTTTATTGTATATTCAGGAGGGCGACATGTATCGACCTAGACATGATATTCCTGAAGTTTCAGGAATTTACAATATGTAACAATGTGTGGGCAAGCTAGATGCTGAATGTAGCCCAGATATGACATGTATGTCATAATTTTAAATAAAGAATTGTGCATGCTTACCTACAAAAATGAATAAAATATGAAGTACAATGTGAATAAATTAGACGAGACAGTTACAGACGGCAGGCGCTTACAATAGTTTTTACATAGACACAATTTATGTGAATACAAGAACAATAACTTGAATAATTACAAGATAAATAATTGTAATGTCAAACAACAATAGAATACCGAAATTACAGAAACAATTTAAGACATTCCCAAAATAGTACATATTTATCAGAAACCATATAAAGAAATGAATGCATGGTTACTTAACAGCAAAACATGCGAATATTATGCAATAACATTTCATAAATAAGACCACCCAAAGACATGCAATACACCCCATAACATCAATGAAAATGTGTGACATAGTATGCCACAAAAATTAACATACAATACAAATATTAAGATATCACCAGAACTGTAATAATCAGAAGCGTGCCATGACGCAAAGTTGACAAAAAAATATTGTGACAATCTATCACAATTATGTTGACCAAATGGTCGTAATAAATAATAAGCCAATGGCGGAATAAAGCCGCATTGCGCTATAACCATAATGTCAAATCTCGTCTCGCGCTGGCAATAGACATAATTTATGTATTGGTCTCTGCAAAACACCCGTAGGCGTGCGAATGTCTACGACGCGAACCAAGTTATCTGGGCCGGGAAATGTGGCGATGATCACGCCAAATTTCCAGGCTAATGGAGGCAAGTTATCCTCAATGATCAAGGCTAAGTCACCAATGGAAACATTATCTTTGGCAAACCTCCACTTGTGACGCTGGTGCAAATAATCGCGAGACCACGCCTTCCAAATGTCCCGGACAAACCTCTGAATCAGCTGCCAACGACCAAGACGAGAAACAGGAACGTGAGAAAGGTCTGGGTCAGGAATCGCAGTTAGGGGCGCGCAAATCAAAAAATGGCCAGGTGTAAGTGGCACCGGGTCGTTAACATCCGAGGAAATAGCAAATAAAGGTCGAGAGTTCAGACATGCCTCTATCTGAGATAAAACGGTCGTGAACTCTTCGAAGTTTAATATAGATTTGCCTACCACGCGCCGCAGATGAAATTTCAAACTCTTGATGCCGCTCTCCCAAAGGCCACCGAAATGAGGTGAGGAGGGCGGAATAAATGACCATGATATCCCCTGAGAGGATGTGAATGACTTAATCGAGGTGATGGCATCCTTATTGTGCCAAAAGTTGTAAATGTCATGTAAGATGGTGCGGGCCTTCCTGAAGTTCGTGCCGTTGTCGGAGTACAGCTGACTGGGTATACCCCGACGTGCCATAAAACGACGTAAAGCAGCTATAAATGCGCTGGCAGTAAGGTCGGACACCAATTCCAGGTGAATGGCCCTAGTTGCCAAGCAAACAAACAGAGACACGTACGCCTTAGTAAGAGTTCTAGACTTCTGCCCGCCATGACGAATCATGAAGGGACCACCATAATCAACCGCGCAAAATAGAAACGGCCTTGAAGGAGTGACTCTAGGGGATGGCAAAATGCCAAGCCTCTGGACCTGCTGTGTGGCGCTGAACCGGATACACTTGAGACACTTACGAATAATGGAACGGATGACTAGCCGGGCATTAACAATCCACCAACGCTGACACAGAGAATGATGCACGAGCTGAGCACCAGCGTGAAGTAAGCGAATGTGTTCGCGTTCGATGATAAGGCGTGTGACATGCGCCGAAGGGGGTAGTACGATAGGATGTTTCGAATCGTAAGGTAACTGGGAATGCTGCAATCGTCCGCCCACGCGTATCACTCCAGAGTCGTCAAGAAACGGGTCGAGAGAAGCCAACTTGCTTCTGATGGAAACAGAAGATCCGTTCCGAAGACAACTAATTTCGCCTGGGAAGTGGATCGATTGAGATTGTTTTATGAAGAAATTGAGAGACTGATGAATTTCTGCAGGGGTCAGATCGCCCGAAAGTTTGTCCGCAGATGAGTGTCTAACATTTCTGATGAAACGAAAACAGTAAGCGTATACACGTGTCAACCGGTGTAACGAGGAAAAGTCCAACGATAAGTCAACAGCCAGGGTAGACATTAGCGAACGGTTATGTGTAGTTTTCTCTTCCGCGGTGACTTCCGAAGATGATGGAGTGGCCGGTACGAAAGATGGGAAAGGATTAGACTCTGACGATTGAGACAGACAGCCAGGACCGTGCCACCAAAGCGAGCAATCGCGCAAAACGTCCGGGAAACACCCCCTAGATATAATATCAGCAGGATTGCGTCGCGAATCAATGTGATGCCAGGTATAAGTTTGCGTGCGACGCTGAATTTCAGCAACCCGATTAGCGACGTATGTTTTCCAACGCGTAGACTGCGCATGAATCCAGTAAAGAGCCACCATAGAATCGGAATACAAATGTACATCATCAATAAACGAATGAAGAGCAGGAATAATTTTAGATACGAGTCGCGACAATAACAAACAAGCGCAGAGCTCGATGCGAGGTAATGACACTTGGCGTAGGGGAGCCACGCGAGATTTTGAACACAAGAGACGACAGGAAGCAGTAGCATCTTGATAAATGACTCGAATATACACACAACAGCCGAACCCTCTCTCGGACGCATCCGAAAAACCATGCAACTGAACTGTAACCGCCTCACGGTTGCAACGAATAGATCGCGGGACCACTATTTTACCAATCAGACTTAATTTGTTACACAAAGAATGCCAATCCGAAATTGACTGACCGGAAATCGGTTCATCCCAACCAAGCTTACAAAGCCAAATTAAGTATATGAGTATGTATAAGTATATGTAGTAAGTGTGTGACGCTACTAAATTGATAGCGCCATGATCGATGAGTGTCATGTGCCCAAGATCCTTACATTCTTTGGTAAGGTCCGCGTAGTCGCGAGCGAGCTTGGGATCGCGCCTGAATCGACGTTCCAAGCTTAAAAATCTTGATTCGGCACTTTTGTAAGATTCCCCCAAGTGGGGCTTATCAGATTTGAATGGGAGCGACACTATAAATCTACCCTCGGGGTTGCGCTGAGTTGAGCGCACAAAATGCTCTTCGCAAGCCGACTCGCTATTAGGGGTATCGCCGGGGATCGTTTCTGCCTCCCAAAATCTCTCGAGAGATTGCAGGATTTGGCTGTCATTGTTCCTTGCCAAGAACGAAACAGCAGGACCCTGGGTGTGGCAGTGTTTGGGCAGATTGCCGGCCAAAATGTAACCCAGTTTTGTCTCCTGAATGATAGGGAAGTTGGGCCCGCGTGTGTACTTATTAGCTAATATTAAATCCAGATAAAATTGTGCCCCCAATAGTATGTCGATCTGTGAAGATATATTAAAATCTGGGTCGGCGAGAAAAATTTTATTTGGAATGTTGAACCGGTTGATGTCAAACGAGATTGAAGGCAGATTATGAGTTAAGTTAGATAGGACGGCACATTTGGCCTCGACACTATGTCTCTGATAGCGAGACATAATACGCACAGAAACAATGTCAGTAGCGCAACACGCTGTGTTGCTTATTCCTGTAATTGGAATATTAGATCGGGTTAGTTTAAGGTGCAACCTTTTCGCAAATGATTTCGTACAAAAATTGATCTGGGACCCGGCGTCAAGAAGTGCCCGAGCCTTATGCCTATTGCCAGCCTGATCAATGACATATACAACCGCAGTGGATAAAAGTACATTGTTTTTACACTGTAATTTGAATGAGCAATAGTTACTGCTGGCAGCTGCTGATTTCGGCACGTAATTAGCGTGCAGCAAGGTGTGGTGACCCTTTGAACAAATTTTACAAACCTGTTTACTTTTACAATTTGTTATCAAATGACCTGCTCTAAGGCAGTTAATACAACATTTATGATTTGCAACCAATTGCCCCCGCTCAGCGGCACTTAATATGCGAAAATTATTACACATGTAAAGCGGGTGGTCAGATTTACAGCATACACATGAATAATGCCTTGCCGCTGCGTGATAACTCTTAAAGGTACTGCTGCCAGCAGTATTTCTTAAGCTACATTTCTCAAATTTATTGTTTGGTTTTACACTAGGTTTGTTGAATTGCTGTCCGGATTCAATTGGCATTGTATTTTCTAAAAGTTGTCGGCGCAAATTCAAAAAATGCGTAAAGTCTTGAAAACTGGGCAAGTTGTCAGGGTCTATGGACTCCTTCCAACGCTTTAAAGTAATAGGGTCAAGTTTGGTGGAGAGCAACTGTATGGTAATAAACTCAAATAGGTTTACGGACAGCTTCATTGCCGCCAGTGAATTAACGGAAGACGTTATAGTATTCGTAAACTCCGCCAAGCTTTGAACTGAGTCCTTTATTGTGGACTTAACCTGAAGTAGGTTCTGTACATAATATTTGGCTAATATAAATGGATTATTGTACCTCTCGGACAGCAAGTTCAACGCTATTACATAATTTTCTTGACAAATTGGTAATGATTTAATTAAGTCTAATGGTTCACACTTCACCGATAAATGCAAGTAATGCAGTTTCTGTACTGGCGTTAAATCTGATCTTGAATGCACTAGATCATTGAAAATTGAATAGAAATGTTGCCACTCAAGTATGTTGCCTGAGAAGCAGGGCAAACTTATCGGCTTTAAATGCACAGGCGTCGATAGTACAGGAGGCACAGTCTGAGTATTAAAAGTGTCAAGGAGTTGTAAAATGTTTGCCTCAGTTGAGTATATCGTTTCCTCAACCTCGACTCGGTCTGCCTGAGCAGTGCTCGCGTCTTTACTGATAAGCTCTATCTCAGACTGTACTTCGAGGCTAAGCTCTTAAGACTTTCTAATCTTACAGTCAGAAAATGTTTTGTAGTTAAATTAATATCAAAAGAATTTACCGCGGATTGTATCCGCACTATCGCGGACTTTAATCCGCCTCTCTTTCTGGTCAGCACCTTGAGGCCTTCTTCAGACATTTTTTTACGCACCTTTTTACTGTTGCTGGTGGTACCTGGTTGGCGACTTCCCGCAGCGTCGGCTCCTTGGTGATGATGGTGAACAGCTGGCAAAGATGACCACTTTGAGGCACTGCAGCCGGCAGGAACTTGCTATTACGTTGCCCGAAGATGACGAGCGAAATGGCGACGCAAATCACGCCACGGTCACATTAGCTGACGTGCTAATCCGCCCGTGATGGCCAGAAAAAGATGTAAAAGATGTTAAATGGAAATCCGGCCCGGAGTGACCAAAAAATGGATGATGCGCACCGTGAGGACCAAAATGCTGATTGGAATCCAGGCACGGTGGACCAAAAAATGGATGGTCCCGGTCCGAGTGGACCGAAACTGATGAATAAAAGTAATGTTCCACAAGTGTGGACAGGAAGAATTAATTAGTTGGGCCCAAGTGGGCGAAAATTATGTTTCTTGAATTATATTCTGTTAGCTGGTCTTCCATGGTGATTGAAGATGATGTGTAGAATGAATTAAAAATTACATTAAGAAATAAAAAGAAGTGGACTGTATACGAATAGTTTTAATATTGACTGATTACATTACAGCTGTAAAAATTGAAGTAGGCTGGCTAATGCTGCATATTGAATTAATATAAATTTAGTTACTCATGAAGAGGGCCTAGTCGGCCATAATAGAAAATAATAAGGCCTAAAGCCTACATTTAATGTCGACACTAACTTGACAGAGAAAGTTCGGCGAACCGAATGCCGAGAAAGCTGAATGTGCACTGGGCAAGGTACAATCACGCGAACGTTGATGCGATATATAAATCAGATTAGCCAACCTAGAAAAATAAATTCATCGCGCTACCGTCCAATGATACTCTAAGTTATTAACGTATTTTGCGGCGACGAGCGACAACCTTTCGCTCTCGCTGATGACAATAAAGTGTAATGGTTCCGCTTGGATTCCGATTATATACCCCCTGGCTTCATGGGGCTTAGGTGATTAATTCATTTAATAAGCTATTTTTTGATTGGCTCCACCAGACGTTACAAAAATGACGCATTGTTTTCTAACCGTCATTTGGCGAAGTTGATTGACAGTTATCGTTGTTGTTAGTGTTGACTAACGAATTTCTCACTTTATATTTACAAATGATGCTAACGCATGTTACGCACTTATTAGAGTTGCGATCGGGGGTTTATTGCTATCAAATTAAAGAACAGTTTATTAGCTTTAATTTGATATAGCTTAATACTGGTTTGAATCGCACCTTCTCTGACATTTCTAAATAAATAACGTTCAGATACATGGTTTCGCACTGTCGTCTGCTAGTGACGCCAGACACGATTCTTCCTTATCTATTTATTTTTTGTGTTTCACATCGCGTTTTCTTTTAAACGTTTTTGTCGGAACACTAATACATTCGTCTTTATACTTAATATCTATTTAGTGAATACAATTATCAAATCTTAGCTAACTAGGGCGATACATTACTATGAATAATCCTTACCTTCTAATTACATTTTGTCCATCCTATTCAACTCTATGATACCCATTAATAATGGAGTGGTTACATTCATAATATATTAATAATATTCACTGTTACATTTGGTATAATGATTGTTCAGTAGGTTTTATTTACACTAGTAGTCCTTTCTACTTATCACTTCACTGACAATCGTTTGTTTAGGCGTAGCCTAGGCATACCTTTCACATCGGTTTATGCCTTAATAATGGTCATTAATTACATTTGGTATAACGAGGAAGTTACTTAGTCATATAAGGTTTCCTCTTACAAGTATCCTTACTTCTTAAAATTACATTTGGGATTGTAATATAAGTTTTACTTCTACATTGTGGCCATAGCTAGTGTTAGTCATAGGCATTGTTATTTACTGGTCATTGTTTATTTATTTTCAGCCAAATGCTGTTGCTGATATTATATTATTCTTGTCATTCTTTAATTACTTTTATAAACATGTGATTTTACATTTAAGTCATTGACTGGCTTGTTTGACAGCTTATAGTGAACTTGGCTTGTCCATTAGTTAGAGTCAGTCATAGTATTTGTTGTAGTGTCATGCAGTGTATTCCTTACTGCTTCTTGTGGTACTCCTTCTTCTTTCTTCTTCGTTGGTCCTTCTCTTCTTCGCTACTTTTATCATTAATTATTCACTTACGTTATTTCCGTGTACTTATTGATTCTTTTGGTACATGTCTAGGTTATGTAACACTTGGTCATGTTACATATACTCCCCTCTCAAAATTGATAATTTGAGAGAAATTTTACATTTGAAGAAATTATCATTTCAGTTTGGTTTTAATATACTATTACTGCTTTTTTCTTTCTGCATTGAATTTGATATTCTGTTAGTGTGTTGCACTAGATTGAGTTCTTGGCTAGTGATATATTTTTTAGCTTACTAGTATCTTTCAAGTTTCTTATATTCTAAGTCATTTAGTTGTAACATGTCTTATTTCTTAAACTAACAATTTCCTGTCTTACAATAATACATTTTTCTTTCTCATTAAACAAATCTTTATTCTCGTGATAAACTCTATGGTTCTTTCATTTTTTACCTCACAGTTTTTTATTAATAATCCTTGATATGTTACCATTTAATTCCTAACATTTGTAGTGGGTTCGGAATCAGAGTGGCTCACTGTGGCATACATTCTCCGCCGTTCCTTAACTACACATCCTCAGAATCAGAGGAATCCTCATCTCTGTCTGGGACAAAATAAAAATTGCACGTAGCAACAGTTGCACTATCACAACACATAAAATATAACATAACATTCATTTTTCAATAATATAACATATTCAATATAACATTCAAGGTATTAGAGGTTTCATTGGTATCACATTTCATTCTTTTATACTTTAGCTAACATACTTCTCTTCACAGGTCATTATTTTTTTCAGACTCGACATATTGGCTGTGTTATTTATTAGCCTTGTTGTTACTTTTCTATACTAGTTTGTAAGTTGTTTTGGTTATTTTAACATTCTTAAATTACACACTTAGATTTATCATTTTACAATTATGCAGTGGTTCTTTAAACATTGAGTTTACAATACTTCACTCTTATTAATAGCTCACAAGCTTTACTCTCATCAATAGTTCGTATATAGGTTTTTTAACATTTAGTTCTTTATCTCCCTGGATTATCAGGGTTTACAATACTCATATACTAAACATTTTTATTAGATATCATTTGACATATATCTTGTTGGTATATACAATTAGATACTTTCTTCATCGTTTAATTAACATTCCTGTTCCTCAATAACAGTAGTATTTTGATAATCATTTTTGTTACTTATACATAGACATTTTTCTTTTTTATATCATATAATAATCATTCTCGTTAATAATTTACTTAATATGCTAAACAGTCTTGGTACATTCGATACAATACATATTTTTCTTTCTTATAATTTGATAAATATGTTTATTCATCACTTAATTAATTATTCTCATTCCTTATTCAAACCTTCTCCTTTATTATTCGACACTTCGATGTTCTTCCCCTCTACTCCTTCAAGTGTTGGAATCTTTAACACTTATTCTGGACGATTTTAATATATTTCTTGGAGTAGACAATATTTGATAATTAAGATACAATATAACAATATAATACTAACATATTAATAGATAATACTTGATTTTCTCTTTCTCCTTTCCGTAATAATAATAGCCATCTTCTTTATAACTCTCTTTGGTGTTCTTCCCCTCTTCTCCTTCAAATGATAGTTGGTTAAATCATTTATTCTGGATGATTTTATAATTTCATTTGTTGAAATTAATATAGGAGCATTAGAGTAACATCATATCAATATTTTCTATACATTTTCGTTATACAATACTTTTGTTTTATACAATACACTAGACATTTTTCTTATCATATAATCATTTGGTTTATAATGAACATTTTTTCCTATCATCTAATGACAAACATGGTTCTTATTTAAAACATAACAGATATTTTTGGTACATATGCCTATAATACACATTCTTCTTTATAATACAATATGGTAAACAGGCTGGTTATAGGCAATTAGACATTTTCAATACATTGAATATAATAAATGATCTTCTTGATCATTAATTTAACCTTTTCACGGTAGACACTTTTATAATATTTGATACACTAAACACTCTTGTTGGAATCATCGTATAATAAAATAATTCATTCTTTTATAATAATAATAATTCCATTTATAGTCTATATGTTGGGGTTCTCTTGGGCTTCTCCATTCTATTGGGTTCATTTTTGGGTCAATTATGTTTCACAGGTCCATTTCTTATAGCTGTCTCTAGTACGACATATTTTATGATATTTGGCACCTTACAATAACATCTCATAACAAATTTCCGTACACATAATACTTCTTTAAAGATGCTTGGTTATAGGTACCCTTGACCTTTTTATTTATGGTATCTGTAATTTCATATGTATTATTTTTATGGTCCTTTGTTATGGTATAAGGGCCTACGTACAGTACTAGTAGTTTTTTGGTGATACCCTCCATTGTACTGGGTAACTCTCTATTCTTCAGTAGTACCTGATCTCCTACGTTGTATTGTATTATTCTTGTTGGCACTTGTTGTTGATATTTTCTTTTCCTCTGTTCTAACATTCTTGAGGAAATGACTGTGTAATATAGTGATTTTGTTCGAAGTTGTGTCGTAATTGTACCCACTAGGATGGATCAGCGAGGGGTCTACGTAGTTTCTCACTGCCGCGAGGCGTTTAAAGAGATGGCATTCTCTTCATGGCGCCTGTCTTGCGTGTCTACCTGGTTTCTTTCTTCTGTTTCCGGCCGTCCTCCATCATGATTCTGTTCATGGTCTGGAGCGAAGTGAACTTGCGGCCGATAATCATTGTTGCGGCTGTCGCCTTCGATGCTATTACTTCTCCAACGTCTGCCCCTTGCATTCCTTCTGTCTCCACTGAAACTATCGCGCCGAGGGTAGTATCGCCTCCTACCTGGTTCGTAGTTGGCATGAACGTAGTTAGCCCTGTGGTACTGCTGTGGTGGGTTATTTCCGCCTTGGTTCTGGGGTCGGTTCGGCTGGTTGTTGTAATTCTGTCGTCTCGTATTGTTATTGTTATAGTTACCAGTATTATTATTGTTATTGTATTGGTTACTGGGTCTATAGTTATTTTCATTATTATTATTAGCGTGATTCTGATTTGAATTATTAACATTGTTATTGAAATTGCTTCAGTAATTTCGGAAATTTGAATTATTGTTATTGGTATTGCCGTTCCTGTCCTGGAAGTTTTCGTTCCTTCGGCGGCTTCTTCTATAATAACCTTCGTGCTCCTGGTCTTCAAGTAAGGCTGACATGGCTTGTATCGTCTTCACTTGTCCCCACTGGCGTGCTTTGGCAACTCCCTCCTCGAAATGGTAAGAAAGTTTGGTAACCAGGCACTCCTCCGGTATTTTCGGTTCCAGGTTACGCGCCAGACACACCTTACCTAGGAAGTAAGAGGTCATCGTAGCTCCTCTATTTGCGTCATACTTGCCATGGCAGATGTTGTCACGCACTATATTCTGTGTGGCCTCTGACCAATACTTTGCACGGAATTGTGTTTTAAATTCTTCATAATTACGGACTTCGTGGCGTGTGGCAGTCCACCAATTGTCGTAAATCTCTTTAAAATACTCATCGATCAGACTCCTTATCACAGTCCACCTATTTTCTCGAATCCTGGTCAAGTTTTCGTCTATGCGTTCTAAGAACTCGATTGGATTCTTCTTGTAGTTTTTGAAGTTTATTACGTCACGGTTATCAGTCAGTTGGATGTACTGACCCTGTACTGGACGGTTACGGATGATTTCTATCTCCTCTCTCATCTGCACGATCTCCCGTTGTCGTAGTTCTTCTATTTTTTCTCGGTTTGCGACTGTCAAAGTTCTTACAGTGTCCACCGACGCACTTATTTCTTCGCACCGTTCACCCACGTCTGTCCTCACTCGCTTGATCTCGTCCTGGCTCATCCTCTTCAGCGACTCGATCCGGACTTCATTTATTTCCTCGATGTTGTCAATTCTCCCGTCGACCTCTTCTCGAGTCCGTTTCAAATCTTGGCCGTGCTGTTCACACCTTTCATGCACTTCCGTAATTTCTCTTCTTACGATTGTTATTTCCGTGTCTACTCTCGTGTTAATTTTCTCATTACTTTCCTCCATCCTCTTGCTGATATAATCTAATTTTGCATTCAAATCTTCTTTCAATGCTCTGTTGTTGTCGTCTATTTTATTATTCAACGCGTCCATGGATCTATTGGTATCGTCTATCTTCTTATTCAAATCTTCTTTCAATAATTCGAAGTTTTTATTATTATCGTCTAATCGTGTATGTAGATCTGCTTTCAATGACTCTAAATTCTTGTTCATGTCACGATTATCTTCCTTCAATGACTCCATGTTTTTATTAATTGATTCCATATTTTTCTGGCTGTCATTTATATTAAGTAATTCTTAATACTAGGTACATATATTTAATAGAAATTGAAATAAAATAATTTGTTGTCGAACCGTATTGCTGACGGAACGAGAAGGCGGTGTTGACGACAATTGCAAATGGCTGCCGTCGAGTTGGTAAAATGTCCTCCGTAAATGCGACGTTCCAAATAAGAGATTTTCTTGCAGTATTCACGTCCTGATGTCAACAAATCTTCCTTCTGATGTGTTGTAGTTTCTTAGGTGAAGTTTCTGTGTTGTATTTTGTATATCGGTGTATGTATAAGTCCGTTCACCTTTTTGTCATTCAGGCACTAAGTTATGGTTATGGTGTATACTGTTTTCTGGTGTTTAATAGTGTTATTTGGTGTAGTTAGGTACTGTTCAATGTTATTTAGTCTCTGGTAATTGTTTCTGTCACTATGTAGATGTTACAAAATGTGTTTACTCGCCACTCGCGATTTTCAAAAATGTGTCGTTCACTGACTCGCCATTACGGTACTATAAGTTAGGTTAATTCGATTAAAATTCGCTCGTCAAGTTCACAGTATCACGTTCAATAATCAACTCTCTACTTCTTTCACTTTCGAATAAAATCTTAGCCAATACAATATTATTCCTTACATTGTTCGAATTTAATTTTGCATCCTGTGCATGTTTTATATTTTATCTGAACTTATATTTTTTAATAACAATGATTGTTCTGCACAGTTGCTATGAATTAATTCTTTATATTAAATTTAATGCTTCCTTCGGATTTAAATGTTATAATCTTATTATTCTAATGATCAATGCCATTCATTATTATGCGTTTATCTGTCACGTTACAATAGACATAGGAAACATATATATATATATATATACACATATAAATACCACACACACATGTCCACCTGGTTGACAGCATATATATATATTGTCATCGTACCACTCTCAAACCACCTTAATCAGATCAAGTACCCGGCCAGCTTTAAAAGCTTCTCAATTAACAAACCCAAAAACAAATAACAAGTCATAAAATACCAGAGTTGAAACACCCCAAAAAAAATTCTAAGTATATGAAAGGCCAAAGTCAAATTGGCAAAACAGTCAGAACGGCTCTTAAGTACCAAGTATAAACATGAAATATCAATTTCGTGCCCCAAATGATAATAAATGTGCTATCACGAGGTCAACATGGCTGCACGGTTTCATAAAATGTATATTCTCACTTCTTTTATATTCTTACAAAAAGACAAAATTTTGAGCAAAATCAGTGGAACGTAACCACCCAAAAATAACTTAGAACTGGTATTGATTTGTTTTTACATTTCGTTAACATTTATCAGTGAAGTATTATTATGAAATATCAAAAAGAAAACTTAACAATTCATGTACTGGCTATGGCAAAAGTTTAGTGATTACAAAATTATTTAAACAGTAAAAATGAATTTTCTAAAAGCAGAATCTATGGATTTAATTTGATGAAACATACTTGAGGTGTTCATAAAGAACCGAATTGACCTCAGTCACGGCCATGCGCCCGGACCAGATCCAACAAACTATGACATGTTATGGACCTGTGGATAACGACACCAACAGGTGACGTCCACAGGTTAAAGCACCTCCCCAAACCTTTAAATTAATAACAAAATCAAATACCCAAATAAATGAATATATATAACAACCAAGAAAGATTCCCCTGCAAGGTACAGAGGCACCCGTCCATGCATAATTAACGCTAATACAACTTAGTAACAATCAGTGCCGCCCACCTTTACAGTAGAAAAAAAAATCTAACATCAAATCGGGTGATGCATGACCCTGGCTGGGTTTACATTTACTCTGGGGCGTAAGCATTTGTAAAATGACACAGACAATATTTAACCCAAATGTCCCGCTGGACTTGCGCACAACAAAGTTTTTAACTGGAGCATTCCCGAAATATCTCGATCTAAAGTGTAGCGGCCACAAACATTTTTTAAAAGGCATAAATGTCACCTGGTATTACAGCACAAGGCTTGAGGATCTGGTAGCGTGTGTCGTCCCTTCGTCCTGACAGCCAAAACGGAAAGTTACTGAATTAACTGCATGGATGGCAGGTAATCGGCCATCCGCTGAAGCGAGACAGATAGACGACTTAAACGGGAACCCGGAGAGTCGCGTACCTTTACTTAGGCATAGTTATATATAGTAGACAAAAATCCAACTCGAAGCTGTCAGAAGAATGAGAACGACCTTCTACGTTGAATGCTGTTACAGGACTGGTTTATACAACGACTGCAAAAATGTTACGTAGCGCTAGTCCCAGAGCGCGTGCGGATAGGCACAGCGGAAAGAATAACCAGACGGGCGCCGGTAAGCTAAATACTTAATTAAATAATTCGGCGCTGCCCGTCCTCGTTAACATATTTTTCAAAACTCGGCACAATTTGATATGGCGAACAAGGGGCGTGAGTTAAGGCAGGACTCTATTTGAGTTAAAATGGTGTAATACTCTTCAAACGTGAGAATGGTTCTGCTGACAACGCGCCGCAAATGAAACTTGACGCTCTTGACTCCACTCTCCCACAGGCCACCTAAATGAGGTGCTGACGGGGGAATGAAGGACCATTTGATTCCTTGGGCACTGGTAAAGTCCTGGGTAGTCTGTTCAAATTCGCTTGATTGGAGAAGTTTGTATAAGTCATGAAGTGTGCTGCTAGCACGACGAAAATTTGTACCATTGTCAGAGAATATCTGTGAAGGGATGCCTCTACGAGCTATAAACCGTTTTAAGGCTGATATGAAAGCGTCTGAGGTGAGATCTGAAACTAATTGAAGGTGAATGGCCTTAGTGGCCATGCATATAAATAGAGCAATATAAGCCTTTGACGTCGATTTGGAACACTGCCCGCCATGATGTATAAATACAGGACCGGCGTAGTCGACTTCACATTGAGAAAATGGCTTAGCAGGAGTAACTCGAGAAGAGGGCAATTGTCCTAATAATTGGCTTGAGCCCCTAGCACGGAATCAAAAGCAAGTGATACATTTGTGTATTACTGAACGTATGTACGATTTATCATTAATTATCCAGTATTTCTGCCGTAGAGAGTACTGAGTCAATTGTACCCCAGCATGGAGTAGACGAAGATGCTCGCCTTCTATGATTAGTTTACTGAGATGAGAATGCGGGTGGAGTATGATTTGGTGTTTGCTATCATAAGTAAGCTGGGAGTGCTGAAGGCGTCCGCCCACGCGTAATATCCCCGTATTGTCCAGAAAGGGGTTAAGTGAAAGAATTTGCTATTATTAGGGATAGAGCGTTGTGCCTCAAGTTCCTTGATTTCGATGTTAGAGTGCAATCGCTGGGACTGGCGAATAAAAATCAAAAGTGTACCATGTAACTCATGGGAAGTTAAAAAAGAAGTGTTTCTATCAGCTATGGGAAGCCTAGAGTTCCGAATGAATCGAAGGCAGTACGAAAATACACGAAGGAGTTTTGAAAGCGAAGAGTAGTTTTCAAAATAACTAGGCGTAGATGAAGCGGCAACCAGTGTGGTTTGGACTTGTTTACGTTGTTCTTGCTCAAGATCGGGATGAGTGCAGGGTGAATGGGCATCGAAAGCACTGGTGGGCCATGATGATGACTCATTGGACAACCAGGATGGACCATACCACCATTGTGGATGACCGTGTAAAAAACGGGGTAAGCAACAACGCGATAGGATGTCAGCAGGGTTGTCATGTGAAGAGACATGATGCCAGGTACCTTTTGTAGTGAGTCGCTGTATCTCCGCAACGCGGTTGGAGACAAATACCTTCCATCTGGAAGACTGCTGGTGAATCCAGTGTAAGGCGATCATTGAGTCGGAGTAAAAATACAAGTCGTTGAATTTATAACTCACCGCGTTTACAACCTTGGAAACTAACTGAGCCAATAAGAGACAGGCGCAAAGTTCCAGTCGGGGTAATGTTACCTGCTTTAAGGGAGCGACTCTAGATTTAGAGCATAACAAGTTTGAAGAAATGCTGTGGTTCGAATACACCGTTCGCACATAAATGCAGCACGCGTAACCCTTTACTGACGCGTCGGCAAACCCATGGAGCTGAAATGAAATGATTTGGGAATTATTTAAATTCTTTACGGACCTTGGAATCTTAAAATAAGTGTCTGATATCAGCTGAGCATAAAGCTCTACCCATTGATTAAATAATGAGTCTGACAGGGGGTCGTCCCAACTTGTTCCGGTTAACCACAATATCTGCATGAAATGTTTGCACCAAAATGTAACCGGGTCAATAAGTCCTAATAGGTCGTAAATTCCGGCGATAATTGATAATACCTTTCTCTTGTTAAATACCTCCACTTCGACATTTCTTTGAAAACTATATACAAAACTATCATCGTTAATGTCCCATTGAATACCCAAAGTATGTATAGTTTGATTCTTGTTAAAGTTAAGGGAAGAGTTGGCGGGTGAAGTTATAATGGTTTGATCATTGGAAAACCACTTGTGCAAAGTAAACCCGTATTGACTTAATAAATTTGTAATGTCGGACTTCATTTGCGATAAGATGTGTGGGTTATCTGAGCCGGTCATGAGATCGTCCACATAGAAATCGTTTACGATAGCAGAACAGGCTATAGGGTGTTGAGTTTTGTTTTCTGGGCTATTTGTGCCAAACATCTTGTGGCCAAAAATGAAGCGCTTACAGTCCCATATGTGACTGTCCTCAAGGCGTAGTGTTGAAGTTCCCTATGGGGGGCGTCGTGCCAAACAATTCGTTGCAAATTAGAATCCCTGGGGGTGACTAAAATTTGAGGTACATTTTTTTCAATATCCGAAAGAAGGACGTATCGGTGCGTTCTAAAACGAGACATAATCGAAAAAAGATCCTGCTGGACCGTGGGACCAACCATCAATGTGTCGTTCAAGGACAAATTATTTGTTGTCGTGGCAGAGCCGTCGAAAACAACTCGCAATTTGGTGGTTATACTAGAGCTCTTAAAAACCGAATTGTGCGGCAAGTAGAAGGTGTCTGACTTATTGACTGACAAATCGTAAGAATCAAGCAAAGACATGTGACCCAGCGTTAAATATTCCTGCATGAATTTACTATAGTCTTTATGAAGAGCAAGGTTCTTCTTGAACTTAAGTTCCAGTGATTGAAATCTGCGAATAGCTCCGGGAACGGAATCGCCCAAATGAGAGTTGTATCCCCTGCGAGGTAGGGACACCACAAATCTACCACTATTATTGCGGAAAGTGTTAGCGATAAAATGACTTTCGCATTCTGAGTCCTCAACTGAGGGAGTAGTACGGACTGCAACGTCCTCCAATTGCCAGAAGTCTTTTAATTGCGATGAAATGGCATTGTTATCTTCGCACGCTATAAATGATGAAACAGGTTTTGTCATGTCGACATTAAAAGGCAGGTTACCAGCGAGGATGAATCCCAATTTTGTCTCCTGTATTATGGGGAAATGTGGGTTGCGGATGAATTTGATCGGTTCAATCAATTGTAAGTAGTACTAGGCACCAAGTAATATGTCGATTTGTGAAGAAAAGTTCGGTGTGGGTCAGCTAGAAATATGCCCTTTTGTATATTTAGGGATGAGACATCAAACGATTCTGCAGGGAGATTATTCGTAATACTGGGAAGCACAGCGCAATGCACGTTCAGATTGAAATCCTTGTAACAAGAATTCAGCCTTACCCTTGCACTAAAATCAGCTTGACATAAGGAATTGTTTATACCAGTGATGGGTAGTTGAGACTTGGTTAATTTTAGACCCATGCAGCGTGCGAAACTCATGGTACAGAAGTTTGCCTGAGATCCTGAATCTAATAGAATCCTTACTGGATGCTTCCTACCGGCTTGGTCCGTTGTCATGCAGACAGCAGTGGATAATAGAATAGATTTGTTTGTTTGTAATTTGAGGGAAAATTGATTGTTGCCCCTGCTTGAAGTGTTACTGCCTGATATATGGAGCATTGTATGATGTCGTTTAGCACACGTCCTACAAGAAAATTTGGAAGGACAGTGTGAGGGCTCATGGCCTGGACGCATGCAATTTAAGCAAAGTTTGTATTTGACTAAAATGTTTTTTCGCTCAAAGGGAGATATAGCCACAAATTGTGGGCATTCAGAGAGTCTATGTTTACCGCGACACAGCTGACAAATGTTATTGTTGATATGAGTATGAAATGTTGACCTAGTGAGCTCAACGGGTTTAATAGTCTTGCGATAGGGAATCTTATCACTAACTTGTATTCTGTTTGCTGAACTGGTCGAGGCGCCGACGTTTTGCATTAATTGCTTTCTACCATTTAAAAATTTAATAAAATTGTCGAAATTAGGGAATCGCTCGTCGGATAGACTTTCCTTCCATAGTCGGCATGTCTGGTTATCGAGTTTCTGCGTTAAATATTGAACAAAAATAATTTCAAAAGTATTTACAGGTAAACTCAATGAATTCAAAGCGTTTATATTTGCGGTGATTTCGTCAATAAATTTTGAAATGCCAACAATGGACTCTTGCTGAATGAACTTCATGCCCAAAACATTCCCTATATGATACGCTGAGACAATTAATTTACTATCATACCTGGCCTTCAATAGATCAATGGCTACCGCATAATTATCATGTGTGATTGGGAGAGACTTTATTACATTTAAAGCCTCGTCCCTTAGTGAAGAATGTAAATAATGTAATTTCTGGATGTCTGTGAGGTCAGTTCTGACGTGTACTAACTCCAAGAACATGTTGTAATAATGTTGCCAATCAGTAATGTTGCCTGAGAAGCAGGGCAATTTAATTGGCTCTAACTGAATAGGGGATGTTTTAATTGGCGTAACTTCTGCTTGATTTAATGGTTTTTTGTTCACCTCTTCTACACGTTCTAATAAATTGTGCAGCTTACACTCAATAGTGCAGAGATCATCCTCTGTCTGAACCCTGTCACTTACCGATGTGAAATCAGATTCATCAGCCTCAATTTGGGTCTGAATTTCATCATACTTCGCGGACAACTCCATCAAGTGATGAAGTTTAATTTTTAAAGCATGGTGATCATTTAATTCAGGATTGAAATTGTCCGCGAAGGTGTTTATATGGGATATAGAGGCCTTAATTGTACCACGTTTTTTAATTAAAGCTTTCACATCAGTCATGATTGAACTGCAAGCTGTGATCCGAAACAGATAGATAAATACAGAACAGGTGAACAATTAATGCAATTTGCGTACTTTATCCAATTATGACATAATGCGGCAGCCAGTGATCGGTATATAACTTAATCTAACTCCTTATTATAATAGGTACTTATTTTTTAAAACTAGGGTGTGTGGCACTCGGGAGTGACCGACCAAAGCGAAGCTTTTAAGCTATATAGATAACTAATAAATTTAATGAACAAAAGTTGATATTAATTTTTAAATATTAAGTTGAAAATTATTAAATATGAAGTAGTTCACTAATAGAAAGAACAATAAAAAATATGAAGTAGTTTACTAATGGAAAGAACAATAATTTATAAATACATAAAACATCAGTAATAAATACATAAAAATTTAATCAAATATTTTTTAATTACTTATCAAAAATAGGAATAATCTATGTGTACACTGTCAAATACATAATATATTAATTTTATTTCAATCACTTTCTGCTACAGTCCGTTTCTTGATGTATATAATACTATAATACTTATAACTATTTTACCTCAAGATGTATTTTTTCTTTAGGGACATGTTTCGGGAGATCCTGTTCTCCCATCTTCAACCTTCGCCATCTTGCTTCTGGTGCAGTATTTGTGTGTTGGCTTCTGGATGTTATTATGGTGGTTTGTTGGTCTTTGGTCCTTCAATGTTGCATTATTGTGTGTGGTTGTGGTATCTGTTTTTGTATTTTGTGTATTTTCGATGTTGAGTGCTTTGAATATTGTGTCATGTTTTGTATTGATTTGTATTTGTTCTGGTATTAATTTGTTTTGTGTTTTATGTTTGTAAATCTGTAAATTTTCCCAAATGTTCATTATGGTGCCTTTGTGTGGTATATGTTTTATTAGTGTTACATTGGTTATGTCTGGGAATTCATGTCCTGTGTTTATTGCATGTGTGGCTAAATTGGATTTATATATGTTTGTTTTTTTGTATGCATTTAGGTGTTCAAAATAACGTTTTTTCAGCTGTTTTTTTGTTTGTCCTATATAACATTTATTGCAATCTTGGCATTCAATTTTGTATATACCGTTGGTTGTTGTATTATCTTTGTTGTGTGAGTTATTTAGATTTTGTAATTTATTTTTATTAGTTTTGTATGCTATTTTTATATCTGTGTTTTTAAATAGTTTTGTTAGTTTTGACATTTTATTATTTATATATGTGAATGTGGCCCATTTTTTGTTGTTGTTATTATTGTGAATAATAATAACTGTTTCCAGGGCGATAATAGTTATTATGACCATTCGGTGGGTAGTTACCTCTGTAGTTGTTCCGGAAATTGTTATTATTATTCCCATTTCTGCTGAAGTTTCTGGGTACATTATTGCCCCGTTGGTTCCCTTGATAATTGTTAGGGTTGTTTAATGGTGGCTTATTATCCCCCGGTTGGTTTGGTGATGATTGTCCTTCATTTATTCTATTATTTCTGAAACTCGATACTCTATTTTTTCTGTATTGCCACTCGTGCTCATGGCTCTCTAATAAACTAGCCATGTCTTGAATGGTCTTTACCTGGCTGTACATCCGTGCTTTTTGTATGGCGTCGTCGTAATGGTAAGACAACTGTATCACAAGACACTCTTCTGGGATGCGTGGTTCCAAATTCCTTGCCATGCAGATTTTTCCCAGGAAGTAGGATGTGAGAGATTGTCCATTTTGATTCTCATACCTCCCGTTGCTTAGGTTATTGCAGACCATGTTCTGAGTCGATTCAGACCAGTATTTAGCCTTGAATTGGGTTTTAAATTCTTGAATGCTTTGGATGTCTGGTCTCGTGGCAGTCCACCAGTTGTCGTAGGTCTCTTTGAACATTTCGTCCAGCATTCCTCTTATTGTTGTCCATCGGGTCTCTTAGTTTTTGATTATTAACTCTTCCACCCTCTTCAGGAATTCAATAGGGTTCCTTTTATAATTACGGAAATTAATTTTATCTCTGCTGTCCGCGTTCATGACATGGTTACTGTTGCATGGCCGGTCACGCCAGGCGTCCACTTCTTCCCGTAATGACTCCTCTAGTCTGTGCATCTTGTCAATCCTTTGTTTGTTTTTGTCTACTTTGCTATCTATTTTATTTAAATTGCTGTACACCCCTTCCATTCTTTCTCCCAGGTCTGTTCGTACAGCTGCTATCTCCTTCTGGTTTTCTTCCCGGACTAGATGCATGTCCTGGTTCACCTGTTCACATCTTCTAACTGTTTCTTCATGACATTCCTCAATTCTCCTTTTATTTTCTCCTTCGAGATTGTTCATTTTATTGAGTACTTCCTCACGGACTTCAGAAAAATTTTCGTTGGTTTTCTCTAGTTTCTCCAACGTCTTCTCTAATTATTCGTTTGTTTCGGTGATCTGTTGTTTAGTTTCTATCCAGTACTCCATCAATTGGTGTTGTAACGTTTCATTGTTCTGATTAATAGTTTGTCTTAACTCTTCCTTAGTACTTTCATTGGTACTAATTATTTGTACATGTAACATTTGCTCGGCTTCAGTCGATTATAATGTACAACGCTTTCTCCCTTATTTGTGCGAATTTTATAATTTAATTCGTTTAACACCTCTATTACTTTATACGGTCCTTTCCAACTTTTTCCGAATTTCTTTCGCGGTCCTCTCTTTACGGTTGGATCGTGTAAATAGACGTAATCACCTGTTTTATACAGTTTTAATTTGCGTTTCTTATCATAATGTTTCTTATTTTGGTCTTTGCTGTTTTCAGAATTATGTATTGCTATTTCTCTAACTCGCCTAGGCTAAGCTTTTCTACTAAACGATCGAGTTCAAATTGTGTACCATCGTCTACTTCAGGCTCTAAGGCTAGGTTATCAGCTTCTGGTAATTTCATTTCTTGCCCAAATAATAACATATGTGGACTAAATCCAGTTGCAACATGAGGTGCACTCCTGTACGCCATTAACATTAACACAAAAGGGACAATCTCATCCCAATTTTTACCATCGGGGGAAACAAAATGAGAAATCATATCTGCCAAAGTCTTATGCAATCTCTCAATTAGGGCGTTGCACTGAGGGTGATAAGGGGTGGTTATAAGTTTTTGAATTCCTAACAAAGTACATACTCCTTTGAATAATGACGAAACAAAGTTACGTCCTTGGTCGGTTAATAAACGTTTCGGGACTCCATAATGCCTTATTATTATTTTGTGAACGAATTCTTGTGCAACAGTCTCAGCTGTTTGATTTGGAATGGGGATTGCTTCACAGTAACGAGTCATATAATCAGTAAAAGTTAACAAATACTTATTGCCTCTGTTACTTAAGGGAAGTGGACCTACAATGTCCATTGAAACAAATTCAAAGGGTTCTGTAGCTGCAGGGAATTTTGCTAACGGTGCTCTTACCCGATTTCCGGATTTTCTCTGACTACAGGATACACATGCTCCTATGTATTCTGTCACATCTTTTACTAAAGTGGCCCAAAAATATCTTTCTTTAATAATACCTGTGGTCTTTTTAATGCCTTGGTGACCATAAAGTATAGTATCATGATGTTGTGATATGACTTGTGTAACCAATGCCCTGGGTATAACTACGCGGGGTTGTTCAAACTCAGTATTATAAAGTAATCCATCTTTGGTCACTTTATAAGCATTATTAAGGTTTTGTTTTTGCTGCTGGTAAAATGTGTCATGCAGTTGTTCTGAATGTCATGTTTAGATACTAAAGGTATGGCTACAACGTTCACGTGTCTACTTAATGCGTCGGCGTTTAAGTGTTTCTTCCCAGGCTTATGTAAAACTGTGTATTCGAATTCATATAATCTAAGAGCCCAACGTGTAGCCTAAGTCATGATGACGGGTCTTTCAAATGAAGAAGCCATCTTAGCGCTGCATGGTCTGTAATAGCTACAAAGTGTCTACCATAGAGATAACATCTAAAATACTTGGTAGCCCATAATAGAGCAAGAAGCTCCCTCTCTGTCAAGCCATAATTCCTTTCAGCTTTATTAATCTGGCGGCTAGCATATGCTACGGGATGTTCATATCCGTTATATTCTTGAGACAAGACAGCTCCTATGGTGACTCCTGAAGCGTCAGTGCTTAAAATAAAGGGTTTGGTGAAATCAGGGTATTTTAAAACAGGGTCTTCACATAAGGCGGTAGTTAATGTTTTAAAAGCTACTTCTTGAGAAGTATTCCAAACAAAGTCTGTATCTTTCTTTATTAATTCAGTTAGAGGTTTAGCTATATCGGCAAAATGTTTAATAAACCTACAGTAGTACCCAACTAAGCCTAGGAGGGCTCGAATGTCACGTACAGTTTTAGGTTGAGGATAGTTAACTATGGCTGAAATCTTTTTAGGGTCTGGTCTTATCTTATTCCTTTATCACTTACAATATGACCTAAGTATTCTACCTCGGTTACAGCAAAATTACATTTGGACAGCTGAATGTACAAATTAGCTTTATCTAACCTCTGTAATACCTTGTCTAATCTCGTAGCATGTTGTTCAACACTACTACTGTAAATAATAATATCATCTAAGTACACTAATGCTTCTTCTCCCTTAATTCCCATAAGTATATTATCCATTAATCTTTGAAATGTTGCAGGGGATTACACAATCCAAATGGCATTTTAACGAACTCGTAATGGTGACAAGGTATTGTAAACGCGGTTTTCTCTATATCTGCCGGTTCTACACTCACTTGGTGAAAACCACTACATAAGTCTAAGGTAGTAAAAAGTATGCTCTCGTTCAATGTATCCAATGTTTCAGTTATATTTGGTAAAGGGTACGCATCTCCCTTCGTAATGGAGTGTAAGGTTCGATAGTCAACACAAAATCTATACTATTTCTTTTATGAATTTGCTAACTGCTATAATTTTTATTGTTTGACTAAGCTTTTCGTCATTACTGACATCTTCAGGTCTTAAACAACTTGTTTAACAACGTTGTTTAAGACCTGAAGATGTCAGTAATGACGAAAAGCTTAGTCGAACAATAAAAATTGTTCTACGTTTTCAGACAACGTTGTTTAAGACCTGAAGATGTCAGTAATGACGAAAAGCTTAGTCGAACAATAAAAATTATAGCAGTTAGCAAATTCATAAAAGAAATAGTAAGGATGGCTGCTAATTTAAACAATACGAAGAACAAAATCTATACTTCGGACTCCCACCAGGACTTCGTTTATTCACTACAACTACAGGACTCGACCACGGAGAGTTAGATGGACGTATTATTTTCTTCTTTAACATATCTCTAATTTGCTCATCAACAACAGGTTTTAAAGCATGTGGTAATCTATAAGGATTCTTTCTAACAGGCGGGTTATCTCCCATCTCTATCTTATGCCTAATATCACTACTACAACCTATATTCTCTACAGGTTCCGCAAATAAATGCATATATTTCTGCAATACAGGCCACAAAATATGAAAATCCATTTTACTCAAATGCACTAATTTATCTCTAATCTCTTTATCTATTTTACTATATCTGAGCTGACTCTCACTTTTTACAACATTAATTATCTTACTCTGTTTCTTCCTCAAAGCTATGGGTTCCGCATCAAACGTCTCGTCTATTCCAAACATCTCAGCTACCCCAAATACACTTTTATTCTTCTTTAAAACTATGGGTTCCTCATCAAACGTCTCGTTTGTTTCAAACGTCTCAGCTACCCCAAGAACACTATTATTAGGGATGCCCAACGCTTCCCTACTGAAATTTATCAACTTCATTATCTGGTTCAACTTTATTTCTGGTTAATCTTTTCAGTCTGATCTACTGAAACATTACTTATTGCTCTGGCAACTCGTAGCCCGTGAACACTAAGTTCCACTGGTTCTACCAATACTGTTTTACCAATACTCATTCTATCAATATTGGTTCTACTGTTTCGATCGCTTAATTCTGATGCTTCCATATTCGGGCGTCCCCAAACAAGCATCTTGGACATAGGCGGGATAGAGTAATTCTCACACGTAATTACATTACATATACTCTCATTACTACTCAAAGTTAAAGCGTTACCGACAGTAGCAGTAATAGGTGAAGAATCGGTGAGTTGATCAGGCTCTTCCTCATCTGTACCTAATGATTTACTCTCTATCGTATTGCTTATACTAATTATGTTATTAGCATCATACACATTCTCTGTGGAGAAATCAATTCTCATCCCTAGTTTTTTCATCAAATCTACGCCTATTAATCCGTCATATCTCGTTTTAATATCAGCCACAACAAATTCATGATACATTCTACAATTATTACCGACCGATAGGCCTACTTTTTGCACTCCATACACTTTCAATTTATCACCTGTTGCTCCTCTCGCAATTATACTACTCTCCCTGATTCTCTTCTGGCTAATGCTGGCTTTTAAGACAGATATCATCGCACCGGTATCCAATAGAAATCTACAGGCCTTTCGTCCTACTGTAACATTAATTAACATTTGATTTTGGTAATCTAATTCTTCACACATTACATCGGTCACTTGGTATTGAGGATTTTGAGTTCTAACATTACTGAATTTATGGTGGACGAAACCCTCTTGATTCCCTTGGGATTCTAGTTCGACAGTCCAGTGCCTTTTCCTGACGAACCCGCTTTGTTTGGGTGTGCCCGTTTTGATTTACAATCTCTAGCGAAATGTCCTGGCTTCTGGCATGCGTAACATCGTACACGAGTGTCATCTTTATTGCCGGTCATTTCCCATCGGTTAGTATTACTATTATTAGGACTACTACTCTTATTATTATTATTATAACTTCTATTATTATAACTGTTAGTAACTTTACTACTTCTCTGCTTCCTAAACCCATCGGTATTTATAATGTGTTTATGCTGGCGACAATTCTTTGCAATGTGTCCCGGTTTCTTACAATGAAAGCAAATGGTGAAAAGGTTTCCTTCTTTGTTACGCGATTTTCGCGTCTCTACAGCCTCGACTTCTGCTACCGTTGTAGCTATTTGTATAGCCTCGGTAAGGGTCGATGGCATATGATATCTAACTTGTTTTCCCACTACTCCCTGTACACCGTTAATATAGGCAGCTAACATACGTCTCTCTGCCTCATCGTTAATTATAGCCTGCTGTGTAGGCCCGGGTACTTGTCTAATTGTCCGTGAACATACACATCTGCACCTGTCTGCAAATTGCTCAGGGGTCTCATGTTTATACTGGGTCGCGTTTTGCAAAGCACTATAGTGGAACTGATCAAGGTGTTTTATTTTAAAGCGTTCAATGAAAATCTCGAAACCGCTGATATGTTGTATCATCACGAGTAGCTTCTTCATTACTGTTTAGATATAACGCGGCTGATCCAGTTAGCTTAAGTACTGCGACTGTAATTTTGTCCGTATCTGTCCAATTTCCAGATTTAGCTGCACGATCTATTTTATTAAAGAAGTCTGTTACAGTTACAGGGCCGTCTCCAGACCAATTGTCTATGAGATTGGAAACAGTAAGGTCCCTAATCATGCCACTAACACTAGACGTTGTTGGGGTGGTCATAATTACCTTTTTCCAGGTTCCATTTTTGCTTATAGTATTACGCGTTTTACAATAGAAATATAAGAAAACCAGATTTAACAATCGCGACATTAATAACTGTCTGTCGGGTGCTTATCTACTCTGTGGTTGTGGTCACGGGAAGTGATAACAGTCAACGTACACCGTAGCAGTTCAAAAACGCTATATTGACAGTAGCAAATAATAAAAATTTCAAAACTGATGCAAATAAGAATTCCGAATAATAACAACAAAATATACCCACATAAACTAACCATTCGTTTACAAGATCACGTAGTGAATTCTATCTCAAGTTTAACTATTTTTACTCTATTTACCCTTGCTTCATCGGTATAGTTCGAATGCCCATTAATATATCGCTCAATTATCTGTTGTAAAAGCGTATGTAATAGGGTTTCGCATCCTTCTAATAATACATCTGGGTCGGTGATGGGTAAGTAGTAAATAGGGCGACTACTCATGAAGATTTCTTGGGAATATCATACACAGGCTGTTCAGGTAAGGGTACGGTTTATTCTAACGGAGGTACAAAACGAACTGTAAGTAACTTGACAACTGGTGCGGTTAAAGGAGTACTTTGTGACACAGAAGGACTAGGTAAGTTTACTGGACTTACATGTTGGTAGTAGGCGGTGATGGTACCTACTCTGGTCCCTACTCGCATGTACAAGTTAGGAGACAACGGGTCTCTATTAGTCACTTGTCCCACAGGTAAACCAAAATTTCGAGATTCAGACATAAACTCTGTTCTATTTTTACTTTTTCTTAAGCCCGATTCCATAGACAGTAAATAAATACATAAGAGAGTCACACGTTAAGGTATTAACTGTCTTAAAAAATTATCTTTCTAACTGATACAATAGATATGCCAATATATGTTTGTTTACTTCAATCCCGAATCGTCTTTACTAAAATGATGCAAATTGATTCATTTAATATCTCAAAGCACTCTTCAACTATTGCATTTCCTCTGTCCAAGGAATATTATTATATATTAGAGGACTCTATATAATAAGTCATCTAATGTTAAAGAAAATATATATTCATACTTCTGAATCAACTTGACTTCATTTCCATGTTCATATTTAAATATAGTTAAAAATATACTATTACGTAAAATGTAAATATACCAAATAGCATTCCTATTATCTTTAGAAGCTAATTTTTCAGAAAATAACAGTTTGCGCAATAAATGTACATCTTCAAAGCGAAACAAACCAGGCATAAATTACGTCAATTATGTTAACATTCACATAAACATAAAATTATTCTTATTTTAAACATTCAAACATCATATCATGAACAGATTATTTCTTTTGTATGGTCCATTAGTAACGACCGTTTAAACAGTCATAACACTTTTTTTTAATGCAAAAGAACCGTCTGCCAAATTTATGATAATCTCCACCCAATCACTTCACACCTTTGTGTAGGTCTTTTTGCAACCTATCCCACCGCTGCCACCAATTTGTCGTGACCGAGCAGCGGTGAATCAACAACAAATTATTAAGCAACGTGAGTAGGTTGTGTGAAATGATTGGTTACTGAGTCTAGCTTTACAATAAACATTACTTTATTTAACATTTAGCAAAATTGATGTTTAAAACATACTCTTGGAAACACTTTTGAGCACTCTTGTAGAATTACATTTCAGTACTTACAACACGCAGCACACCACACAGTAGCTACGAGGAGTGATAGGGTACACATGTCTAAGACGCACGCGGTACCACCCGACCCGTTTCCCAATATGTGGGAACTATGTCAGACTAAGAACAATAAGAGCGAAATAGAACGTGACCTCAATGTGTTGTCAGTTTTTATAGTATAAGGTAACAAGATTCCACCTCCAAAGAAAGACAAGTATACCATCAAAATTTGTAGTGAAATATGCAGAAACGCAATCTTATTAATATTAAAAGAAATAGAAGAATAAAATAAACTTAATAAATACAGTAATGAAGAGATAATATATTGCTTAAAGATAATTAATATTTTCAAGGAATAAAAAGAAATCGAAACAAAATGGGAAATACAGTATTATCATAGAAAATAGGGAAATATTATAATAATATTATATAATAATTGGGAAATAGGGAAATAGAGAATGCAAATTTAGGAATTAAATAATGCAATTGACATGACAAAACAATAACTGATGATGACAAATACCCAGAAGAGACGATCAAATGACCAAAAAATGTAAATACAGTAGTTCTTAATAAACATATAATGTACAAATATTAAACTTAGCATGTAAGAAAGAAGACATTGAGTATAGCCCTAGATTAAAACTGTGAGGAGGTCTGCGAACCTCAAAACAGCTATTGTGTATAAGTGAACTCCAGACTGTAATTAATATAAAATTACAAATATAAAAATATTGAACGATAATTATAAAAGTTAGGTAGTGTAACAGTGTAAGGTGAGAACAACGGTGATAGACTTTAAGAAGTAAAAACAGTGTTAGTGTAAGTGAATAAACATATTTACAATATGAACATCACATGTGTAACGACGTAATCTTTATGATCTCTCTTTCGGTATGTATCTTTATTCTGCCACACGTTGTTGGCATCAATTTGTAACGAAGAGACTCTTATCGTCTTTGTAGATGTGTGTTTCGTGTGTTCGCCTCACACGTTGTAGACGTTACTTTATGTTTACGCTGACAATGTCCGTAGCGATCTCTCGAATTACCAGTACTCACGAGTGGGAACCTTACCTGTTCTTTAGTATGTGTTCGTAAATCCCGGGTGGCGCCAAATTGTTTAATCTGAAAACAATTAAAAAATAGGACTATCGAGCGTTCGTTCTATGACGGTATGTTGAATTCAAATTACTCCCGCCACATGCGAGTTTATTAATCTTGCTGATAGTTCGCCGAGTTTCCGATGTCTAGCGCTTACTGTCACTATCGCTCGTTGCTAAAATACACAAATCATAAGGTACATTGCCCAAATAAGGCCCATCTTATTTTAATCGTTTTCTATAACCATCTATTATTTTATTACGTAGCATAAAACAGTGGCATATGTAAGAGAGTCATATGTTTTACTGTTTTACGTTGGTTAAACTTTCAATTTTTAAAGCTTTATGGGTTTTTAAAAATATTTTTCAAAATTTAAGGTGCGGGCCTTATTAGGTACAGTAGTTCTAAATAAGGCCCACTAGTTGATCCATATAAGGCCCACCTTTCATATATACATTTTGAAGGGTTTAACTGGTTTTTACTATTTTATTGGAAGGATTTCACATGGATCGTGTTACATGTAATTGTAATAAACACTTTTCAGGAGTTTTATTGCAGGAAAAAGATAAAAGAAGCTGATTATAGAATAAATCAAAATTATATTGACATTTTAAACAAACAATACAAAACCATTTCTTATAGTGACTTTTAATTTCTAAAGTAATTCAAAATATTCTTTTAAATTGGATTAAATGAAAAGATGTAACTACAGTCTATATGTCACATTCAGGGCACAAGAATTTTGAAATATTGTCTTCACGAGTAAGTCCCACACATTCTTCATGGACGTATTTTAAACACTTCATACACAGTGTCATGTCAGCAATGCGGTCTTTTCACTACATAAATAACAGAACCAGCTTTCTTGTTCTTGTCCTGGGTTTGAATGTTGTAAGCCACTTGGTCCCGCTTCAAGGAGATCTATTAATGAAGATTGAGTTTTTCCTCTACCTTTCTTTACATTAAAGTCTTTACTAGTTTTGGCTCCTCCCTTTTTCTGCTTAGTTTGTTTTTTCTCTTCTTTAACAGGTTTTTTATCCTGTTTATCAGTAAACAACACTTTTGTTACTTGAACAGCTGTGTAGTTAAGTGCTTTTGCTCGTTGCTTAAAAGTTTTCTTCTTCACTTGAGGGGTTTGAAGAATTTCTTGAAATGAAGTCTCTAACACATCTCCATCATTCCTTGACTCGCCATGTAGGGAAATCATGTCTGAAACCGATGTTGAGCTCGAATCTGATGAATAAGTCATCCTTTTTTCCCATTTTTTCTTAATAAGGGACTTATCTTTGGCTGGTTGCTGTCTCATTATTGGCTGGTCACTGTCGTCAGACTTGGATTGTGATGGGATTTCTTCAGCATTCTCGTTATCCCTCCTTGTCAGTTCAGATGGGGCAAAAGCTTGTTCAGGGATAACATTAGGGTCAAATGGGTATATCCCAGTAGCACAAAAACCAGCTGACACATTACTGGGTGTAGCAGCTCTTGGCCAAACTTTAGAAAATATTTTTCCAAATATCCTTTTATTTACAGTACGTTATTCACTGGTTTTGGTTGTTGTCCAATACAACAAAACTTCTTGGTCCCAGAATTCCTCAAAAGGGCCAAAGACAGACTTATCCATAGGCTGCAGCTCGTGTGTTGTGTTGCTGGGAAAGCAGAAGAGTGTAATTCCATAAGTGTCAGCTGTGTCCAAGTGAGACTTTGCCCCATCAAATATTAGCAGAATATTGCCTTGTGGTTTGAATTTTGCAAAATGGCGCACCTTTTATAAAGGTTGACGTTGTCATTGATCCTTTTTCAGTCATTTCAATCACCGAGCCAGGTGGAAGATTATCTTGCCATTCTGGTTTCAATCTTTTCCCTTTGAAGAGAATCATTGGGGGTATGACCTGACCCAATGCGTTCCCACATGAAATGATGGAAACATTTTCACCTTGTTCAGGGGCAACCATATGTACCCTTTTCGATCATTTTTTAGCATATACTGATTGTTGTTTATGAAGAGAAAATCTGCAACCTTTCTCATCCATATTAAAAATTAGCTGCGGCTTATCAAAAATGTCCAATCGGGTCATCACTTCTTTTAATTTATTATAATAGTCATTGACTATAAACTTATTAAGTTTTGCTGCTCTTCCAGGGTTCATGCTTTGTGTCTTTCTTTTTGGAACATCTGGGTGATGTTTCAAGAACAGGCTTAACCATTTGCGGCTGGCAATTCCCTTAAAATGATTAAATGGAGTTTCAATTTTGTTTATTTCACAAAACGTATAAACAGACCTAATTGTTTTGTGTTTTTCCCACTACTTACGTGATTACGCAGTGTTCTACGGGGGATTTTAAATGTCTCAGAAGCAGTCCTCACAGACATTCCACCACCTATAGCCCCCAATGCATCTTGCAGCTGTTTTTCACTCCAAAGAGCACGCTTTTTCTTATGTGGATCCATCTAAAAATAAAAAAAAAATATGAAGCTATAAATTATGTTATTTTTTCATAGAAAAATAGCCTTCTAAAGTGTTTGAATGTAATATAAATTTAATGAAATCTCCAGTAAAACACTTTTAAAATATTTTTTAAAGTGTTAATAAATAATAAGTAAATTTAAAAAAATTTAAAAGTGTTTTACTGGAGGTTTCATTAAATTTATGTTATTTTTTTGTTGTAACGAGTATTTTATATCTAATGTAAAGACCGTTTTTATGTGTATAAGGTGCTATAATTGCTAAAAAACGTTTAAAATAAATAAACACTGCTGATAACCTACTGGTTCCAAATAAGGCCCACTGGCCTTATTTGGAACTTTACTAGTGGGCCTTAATTGGAACAACTGGTTTGCCCATGTTTTGTTTCGTATTTTTGCAAAAAGCTAAAAGATACGTACATAGCGGGAAATTACAATACATGTAATTTATTCTAGGCATTACAAGCAGAACAGTACATGCAATACATTTACCTATCACAATTCTTTAGACAGTAATAAATAAATGAATAGTTACCTGTAAATAGTAATCACATCCACGTCTGATGACTCTCACTAAACAACTGAGGACAAACATGGCGGAAACGTACACTAACTTGATGTAGTTTCAGGTTTAGCTGCTCGATGACAGGAGCATTCAGACACATAATTTACCTTAAGAAACATGCATAATAACAAATGAAAATAGCCGATGGGCCTTATTTGGAACCGGGCCTTGTACCTTATAATGCAACTTCTTATGAAATAAAGAACAGTGGTTACAACTCTGTACTAGTTTATTAACTTGTGATTAGTTGTTATTCAGTATTATACAAAATTATATATTGTTATTAAACAAATTTGCTCCGGCAATCATGAGACAATTAATTCCCAAGGTAGGCGAAAGTCGATTCAGAACGATTTAGTTAGACATGGCATCTATAATAGTTTATTTTAATTTCGTTCCTTTATTCTGGATTCTTGTGGTTATGAAAAAATATTGATATGATTACAATAAAGTACACTAATTTACATTAATGGTACTTATATACTATAAGGTGTTATTACAATTTGTTCCGGAAGTATTAAAAAGTGTGTGTCAAAAGTTCGTAATTTTTATCCAGGTCATATTCTGGTTTCATATAAGTTTAGTGTTTTATTTTTAATTAATCCTTGAAAGAAATTGGATCATCAGTTCATAGTGAGAGTTAATAGTGTTGTGAGAAAAAATTAATAAGAATTTATTCCGTAAATTTGAGTAATTCAGCAATACTTATCAAATCGGTTGAATTATGGTGAAGAGTTCTTCTTTTGAAATAGGTTGGGTCCTTTTTTGGTCATCAATCTTCCATCATTTTGGAATTTAATTACGCCTGGCATCTTTTTCGTGTAAGTTAGTCTAAATTATTAATTTTGAATTTAATAATCTGGTCCTTGGCCTCGTTTGGATGGACTAATTCCTCATCATACTTCTTGTTCTTCATGTTACAAAATTTGGATTACTTTTTATTGTTTTAAATTAAAATTTGAGTCATTTACAGCTTGGCGTCTATTCGTCTTGAGCTTCAATAATGAACTAACTGTTTCTAACGGAAATCTAATAAATAACGTTCGGTTGTTATGGCAACTGCCTGACTCTCATTGGCTGTTCATAATTTAAGTCCATTGTTATGATATTTGAATTTTTATTCAAAATGACTAAATATCTTCTGATTGCTATTATTCTTCTGTCTTCTTATTTATGTATGAGATATTATCACGACTGTTCCTATTTTCTTTCAAACATCATTTTGACATCCCTCAAAGCTGGGTTTGTTTTGACAATTATGTTAATATTATATAATTATATATAAAAAAACTTTGTAACAGAATCTGTAACAATGACATTCATTATTTACTCACACTGAGGAAGAGGCACAACACCTTGAAACGTTTGTGAAAGTGATACCTAAAGTAAGTTCATTTTGAAAGTTTTTTTATATATAATAATATTAGTAAAAGTGAACGAAGAGGATGAATCAACAAGATATTTATTATATAATTACATTTCTTTCTTATTTTATGTCCTTAATTTAACTTTTACATTTTAATATGATTCACTAATTATCATTAACTAGTTACTTGCCCTGGATTTGCTAATACTATAGTTAATTTCTTATAATTTGTTGATTTTGGATTTATACAGTTAGGCATTTTATAGGCCTAAGTAGTAATTGGCTATATTTTCTTATTTTACACAAATTAAATATTATTTTATCTTTATACATGTTTTGTTTTGTGTCACTAATGATTTGTTTACTTTTTGAATTGATTTGGGTTGTTTTATAATAATTGTATGTTCTTATTAATTTACAAAATCATGGCCTGTCTATGATTTTCTAACTGGCTTGTCCAGTATTATTAAGTTCATAAGAATTTATCTCTTTACTTTATAACTTGTCTATTATTTATAAAACATAACACAACATTTAGGTTTATGGTCTGTATACTTCTTTCAGCCATATTCCTTCTCATAAACTTAATTGAACACATCTTTTAACAGTTACTATGCTAATCTTGTTTATATTTTGTTTATTCTTATTTATTTTTTGGTGACTAACATTATCACACCATTTACTTTATCTAACTAATTATCCCTTTGAACATAGGATGTTTTACTTATTTTGCTTTTCTATTCTATAACGTGAATGTAGATCACGTAAGCCTATATTATGTAATTAACATAATTAATCATTTAATGTATGTTTTTAGTTATTATTAAGCAAATTAAATGTGTTGATAAAAAGACTGAGGCAAAATAACGTCTCACAGAAATATTGTAAGTTGGCGACAGTTTGGCGGCAACAGAATAAAAGCGCATTGTACAATAAACAGCTTTCTAAAGTCATAAAGAAGGAAATGCTTTGTTCGCGAAAAATCATAAAACTGTTGAGTCCCGTTAGATTTTGACGAACGACAACCTTGGGAAAACAATGGATCAGGCGATAAAAAAAGAGAAACTTTGGTGAAAGTCGCGTCGCTTGGTATAGCAGTTGGACACGTGACGAAACTCCCGCGTTCCCCAGACTAAACACCAATGAGAAGAAGCGTGACTTTAGAGCACGAGTTTTTTACGGTTCCTGAATGGACGAATTTAAAGTTCCCAGCAAGGAAATCAGTCATGAGCCTATCAGAATTATTTGAGTAGAACGGGTGGGAAAAGAGAAATAGTGAGCCCTATAAATAATACCCCGTGTACAGCTAAGTTTTTTTTTAGTCTTCTTTTTCTCTTAGTATGTGTTAAAGACGCTCTTAGTATATTTTAACTTCGCTTTTAATAAGTTTTTAAAGTGTTAATGTACATTAGCTTGATTAACCAACATGTAAAGTAATATATCGGAGTGTACAGAAAACTATTCATGTCTTTTAAAATCTCATTAGGAATTAAAGAAACTATCAAAATATTTTAATGAGTCTTGAAGTATTTGAGTGCGTGTTGGTTGAGGAACGCAACGGTCGTTGTTTGTACGGCAAAGACAAGCATGAGAGGAGTCTTCATCGCGAGTGAATCATTTAATTAGTGCGTACAGCAAGTAAGAAGCAGTTTTATTTAAATCAGTGAACTTGAAGTAATTACTAACACAGTATATTTTGTCTTGGCACGAAAGTCGAGTGGAGTATTTAATCAGCATTCCGATGTGTGTAGAGAATCGATGAAAGTAATTGTGAATGGAATTAAAGCAAAGTATGGTGCGAAGTGAAATTGTGATATATGTTCACTCAATGCATTGTCAGCAGATGGAATGGATAATCCTGAACACAAGTAACAGTTTCATTGTACTTATGTATTAACTAATATTGTAACATAACCAGATGTTACATAACCTAGACATATACTATCAGATTTAATAAATGCATAACGATAATGTAAATAGATAAAGTAATGATAAGTGTAACCAAGAAGAGAGGAACCTTGGAAGAAGAAAGAAGATGAAGTGCCACAAGAAGCAGTAAACCCAAATACTGTTTGACACTACAACCATACTATGACAGACACAAACTAATGGACAAATTAAATTCACTTTAAGCTGTCAAGCGAGTCAGTGAATAACTAAATGGAATATGATATGTTAATAAAAAATGATTAAATAAGAATCTGAATAATGCGAGATCAGAATCAGCATTTGGCTGAGAATTAAGCAACCATGACTAGTAATTATTAATGCCAAGGACTAAAATTAGCGATGGCCATAATATGAGAATGAAGCTATATTTCAGTCTCAAATATACTTATGACAAGTAAACATGTTTGTAAGAGGGAACCTTATACAAATAAGCTACCTCAGCAAGATACCGAATTGTGAACTAATAAATGTTTTTAAGACAGAAATCCGATACAAACGGTATTTCTCAACAAGGCCTAAATCAGACAATCATCACTAAGGTGATTAGTGGGAGGTGATATGAGTGTAAATCACATCCACAGAACAATTTTTATACTCAAACATAGCAATAAGCATTATTAATATAATATAATTAATAGTTCAATTGTTAGTTAAGAGAACGGAGCAAAATCATGTGAAACGAAATATCATAGTGAGTAAGTATTGTGAATAGCAAGGTATAAGGTAAGATTTAATCATAATATTCAGTAATTAAATATCAGTACAGATATAATAGTGTTCTAACATAAACGTTCAAGTGAAAAAACGCGGTGTGGGACACAAACAATATTAGTCAGAGTGTGTAATCGTCGACTTCGATTAACAGACGACAGTGTGAAGCCGTGTACCTGAACATTGTTTATTTAGCAATGTCAGTAAAAGTGGGATTAAACCAGTGTCAAACTATGTCAAATTAAAGAGGACAAAATATTCTTTAATTTGATAGCGATACGACCCCAATCGCAACTATAATAAGTGCGTGAAAGGTGTTAGCATCATTTACAAAAAATGCATAAGAAATCTGGTTATCAACACCAATAACAACGACAACTGTCAATCATTCCTGCGAATGTCGGTTAGAAAACCGTTATTGACGGTTGGAAAGACAAAACGTCACTTTCATCACACCTGGCTGAGCCAATCAAAAAATCGCTTAGTAATTAATACAATCGCCTAAAGCCGATCGAACGATCGGGTATATAAGGAGCTGCGGCAGATTATCGCCAGACACTTTTTAATTTCATTCAGCGTGGAAGGTGCGCTGGTCTCATCAAAAATTTTTACTAACTGATAGCGTCATTACAACAGTGCATCAACAGAAACATTTCGGCAACAACCCAAAATGACTTCAAGACATTCTACATAGACCCAGTGCAATTAAGTGCAGTATTATTTCATTTAGTGCGGGAAAAATAACGAACAGAAGAAATAATTAAATAATGTCATATATGGTTCTTTTAGTTAGAAGCGAACCAATTTTCTCTGTTCATGTGCGTGTGTAGTGAATAACGATGATCATTATAATCCGATCATCGATGTGTTAATTGAATTTTAATCAAAAGATTGAAACACAAAGGTAACAGAATAACAATTTATTCATTACTTCGAGCGCCATAACCTGTATGTTTTGATAAACAGATCTGTACTGACGCATAACAATGAAACATTTTTCTGTACTACACCATGTCTAAATTTATTTAATGGATTTGTCAATACTAGCCAAGTTGAATGTTAATTATAAGTGATCTCAAAATATAACTTTGTAACTCATGAATCAAGCGTTACGAACGCATAACCTATAAAATAGGTTATTTTTATTTTTATTTTATACTAGTAACCTCAAAGGCATTGCTAGTCCATATTATATCAGAAAATCATTAGCTATTGTGTAGGCATGAGCATTCTTTTTTGTGTTTCAAAGAACTTACGCCTGAGATTTGAATAATAGTAATGTTTAAAGTAAAGAGTATCTGGACTTAACCAGAATCATATCTTATGCTCTGAGCCAATTGTATCGGGTATATAACAAGATATTTACAATTGTACATCATTGTATTCTTTTAATTATATTTGTTTGAATTCTCTATCAAGGGTATGAATAAAACCCCATTATTAACAGCATAACTCGACTTAATTTATTTCTAAAAAGTAGATAAATAATTCATTTAGAAGAATCAAAACAACCTTCAGTTGTGATTAAATATTGGTGAATTGCATTACCATAAGGGTAATAAACGATTCTTTTAATTTTTTTAAAATTATTATTTGATTTTATTAATGGGTTTTCCACGGGATTTTCCCAAAATAAACCTGTGTGGCGCCCATTCTTAAACAAGGCCATCTAACCTTGTAGATAAAGTCAGTTGGTTTTGTAAACCATCTTGACAGCTTATTGAACTTCCAGAAAAACACGAACAGGTACGTGAAAGTGTATTATATTTATTCTATTGTCCAGACATTACTAGACTTTACATACTTAGACGATTATCAACCTGGAGGAGGAGTTTCGCAGCTAGTGTCATCAAGACGGTCACCAACAGCAAGCGACCTGCTAGTACACTTTATTTTTAAATTTAAGTAACGTTAGTGTTTAAATAATATTAACGCAACTATTTTATTTTTGTTATCTAAGGGAATTCTTTTCAGACAATTATAATTCTACAATTGTAAACACATTTTTAGTAACCTCGAATGCTACAGTTCAATTACTTTATAAAATTAGTAACTTTCAATTTTCAACAACTATATATTTCAGATAATAGTTTAAATATAAACCACCTCATTAGAAAGTCTGTTAAAAATTGGCGCCCAACGTGGGGCCCAACTATCATTTTAAGAGGTTGCCCTTCGGGTTAATAAATTCAGTGGCAATATTCATACAATGTATGGACCAGGTGTTAGGTCAGGAAGCACTTAAATTCACTACCGTCTACGTGGACAACCTGTTAATAACATCTACAAGCTGGGAAGATCATTGCCAGAGGGTAGGCCATGTATTAAACAAACTGTCAGAGAACCATATCACCTTAAAACTGGAAAAATCCCAACTTATTGCGAAGGAGGTGCAATTTTTAGGATTCCAACTAACCGAATTGGGAATAACTCCATCCACAGAAAAAATCGAAGCCATACAAAAGTTCCCTACTCCCAGAAATAAGAAGCAACTACAATCATTTTTAGGGTTATGCAATTATTATCGTAAGTTTCAGAACAATTATTCGGAACTAACAACCAGATTATCTCCGCAGTTGTCCTCGAAGGATAAATGGACATGGGGGCCAGCTCAGGAAGTTATATTTCAACAGATCAAAGCCAAATTTTTAGAGACAGTAATATTGCACCACCCAAACTTTGATAAACCTTTCTACTTGAATTGTGACGCAAGTGACATCAGTTTAGGCTCCACCCTATACCAGGAAGACAATGGTGGAAACCATCTTGTAATAAGCTTCGCGAGCCGGACTCTGAACAAGTGCGAGAGAAATTACAATGTAACGGAAAAAGAACTCTTAAGCGTAGTTTTTGCATGTGGAAAATTCCGCACTTACATATTGGGATATTCTGTTACTGTTAGGACAGATCACAAGTCCATATCCTTTTTAAAGAACTGCAAACTGAGCCATGGTCGTTTAGCGAGGTGGACCTTAGTCTTACAGGAGTACAACATTAGTTGGGAGTACGTCCCTGGCAAGAAGAACATAGCAGCCGACGTACTGTCACGAGTAGACATTACCAATCAAACGTATGAAGGTGAGAAAGAAACATTAGCCAAAGTTTATAACATCTTGAAGAGCCGTACAGAGTTGGAAGATGTTAAAAAGAAGGTAGAATTACACCAAAAACAAGACTATAAATTAGCACAAATTTTCCAAAGATTGGATAGTCAAGATGAACGGATAACCCCTTATTACTGTGTATTTAATAATGTATTATTTGTTAAAACTAAATGTCACTATAATGTCTGGAAATTAGTAATACCTAAAACAATAGAGAAGGACATAATCACAGACTACCATGTTCGTTATGGGCACATGGGTGCTGTTAAAGTGAAAAAGGCGTTGGAGGAACACATGTACATAAAGGACATAAACAGAAGGGTGAGGAGATATATTAAAACTTGTCAGATATGCCAGATGGTGAAATGCACCAATGAAAGGAAGGAGGGGCAAATGATTCCCATAACCTCTTCGGCAAAACTAGAGAAAGTTTTTGTGGACATCTGTGGTCCATTTCCCAGAAGTGGAGGTCGACGACAGTACAAATATTTATTAATCATTTTCGACCATTATACTAAGTATGTAAAACTGTATCCAACGAACCGCGCAACCACTAACAAGATACTCAACATAATAACACAGAATTACTTACCTGAGGTGGGCTGTCCGAAGACCATAATAACGGACCATGGCACCCAATTCAAAGGACGGAAATGGAAGGACACGCTGCTGGAACGTGGAGTAAAAACATACAAAACTGCAGTGTACCATCCCAGTAGCAATCCCTCGGAAAGAGTGTTAAGAGAGGTAGGACGGATTCTTAGGACTTATTGTTCAAGTCAACAAAGACAATGGAGTGGGTACATCCCAGCTACGGAAGATTTTATCAATTTAGCATACCACCAGTCAATTGACACCACCCCGTACAATGCCATGTTCGAGAAGCCTCCACCCAGAGAGATTAGTGACATAATTAAGTTTCCTCAGAGCCCAGAATATCAATTTAATAGGGTCCAATACTACGACAAGATCATGGAGAAATTGGAACAACGCAAAAGAAAATATAAACAGCTAGCGCCAACCCGAGTAATAAAGTATAAAACAGGAGATCAGGTGTTACTGAGAAATAGGGAGTTGCCCAGCACAATGGAAGGCATCACAAAGAAACTACTAGTACTATACATCGGCCCGTATACTATCACAAAGGACCATGAAAACAATACCTATGAACTTACTGATATGATGAATAAAAAGGTCAAAGGTACCTACAACCAGACGTCGTTGAAGAGATACTATAGTTAAGGAAATTTGTTAGGATAGGTAATTACAGAGTGCCAAATACCACAAACATGTAGTACTAGAAACAGATATGGAAAAGGATACCTGTGAAACGTAATTGTCCCAAGCAAAGAACCCAATAGAGTGGAAAAGCACAAAATAACCCCATATAAATAAACCATAAATGTGATTATTGTTAAGAGCAGATAAATTATAGTGGTAGGCAACATTTACCACCGGAATATTTAGTGTATAAAAGAAACTTTAAAAATAACTACTATAAACGGATTCATTTAGTGATTAGAAGGATCATGTATTATGACCAAGGTATTGAAAGTAACTAATTGCCTATAGCAAACCTATTTGCCATATTGTGTTATTAAAAGTGTGTAGGATTAAGACATAGGCCAAACTATTTGTTACCTATTCAATAAGAACCAGATCTATCATACTAGATGGTAGAAAAATGTGTATAGTAAACCAAATAATTTAATGAGGAGAAAGATATGTATTATATAATAAAGAACCACAAGCGGCATATAACAAAAATATACCTAGGATAATGGAATAAAATTACTTTAATACTCCTATGTTAGATTAATTTATTGAGAAGGAATACTACTATTTTATACCTAAAATCACTATGCTATATTATAAAGAAAAAAAAAGAGAGAAAAAATGTTTACCAAATGAATATTGTGTGTAAAAGAAGTTAAATATCAAATATTATATACCTATCACAAAAATAAGATTATATATAAAACCGTCCAGAATAAGTGAAAACCACCATCACTTGAAGGAGTAGAGAAGAAGAATAACAAAGAGAGTAACATGAAAGAAGGATATTATTATGGAAAGTAGAAAGAGAGAAAAATGTTTAGTAAATGAACAATGTAACCCCAAGAATGTCTATAAAGTCCAATATTAATATGTTGTTATTATATTATCACATTGTATTGTAATTATCAAATATTGTATACTCCATAAACAAGAATTAAGATCATCCAGAATAAGTGTAAATTATCAGACACTTGAAGGAGTAGAGAGGCAGAATAACAAAGAGAGTTAATTATAAAGATGGCTATTATCATTTTGGAATGAAAAGAAAGAAAAATATGATTTAATTACCAAATATTGTATGTAACAAGATATGTCAGAGAACATCTAACAAAAACCATTTAGTATATGAATACTGTAAACCCTGATAATTCAGGATAAGTATAAATTATTAACGAGAGAAAAACTAGTAAACTATTGTAATAATGAAACATTGTAAACTCTATATGTAAGAAACAACTGCATAATTATATAAGCATCAATATAAGTGTGTAATTTTAAGAATACTCAAGTAAACTAAAACAAATTGTCAACTAGTATAAAAAGTAACAATACAGCTGATAAAAAGCATAGCCGAGAATGTCAAGTCTGAAAAGAAATAATTACCTGTGAAAAGGAAGTATGTTAGAAAGTATAAAAGAAGGAAATGTGATACAAATGAAAACCTCTAATACCTTGAATATTATGTTGAATATATTATATTATTGAAAATGAATGATATGTGATATTTTATGTGTTGTGATAGTGCAACTATTGCCAGGTGCAATTTTTATTTTTTTCTCAGACAGAGATGAGTATGCCTCTGAATCTGAGTATGTGTATTGAGGAACGGCAGAGAATGTATGCCACAGTGAGCCACTCTGATTCCGAACCCACTACAAAAGTTAGGGAGTTATGTAGTAATGTATCAAGGACTATTATTAAAGAATCTGTGAGGTAAAAAATGTAAGAACCATTGAGATAATCGCAAAAGTAAAGATAAGTAATAAGAAAGAAAAATGTAATGTGATAAGACAGGAAATTGTTAATTTAAGAAATGAAATCTATTGTAATTAAATGACTTAAAATGTGAGAAACTTGGAAAAAATACTAGTAAACTAAGAATTATATCACTAGACAAGAAATCAAGCTAGTGTAACACACTAATAGTATGTTAAAGATCAATGTAAAGAGTACAAGACAAAAAACAGTAGTAGTATACTAAAAAACTGACATAAAATGATAATTTTATCAAAAAATCAAATTTTCTCTCAAATTATCAATTTTGAGGGGGGAGTATATGTAACATAACCAGATGTTACATAACCTAGACATATACTATCAGATTTAATAAATGCATAACGATAATGTAAATAGATAAAGTAATGATAAGTGTAACCAAGAAGAGAGGAACCTTGGAAGAAGAAAGAAGATGAAGTGCCACAAGAAGCAGTAAACCCAAATACTGTTTGACACTACAACCATACTATGACAGACACAAACTAATGGACAAATTAAATTCACTTTAAGCTGTCAAGCGAGTCAGTGAATAACTAAATGGAATATGATATGTTAATAAAAAATGATTAAATAAGAATCTGAATAATGCGAGATCAGAATCAGCATTTGGCTGAGAATTAAGCAACCATGACTAGTAATTATTAACGCCAAGGACTAAAATTAGCGATGGCCATAATATGAGAATGAAGCTATATTTCAGTCTCAAATATACTTATGACAAGTAAACATGTTTGTAAGAGGGAACCTTATACAAATAAGCTACCTCAGCAAGATACCGAATTGTGAACTAATAAATGTTTTTAAGACAGAAATCCGATACAAACGGTATTTCTCAACAAGGCCTAAATCAGACAATCATCACTAAGGTGATTAGTGGGAGGTGATATGAGTGTAAATCACATCCACAGAACAATTTTTATACTCAAACATAGCAATAAGCATTATTAATATAATATAATTAATAGTTCAATTGTTAGTTAAGAGAACGGAGCAAAATCATGTGAAACGAAATATCATAGTGAGTAAGTATTGTGAATAGCAAGGTATAAGGTAAGATTTAATCATAATATTCAGTAATTAAATATCAGTACAGATATAATAGTGTTCTAACATAAACGTTCAAGTGAAAAAACGCGGTGTGGAACACAAACAATATTAGTCAGAGTGTGTAATCGTCGACTTCGATTAACAGACGACAGTGTGAAGCCGTGTACCTGAACATTGTTTATTTAGCAATGTCAGTAAAAGTGGGATTAAACCAGTGTCAAACTATGTCAAATTAAAGAGGACAAAATATTCTTTAATTTGATAGCGATACGACCCCAATCGCAACTATAATAAGTGCGTGAAAGGTGTTAGCATCATTTACAAAAAATGCATAAGAAATCTGGTTATCAACACCAATAACAACGACAACTGTCAATCATTCCTGCGAATGTCGGTTAGAAAACCGTTATTGACGGTTGGAAAGACAAAACGTCACTTTCATCACACCTGGCTGAGCCAATCAAAAAATCGCTTAGTAATTAATACAATCGCCTAAAGCCGATCGAACGATCGGGTATATAAGGAGCTGCGGCAGATTATCGCCAGACACTTTTTAATTTCATTCAGCGTGGAAGGTGCGCTGGTCTCATCAAAAATTTTTACTAACTGATAGCGTCATTACAACAGTGCATCAACAGAAACATTTCGGCAACAACCCAAAATGACTTCAAGACATTCTACATAGACCCAGTGCAATTAAGTGCAGTATTATTTCATTTAGTGCGGGAAAAATAACGAACAGAAGAAATAATTAAATAATGTCATATATGGTTCTTTTAGTTAGAAGTGAACCAATTTTCTCTGTTCATGTGCGTGTGTAGTGAATAACGATGATCATTATAATCCGATCATCGATGTGTTAATTGAATTTTAATCAAAAGATTGAAACACAAAGGTAACAGAATAACAATTTATTCATTACTTCGAGCGCCATAACCTGTATGTTTTGATAAACAGATCTGTACTGACGCATAACAATGAAACATTTTTCTGTACTACACCATGTCTAAATTTATTTAATGGATTTGTCAATACTAGCCAAGTTGAATGTTAATTATAAGTGATCTCAAAATATAACTTTGTAACTCATGAATCAAGCGTTACGAACGCATAACCTATAAAATAGGTTATTTTTATTTTTATTTTATACTAGTAACCTCAAAGGCATTGCTAGTCCATATTATATCAGAAAATCATTAGCTATTGTGTAGGCATGAGCATTCTTTTTTGTGTTTCAAAGAACTTACGCCTGAGATTTGAATAATAGTAATGTTTAAAGTAAAGAGTATCTGGACTTAACCAGAATCATATCTTATGCTCTGAGCCAATTGTATCGGGTATATAACAAGATATTTACAATTGTACATCATTGTATTCTTTTAATTATATTTGTTTGAATTCTCTATCAAGGGTATGAATAAAACCCCATTATTAACAGCATAACTCGACTTAATTTATTTCTAAAAAGTAGATAAATAATTCATTTAGAAGAATCAAAACAACCTTCAGTTGTGATTAAATATTGGTGAATTGCATTACCATAAGGGTAATAAACGATTCTTTTAATTTTTTTAAAATTATTATTTGATTTTATTAATGGGTTTTCCACGGGATTTTCCCAAAATAAACCTGTGTGGCGCCCATTCTTAAACAAGGCCATCTAACCTTGTAGATAAAGTCAGTTGGTTTTGTAAACCATCTTGACAGCTTATTGAACTTCCAGAAAAACACGAACAGGTACGTGAAAGTGTATTATATTTATTCTATTGTCCAGACATTACTAGACTTTACATACTTAGACGATTATCAACCTGGAGGAGGAGTTTCGCAGCTAGTGTCATCAAGACGGTCACCAACAGCAAGCGACCTGCTAGTACACTTTATTTTTAAATTTAAGTAACGTTAGTGTTTAAATAATATTAACGCAACTATTTTATTTTTGTTATCTAAGGGAATTCTTTTCAGACAATTATAATTCTACAATTGTAAACACATTTTTAGTAACCTCGAATGCTACAGTTCAATTACTTTATAAAATTAGTAACTTTCAATTTTCAACAACTATATATTTCAGATAATAGTTTAAATATAAACCACCTCATTAGAAAGTCTGTTAAAAATTGGCGCCCAACGTGGGGCCCAACTATCATTTTAAGAGGTTGCCCTTCGGGTTAATAAATTCAGTGGCAATATTCATACAATGTATGGACCAGGTGTTAGGTCAGGAAGCACTTAAATTCACTACCGTCTACGTGGACAACCTGTTAATAACATCTACAAGCTGGGAAGATCATTGCCAGAGGGTAGGCCATGTATTAAACAAACTGTCAGAGAACCATATCACCTTAAAACTGGAAAAATCCCAACTTATTGCGAAGGAGGTGCAATTTTTAGGATTCCAACTAACCGAATTGGGAATAACTCCATCCACAGAAAAAATCGAAGCCATACAAAAGTTCCCTACTCCCAGAAATAAGAAGCAACTACAATCATTTTTAGGGTTATGCAATTATTATCGTAAGTTTCAGAACAATTATTCGGAACTAACAACCAGATTATCTCCGCAGTTGTCCTCGAAGGATAAATGGACATGGGGGCCAGCTCAGGAAGTTATATTTCAACAGATCAAAGCCAAATTTTTAGAGACAGTAATATTGCACCACCCAAACTTTGATAAACCTTTCTACTTGAATTGTGACGCAAGTGACATCAGTTTAGGCTCCACCCTATACCAGGAAGACAATGGTGGAAACCATCTTGTAATAAGCTTCGCGAGCCGGACTCTGAACAAGTGCGAGAGAAATTACAATGTAACGGAAAAAGAACTCTTAAGCGTAGTTTTTGCATGTGGAAAATTCCGCACTTACATATTGGGATATTCTGTTACTGTTAGGATAGATCACAAGTCCATATCCTTTCTAAAGAACTGCAAACTGGGCTCCCCCATATCCAGCATTCTAGCAGAAGTCTTCCTCCAACACTTAGAAAAAACAAAAATACTCACAAACAATGACAGACACTCACATAAAATACTATATTGGCACAGATACGTTGATGACATTCTAATACTATACAGGGGAAACAAAAGACAATGTGAACAGTTACTAACGCACATAAACAAAATACATAAAAACATAACCTTCACTGCCGAATACGAACACAACAATACCATAAACTTCTTAGACCTCTCCATCACAAAACTAGAACACAGGCACAAATTCAGTATATACAGAAAACCAACTACAACTGACACACTAATACACAACACCTCCAATCACCCAATACAACACAAACTAGCTGCTTTTAGAACCATGATACATAGACTTAACAACATCCCCTTAGATGAAATAGACTACAAAGACGAACTAAACACGATAAAATATCTAGCAGAATCTAACGGTTATGACAGAACAATAGTCAGTAAACTCCTACACAAAGCACAAAACAAACAACAGACAAAGACAGAAAACAACAAATTCATAACACTAACATACATCAACAAACAAACAGAAAAAATTGCCCACAAATTCAAAAAAGCAGGATACAGAATCGCTTACAAAACTACTAACAAAACAGAACACACACTATCAAAACGCATGCCCAAAGCACAAAACAAATTCGATCTACCCGGTGTATATAAGCTAAATTGTTCAAATTGCAATAAATTCTACATAGGCCAGACAGGACGTAGCTTCAAACAGAGATACATTGAACACACAAAAGCACTCCACACCACTACAGAATCTACCTTCGCAAACCACCTCATTGAAGCAAACCACACATATAAAAACATCGACAATAACATGAACATACTACACGTACACACAAAAGGCCGAAAACTAGACACTCTAGAACAATTAGAAATATACAAACACACAAAAACAAATAAAAACGACATCCTAAACGAACAGACACAATTCAAATTGCACGCATTATTCGAACACATCTCACCACACACACACAGCTTCGATCTTTCGAAAAACTATCGTCACCAACAACAAGACGAACAGCGCTTCTAACGACAGCCTCTGATGAAGCCTTCTATAGGTGAAAGCCAGTTTAGGCTGTAAGGTAAAACTTTACGTTTTTACTTATAAAAAACTTATTGTTCCGAGTCGTCAATATTATAGTGATATTTAGTTAAGTAACGGACACGTCATGGGCAATGAAATCAAAGAATTGGAACAAAGATATACACAACAACTACAGAAACAAAAAACACAGATAGCACAACAAATACAAGAAATCCTAAATGAAAACCGAGAAACAGCAATACAATTACGTACAGAAGTCAAAGAAGTCGTGAGAGAAAAGGTGGAAATAGTACGATCAGAAGCGAAAGAACATTGGAAGAAGTGTGAAGAGTCGCTTCAACAACACCAAGCTAGTGTCACATATGACATTAGAGCCATAACTAATAAAATGATTACGCACAAGAAGAAAAATGAAGAACAGATAGAACAACTGAAAGAATGTTATGAAAATAGCTGTTCTACAATCGACGGGAAGATAAGTAAAATCAAAGATGTGCGCAATAAAATCGCCCAGATCGAACGCACACCTAGGCAGCAAGGAGTGATAATTGAACACACTAAAAATGTGAACTTCAATGGAGAAGGAGAGTATCCGATGGAGTTTGTGAAGGAGCTAGAAGAAATACACCGTGAATACTACCCAAGTGAAGAGGTGAGCTGGATAGGAAGACACTTAGACGGAGAAGCCGCCATATGGTGGAAGCTGATACGTAATGAGGTAAACACTTTTGAGCAATTTCAGACCGCATTCACAGCCAAATACTGGAATCAAATGATCCAGGAGTCCGTCCGTGATAAGTTAGAATTTGGGAAATATCGCCCGGAGAGCGGGTTAAGCATGATGCAATATATGAAAAGGCGTATCTTACAGAACCGGCAATTTATACCGCCGATGGCAGACTTACACCTAATTCGAAAACTGGCACACCACTACAGTCACGACATTGCTGTTGCCTGCATTACAAGGGGTGTGAATAACATTATGGACTTTCAAAACCTGTTAATGGAATTCGCAGCCTTGCGACAAAAGAAGAATGGAACGAACGGCGAGGGCAATATGCAGTTTCAGCCCAAGCAGGAAAGGAACGTAAATAATCCTAATCACTGGCCGGAAAATAGGACAGAGTAGAGTAACCCCCCACATCACAAGGCACCGTGGTGACCAGGAGAGAAAACAGCTGAGGCAAACAAGAGAGAAAGAGCACCGCAGAAACGGGTATACGAATCCCAAATGAATACATTAGCGTCAACAAGCGGCACTCAAGGAACCTCGCAGGTAGCAAGTAGTTCAAACATACATACAAAGAATGTTGCCCAGTCAAAAAACTAGTTAAGAATTATGTTAGAGATAAGGTAGGATTAGGCGATAATTGTAAGATAATCAGTACCACTTTTATTGATATTAGGGACACTCTGATGGAAGAGGAGTCGAAATATCAAGAAATCAATAAAACTAAATGTCCTGAATTGAAGATACAATTCAATGGTATACCAAAAATATCACTACTTGATACGGGCAGCCAAATCAATGCATTGTCTGCGGAGTGGTATCAGCAAAATAAAAAACGTATGGGCAATGTACCTATATTAAAAATTACTAATTTAGTTATTAAAGGAGCAGTGGGGAAGAAATCGAATAAGATAACCCAACAGATCATGCTCGAAGTAAGAATCGGAGAGTACGTGACTGATGCTGTGTTTATAATTGTCCCTAATTTAATCAGGGAGTTTATTATTGGAATTAACTTATTGCAAGAAGGTAGATGTGTGATTAACCTTCCAGATAATAAAATTACTTTCAAGAATAATCATAATAGCAGTGAAGAACCCGTAAGTGCGGAAATAATGGCATTAGAACTTGAGGAAGACGGAGAAAAGATTGCTGATACAATTCAAGAGAAACTGGAAGAAACAACCGGTATCGATTCTAAAACAAAGGAAGAATTGGGGAACATTTTATACTCTAACCAACAAGTGTTCCGTGAGCAACCAGGTAGAATCAACAAATATGTACACAGGTTAAAGGTAACTGACACAACCCCTTATTGCTTAAAAGGGTGGCCAGTTCCACTAAAATATAAAAATGCAGTGGAAGGAGAGATTAAAAAGATGGAAAGATGCGGTGTAATAGAACGAGCAAACAGTCCATATATTAACCCAATGGTGACTGTAGTCAAGAAAGATCAGACTGTACGACTGTGTTTACACGCAAGAAGAATCAATGCGGTCACTGTTCCGGATCATGAGGGAGCAATACCAATTGATCAAGTGTTGGCGAGCTGTGGAAAAGTGAAAGTCATGAGTAGTATTGATCTCACCAGCAGCTTCTGGCAGATCCCACTTGCTGAAGATTCCCGGGACTACACTGGCTTTCTCTACAGAGGCAAATGCTACAGGTACACTGTAACACCATTCGGGCTAAAGACGAGTTTAGCAAGTCTAACCCGCGGATTGGATAAAGTTTTGACAGAAGAAGTAAAAAGATTCATGTTTAAAAGGAATAAATCCCAAATGTTTAGTACCAAGCCACGTGTTGTTCAATCAAATATATTGGAACTTACCGTCTGCGGGCTTTCAGAAACAGCGTCTTTAATAGCGCGGTCGGTCTTCATACGATGTACATCGGTAAACCTTCGCACTCGCTGTAAATATTATATTATCATGTTATATTAAGTTATTTGTTTTTATATTGGATTTTAATATTTTAAGTGTTTGACAAGTGTATCAACTTTAAATGATACACAATTATTTTTAAATTCTGATGATGGGACAAGCGTCCCGAAACATGTAAATTTTATAAAGACGCTGTTTCTGAAAGCCGCAGACGGTAAGTTCCAATATATTTGATTAAAAAGATTCACCATACTATATGTGGACGATTGTTTATGTGTATCAGAAAACCTGGAACACTTACGCATGTTGTTGGACAACCTCAAAAGAGAGAACCTCACAGTGAACTTAAAGAAATCCAGATTCTTTCGAGACAGAATTAGTTACCTGGGATATGAGCTGTCTGCAAAAGGTATTAGCGCTTCCACAGAAAAAATCTCCGCTATTATGGATTTTTCTAGACCAAAGAATCCAAAACAACTAAAGGGATTTCTTGGCCTAACTAATTTTTACAATAAATTCACAAGCCAATATGCAGAAAAAACAAGACCACTGCTACAGTTACTAAAAAAAAAAGGCATAAAGTTTAGATGGACAGAAGAGTTAGAAAATAATTTTAAGGAGGTCAAGAGACTATTCGTGGACACAGTAATGCTACGACATACTGACCCAAATAAAAGATTTTACCTGCAGACTGACGCGAGTAAATATGTGATTGGGGGTCAGCTTTATCAAATAGATGACGAGCAAATAGAGGTCGTTGCATTCACCAGTCGTGTGCTTAGAGGTGCCAAATTAAATTATTTTACTACGGAAGTAGAACTGCTTAGCGTAGTCCATTGCTTGAAAAAATTTAGAACTTACGTGTTAGGGCGACCATTGACCATTATCACGGATAACAAGGCACTAACATTTATTCAAAAATGTCAGTTCAACTGTTCCCGAATTACACGATGGATACTGGCTATCCAGGAGTATGATTTTGAGATAGTACATTGCAAAGGTACTGACAATATCGTAGCGGATGTACTTAGTCGAAACCCTCAAGATGTACTAGAAAATATAATACCAGATGGAGACGAGGAGAGTGAAATTTATGCAATTGACATCAAACTGGGTAAACCATTAAAAAATCAGTTGAAAAACATTACACTACACCAAATGAACAACGTTAAACTAAATAATATCATCGACCGGTTATACAACAATAAAAATGGCAAACTCAGTAAGATGTACCAAGTATATAATAATAAATTATATCGTAAGGAGAACGGAAGGTGGAAATTGGTAGTAACACAAGAAATTGGACAGGCGTTATTAAAGGAGATTCACGTAATGTATGGACACTGCGGTGTGAGGAGAAGCTATGGGATCTTTAAGGAACATTTTACAGGCGATCATCTCTACAAATACCTTAAGAGGTTAATTAAGACATGTGATACCTGTCAAAAATGTAAAGACCATTTCAAGAAATGCATGGGACAGGCCAAACCAGTTCTGCCAAAGGAGAGAGGTGAGCTCATTAGCATGGATTATTACGGTCCTTTGATATCGTCTACCAGTGGTGTGAGGTATATTCTGGTGATCGTCAATAATTTCACCAAGTTTGTGAAAGTATACCCGATGAAAAGAGCAACTACAGCTGTTACGCTTAATAAATTAAAAAATTACATCCAAGAAATTGGAAAACCCAAAGCTATATTGACGGATAATGGCGCACAATTTTACAAGTAAAACTTGGGTGACACAGTTAAATGCACTTGAAATCAAGCCCAAGTACACTGCCATCCATAACCCGTGTACCAATCTTGCTGAAAGGGTTAACCGCCAATTAGGTAACATATTCAGAGTGATGGTTAACGGACACCAAACCAAATGGGCCAAATATATTAAATTAATTGAAAAATGTATCAATGAGACTCACCACGAATGACACGATTGAAATGACACCATTTCAGGCACAATGGGGTCGAAGGCCAAGAAGAGCATGGGAGGTGTATGTGGACCGAGAATTAATGAAGGAAGACGTTAAGGATTGCCAAGAGGTAATATATCGACGATTAAAAAGAAAGGGTGAGCGTTGAGCAAAGAAAAACAATGAAGGCGTCGATAAGGTGAAATTCAAGGAAGGAGACTTAGTTTTAATAAAGACTCATCTAATTTCAGATGCTTTGAATAAAGTCACAGCGAAATTCTGTGAACTGTTTGAGGGACCGTACGTTTTAAAAGGAATAAAAGGAAATGCAACTTACGAAATGGCGGAGGTAGATAAACCAGGATCGATTCGTGGAATTTTCAACGTGCGACAGTTGAAGCCGTACCACCACGAGTAACAGTAAAATTGTAAATAAGATCAGTCAGAAGGGAAAAGAAATTTCAAAACTTTGATAAATTTAAATTTCCTTAACACTGATAACAAACATTGTAAATAAACTTAAACCAATGTGTAGTATGTTACATAATAGTAAGCCATGTAAGGCCAGCAGTTGTAAACGACAAAATGAATTGTAAACAGCTGCAAACAAACTGGTTTAAGAGGGAGGGGGCAAGCTCTCCCCAGACAAGAAGTGAAAGTGCACAAAAAGCCGAGGGTTGCACACCATTATTGTACTGAAAAGGCAACAACCTCAGACGTAAACAAGCTTTGTCAATAATAAACTGAGCACTTACAGAGGCGTACAAATTGATTTGCCATGAATTCGAATATCGATCGTGATCAAATCAATTTGGGGGACTAAATATAACGTGAATGTAGATCACGTAAGCCTATATTATGTAATTAACGTAATTAATCATTTAATGTATGTTTTTAGTTATTATTAAGCAAATTAAATGTGTTGATAAAAAGATTGAGGCAAAATACCATCTCACAGAAATATTGTAAGTTGGCGACAGTCTGGCGGCAACAGAATAAAAGCGCATTGTACAATAAACAGCTTTCTAAAGTCATAAAGAAGGAAATGCTTTGTTCACGAAAAATCATAAAACTGTTGAGTCCCGTTAGATTTTGACAAACGACAACCTTGGGAAAACAATGAATCAGGTGATAAAAAAAGAGAAACTTTGGTGAAAGTCGCGTCGCTTGGTATAGCAGTTGGACACGTGGCGAAACTCCCGCGTTCCCCAGACTAAACACCAATGAGAAGAAGCGTGACTTTAGAGCTCGAGTTTTTTAGAGGAGTCTTCATCGCGAGTGAATCATTTAATTAGTGCATACAGCAAGTAAGAAGCAGTTTTATTTAAATCAGTGAACTTGAAGTAATTACTAACACAGTATATTTTGTCTTGTGCGCGAAAGTCGAGTGGAGTATTTAATCAGCGTTCCGATATGTGTAGAGAATTGATGAAAGTAATTGTGAATGGAATTAAAGCAAAGTATGGTGCGAAGTGAAATTGTGATATATGTTCACTCAATGCTTTGTCGGCAGATGGAATGGATAATCCTGAACACAAGTAACAGTTTCATTGTACTTATGTATTAACTAATATTCTATGTAGTCGTATCGTCTATATCCCTAAACATCCCGTTTCATTCTAAAAGAACCGACGAGCATTTGGATGCTAGTAATAGTATTCTACCCTTTATGACTTTAGAAACGCTCAATTTAATTAATGTAAATTAGGATTGACAAATTCAGAGTTGTATTAAATATATCTGATGGTTGTCAGAAGTTAATATCTTGTTAATATTAAGGCATTGAATATATATTGTCTTACAAGAATTAGTAATAATTAAAAGTTAGTAGCATCTTAACTGCAGAGTTTTTATTCAAAAAACCCCCTGAGATCAAATAACATCTCTGGCGCCCAGCATCTAATACAGTTTAAAGCAAATATTGTTACAGTAAATAATATAAACTTAATTACATACAAATTATACACGTAATAGTTATATTTGTCGCCATCAACGTGGTGCAGCTTTTTAAAATCTTTATATTTGCCACCACAAATGTGGAGCACTAATAATTTAAGTAATATCTGATGCCCGAACACATGGGGCAACTCAGAGAATCTTTATATTTGGCGCATCCAAACGTGGTGCACGATCCAAATTCTTTATAATTATCTTGTTGTTGCATCCTCTTCGTTCACTTATTAATTTAATAATATATATAATACTTTCACTTATGAACTTACTATTGTCACTTCCCAAACGTTTCAAGATGTTGTGAAAGAAAACATAATTACATTAGAACAATTACTAAAAATAAATAACACACCTGAAACACACATAAACGAGATCATCCATCTAACAAAAATTATCACAGATCAAAATTATTTCGCACACAATAGCATGTATTACACACAAACAGATGGACTACCCATGGGCTCCCCTATATCAGGTATACTAGCAGAAATATTCATACACACCATAGAACAGAAACACATACTGAACAACAACAAATACACCGATAAAATAATATATTGGCACAGGTATGTCGATGACATTTTACTCCTTTACAACGGCAACAAAAGACAAATAGAAAATTTCCATAAATACATTAACACTTTACACCATAAATTAAAATTCACACTTGAAATAGAATTAAACAACAGCATAAACTTTTTAGACCTTACAATCACCAAAACAAACAACACACACACATACAAAATATACAGAAAACCCACCACATCAGACATGGTCATACACAACACATCTAACCACCCAACTCAACACAAACATGCAGCTTTCAACTACATGCTCCATAGGCTCACGTCAATACCCCTAAACACACATGACCACCAAGATGAATTAAACACAATTAAATACATAGCAGTCAAAAACGGATACAACCCCGAATTAATAAATAAACTACATAAATGAATCCTCAACACAAAAAGTAAAACACATCTGACCAACAGCACACAACCCAGTAAATACATAACACTTACATACTACAATTCCAATACACATAAAATTGCAAACACATTTAGGAAACAAAATTATAAAGTAGCTACAGAACCAACAACACCATTAGAAAACACATAAACAATACTAACAAAGACATTGACACATACAACAAAACAGGGGTTTACAAATTAAATTGCAATGATTGTCAACAATTCTACATCGGCCAGACGGGAAGATCTTTTTCTTCCAGGTTTTCTGAACATTTAAAAGCCCTCACCACAAACTACATACATTCCACATTTGCCACACATTTACATAACGAAAACCACAGCTACACAAACATAGAACACAACATGGAAATATTACACTACTTACCAAAAAGTAGAAAACTAAACACAGCTGAACAATTTGAAATATACAGATATCACACACTACAACCAAACAACATATTAAATGAACAGATACATTACAAATCACATACACTATTTGACACACTGATCCACACACATAATTCGAACCTCAGCGCCAACCCCTTCCCACCATCAACCCCCACCACACACTCCATTCCGTAACGGTTATTCTGTAATCGACAGTTAGTACTCAACCCACTGAAGAAGAGAAACAACATCTTTATAATTCTTTAGTATATTTTTCTTTTCTAAACTTTACTATCTAACCATGGTAACACTAATATTTTGACTCCTCATGGGATTTTTTCCCTGAATACCATTGTATTCCTATTCTACAATCACTCTTAATCCTAATAACAACAATATTCTTATTTTCTAGCACTTTTCACCATTAAACTGTAGTGTTTATCACTGTTTTTTAGGTGTCTTTACCTATCAGTAGGGTTTTCTTTTTATTTTGGGGGTTTACACTGGCACTTTGCACTTTTTTATAGTATTTGTGTGTTACTAGTGGGTGTTCCCTAACATTAATTTCTCTTTTCTCACTTAGTCATGTTCACTATCTATCTATCTCTCACTTCACAATGGTTATTTATACTGTTGACAAGTTTCATATCATTATAGAGTTATTTATAACATTTAATCTCTATTTCTTTGGTTAGTGTACTTTAGTTTGTCATTACTTTATTTGATTTTAATAATTATCATTTACATTTATTATTTATTTGATTCTAATAATTATCATTTAATTTTGCTATTTCTCATTTCCTTTTCTATATCATTTGTTTGTGTCTTATTATATCTTCTCTTTTTATTTCATTTATATTTTGTTTGTTTCCTTTTCATTTACCTTCTCATTTGATTTCATTTTATTGAGTCAATCACTTGGGTTGGGTCATAGTCGTTTGTCGCGTCATAGTCATTTTATTTTCATTAGTTAAACATTTAATATAGTTGATTCATAGTTTTTTCCCTGGTATTGGGGTGGCTTTTTGTGTTGTAACACATGAAACATATAATTTATATGAAACCACAAGGTAACTCATATAGTGCAATAAAACCAAGTGGAAATAATTAGAAAATAAAGAATCTTCCGTTACAAACTTATAATGTAATGGTGACGAAGATAGAATAAGATTCTACGGAATAATATTAATTATAAATTGGGAGACTGAACCTGTGACCCATAAATATATCATTGCTAAGACCTTATCTGAATAAATTAGTATTTTAATAGGAAAGGATTATTGTTGGAAAAAATATTGAAACTAAGCAGAACGTGTTGAATTTTAATGCTGGTTTTTATACAAATTAAAGGAGAATACGAGACAAAATGATAATGGAGGACTATGAAAATAAATAGAAGAAGGATATTTTAATCGATGGTACAGAAAACTAGAAGTCCAGACGCAAAGGATCAAGAAAGAAGATCGTAAAGAAAACTACCAGATGGGTGAGATCTATCCAATAGCCAACCCAGATATTAGAAAACATCTTAACATTTAAAGTTTGAATCACAGTGATATACTATAGTGAAAAACAATAAAAACTTTAGAACAGTGAATTCTAATTGTACACCAATAATTATTAGTAGTAAGAGTTTCTTTTTCAATTGTTCATTTGCACTTTTGTATGATCCAAAGAACCCACTACTGATACACAACATACATCAACAACACCTAATTACCAAACATTAATTTTTAAATATTATGTTATATGATATGTTTACGACTTATGTACTATACTTTGACATGACTTATACATGAACCCTGAGATTGAGATTTTACATGCTCTACAACAGAACTGAGTTACAAAAAGATTAATAAAAATAATTGAATACGAAAAAAGAAAGTAAGGAGTTTTATTATTTATTTAAAATAGAATTATACATCGAATAAGGGTAAGTTTAGGAAATAAGAAATACAGAGATTTTATTTTACTGTTATAAAATTGGCTAACAACATCCACGAAAAAGGTAGAAACAGTGTGTTTTTACAATAGATTTCGGTTACTATGGGACCACGCCCGGGTCATAGGGTTCAGACTGGGCCTCCAGGAGCATCTGACAACCAATCAGGAGAGAGGTCATCATTCAATGCGATGTGATGTGTGTAAAGGTTAAAAACGTCGTTTCCTCCTGTAAAGGCTTGGGAATATAGGAAGTTATGGTTTTCGTGGTTTCTACTAACAACTGACACATGACCACAGTGAGACAAATTTAAATAGAATATCTCACACTCATGATAAGAGAAAGAAAGAAATCTAATACTGAAATTGTAATAAATTAAATAAAGAAACTTTGCGCCTTACTACAGGATGTTCCAAGTATTGGTGGTGAATAGTTTGGGACTCTATATCTAATTTTTGTGTATAGCCTTTTATACTTTCCATATACTAGGCAATTTCAAAGCAATAAGTTGTGCCTGAACAGTACTCATTGCACTGCACAACAGGCTCATCATAGCAAGTTCATAACTTTATTGCTTGTATTTGTATAATATTGGGTTGTGAAGTTATCATAAGCATAATTATTTCTTTCTGTATAATAAATTTTACCTGTTTAGTATATACATTAAGGAAGAGACAATCTTCAGAAACACCATCAGGCGATTCAGTTGGTTGTGGACAAGCAGGTCCATCTTTGGTAGCATCGTATTCTCCAGTCCATGGCTTGAGTGGGACTGGTGGCTAAAATAAATGTGGTTGTTAACATTTTAAAAACCTGTTGTATTTTATTTGAACTTAAACTATTATATAACTATATTATAAATAATATCAGAAGCAACATTTAAAATAAAGTTATTCAGTCATTACTTTTTTACTTCCATGTTCCATAAGGAAATGGAAGTATGGTCATGGCAAAAAAAATCGTGTTCAAGATAATTTCAGTTCTGATTGTACTACCCTCAAAACATGAAAAAAAGTAATTTTTCAAAAAGTGTCTGTGTGTAGAATTTTTCTATGTCAAACGATAACTACTGCAAATTCAAACAGAATCAAATAAGTTTTTGCATACAGTTCTGAATTGTAGAGGACTCAAGGCCTATTGATTTTGGTGAAGATCGGTTAAGGGGAAGGGGTAGTTTACCTGCAACATTTTACGTTTTAACAAGAGTAAAGTGCTTAATTTTAATAAATAAAGTATCCTTAAAAGAAGGTCATAATAATCCACTGTAGAAAGGTAGATGAAATATCTATAAATGAAAAGGGTAGTTGAAAGGGAAGGGGGTAATTTTCTATAAATTAAAATGGTAGTTGATGATGGAGAAAGTAAATTTTATAAGTTTTATATGTGTAATACGTTATTGACAACAAAAAAGTAGTTTCTATGGAAACATTTCATTTAACTTTAACAAAATTCTAAATTTTTTCATTATAATTTAAATCATGTACGAGAGAAAATATATCGTTCGTGGCAGGCAAGCATATCTCAATTATCTAATGTTTACGTTTCCATTTTATTACTATGATTACCGCAATAAAAAGGCAGGCAAGACACACACACACACACACACACAATTCAACTTATTTCCGGCCTCACTCATGTTTATTTTCTTACATTTGCACGCTTTTGTTGTCGATTTGCTTCCTGTGGATTGCTGGGCAGTATAAACTGCATGTGTTTACAGAGGAATGGTTCATAGACAGACTTTTCATCTTTAGGGAATGAACCGTCTGCAAGATGCTCAAGGTCCATGAGTGACTTCGGAGGAGGGATGATTATCTGCGTATTTCGGTTTCTTTATAAGAATAAAGTAAGCCTACCTAATTTTTATGGATAAAGTGACTGAAAATAACATATTAAACGACTACCCCATAATAACAAAAATATCTATAAATAGTGAAATTAGTTTGTGGGTGGACGATATTTTTTTAGAAATTACCGAACTGAATTCAAGTAAATTATTTTAAACATAAATCTTACAACATGGAAGTCATGTATAGTTCTCCATACCGATTTTTGAAAGGAGCCGCATGTAATGTATGTATCTTGTTGGCGTGGCAGCTATTTTATATATTGGGTTTTGGTGTTTTACACTACTGCATTGGAAATTCATTTTTGTTTTTATGATTCTTGGGAACTACATAAAATAACATATAATTCACATTATCTAAAAAATAATTGATTCACAGAAAAGCAGCAAGAAGTGAAAAAAATGTTTTGAAAAAATCCACATAAAGAGAAGTTTTAGAAGCATTTCGTGGTTTGAAAATATTCTAACTTTGTATCCAGGATATTAAATAGTTTTCTTGTTGTTCAATCAGACTGAAATAGAAGTTATTACAAATATTGATACCACTGAAGGAAAGAAACTACGGATTCAAATAAAATCCATTGCACTATAAAGGTAAAAAATTATGACTGTGAAACAGTGATTTTTATAAAAGCAGTGTAAAATTAAGTAAAAAGAAATTTATAATTACATGTAAGCTTTGAAATAAAGTGTCACAGTTGTCAATGACAAGTATAACAAATTATTAGAGGATTTATTGCAAGGCTTTGAACAAACTCAAGGTTAAAATATGCACTGTAATTTAAAATTAAAAGTACCTCATGTAGAATCATATTAGGCTATTCTCTATTTCAATACTTTGAGGGTATTAGTAGATCATTTAACGTGTGCAATGAAAATTATACAAGTAATTAAGAAGTTTTTTCATAGGCGTAGAAATATATATATATATTTATTATATATATATATAATATTATATATATTATATATAATATTATACTTTAATATTTATAACTAAATTTACCTCAAGATATACTTTTTTCCCTATTAGGAACATGTTTCGAGAGTTCCTGTTCTCTCATCTTCAGCCTTCGCCATCTTGTTTCTGGTGAAGTATTTGTGTGTTGGCTTCTGGATGTTATTAAGGTAGTTTGTTGGTCTTTGGTCTTTTAAAGTTGCATTATTGTATGTGGTTGTGGTATCTGTTTTTGTATTTTGTGTATTTTCGATGTTGAGTGCTTTGAATATTGTGTCATGTTTTGTATTGATTTGTATTTGTTCTGGTATTAGTTTGTTTTGTGTTTTATGTTTGTAAATCTGTAAATTTTCCCAAATGTTCATTATGGTGCCTTTGTGTGGTATATGTTTTATTAGTGTTACAGTGGTTATGTCTGGGAATTCATGTCCTATGTTTATTGCATGTGTGGCTAAATTGGATTTATATATACAGTAATCCCTCGTCAACCGCGGGTTCTCCAACCGCGGAATTCATTTATATGCGGTTTTATAAATGCGCAGTAGTTTCCAACCGCGGGGCTGGAATTCGCTTATACGCGGTTTGTAGTAGCATCCGCTAGGCAGCGCTTCGTGCACACATATCCCTTCAAATCGGATTGAAGTCAGTCAGTCGCGCATTGCTCTTCTGGCGTGACGTATTGCGTGTTCTTTAGTTTTTAGTGTTCGTTGTTCTTATTATATAGTGTTAATTTACTCTTTTATAAACTATCCTTTTGTCATAATGTGTTCCAAACGTTCGGAAAACATAATTGGCAGTGATAAGCTAGCCAAAAGGGCTAGGAATGTACTACCGCTGGAGAAAAAGCTCGATGTTTTGAACAGGTTAGGGCGTTTGAACAAAATTTTGCGTTTAAATTGTTTGTGTGTTAAAAATTGATTTTATTTTAAAATTTTAAGTTAAAAATAATTTTCAACTTAACTACAATTATTGTAGTAAGCTATAAAACTGGACTTACTTAGCACTAAAAACTGGCCACTATTTTTTCCTTGTCTTAGCGGCTTTTTCGTTATACGTAATGTAATACAGTATGTATTTTAAACATTTTGAAAATTTTTATAATTTAAGTAACTGTCAGCTATTTGAAATCATTGGACTGGTTTTATACATTCGAACAATGTAGTGTATACTGTATAATAAAGAGTCGTACAGTATTTTATATTTCTGGCTTTGTTTCAGATTCCCCTAACCTTACTTTTCCCATATAAAATTAACTTCACCAACCGCGGATTCACTAACTGCGATGTTTTGTAGGAACCTAACCCCCGCGGTTGGCGAGGGAATACTGTATTTGGTTTTTTGTATGCATTTAGGTGTTCAAAATAACGTTTTTTCAGCTGTTTTTTTGTTTGTCCTATATAACATTTATTGCAATCTTGGCATTCAATTTTGTATATACCGTTGGTTGTTGTATATAAAAACATGACACAATATTCAAAGCACTCAACATCGAAAATACACAAAATACAAAAACAGATACCACAACCACATACAATAATGCAACTTTAAAAGACCAAAGACCAACAAACTACCTTAATAACATCCAGAAGCCAACACACAAATACTTCACCAGAAACAAGATGGCGAAGGCTGAAGATGAGAGAACAGGAACTCTCGAAACATGTTCCTAATAGGGAAAAAAGTATATCTTGAGGTAAATTTAGTTATAAATATTAAAGTATTATATACATCAAGAAACGGACTGTAGCAGAAAGTGATTGAAATATAATATTATATATATATATATTATAACGATTCATAATAGCGTCCTATCTGAGCGTTATATGAAAGTGATAGACGGTACGAGTGTAGCGCCGTAAGCAAGAGAGAGAGTGTATAATCGCAGCCATCTCGCTCTAACCATGTCACCGCGACATCAGAAACCAGTACAAACATGTAATTTTACTCAAAGCAAATTATCAGTTCAACCTGCGATAACTTCAAAAGTTATAAATATACGGCAATTCTGAAAACAGCATTGTATCAGCAAGAAAAGCTTTATAAGTAGCCGCAATCTCAGTTAATATAGTTGTCTTGATTTTTCATCTCTTCTTTCACAGCACTAACACTTATCTAAAAATGAACTTTTTCTTGTGAAACTTACTGTTTTTCGTTGGACACGTTTCGTCGTACGTATCCGCCTTCTTCAGCTTTGAGTCAGACTGCCATCATTTTGTAACGGTTGTTGTGTGGAAGGTGTAGTGGGGGTGGTGTGTGGAGGAAGGGGATTGGCACGGGGATTCAACTTGATGTTTGTTTTTTATAAAATTGTGTCAAAAAGTGTATGTGATTTATATTGTAATTGATCGTTAAGTATGTTGTTTGGTTGTGTTGTGTGGTGTTTATATATTTCGTATTGTTCAGTTGTGTTGAGTTTTCGACCTTTAGGTAAGTAATGTAAAATTTCAAGATTAGTGTCTATGTTGGTGTAACTGTGGTTTTCTGTGTGTATGTGTGTGGCAAATGCGGAGTGTATATTGTTGTTGGTTAGAGCTTTTAAGTGTTCAGAATAACGGGATGAAAAAGATCTTCCCGTCTAGCCTATGTAGAAACTATTGCAGTCATTACAATTTAATTTGTAAACACCTGTTTTGTTATATTTGTCTATGTCTGTGTTTGTATTATTGATGTGTTTTTTTATGGTATTGGTTGTTCTGTATGCTATTTTGTATTTGTGTTTTCTGAATGTGTTGGCGATTTTGTGTGTGTAGGAGTTGTGGTATGTGAGTGTGATGTATTTATTGTGTTGTGTATTGATGGTATTTTGTGTTTTGTTGTTTTTGTTTTTGATGCGTTTGTGTAGTGTGTTTATTAAATTAGGGTTGTAACCTTTTTGATTGCTATGTATTTTATTGTGTTGAGTTCGTCGGTGTAATCTTGTTTATTTAAGGGTATTTTAGGTAGTCTATGGAGCATATGGTTGAAGGCCACATGTTTATGTTGTGTTGGGTGGTTTGATGTGTTGTGTATAACCATGTCAGTTGTGGTTGGTTTCCTGTATATTTTGTACGTGTGTGTATTGTTAGTTTTGTTAATTGTTAGGTCTAGAAAATTTATACTATTGTTTTGTTCAATTTCCAGTGTAAATTTTAATTTGTGGTGTATAGTGTTTATGTTTAAAACTTCCACAAATACATACAAAAACGACTGAACTGTCCTCGTTCATATATAACAATTGAATGTTGAAATCAACAAGATTTCTTGCATTTTATTGCCCTAACAACCATCTTCCTCTTATGTTATTGGATAATATTTGTTATCCTAGAGCCGTAATTAGGAAATATTCTTACACTTATTTAATAAAATACTCCCTTATTATAATTACATTAAATCACATAAAACTTTCACTTAATCTGCCTTATTAAACCGTATATATTTTACTACATTTTCTTCTTAATCAACTTATTTTAAAAGGTATTATTTTCCTTTTACAAAATACTAAATTTAGGCCTATTGGTTTTATTCCATGTGTTATAATTTTTTGTTTTTAATTTAATTTTTCTGACCTGACCTACTGTACAAAGAGTCACTGGCTTATGGCCAATTATTCCAATTTTAATTTCCTGATTTCAATTTATTATTATTATTTAGCTTATCATTGAACCCTTCATTGGTTTTTAACATAATCATAATGACCACTTGACAATTCATTAACAATTATTGTCTTTCTGGCCAAGTTTACAAATATTATTTTAAGACATCTTCATTATTATTCAAAGTAAATTCACTTAACATGATACCATATATAATAAATACACTTGTATTTAATTATTTAAATACAAGTTTAACATGAATGAAATTAGTATCCATTACTTAATACTTTCTTAAAGCAATGGCTTCACACCTGCTACATACAAAACACAAAATAAATATCATGTAAACACAATATCATGATAAAGCACAACAACAGGTACATCTTTATAAAACATTAAATATTAATTAAACAGTCTATTATATTCAAACTCATCCACAGTAAACTCATCTCCATAGACACAGTGTTTATAGTTTATCTTACACTGATCACTCCATATTTTATAATTAGATACACTTTTACCATTTTATTACCTAGTAACCTTACTAGGTGTCATCAATACATTTTTTATAGGTGAGGTTTGCCCTCCTGACCTTAATTATGGCCTACCTTGGGTATTGTTTTAAGTTTCTATTGACAAAGTGTTTATGTAACGTTTGTGACCTTAACTTTGTTACGTTACATAATACTCCCCCTCCGGAAGAAGTTTATTTTGGCTGAATATAGTTTAGTTGAAATAAACTTATAGTTTCTTCATGCCTTGGAATACTTATTTAATAAAATTATCAATTTATAATAGTTTCAGTTTTTCATTGTTTCTGTTTTAATACGCAATTCAATGGGTTCTTTGGGGTTTATTTTCTCTTTCTATTCTTTAAACTTTTAATTGCACTGGAAAACTGTGTTGACACTCATTGTATATCTGGTCATTAATTCTCTACTGGTACCTCCCTCAGTTGTAGACCTGTCCTTTTCTCTGGAACTCATAACTTCTTCTAGGCTTATTACGCCATCATTGCTTATTATCATAATTATATTTAATTACCTCGCTTGGTGTATATATAATCCCTAAAATACTATATTTCCCTAACATTTTTCCCTAATATCATAGCTGGTACGGAATCAGAGGGGCACTATTGGCTTCCATTACTCTGCCGTTTCCCTAACTATATCTTCTGAGATCAGAGGAACTTCATCTCTGTCCAGAAAAAAAAATAAACGTTGCACGATCACAGCACAATACATATAATTATTACCTATAAGGTAGCTTCTTCGCTATAAACTTATATTCAAGGGATGATTACTATTATTTCTGAGGTATCCTAATACTTTTCTTAACTTATTTATCTCGTTGTTCTGTAGTTCCATTTATCATATTATTAACCAGTATAGTAGTTAAAGCTGTTCAATATTGTCACGACACAAATACCCAACCCCGTACCAGAGATAAAAAAATATATTTATAATTGTAAAAATACTTCTTATCAAACGAAATGATTGATTTTAAATAAAAGCATAAGGAATATAACACGACAAAATGGCGACTTTAACCCAAGCCAAGTGATTGAGACAAAAACACAAACATAAAGAAGGGAACCACGGAACATACTTAGTAAAATGTAAATATTTTAAAGTGATTGAGACAAAAACATAAACATAAAGAAGGGAACCACGGAACATACTTAGTAAAATGTAAATATTTTAAAGTGATTGAGACAACAACCCAAACATAAAGAAGGGAACCACAAATAAACAACGAGGATAAGAAAATAATAAACCTAAGCCACAAGGAAACAAGTTTATGGGTTTAAATGACCCCAAAATGTCCCAAGAAACGGATGAAAGGACCTAATATATTAAACGAACAAGGAAAATGAAGAAGGAGGGAGACGAGCAAAAGTGAAAACCAAGAATGGTTCACCAACACAAGTAAAATAGCACTCACCAAGAACATTGAAACCAAAACAAGGGTTATCAGGAGGAAGGAGAGATAACGGTTACTACCCATTAAAAAGGCAACCAGAAACCACAAATTAGAATTGTTATTAGTCAGTAAGTATTAGTTATTAAGTATTAATTGTCATTAGGATTAAGTCATGAAAGAGAAATAAGTATAGGGGTCACCCACTATCAAACAAATGATATAAACAGTGATATAGTGTAATAGTGTAGGTGTAAGAACCCCAAAGTGAAGTGTGACACTAGTGAAATTGTAATTAACAATAAGTGATTTACAAGTGAAGGTAAGGTAAAAGTTGGAAATAAACAGTGCATAGATAACTGATAAATAAGTAGTATTAAGCGTGAATTATAGTATAAGGGATAGAAAAACACTAGAAGTGATAATGACTTTTTGTTTAAAAAGATGTTCAATAGAGTTAAGTTAACTATAGCCAGTAGTAAGTAAAAAGGGAGGATTCCAGAATAGAATAAATTGAAGGTGTTACCATGGAGGGAATATAAAAATTGTTTAGAGATTGAGAAGTCAAAAAACTAACAAAGATACCTAATTTATAAAGGACTATTATTAATTTAATAACAAGTGATGTTGTTTATCACAACACAGATAATATGTGTTATAAACTAAAAAAATTAGCAAATAAGGATAAGTTAGGAGTGAGTGATGATATCTCTTAATCAAAACAATAACTCTAATAACTTATAAAAAATTGTGTTCATGTTATTGTTAGAAGAGGATATGGCTGAATGCAATGTGCAGTCCATAAACCTAATGTTATATTTTTAAGATTGAAATAAGGAGAGCAATATTGAATAATAAACAAAACACCTACAGACTCAAAACACAACACAACTAATAAAAATAACAAAGTAAGCCCAATAGGCTGAAACAAAATGTGATTTGAACGAAATAAGTAAATTATTATAATGGCTACTTAGGCCTAGGAAAAACATAACTGTCAGAACCAAACATACAAAGATTATAACAATTGAATCAGAATTTAGAAAATCTGAGGTGAAGGAATCACCAAGGATAAATTGTAGATCATTTATAACACAAAATATTGTAATAGGCATTATTATATAAAAAGAAATGTAATTAACAAGCATTAACATAATTGTAAAAACTTAAAATCTGAAAATACCCAAGCTTGTGGGGTATCAAAATAATCTATGAACGAGAATAAATACTATAGTGACAATATTTATTAACCAGGAAGGAAGATGGTGGAATAACAGTAATCAGAAGATATACGAAGGATTCGAAGTTTCGATAACAATACATCAACTCAAAATAAGCCTATTCGAAAAATACCGTTACTATGGAAACAGCGGTTGTTGACAGAAAAATACCGTTAGAAATGAGTAGAGAGAAAAAAAGAAGCGAAGCGTCATCAAGCCATACAGATGCAGAAGTCCGGAAGAAAGTTTTTTCAGTGTAAATCATGAAAATAATAGTATAAAGTTGCTGAAAACTAATCGTCAAAGAAGCAGATGACCACTACAACCAATATTACAAGACCCAAGACCTGAATAAACGGAAATTATCCATAAATAGAACGTCCAAACACAAGACGAAAGGACGCCACATTTTAATGAAGCCCAAAATCCAAGAAAACTGATTTTATGCAGCCAATTCCTATCTCGAATCAACTACCGAGGCCTATACACGTCGAATTGTTAAGTAATATCCAATTATTTATTTTCCACCAACCCTAATCACTTTAAATAATTTTGAAAGGTAAAATTACCACACTATAAAGATAGTATTTCTCTTTCATAGAGTATTTAAGCAAATTAAAACATAATGAAACATTGTTAACATAAAATAACCTAAGAATTGAACACGAACTTACAGAACACCTTTACAACACTACACAACAGATTGTAACAGCACACTTTATATTTCTTGTACACTTAGATTAAGGTAATTTGTATTTTTATTGTAACCATTGTAGTTCTCTAACTCATAGTCAAAAGAATCCACGGATTTTGAAACCAAAACATTGTAATACGCCTAACGTAAACAGACGCTAGGTTAAATGGTTTCTAAATTAATTCGCCGCCCTGAAAATAAGATCTCATGTAATCAAACGATAATTATTTTGTTGTAATTGTAAATGTTTCCAGTTATCACCATTAAAAAATATTCATTACAGGGAGTAACAAGCGTTATCATTTCTTAGGGAGTGCTATATAATAATTACTTGTATTGAAGAGCAAATCGTAGCAGTAAGCTAGTTGCCAGATATTCGTCAGAAGCGACGATTGAGACGGCTGTGCGAGCGGGAACGATTCGAATACACCAACCCGCTACGCTGATAACTTGTTCAAGTACGGTTTTTAGTTGTTTTGTAAAACGACTTGGCGCCACCCGGGATTATCACACCCCCTAAGAATAACAGGTAAGGTTACTGCCGTAATATACAGGTGATCAGAACTACGCTACGAACATCGCTAGCCACCAAAATTACTGTAACGACCCGGTGCGAGGCGAACGCACTAATCATCCAAAACACATTATTTTATGTACACATTTTGCAGGTACGACACGGGTGGATTGTTACAATATTCATTATAAATTCTTCTTAGTTCCGTGCTGTTAATTAATTATTCTTTAGCATACGTATTTTACTATTTTTAATTCACTCCCATTTACTTCTGCAATTAAACACTGAATCTCCTCCTTATCATAAATTGTATGGCATATTCTTCCTTCATCTAACTCATTTCTAACCCTTCCTTCTCTTTTTTTTATGCTTATTAGTTTAAAATAATTTCTTCTGAATTATATAGTAAGGTGTTCTTACTTATTTTTGCATTTTGTGGTATTAAGATTGATTCCAACTAATTCTTTTGAAGTATCGTGTAATTAGTTTATTTCATTTAATAGTTAGTTTAATATATTTTAATTAGTTTCTCATTATTTTCCTTTGGTTTGCTTTATTTGTTATCCATAAAATCCGTCCCTTTTCTCTATATTCTGTTTGGAATCTGTTTAACCGTGGTCCAGTATTTCCTCTGTACTGATTGTTCGGATTTCTCTAGTGTGTAGAATTATTTCCGTCCTTGTGACGTATCTCACTATCATCTGGTTCTTCCATCTTGTCGCTATGAAATTTTCATTTATGCTAAAGTTTACCATCGTCTTTCGAACTGATTCTTCCGTATTGTTTCTTAATCGTTCAAATGGTTCATACATAATCTCCATAAGTCCTCCATGCTCCTTGGTTAGTTTTAGCTTTTTCGGTCCTTCTAATCTATCTGGGAACTCAATTGTGGTTCGTTTAGAGTTTCTTAATTGCCTTACTTCTCTTGGTTCCGTAATTGGTATATTATGCAGCTTAACTAATCCCCCCTTAATCATCTCCAATCCTTCCCGTGTATTCATTAATTTCTTTTGACGTGTTTGCCTTATTCTCATTGGCTTCATTTCATTGTTAACCCATTCTATTCTTCCAGCTATGTTAATTTGTACCTCGTCTAACTTTTCTTGCGTTTCCGCTTGTACCTCCGTTACACTAATTTTGTTATTAATTTCTATGTTATTTATCCAGGTAGTCACCCCTTCCTTGAACTCTATAAGTTCCTCTTTGGTTTGGTCGACTCTTTGACTGATTGTTTCGTTAATATTTTTTATCTTCTCCTCCGTATTATCGTTAATTTTGTCTATCCATCCATTTATGCTTTCATTTATACTATCTATTTTCTCATGTATTTTTCTAAACTCTTCTCTAATCCTTTCATTGGAACTGTCGATTTTCTCATTTATTTGTCTAAAATCGGCCTTCAATTGTTCATTATTTTCATTTATAGTTTGCCTTAAGGTTTCACTAGTACTTTCCTTAATACTGTCTATTTTTTCATTGATTAGTCGGTTGTTCTCATTAGTTTCCTCTTTATTCTTGTCAAACTTCTCGTTCATTAGTTTGATTAAGTTCTCATTCAAAATTTCGTTTTGTTTCTTTGAGTTTTCGTTAATACTGTCTATTTTCTCATTAGTTTGTTTATTATCCTCTTTAATTTGTCTTAAACTCTCATTAGTTTCCTCTTTATTCTTGTCAAATCTTTCCTCCATTCGTTTAAAATTTTCATTTTTTCCTTCTGTTTCTTGGAATCTTCTTTAATTAATTCCCATAGTTTTAGTAAATCCATATCACCTCTGGCTTCCTCCTTGTCACCCGCCTGTTGTTCCTTAACAATGTCTGTAACTATTTCTGCTTCTTCCTCCCGTCTATCTTCTTCTGTTTCTTGGTCTTTCGCCATCCTTTTAGAAACACCTCTCATATGCATTCCTATGCCTCTAATAGTTGCCTGCTCCAGTTAAGTAATAGCGATATAGTCGAATTTTTTACATAACTAAAGCCCACTTGTTGAGCGCCAATTTATAACTTAAATAAATATATGAGTAACTAGTGTTGCGGGTTTATAGTTATTTCAGCCCCACGTTATGAGCGTCAATTTGTAATCTAACTAAACGATTACTATAGATGTTAATAATAGACTCCTTATACTCTTCGAAACTCTCGCCTAATCAAGCCCACGTTGTCGGTGTTAATTCATAATCTAAATAAAAGATTACTTTATTTGTAATATGTTATGCCCCACTGTTGGATTCGTCAATTTGTAACTTAACTATTAGTTAACTATTAGAATGTTCAAAAGCTCCACTGTGGAATGCGTCAAGCTGTAATATTTTACTGTAGAAGAGATCTCCTGCAAATCAACGTTAAATTATTTATAAAATTATTTATTAAGTGGTTGATATTATTCGGTTGTTGATCATAGATCTGTGTTAAGTAGTTATCAAGTGTTTTACCAGAGAAAAACGCTATATTACAGTTATTATAGTGAATATAATTCAGTATTTTTCTCCAACCCTAGTCGGTATGTATTATCTAAATTGAAAAGAGCAGAGAGCGGAGAGAGTAAGTTAGTTCTCTATTCTCCCGTATTCACCAGCTGTCTGCAAACGAGCGCTGTTATTGGCGATTGACCCGTTATTATAGGTTAAGTCGTTCCACTTGATGCTTTTATCACTTTCCTTCTCTGTAAAATACACCCAATTCGAAATACAATATTATTCTACAATAACACAAAATCGTCAAATACAAGAAGGGTTCTTTATTTTATATAATTTTAAAATTCCAACAGCTGCTTTCTCCTGCTATTAATACATCATATCGATCACACAATTGTAGCGGGTCAATTTTTGGGTGTTTTATTTTAATCGTCTGGGGCAATTATATAATTTTATTCAGTTCATTTTCGGGCGGGTTTGGATAAAATATTGCAAAATAAATGTATTATTGTGCAACGTATTTGTCCGTATAATAGACCAGTGTTGAGAAACAGTTGGAAACAAAGCAATAAGACGCAGGTTGTTGTTGAGTAATGCGGTGAAGAATTTACCACCCTAAAATTCGCAGAACTCTGTACATGTGTTTCGACGCCCGTATGCAACTCAGCCGGGCGGGGTTCGGCAATGACGCCGTGAGAGACACAAAGTTGAGGCAAACATGGCGCTGGGACGAAAAGTTTGTAGCTCCAAGTGATCGGCTACCGGAAAACAGCGTTAAACTCCGCCTACTGTTGGTGACATCACCAGAGCCAACACCAATATTAAGCTCTGGTCACACACATATATCAGCTCCATTCCATATATAAAATGGTTACCCAACAGCAAATGAGCAATGAACGACGACGCAAAGCGGGCGGCAGTGACCAACAGCTTCCCTCCAAAGAAAGCAAGCTGTACCTGTTACGTTCTCGGTGACGGGACAGTCGACATTAAGCAGAGACGCTAAGCGGTCTACAGAAAACAGCGTACCGCTACAGACATCTAAAGTTTCGGTTTGGGCCCGGTTGGTCGAGTTTTCGTAAATGTATTTAACTCAATAAGACCGACCGGGACCCCAGAAGGTAATAAACATATCGGAGTGAGTAATACGGACAGTGATGTGGAGAGATTAAAGTGATAAAACAAATATTGAAGTTACGGGACCAAACACGTGTTCGGCCGGCATCGTGTTCGTGGACGGTCACCGCGGATAACAGTCGGAATATTTAAAATTGAATAAATAAAAGGGGAAGGTATAAAAAAGGTATGGAAGAGTGCGTGGGCAAAATGGGCTGCCTTAGTTGTAAGTATAGTTTAAGGTAACTAAAACTTGATTGTGTAGCATTCTCATTCTGGTAATTATAACAATTAATCACAACTAATTCTTTTGTACTCATAGCAGTGAAAATCGACTTAATTCAGTAAAGTGATTTAGTTTATTTGGAAAATGTGTTAGTCTAAGTTATTTCGTCATTGCCATTTCCTCATTTCTGTGGAAAAAATTCGTCTAACGAAATCGGGGGTTTTCTGAAGTTTTATTACAGTCAGATCGCGGGATTTTTTATAAGGGCAAGAGTATATAAGTTTTCGATATTTTACCTTCTAGAAAAAATATCGTGGCGACCTTGGGCAGTTTTCAAAAGATAAGTTTTACGGGGACCATGACGGTAAGTGAAATTCTGGCAGCGGTAAGTATTATTTTATGAAGAGTGGAATGTAGTAAATATCAGGGTAAAAAGTGAGTAACATCACAGTGGCGACCCTGCCAGGATGTTCGTATATAAATTTTATAGGAACTAGACCTATTTTAATACACAGAAAATAGGATGTGGTAATGACGTACTTGTGTAATATTATCGTATATAATTACGCTAAATAAGGTTATGTTTAGGTAGAGCGAGCGGGGGTTTACTTTTACGTATTAATAACTGTTTTCTGTATGGGGTATTTTGATTTAAGGGGACGTTATATAAAGGGTATGATATAAATAAATTTTGAAAATGACCGATGTACTAGATAAGAATAGACCTAACGCTAGCGTAGGGGTGGAAGAAAAAAAGGTGTCAATAGACGACCTGTTTAATTTAATAAAAACCGTGTCCGAAAACATAAATAGCAACTTAAATGCAAAATTTAAAGAGCAACAAATTGATTCCAATGTCAAGTTTCACGAGTTAAAAAATGAAATACAAGAAATGAATAAATGTATAGAAAGTACCCACGAAACAATAATGACTAGTTTGAGTAAATTAGAACAGAGTGTGGAGCGAATGGGAGCGAATGTGATGAATCCAGATAAGAATAATACAAATCAAACTTGTAATGACAAATACAAAAATGTAATGCCAGATAAAGAGTTAACAAATAATGTACGTAATATTGAGAATAATAATGTGTTTGAGAAATTGGTATCAGAAAGTGATACGGTAAAAATAAATAATGAGAGTACTAATGAAAGTGTAGAATGCAGTGATTATGAGATGTTAATGTGTGTCAGTGAGTTAGAGAGAGAGAGAAAAAATAATGTTGTAGTAGAGTGGGGACAGAGGGCAAATTTTCCTTTTATTATCTATGATGATTTAATGTGGTCACAAGAGTTTTTGAAGTGCAAGGGTCCCGTGTTAGTAGAAGATTTGAGTTTATTTTATTTGTATAAGTTTATACCCTCTGTGTGGAATGATTTTATAAGTATGAATTGGTGTTATGATGAGAGAGAATTAGAAGTATATAATTTAAAGAGAGATTATGATGAGTTGAAAGAAATATTAGAAGTGTATTTAAACAAGAATGATTTAATTGATAATACAAAAGTAACTAACCCGATATTGGAAATATTTACTGACGGAGATTTAACAGAAATACTTAACGTAGACTTGGTGAATGATTATTATGGTATAACGGATAAATTGAAATTGTTTGGTTATGACACACAAGACAACAATATGTATGTCAATATAATTGAACAGTGCTATACAAAACCAAGATTAATCTTTGACGATGGAGGGTAGACTGTAAAGCAATAAAAGACAATTAAACATTATGTTTTATGGTTTGTTGACATGGCAGAATGGGACAATGAAGTGCGGAAAAAACTGGACAATTAATAATGAAAGGATGTAAATAAATGTGTAGTAAGTTTATTTGTGTGTATTGTAGAATGTTAAGTAAACAATATGTGTGTAGATGATTGTTGTAATACTAATATTAATATTTGCAATTCAAATAAGTAACCGAATTAATTTTGAAAACTAATTGGCTAATTGTAAATGCTTAATTAATTTAATTAAAATAATTTGAAATGTTTTAAATATTTTGATTAATTCAAAGATTATATAATTGAATTTTCTGATGAATTTAAATGGTTTAACGAGAAGTGAAGCTGGTAATTAATTGATAAGTTGTTGATTTGAAATAACTTTTTGTTAAATGTTTCAGAGGTTACTTGGAGTAGTGGTGTATGGTGTATATAGTTGTGTATGTCAGTATATGAATTATGGACTGTAAGTATAAAATTTTTATGATACAAGTCAAATATAATAAAATATACACAAATGTTTAACTTAATGGAACGAATTTTAACTTCAATAATGAAAATAACTTGAGATAATGATGTAAAGGGTAATAATAACTGAGATATGATGAAAAATAAATATTAATAATGAATTTGAAAATTTTAAGTAATCTAATTGTAGAAAGTTATGAAGGATGATTAATGATTGATGATTAATATAATAGGAGTGAGTATTGATAAATAAATATGTATCTTTCCTATAATTTATTCAATTGTGAGATGTATTTTCATTGTGTTAGTAGGATCAGCTGATCAGCAATACCATGTCACTGGTATATTGGTTTGTAAATGTTACAAGTAATTAATGTTTAATGTACTACAGATATTTTGAAGTAAAGATAAAAAGAATATGAGGAATAAAATAATAATAATTTATGCAAATTAATAAAAGATAATTCATGGGTGATAAATGTTTTATGGGACACGTAGACCTGTCCAAATGGAATTAAAAGTTGAATGTGAAATGATAAAGATGAATATGATATAATGTTGTTTTTGAGTTGATGTAATGTAATAGAATCTTGAGAAGTATTGATGCTGACACAGTGGTAATGGAGACTTTATGTAGATTTTGAGTGACATATTGTTGTTTTTATAATTAATGAGGTTATTTTGTTGTATTTGCAGTAATGTAATGAGATTGAGAATTTTGGGGATGGCAATTTTGTATTAGAGGGTAGTGTAATGTAGGAGTCCGCAACAAGGGTTGGGATGGGATAGGGATAGATTTTAGTGGGGAAGGGGCCGCCTTAGGTAGAATCCGGGCCGCCAAATAAGGGAATTGAGTTTTTTGGGTAGGGGAAACACGTATCCTATATACAAAGGGTTAGAGAGTATTTTATATTGGGAGAAGGTGGCGAATTGTGTTAAATGATAAGTTGGGGTTTAGAGTGTCCTGATTAGTAGAGATTTTGATAGAGATGGGTGTCATGGTTGTTAAAGTTGATGAGTATTAGAATCAGAGGGAGAAAGTTTATATATGCATACAGATCTAATACAGAAAAACGAGAATAAATAATTTATATCACCCACAGTAAAGTATAGTGAGATTGTTAAATGAAGAGTAAGATTGTTAAGCAAAAAGAGAGGAATTTATAATAAAGAATATACAATGGTTTATTTTTTCAACCAGTGACAGAATTTTGATAAAATTTGAAAATAATGTAAAGTCAAGAATTGTTTATTTTAAATAATGTAAATGCCAATTTGATTATTGTAATAATATTTTGTTCATTTTAAAGATATTTTGTTAGTATGTTTGTATGTCAAAGTTAGGATATTACAGAGGTTCAATGTGTTTTCAGAACTTATATATAACATATGTAGGTCAAGGGTTTTGGACTTGACCTAGTTACGATCAGCTGATGAGGTCATACACCTACTAAGCTGGTATAGTAGGAAGCCAATTTTAATTTGTTTGTTTAATTAATTCAAACCAATATTTGAATAATTTTAATAAATATGTTATTTAATAAATAAATTTAATAAAATTTTTAATGAATAAATTTACATTTTTTTTTGAATTTTAAAATTTTTGAAAATTTTAATTTTTTATTGGAAAAAAAAAACTTGATTTTTCGCCTGCCAGCGAATGACTATTTTAGATAAGGATTTTATTATGTGTGCATTAACCATGTTTCTTTTATTGTATTGCGTTGTATTGGTAGACTATAAGTGGTTCTCATGTTAGAGTAAGGATGTGTTTAGCTTAGTAGAAATGTCTAGGTTAAGTCATGTGAAACAAAAATTTAGAAAAACCAGGAAGAGAATTTTTTGATAAAAGATTATTTTTTTTTTAATTTTGAATTTTTTGTTAAAATCTTAATAAATCTTAAAAGCAATTTTTACTTTTAATGTGTTATGGTAACATTAACGTTAGTGTGTGTGAGCCCAGTATCTGCTAAAGGCAGCCCAGCTTGCAAAAAGGGGAAACATATCGGCGGAGGATCTGGGATAATTTTAGCCAGGGATTAAGGATTTTTGGGGGTAGCATGTTAGAAGGCGAGGCGCGCTGTGGTGCGAATCTGTTCGATTTCTCGGTGTTGGGATCTCTTACGGAGAAGTCCAGTGATCTCGTTCAGATGAGTCCATAGTCGCTGAACCAGGGGGGGTCGTGTACCCATGAGATTAAGAACAAGGGGGTTGTTGGCACCAGTTCCTCACCGGTCCTCTTCGGGGTTATCGATGAGATTTCTTCTGTTATGAACAGTAGAATTCTCATCGAGGGGGTATTGTAGCGGGTCAATTTTTGGGTGTTTTATTTTAATCGTCTGGGGCAATTATATAATTTTATTCAGTTCATTTTTGGGCGGGTTTGGATAAAATATTGCAAAATAAATGTATTATTGTGCAACGTATTTGTCCGTATAATAGACCAGTGTTGAGAAACAGTTGGAAACAAAGCAATAAGACGCAGGTTGTTGTTGAGTAATGCGGTGAAGAATTTACCACCCTAAAATTCGCAGAACTCTGTACATGTGTTTCGACGCCCGTATGCAACTCAGCCGGGCGGGGTTCGGCAATGACGCCGTGAGAGACACAAAGTTGAGGCAAACATGGCGCTGGGACGAAAAGTTTGTAGCTCCAAGTGATCGGCTACCGGAAAACAGCGTTAAACTCCGCCTACTGTTGGTGACATCACCAGAGCCAACACCAATATTAAGCTCTGGTCACACACATATATCAGCTCCATTCCATATATAAAATGGTTACCCAACAGCAAATGAGCAATGAACGACGACGCAAAGCGGGCGGCAGTGACCAACAGCTTCCCTCCAAAGAAAGCAAGCTGTACCTGTTACGTTCTCGGTGACGGGACAGTCGACATTAAGCAGAGACGCTAAGCGGTCTACAGAAAACAGCGTACCGCTACAGACATCTAAAGTTTCGGTTTGGGCCCGGTTGGTCGAGTTTTCGTAAATGTATTTAACTCAATAAGACCGACCGGGACCCCAGAAGGTAATAAACATATCGGAGTGAGTAATACGGACAGTGATGTGGAGAGATTAAAGTGATAAAACAAATATTGAAGTTACGGGACCAAACACGTGTTCGGCCGGCATCGTGTTCGTGGACGGTCACCGCGGATAACAGTCGGAATATTTAAAATTGAATAAATAAAAGGGGAAGGTATAAAAAAGGTATGGAAGAGTGCGTGGGCAAAATGGGCTGCCTTAGTTGTAAGTATAGTTTAAGGTAACTAAAACTTGATTGTGTAGCATTCTCATTCTGGTAATTATAACAATTAATCACAACTAATTCTTTTGTACTCATAGCAGTGAAAATCGACTTAATTCAGTAAAGTGATTTAGTTTATTTGGAAAATGTGTTAGTCTAAGTTATTTCGTCATTGCCATTTCCTCATTTCTGTGGAAAAAATTCGTCTAACGAAATCGGGGGTTTTCTGAAGTTTTATTACAGTCAGATCGCGGGATTTTTTATAAGGGCAAGAGTATATAAGTTTTCGATATTTTACCTTCTAGAAAAAATATCGTGGCGACCTTGGGCAGTTTTCAAAAGATAAGTTTTACGGGGACCATGACGGTAAGTGAAATTCTGGCAGCGGTAAGTATTATTTTATGAAGAGTGGAATGTAGTAAATATCAGGGTAAAAAGTGAGTAACATCACAGTGGCGACCCTGCCAGGATGTTCGTATATAAATTTTATAGGAACTAGACCTATTTTAATACACAGAAAATAGGATGTGGTAATGACGTACTTGTGTAATATTATCGTATATAATTACGCTAAATAAGGTTATGTTTAGGTAGAGCGAGCGGGGGTTTACTTTTACGTATTAATAACTGTTTTCTGTATGGGGTATTTTGATTTAAGGGGACGTTATATAAAGGGTATGATATAAATAAATTTTGAAAATGACCGATGTACTAGATAAGAATAGACCTAACGCTAGCGTAGGGGTGGAAGAAAAAAAGGTGTCAATAGACGACCTGTTTAATTTAATAAAAACCGTGTCCGAAAACATAAATAGCAACTTAAATGCAAAATTTAAAGAGCAACAAATTGATTCCAATGTCAAGTTTCACGAGTTAAAAAATGAAATACAAGAAATGAATAAATGTATAGAAAGTACCCACGAAACAATAATGACTAGTTTGAGTAAATTAGAACAGAGTGTGGAGCGAATGGGAGCGAATGTGATGAATCCAGATAAGAATAATACAAATCAAACTTGTAATGACAAATACAAAAATGTAATGCCAGATAAAGAGTTAACAAATAATGTACGTAATATTGAGAATAATAATGTGTTTGAGAAATTGGTATCAGAAAGTGATACGGTAAAAATAAATAATGAGAGTACTAATGAAAGTGTAGAATGCAGTGATTATGAGATGTTAATGTGTGTCAGTGAGTTAGAGAGAGAGAGAAAAAATAATGTTGTAGTAGAGTGGGGACAGAGGGCAAATTTTCCTTTTATTATCTATGATGATTTAATGTGGTCACAAGAGTTTTTGAAGTGCAAGGGTCCCGTGTTAGTAGAAGATTTGAGTTTATTTTATTTGTATAAGTTTATACCCTCTGTGTGGAATGATTTTATAAGTATGAGATGGTGTTATGATGAGAGAGAATTAGAAGTATATAATTTAAAGAGAGATTATGATGAGTTGAAAGAAATATTAGAAGTGTATTTAAACAAGAATGATTTAATTGATAATACAAAAGTAACTAACCCGATATTGGAAATATTTACTGACGGAGATTTAACAGAAATACTTAACGTAGACTTGGTGAATGATTATTATGGTATAACGGATAAATTGAAATTGTTTGGTTATGACACACAAGACAACAATATGTATGTCAATATAATTGAACAGTGCTATACAAAACCAAGATTAATCTTTGACGATGGAGGGTAGACTGTAAAGCAATAAAAGACAATTAAACATTATGTTTTATGGTTTGTTGACATGGCAGAATGGGACAATGAAGTGCGGAAAAAACTGGACAATTAATAATGAAAGGATGTAAATAAATGTGTAGTAAGTTTATTTGTGTGTATTGTAGAATGTTAAGTAAACAATATGTGTGTAGATGATTGTTGTAATACTAATATTAATATTTGCAATTCAAATAAGTAACCGAATTAATTTTGAAAACTAATTGGCTAATTGTAAATGCTTAATTAATTTAATTAAAATAATTTGAAATGTTTTAAATATTTTGATTAATTCAAAGATTATATAATTGAATTTTCTGATGAATTTAAATGGTTTAACGAGAAGTGAAGCTGGTAATTAATTGATAAGTTGTTGATTTGAAATAACTTTTTGTTAAATGTTTCAGAGGTTACTTGGAGTAGTGGTGTATGGTGTATATAGTTGTGTATGTCAGTATATGAATTATGGACTGTAAGTATAAAATTTTTATGATACAAGTCAAATATAATAAAATATACACAAATGTTTAACTTAATGGAACGAATTTTAACTTCAATAATGAAAATAACTTGAGATAATGATGTAAAGGGTAATAATAACTGAGATATGATGAAAAATAAATATTAATAATGAATTTGAAAATTTTAAGTAATCTAATTGTAGAAAGTTATGAAGGATGATTAATGATTGATGATTAATATAATAGGAGTGAGTATTGATAAATAAATATGTATCTTTCCTATAATTTATTCAATTGTGAGATGTATTTTCATTGTGTTAGTAGGATCAGCTGATCAGCAATACCATGTCACTGGTATATTGGTTTGTAAATGTTACAAGTAATTAATGTTTAATGTACTACAGATATTTTGAAGTAAAGATAAAAAGAATATGAGGAATAAAATAATAATAATTTATGCAAATTAATAAAAGATAATTCATGGGTGATAAATGTTTTATGGGACACGTAGACCTGTCCAAATGGAATTAAAAGTTGAATGTGAAATGATAAAGATGAATATGATATAATGTTGTTTTTGAGTTGATGTAATGTAATAGAATCTTGAGAAGTATTGATGCTGACACAGTGGTAATGGAGACTTTATGTAGATTTTGAGTGACATATTGTTGTTTTTATAATTAATGAGGTTATTTTGTTGTATTTGCAGTAATGTAATGAGATTGAGAATTTTGGGGATGGCAATTTTGTATTAGAGGGTAGTGTAATGTAGGAGTCCGCAACAAGGGTTGGGATGGGATAGGGATAGATTTTAGTGGGGAAGGGGCCGCCTTAGGTAGAATCCGGGCCGCCAAATAAGGGAATTGAGTTTTTTGGGTAGGGGAAACACGTATCCTATATACAAAGGGTTAGAGAGTATTTTATATTGGGAGAAGGTGGCGAATTGTGTTAAATGATAAGTTGGGGTTTAGAGTGTCCTGATTAGTAGAGATTTTGATAGAGATGGGTGTCATGGTTGTTAAAGTTGATGAGTATTAGAATCAGAGGGAGAAAGTTTATATATGCATACAGATCTAATACAGAAAAACGAGAATAAATAATTTATATCACCCACAGTAAAGTATAGTGAGATTGTTAAATGAAGAGTAAGATTGTTAAGCAAAAAGAGAGGAATTTATAATAAAGAATATACAATGGTTTATTTTTTTCAACCAGTGACAGAATTTTGATAAAATTTGAAAATAATGTAAAGTCAAGAATTGTTTATTTTAAATAATGTAAATGCCAATTTGATTATTGTAATAATATTTTGTTCATTTTAAAGATATTTTGTTAGTATGTTTGTATGTCAAAGTTAGGATATTACAGAGGTTCAATGTGTTTTCAGAACTTATATATAACATATGTAGGTCAAGGGTTTTGGACTTGACCTAGTTACGATCAGCTGATGAGGTCATACACCTACTAAGCTGGTATAGTAGGAAGCCAATTTTAATTTGTTTGTTTAATTAATTCAAACCAATATTTGAATAATTTTAATAAATATGTTATTTAATAAATAAATTTAATAAAATTTTTAATGAATAAATTTACATTTTTTTTTGAATTTTAAAATTTTTGAAAATTTTAATTTTTTATTGGAAAAAAAAAACTTGATTTTTCGCCTGCCAGCGAATGACTATTTTAGATAAGGATTTTATTATGTGTGCATTAACCATGTTTCTTTTATTGTATTGCGTTGTATTGGTAGACTATAAGTGGTTCTCATGTTAGAGTAAGGATGTGTTTAGCTTAGTAGAAATGTCTAGGTTAAGTCATGTGAAACAAAAATTTAGAAAAACCAGGAAGAGAATTTTTTGATAAAAGATTATTTTTTTTTTAATTTTGAATTTTTTGTTAAAATCTTAATAAATCTTAAAAGCAATTTTTACTTTTAATGTGTTATGGTAACATTAACGTTAGTGTGTGTGAGCCCAGTATCTGCTAAAGGCAGCCCAGCTTGCAAAAAGGGGAAACATATCGGCGGAGGATCTGGGATAATTTTAGCCAGGGATTAAGGATTTTTGGGGGTAGCATGTTAGAAGGCGAGGCGCGCTGTGGTGCGAATCTGTTCGATTTCTCGGTGTTGGGATCTCTTACGGAGAAGTCCAGTGATCTCGTTCAGATGAGTCCATAGTCGCTGAACCAGGGGGGGTCGTGTACCCATGAGATTAAGAACAAGGGGGTTGTTGGCACCAGTTCCTCACCGGTCCTCTTCGGGGTTATCGATGAGATTTCTTCTGTTATGAACAGTAGAATTCTCATCGAGGGGGTATTGTAGCGGGTCAATTTTTGGGTGTTTTATTTTAATCGTCTGGGGCAATTATATAATTTTATTCAGTTCATTTTTGGGCGGGTTTGGATAAAATATTGCAAAATAAATGTATTATTGTGCAACGTATTTGTCCGTATAATAGACCAGTGTTGAGAAACAGTTGGAAACAAAGCAATAAGACGCAGGTTGTTGTTGAGTAATGCGGTGAAGAATTTACCACCCTAAAATTCGCAGAACTCTGTACATGTGTTTCGACGCCCGTATGCAACTCAGCCGGGCGGGGTTCGGCAATGACGCCGTGAGAGACACAAAGTTGAGGCAAACATGGCGCTGGGACGAAAAGTTTGTAGCTCCAAGTGATCGGCTACCGGAAAACAGCGTTAAACTCCGCCTACTGTTGGTGACATCACCAGAGCCAACACCAATATTAAGCTCTGGTCACACACATATATCAGCTCCATTCCATATATAAAATGGTTACCCAACAGCAAATGAGCAATGAACGACGACGCAAAGCGGGCGGCAGTGACCAACAGCTTCCCTCCAAAGAAAGCAAGCTGTACCTGTTACGTTCTCGGTGACGGGACAGTCGACATTAAGCAGAGACGCTAAGCGGTCTACAGAAAACAGCGTACCGCTACAGACATCTAAAGTTTCGGTTTGGGCCCGGTTGGTCGAGTTTTCGTAAATGTATTTAACTCAATAAGACCGACCGGGACCCCAGAAGGTAATAAACATATCGGAGTGAGTAATACGGACAGTGATGTGGAGAGATTAAAGTGATAAAACAAATATTGAAGTTACGGGACCAAACACGTGTTCGGCCGGCATCGTGTTCGTGGACGGTCACCGCGGATAACAGTCGGAATATTTAAAATTGAATAAATAAAAGGGGAAGGTATAAAAAAGGTATGGAAGAGTGCGTGGGCAAAATGGGCTGCCTTAGTTGTAAGTATAGTTTAAGGTAACTAAAACTTGATTGTGTAGCATTCTCATTCTGGTAATTATAACAATTAATCACAACTAATTCTTTTGTACTCATAGCAGTGAAAATCGACTTAATTCAGTAAAGTGATTTAGTTTATTTGGAAAATGTGTTAGTCTAAGTTATTTCGTCATTGCCATTTCCTCATTTCTGTGGAAAAAATTCGTCTAACGAAATCGGGGGTTTTCTGAAGTTTTATTACAGTCAGATCGCGGGATTTTTTATAAGGGCAAGAGTATATAAGTTTTCGATATTTTACCTTCTAGAAAAAATATCGTGGCGACCTTGGGCAGTTTTCAAAAGATAAGTTTTACGGGGACCATGACGGTAAGTGAAATTCTGGCAGCGGTAAGTATTATTTTATGAAGAGTGGAATGTAGTAAATATCAGGGTAAAAAGTGAGTAACATCACACAATACAGGATCGATTTGTTATTGAACTCGTGTTTTAGATGTTACAATTTAGTTATAATTTTCAGTTTATCTCTTATCTCAGGGTATATGTAATTCTTTTAACTATTAGTAAGGTCAGGTAATGCAAATTCAGGTTACTAGGTATTACAATTTAAATTAAAATCTTATTATATAAAGTATTAACATAAGCAGGCTTTTTACCAAACGTTTACAAGACTTGTTAAGACTGTGTTCCACTAACGATGACAGATAGCCGAGTGATGAAGAATGGCTTGAATATATCCACCTCCAGCTTCTCAATAAAAGTTGGTGTTAGTGTCCCAGGACGTAATGGAAAGTTCAGTTCTTGATCTTCGCTGATTTTTTGTTTCTGGTGGTCACAGGTCCTGACGAAATTAGTGTAGTATTAAGTTCTTGCTCTGTTGTTAAAAGTGAGGTTCTGTATGTAAATTTAATTCTCTTTATTTTTTGTTGTATGATATTTATTCACTTCGACTTCTCCAGGTCTGGGTTATCTTCATTTATTTATTGTGTCCATTATTACTCATTTGACAGTAGGTTTAGTTAATTTATTCTTTAGATTTTTGATTTGAATTTTGTTGACAAGTATTTTATATTCTCAAAGTGATAGTCTCAGAAGTCGTCCAATCCGTCTTTTTAATCAGTTATTATATATTAATTTGGACTGATAATAATTTTATTCATTAGGTTTCTTGGTTTTTTCGAGATTTATAACGACTGAACTGTCCTCGTTCATATATAACAATTGAATGTTGAAATCAACAAGATTTCTTGCATTTTGTTGCCCTAACAACCATCTTCCTCTTATGTTATTGGATAATATTTGTTATCCTAGAGCCGTAATTAGGAAATATTCTTACACTTATTTAATAAAATACTCCCTTATTATAATTACATTAAATCACATAAAACTTTCACTTAATCTGCCTTATTAAACCGTATACATTTTACTACATTTTCTTCTTAATCAACTTATTTTAAAAGGTATTATTTTCCTTTTACAAAATACTAAATTTAGGCCTATTGGTTTTATTCCATGTGTTATAATTTTTTGTTTTTAATTTAATTTTTCTGACCTGACCTACTGTACAAAGAGTCACTGGCTTATGGCCAATTATTCCAATTTTAATTTCCTGATTTCAATTTATTATTATTATTTAGCTTATCATTGAACCCTTCATTGGTTTTTAACATAATCATAATGACCACTTGACAATTCATTAACAATTATTGTCTTTCTGGCCAAGTTTACAAATATTATTTTAAGACATCTTCATTATTATTCAAAGTAAATTCACTTAACATGATACCATATATAATAAATACACTTGTATTTAATTATTTAAATACAAGTTTAACATGAATGAAATTAGTATCCATTACTTAATACTTTCTTAAAGCAATGGCTTCACACCTGCTACATACAAAACACAAAATAAATATCATGTAAACACAATATCATGATAAAGCACAACAACAGGTACATCTTTATAAAACATTAAATATTAATTAAACAGTCTATTATATTCAAACTCATCCACAGTAAACTCATCTCCATAGACACAGTGTTTATAGTTTATCTTACACTGATCACTCCATATTTTATAATTAGATACACTTTTACCATTTTATTACCTAGTAACCTTACTAGGTGTCATCAATACATTTTTTATAGGTGAGGTTTGCCCTCCTGACCTTAATTATGGCCTACCTTGGGTATTGTTTTAAGTTTCTATTGACAAAGAGTTTATGTAACGTTTGTGACCTTAACTTTGTTACGTTACATAATACTCCCCCTCCGGAAGAAGTTTATTTTGGATGAATATAGTTTAGTTGAAATAAACTTATAGTTTCTTCATGCCTTGGAATACTTATTTAATAAAATTATCAATTTATAATAGTTTCAGTTTTTCATTGTTTCTGTTTTAATACGCAATTCAATGGGTTCTTTGGGGTTTATTTTCTCTTTCTATTCTTTAAACTTTTAATTGCACTGGAAAACTGTGTTGACACTCATTGTATATCTGGTCATTAATTCTCTACTGGTACCTCCCTCAGTTGTAGACCTGTCCTTTTCTCTGGAACTCATAACTTCTTCTAGCTTATTACACCATCATTTCTTATTATCATAATTATATTTAATTACCTCGCTTGGTGTATATATAATCCCTAAAATACTATATTTCCCTAACATTTTTCCCTAATATCATAGCTGGTACGGAATCAGAGGGGCACTATTGGCTTCCATTACTCTGCCGTTTCCCTAACTATATCTTCTGAGATCAGAGGAACTTCATCTCTGTCCAGAAAAAAAAATAAACGTTGCACGATCACAGCACAATACATATAATTATTACCTATAAGGTAGCTCCTTCGCTATAAACTTATATTCAAGGGATGATTACTATTATTTCTGAGGTATCCTAATACTTTTCTTAACTTATTTATCTCGTTGTTCTGTAGTTCCATTTATCATATTATTAACCAGTATAGTAGTTAAAGCTGTTCAATATTCATTATAAATTCTTCTTAGTTCCGTGCTGTTAATTAATTATTCTTTAGCATACGTATTTTACTATTTTTACTTCACTCCCATTTACTTCTGCAATTAAACACTGAATCTCCTCCTTATCATAAATTGTATGGCATATTCTTCCTTCATCTAACTCATTTCTAACCCTTCCTTCTCTTTTTTTTATGCTTATTAGTTTAAAATAATTTCTTCTGAATTATATAGTAAGGTGTTCTTACTTATTTTTGCATTTTGTGGTATTAAGATTGATTCCAACTAATTCCTTTGAAGTATCGTGTAATTAGTTTATTTCATTTAATAGTTAGTTTAATATATTTTAATTAGTTTCTCATTATTTTCCTTTGGTTTGCTTTATTTGTTATCCATAAAATCCGTCCATTTTCTCTATATTCTGTTTGGAATCTGTTTAACCGTGGTCCAGTATTTCCTCTGTACTGATTGTTCGGATTTCTCTAGTGTGTAGAATTATTTCCGTCCTTGTGACGTATCTCACTATCATCTGGTTCTTCCATCTTGTCGCTATGAAATTGTCATTTATGCTAAAGTTTACCATCGTCTTTCGAACTGATTCTTCCGTATTGTTTCTTAATCGTTCAAATGGTTCATACATAATCTCCATAAGTCCTCCATGCTCCTTGGTTAGTTTTAGCTTTTTCGGTCCTTCTAATCTATCTGGGAACTCAATTGTGGTTCGTTTAGAGTTTCTTAATTGCCTTACTTCTCTTGGTTCCGTAATTGGTATATTATGCAGCTTAACTAATCCCCCCTTAATCATCTCCAATCCTTCCCGTGTATTCATTAATTTCTTTTGACGTGTTTGCCTTATTCTCATTGTCTTCATTTCATTGTTAACCCATTCTATTCTTCCAGCTATGTTAATTTGTACCTCGTCTAACTTTTCTTGCGTTTCCGCTTGTACCTCCGTTACACTAATTTTGTTATTAATTTCTATGTTATTTATCCAGGTAGTCACCCCTTCCTTGAACTCTATAAATTCCTCTTTGGTTTGGTCAACTCTTTGACTGATTGTTTCGTTAATATTTTTTATCTTCTCCTCCGTATTATCGTTAATTTTGTCTATCCATCCATTTATGCTTTCATTTATACTATCTATTTTCTCATGTATTTTTCTAAACTCTTCTCTAATCCTTTCATTGGAACTGTCGATTTTCTCATTTATTTGTCTAAAATCGGCCTTCAATTTGTACATTATTTTCATTTATAGTTTGCTTTAAGGTTTCACTAGTACTTTCCTTAATACTGTCTATTTTTTCATTGATTAGTCAGTTCTTCTCATTAGTTTCCTCTTTATTCTTGTCAAACTTCTCGTTCATTAGTTTGATTAAGTTCTCATTCAAAATTTCGTTTTGTTTCTTTGAGTTTTCGTTAATACTGTCTATTTTCTCATTAGTTTGTTTATTATCCTCTTTAATTTGTCTTAAACTCTCATTAGTTTCCTCTTTATTCTTGTCAAATCTTTCCTCCATTCGTTTAAAATTTTCATTATTGGCTTCCTTCTGTTTCTTGGAATCTTCTTTAATTAATTCCCATAGTTTTAGTAAATCCATATCACCTCTGGCTTCCTCCTTGTCACCCGCCTGTTGTTCCTTTTCAATGTCTGTAACTATTTCTGCTTCTTCCTCCCGTCTATCTTCTTCTGTTTCTTGGTCTTTCGCCATCCTTTTAGAAACACCTCTCATATGCATTCCTGTGCCTCTAATAGTTGCCTGCTCCAGTTAAGTAATAGCGATATAGTCGAATTTTTTACATAACTAAAGCCCACTTGTTGAGCGCCAATTTATAACTTAAATAAATATATGAGTAACTAGTGTTGCGGGTTTATAGTTATTTCAGCCCCACGTTATGAGCGTCAATTTGTAATCTAACTAAACGATTACTATAGATGTTAATAATAGACTCCTTATACTCTTCGAAACTCTCGCCTAATCAAGCCCACGTTGTCGGTGTTAATTCATAATCTAAATAAAAGATTACTTTATTTGTAATATGTTATGCCCCACTGTTGGATTCGTCAATTTGTAACTTAACTATTAGTTAACTATTAGAATGTTCAAAAGCTCCACTGTGGAATGCGTCAATCTGTAATATTTTACTGTAGAAGAGATCTCCTGCAAATCAACGTTAAATTATTTATAAAATTATTTATTAAGTGGTTGATATTATTCGGTTGTTGATCATAGATCTGTGTTAAGTAGTTATCTAGTGTTTTACCAGAGAAAAACGCTATATTACAGTTATTATAGTGAATATAATTCAGTATTTTTCTCCAACCCTAGTCGGTATGTATTATCTAAATTGAAAAGAGCAGAGAGCGGAGAGAGTAAGTTAGTTCTCTATTCTCCTGTATTCACCAGCTGTCTGCAAACGAGCGCTGTTATTGGCGATTGACCCGTTATTATAGGTTAAGTCGTTCCACTTGATGCTTTTATCACTTTCCTTCTCTGTAAAATACACCCAATTTGAAATACAATATTATTCTACAATAACACAAAATCGTCAAATACAAGAAGGGTTCTTTATTTTATATAATTTTAAAATTCCAACAGCTGCTTTCTCCTGCTATTAATACATCATATCGATCACACAATACAGAATCGATTTGTTATTGAACTCGTGTTTTAGATGTTCCAATTTAATTATAATTTTCAGTTTATCTCTTATCTCAGGGTATATGTAGTTCTTCTAACTATTAGTAAGGTTAGGTAATGCAAATTCAGGTTACTAGGTATTATAATTTAAATTAAAATCTTATTATATAAAGTATTAACATAAGCAGGCTTTTTACCAAACGTTTACAAGACTTGTTAAGGCCGTGTTCCACTAACGATGACAGATAGCCGAGTGATGAAGAATGGCTTGAATATATCCACCTCCAGCTTCTCAATAAAAGTTGGTGTTAGTGTCCCAGGACGTAATGGAAAGTTCAGTTCTTGATCTTCGCTGATTTTTCGTTTCTGGTGGTCACAGGTCCCGACGGAATTAGTGTAGTATTAAGTTCTTGCTCTGTTGTTAAAAGTGAGGTTCTGTATGTAAATTTAATTCTCTTTATTTTTTGTTGTATGATATTTATTCACTTCGACTTCTCCAGGTCTGGGTTATCTTCATTTATTTATTGTGTCCATTATTACTCATTTGACGGTAGGTTTAGTTAATTTATTCTTTAGATTTTTGATTTGAATTTTGTTGACAGGTATTTTATATTCTCAAAGTGATAGTCTCAGAAGTCGTCCAATCCGTCTTTTTAATCAGTTATTATATATTAATTTGGACTGATAATAATTTTATTCATTAGGTTTCTTGGTTTTTTCGAGATTTATAACGACTGAACTGTCCTCGTTCATATATAACAGTTGAATGTTGAAATCAACAAGATTTTTTGAATTTTGTTGCCCTAACAACCATCTTCCTCTTATGTTATTGGATAATATTTGTTATCCTAGAGCCGTAATTAGGAAATATTCTTACACTTATTTAATAAAATATTCCCTTATTATAATTACATTAAATCACATAAAACTTTCACTTAATCTGCCTTATTAAACCATATACATTTTACTACATTTTCTTCTTAATCAACTTATTTTAAAAGGTATTATTTTCCTTTTACAAAATACTAAATTTAGGCATATTGGTTTTATTCCATGTGTTATAATTTTTTGTTTTTAATTTAATTTTTCTGACCTGACCTACTGTACAAAGAGTCACTGGCTTATGGCCAATTATTCCAATTTTAATTTCCTGATTTCATATAATTAGTAAAATAGTTTACCTTTTTCTTGTCCGTCTGGTGGCCTTTTCTCTATATTTCATTCAACGCGTTTCAGGACATATGCCCCATCATCAGGATATCCCTTGTTGAAGTTCGTCGATCGTTAAAATATTAAAAACACTGTACACACAATTCTACACATAACAATAAATATAATATAAACATAAAAACACATAAAATACCCAGGTTTTAGACACACACGATATCGGTGGTGCGCACCACGACATGCTATAGTCGACTGCAGTGTTCATGTTGTTATATGTCGTGCACTATGGACCTTGTTCTGTATTCTTATCGCTGTGTCGTATAATAGATTGGACTGGAAATACAGCTGATCGTTAAGGATGACTTCTTCTGTTTTTTTATTTTTGTAAGCTTTATATATTTCGTATTCTTCGATAGCATTCATATAATTTCCTTTTCTGCATATGTGGAGGGGTTGAAAGTTCGTTGTGAAATCAGTATAACTATGGTTGTTGTCCATCAGATGGCGCGCATAATTTGACACTGTTTTACTAAATTCTTTTTTAGGTAAATGTTCTTTGAATCGTCTTTTAAAAGGTCTACCAGTTTGGCCAATGTAAAAGCTGTCGCAGTCATTGCATATTATCTTATAAACGCCCGTCCTGTCTTCAATTGATTTTGAATGTTTAGGTAAGAGTATCTTATTAATGTTATTATTAGTTCGGTAAGCCATTTTAATATTTATCCCACCGAATACTTTGTTTAAAATTTTGGGTAGGGTGTTACCATATTCTGATGCTATATACCTAATTTTATTTCTATTATTTTCTTGTAATTCTATGTTGTTTTTCTTCTTTCTGTGTTTCTTGACTAAATTATCTATGATTGATCTTTTATAACCATTGGCCTTAGCTATGTATTTGATCGTGTTCAGTTCTTCATGAAAATCTTTGTCTTCTAATGGTATGGAAAGTAACCTATGTATTAAACTATGATAAGCTGCCATTTTCTGAGAAAAGGGATGATGTGATTCAGCATTTATCGTGAGATCCGTGGTTGTCGGTTTTCGGTATATTTGATATTGGAATTTTTCATCTAGTCTTGTAATTGTCAGGTCGAGGAAGTTAAGTTTATTATTTATCTCCGTCTCAAGTGTGAACTGTATGTTTTTATTGACACTATTCATGTATAATTTCATATTTTCTATTTGTCGTATTGTGCCATTAAAAATTATAAACGTATCATCAACATAGCGTGTATATGATATTATTTTCTTGGAAAGTTTATTTACGTCATTGAGCAAATATGTATTCTCATAGTGGTTTAAGTATATGTCAGCCAATAAACCAGATAAAGGTGACCCCATGGCTAGGCCCTTTTTTTGGATGTAATAATTATTATTAAATGTAAAATAATTTTGGTCAAGTACAACTTCCAGTAAATTAATTAAATCATTGATTTCTTCAGAATTACATATTTTGGCGTTAATAAGATTTTCTTTAAGGATAGTGAGAGTTTCTTGAACAGGGACATTCGTATACAAGTCAACAATATCAAAAGATGCTATTTTATAATTAGGTCGTAATTTAATGCTTTTCAATTTGTTAACAAGGTCAATGTTATTTCTTATACTATGGTTATTACTTATCTTTATACTGTTTTTTATTTTCACTGCAAGTTTTTTGCTGACATTGTAGCTCGGCGCAGTTGTGAAATTTATCAATGGCCTAATCGGTATATTGGTCTTATGGATTTTTGGTAGGCCAACAAATTGTGGTGCTTCTGCGTTAATGGGTTTTAGTGCACGGCGTGTGGCGTTATCAAACAGCCGTGTACATAGGTTAATTTTATTATTCAAAACTTTGACGAACTCTGCAGTTGGGTCCGATTGTATCATTACAATATTATTATTTGATATGAAATCATTAACCTTTGAAGTGTATTCGTCTCTGTCTATTACGACTATGGTATTCCCCTTATCAGCCTTTGAAGGCATATCTAGGTATTATAACTTGCAGTGAAAATAAAAAACAGTATAAAGATAAGTAATAACCATAGTATAAGAAATAACATTGACCTTGTTAACAAATTGAAAAGCATTAAATTACGACCTAATTATAAAATAGCATCTTTTGATATTGTTGACTTGTATACGAATGTCCCTGTTCAAGAAACTCTCACTATCCTTAAAGAAAATCTTATTAACGCCAAAATATGTAATTCTGAAGAAATCAATGATTTAATTAATTTACTGGAAGTTGTACTTGACCAAAATTATTTTACATTTAATAATAATTATTACATCCAAAAAAAGGGCCTAGCCATGGGGTCACCTTTATCTGGTTTATTGGCTGACATATACTTAAACCACTATGAGAATACATATTTGCTCAATGACATAAATAAACTTTCCAAGAAAATAATATCATATACACGCTATGTTGATGATACGTTTATAATTTTTAATGGCACAATACGACAAATAGAAAATATGAAATTATACATGAATAGTGTCAATAAAAACATACAGTTCACACTTGAGACGGAGATAAATAATAAACTTAACTTCCTCGACCTGACAATTACAAGACTAGATGAAAAATTCTAATATCAAATATACCGAAAACCGACAACCACGGATCTCACGATAAATGCTGAATCACATCATCCCTTTTCTCAGAAAATGGCAGCTTATCATAGTTTAATACATAGGTTACTTTCCATACCATTAGAAGACAAAGATTTTCATGAAGAACTGAACACGATCAAATACATAGCTAAGGCCAATGGTTATAAAAGATCAATCATAGATAATTTAGTCAAGAAACACAGAAAGAAGAAAAACAACATAGAATTACAAGAAAATAATAGAAATAAAATTAGGTATATAGCATCAGAATATGGTAACACCCTACCCAAAATTTTAAACAAAGTATTCGGTGGGATAAATATTAAAATGGCTTACCGAACTAATAATAACATTAATAAGATACTCTTACCTAAACATTCAAAATCAATTGAAGACAGGACGGGCGTTTATAAGATAATATGCAATGACTGCGACAGCTTTTACATTGGCCAAACTGGTAGACCTTTTAAAAGACGATTCAAAGAACATTTACCTAAAAAAGAATTTAGTAAAACAGTGTCAAATTATGCGCGCCATCTGATGGACAACAACCATAGTTATACTGATTTCACAACGAACTTTCAACCCCTCCACATATGCAGAAAAGGAAATTATATGAATGCTATCGAAGAATACGAAATATATAAAGCTTACAAAAATAAAAAAACAGAAGAAGTCATCCTTAACGATCAGCTGTATTTCCAGTCCAATCTATTATACGACACAGCGATAAGAATACAGAACAAGGTCCATAGTGCACGACATATAACAACATGAACACTGCAGTCGACTATAGCATGTCGTGGTGCGCACCACCGATATCGTGTGTGTCTAAAACCTGGGTATTTTATGTGTTTTTATGTTTATATTATATTTATTGTTATGTGTAGAATTGTGTGTACAGTGTTTTTAATATTTTAACGATCGACGAACTTCAACAAGGGATATCCTGATGATGGGGCATATGTCCTGAAACGCGTTGAATGAAATATAGAGAAAAGGCCACCAGACGGACAAGAAAAAGGTAAACTATTTTACTAATTATATACTATAAGTGGCTTGGATACCGAAAAACATGGATCCTGATTTCAATTTATTATTATTATTTAGCTTATCATTGAACCCTTCATTGGTTTTTAACATAATCATAATGACCATGTGACAATTCATTAACAATTATTGTCTTTCTGGCCAAGTTTACAAATATTATTTTAAGACATCTTCATTATTATTCAAAGTAAATTCACTTAACATGATACCATATATAATAAATACACTTGTATTTAATTATTTAAATACAAGTTTAACATGAATGAAATTAGTATCCATTACTTAATACTTTCTTAAAGCAATGGCTTCACACCTGCTACATACAAAACACAAAATAAATATCATGTAAACACAATATCATGATAAAGCACAACAACAGGTACATCTTTATAAAACATTAAATATTAATTAAACAGTCTAATATATTCAAACTCATCCACAGTAAACTCATCTCCTTAGACACAGTGTTTATAGTTTATCTTACACTGCTCACTCCATATTTTATAATTAGATACACTTTTACCATTTTATTACCTAGTAACCTTACTAGGTGTCATCAATACATTTTTTATAGGTGAGGTTTGCCCTCCTGACCTTAATTATGGCCTACCTTGGGTATTGTTTTAAGTTTCTATTGACAAAGTTTGTGACCTTAACTTTGTTACGTTACAATATATATAGGCCTATAAAATACAACATTTGTCTTGTTTTAGATCTGGGTTGAAATTTAAATTTAATATCAGACTTGGAACCAATCTAAAACGTAAATGAAAATATAAATGATTATACAGTTTCATAAAAATCATATTTTATTGTTTACATAATAATATCAGCAGCCAAACATTATTGTTGTTTGGATTGTTCCTTAATAAATAGTTGAAAGTTCCTATATCAGTCATTTTTTACTGATAATAACTATGTATTAATTACATGAAAAATTGTAGTGTTTGATAACCCAGACTGCTTGGGACCATCTGCTGATATAATTTGTTTCTTTCTATTCTGTTAGGAACAGATGATTAATTTGTTTTTGTGTTTTTTTTTGCAATAAATATTATACATAATTAAGTATAAAATAATCAAAAAGAAAAAAATGTATACCAAAGCAACAAATATAAGATTATTCACCTTTTTCTTGATATATTGCAGACAAGTACAAAGTACAACTTATTACTATAATTCGCAATCACATAGAGTTTCAGATTACTTTAAAAACAAAGCTATTCCAAGTAGACTGTAGACCAATGGGTATTGTGCCTGGGCAATACCCTAGGTGTCATACATTCGATTCCCAGGCACACCATAAAATCAAAGTAAATTAATGTCCCAGATTGACTTAGCCTATCCAAATGATACTTGGGATTCAAATAATAGGTAGTAATGGGTATCTAAAGCATAATGCTGGCCACACTGGAATTGCTATGTACTGAACAACTTCGAAGGGGCAGCCTACCCTGTTTCAGTGGTACAAAAGAAGAACCATTATTATTATTTTATTATTGTGTGTATTACATTGTTTCAACATGAAAACAAATTGTTTGTATGGTAAAAATTCTAAAACAAATCGTTGGTGCCTACAGGCACAACTACTTTACAAAACATAGTACAAATTTATATGTATTTAAGATTAATTTAAAAAAAGTTAAAAAACAATAATTTTTGGCATGGATATCCCATTCAAAATATATTTGTGATACTGTTCTGATTTTTGTCAGATCAGATTTTTGACATTTAGGTTACCGTACCTGTTTTCTACTATACTACTGAATTTAAAAAATCTAATATCTCTGAAGTTAAAATATTGTTTGGCTAAAACTTCATAGATATCTGCAATTGTAACATACTGTTGCCTCAAGATTATATGTTTTTGAATAATGAAAATGAAACAATTTAGATTATAAAAAAGTTACTACAATTCCTTTACATTTACTAAGTCCACTGTCTTCATTAGCTGTGTGTACGGTGTTTTAATTATGTCAGTTTTAACAGTTGTGTTTGTTTTATTCGTTCGTGTGTGTATGTATCACACTTCTATCAGAATCATTACCTTGAACCGGTTTTCCCCTGTCACTGGTTCCGCATAACGAATGCCTCTAAAAGAATAAAATTTACCACCTGTATATGTAGTCAAAACATTTCCCCTTATTGTTCCACAGGCTGTCTGAACTATAGGTGGTGGATCCAAGTCTTCAGAAAACCCAGATGCAACACAAACAAGCACACAAACCAGTAATAACCTCTTAGTCTGCAACATGTCTGAAAACAACTGAGCTCCCTTTGCAACAACACATTCAGTAGTTGTGTCAGAATTATACTAAATGCATTTTGTTTTCTACTCTGACTCCAAGGCAGTTCAAGGCCATCCACTATATTGTGTCCATAACAAGATGATCACTTATTGAAATGTTTCATTGTACCTTTCACATTGATACTTTGGGCTCAACGTATGCGCACAACACACACACACACACACACACACACACACACATTAACAATTCTCTGTCCTCTTCAACTCATAAATATTTCTGACTCATGTGTTTTATATTCCTTGATATTTGCAAGTTAATTCAGCAGATGTGTGTGTAAATGAGGATTAGAAGGAATATAGTACAAAGAAAGTTTTAGAGGAAAGAAAAAGATCTAGTTGAATTAACATTTTACAGTTGTCTTGATTGTTGTTCATTATCTTCCTTCACAACATTTTACTTCTGCTATTTGACTGCTTACTACCACAAGCAAATACAATATTGGGTAGGCCTACATAAAAAAAGTTGAGATAGTGATTATTTCATGAAAAAAATTCAAGAGTTGAACCTATGTTTAGACAATAATAGAACATATTTTTGTAATTTTTGCACTCAAACAGGAAATTTGTGTACTATTTTGAATTAGTTGCAGCTATCAAGTCAAAAAATTAGAGAGAAAGCAGATTGGCAATGTGTTCATAAGAAGTTTCTTACCCTTCCATGCACTCATTGGTTTTCCTTCTGTGTTGCATCAGTCAGCTTCCCTTCTATATAGTCAGTTGTCTTCCCTCCTGCATAGCATTGGTCAGCTGTCTTACCAACCAACTGTACAATCAGTTGGATTTCTTTCTGATTTATATTTGGTTGGGTCCCCTTCCATAAGTCGGTCAGCTTCCCTTCCATACTGTCAGTCAGTTTTCCTTTCGTGTAGCCTCAATCAGCCCCCCTCCATCATGCAGCATTAAGTCCAATGACTCTTCAACTGTAGCACCACTTTTACCAATAGCAATGGTGGTCCTTAACTACAACAATATATAAGGACAGAAACTCAACAGACTTCAGACAGATACTGGGGAGATTCAACTATAAGAGATTCAAGTGAGGGACAAGTTGAAAGAACACAAAAGTAAAGAAGTTCATAATTACAGTATTATGCAGGTAATGATGGAAAGAGAAATGCTAAGAAAGGGAAAAAATTGTTTAGATTGGAAATGAGATATTGGTAGACTGAGGATAAGATGGGTGCTGAATAGAAACTTACCTAATCTTGTAATGAAAAAAGAATGGGGCTTTGTTATCTTCTTCTTTTTCAGCTTTATCTTTATTGTGTACATGCTAACTTTTTGTTGCATGATCTTCTGCAGTTTGACACTATGACCTTAATGGTGTTCTGTCACTTTTTGTTAACTCACTTTCTTCCTTAGCTTTACTGAGGTAGGTTTGCCATATCACTTCTCTGTCTTTTTACTGGTGCTCTCTTCATCAGCCCTTCCAGGGTTAGGCAATTTTGCCTGTTCCAGCTTCACCATCTATTCCTTGGTATTCACATTTGTTCTACCTATTGGGTGATAATTCAAGACCTGCTTTGGAATCCTTTATTTCTGCATTTTGAATACATATTCTTTCCATCTCTCTTTATACATTTCTACGTATACTGCAACTGATTGAATATTTAATTCCCATCTGATGGTTGCTTTTTGTTTCCTGTCTCCCCTAACACAGCCTTTCATTGATATAAGAAACTTCATTTCTGATGATTCCATCTGTCTAAGATCTCTTTTCCTAGATACCCAACATTATGAACCATACATCAATATGGGAACTGCCATCACCTTATAAAATTTTAGTTGCATGTCTTTTAATGTATTATTCTTATGAGTTCTTATAACTGTACCACATATCCTTTTAAATTTATTTATTTTGTTGTTGATATCTTTGACTTATTTGTAAGAAATGTCACAGCCTAAATACTTGAATACATGAGGCTTATTCTAAAATAGTGTTGTTGTTAACAATTTTTTTTCTTATTGGACAGTTGCCAGAAAATCCCATGGTTTTAATTGTTAACAAAGATATTTTCATATTGTAAAGGGAACTCAGCTGATTCCTGACAACTGCTGCTACAATATTCCTTTGGATCATCTTGCATCGCCAATTCTAATTACATATCTATACCACTGTAGTGCCTTGTTTTCTAGGATTTGTAAAGTGACATTTTTCTCCTATCTGTCACCATATTTCTACAATTAGAATTTTACTTTCTCAAGTTAATTGTACAAAATTGTCCCATGCAATCCAATTATGTAGTTTTTTATCTCTTACACTCATTGTTGTGGGTGTATTTAAGTTGCTCATAAAACAATGTTCTCAAAGCTTCTCTACTTAAGGGTTTTATTCCATATTACCCCGTATATATCGCTATAGTAACTTGTGTACAAATATCTGTCATTATCGTTATTTGAATATCTCTGAAACAAACAAACAAAAATACCTTGATAGAAAACTGATCAGATATTTGATTGTATGACAACCTTTAATTTTTTACTATTTTGAATGTTCATCATTTCTTTGTTCACTACTTAATAATTATTAGTATTGTTGGTACAACAAAACAAATACATCACACTCACATACTACAACTCTAACACACAGAGAATCGCCAACACTTTCAGAAATACAACTACAAAATAGCATACAGAACCAACAACACTGTCAAAAGGTACCTCAATGGCTCAAACAAAAACACTGACATATACAAGAAAACAGGAGTTTATAAATTAAAATGCAATGACTGCAACAAATTCTACATAGGCCAGACAGGAAGATCTTTTTCATCCAGATTTTATGAACACGCCAAAGCAATCACCAACAATAACATACAATCCACATTTGCCACACACATCCAGACAGAAAACCACAGTTACACCAATATAAAAAACAACCTTAAAATTTTACACTTCCTACCCAAAAGTTGTAAACTTAACACCACAGAACAATTTGATATATACAAACACAACAAAACACAACCCAACAACATACTCAATGACCGTTTTCAATTCAAATCAAACACACTATTTGACACAGTAATAAACAACACCTACAACAATTCAAACTCCAGCGCCAATCCCCTCCACCTCCACCCACACACAACCTGTTAACTAAAACCGTTATACATAAAATTACCAACAGTTTGTGCATTCCGTATCCAAACTCACTGACGAAGGAGCACACCACTCCGAAATGACGTACGAGTAAATACAACAAGTAAGTTCACAGTGAAAGTACCAACAATACTAATAATTATTTAATTTTTTGTTCTTATCTAAAACAGCAGTGTCACAACCACTACATATATTGTAATAAAACTTTTTACGTGGGTATATGGATTTGTAGAATCCGTGTTATTCTGCCACACGTTGGATGCGTCCACTTTGTAACGTAGACTGTTACTGGGTTGTTTATTAATTAGTGTTGTGTTTCTGTAAGTCGTTCTACTACTCGTATAGTAAATGTGTGCTTGACGAGCGTATTTTAACTCAATCGTTGGGTTCGTGGTATAGTAGAGGTGTATGATTGATGTTTTTAATAAGTTCAATAATTTCTGTTAGTGTTATTTGCGTGTAGCGAGTCGAGTTGTACCTGTTCTTACCATTCACGGGCAAACCGTATCTCTCGGCGTTTGGTTTGAATATTGCCGCCTCGCCACCTGATTAGCGCACGCCGTCTTTCAGTGTCGACTTCGCTAACTGTGATGGTTGTTGTTTCACTTCAATAATTTTCTATGTATTATCTTAATTTGTACGAATCAAACATACAGCGTTGCACAATAATAATATTTATTAACTGTTAGTTTTCAGTCAGTTAGTAGTACATTTTATCTTAGCACCGGCTTTTACAGTTGCTCAGTTGGCATGCTCAGTTTCAATGTGTCAGGTACACACCGCTTGCGGGTACCGTTGGTTTACAATAAAATGTTTACTCAAGGGGTGTTAATAAGTCCTTTTGGCTACAGAAGTATTGGATTACGGCTAAAATGCACAAATTTATAATAATTCTTAAAACTAGGTACACAATATTTAATATTATAATACATTCAGGTAAGTAACCATCAATGAGAGTTAGTTTAAATTTTTGGTTAGGATTTTGTCAACAAGTTATGTTTGTTAATTATTGGGAATTTTTTAGTTTTTAGTGAGATTATTGTTTATACTCATCAATTCTCGATGGGGCTTCCGCGATGCCGTCTGCTTCTTCCGGATGGATCTGGTCGTCTTCTATTCTTCGGATATTCGTCAATCTCGTTCAGACGGTTTTTTCCATTAAGTTCGGCTTCGTACTCGTTCTGCAATCGTCCGTCTTCTTGGGTTGAAGTAGGTCACTCTGGTCTTCCTTCGGGATGAGTCGTCAGCTATTATTCCAGAAGTCTTCTTGATTTCCACGGATAATTTTGGTTGGTGAAAATTTTAATAATAAATATATTATCAGGTGTTCCCTGGACTGCTAATACTATCTTCTTTTGTTATGATTTCCGTCAAAATTCACTTATTTAGGATAAAATTTGGGTTGAGAGCTACATTCATCCGCCCTCGGCATCGGTCAATAATGGATTAACGAAAATTCAATGGTTTTTTGGCAATAAATTTCGGTTGCTATGGTTACCTAATAAATTATGCTAATTCTCATTGGTCGTTAATTTATGTCATTGTTATATTCTAACGTCTTATTTTAGTTTAAATGTACAAAATATCTTCAAATGAAGATTTCTTTCTTATATTAATAGCTAGGTTTATTACATGAATACCATTGTTCATAATTTTTGATAAGCATTATTTTGATACCCCTCATGGTTACTTTTGGGTAGCTAATCACATTTTTGTTATTTTCTTTATTAATATTTTATATATATTTTATCCAAAATTGGATGTTATTTATACATTTTGGTATTAGGAATACCCACTTAACTTGTTTAAACATTTGGTATATTCTGCTTTGATATTGGGCTATTGTTTGTTCTTTAATTTACAAAATTCATCATTAACAGTTAGGCCTAGAGCCTAGATTTTCCAATACTACTATCTAACATTTCTTTGTAACTTCTTACCTTTATATTTGGTACTTTAAAACAATTTTTTAACAGAAACAAGTAATAAACATTGGTGTTTCTAACTACACCTCTTATTATAATAATAAACAATTTCTTGACAGGTTCAAGCCTGAAATAAAACTTCTAACTACCCTTTCTATTCCTTACTACTATCTGGTTCAACTGATGATTCATTATATTATACTGGTTTTTTAAACAATAATAACACTCTTATTATACTACTATTAAACTATACTTTACACAATATGTTCTATTCCCTCATTCCTTCACTATAAAACAGTGTCTATTTTTCTTGTTTGCCTTTCATTCCAATGACTTAATTTCTATCTTATCCTATAATTCTTATTATCTATTGCTTAACTTAATCACATTATAATGAGTTCCTCTTACTTGCTAGTACAAAGTTTATCACAGGTCTTCCAGTTATTCTAATACAGTTTACTAACAAGAATATTTTTTCAAGTTCACCAACTACACTTTTTCCTTCATAGAAGGTTTTTGATTTATTCACTTTCACTTATTATATGCAACATGCTATCACTACATGTCACCACTTTTGTATTAATATACTCTTTCTCCCACTCACTTGATTATTCACTGGGTTGTTTATTTATGTTAATATCATCATGGGGTGACTGGTTATAAGTGTTTATTTTATTTTCCCTTCACTAATGATCACTTTTGGTAATTAATTGTGGCCTTTATTTGCCTCAGGGTATTGTTTACTAGTTTTGATTATATTTATCACTATTTATTAGGGTGTGTGTATTACTAATTCCCTATCTTATATTTATGAGTACATTCCTTCATTAACAAAATATACATAACATTACTATCTCGCATTAACATTATTACCCTAGGTACATATCATCTATACTCTAATTACATTAGTGCATTTGTTAACATACATTTTAATGGTCATTATCAGGGAATTACAATGTTCATTATCAATTTCTTGATTACATTTAGTTCTTGGTTCCTTCTTCCTTGTTCCATTGTTCTTTTTGTATTTATCCAATCTATTGTGTCAAGTCATTGTCAGTTTATCAGTCATTTGTTATTTGGTTATTGGGTTATTAATCTCTGAGTTTATAAGTTCTTGCCCTTTATTCTTGTCTTCAGCTTCTTTATTTTATAATTAATTATCATTGGATCTTCACTACCTTATGTCATGTTACAATATGTACTTGGTTTTCTATAAATTTATCATAGTATTCACCTTTTAATTTTTTTTATTACTCCATGCCCTCTTCATTCTATACCAAAGATAACCTGATTTTTCATGAAGATAATTGAATATAAACTATTTCCTTGTACAAGTTACCCAGTGCTGTAACTGCCAGGCCTGCAATGCAAGGAGGCCTTCAGCCTAGGGGGACCCATGCAAACATTTCCCTTAATTTTTTAAGAGTGTGTATAAACCATTGAACATAAATAAAATCAAATGTTTCCTTATGTATTTAACATAAAAAACAAATACATATTTTTTGTTTACTGTCATTGTAACAGTACCTAATGATAACTTTGAAGGTATAAATTATTTGGTTAACTTCACAATATTCTGGTTATTCCAGCATGACAACTTCAAATTTGGAGGCCATAAAGGAAAGATAGGCCAGCCCAATGGTGGAAAAATTTTGGCAGTTATTGACCTTTTGAGTAAGCTTATATACAATCCATTGTTGTAAGAGATAATCAGTGGTCCAAAGAACAGTGAGAAGTATATGAGTTCAAAAATTCAAACTGAACTCGTTCAGCTTTTATCTAAAAAGTAAAAAGCACTATTTTGAAACAGATTGAACCTATTCAGTTTTTCTCTGTAATAATGGATACTACATAGAATATTAACAAAAAAATCAAATGAGTAAAATAATTAGATACGTTTCACTTAGTGATGATGAAGTAGGAATCTCCACCAACTTAAAAATTAATTAAAGCTTTTTAGGATTTATAGAAGTGACCAATCAAACTGCCCTAGATTAGAAGAAACGATTCTACACAGTCTTGTGGAGAATATATTCTGTTTGATATCTTATTTTAGTAGTCACCACAGAAATAAGGAGAGAACAATGGCACAAATTAAGTAGGGTAATAAGGGGGCCCCGCAAAGGATTCCTGTGGGGGCCCAGGAAAAAGAGTTATGCCACTGAAGTCGCCCATCTTCCTCACATTCCTATATCACCTTTCTATGCCTGTTCTGTGTACATAGGCGAGATGCCATATTTTTGCTCTAACAAATATGTCTGCATTAACTTAATATCTGTTTTATACTTCTGCCTCTGCTTTATTATACAACTGCTTTATTACGTATTATATTTATCCACTTCTCTCTAATGTTCATTTTTTCATTGCTTTCTGTAGTTGTTTTGTAGGCATGATGGGCTTTTACTAAATAAATAAATATCGTGTGGTGTCCCAAATAATATTTTTACAACATGAACATGCTGTCTTTGATTTGATTTCTTTAAAAACATACAGAAAATACCTATTGTATAATATAGTCACTTTCTAATATTAACTCAGCTATTAGGGACATTTTTATAGAAAATCTATATAACTTTTCTGATATTAATGTTTAAATATGTAAAGATTTTTACATTTTTAATAATGTGTAATCAGGTGTAAATGATTAATAATTAATAGTATAACTTATAATCTAAAATCAAAATACAGATGAAATTAGAATTAATAAAAATTGTATTTACACAGTAAATTTACTTCATGATGTATTTGTCTTTTTCCACTGTAAACATATTGTATTACGTACAAGATTTATACTCTTCTTGTGTTAGAACTCTTCAAACATTTTGTTAAATAATAACATTGTTTTTTGGTTCAACACACGTCTTTTTATTACTCTTAATACCAGACTCCTATTTTCTGTATAAAATATGCAGTGGGTTTATTTTACGCCTGTATAAATATAGGAGTGGGTTATGACTTTGTGCTCTGTCGTAGTATGGGTAAAATGTTTGATTTTAAAAGTTGTGTTGTTGAACCAAAAAAACAGTATTATTATTACCGAAAACCACAAAACTTTATGAGTAAGATATTGTTGAATGTTCATTTCATACCTTAGGAAAAAATCTCAACCCATATATTTTTGTAAAGTGACTGTATATATTTCTGTTGATCTTAATTTCTGAAAAATATGTACAGATATCAAACATAATTCAAGCAATAGTAGAAACAGGTAGAAATGAATACACAGCTTGTAAAAATTAAATATTTCATTGTATTATTACATTACATAATATTTCACAATACGTGGGAATTGTATAAAGACATGTTTATATAGCCAAAGATAATGTTTGTTCTCTCCATTAAGTAATGCTCAAGTCTCCAAAGTTCTAACACTATAATCGCCGCAAACAAAACATCAGAGCAGGGTAATGTGTATTTGAGTATCCAACGGGGACAGTGATTTTCAACATTCCCTGTGGAGCGTTGCTCAGAGTAAAGCTGCGAAACTACACAGTGACCGTTTCACAGAACAAACCCGTGGAAAAGAAGGAGCGCTCCAGAGTCGCTCACATGAACCCTGAGCACTTGCAGAGGGTTCACTCCCTAAAGACGAAATGTTTGTCTATGAACCGTTCCTATGTAAACACGTGCAGTTACACTGGCCAGCGATCCGCCAGGAAGCAAATCTCCATCCACGCTGGACACCTTTACCGCTTGTATGCGTATGTTGTTGTATTGGATATCGGAACTTTTCATTTAAAATGCGTGCAAACATAAGAGCAAATAAACATGAATTGAGGCCAGAAGTAACGCGAAGTGTGTGAGTGTATGTACGTCCAGCCTGCTTTTTGCTTCCGGCAATCATAATGACAGAACATTGAAGACGTAAACATTACATAATGGAGATGATAAAGTCGCCGTCCATGGTACGTACGTCTTGACGATTTAAATTGAAATGAAAAAAAAGTGTAATTTAATTGCCTGGTAACGGATTTATATTATTTCTAACAATTACCATTGTTTGCAAGATTTAAATGTATTACTTCCATATTCCATAAGGAAGTGGAAAATGGTGATGGCAAAAAAAAATCGTGTTCGAGATTATTGCAGATTCTGATTGTACTACACTCAAAACATGAAAAAAAGTCGTTTTCCGAAAACTGTCTGTGTGTGGGTCTGTGTATCTGTCTGTCTGTCTGTGTGTAGATTTTTTTTCTATGGCAAACGATAACTGCCGCATATTCAAACAGAATCAAATAATTTTTTGCATACAGCCCTGATTTGTAGAGTACTCACAACCTATTGTTTTTGGTGAAGATCGGTTAAGGGAAAGGGGAAGGGGTAGGGAAAGATTGAGGGAAAGGGGTAGTTTACCTGTAACGTTTTATGTTTTAACAAGGGTATTTCCTATGGCAAACGATAACAGCCGCAAATTCAAACAGAATCAAAAGATTATTTGCATACAGCCCTAAATTGTAGAGTTCTCAAGACCTATTGCTTTTGGTGAAGATCGGTTAAGGGAAAGGGGTAGTTTACCTGCAGCATTTTTTTAACAAGGGTATTTTCTATGGCAAACGATAACAGCCGCAAATTCAAACAGAATCAAATAATTTTTTGCATGCAGCCGTGATTTGTAGAGTACTCAAGACCTATTGTTTTTGGTGAAGATCGGTTGAGGGGAAGGGGTAGTTTACCTGCAACATTTTTTATCAAGCTTATTGTCTATGGCAAACGATAACTGCCGCAAATTCAAACAGAATCAAATAATTTTTTGCATACGTCACTCAATTGTAGAGGACTCAAGGCCTTTTGACTTTGGTGAAGATTGGTTAAGGGGAAGGGGTAGTTTACCTGCAACCTTTTACGTTTTAACAAGAGTAAAGTACTTGAAAATTCATTTAAACTTTTTCAAACAATGGTAATTGTTAAAAATCGGTATGGAGAACCATACATGACTTCCATATTCTAAGATTTATATTTAAAATCATTTTCGAAATGAAATATTACCATAGAAACTACTTCTTTCTACTTACTGCTTCAGCCATAACCACATTACTGTGGTCACTAACGTATACCACCTCACGTTATCGCACTCGATTTTCACTGATGATGGAATTCGATGGCATTGCCGAAATGTCTGGTTTTGTAGAAAACATTGGACTACGGCCAAATATCCCGGGAAGGAATTTTAACAAAAACTACTTCTTTTTTGCCGATAACGTTGTACACATATATATCAGTGGCGAAGTTACATGGAGGCAATTGAGGCAATGCCTACCCTAAGAAATTCTGTAGAATAAAAATTATAAATACGTATGAACTACATAACGTAAAGATTATACATTGTTACTGCGACTGTCAAATTTATTAAACCGAAACGTGCTTTATTGAGCGACCGCTAGATGGTGACAGGTGAGATTCGGCATAGTTCGTTTAAAGCGAATGAGGCAACCTGAACTTGCCTCAGCGTTTTTTGTATACATCGTATGTAAGCAATGTAGTGGTGTGATAGGGAAGTGTAGGGAGGGGGGATTGTCCGCGCTGTACACATAGAGCGTTGAGGCATGCCTCACTTCTGTGGTCCAAACAGTTAAGTTAAAGCGCCTGTGTTGTTTCTAAGTGTTTATTTTATGCGGTTATTAAAAGTGTCACTGTTATTCCGCTGAACTAACAGATGATCAAGATTGTTATTTGAATTATTTGTAATATTAAACATATATATATATATGTTTTTTATATATAATATATATATATAAAAAATGTCTGGTTTTGTAGAAAACATTGGACTACGGCCAAATATCCCGGGAAGGAATTTTAACAAAAACTACTTCTTTGTTGCCGATAACGTTGTACACATATATATAAAAAATATGCATAAAATTAATGGCTTGTATAAGTTAATGATTGATCTCCATTAAGTAGTGCTCAACTTTCCAAAGTTTTAATATTATGATGTCCGTAATTAAAACATCAGAGCAGGTTTAGTGTGTATGAGGGTACACCGTGGACAAAAATTTTCAACATTTCCTATTGAGCGTTGCTTAGAATAAAGCTGTGAATCTACAGTGTACGTTTCACAGAACAAACACGCGGAAAAGAAGGAGCGTTCCGAAGTCACTCATGGACCCTCAGCATCTTGCAGAGGGTTCATTCCCTAAAGATGAAAAGTCTGTCTATGAATCGTTCCTCTGTAAACACGTGCAGTTACACTGCCCAGCGATCCACAGGAAGCAAATCGCTATCCACGCTGGACACTTTTTCGGCTTGCATGCGTTATGTTGGTATGGGTTCGGCACATTCCATTTAAAAACCGTGCATATGTAAGAAAATAAACATGAATGAGGCCAGAAATAACGCGAATTGTGTGTGTGTGTGTGTGTGTGTGTGTGTGTGTGTGTGTGTGTGTGTGTGTGTGTGTGTGTCTTCCCTTCCTTTTCATTGCGGTAGTCATAATAATAAAATGGAAACGTAAACAGTACATAACTGAGAAAAATATCGGTATGGAGAACCATACATGACTTCCATGTTCTAAGATTTATATTTAAAATCATATTCGAAATGAAATATTTCCATAGAAACTACGTCTTTCTACTTATTGCTTCAGCATTAACCACAGTACTGTGGTCACTAACGTATACCACCTCACGTTTTCACACTCGATTTTCACCGATGATGGCAGTCGATGGCACTGCCGAAAAGTCTGGTTTGCAGAAAACATTGGACTACGGCTAAAGAGCCCGGGAAGCAATTTTAACAAAAAACTACTTCTTTGTTGCCGATAACGTAGTACACATATAAAAAATTCTCCCCTCCACCTTCAACTATAATTTTTAATAATAGAAAATTACCCCCACCCCGTTCACCTAACTTCTTCATTTATAGATATTTCATCTACGTTTCTACAGTGGATTACTATGAGCTTCTTATCAGGATACTTTATTTATAAAAATTAAGTACTTTACTCTTGTTAAATCATAAAATGTTTCAGGTAAACTACCCCTTTCTCTTAACCGATCTTCTCCAAAATCAACAGACCTTCCGTCCTCTACAATTCAGTGAAGCATGCAAAAAAATATTTGATTCTGTTTGAATGTGCGGCAGTTATCGTTCGTCATTGAAACATTTCTCTTGTTACAACATAAAATGTAGCAGGTAAACTACCCCTTTCCCTTAACCGATCTTCACCAAAATCAATAGACCTTGAGCTCTCTGCAACTCAGGGGGTGCAAAAAATTATTTGATTCTCATTGAATTTTCGGCAGTTATCGTTCGTCATAAAAAAATTACCCTTTTTAAAACATAAAACGTTGCTGATAAACTACCCCTTCCCTTAACCAATCTTCAACAAAATCAACAGACCTTGAGTTCTCTTTAGTTCAAAAAGGTATGCAAAAACCAAGTTGATTCTGTTTGAATTTACGGCAGTTACCGTTCGTCATATGAAAAATTACCCTTGTTAAAACATAAAATGTTGCTGGTAAACTACCCCTTTCCCTTAACCGATCTTCACCAACACCAATACGTATTGAGAACTCTACAATACAGGGCTGTATGCAAAACATCATTTGATTCTGTTTGAATTTGCGGCTGTTATCGTTTACTATAGAAAAAAATTACCCTTGATAAAAAACCGTGGCAGGTAAACTACCCCTTTCCCTTAACCGATCTTCACCAAAAACGACAGGTCTTAGGTACTCTACAATTCAGGCCTGTATGCAAACAATTATTTGATTCTCTTTGAATTTACGGCAGTTATCGTTCGTCATAGAAAAAATACCCTTGTTAAAACATAAAACGTTGCCGGTAAACTACCCCTTTCCGTTAACCGATCTTCAACAAAATCAACAGACCTTGAATTCTTTATAATTCAAAAAGGTATGCAGAAGAGTAGTTGATTCTGTTTTAATGTACGGCAGTTATCATTCGTCATAAAAAAAATTACCCTTGATAAAACATAAAATGTTGCAGGTAAACTACCCTATTCCCTTAACCGATCTTCAACAAAATCAACAGACCTTGAGTTCTGTAAAATTCAAAAAGAAAAGGTATGCAGAAGAGTAGTTGATTCTGTTTTAATGTACGGCAGTTACCGTTCGTCAAAAAAAAATTACCCTTGATAAAACATAAAATGTTGCTGGTAACCAACCCTATTCCCTTAACCGATCTTCACCAAAACCAACAGGTCTTGAGAACTCTACATTTCAGGGCAGTATGCAAAATATTATATGATTCTGTTTGAATTTGCGGCTGTTATCGTTTGCCATATTAAATACCCTTGATAAAACAAAAAACGTGTCTGGTAAACTACCCCTTTCCCTTAACCGATCTTCACCAAAAACAATAGGTCTTTAGTACTCAACAAAACAGGGCTGTATGCAAAAACGTATTTGATTCTGTTTGAATTTGCGGCTCTTATCGTTTGCCATAGAAAATACCCTTTTAAAACATAAAACGTTGCAGGTAAACTACCCCTTTCCCTTAACCGATCTTCACCAACACCAATAAGTATTGAGAACTCTACAATACAGGGCTGTATGCAAAACATCATATGATTCTGTTTTAATTTGCGGCTGTTATCGTTTACCCGTTTACCATAGAAAAATATCGGTATGGAGAACCATACATGACTTCCATATTCTAAGATTTATATTTAAAATCATTTTCAGCCAAACAGCCAGGCTGTGTCTTACCTGCCTTTTTATTGCTGTATTAAATGAAAAATATTATATTACATTAAAATGAAAAAATTATAATTTTATTGCCTGGCAACAAAATTATTTTATTTTTAACAATTACTATTGTTTCAAAAAGTTTAAATAAATTTTCAAGTACTTTACTCTTGTTAAAACGTAAAAGGTTGCAGGTAAACTACCCCTTCCCCTTAACCGATCTTCACCAAAATCGAAAGTCATTGAGACCTCTACAATTCAGGGACGTATGCAAAAAATTATTTGATTCTGTTTGAATTTGCGGCTGTTATCGTTTGCCATAGAAAATACGCTTGATAAAAAAACGTTGCAGGTAAACTACCCCTTCCCCTTAACCGATCTTCACCAAAAACAATAGGTCTTGAGTACTCTACAAATCAGGACTGTATGCAAAACATTATTTGATTCTGTTTGAATTTGCGGCTGTTATCGTTTGCCATAGAAAATACCCTTGTTAAAAAAACGTTGCAGGTAAACTACCCCTTTCCCTCAACCGATCTTCACCAAAAACAATAGGTCTTGAGAACTCTACAATTCAGGGCTGTATGCGAAACATTATTTGATTCTGTTTGAATTTGCGGCTGTTATCGTTTGCCAAAAAAAAAAAAATTTCCCTTGATAAAAAAAACCGTTGCAGGTAAACTACCCCTTCCCCTCAACCGATCTTCACCAAAAACAATAGGTCGCGAGTACTCTACAAATCAGGGCTGTATGCAAAAAATTATTTGATTCTGTTTGAATTTGCGGCAGTTGTCGTTTGCCATAGAAAATACGCATGATAAAAAACGTTGCTGGTAAACTACCCCTTCCCCTCAACCGATCTTCACCAAAAACAATAGGTCTTGAGTACTCTACAAATCAGGAATGTATGCAGAAAATTATTTGATTCTGTTTGAATTTGCGGCTGTTATCGTTTGCCATAGAAAATTCCCTTGTTAAAAAAACGTTGTAGGTAAACTACCCCTTTCCCTTAACCGATCTTCACCAAAAACAAAAGGTATTGAGAACTCTACAATTTAGGGCTGTATGCAAATAATCTTTTCATTCTGTTTGAATTTGCGGCTGTTATCGTTTGCCATAGGAAATACCCTTGTTAAAACATAAAACGTTACAGGTAAACTACCCCTTTCCCTTAACCGATCTTCACCAAAAACAATAGGTCTTGAGAACTCTACAATTCAGGGCTGTATGCGAAACATTATTTGATTCTGTTTGAATTTGCGGCTGTTATCGTTTGCCAAACAAACAAAATTACCCTTGCTAAAAAAAAACCGTTGCAGGTAAACTACCCCTTTCCCTCAACCGATCTTCACCAAAAACAATAGGTCGCGAGAACTCTGCAAAACCGGGCTGTATGCAAAAAATTATTTGATTCTGTTTGAATTTGCGGCAGTTATCGTTTGCCATAGAAAAAAAATCTACAGATAGACAGACAGACAGACAGACAGACACACAGACACACAGACAGACACACAGACACTTTTCGGAAAACGACTTTTTTTCATGTTTTGAGTGTAGTAGAATCAGAATCTGCAATAATCTCGAACACGATTTTTTTTGCCATCACCATACTTCCATTCCTTAAGGAATATGGAAGTAAAATATCGGTATGGAGAACCATACATGACTTCCATATTCTAAGATTTATATTTAAAATCATTTTCAGCCAAACAGCCAGGCTGTGTCTTACCTGCCTTTTTATTGCTGTATTAAATGAAAAATATTATATTACATTAAAATTAAAAAATTATAATTTTATTGCCTGGCAACAAAATTATTTTATTTTTAACAATTACCATTGTTTCAAAAAGTTTAAATAAATTTTCAAGTACTTTACTCTTGTTAAAACGTAAAAGGTTGCAGGTAAACTACCCCTTCCCCTTAACCGATCTTCACCAAAATCGAAAGTCATTGAGACCTCTACAATTCAGGGACGTATGCAAAAAATTATTTGATTCTGTTTGAATTTGCGGCTGTTATCGTTTGCCATAGAAAATACGCTTGATAAAAAAACGTTGCAGGTAAACTACCCCTTCCCCTTAACCGATCTTCACCAAAAACAATAGGTCTTGAGTACTCTACAAATCAGGGCTGTATGCAAAACATTATTTGATTCTGTTTGAATTTGCGGCTGTTATCGTTTGCCATAGAAAATAAAACGTAAAAGGTTGCAGGTAAACTACCCCTTCCCCTTAACCGATCTTCACCAAAAACAATAGGTCTTGAGTACTCTATAAATCAGGGCTGTATGCAAAAAATTATTTGATTCTGTTTGAATTTGCGGCAGTTGTCGTTTGCCATAGAAAATACGCATGATAAAAAACGTTGCTGGTAAACTACCCCTTCCCCTCAACCGATCTTCACCAAAAACAATAGGTCTTGAGTACTCTACAAATCAGGGCTGTATGCAGAAAATTATTTGATTCTGTTTGAATTTGCGGCTGTTATCGTTTGCCATAGAAAATACCCTTGTTAAAAAAACGTTGTAGGTAAACTACCCCTTTCCCTTAACCGATCTTCACCAAAAACAAAACGTATTGAGAACTCTACAATTTAGGGCTGTATGCAAATAATCTTTTCATTCTGTTTGAATTTGCGGCTGTTATCGTTTGCCATAGGAAATACCCTTGTTAAAACATAAAACGTTACAGGTAAACTACCCCTTTCCCTTAACCGATCTTCACCAAAAACAATAGGTCTTGAGAACTCTACAATTCAGGGCTGTATGCGAAACATTATTTGATTCTGTTTGAATTTGCGGCTGTTATCGTTTGCCAAACAAACAAAATTTCCCTTGCTAAAAAAAAACCGTTGCAGGTAAACTACCCCTTTCCCTCAACCGATCTTCACCAAAAACAATAGGTCGCGAGAACTCTGCAAAACCGAGCTGTATGCAAAAAATTATTTGATTCTGTTTGAATTTGCGGCAGTTATCGTTTGCCATAGAAAAAAAATCTACAGACAGACAGACAGACAGACAGACAGACACACAGACAGACACACAGACACTTTTCGGAAAACGACTTTTTTTCATGTTTTGAGTGTAGTATAATCAGAATCTGCAATAATCTCGAACACGATTTTTTTTGCCATCACCATACTTCCATTCCTTAAGGAATATGGAAGTAAAATTACCCTTGATAAAAAACCGTTGTCGGTAAACTACCCCTTTCCCTTAACCGATCTTCACCAAAAACGACAGGTCTTGATAACTCTGCAATTCAGGGTTGTATGTAAAATATTATATGATTTTGTTTGAATTTGCGGCTGTTATCGTTTGCCATACAAAATACCCTTGATAAAACAAAAACGTGGCAGGTAAACTACCCCTTTCCCTCAAACGATCTTCACCAAAAACAGTAGGTCTTTAGTACTCAAGAAATCAGGGCTGTATGCAAAAACTTATTTGATTCTGTTTGAATTTGCAGCTATTATCGTTTGCCATAGAAAATACCCTTTTAAAACATAAAACGTTGCTGGTAAACTACCCCTTTCCCTTAACCGATCTTCACCAAACACCATAGGTCTTGAGAACTCTACAATTTAGGGCTGTATGCGAAACATTATTTGATTCTGTTTGAATTTGCGGCTGTTATCGTTTGCCAAACAAACAAAGTTACCCTTGATAAAAAAAACCGTTGCAGGTAAACTACCCCTTTCCCTTAACCGATCTTCACCAAAAACAACAGGTCGCGAGTACTCTACAAATCAGGGCTGTATGCAAGAAATTGTTTGATTCTGTTTGAATTTGCGGCTGTTATCGTTTGCCATAGAAAAAAAATCTACAGACACAGACAGACACACACACAGACACTTTTCGAAAAACGACTTTTTTTCATGTTTTGAGTGTAGTACAATCAGAATCTGCAATAATCTCGAACACGATTTTTTTTGCCATCACCATTCTTCCATTTCCTTAAGGAACATGGAAGTAAAAATACATAAATGAAAAAACTACAATTTTATTGCCTGGCAACAAAATTATTTTATTTTTAACAATTACCATTGTTTGAAAAAGTTTAAATGAATTTTCAAGTTCTTTACTCTTGTTAAAACGTAAAAGGTTGCAGGTAAACTACCCCTTCCCCTTAACCGATCTTCACCAAAATCAAAATTCCTAGAGTACTCTACAAATCAGGGCTGTATGCAAAAAATTATTTGATTCTGTTTGAATTTGCGGCTGTTATCGTTTGCCATAGAAAATACCCTTGTTAAAAAAACGTTGCTGGTAAACTACCCCTTTCCCTTAACCGATCTTCACCAAAATCAATAGGTCTTGAGAACTCTACAATTTAGGGCTGTATGCAAATAATCTTTTGATTCTGTTTGAATTTGCGGGTGTTATCGTTTGCCATAAGAAATACCCTTGTTAAAACATAAAACGTTACAGGTAAACTACCCCTTTCCCTTAACCGATCTTCACCAAAAACAATAGGTCTTGAGAACTCTACAATTCAGTGCTGTATACGAAACATTATTTGATTCTGTTTGAATTTGCGGCTGTTATCGTTTGCCAAAAAAAAAATTTCCCTTGATAAAAAAAAAACCGTTGCCGGTAAACTACCCCTTTCCCTCAACCGATCTTCACCAAAAACAATAGGTCTTGAGAACTCTACAATTCAGGGCTGTATACGAAACATTATTTGATTCTGTTTGAATTTGCGGCAGTTATCGTTTGCTATAGAAAAAATATCGGTATGGAGAACCATACATGACTTCCATATTCTAAGATTTATATTTAAAATCATTTTCGAAATGAAATATTACCATAGAAACTACTTCTTTCTACTTACTGCTTCAGCCATAACCACAGTACTGTGGTCACTAACGTATACCACCTCACGTTATCGCACTCGATTTTCACTGATGATGGAAGTCGATGGCATTGCCGAAATGTCTGGTTTTGTAGAAAACATTGGACTACGGCCAAATATCCCGGGAAGGAATTTTAACAAAAACTACTTCTTTTTTGCCGATAACGTTGTACACATATATATCAGTGGCGAAGTTACATGGAGGCAATTGAGGCAATGCCTACCCTAAAAAATTCTGTAGAATAAAAATTATAAATACGTATGAACTACATAACGTAAAGATTATACATTGTTACTGCGACTGTCAAATTTATTAAACCGAAACGTGCTTTATTGAGCGACCGCTAGATGGTGACAGGTGAGATTCGGCATAGTTCGTTTAAAGCGAATGAGGCAACCTGAACTTGCCTCAGCGTTTTTTGTATACATCGTATGTAAGCAATGTAGTGGTGTGATAGGGAAGTGTAGGGAGGGGGGATTGTCCGCGCTGTACACATAGAGCGTTGAGGCATGCCTCACTTCTGTGGTCCAAACAGTTAAGTTAAAGCGCCTGTGTTGTTTCTAAGTGTTTATTTTATGCGGTTATTAAAAGTGTCACTGTTATTCCGCTGAACTAACAGATGATCAAGATTGTTATTTGAATTATTTGTAATATTAAACATATATATAGAAACTAATCAAGTTTAAAAATTTGAAGTTCAATCAGTTGTATTATTGTGTATGACTAATACAAGGATTGTTCAATAGACACACGTATAGAGCTGTAATGCATTTTTTATTCAACGATTTTAAAAGAAGTCTCCAATAACATTAAGACATGAGTTCCACTGTTGCGCTAACCTGTAGATTCCCTGCTAGTAAAATTCTTACGGCTGTTTGTGGAACCATTCGGTTACAGCAAACTCTACCTCAGCGTCCGATTTGACCCACGTCCTTTTAGTGATTCCTTAAAAAGAATTTAAGATAAGATTTTTGCCTACCCATTCATTAACTACTAGCTTCGCCAGTAAGCAAATTGATGTCCATTTTTTCGGCTTGCACGCGTTATGTTGGTGTGGGTTTCGGCACTTTCCATTTAAAAAGCGTGCAAACGTAAGAAAATAAACATGAGTGAGGCCAGAAATAACGTAAATTGTGTGTGTGTGTGTGTGTGTGTGTGTGTGTGTGTGTGTGTGTGTGTGTGTGTGTGTTTGTGTCTTACCTGCCTTTTTATTGCCGTATTAAATGAAAACTATTATATTACATTAAAATGAAAAAATTATAATTTTATTGCCTGGCAACAAAATTATTTTATTTTTAACAATTACCATTGTTTCAAAAAGTTTAAATAAATTTTCAAGTACTTTACTCTTGTTAAAACGTAAAAGGTTGCAGGTAAACTACCCCTTCCCCTTAACCGATCTTCACCAAAATCGAAAATCCTTGAGACCTCTACAATTCAGGGACGTATGCAAAAAATTATTTGATTCTGTTTGAATTTGCGGCTGTTATCGTTTGCCATAGAAAATACGCTTGATAAAAAAACGTTGCCGGTAAACTACCCCTTCCCCTTAACCGATCTTCACCAAAAACAATAGATCTTGAGTACTCTACAAATCAGGGCTGTATGCAAAACATTATTTGATTCTGTTTGAATTTGCGGCTGTTATCGTTTGCCATAGAAAATACCCTTGTTAAAAAAACGTTGCAGGTAAACTACCCCTTTCCCTCAACCGATCTTCACCAAAAACTATAGGTCTTGAGAACTCTACAATTTAGGGCTGTATGCAAATAATCTTTTGATTCTGTTTGAATTTGCGGCTGTTATCGTTTGCCATAGGAAATACCCTTGTTAAAACATAAAACGTTACAGGTAAACTACCCCTTTCCCTTAACCGATCTTCACCAAAACAATAGGTCTTGAGAACTCTACAATTCAGGGCTGTATACGAAACATTATTTAATTCTGTTTGAATTTGCGGCTGTTATCGTTTGCCAAAAAAAAAATATCGGTATGGAGAACCATACATGACTTCCATATTCTAAGATTTATATTTAAAATCATTTTCAGCCAAACAGCCAGGCTGTGTCTTACCTGCCTTTTTATTGCTGTATTAAATGAAAAATATTATATTACATTAAAATGAAAAAATTATAATTTTATTGCCTGGCAACAAAATTATTTTATTTTTAACAATTACCATTGTTTCAAAAAGTTTAAATAAATTTTCAAGTACTTTACTCTTGTTAAAACGTAAAAGGTTGCAGGTAAACTACCCCTTCCCCTTAACCGATCTTCACCAAAATCGAAAGTCATTGAGACCTCTACAATTCAGGGACGTATGCAAAAAATTATTTGATTCTGTTTGAATTTGCGGCTGTTACCGTTCGTCATATAAAATACGCTTGATAAAAAAACGTTGCAGGTAAACTACCCCTTCCCCTTAACCGATCTTCACCAAAAACAATAGGTCTTGAGTACTCTACAAATCAGGGCTGTATGCAAAACATTATTTGATTCTGTTTGAATTTGCGGCTGTTATCGTTTGCCATAGAAAATACCCTTGATAAAAAAACGCTGCAGGTAAACTACCCCTTTCCCTTAACCGATCTTCACCAAAAACAATAGGTCTTGAGAACTCTGCAATTTAGGGCTGTACACAAATAATCTTTTGATTCTGTTTGAATTTGCGGCTGTTATCGTTTGCCATAGGAAATACCCTTGTTAAAACATAAAACGTTACAGGTAAACTACCCCTTTCCCTTAACCGATCTTCACCAAACACCATAGGTCTTGAGAACTCTACAATTCAGGGCTGTATACGAAACATTATTTGATTCTGTTTGAATTTGCGGCTGTTATCGTTTGCCAAAAAAAAAAAATTCCCTTGATAAAAAAAAACCGTTGATGGTAAACTACCCCTTCCCCTCAACCGATCTTCACCAAAAACAATAGGTCGTGAGTACTCTACAAATCAGGGCTGTATGCTAAAAATTATTTGATTCTGTTTGAATTTGCGGCAGTTATCGTTTGCCATAGAAAAAAAATCTACACACACACACACACACACACACACACACACACACACACACACACACACACACACACACATTTCGGAAAACGACTTTTTTTCATGTTTTGAGTGTAGTAGAATCAGAATCTGCAATAATCTCGAACACGATTTTTTTTGCCATCACCATACTTCCATTCCTTAAGGAATATGGAAGTAAAATTTCCCTTGATAAAAAAAAACCGTTGCAGGTAAACTACCCCTTTCCCTCAACCGATCTTCACCAAAAACAATAGGTCGTGAGTACCTACAAATCATGGCTGTATGCAAAAAATTATTTGATTCTGTTTGAATTTGCGGCAGTTATCGTTTGCCATAGAAAAAAAATCTACAGACAGACAGACAGACACACACACAGACACTTTTCGGAAAACGACTTTTTTTCATGTTTGAGTGTAGTACAATCAGAATCTGCAATATTCTTGAACACGATTTTTTTTTGCCATCACCATACTTCCATTCCTTAAGGAATATGGAAGTAAAAAAAATAATTTTGTTGCCAGGCAATAAAATTATAATTTTTTCATTTTAATGTAAATCTGTACATAGTATAAAGTAAAGTCGGTCCGTTTTCTCTCTGTGTTTGACATCGCTAATCTCAGGAAGTACTGAACGGATTTTATTCAAGTTTTCGCCAATAGATAGTGTCTATCGAGGAACATTTATGTGTATAATTAATACATATATGGAGAGCCTGTCCAAGGCATTGTTTAAGTGTAAGCGGGTAAATTTTTGGCGCCCCCCTTCCGTCTTCAATATAGTGTGTAAAAAATGCAGGACTAATAATTGTTATTGTTTGCTGTTTTTAGGATGGTGGAGGATAGTATTGTCATTAAAAACAAACACAGCTTACACAGCTTTGTACCTTGACATTCTTTATTAAACAGGTCTAACTTGACAAACAGTGTAGTTTGTTATACAACTGTTTTGAATCTTTTTTAATTACTGTAAAACTACTTGTTATTAAATTCTGGAAAAATTTTTAACACAGATTTATTTTAAACAAGAAAGTCAATCGTTACATAAGTTTTTTCCAAGACTACAAGCTATATTTCAGCTGGAGAGTAATTTCCTACAGGTCTATTACACTTTTTAACAATTTCTACTAAAACAATGAAATTAAACTACAAGGAAATTTTCCTGGCTTTCATTTTAGCAAAGTTTTTGATGATTAAATCTGTATCAATGTCTTCAAGAATTTCGTTTTCAATGGCCATCAAAGCCAGTCCACTTAAACGTTCTTGACTAATGGTAGATCTTAAATAAGTTTGTATTATTTTCAATTTTGAAAAACTTCTTTCACCACTGGCAACGGTCACTGGAAGAGTCAGAAGTATTCTTAAACTTACGAAAACATTGGGAAATATATCTACAAAGCAATTTTTCGTTATGAAACTTAAGGCTTCCGTTGGAGAGCTTCCATAGGGTAACATGTGTGCGAGTATCTGAAGCTCGTTAAAGAGGTCTTTTCCATCAACATCTTGATCCTCTCCAACAGTTAGTGTAGTTTGAAGATTTGTACATACTGTCTTCAACTTCTCTTGTTTCCACGTCCTGAGAGAATTAATGTTATACAGAAATTCAAAAACATTGCTATGGTTTTCCATGAGCTCAAACCTTTCTTTTAGAGATGCTATTGCTGTGTCAAGTATAACATTAAAAAAGTTCACTTTAAACGATTTTTTGCTATCCAAGTTCACTATAGGTTGACCGTCACTTTCATAAGAGAACTGCCTTTTTACTTTTCTTGGGCGAACTTGGACTTCTTTCTCAAAGTCAGCGATGACTCCAGTTTTCTCTGCGAGCTCCTTAGCATCTGTAATTACACTATTGAACCCATCATCAGATCTCATGTTTTCAAGAAAACTTTGAATACTTTTGATAAGACCCATTGAACTTTGTAAGTCAGATGTGACGTTTTGTAAAACCTTGCTCACCATATTTATTTTGAACAGTACTTCATGCCAAGTAACAACACAGCAAAGAAACTTAAAACTCTGTAGTTTTTTGGCAATTCCCAAAGCTGAATTTCTGCCAAAGGTGTCAAGCTTTTGGTCTTGCGAGGCTTCATACACAGCATCGTACACTTTGTCAATGTGATATCTGAGGGGCAACAAAGCGTTAATCCTACTCTCCCAGCGAGTATTACTCAGAGGTTTTACTGTCAAAGCTGATACGTTTTCTGTTAATATACTCCATCTATATGTAGAAGCAGAAAAGAAGTTAAACACTTCTTACACAATGCTAAAAAAGTATACTGCAATCGGGCATGACAGCGCTGCATCATTAACCACTAAGTTGAGTGAATGGCTTCCACAAGGCACAAAAAATGCCCGTGAATTTAAGTCAAGTAACCTCCTATGCACTCCAACATGCTTGCCTTTCATGTTGGAGCCATTATCGTAACCTTGGCCTCTCATGTTCTTCAATGGGATGTTGAGTCTTGACAACTCATTTAACAAACACTGTGTGAGTCCTTCACCTGTAGAGTCATTAATGGGCACAAAACCTAAAAAATGTTCTTTTATGGACGCTTCTGCATTCTCATTTACCTGAACAAATCTTACAACCATCGTCATCTGCTCAGTGTGACTGACATCTGGTGTACAGTCCAGTATGATAGAATAATATGTTGCTTTGCTTAGTTTATTTAAAATATGGTCTTGAATTTTAGAGGAAAGGAGACTGATGAATTCATTTTGTACTCTTTTACTTAAATAATGTACTTGTGTTTCTTCAGATGATACTCTTCTAACATGCTCAGCCATAACTACATCAAATTTAGCAGTGTACTCGACTAGTTTAAGAAAATTACCATTATTACTCATGAAAAGAGTATCATTCATTCCTCTAAATGACAACCCTTGGGTGCCGAGAAATTGAACAATGCACAACAATCTTTTGAGTACTTGATTCCAGTGTTCTGTTTCTGCTTGTATTAATCTTTCATTTTCCTTGTCAATTGTTTTATCTAAACGTAAACGTAAGCACAGTTCTCGCCAGGATTGATAATTCTTTATGTGGTTTGGAGATTTCTCATGACTACTCAAAATCTTTGACAAATTCTGCCAGGCTGAATACCCTTTATCTCCAGCAAGAGATGAATCTAAATTTCCAAAAAGTTTGCAGACAAAACAAAATACAGATTTTTTTGATATAGAATACATCAGCCACATACTTTGGACTTGTTCCCCATTACAAAGATTTCTTATATAATGAGTTGGAGAAAATTTCCTACCTTTAGAGTCAAGGGGAAAGTTTATGTCTTTTACTTGTATTGGACCTCGCTAAACAAGCAACTTCCGAACATTACTGGTGATTTTAGATGGCCACTCTCCGCAGTCGGTTGATAGTGGCGAGGACTTGTCTCTCAATACTTCCTGTAAAAAAATAATGATTAAAGCACTTCTGTTGGGCAAATAAGATTAATTCAGTATTCAATACAAAAATTGAATTATACTACAATCTAATATACTACAAAGTTATTATTTTGCAACCAGTATACTTTGATATAAATAGTCATAAAAATTAAAATATTTCTGATTGAAATACAGACTTCAGGAAAAGAAACCTAAAGACTTGTTTGTTGGATTTTTGTTAGTAGTATTTTAAAATATTTTTTAGCTGTCTCTTCGATTACCCCGTGTTGAGGTATGGGTAAAAATAATTAATAATTTAAGTACAGGAGCAAACACACGCTTTATTGAAGAACAGTTTAGTAGCAAGTATACATACAACGGACACACGAAATATACATTACAAAAACAGATTTAAAACTGAACTAACTGGTCGAGTGCATCTCTGTTTATATAGAAAAAAGCTTCCAGATTTTTCCTTTTATTTAAAACTTCCAGAACATTACTTTTGTAGACTTCTCACAGTAAACAAGCATGTGTGTGGGCTGAGGCCCCGCCCAGGTGCTAGACCTCCCACCGCACAATACAAACTTTCACTCTACAATAACAGGTATACTTACTTAAAATTGAATGCAGAGTTTTCTAGTATATTCTCAACACCCTCCCTAAAACTCTACATTCTCACAATCACATTAATTTTTAAAAAATTCATTTTTACTCTTAAGTCAAGTTTAGATCTTAAATAAACAAATTTTGGTTTTGACAAAGCTTTCGTAAGTATATCAGCAACTTGTTCATCACTTTTAACATAATGTACATCAATTTCTCCATTTTGAAAACAATCACGTACATAATTATATTTCACATCAATATGTTTTGTCCTTTGATGGAATTCAGGATTACTTATAAGTTTTAATGCACTCATATTATCTATATATAAATCATATTTATCAGTCTTACAATCGCATTCATTAAATAACTTCTTTAACCACATTATTTCAGTTGTTGCTAATGCTGCACTTTCAAATTCTGACTCGGTTGTTGATAATGATACAGATTGTTGCTTCTTACTTCGCCAAATAATTGCAGCATTTGCATACATACAAGCTACGCCAGAAGTTGATTTACGTGTAACTGTATCGCTAGCATAATCAGCATCACTATAAGCTTTAAAGTTGCCATCCTTACAATATAGTAATCCAAAATCAATCGTACCTTTTAGATAACGTAAAATTCGTTTAGCAATTGACCAATGAGCTACACTTGGTTTGTCTAAAACTCTAGATACAACATTTACAGCAAAACTTATGTCCGGACGACTTACAATTTGCAAAAACATCAAATTGCCGACAGCTTCACGATAAGGTACATTACTTACAATAGTTTTTGATAAATATTCATCATGATTACAATCAATTGGCGTGGATACAATATTAGCTTCTGACATATTAAACTTTTCTAAGATTTTGTTAATATAAGTACTTTGATGAATGAAAACAGACCCATCATTCAATCTACAAATTTCCATTCCAAGATAATTAGTAACTTCTTTAGTACTAGTAATTTTAAATTTTTTACTCAAATCATTCAACAATTTATCAATCAAACTTTCATTTGAAGCTGCAATAAGTCCATCATCAACATAAATTGCTAACAAGATCTTATTATTATTATTGTTATATATGTATAAACATGGGTCACCCGTACTTTGACAAAAATCTAAATTTACAAGAAAATTAGTGAAGTGCTCAGTCCAGCATCTTGGTACTTGTTTTAAGCTGTATAAACTTTTCATTAATTTACATACGCGTGAGCTTCCATCATCAAAACCTTCAGGTTGTTTCATATATATATCTTCCTTTAAGTCACCGTATAAAAAAGCCGTTTTTATATCAAATTTACCGATATGTAAATTTTCACGAGCAGAAATACTAAGTATCAATCTTATTGTATCAAAGCGAACAACCGGACTAAAAGTTTCTTTATAATCTATATCTTTCTGTTGCGAATAACCTTTAATAACCAACCGCGCTTTATAACGTTCTGTACCATCTGGATTGAGCTTCTTCACAAAAACCCAACGATTGTTAATCACCTTTTTATTTTTTGGCTTTTCTACTAATACCCATGTCTTATTTTCATACAAAGAGTTCATTTCGTCCTGCATTGCAGCTTGCCAACTATCTTTTTCTTTACTTGTAATTGCTTCGTTATAATTAGATGGTAACTTTTCAGCAATAAACGTGATCGGACATCCATAATATTCTGTAGGTTTTAATTTTGTTCTATCGCGCAATTGTCGTCCAGTTTGATTGTTATCGCTATTTGAAGATTGTAAAGGTTCTCTTTCTTCAAACTCATTTGATTCATTTTTAAGTAAAAGTTCATTATTTTTAGGAGTTATAATTTCATTTTCTTCAGTTTCTTTATTATTATTGTTCAAAGAATTCAAAATAATTGAATCAGCTAATACTCTTTCAGGTTTAAAAAGTACATCTCTACTTATAATGACATCTCGCACTTCCGGAACATATACACGATAACCTTTACAATCCTCATGATATCCGACCAGATAACCTCTCATCAATTTTTTATCAAGTTTCTTACGCTTTTCTTTTGATATATGTACATAACACATGGTTCCAGATATTTTAAATCTATCAAGAGTAGCTGTTTTTCCATTCCATAACTCATAAGGAGTTTTATTATTTTGTTTTGTTGGGCCTGTTCTATTAATTACATGTACAGCAGTATTCATTGCTTCTGCCCATAAGAATAGAGGTAAGTTTGAATTTGAATATAACATTGATCGAGCAGCCTCTACAATGATTCGGTTATCGCGCTCTGCAATTGAATTTTGTTCGGGCGTATATGGAACATTAATCGAATATTTTATACCTTTACTATGTAAAAAAGAGATCACAGCTTTATTATCGTATTCTTTACCACCATCAAAATGAATTTCTTTAATATTTGTTGCAAATTGATTCTCAACCCCGATACAAAATGGTTTTAGTTTTCCTATTACTTCAGATTTTTCTCGAATAAAATGAATTTCTCTATAACTTGAAAAATCGTCTTTAAAAGAAAAGAAATATAACTTTCTACCGAGAGACTCTACTTCCATAGGACCACAAATGTCAGTATAAATTATTTCGCGAGTTTTAGTGGCACGATCGATGTTTTTGTGAAAAGGCAATCTATGATTTTTGCCATAAGCGCAACCTTCACAAAAGAAATTTTCATCCGTAAATTTTATATTTAGATTTTTCAAAAAATTCTTCACATGTTTTACATTTTGATGGCAAAGTCTTTCGTGCCATAATTGTAAAACATTACCGTTGGCAGTGCTCGATCTACTCTTTTGTTCTACCACGTTACATTCTTTTGGAATTAAAGTTTGAATGTCTAATTTTAGCAAACTACCAGGCTCATATTCGGAACCAGTTACAAGAATTTCATTACCATGCTTTAAAGTTCATCTCGTAGCATTATGTGTTATTTCATAATCTATACCCCTTTTACCCGCATATTTAACAGAAAACAGATTATACATTGAATCAGGAACATATAATACATTATAGATAGTACCTTCTACTCGTTCACTATTTTTATAAGTTTCAAAGTCAATATTACCTTTACCGTATGCAGACATTGTCATACCGTTGCCCATTCTTACACTGACTGGTGTTGTATATTCTTCGAACGTTGAAAACCATTCTCGATGCTTCGACATATGATCCGTCGCACCCGAATCCACAATCCAGAGATCATCCCGATTGCCACAGCTGCCTTTGTCACCTATTAGTGCTATCCTCGGTGTTGATTTCTTCTGTCCAGAAGACGAGTTACTTCTTTCTTGATTATTCGACCATCTTCGCTGTCCATTATTCTTATTCATGAAGCAATTGTTACTTTTATGACCTTTTCTTTTGCACGTATAACACCTGAAGCAGTCCCTTTTTAAATGACCTTGTCTTCGACAATTATAACACTGCTCTTGTTTCAAATTATTCTTCTCATATTTATAAGAGTCATTCTTCTGTTCTTTATGACCGATTTTCAGATTAGCTAGCAACGCTGTCGTCTCTTCGTGTACTTCCTTTTGCTCTTGTAATCTAAATTCTTCTGCCATCAAGCGCTCAGTCAAATTTTCGAGATTCTTCTTATCGTCAGATACCGAATCCCAAGCACTGTGAAAATGATTAAACTTTTGTGGCAAAGATGTTAAAACACGAGTCATCACCATAGTCTTTTCAATTTTTCCCCCGAGATTTTTCATTTTTCTAGCCAACTGTTCTATTTTTGAAATATTATACGTACACTTTCACTCTCTGTCCACTTAAACTCAAAAAATTGTTTTTGAATCATCGACAGATTTTCATCAGATTTTAGATCATATGCTGTATTCAATTTGTCCCACATCTCCTTGGCAGTAGAACAACCCATTATAAGTTCGAGAGGCTTTCTCTCCACTGTTGTAACAATTAACTTTCTGGCAATTTTGTCCGCCTTCTTGAACTTTTCCAACAACGCGTCACGATCTTCTGCACCTGCAGCTGGCTCGGCTAATCTTCCTTCGCAAATATCCAGCACATCATCATCCTCTTCCATCAATGTGCGTACTACGAAGCGCCATTGATGCCAATTATCTTTGTCTCGAAGTTTTTCAATTTTTATATTCGGTTCCATGTTTGCACAAATATTTTATACTTGCACTCCAATTACGCACTGCACTCCGATTTTAAAATGCCACTGGGCCCATAACCTGTTGAGGTATGGGTAAAAATAATTAATAATTTAAGTACAGGAGCAAACACACGCTTTATTGAAGAACAGTTTAGTAGCAAGTATACATACAACGGACACACGAAATACACATTACAAAAACAGATTTAAAACTGAACTAACTGGTCGAGTGCATCTCTGTTTATATAGAAAAAAGCTTCCAGATTTTTCCTTTTATTTAAAACTTCCAGAACATTACTTTTGTAGACTTCCCACAGTAAACAAGCATGTGTGTGGGCTGAGGCCCCGCCCAGGTAGCTAGACCTCCCACCGCACAATACAAACTTTCACTCTACAATAACAGGTATACTTACTTAAAATTGAATGCAGAGTTTTCTAGTATATTCTCAACATCCCGAAACGTCGAAATATTCATAGCTTCATTTTTGTCAATCTACAATTAAGAAACGTTTGCTCCTCCACTTCTTTATAACGAAAAAAATACCCTTTGATTCTCTTAGTTTACCTACTTGCCTCTCTTCAGTAAAATGACATCACAGTTCTCTTCAGAAAAATTTTATCCGCGTACCATTTCGGCGAAAAACTCCGAATTTTGAGAATTGGACGGACGGAAGATAGGGTAGAGACCACAATGATGGCCACGTCTATGAAGGTGGTCACTTGTGAGTATTTCGTTAATTAAAAAAATATCGAATAGAGTTAGAAACTCGAAAGTTTCATAAGTATGTTCTGCTACCTATTTGCTCGTATTACGCAAAAAAAGTTTTTGAGATATTCTTATTTTAAAAGAAATAACACTTTTTTTAGTAGCAAGCAGCTCTAAAACTGCATTTTCTTAGTTTGGATACTAAGGAAACCTGGTAAGTAATTTGTGAAATTTATTGAAATAAGCAGTGCTATGATAGTAAATATGTTTTCGTGTACATAATGGTGCATACTTTTTCGTGTACAATACTATAGTGTACGACTCTTATGTGCACAAACCATACCATGCCGACGTTACAAAGAGTACAGTAACTCTTTAAATTAACCAGAACAAAAAATTTTACACAATTTTTATATATTAGTATAGATAATTTTTTTTAGTTGTAAGCTTCGTTTAAAAAAAAACATTAAAACAATATTATCTTGATTAAAATTAATTTTATTTAAGCTTACCTCATCAATATTTTGGGAAGGTCCATTTGAATTTTCCGTTTTCTCCGTAGATTCAGAGGGTTCCAGGAAAGATGTAGATGTGACATCATGACAATATTCACTAGCTGTTTTTTCATTTTCGTTATCGGGGTCAACTGATTCTTCATTCAAATCCGCTGATTTTGACAACTTATTGTTTGTTAAACTTTTACGGTCTAATTTTATTGGAGTAGATGGAGCCGAAAAAAACTTTTTTAACGATTCAGCTTGTTTTTCATCTGCCTTCGAGTGTAGAAGCTTTCTTTTTCGATAATATGCACCGGAATGTTTCTTGTCGTCAGCCATTCTTTTATTTTAACGAAAAGACTGTTCAAAACGAACTGATATCGTACTGACGGTATGAATGAAGGCAATTTCACAGATGCCGGCGAACAAACAGGTTAGATTACGCGCAGCTAGACGTGACAGGGCGTTTGGCGCCTATGTGTCAATGTATGGGCGAGTCCATTTACATGCATTTTAAATCGCGCCTTCGGCGCCCTTGACTATGCGGCGCTCTCAGCGGCTGCTTACTTTGCTTACCCCTCGGACCGGCTCTGCATATATGTTGTACATTAGCTTAGCTATCACGGTTTATGTCAAGTAAGTGGTATAGTTTACATCTTATATATAAAAATGAATGTTTCTTTGTTTGTCCCGTATGCGTTCCTATACCATTCATCCGATTGCGATGAAACTTCGGTGACTTGTTGTGCGCACGTCCGCGAAGGTTTCTTCCACATCTCCTCCTAAATCACTGTACCGATTTCAACCAAACTTGGCACAAATATTTTACGCAACGGGAGAACCAACATAGGATAGGTGTTTTTTTGATGGGGTTCTTTGGGGTCTTCCACATCGCCTCCTAAACCACTGGACCGATTTCAACCAAACTTGGCACAAATATTTTACGCAAAGGGAGAACCAACATAGGACAAGTGTTTTTTTCGATATGATCCTTTGGGGGGTCCTTTGGGGTCTTCCACGTCTCCACCTAAACCATTGGACCGATTTCAACCAAACTTGGCACAAATATTTTACGCAACGGGGGAACCAACATAGGACAGGTGTTTTTTTCGATACGATCCTCTGGGGGGTCCTTTGCGGTCTTAAAAAACTATTAGATCTGGTTACTATGGCAACCCAATAGAATAGATTCTGTTCTAAATATATTATCGCATTAAATTGAAGACCACACGAACGAAGTTGTGGGCAACAGCTATTTATTTTTAAGAAGCCTACTTTAATTAAACTTTATTAATTAACAGAACATTTTCATTATGTACAACGTGAAACTCCGTAGCGAAGCACGGGTATTCTGCTAGTCATGTATAAGAGAAAATATATCGTGCGTGGCAGGCAAGCATATCTCAGTTATGTACTATTTACGTTTCCATTTTATTATTATCACTACCGCAATAAAAAGGCAGGAAACACACACACACACACACACACACACACAATTCGCGTTATTTCTGGCCTCATTCATGTTTATTTTCTTACATTTGCACTGTTTTTAAATGGAAAGTGCCGAACCCATACCAACATAACGCATGCAAGCCGAAAAAGTGTCCAGCGTGGATAGCGATTTGCTTCCTGTGGATCGCTGGGCAGTGTAACTGCACGTGTTTACAGAGGAACGATTCATAGACAGACTTTTCGTCTTTAGGGAATGAACCCTCTGCAAGATGCTGAGGGTCCATGAGTGACTTTGGAGCGCTCCTTCTTTTCCGCGTGTTTGTTCTGTGAAACGTACACTGTAGATTCGTAGATTTATTCTAAGCAACGCTCAATAGGAAATGTTGAAAATTTTTGTCCGCGGTGAAACCTCATACACACTAAACCTGCTCTGATGTTTTAATTACAGACATCATAATATTAAAACTTTGGAAAGTTGAGCACTACTTAATGGAGATCAATCATTAACTTATACAAGCCATTAATTTTATGCATATTTTTTATATATATGTGTACAACGTTATCGGCAACAAAGAAGTAGTTTTTGTTAAAATTCCTTCCCGGGATATTTGGCCGTAGTCCAATGTTTTCTACAATACCAGACGTTTCGCCAATGCCATTGACTTCCATCATCAGTGAAAATCGAGTGCGATAACGTGAGGTGGTATATGTTAGTGACCACAGTACTGTGGTTAAGGCTGAAGCAGTAAGTAGAAAGAAGTAGTTTCTATGGTAATATTTCATTTCGAAAATGATTTTAAAAATAAATCTTAGAATATGGAAGTCATGTATGGTTCTCCATACCGATATTTTTAATTTCAATTCATCAAATTTGTAATTCCAACTTGATCTAAAATTGTCCCTACCATATACGAGACAGAATGTTACATTGTAGATTATTAAAAGCAAGCGAAAGTCTATCCTATGGCAATTTAGTTTTCTTTAAGGGTACGGTTACATGAGCGTGTTTTCCCGTCCGTTTGTGTGCAGTTGGGAAACGCATTGAATTTAACCATTACCCCCTGTATAGACAGAATATACAGAGAGTAATAATTTAACACAGAGGCGGCAATGAAATTGGTCACACGGACGTGGAAAAAACGCATGAGTCGTCTGCTATGTTTTCAAAGTCTCCCGCATCGAACGCAATCTGCTGCGTTTTTAGTCCGTTTTTAACACGCATGAGGGTGGTCACACGGACTGTTCAAAGATGCCGGACTATTCACATTTGTTCTACCTATCGGATGATAATTCAAGACCTGCCTTAGAATCCTTTATTTCTGCATTTTGGATACATGTTCTTTCCATCTCTCTTTATACATTTCTACATATACTGCAACTGATTGAATGTTTAATTCCCATCTGATTTTAACGATGTTTATGCTAATTTATGCAAAATTTAATTATTCAATTAAATTATAAAATGTGACTAGTTAATCTGACTATGCAAATATTATTAATCAGTCTAATCACTGAATGTATCCATTACGAATTAGCATAATTAATGAGACTCTATATTTCGTTGTAATTAAACAATATAAGAAAATTTATCAAACAAATCAATTGACGTTAATGTCTTTTGATGTTAAGGTTTGGAACAATAATGAACGTATAAAATATATATATCAAATAGAATGCTTGTTTATTACACATTACTCAAGTTAAATTCCGAATCACATATATAAATCATTACCTGAAAATACATTCAGAAACATATAAAACATAAATCACAATATAAATCTGTCTTCGTTGATGGCTGAAAACATAACATACAACATGACATAGATAAACATACACAAAACATAGATAAATCAAATATTATTCACCCTAAACTAATGCGTTCATTATGTGTCTCAGATGAGTAGCTTTTCTATTCATAATATATTTTATCATTATCATTACTAAATGATTATACAATTTCTCAAAGGTGTTGGTTCTTGGAAAAGAGAAAGAGCAGCAGTATTATTATAATATTAAAATCATGAAGACTTAACTTGACATTTAGAATATCCAATAATCCATCAGTGAAATTTCCTGTTTACTGGCGACTCCATGTGTGGTCGCTCCGTCGATTGGATGTTTTCACTATCACTTTGAAACTCGTGATGAGAATTCACTCGTGGCGTACGTGGTGTGGTGTTGGTGTAACCCGTCTTTACTAAGAGTTTATAGAGTTCTGTGAAGTGTAGATACAACCATCATTTTTCAAATTTTTTTGAATGTATGTAAATATAAACAGGGGTTTATAAATTAAATTGTAATGATTGTCACCAATTCTACATCGGCCAGATGGGAAGATCTTTTTCCTTCAGATTTTCAGAACATTTAAAAGCCCTCACCACAAACTACATACATTCCACATTTGCCACACATTTACATAACAAAAACCACAGTTACACAAACATAGAACACAACATGGAAATATTACACTACTTACCTAAAAGTAGAAAACTAAACACAGCTGAACAATTTGAAATATACAGATATCACACACTACAACAAAACAACATATTAAATGAACAATTACATTATAAATCACATACACTATTCGATACACTGATTCAAACACACAATTTGAACCTCAGTGCCAATCCCTTCCCACCATCAACCCCCACCACACACACATATAGTCCATAACGGTTATTCTGTAAAACGACATTCAGTATTTACTCCCACTGAGGAAGAGGCACATCACCTTGAAACGTTTGGGGAAGTGATAACGAATACCAAGTTCATACGTGAAAGTTTGTATATATATATATACATATATATATATATATACATATATATATTAATAAGTAAATCTCTCTCTCTCTCCTATGGCGCTACAGCCCAAGTCGGGCCCTGGCCTCCACCAATCTCCGCCTCCAATCCACTCTATCCACTGCAACCCTCCTCCAGTTTCTTATCCCCATGTCTCTCGCGTCCTCTGCAACGCCATCTTCCCACCTGTTCCTCGGTCTACCTCTAGGTCTCGTTCCCTCCCATGTACCCAGCATAGCCCTCTTAGGGTTCCTGCCATCCTCCATTCTCATAACATGTCCAGCCCAACGCAATCTTTGAATTCTTATAAATTTTGAGACTGGTATCTCTTTATATATTTGATACAGTTCGTTGTTGTATCTCAGTCTCCATGAGCCATTTTCTTGTATTGGGCCTATAGTGCATCTGAGGATTTTCCTTTCAAAGGTGTCTACTATGTCGACTGTTTTCTGTGTGATTGCCCATGCCTCACACCCGTAGCATAGCACCGGTCTGATGACAGTCCTATATATTTTCATTTTTGTTTCCCTGTGCACATCCCCAGACCTAAATGATGGCAGCAATGCGAAGTACGCCTTGTTAGCCATGGTGATCCGTCTTTGGATCTCCGGCTCCTCTGATCCAGTCTTTGCTAGATTCACTCCGAGATACGTGAAATTGTCCACCACCTCAATTGTGTCCTCCTCTATCTCGATGTTGTTATGAACCTGGTCCCTTCTTGTTTGGATAAGCATTTTTGTTTTATCCATATTTATGGCTAGCCCAACTTCCTTGGCTTTGTTTTTAAGCTCTATAAATATTTCTTCAGCTGCTGTGATCCGTCTTGACATGATGTTAATGTCATCTGCATATGCGGCTATCTGTACAGTTTTATTTGTTAACAGATTGGAGCTATTTATTGATAAGCCTCTAATTACATATTCCAATGCAATATTAAATAGTGTTGGGGCCAACCCATCTCCCTGCTTTAGTCCCCGTGTAATATTTATGGGTTCAGTTAGTTGGCTATCCACCTTTACTTGGGCTTCAGTCTGCTGCATAGTAACTTGGGTTAATCTTACCAGCTTGCCTGGTATTCCAAATTCATGCATTATGGTGTAGAGTTTGTCTCTATTAATAGAGTCATACGCTTGCCTGAAGTCCACAAAGATCTGGTACACATCAATATCATGTTCCCATCCGCATCTTAGTATCTGTTTTACCGAGAAGAGTTGGTCGATTGTAGACCTTCCAGGTCGGAATCCAGCTTGGTATTCCCGTATTATATTTTCTGTGAGGGGTCTCAGCCTTTGGTTCAAGATGTACGCAAAAACCTTGTAGGAGGTGCACAGCAACGAAATGCCTCTGTAATTTCTACATTGAAGTTTGTATTAATAAGTAAATAAACTGCGCAATACTGAGATAAAGTTTTATAAGACTGAAGTAAAATTGTGTAGAACTGAGTTAATAAACTGAGCACAAAATTTTATGAGACTGAGGGCCTCGCGTACCCTGCAAACGGTTTTTATCAAAAGTTTTCTACCACAATGCAATATTCTGCCTTCCACACCTTCGGTTAATCCTGATAGATTCAAGACTTACCTTGTCCTGGGTCACATGTTCCTTCCACTTTGATGATCTTTGGTTTTCGGCTCTCTGATTTGCTGCCCTGGTTGTCACCATGACAACAGTCCTCTCCACTTACTTCTTCGGAAGATGCTAACCTCTGGTTGGCTGTTGAACATCCTCTGAAGTACACAGCTAAGGACATCGCACTCTTTCTAAGAATATAAAGTAATTGTTCGCCTGTCTGTCAAACCTTTGTTTCGTGAGTTTCCCAAGGTTTGTTGTTACACCCTCGCTAACAATCCATTGCGTCCTGTTCCTTGTTCAACTTCCACCCCGTTTTTTCTACCAATTAATAACTTCTCGCTCACTGTCACTCTGAGTTGCCTCCACGATTTCTCGTCGTAAATATAAGTTGTCACTTTGGTGTTGTTTTCATGCTGTGCGACATGGTCGTATGTATTCACTGGGTATTCGCTGTATTGTCTCTGTACTGTCGAGACTTTTCTGAATCCTTTGTCAGTGAGTATCTCTTTTCTTACGTTCACACGTGTTGGCTTAACCCTACAGCGTCCCTTCGTTACAATTACTGCGTATTTGTGTCACTGGACTCTGCTCTTTGTTCGGTTTGTTATGATGTCGTAAATTTGAGTTGAGTTTGGTCTGTCAAAGTCGATCCCAATTTCCTTTGTTGCGTTAAGTCAAACGTTGTCTTATTGTCTCGTAGCTAGCGTCAGGTTGACGTGTTCTTAATTGCCTTTATTTATTCCTTTGGTTTGGGTTGGTGACCTGACTGTGTGAGAATGCACTGCTCGATCATAAAATTTATAAATTTGAAAATTTTTGATCGCTATAGCATCCCCAAATTGGATTGGATGTTGGGTCCGCAGGAGACAGGAGACAATCTGATCCAATTTCCGCGCCCTGTCCTCATCGTGGACGTCTTCTTTGGAAACAGCCATGGTTGGGTGACCTACTTTCTTTTGTATGGCGTGTATTGATAGATATTCCCTATCTTTTGGTCTTAATTGGGTACAGGAATTTATTGCTATACATCTGAGCAAGAATGAATGTATTTTACATAATATACGTGTGTGAATGAATTGTACAACAGTGTTTCATGACAATAAATGAAGATATACAATAAATACTTATGTCTAATCATTAGACACTTTGTTTTTGGTCTCTTATGCTATATACATACAATATAATGAATGAGATGACGATCTGCTAACATCAAACTCAATTAATCAAATATTATGTTAATCACACTACGATAAACAATATCCTTAATTCATTTCAAGTGTCCCACAGACTACAATTGCTAAACAAAATAAACACTTACATAGAATTATTAATCATCATTATATGTCAACTTGCAATCCATATTATTATCGTTCATACTAATTAATAAGATACATACACAATCTATGAACAACTAAGAATTCATTTTATCCTACTGTAATGTAAATTGTCAACATAGTTCTATAAAATTTTTAAATGATCAACTTCACACTTGAATTGTTGATTCTATGTTACTCGCTTATTCTACGTGTCCATTCATGTGCTTACTTTATCTTCAGCAATTTATTGCTGCATATTTAATCAAAGTTCTGCACTATAAGTGTCTTTTCATTTACGGCACATGTTATCAAGATGCTTTATTGACATTGGTTACTTGATATTTGATTAGTGTTTTTAATTATATATATCATGATCTAAAGAATTACATGAATCTTAAATCATACATGATATTATGTTACACGTTTTTACTCTTTAGATAGTTGGACTGGCTTCGCGGGACAATCACCTAATACATGTGCTTCCCCTCAGCCATCTAACTGTCAACATTACTTCCACATTCCTGCGTAACTTGTACTTCTTCCACTAGCTCATAGTACTTCTAGATTTGTCGAATATTAAATTTTCCTCGCACCTTACTGTTGTCGTCGCAGTCAGAAAGCTCATACATGGCGTCTCCGAGGATTCGGTTAATTCTATACGGTCTGGAAAAAAGTTCAAAGAATTTATCAATCTTCTTCAGTGTAGCGTCAGATTGATAATAAGTTCTTATCAATACTTTGTTGCCGATTGTGAATTTCGTAATCTTCTTGCTTTCATTGCTGCATTTTGCATGTTTTTCTCTCTTTTCTTTAATTTTTACAAATATATTGCTATTAATTTTTCCTTTAATATCAATAACTTCTTTATCTAAGCATTTTTCCCATGCTCGAGTTGGCTTTTTACCTAGGTGTGCTTCATGAGGAGTTATTTCGATTGTCTCATGATACACTTCATTTATGCATGCCTCAATTGTTCTCACATACTGTGACCACTTGGTGTGTTGATCATGTACGAAAATCCGAAATAGATTGCCAAGCTGTCGGTTAATCCTTTTGGCTAGGTTGGCACAAAGATTCCGTATCGCTGTATATTTCGGCTGTATATTTAATTCTTTTAGTCCATTGACCCATTTCTTTGAGGTGAATTGAGTCCCGTTATCTGTCAGAATAGCCTTCGGTGACCCAAATTCCTCGCAGTAAGTCTTCACCCTTCGTAATGTCGTGGTAGTCGTTGCTCTCCGCAGCGTAAACAACTTGACATATTTTGTGAAGTTGTCCGCTATCACAAGTAAATATTTGACACCTCCTGCTCCCATCGGTAGGGGCCCATAGTAGGGCCTAAACTGCGCTGATAAGATCTCCTTTCGCCGCAGGTACTACAGCTCTAGTCCCTCCAAATAACATTTTGTTATTAGCGTCCTTGCACTTCTGGCAATTGTCACACGTTCGAATGTAAGCCTTTACTTTCTTCAACATCTGATCAAATGTAAAGTGCTCTTGCAACATTTTTAGGCACTTTTTTGGTCCCAGATGTCCATACATCCGATGAATCTCCACAATTAAATTATCAAATACATTACTAGGTACGTACAACTTACATTCATTTCGTTGTCGTCTATACAACTTATTACTAATATTTTCGTATATTTTTATAATTTATAAATTTGAAAAGTTTTGATCGCTATATGATGGTTGCATTTTGTTTCCTGTCTCCCCTAACGCAGCCTTTCACTGATATAAGAAACTTCATTTCTGATGATTCCATCTGTCTAAGATCTCTTTTCCTAGATACCCAACATTATGAACCATACATCAATATGGGATCTGCCATCACCTTATAAAATTTTAGTTGCATGTCTTTTAATGTATTATTCTTATGAGTTCTTATAACTGTACCACATATCCTTTTAAATTTATTTATTTTGTTGTTGATGTCTTTGACTTATTTGTAAGAAATGTCACAGCTTAAATTCTAGAATACATGAGGCTTATTCTAAAATAGTGTTGTTGTTAACAATATATTTTCTTATTGGACAGTTGCCAGAAAATCCCATGGTTTTTAATTGTTAACAAAGATATTTTCATATTGTAAAGGGAACTCAGCTGATTCCTGGCAACTGCTGCTACAATATTCCTTTGGATCATCTTGCATCGCCAATTCTAATTACATATCTATACCACTGTAGTGCCTTGTTTTCTAGGATTTGTAAAGTGACATTTTTCTCCTATCTGTCACCATATTTCTACAGTTAGAATTTTACTTTCTCAAGTTAATTGTACAAAATTGTCCCATGCAATCCAATTATGTAGTTTTTTTATCTCTTACACTCATTGTTGTGGGTGTATTTAAGTTGCTCATAAAACAATGTTCTCGAAGCTTCTCTACTTAAGGGTTTTATTCCATATTACCCGTATATATTGCTATAGTAACTTGTGTACAAATATCTGTCATTATCGTTATTTGAATATCTCTGAAACAAACAAACAAAAATACCTTGATAGAAAACTGATCAGATATTTGATTGTATGACAACCTTTAATTTTTTACTATTTTGAATGTTCATCACTTCTTTGTTCACTACTTAATAATTATTAGTATTGTTGATACAACAAAACAAATACATCACACTCACATACTACAACTCTAACACACAGAGAATCGCCAACACTTTCAGAAATACAACTACAAAATAGCATACAGAACCAACAAAACTGTCAAAAGGTACCTCAACGGCTCAAACAAAAACACTGACATATACAAGAAAACAGGAGTTTATAAATTAAAATGCAATGACTGCGACAAATTCTACATAGGCCAGACAGGAAGATCTTTTTCATCCAGATTTTATGAACACACCAAAGCAATCACCAACAATAACATACAATCCACATTTGCCACACACATCCAGACAGAAAACAACAGTTACACCAATATAAAAAACAACCATAAATTTTTACACTTCCTACCCAAAAGTTGTAAACTTAACACCACAGAACAATTTGAAATATACAAACACAACAAAACACAACCCAACAACATACTCAATGACCATTTACAATTCAAATCAAACACACTATTTGACACAGTAATAAACAACACCTACAACAATTCAAACTCCAGCGCCAATCCCCTCCACCTCCACCCACACACAACCTGTTAACTAAAACCGTTATACATAAAATTACCAACAGTTTGCGCATTCTGTATCCAAACTCACTGACGAAGGAGCACACCACTCCGAAACGACGTACGAGTAAATACAACAAGTAAGTTCACAGTGAAAGTACCAACAATACTAATAATTATTTAATTTGTTGTTCTTATCTAAAACAGCAGTGTCACAACCACTACATATATGTACTTGGTTTTCTATAAATTTATCTTAGTATTCATCTTTTAATTTTTTTTATTACTCCATGCCCTCTTCATTCTATACCAAAGATAACCTGATTGTTCATGAAGATAATTGAATATAAACTATTTCCTTGTACAAGTTACCCAGTGCTGTAACTGCCAGGCCTGCAATGCAAGGAGGCCTTCAGCCTAGGGGGACCCATGCAAACATTTCCCTTAATTTTTTAAGAGTGTGTATAAACCATTGAACATAAATAAAATCAAATGTTTCCTTATGTATTTAACATAAAAAACAAATACATATTTTTTGTTTACTGTCATTGTAACAGTACCTAATGATAACTTTGAAGGTATAAATTATTTGGTTAACTTCACAATATTCTGGTTATTCCAGCATGACAACTTCAAATTTGGAGGCCATAAAGGAAAGATGGCCAGCCCAATGGTGGAAACATTTTGGCAGTTATTGACCTTTTGAGTAAGCTTATATACAATCCATTGTTGTAAGAGATAATCAGAGGTCCAAAGAACAGTGAGAAGTATATGAGTTCAAAAATTCAAACTGAACTCGTTCAGCTTTTATCTAAAAAATAAAAAGTACTATTTTGAAACAGATTGAACCTATTCAGTTTTTCTCTGTAATAATGGATACTACACAGAACATTAACAAAAAAAACAAATGAGTAAAATAATTAGATACGTTTCACTTAGTGACGATGAAGTAGGAATCTCCACCAACTTAAAAATTAATGAAAGCTTTTTAGGATTTATAGAAGTGACCAATCAAACTGCCCTAGATTAGAAGAAACGATTCTACACAGTCTTGTGGAGAATATATTCTGTTTGATATCTTATTTTAGTAGTCACCACAGAAATAAGGAGAGAACAATGGCACAAATTAAGTAGGGTAATAAGGGGGCCCCGCAAAGGATTCCTGTGGGGGCCCAGGAAAAAGAGTTATGCTACTGAAGTCGCCCATCTTCCTCACATTCCTATATCACCTTTCTATGCCTGTTCTGTGTACATAGGCGAGATGCCATATTTTTGCTCTAACAAATATGTCTGCATTAACTTAATATCTGTTTTATACTTCTGCCTCTGCTTTATTACGTATTATATTTATCCACTTCTCTCTAATGTTCATTTTTTCATTGCTTTCTGTAGTTGTTTTGTAGGCATGATGGGCTTTTACTAAGTAAATAAATATGTGTGGTGTCCCAAATAATATGTTTACAACATAAACATGCTGTCTTTGATTTGATTTCTTTAAAAACATACAGAAAATACCTATTGTATAATATAGTCACTTTCTAATATTAACTCAGCTATTAGGGACATTTTTATAGAAAATCTATAAAACTTTTCTGATATTAATGTTTAAATATGTAAAGATTTTTACATTTTTAATAATGTGTAATCAGGTGTAAATGATTAATAATTAATAGTATAACTTATAATCTAAAATCAAAATACAGATGAAATTAGAATTAATAAAAATTGTATTTACTCAGTAAATTTACTTCATGATGTATTTGTCTTTTTCCACTTGTAACGTCTTTTCCCCGCGTTACAAATCCAGGGAACCCATCGTAATTAAACTCCGTTAATTAGATGGGCTGCCTACGTTGTAACAGAATGTATCACAAATAATTAATATAACAAATTACTTACTAAGTGTGTAAGGAAACAATGGCAAGGTATACAATTGATTTAAGCACTCCTCATATGTGTGTAACAAGAAGACTTCTCTTTATTTAACATTTAAAAACATTTACTGACAGATCCCATGACATTATTAATTCAATTATTAAGTTATTTGAAAGGTTCCTTTAAACTTTGGGATCAAAATTGATTCTATATAGCTATACCTCGGATCCGGGTAACCTTCGGTATTTATTCATTAAATACTTTTAGTCATAATCAATTCATGATATTAGCTTGCAAGACTTTCTTTTATTCAACCATTGGAAGAATGGTATTATTGCTTGAATTATATTACTCTACATTAGCATATAAACTGTTACAATGTATGAAGTTAGAATAGTTACATGAAATTCTTAGATTTAATTTATAAGTCTTTACAAAGTTAATAGTTTCTGAAAAGTCTCTTTCAAGATGTGTTGTGTAACAAATATTAGTAACCCTCGATAGACAGGCTATCGAGTCACCTTTTAATTGGTATGCAGAAGACTCGTCCTGGGGTATCCGTCTTGGGAAACAGGAACAGCTACGTCGTCATCTCGGTCTGGTCTTCGTCAGTAAAGGGCTCCAAAGTTCGCAGGTTGAACCTTCTACGATGATCTTGTAGATTCTCGGATGTCCTGATCTGCATATTCTGTCGCGTGTACTAGAGTTTGTGGCTTCTGATAGTTCACATCTCCAGGTATGACGTTGGAAGTGTTGTTATTTCTTGAAGTTCGAAGTTATCTTGTGTTACACCTTTTTTAACGTTTCGAGTTTTACACTTTAAATCTCTTGTTTATTTACATAACTATATTAGTTAACACATCCAGATGCTTTAGGCAGCTATTTCTGGTATACCATCTTAAGGTAAAACAAAGTATAGGTAACATATTTTAAGAGCACAGCTCTTACGTCTGTACTGTACGAAGTCACCATTGCGAGAGAGAGAAATTCTGCTCCCTTCGCCTGGTACTGGACAAAATGGTAGTGGGGCAATTACCGCGTGAGAATATAGTTCCTAACTATATTTAAGTTAACATTTTTATTTATACAAACTATCCCTAAACAAATATACATAATTTAAATCAGTTGTTTTAGCGACTATCTGTGTCTTCAGATTTTTAATTATTAACATTAGGTTTTTTTATCTTATTCTAACTTACACAAGACTCGGAAAACATGTCGAGTCTGGAATCAACAGGACAGCGCCTGCTCACAAGCAAAGGGTTAAATATGATATTAATAACTCTTTACAATTTATCTTTTTATTAGAGTATCTTTTAACTAACTAATTACTGCTTCCTCTCATACTGAGTACCTACAGGTATTTTATATTAATACAGTGAGATTTAAATGGTATAATAGCTCGCAACCTTAATATTTAAAAAATTTTATTTTCTTGATTATTTCTTTTATTTAAATTGTCACACACTGTAAATATATTGTATTGCGTACAAGATTTATACTCTTCTTGTGTTAGAACTCTTCAAACATTTTGTTAAATAATAACATTGTTTTTTGGTTCAACACACGTCTTTTTATTACTCTTAATACCAGACTCCTATTTTCTGTATAAAATATGCAGTGGGTTTATTTTACGCTTGTATAAATATAGGAGTGGGTTATGACTTTGTGCTCTGTCGTAGTATGGGTAAAATGTTTGACTTTAAAAGTTGTGTTGTTGAACCAAAAAAACAGTATTATTATTACCGAAAACCACAAAACTTTATGAGTAAGATATTGTTGAATGTTCATTTCATACCTTAGGAAAAAATCTCAACCCATATATTTTTGCAAAGTGTACTTTATATATTTCTGTTGATCTTAATTTCTGAAAAATATGTACAGATATCAAACATAATTCAAGCAATAGTAGAAACAGGTAGAAATGAATACACAGCTTGTAAAAATTAAATATTTCATTGTATTATTACATTACATAATATTTCACAATACGTGGGAATTGTATAAAGACATGTTTATATAGCCAAAGATAATGTTTGTTCTCTCCATTAAGTAATGCTCAAGTCTCCAAAGTTCTAACACTATAATCGCCGCAAACAAAACATCAGAGCAGGGTAATGTGTATTTGAGTATCCAACGGGGACAGTGATTTTCAACATTCCCTGTGGAGCGTTGCTCAGAGTAAAGCTGCGAAACTACACAGTGACCGTTTCACAGAACAAACCCGCGGAAAAGAAGGAGCGCTCCAGAGTCGCTCACATGAACCCTGAGCACTTGCAGAGGGTTCACTCCCTAAAGACGAAATGTTTGTCTATGAACCGTTCCTATGTAAACACGTGCAGTTACACTGGCCAGCGATCCGCCAGGAAGCAAATCTCCATCCACGCTGGACACCTTTACCGCTTGCACGCGTGTGTTGTTGTATTGGATATCGGAACTTTTCGTTTAAAATGCGTGCAAACATAAGAGCAAATAAACATGAATTGAGGCCAGAAGTAACACGAAGTGTGTGAGTGTATGTACGTCCAGCCTGCTTTTTGCTTCCGGCAATCATAATGACAGAACATTGAAAACGTAAACATTACATAATGGAGATGATAAAGTCGCCGTCCATGGTACGTACGTCTTGACGATTTAAATTGAAATGAAAAAAAATGTGTAATTTAATTGCCTGGTAACGGATTTATATTATTTCTAACAATTACCATTGTTTGCAAGGTTTAAATGTATTTTAATTTCAATTCGTCAAATTTGTAATTCCAACTTGATCTAAAATTGTCCCTACCATATACGAGGCAGAATGTTACGTTGTAGATTATTAAAAGCAAGCGAAAGTCTATCCTATGGCAATTTAGTTTTCTTTAAGGGTACGGTTACACGAGCGTGTTTTCCCATCCGTTTGTGTGCAGTTGGGAAACGTATTGAATTTAACCATTACCCCCTGTATAGACAGAATATACAGAGTTTAATAATTTAACACAGAGGCGGCAATGAAATTAGTTTTATTTTAATTAATTAGTTGTTTTTGGTCTCCATGGTGTTGTTGAAAATATGTACAATGTAAAAAATTTCTTAATAAAGATTTATTTACTACTGATAATCAATGTTTTCTTTTATCTTAACACGGACGTTTCTATGCAGTTGCGTTTTAACCTTTATATACACATTTAACTTTTATAGTGCAATGGCAAATGTGTATATAGGTAGTGAGATACTGACAGCTGTAGGGATGCGTGTCCGAGACGTCACAACGCTGCCATCCGATTATAAACCGCCTGTGTTATTACACTTTGTCTGTGCACGTACGAGAAAAAAACGCACGTGTGAACACTTTGGGTTTTTCCAAATTCCACGCGCGTGCACGGCCGGAAAAAAATGCTCGTGTAACCGTACCCTAACTGCTTTCTAAACTACTACACCCGAACAACCAATTCGTTGACCTGGTAACCATAAATCTAATTCAGCCCTGTACATGACAAATTTGGCAAATTAATTCAATGAAGAGAGAATTAATACACACTTTTAATATTACTTTATTAATTTTAATTACTTTTATTTCTTTTATATTTTATTAATTAAGACAAAACAATTGGATTTCTATATTTACGAAAAATGGTTACCTTAATGTAAATAATAAGTATATAAATTTCCCAGAAATTATTTGAAAACAAGCTTTTTGGAAAATTTTTGACACAGTTTGGATAACCTGTATACCATGAATTAAAAGCATGAAGACGATTTAAGTATTTTAAACTAAAGAGAGGATTTTTTTAACTTTCCCAATAATCATACCTCCTACTAACTTTCGGTATTTCAATTATGCAATAGTTGGCATGGAGACAGTGCTGGAGCTAGGTTTTTTCTTTGGGGGGGGGGGGCAAAGATAAATTTTGCCACCCTTTCCACCCTCTCCATATTTTGAACTGTTAAACGTTTAAAGTTTGCGTTTCGAGTGAAAAGGGAAAAAATGATTTTTAATAAATAATATGTACAGAAATTTATTTACAGAATTTAAAACATTGGGTGTATTAATTAAGTTTTAATTATTTTCCAATACTTTTTAAAGAAAAATACATAACGTTGTATATTTTCAACAACTTTACCCTCTCTAGTATAGCCTAGTTAAATGATAATTTTCAAAATTCTGTGAGATGTAAACATTATAAAATATAGCAATTCAGTATAAAAACACTCTTGAAAATAATTTCACTATGTTGTTTTAAATTTAGTTTAGTTTATGTAACTGAACAGATTAAACAAATTTAATTTAATTTTGAGTTTTGATTTGTTTGAATAATATAAACTGTACACTTTTATTAGTACTAATTTAAAGTGGCACTTTTCTTGCTTTTCTTTCAGCAAATGAATTTATTGCATCTTCGTAATTAATTGAATTAGCAATATCACTTTCTATGGATAATATTGAAAGGTTAGATAGTCTCTCTTGACACATCGAAGATCTTAAATATTTTTTTATCAATTTCAGTTTACTGAAGCTTCTTTTACAGCCAGCAGATGTTGTTGGAATGGTAGAATAAATCTTCAATGCGACACAAACATTGGGGAATGCGTCGTAAAGATCCCTCTTTTGAATAAAATTTAGTAGGTCAAGTGGATTGAATTCTTTGGAGTCTGTTTCAGTTACGTGGTCTCGAAAAACCAATATCTCAATGGGAAATTCATCTTCGGTTAAGTCTTCTGGATATGCAATGGCCAAATTTCTTGATCGAGTTTTCAAGTCTTTGTCAGTGAGTTCCCACAGACCTCTCCCAGTCAGAAATGAAAAACTCTCGTTGAGGTTTTTGGCACTTCCCATCCTGGTTTTCAACTCAGTCGATATTACATCGATTACTTCTTTTATAGAATGGAAAAATCTTTCTTCAGGGGAAAATGACCTCACCTGATCTTCCATAATTTCCCCTGGCAAGCGTTTCTTTTTAGGATTCCTGTGTGATGTCAAAGTTTGCTCCACGCCGATACGTTCTGCAATTTCTTTAGCAGTTTGTAACCACAAATTTGGTTCTTTCCTCAAACGTTCCATCGTCTTTGTCGAGCCTTTTAGCATATCAAGTGACTTCGAAAGAATTACATAATTTTTTTGAATTTCTTTATTAACTCTATTAACTTCTTTCAACAGTTCGGCCCATGCTACCAGATACAAGAGAAATCGGAAGTCGAGAACAGCATGTAAGAAGCTTTCTGCTTCTGACTTTGTTTCAGGTCGATTCTGCCCCTCTTTCAGCACTTTTAGAGCCTCAATCACTCCATCAATGTTTTTAACAAGTGCATGAACAGCTTCAGACTTAGCGGACCATCTAGTCTGGCTTGTTCCTTTTAAGTTAGTTTTAGTATTAGTTTTCATTATTTCCCACCTTTGAGGTGAAGATACAAAAAATGTATAAAGTCTTTGAACCACTCCAAACACGTTAGAAGTTTCAGCAGAAACTGACGATGCATTCAGTCCAACCAAATTCAGAGAATGAGCTATGCATGGAACATACACATCCCTTGGATTAGTCTCTTGAAATCTTGCTTGTAGGGGAGAGTGTTGTACCTTGGAACACTTTTTAAACTCTAGCTTTTAATTTAAAAACCTAAAATGTTTTATTAGAGTCAATGTTATTTAAAAAAACTACGTTATCTCCTCTACCAAATGGGATACTTATTTAAGCAAATTCTTTGACAACAACAATAAAACAATAAAAAAATTGAAAGGCTTACAAGTGTTCCTAGGTACAACATGGTGATGTACCTTGGAACGCTACCTCTTGTACCTTGGAACACTCAAATCTTTTGGAGAAATAACAACTAACAACTCAAAGTGTTACAATATAGTGTATTTAATGTACAAAATGAATAAAAAATGAATACAGATTCTTGAATGAATACAATAGAATTAGAAATAGCAAAACATTTGGGCCTGTACCAGTCGCAGACATAAGATAACAAATGAAAACAGTTTCTTGAATGAAAGCAATGGAATTAAAAATGTCAACACTTCAATGTCTGCACCAGTCACAAAGATAACATAAATGAAAACAGTCTTTTGATTGAATACAATGGAATTAGAAATGTCAACACCTCATGGCCTGCACAAATCACAAACATAACTTTTCCATCCTTTCTTTTCTGACCCTGCACATAATTCATGAGTCCATCGCTTGCATGCTGTGCAGCGGATCCATTGTTCACCACTGCGGTCTTGATTAAAGGGTTGATGACAGAACATGCACTCCTCATCTGCACTGTCTTCATCATCCGCGTCGACTAGTGGGACTATGCCATCCTCAGATGAAGATGAAGAAATGTCTCGCTCCCTTTTCTTCACTTGTTTTATTTTCTTTAGTTTAGCTGGGTACTTTTCAGATCTAGTCAATTCAGATGTTTTTATATCAAAGTTAATTTCTCTACGTGCCTTTCTTCCTTGCGATTGTACCTACTAGCTTTCTTTCTTTTTCCATCCGTTTCTTTTCTTTTTCTTGGTGAATTCTTTCTTTTTCAGGAGTGTCTGTAGGAATTAAAGTCCTGCCTTGTTTCCTTCCTCTTTTATTTGATTTTCTTTTGTTTGCTTTCGGATATGGTTGTATCTCTTCTGGAGTTATCACACTCTGAGCCTGATAAACCACACCATAAGATGGGCTCAGATTGTTAGGCACTGGTAACTTTATTATTTCAGCATGGTTAGGGCTAACTTCTGCACTGCAGATGGGAACAGGAGCTCCTCCTAGCATTGGATCACATGAGCTGGTTGAATGCTGTGGATCAGAAAAAGCTGCATTTGAATTAGGCCTGCTTGTTGGAAGACTAATTCCATTCCCTGACATTGAACGATCAGTTACTGAAGAACACAAGAAATCGTTGTCAGTATACACATTTCGATTAGGGGAAATATCCCAGCGGCTTTGAAACCACTAACAATGTTTTTGGTTGATAAAGCACGTGGAAAAACTGTCCCAACCACCTCTGCGACTGAATAGATATTGAATGTTTTCCCTGGATTGTTCAATGCCAGTCATCAAGTGCTTGGTTATAAAATGTTTTTAGAGGTCCATACACTGTCAGGTCAAGGGGCTGGAGCTTGTTAGAACAATGGGGAGGGAATGTAATCATTATAAATCCAGCATCAGAAGCTCGGTCAAGGGCTTCTATTGATAAATGTGTTTCGTGGTTGTCAAGCAGTAGAATAACGCGCTCTTCCTTTGAACACTTGACATGGGCAATGAAATGATCCAAGAATCTTAAAAACATTTCTTCATTTGACCACCCTGTCGGGGTAGCTGCGCCGATTGTTCCTGGAGGTGCACCAAATATCATTCTGTCTTTAAAGTAAACACGTGGGAAAATCAGCATTGGAGGAGTATGATTTCCTATTGTGTTAATGGCAACAATCACGTAATTAATGTGCCTCTCTCTGCAGAAGTACAACCTCCTACCTGTTTAACTCCCTTAGGAGCAATGATGGGACCTGGTGTTTGCACTGTTGACAGTCCTGTCTCATCGAGATTCCAAGTTCTGTGAGCAGGAATTGGACCGAAGGGTTTGTGAACATCAGCAAGGTTGTTAAAGAAACAGTCAACATTAGTTTTATTAAAACTGGTCGACCTAGAAGGGCTTGTGGCTTCTGATTTGCGGATAGATAGTGTGTCACTGTGCCTTTTCAAAAAGAGTCTCATCCATTGTTCACCTGCAATTTTTCCCGCTTCCCAGTTGTCAGGAATTTTCTTCTTATTTGCAATGGCAAACTTAAATGCTAAAAGCATCACGCCTTTTTTAGAAAGGCCGTATTTCATGTTCGCAATTTTTTTTATGTAATCTACCAACAAAGATTCTTCTTCTTCTGAAAAAACTCGATTTATGTCATAGTTTGATATGTATTTGAAAGTTGTTTGATCAGATTCTTTGAACTTAGGTAAATTTCATGACAGAGTAGCTAATTTTACATTATAGACTTTGCAAGCTTCCCGAATAGAAATTTTTGTATCATCAATTGCAGTCACGGCTTTAATTGCTTTCAGCATATTTTGGGGATCAATTGGCGTCCTCTTCACACCTGCTTTATTTCGTGGCATTTTCGTCTGAAACGAAAAGAGAGAAAAATATTACATGATGTACCTAGGAACATGTTCCAAGGTACGTCATGTAGCTGTGTTCCTTGGTACAAGAGGTCGCCATTTTTGTTGAATCTATTAACCTCACTTAAACATAGTGTTTACTAGCATTATAAAACATAGCATTTTACTCACCAATATCTACAGAATGAAGTACCACAGAGATTCAGACAACATAGGGTACGGTCATCTAATATGGTGATATTTTCACAAAATCTCGTTTTACCATACTTTAAAACAACACCTGTAAGAAATCTAATGTTGTCTTTTATATAGAATCCAAACATTAATTACCTCTAGACATTGGTGACAGCATGTGCAACATAACACTAACAGATCCTGCACTGTATCCCATGATTGTGACGTTGTCTGGATCACCTCCAAACCTGGCAATATTCTGTCTTACCCAGCGTAAAACAGCCACTTGATCCTTGAAACCATAGTTTCCATGTAATGCTGTGTCATTTGTACTCAGGAAACCTGTTTAATAATCATTTTATAACAGCTAATATAAAATTTCATTAAGTGTGGACATTTACACATAAACTACTGTTGTAGAGCTGATCCCATATGAACAAAAATTGTTAAAGATGGTACTCTTCTGGAACAGGTTAATACAATTTGCAGGGACCATCAGGACAACTCCAAAGTTAACAAGTAAGAAACATACCCGAAGCTCTACAAGGTGATGCCCTTCCCACACTTCTCTGTGGGTTTGAGAATCGGTCTTTAATCAAGACCCAGGCCAGTTATATTCAAGTGCCCAAAATGAGATTTTTCAGGCATGTGGTAAAATCTGCTCTTTAAGATCACGGAAGAAATGCAGATATATGGCAGGAACTGCATATTATGAGTACACTCAGTAGGATTGCCCAATATTGGCTAAAATGGTTGGAATATCTTAACTGAATTGATGACTGCACTCCAAACAGTTATTGAATTATAAGCCGAAGGGATGGAGAAGCATGGGACATCCAAAGAAGTGTTGGAGTGACCAGCTCTAGTCTGTCTGTTTGGGACTGGAACAAACCCATTTTGGTTTAATTCTTGATGATGACTACTGTTGTATATTTGTAAGAAATAGAAAAATAGTAGCAGGAACAATTAGATTTCCTTGGGGGAGGGGGTGAAAAAAAGATACAATGATTTGAAGAAAAAGAATTTGTTATTTGCTATTTATTTTATTTTAACCAAGGAGGTAAGTGTAGAAACATAAGGGATATATTAAAAGCAGTGGCGAAGTTACACGGAGGCAACTGAGGCAATGCCTACCCTAAAAAATTCTGTAGAATAAAAATTATAAATACGTATTAAGTACATAACATAAAGATTATACATTATTACTGTAATTGTCGAATTTATTAATTAAATGCTTTAATGAGCGACCGCTAGATGGTGACAAGTGACAGCAGATATAGTTTAAAGCGAATGAGGCAACGTGAACCTGCCTCAGCGTTTTTTGTACTCATCGTATGTAAGCAAGTGTTGGCGTGTCCTGGAAGTGCGGGGAGCGGGGAATTGACCCGCGTTCCACACACATAGCGTTGAGGCATGTCTCACTGCTGTGTTGCGAACAGAAAAGCGCGCTGTGTTGTTTATAATCGTGTTAATTTTATGCGGTTATTAAAAGTGTGCCTGTCATTCCGCTGAACTAATAGACGGTCAAGATTGTCATTTAAATTATTTGTGACATTAAACATATATATAGAAACTAATCAAGTTATAAATTTGGAAGTTCAGTCAGTTATATTGTTGTGTATAACTAATAAGTGTGTCGCCCGAAATGAGTGAATGCGGTCCTTCTATTACTTTGTCAGATCTTTTGAACTTATTAAAAAGTAAGCCGTTTTCTTCTTGGACTTATGAAGAAAAATGTGGTGTTAAAAACAAGAGATTTACGCCTAATTTAAACATTAAACATTTTGATGGTAAAGTATCTAGATTTCAGTTTTCTTAGTACGAGCGATATTCGTGATTGACAGGCTGTTCCGAAACCAACAGACTTTTTTGTTATACATGTACCTTGTTTCTGGTGAAAAAGAATGGATGTTACATGGAGTAACGGTTACAAAAACCTTTCTTAGAAAAACAGACAAACACCAGAATTCAAATAAACGTATTCAAAATGAAGAGCGGTACCGTTTTCTGGGACACTTGAGGATTGAACATACTCTCTCTGAAGGGGCTAAACATTCAAGCTGTTAAACATAATGAAGTCGTAAAACAAAATAGACTTGTTGTTGAAAGACTTGTTAACATGGTGTGTTTTCTCGGGAAACAGGAGCTTGGATTTCGAGGTCATTTCGAAGGGGAAGACTCAGTAGAATTTCGGGGTAATTATCTAGAATTGTTAGATCTTCTTTCTAAGCAGGAGCAGTACATTCGAGATCATCTCCAGTCTACGCCAGGGATTAAAGGTACATCAAGCGATATTCGGAATGAATTAGTTGAATCTGTAACTGATATAATTCAAGAGAAGATTAAGGCGGAGTTTAGATTCTTGCGATTTTATTGGAATTCAGGCAGATGAAACTTTAGATGTATCAAGTAGATCTCAAGTCAGCATAATTTTTAGATTTTGTTCAAAAGAAGGTCCAATAGAAAGTTTCATTGGGTTTTATGATGTTTTAGTAGATAAGACTGCATCAGGCTTATCAGAATTAATTTTTGACTTTTTAAAAAAGTGGGGTGTTACTAAGAAGGTAGTCTGTAAAACATATTATGGAGCCTCTGTAATGGCTGGAAAGCATGGAGGTGTTCAGCACTTTGTAAAACAGACTTGCCCAAGAGCATTATTTCTACACTGCTACGCTCACAAGTTAAACCTTGTACTTCTCCATTGCACTAAAACAATAAAATTCGTTAGGTTCTTCATTCACAATCTGACAGCATTTCACAAATTTTTTTGCAGATCCTCAAAGAGATCACAGCTTCTAGAATCTAGATGATTTAAACTTTCACAATCATCCACTACCCGTTGGAACTTCCATTCCAGAGCAGTTCATACCATCTTTTTCCCATTATGGTGACTTGAGACAGATTTTTGAGGACGTTACAGAGAATGATGAAGGATGGGACAGTGATTTGTACAATTCTGCTGTTGGATTGCTTAACATACTCAAAAAGACCCATTTCATTTACATACTTTGTTTTTATAGGGAAATATTCGTTTATACTGACCATCTCTTTTCTTTACTGCAACACAAAACTCAAGGACATGAGATCAGAAAACACTGTGTCGTCTTGCATTGAAAAATGTCACCAATAAGCAGTGAGGTAAATATAGATGACAGTAACAGGAAACTGCTGAAAACATTAACTTATGAAGTTCTTGATACTTTGATTAGGCCTATGCAGCTGGAGGTGTGGTTCAGTGATTTAGAAAGTATCCAGTTTGTTGAGTTGTTGGGTCCAAATCACTTCATTTCTTACAAAGAGAGTCTTCCTTCTATTAATTGAACAGCCTTATAAATAAATACCTTTTCTTCAATAGTGAAAGACTGGAAAATGAATTAAAAAATATTTACTCAGATACTGGAAAACATTTGTTGCCTCAAAGACTTTTACATTTTATAGTTCTTAATTACTTAGAACCAGTGTACGTGGAAGTTTCAAAATTAATTCGTTTGATTTTAACGTTTCCTGTTACCATGGATTCTTCAGAAAGGAGTACGAGTACTTTGAAAAGAATAAAAAACTACTTGCGCAATACGATGATCAATAAAAGACTTAACTCTCTTAGACTTAACATTGCTATTGAAAAAAATTTGTGGATGAATTGACGAGTGACCAGCTGTTCAAATACCGTGTAGTTGATAATTTTGCAAGCAAAAAAACTCACCGTGTTGAATACTCTACAAAAAATTTAAGGTAAGACTTTTGCCTACCCATTCATTAACTACTAGCTTTGCCACTGATTAAAAGATGTTTAACAATTAACACAGTCATGAAACAATAAAGATAACTATCTTGCAATTCAATATAAACAAAATAAAAATACCAAAAATCTAGCACAAATTTTTTTCCATCATCTGCAGATGCTGATAGCATTAAAGGTTTTGTATAAATTTTTAAAAACTTCACTTTTTTTAAGGTCAAGTATGTCATTTGTAAATATATGGAGCAAATTGTCTACACATTTTGTCATAGAAATAAAGTAAATATTTTCATAAAATGGGCACTACAGCTACTCAAAAGCAAACACTTGAAAATCATAGTCTGTTTCTTAGGCTTTCACGACTGGCGTTATAATTATTGAAATTACTATCTGGGTTGTGGTCTTCCGAATTCTTCATGCTGATAGGTGTTAATTGCTTGCCCAGATGTTTTGGTCTCTCATTCAGAAGCCATCTTCAGTGTTCAGTGTAAGGACAAAAAAAAAACAGACAAGATGTACGTTAGTACAACCGCAGTACTGGCAAACATCTTGTCAGTTATTTTTTTTTATTATTATTTTTTTTTAAGTCCTTACACTGAAGTGAGGCCTCCAAAGGTGAGGCCAAAACATCTGATCAGTTAACCAGTTAACACCTATCGGTATGAAGGATTCAGAAGACCACCACGGACTTACACCCTGGAAAATAATAATAATTTTAATAACTTGAAAGTCATGCTATGGTGTACACAAATCTTTTTGGCAACAAATTTGGTTAAAGTTAGCATATGAATCAATTCTCTGAGGCTGTGGAGTAATTGTAAACTGCATTCAAAATGCGTTTGGTATTAGGTTTACCGTATATTTGGAAAACAGACATGTTTTAAGATTTTAATTGTTAGCTGTTTTTGAAATGGTAATATAGCACTAAGTTAAACAAATTATAAAATATGGATTTAAGAGCCTTGTACAATAATAGGCACAGCTGTATAAGATTTGAGTAGCAAACAAAAAATTATTTAATATAAAAATACTTCAAGTTGGTGTCAAATATATTATGAAATATAGATTATATATTATAAAATTATATATATAGTTGTATTGGTGTACTGTAGTTTTGTGGACCTTTGTGTGCACATATATTTTATAACATACAGTATATTCTTAGTTAGTCGAAAGTTTGCTTATAATACATTACATATAATAATACTCTAAAAACAAATTCTGCTTTAAATACCCAATGGGCCTAGTCTGTAGTTACTGGTGACAAGCATGATGTCTTTGTTCAGAGGGTAATGAGGTCCAGCCCAATCACTGCATCCAGAAAAGTAAACGAAACTTCCAGAATGGAAAAATACTATCACTGGCTGTTTACCTGTCAGCTGGAACAAGTCTTTTTACAGTTTAATTTACAATTTTTTTGAAAATGTAAGTTGCAATTTTTCAAAGGTATAATGCAAAGTGATTTACTTTTGCTTGCTGATCACACATGCAATGTAGATGTGCATTATTATTAGCATATCTGCAAATTTCCAAGGCAAATGGGAATCCTTAAATTGTATATTATTAACTATTTAGATGTGATTAAATCTTAAAATACAATTCTGCTTTATAATAGAACTCTAAAATGTGTAGCACTGTAGGTACCATAGGCGTAACTTGGGAGGGGCAAGGGGGGCATTCGCCCTCCCAATGTTCCGAGCATTATAAAATTTTGTTTCCAGTTGTTATAAATAAAAACTAACAAATAGTCAAACAGGTAACAGTTGCTATGCTTGCAAGCACAGTAAGCACTATTTATCAACGTCTGTACTGTTATCAGACGACTAGTTGTCATAAATTTATTATTCTTATTTCTTTCGAAGAAACTTGTAATGGCAATGTTTGACAGATTTGAATAATATACCTCAAAATAATATTTCTGTTCGAAAAAAAAAACAAACGCTAGAGGCCTAATTAACTGGAATACAATGCGTGCCTTTTACACAGACAAAGACTTGTTTTGGAACACTGTATGAAATAATAAGCGCAACTGTACTTCTAAAAGAATTGGTCTCTTTACCTTCCTCTCTTTGTCGCACATATTCTTCTGAGTCATCATCTCTGTGCTCGGATTGTTTACTGTTTGATTCGAGACTATCGCTGTTTTCAATTCAGCAGAATTTCTCAAACACTACAGGCCATTGTAAAAGAGAGCGGTATGGTAGGGGTAACAGACTCAGCAGTATGAATAAAGCTGGCTTACTGTGCAAGATGTCAATGGCTTTGTTCATGAATGGTCGTTTGGACTTGTTATTTGTTAATGATTACTGATACACGTGCGGTCGTGTATGTAGTCCGTTAAAGTACACATCGCTTGTCTCTTTCTTATTTTGTTATTGTTGTGACTGATTTTTGTGTGTTCTTAAGTTCTGAGAAATGGGGGATAAGAAACACAAGGAGTAACACTGCTTAATTTCTTTGAAAGTTGCCTGGCTGGCAATTTGAAAATGTATTTATGTTGTGACTGATTCAGCTTACTGCTACTACTGCCGAGCATTATGTGACAGTGTGCCTCAGGGAGAGGATGCGTTTACGAAAACTGGGTACAAGAATTGGAAGAACTGAAATTGCTTATGTTTATAGGCCTACAGTATATTTGTTCTAGATAAACATAACTGGAAGTACAACTTATGAAGAAAGGCTTGTTGATCATTAAAAAATGAAATTATCCCTCGTTACTAACTAAGAATTATTACTAAACTTTCTAATTTTGTATATAATATATTTTATTAATTTTATTATATAGATGGTCTCACTACACACTTGAATTTATGAAGCTTTACTCTGCCCCTTCCCCAAAGTTAGGCCCCAAGTTATGCCCATGGTAAGTACCACAATTGGAAATATTTGCCTGAATAAGAGCATCACAATTTTGGCATTCACTCTCATAAATAAAGTATATAACAGAATCAAGTAAATGTAGTTTCCAAACCTTTGGCTTTGTTTGAATTCTGAATTAGTAAATCATATTATGTTTAGGATTTGAAATAAACCACCGTGTGTCAACAAACCTTAGTTGAGCTAATGAAGGATGCCTTATTTTAAATGGACGAAGTGTTTGATGAGAACAATTTTTAAACTGAAAAACAAGGTGTTGTTAATAATGCCAAACCACAAAAGATTTCGATCAAAACCAGAGTGGTATTGTAAATATCAGAGATATTTATCAAATGTAATATGTTGCCATTGTCATCAGAAATTCAAACATAATTATTTGTTACTTCATATTTTACCTGTTTAGTATATACATTAAGGAAGAGGCAATCTTCAGAAACTTCAGAAATTTCATCATGTGATCTGATTGGTTGTGGGCAAACAGGTCCATCTTTGGTAGCATCGTATTCTCCTTTCCATGGATTTACTGGCACTGGTGGCTAAAATAAAAATGTTTTTGCTACATCTTAATGTATCTGATAATTCTGTTGGATGTACAATCCTACATGTAACATACTTGTAATAAACATTTTTGCCATTAATGTTGCACATTCAAAATAAAAAAAATAAAAAATTAGAGGCCATTGTGACAATAGCCAAGGCAAGATTTACATACAAAATTTTTTAAATAATATTAGCATTTAAAATAAAATTATACTTGGTGAATATTTTTAAATTGCTTTCTTTATGGTATAAAAGCAACTTATTAAATGTGTTAGCTATTGTACATAACTACTCAGGGAAATTAAATTAACTAAATGAGATGATAATTCCTCTGAGCACAGCTAAGTGAAGTATTGGTCAGCAGAGAATGTAGCCGAAAATGTGCCACTCTGAACTGTTCCAGCTCACATGTTAAAGAAAGTTAGGGAGTAAACATACCGGTGAGGAAGCACCGAATAAGGAAGAAAAAATATATGATAATAATGATATACATAAGATTAAATTACGGTACTTATTAATGAATAAAGAAGCTAATGAAGGAGATACATATTGTAACGTAACAGAATTGAGGTCCCCAACGTTACATAAAAAAATGAATTAACTATGGTCAAGGACCATACCCCGATATTAAGGCTACTCAGTAGTTAGTACATCTGAGATGTACCTCAAGTTAAGAGATGTAATAAATAACGTTAAGTATAAAATACTATACCAATTAATGGTTAATGTAATAAATTGTACTTGTTTTTATACTGTGGCATGGTAGTGTTCACAGAATATTTATTTTATGTTTTGAGTATAGTAAGAGGGAGCTGTTGTTTTATAGGAATACTTAATCAGTGGTAATGTTTTTATTTATGTTAAAATTATCTTTAGACAATTAAGTATAATTACCTGTGTTAGGCATTATACTATGTTATATGTATTGACTAAAATTGAATAATGAAGTTGTTTTGAATTAATGTTTGTAAACTTGGCCAGGATGGCAATAAGTGTTTAAAAGTTGACAAGTAGTTCTGATAATTATGTTGTAAACTAATGAAAGGTTCCAGGACGAATTAATTAATGTAATAAAGTAAAACTAGGAAATTAAAATTAATGTAAATAACCATGAACCAGTAATTAATTGTACAGTAGGTCAGGTAAAGAAAATTAAGTTAAAAACCAAACAATATTATAACAGTTGTAAGAAAAACTATAGGCCTAAATTTAATATTTGTAAAAGGAAATTAATACCTTTTTAAGAAGTCCAGTCCAATGAAACTATAGTAAAACATATACTGTTTAATAAGGAAGGTTAGGTGAGAGTTTTAGGTAATTTGGTATAATTCCAAGCATGGAGTATTTTATTAAAAAAGAGTAGTAATATTTTATAATTCTGGCTCTAGGATATCAAATTTCATCCAATGACAGAAAATAGTGGTTGTTAGGGCAACTAAAATGTACAAGAGTTTGTTGATTTTGAATCATTCGTTTCGATTGTTATATGCTATTGAGTTGAGATGAGGAGACACATTTAAAAAAGAATGATAAAATTTGAAAAAATATGAATCTAAATTAATAAATCCAAATTGAAACCTAATTCTATAATACCACTGATGAATAATAAAACCAATTATACTTCCAAATTATGACCAAATACCTCTAAAAGAGTCGAGAATTCCTCACTTCATTCACCAGGATAATTCCGCTGGATTCGGTATTAAACCGATTTCCCAGGTAATCAGAAGACTAATTGAGGGAAGCAAAGGCCGAAACTAACGGAATTATTGAGAAGATATACGAAGACCTCGTTCCTGCAGAATTAACCTTCACCTTCAAGAAGAAGCTATAATACGATTTCCATTCCACCGTGACTGACAACTATCAGGATCATAAGAGAAGAACGGCAGTCAGAAGAGTTCCTGGGGGCTTTCCTGTATATCACACCATCAATTTTATTAAGGATCAGAACACTTTTTCCTGGATGAATGTAATCTAAGCAGATCATCTTCAACTGTTTACAGACGTCCAATGCCAGTTTGAGATTCGCCAATCCGGTAAAATCAACTTATTTTTTAATTTCAATATATTTAGAGTTAATAACCTTCTGTAATACTTGAGTAACCTTAATTTTGCATTACCTGGCCTTACTAATGGTTAAAAGAATCTTACGAACCCTGGGATAAGAAATATTTATTGTTATATTTAATTTGTATAAGTCAAAAGTAACTTGGTCAATTGACGATCGATATACCATTGTATAATCGATTTAATGATATTATTATTTTAAATAGAACTGTTAATGTGAAATAAAGTACAAAATTAATAAAGAATCTTTCTTGTATAAGATAATGTTTTATGTTATTGCAGAATAGGTATTATATGTTGTGGATGGAGTAAGTTACAAGAAAAAGGGTGAATAAAATCCGATGAACGGTTAACCTAGACGCAAGCCTATTACAAATAACAGCGCTAATTGTCAACAGCTGGTGGAACGGGAGATTGCCGAACTAGCGTGTTTTCTGTACCAAATTTGAATTGAATTATCTAATACAGAGGGACTAGGGTTGACAAGAATTCTTAATACATTCAGTCAATACATGACGTATATCGTTAATATTGTGTAACTATTGAATAATTAGGTTAACCTGTATTATAGTACCATTAAAAATTAAAATAACATAATCACAAATATATTTGCCTATTAAATTTGAATTACAGGAGGTCACCTATAAGACTACATAATTAATAACATAAATAATATTTATAAATAACAGATTGATTAAACACAATAAACCCGTTTTATTTCGAATTGACGACTTCAACGGGGGGCTTGATGTTGATACATGGGAGTCTCATATAAGTAAATAAAGTAACAACATAATAGTTGTTACAAATTGGCGAACCCAACAGTGGGGCTTTCAAACATCCTCGAATATAATTAAATAACAACAACATAATAAATTTGTTACAATATCATCTGAGAGAGAGAAATGGTGAAAAAGAAGGTATATAAAGTGAAATCACGAATAAAAATATGGTAAATAAAAAGAATCAGTAGTAATTATTTCATCCATACTAAGAGTATGATCTGAACTAATCACTTTTACAGGAGAGCATATGTAGCATAACAGAATTTTCACCTTAAAACTTAACTTAATACAACATTAAAAAAGAAAAAAAGAAGAAACTATCAGTAGTGAGTGATAAATAAATGGTTGAAAATGAATTAAATAAGCGGATCATTATTGTCAATAAAATGTTAAAAAATAAACTCAATAACAAAGAAAACTCTTGGTCCAAATAAAAGAAACCATCTATATAAAACCCCAGTACATCATCTGTATACCCAGTAGGATAAGGAGCAGTAAATGAAAAAGTAAATGACAAAATAATCATATGTAAGTTGTTAACTTAGTGACATCAGAAGATCCAAATACAAAAAAATAACATACTCATAGAGAAAAAGTAATGAAAAGGTAAATGAAAAAGGATATGGAGCAGTAATGAAAAAATAATAAGGTACAACTTATTGAATTAATGACATCAGAGTACCTGAATAACAAAAGAGATAACCTACTCACAGAATAGAATAAAAAATTGAGGAACAGACTATTCCAAGCTTCATACAAGGAATGCAGAATAAAGAAAGGCTATTCCCAAAATATTATGAAGAACATGTACCAATTAAACAGAGTTAAAACAACGACAAACGTTAACCCAGTAACCCAAGTTACAGGATACATTACCAATGAAAGATTGTAAAGTAAATTTACAAGTAACTTAAAAATAGATACAGTAAATCAGAATAATGACTACCATTAGAGTAGGCAATAAAAATGTTTAGACAATAAGAGCGAAGGACTACCATTAGTGTAGAGGATTAAAGGTGAAATATTATAATAAACCACTATAAGAGTGAAAGACTACTATTAAGTGTAGAAAATAAAAAGTGTTTTATAATAATAAACATAAAATTGAAAGACAGATAATAACTGCATATATTATAATTTATAAGAGTGTTTAAATAGAATATAAGGAGTGATGAACAGTAAAATAGATAGAAAACCATGAACTTACCATAGATGTAAGGGAATAAGTTAAATACAGAAGGATTGTTTAGGATTAAATAATATATAAGAAAATGATAGGTATAAGATGTTTTTATTATGATTAAATGATATATAGAAAATGATAGATATAAGATGTTTTTATTATAACTCAATGATATATATGAAAATAATAGATATAAGATGTTATGTTATACTTAAATAATGTTCACTAATTTCAAAGTTTTGTTAAGGCAGGGAAGGCAAGGAGATAATATTAAGATACTTTTGAATGGTAAACCATATAAATAATAATATAACAAAATAGTTACACTGCCCAGCGATCCACAGGAAGCAAATCGCTATCCACGCTGGACACTTTTTCGGCTTGCATGCGTTATGTTGGTATGGGTTCGGCACTTTCCATTTAAAAACCGTGCAAATGTAAGAAAATAAATATGAATGAGGCCAGAAATAACGCGAATTGTGTGTGTGTGTGTGTGTGTGTGTGTGTGTGTGTGTGTGTTCCCTGCCTTTTTATTGCGGTAGTGATAATAATAAAATGGAAACGTAAACAGTACATAACTGAGATATGCTTGCCTGCCACGCACGATATATTTTCTCTTATACATGACTAGCAGAATACCCGTGCTTCGCTACGGAGTTTCACGTTGTACGTAATGAAAATGTTAGTTTAAATAATAAAGTTTAATTAAAGTAGGCTTCTTAAAAATAAATAGCTGTTGCCCACAACTTCGTTCGCGTGGTCTTCAATTTAATGCGATAATATATTTAAAACAGAATCTATTCTATTGGGTTGCCATAGTAACCAGATTTAATAGTTTTTTAAGACCACAAAGGACCCCCCAGAGGATCGTATCGAAAAAAACACCTGTCCTATGTTGGTTCTCCCGTTGCGTAAAATATTTGTGCCAAGTTTGGTTGAAATCGGTCCAATGGTTTAGGTGGAGACGTGGAAGACCCCAAAGGACCCCCCAAAGGATCGTATCGAAAAAACACTTGTCCTATGTTGGTTCTCCCTTTGCGTAAAATATTTGTGCCACGTTTGGTTGAAATCGGTCCAGTGGTTTAGGAGGCGATGTGGAAGACCCCAAAGAACCCCATCGAAAAAACACCTATCCTATGTTGGTTCTCCCGTTGCGTAAAATATTTGTGCCAAGTTTGGTTGAAATCGGTACAGTGGTTTAGGAGGAGATGTGGAAGAAACCTTCGCGGACGTGCGCACAACAACTCACCGAAGTTTCATCGCAATCGGATGAATGGTATAGGAACGCATACGGGACAAACAAAGAAACATTCATTTTTATATATAAGATGTAAACTATATCACTTACTTGACATAAACCGTGAAAGCTAAGCTAGTGTACAACATATATGTATTAATTATACACATAAATGTTCATCGATAGACACTCTATCTGTTAGCGAAAACTTGAATAAAATCCGTTCAGTACTTCCTGAGATAAGCGATTTCAAACACAGACAGAAAACGGACCGACTTTACCTTATACTATGTACAGATTTACATTAAAATGAAAAAATTATAATTTTATTGCCTGGCAACAAAATTATTTTATTTTTAACAATTACCATTGTTTGAAAACGTTTAAATGAATTTTCAAGTACTTTACTCTTGTTAAAACGTAAAAGGTTGCAGGTAAACTACCCCTTCCCCTTAACCGATCTTCACCAAAATCAAAAAGCCTTGAGTCCTCTACAATTCAGTGACGTATGCAAAAAATTATTTGATTCTGTTTGAATTTGCGGCAGTTATCGTTTGCCATAGAAAAATCGGTATGGAGAACCATACATGACTTCCATATTCTAAGATTTATTTTTAAAATCATTTTCGAAATGAAATATTACCATAGAAACTACTTCTTTCTACTTACTGCTTCAGCCTTAACAACAGTACTGTGGTCACTAACATATACCACCTCACGTTATCACACTCGATTTTCACTGATGATGGAAGTCAATGGCATTGCCGAAACGTCTGGTTTTGTAGAAAACATTGGACTACGGCCAAATATCCCGGGAAGGAATTTTAACAAAAACTACTTCTTTGTTGCCGATAACGTTGTACACATATATATAAAAAAATATGCATACAATTAATGGCTTGTATAAGTTAATGATTGATCTCCATTAAGTAGTGCTCAAGTTTCCAAAGTTTTAATATTATGATGTCCGTAATTAAAACATCAGAGCAGGTTTAGTGTGTATGAGGGTTCACCGTGGACAAAAATTTTCAACATTTCCTATTGAGCGTTGCTTAGAATAAATCTGCGAATCTACAGTGTACGTTTCACAGAACAAACACGCGGAAAAGAAGGAGCGCTCCGAAGTCACTCATGGACCCTCAGCATCTTGCAGAGGGTTCATTCCCTAAAGATGAAAAGTCTGTCTATGAATCGTTCCTCTGTAAACACGTGCAGTTACACTGCCCAGCGATCCACAGGAAGTAAATCGCTATCCACGCTGGACACTTTTTCGGCTTGCATGCGTTATGTTGGTATGGGTTCGGCACTTTCCATTTAAAAACCGTGCAAATGTAAGAAAATAAACATGAATGAGGCCAGAAATAACGCAAATTGTGTGTTTGTGTGTGTGTGTCTTCCCTGCCTTTTTATTGCGGTAGTGATAATAATAAAATGGAAACGTAAACAGTACATAACTGAGATATGCTTGCCTGCCACGCACGATATATTTTCTCTTATACATGACTAGCAGAATACCCGTGCTTCGCTACGGAGTTTCACGTTGTACGTAATGAAAATGTTAGTTTAAATAATAAAGTTTAATTAAAGTAGGCTTCTTAAAAATAAATAGCTGTTGCCCACAACTTCGTTCGCGTGGTCTTCAATTTAATGCGATAATATATTTAAAACAGAATCTATTCTATTGGGTTGCCATAGTAACCAGATTTAATAGTTTTTTAAGACCGCAAAGGACCCCCCAGAGGATCGTATCGAAAAAAACACCTGTCCTATGTTGGTTCTCCCGTTGTGTAAATTGGGTTGCCATAGTCAGGGGCGGACCGTGGGTAAATGGCGCCCTGTGTGAAGCATGGTTCCGGCGCCCCAACACGTACCGAGCAACCGGTGGGAGGGGGGTTAGAAAACAGAGGGTCCCGGGGTGTCTTGAGATTTTATAAGTACTGGGTGCTTTATAAACAAAGGTAAAATGAAGGGACCGAGTGTTGGGGCATTCCCTTTGTGTTCCGAGTCGTCAATACTATAGTGATATTTAGTAAAATGAAGGATCGTGCCTTGGTGTTCATTCAACTGTGAGGAAATAGTTTTTTAACTATAACATCAACAAAAGTATTAAAAGTTTTCTATTTTGCTCATAACACCTGTCAAGTTGTAAATAATACATCCACTGGAATAAAAGAGATGTCAAGGAAAATTTAAAAATTCATCTCAAATGAAAATTTTATACATTTATTTTTACACAAAATTTGATTGCATATAATTTGAGATTTCATTGTTTGACCTTATTAATATTAAAAAAAACTCTCCGAGCTTTGGTTTCAGAAAAGTCTTTGATTAATTCATCTATTTTAATGTTTTGCAACACATCAAACTCGATTGATACTAGGGCCAGTCCAACCAGCCGCTCTTGGCTCATGGTAGATCTTAAATAATTTTTGATTAATTTAAGCTTTGAAAAGCTTCTTTCTCCAGATGCGACAGTAACTGGTAGAGTAAGACCAATTCTTAAGGCTACACAAAGATTGGGAAAATTTTCACATAAGGAAGAAGATGTTAAATAATTTAAAATATCCATGAGATCTTTAAGAGGACGGCCTTTGGTCTTGATCGACGTAAGAATAAGGAGTTCTTGGAACAACTGGTTTCCGTCTATATCACAGTGACTTCCATCTGTTAATGCGATTTGAAGTTCAGCACACTTTTTCTTAAGGTCTTCTTTTTTCTCCTCTTGTTGGATTTCGTCATAGTCAAAAGCATTATACATAAATCCAAAAAGATTTTGGTGATGTCGGAGTTGTTCAAACCTTTCCTGCAATGAAGAAGTTGCTCTGTCAAGTACATAAAAATAAAAGTCTCTCTTAAAGGCGATCTTTGGATCAGTAGTTGGTTCGTCTGAAGACTCGTAATCAAACTGCTTTTTTTTCCTTCTTGGGCGAAGTTGTTCCTCTTTTTCAAACGTTGGCTCAATTTCTAGAGTTTCAGCCACTTCCCTCGCATCAACAAGTGTTTCCTCAAATCCTTTGTCAGTTCTCAGTTTGATGAAGTATTCCGTGATTTGGCCGATAAGCTCAATGGCTTTTGTAATGTCCAATTCTTTTCTCTGCAAAAGTTTACTCACCAAGTTTACACGAAACAAAATCGTGTGCCATGTCAAAAGACTACAGATAAACTTGTAGTTTTTTAGTTTTTTGGCCAAGCTAAGAGCCTGCATTCTTCCCGAAAGCATCAGTTCTCGTATCGGCAGATATGTCCAATAGAGCGTCATACACTTCACCAGCTTGGTACCTAAGAGGACTTACAGCATCGATTCTGCTTTCCCAGCGAGTTTCACTAAGTGGTTTCAAAGTCAATGACGATACATAGTTTTGCAAAACAGTCCACCTGTGAGTTGACGCAGAAAAAAACTTGTAGAGCTCTTGAACTGTCCCAAAGAAGTTCACAGCATCAATGCAAGATAGTGCGGCATCATTTACTACAAGATTTAGGGTGTGAGCACTGCAGGGTACGAAAAAAGCTCGAGGATTCACATCTAGAATTCTCTTTTGCACTCCTGCATGCTTACCCTTCACGTTCGCACCATTGTCATAGCCTTGACCTCGCATATCATTCAAAGGCAGATCAAGGGCTTCCAGCTGTTTTAAAAGAGTGTCGGTCAATGCCTCACCTGTAGAGCAGTCTATGGGAATGAATCCCAAGAAACTTTCTTTGATTGTTGGGGTGCTTTCAGGTCCACAATATACATATCTTACAGTCAAGGTAAGTTGCTCTGTATGACTCACATCAGGTGTACAATCCAAAATAATTGAATAGTATTTAGAATCTTTAATTTCTTTCAAAATGAGCTGTTTTATTTTAAAGCCAAGAAGGTTAATTATTTCATTCTGAATTCCTTTTCCAAGATAACTCACAAAAACTTCTTTGGAATTTATACGCCGCAAATGTTCAGCTGTTACGGAATCAAACTTGCTTATAAACTCCATGATTTTCAAGAAATTTCCATTGTTTCTATCATACAAAGTGTCAGATTTTCCACGAAATGCAAGGTTTTGTGAGGCTAAAAATTCTACCATAAGCACAATTCTTTTAAGAACTTCTCTCCATCGTTCTGCTTCACTTTCAATCATTTTTTGATTTTCTCTGTCAATTGTTTTATGTGTTCTTATTCTCTTATTGCACTCATCCCAATCCTGGAAAGCTCTCATGTGTCTAGGGGATGTTTCGTGTTCAGACAAAACACGAGCTAGATGCCTCCAGTCACAATTTCCCACTTCTGAGTTCAGTGTTGTTATTTGTTTAGATTGATAAAAAAGTCGACAACAAAAACAAAATACCACATTCTTTTTGACAGAGTAAATCAACCAAGGGCGGTGAATAAGTTCGCCATTGTTAAGCTGCCTGCGGTAATGAACGGTGCTAAGCCTACGATTTTCAGAGTTAAGAGGAAAGTCTATTTGCATAACTTGCTCAGGACCACGCTGTATGAGGAGTTGGCGGATGTTATCAGTGATGAAAGCTGGCCACTCTCCGGGGTCGTGTGAGACGGAGTCGTCAAGTACGCCTTCATTTTCATCACCAGCGTCTCCAATATCCTGAAAAAGCGATACCAATATTAATTATATTAATATTATATTAATATAATTATATTAATTAACTGAGCAAAACGAGGTATTGCTTCGTTTGGGATCAGTCATCTTGCATTTCGTCTGTCTGAATCTGATTATACTGATTTATGGTTAGATATATTAAGCATTTTGAAAACATTTATGATAAAACATGTGTGTAACTTGCTCAATGAATTGATATTTTAGTGTTAAATTCCATTGAAAGTGGTTACAATTAAAAATAAAAATACATGCAGAGACATACGTCTCTGCGTTCAGTATTCAGTAGTTTTTAGTAGTTACTTCTGTTATATTTAATTTAGGATTCATTTCTTAAAAGAACAGAAATTGTTTTTCGGCTGGTCCAAATAAATATAAATAATGCATACAAACCTCTAAATTCTTTGCTGGACTTATCGTCGGTGAAGGTGGTAAAATGCCTTAAGCAGCTCTGGCTGTTGTCCATGCTCAAAGGATAATTTGGTTTCATCCTCAGTGGCAATTAAATCGTTTTCGGGATTATCATCTTGACCGCAATCTTTTTCATATTCTGTTGCCAAGAGATTCTGTAAAAATATATATATATTTTTTAATTTTAGCTTGTATTTTTTTGTTGTCTTATGTGGAAAAAATAATATACACTCTTAAGGTATTAAAACTTTTAATTAATGGATATGCATGAAGGATTTTTTCACAGTTCTAAAGTATCGCTCGATTATAGTACAGGTAGTCCTCTATTTTCGTACATTCTAGTTTCGTACAATTCGCTATTTCGTACATTTTTTGTAACATTTTTTTTTTTTTAATTAATCCATAATTTGATAGAATTCGAATTTGAAACACATCGCCAAATATTACGCAAAACACGACACCTTGCTTAGTTAATAATTTAATTTCACGTAAATAATGTCAAAACAGGCCCTACAGGAAAGGCGGAAGTAGCTAATTTGTAGTTCCAAGTAAAGAGTCTCCACTGCTTTTAGTCAACAATCCCTTTACCCCCTCTTCTTCTCATTGCTCATTCTTGTTTCAGTTTTGTGTTAAAAGTTAAACCATCAGTTTCAATTTGCAATTTGCAAGACCCCACTTCAAACCTCTCACCATACTTCCTTTTTCATGGAAGTAATAATATTAATAACAACAATATTACAATCCACAGCACAAAGTTAGTATTGTAATTTGCTAAACAGCGTATACAATTAAAGGTACTAAAATGATATTCTCTCTTACCTGCAATCCAAGTTGATCATTTTGAGATTGTAATCCAAGCACGTCATCATCTGAGGGTCCAGCTCCAGCATCAGCTGATCCAGAGGCACTACGGAAAAATTTGCTTAATGCTTTAGCCTGCTGTTGGTCTTGTTTTTCAATATCAGCCTTTCTTTTTCTATAAAAATTACCCGAAGGCTTTTTTTTTGTCGACATGTTAATAATTATTGGAACTTACAGGAATGGGTCTATTTCTCATATCAGTCAATCGATACCCACCCCACCACTCAGGGCAGCGGAGTGGGGCGCCTCACTCCGCTGCCCTGTACTCCGCTTCGCAGAAACTATGCAGCTATTTTTAAATATAGACTCGCTGTCGCTCCGCTTCCGGCGGGATTGGCGACCGGCCGGCTCGGATTCTCGGAAGTATACGCCGCGCCCCCCACCACCAACACTTTTAGTTTCCTGCCGCCTCGTGCACTTTTGTTGTTATAATATATCGAATCTTTGACAAAAGAATAATTTTCTATTATTCTCCTTATTTTCCAATTACAAGTACCACAATTTATTTCCATCGCCATGGCGCCCTGTGCGGTGGCACAGGTCGCACATGCCAAGATCCGCCCCTGGCCATAGTAACCAGATCTAATAGTTTTTTAAGACCGTAAAGGACCCCCAGAGGATCGTATCGAAACACCTGTCCTATGTTGGTTCTCCCGTTGCGTAAAATATTTGTGCCAAGTTTGGTTGAAATCGGTCCAATGGTTTAGGTGGAGACGTGGAAGACCCCAAAGGACCCCCCAAAGGATCGTATCGAAAAAACACTTGTCCTATGTTGGTTCTCCCTTTGCGTAAAATATTTGTGCCACGTTTGGTTGAAATCGGCCCAGTGGTTTAGGAGGCGATGTGGAAGACCCCAAAGAACCCCCAAAAGGACCCCATCGAAAAAACACCTATCCTATGTTGGTTCTCCCGTTGCGTAAAATATTTGTGCCAAGTTTGGTTGAAATCGGTACAGTGGTTTAGGAGGAGATGTGGAAGAAACCTTCGCGGACATGCGCACAACAACTCACCGAAGTTTCATCGCAATCGGATGAATGGTATAGGAACGCATACGGGACAAACAAAGAAACATTCATTTTTATATATAAGATGTAAACTATACCACTTACTTGACATAAACCGTGATAGCTAAGCTAATGTACAACATATATGTATTAATTATACACATAAATGTTCCTCGATAGACACTATATCTATTGGCGAAAACTTGAATAAAATCCGTTCAGTACTTCCTGAGATTAGCGATTTAAAACACAGAGAGAAAACGCACCGACTTTACTTTATACTATGTACAGATTTACATTAAAATGAAAAAATTATAATTTTATTGCCTGGCAACAAAATTATTTTATTTTAACAATTACCATTGTTTGAAAAAGTTTAAATGAATTTTCATGTACTTTACTCTTGTTAAAACGTAAAAGGTTGCAGGTAAACTACCCACCGATCTTCACCAAAATTGTAGTCCTCTACAATTCAGTGACGTATGCAAAAAATTATTTGATTCTGTTTGAATATGCGGCAGTTACCGTTCGTCATAGAAAATACGCTTGATAAAAAAACGTTGCAGGTAAACTACCCCTTCCCCTTAACCGATCTTCACCAAAAACAATAGGTCTTGAGAACTCTACAATTTAGGGCTGTATACAAATAATCTTTTGATTCTGTTTGAATTTGCGTCTGTTATCGTTTGCCATAGAAAATACCCTTGTTAAAACATAAAACGTTGCTGGTAAACTACCCCTTTCTCTTAACCGATCTTCACCAAAAACCATAGGTCTTGAGAACTCTACAATTCAGGGCTGTATACGAAACATTATTTAATTTTGTTTGAATATGCGGCTGTTATCGTTTGCCAAAAAAAAAAAATTTCCCTTGATAAAAAAAAACCGTTGCAGGTAAACTACCCCTTTCCCTCAACCGATCTTCACCAAAAACAATAGGTCGTGAGTACTCTACAAGTCAGGGCTGTATGCAAAAAATTATTTGATTCTGTTTGAATTTGCGGCAGTTATCGTTTGCCATAGAAAAAAAATCTACAGACACACACACAGACACTTTTCGAAAAACGACTTTTTTTCATGTTTTGAGTGTAGTAGAATCAGAATCTGCAATAATCTCGAACACGATTTTTTCTGCCATCACCATACTTCCATTCCTTAAGGAATATGGAAATAAAATACGCTTGATAAAAAACGTTGCAGGTAAACTACCCCTTCCCCTCGACCGATCTTCACCAAAAACAATAGGTCTTGAGTACTCTACAAATCACGGCTGTATGCAAAAAATTGTTTGATTCTGTTTTAATTTGCGGCTGTTATCGTTTGCCATAGAAAATACCCTTGATAAAAAAACGCTGCAGGTAAACTACCCCTTTCCCTTAACCGATCTTCACCAAAAACATTAGGTCTTGAGAACTCTGCAATTTAGGGCTGTATGCAAATAATCTTTTGATTCTGTTTGAATTTGCGGCTGTTATCGTTTGCCATAGGAAATACCCTTGTTAAAACATAAAACGTTACAGGTAAACTAGCCCTTTCCCTTAACCGATCTTCACCAAAAACAATAGGTCTTGAGAACTCTACAATTCAGGGCTGTATGCGAAACATTATTTGATTCTGTTTGAATTTGCGGCTGTTATCGTTTGCCAAAAAAAAAATTTCCCTTGATAAAAAAAAAACCGTTGCCGGTAAACTACCCCTTTCCCTCAACCGATCTTCACCAAAAACAATAGGTCGTGAGTACTCTACAAATCAGGGCTGTATGCAAAAAATTATTTGATTCTGTTTGAATTTGCGGCAGTTATCGTTTGCCATAGAAAAAAAATCTACAGAAGATAGACAGACAGACACACAGACAGACACACACACAGACACTTTTCAGAAAACGACTTTTTTTCATGTTTTGAGTGTAGTACAACCAAACAACATATTAAATGAACAATTACATTATAAATCACATACACTATTCAATACACTGATCCATACACACAATTCGAACCTCAGCGCCAATCCCTTCCCACCATCAACCCCCACCACACACACCTAATTCCGTAATGGTTATTCTGTAATCGACATTCAGTATACTCCCACTGAAGAAGAGGTACATCACCTCGAAACGTTTGGGAAAGTGACAACGAATAGTAAGTTCATATGTGAAAGTTTTATATATATTATTAAATATTGGTTGTGGACGTATTAACTTTAGTAACTTGGAATGTGAGTGGACTAGCTCATAAAACTATGAAATTTTTGTAAGAGTCTAAAAGAGAAGAAATTAAATATTTAAGGTATTACAGAAACCAAGAAAAGTCTCAAAGTTACAGAGTATATGGAAGGTTATGTGTTGCTATATAGTGGAGTTTCCCAGAATACAAAAGCTTGTTCTGGAGTAGCTACATTGATAAACTAAAAATGGAAATATCACACTAAATCATATACTTTTGTTAATTATAGTATTATAGTGGTTAGATTTAAAATTAATAGGGGAAGTCTTTGTGTCATTGGTGTATGTACTCCAGAGAATGGTAAGAAGAGTCAGGTTTATTTTATGAGTTGCGGAAGGAATTAGATATGTACAGTAACATGGATCATGTAATTATAGCTGGTGATCCTAATAATAGAATTGATAACCAAAGTATTGGAGATGTTATTGGGCTTTTTGGAGACTCGCCTATTAACAGAAATGGGGAAAAATTAAAAGAATTTGCTAACACAAATAAAATTAAAGTAACACTTTATAGAAAAAAAGTATAACTTCAAAAATACTTAGCAAATATACTAGATCAGCCAGAGGACTTCAATCATTAATTGATTAAATAATCATGAATCAAAGTTGGCTTCACAAGTCAGAGATGCACATGTTTTTAGAGGTAAATATATTGATACTGATCATTATACAGTGGTCTCTAAAACTTCTCTGAAATATGGTGATCATTATTTATTACCTATGGATACTGGTCTTCTTTTTAAAAAATTCAGTTGAGAAATATTAAATTTTTAAAACTTTCCTTGAGTGTGTCAGGTGGGTTCATGAAAAATTTTACATCAAGTGTTTTCTTTATTGTATGAGGACACAAGTCATTACTTTAATGTACTTGTTCTGTGTTTTATTGTATGTATTAGAAGTACATGATCTCCGTTTAGTGAATAAAAAATGTTCTCTCCTTTATTAGAATATTAATGACGTCAATGATTTGTTCCTTGAAAAGTGAACAAAAACTTTATAAGATAATGGTTAAATCATTATCTTTACCAGCTTTACCAGCATTGTTGCATGGTTCTGAAACTGGGTTCCAGTAGAGAAACATCTGAGTACCGAGTATAATACAGGCATTGGAGATGAGATTCTTGCTATCTGTTAAAGGCTGCACATGCACACAAAAAATACACTCTACAATGAAGATATATGCAAAGAGTTGAAAATTCAGTTCATCTGAATAGTGGCCCAGATGGCAAGTTCCTTAAGCAAGTTTGGCAGTACAGGCCTATGGACAAAGAAGAATAGGAAGACCTTGGAAGTGAATGAAGTGGATGCATTTCCTTTGGGACCAGACCAGATGATCCGTTTATTCCCTGATGAAAGAAGAGGAAGACGATTATTATACTACAAAGATAATTTAGAACTGATTGATCTTAACACATTGATAAAGGTCAACTTAATGACTTATTAAAATATTTAAGCATCAGAATATGCAGAACAAAAGAGCTCTTGGGAAGGCACTGTAATTTTCAAAAGGAAATAGTTATTTTTATACCTGCAATAAACTTTGAGAACAATAATAAAATTACATACACACACAAATAACTTTTTTTTGAAATGTAGTTTTCATAAGGCTATTACTGTTTCCTTCTGTAACAAACTTCTTACCTAAAGCTCCAAGTCTGTAGTTAGATGTAACAAGTACAATTTTTTTGTTCATAATATACTGTGGCCGAAACCTAGTGTTGCGACCAGTTGATGTCATAAAGCTTCCTGAATGAAGAAAGACAGTCACAGGTTGTTTATCTGTTAACTGCAGAAGAAAGATGTTAGAGTTACAAGAGCGATACAACAAAGTTAGAGAATTGCAATAAAATGATATACTATGTTAGATACTTATGATTTCTGGTGTGGTATAGAAGAAATGACTATCTGCTATAAATAGGAAAATGTGGAATGTAAGGCACAAATGGCAATAAATTATACAACAACAGTAAAAGATGATAATTTGTTATAAATTTTTTGTTTGTTATGTATTTTTAATAAATATTAAATTTAAGTTACCTTAGGGTTTTTATTTAATTTATTTTTAATACTATAAGTGTTCTATTATCACTACTTTTAAATACTGAATTGACAATGTACCATCACAATTATTAATTCTTTGTAAAAATCTGAAGTGATGAAATAAGTATGAGCCCTACGATTAAAAAGTATTTTTGTTTAATAAGAATCAGTGAAGTAGTATACTAAATTGACTACCTTCTTGGTGTACACATTAAGGCGAAGACAGTCTTCAGAAACTGGAGCAACTAATTCTCCAAATGGCTGTGGGCATATGGCTCCATCTTCAGTTGCATCAAATTCTCCTTTCCATGGTTTTACTGGTATTGGTGGCTGTGACAGACACATTTACCATGTATACAGTGTCCTGTTGTTTAGTGGGAATTGCTTAGCATTAATTTGCTTGTTTGATAAAATCAATTTTATTTTCATTTTCTACAGAAAACGGAAGTATGGTCATGATTCCAACAAAAATCTTTTAGGTGACTGCCCACTATGAATCTACACATTTAAACATATTGTTACATAATGCAGAAAAAGTGTTATGTCATTACAGAACGTTCTGGTACATTGGAGAACGATCCTGCAGCTGTAATGCATACGTGACACTTGACATATGAGGCAGTATTACACAATGTGGCACGTCTTGTGCATTCTGGAAGGATCTCAATTATCCCAGTGGTGCGTATTTCTGCGAAGGTCGCGCTGAAGTGTCCTCTAGAATTTTCGATGGCTTGTTAAGGACGCATGTTATGGAACACTGTATACTATAAATAGCCCATACCTGTTGCTTAGTATTGTCGGGCGATTACAAGTGATGTTACTCTGTGCGTTCAAGTGGTTAATAGTGAAGTGTTGTGATTTATAATCGGGCGGTATATTGTAATACAGTTGTGTTTTAATATTAGTTGACATTTTATGCGTGTGAACAATTTTTTATTTGATTTGTTGTAAGAGACTGTGTTGTTAATTACGAACTGTTTAACTGTGAAAATTAAAGCTGGTAATTAGTGACTTAATTGGTGTCATATATTTTGTTTCCACTGTACCTATGACAATCAAGTAGACCATCGTAACAATATACATTTTTTTTATTATATGCACTGGTATGTATAGAACAATAAACGACGACCTAGAAAGACAACATTATTGCGTGCATGTGAAAAGAATACTGGAGAGCGGCCTAACTAAAATGACTCTAGAACAAATACCACCACTAGGACGCATTAAGGAAGACCAGAAAACAGGGATCGAAGAATTAGAATTGTTGTGGGAAACATGTCTCCAAGAAGGTTGTGGTAGGACAGAGAAAATTGAAAGAAAATTCTAGAAATTGGACTCTATAAAACTAATAGAATGATGACAACTTTTCTAAAGTTAACAGTTATTAGTATTGGTGGAACTTTCACATGTAAACTTACTTGTTGTTGTCACTCATACGTCGTTTCGGAGTGGTGTGTTCCTTCATCAGTGGTTTTTGGATACGGAATGTACAAACTGTCGGTAATTCTATATATAACGGTATTGGTTAACAGGTTGTGTGTGGGTGGAGGTGGAGGGGACTGGCGCAGGAGTTTGAATTGTTGTAGGTGTTGTTTATTACTGTGTCGAATAGTGTGTTTGATTTAAATTGTAATTGGTCATTGAGTATGTTGTTGGGTTGTGTTTTGTTGTGTTTGTATATTTGTAGTAATAAACAACACCTACAACAATTCAAACTCCTGTGCCAGTCCCCTCCACCTCCACCCACTACCTGTTAACCAATACCGTTATACATAGAATTACCGACAGTTTGTACATTCCGTATCCGAAAAACTCACTGATGAAGGAGCACACCACTCCGAAACGACATATGAGTGAAAATAACAAGTAAGTTTACATGTGAAAGTTCCTACAATACTAATAATTAATTATTAAGTGCTATAAACAAAGGAGAGATGGACACTATGGACAGTCAAAACAGTATAAAGTTAAGAGAACAACCCAATCTACTAGCCATTATGATGTTTCTTCAATTCACAGCAGTTCTTTTATAGATTGATTTTTCTTATGCTTTCTAGACTGTTTTCATCTTGGATTTCGTTGTCCATGACGTGTCCGTTACTTAACTAAATACAACTATTTCACTAACGACTCGGAACACAAAGTTTTTTATGAGTAAAAACATAAAGCTTTACCTTACAACCTGAACCAGTTTTCACTTTTAAAAAGCTTCTTCAGAGGTGAAACTTTATGTTTTTACTCATAAAAAACTTTGTGTTCCGAGTCGTTAGTGAAATAGTTGTTTTCATCTTTAACTCCTTAGTGGTTCATTTATTTGACCACAATTTGACCTGAAAATGCGTATTTTTTTTTTATAATACAGCCCTATATGTATTTTGTCTTGTTACTGTAATGTAAAAGTAATACTACAAAAATATAATTATAACAAATAAAAATTTACATTTTCCATGAATTTTCAGAGGTTGAATTTTTGATGTGGTTTCCAGTCAATGTGAAAATTAAAAACAAAAGTCACAGCTCAGTTTCTCTCTATAACCACTTTAATGACAGTATTTTGAAAATTATTCATTTTAAACAAAAAATAACAATATTTTATATATCTAATTTGTCTAATAATCTTTATGTGTGTGAAATGTTGTGAACAAGGCACTGCACAAAATCCCACATCACATTCTGTACACTGGTACCTTGACTCTTTTCGTATTTTATGTTCTCTTCTTCTCCATTATGGAAACATGTGCTGCTGAGTACTGCTGATGAAGTCATAGCAGATCACTTTCAAGGTGAAGGTACTCTTATTTCACCTGTTACTCTTCAGTGTAGTGTTCTGCTATGACCTCTTCAACCAAAGTCTTTTTGAATTCAATTGAAGTCACTTTTTCATCGCATTTTACATGAAGAGTATGATCATTATATATACACGTATGAGATGTATACTTTATGAGATGGCAAAATTCTACTTTGTACACAGTTTTTACCTCTTTCATTCAAGTGGGTAGGTAGATACCATGTAAAACAAACTTTGTTTGAAACAAAAATTCATTTCAAATAGGAATGAATAACATGAAATACATCTCAACATAGTCGTAAAGCATGGAACTACCATTAAACGTAACCATTTCGGAATACTTTGTCAGAAAACAAAATAATGTTGGCAAAAGTACAGTGATGTATTGTCTTGTCAGCTGCACTTTTTTTTACCAAATTGATTGACATATTATCTCGTCACAAACATTTAAGGACTTGAAGCGATATTTTTTTTCAACTCTCTGAGAAAGAAATATGCTAGATAATTGACATTCCAAGTAATGACTGTATGAGTGAACAACATAAAACTAGCCCACTGTACAGTCAGCCACTCATGCAGAATTTTTTATAAACGGGATAAATTAAAATAATTAAAAAAATAAAATTGAAACATTATGAATCACTTCATTCCATAATTTGGACCATATAGTTTAACATAAGTACAATAACTAAAGAAGGCACTTTACTGACAATAACTGTCCAATGAATGTCAGTTTGAATTACTATCAATGGGTTCTCAACAAAGTCACAGATGATGAATTATATATTTACTGCAGTAATTTTTGAGCGACCAAGCAGGTAAATCCACTGGTCATTTCACAAATCAGTAGGATTGCTCCAAAAGAAACTATCACCAGATAAATGAGAAACCATTTTACTATGAAAAAATATAGAGTATAGTATATTGTCTCATCAAGCAAATATTTTTTATATAATTATATAATTACCTTTTTATCCACTCACATGACACAAAGTTTCATCTAATTATGACGCGTTTCGGGACTAAGTCCCATCCTCATTATTTAAAATAAAAATAAGAATAAAAATCCTCATCATTTATTATTTAAAATAAGTGACACAGTACGCTAAAAAAGTATATGAAATATGTTTTGACATGACTGTTAACAGAGGTATATGTTATAGCTCAAAATTTTCTATTTCCTGTCTAAAACATTGAGGATTTCATGTCCATTTGACTGCTGGTGAATAAACAAACTTTTTCATCCACAACAGGATAGAACAAAATGCTACATGTCTTACAATTTATGAAGCCACATGCATTCATTTCAGTTTCACTGAAGAAAGAGTTGTTAGCAAAGATTTGTGGCCTGCTTATTCGGTGGATTTATCTGTATGTAACTTTTGTCTGTGGAACTTTTTGAAGGATGAAGTTTATAGTACTAATCACTATAATTTGTATGAATGTAAAACAAATATTCAAAGCACCATTGAGATCAATGACAATACCATTTTACATCATGTGTATCTCAAGATGATTACTTGTGTTTTAATTTGAATCATTGTACAATTATCACTGCCAACATCATTTGTAAGAATACAAATTTTAATGTCAATAGATAAAAGTGAATATTTCATTATGTAATGATGTTACATACCTTCATTTATGTTTGTAGTTTCTGTTTAAAATTGTGGCACTAATCGATGGCTGTGTACAAAAATTGCTTTTAAATTGTTCACCTTGTATTTATTATACTTTGAATTCATATCACACTATTAGTTGTTATATTAGTATTTATTATTAAATCAGTTTTAAGTAAATATTATGTGTATAATTTTACCTTAAATCTGTTTTTCCCAGTCGGAGGTACTGCATATCGAATACCTCGGAATGAGTAGAAGACAGTACCCGTGAATGTGGTCTGATAATTACCTCTTACTAAACCTTGAGCTGTTTGTACCAATGGTGGTTGTTTGTAAGGATTATCACTACCACAACTACAGACTCGGGTACGACAAGCTGACAACCCAGTTGCCAAACAGACAAAGAACAGAGCCATCAACATCTCTGTGTTGATATCGTCTGTGCATGACTGAAGTCTCTATTCTTTAGTGCCTGTGTAACCAAAAATAATTCCGCTAAAACAGTTTCTTTGACTCATTCAGCAGTTTCTATTATTTCACTCAGACCATCAATTAATAAAGTTATGTTTGGATGTATAGACAGTGTTTGGCCCAAATCCAATTTCTGAGTTGGTTTAATTAATACTTGATACTGTCTCAATTGATGAGTCAGTAATTGGTAATCTGAATAATAATTACTATGTAAAAGTATAATTGTTATCTGTTTTGAGGGTTTATTAGTCTCTTATTGTTGTGTATAGATGAAATTTTCATTATCTCCTATTGGCTTTTTTACACTTTTTATACTGTAATATAAATATTGCATACAATTAAAATGTTTAAATTGATAATTCAATCATAATACATTTTTGAAATCATACAGTTCTTAAAACATTGTTTTCAGAAGAGAATGGGCGAAAGAAGCTTATAATAAGCAAAAACTGGTTCAGGCTATTAGGTAAAAATTATACAATTTTACCAATAAAAAACTTAGTGTTCCGAGTCAGTTATTATATTTATAATTAATATACGAACGTCACAAACAAGGAATAATAACACAGTTTTTCCACTTTTTCAGCTAATTTTTTAGTCAACAATATTTGAATAGGCAGATATCAATGTAAAATAAATGGCTAATATAAAAATTCAATATTTCCTGTAAAGCTGGGTTTTCTTTTCCTTCTGAAGAGATTTTAATTACTGAAGAGGGTGAATAAGTGCATATAAGAAAGTTGTTATTAAGTTTTTTCTCAGTATACTCATTACTGACAACTTGATCACATACTGTATAGTGTAACGTTACATAACCCATGCCCAAATATGATAACACAATCACCCCACTCTAAAGGTCAGAAATGGGTATTATGTACCTAGCTATAGAATTCTTTGTACTACAGAACACTAAAAACAATAACAAAGTGAGATATAGTGTACATAGTGAGAGGGTAAATTGTTAAAAAGGAGCATCTCACAGATTTACACTGTAGATGGAAAAACAATCAATTGTAGCAGTGGACTATATTGCTGCTGACAAATTTTGTATTTTGTATAATGTGTATTGTGTAGGCCACAAAGGTCTTGTACCTAGGTATAATTTTATGTTTAATATAATAATTGTGTTTAAATATAAGATAACCCAGGGTTAGATATAAAATAATAATAATATAAAATAATAATATATGAGCAAGATGGCATAGGAAAATAGTTCAGAGTAAGGATACTTTAAGTAAATAATAAATAATAAATAAATACAATTGAAGGAAATTAAAATATTAAAGACCTATGTATAAGCTTAAGAGAAAATAAAAAGAAAACCTTAGATAAATTAAATTGGATTATCAACAAAATGTAAAAAGAATTATTTGTCTATAAAGAAGAAATAAATTTATAATAATTAATAATAGCCTATATTCTCAAAAGTATATAGATTCACCAATAAAAAACGATACAATATTCTTGGTTACTACGAGTAACCAACTAACAAGATTGAAATTAATTGTTAAAACGATTGGGAAGTGAAGGTTTGAAAAAAAGTGTAATGCCTATTTAAAATTTGAAAATTTATGAATACTTTCGGAATAAACAGTGCGAAATTTAATAAAAATTGACGAGAGATGTACCTCTTCTATTAGAACTTCTTCAAGTAGCACCATCCAAGCCCTTTCTTTGACGATATTTTGAGAAAACTTAACGACTGGTTCCAGGCCTAGTATCTAGCACTTCGAGATTTTGGTGAGACCGTATCCTAGTAAAAATTAACTAAATTCCAACTCAGCTATAACTTCTAACACTAGAAACAGCACCATATAAGTAAACACTTCAGGAAAAGAGGTGAAACAAACTTTATTATTTTTTGTTAACCAAAAAATCTGCGTCACGGATCTCTGTGACTTTTCAGCCGCCATTAAATAATTCCGTGTTTGTAGCGAAGAACATAACCTGTACTCTGGCGGATAAACCCGGAACTACCTACTAAACAAAAAAACCAATCTAATCTATTTTTCTTATGTAAAGCTTGGTATTAAATTATTCATTTCTGACCGTCTCATAGCACAAAGAACTTACAATTAACCCTGGGAAATTAATAAATTAATTCTTTATTGTTTTATATTTAAAAATATTTGTTATACTTTCTATGTTTACCAAATAATATCGAACTAATGTTGTGTTGAAAGGGAGAATCGATTATAACTTTCTGTATTGGGAGAAGATAAAAAACATTGTATTTATTAAATAAATACCATGAATACTTTGTTATTTGAATAAAATGTGTATTATTTTCAGTAGAGGGTAGTTGTTTACAGATCGTCAGGAGGCAAAGAAGAGTACGAACAACCAGAAAAATATTACAAACGATTGGAGTTCATTTAACCTCCAATTTGTTTGTAAACATCAAAATCAGCAGGTCTCATGAGCGGAGAAATTTAAATTAACTAATTGTATGCCAAGAGGATAATACCTTTTGCACTCTCTCTTCTAACTACTGTCAAACAACTTCATTGAATTCTCCCAAATCACACACACTCGATTTCATTTTTTTGGAACTGTAAACACAAAATATAACGAATTCTGTGACGATCACAAGAGTGACGATAAGATCTAACGATACTATCCGATCATTAACCGCGAGACGTTACAAGATTGACGAACCCAACAGTGGGTCTAATAAAATATTATTTCAATAAATAATTACTGTGACTCTCATTAAAGCGAGATTTCGAAGGGCAAATAAAACTTAGATTTAATTAAGTAAAGTACTATTTAGACTCTTAGAGATTAACCGCGAGACGTTACAAGATGACGTACTAACATGGTGCTTAATTAGGAAAGCTTAACAAATCAACGATAGTACATTAATGCCAAGAGATCAAGTAACAGCGAGACGTTACAAGATGGCGCTCAACTTAAAAGGGCTTTAATTAGGAAAGAAATTTTGAGATATTCGAAAAAATAATATAACAAAAAACCTAATTTTCGTCGGCAGCTATGAGAAAACAAGAAATGCATAATACCAGAGGCAGATCGAAGAAGAGGGCAGAAGAAAAGGAGAAGGAAGAAGGTGGACAGGAACGAGAGATAGAAGTAGTCACGGACAGTGAAATGGACCAACCAATGGGTGATAAAGAAGAAACCGAAGTAATCACGGACACGGAAAAAGAAAGAGTTGAAGAGGATGCCCAAGGGGACCAACCAGAAAATCCGCCCAAAAGGAAGACATGAGTATGCAGGAGCTGTTGAGGATTATAATGGAAAGCAATAAACAAATAAATGAGGAAAATAAGGAGAACTTTAGGAAACAGGAGGAAACTTCAAAGATACTAAACGAAACTTTGAAGGAACAAAACAAGCAAACCAATGATAAAATAGATGAAAATTTTAGGAAACAGGAGGAACAATACAGACAAACCAATGAGAAAATAGATAGTATTCAGGAAAGTTTAGTAAAACAACTCAATGCAAAAATTGAGACCATTCATGAATGAACAAAATCGTAAAATGGAAAAGTTCATTAAGGAGATAAGGGAAACTTTCGGGGGGAAGTTTGAAAATGTTAACACACTTAGCCAAAGAGTAGATGAATACAACGAGGAGGCAAATAAGGAAATGGACAGTGGTTTAAAGAATATGAATAAAACACTAGACAGCACTTCAGAAGGTATTAAAATAAGTCCGAACACAGAAGAGAGCAGGAAGGAAATAGAAATTAGAGAAGACCAAGATGCATTGCTATTTGAAAATAAAAATAGAAAAAACAAAGATAATATCCACACCGTGGAAAATAAGACTAAGAAAATAAGGAAAATAGGTAGAAAGAAAATATAAAATACAAAAGAAGAATTGGGGATGAGGAAGGGTAGATTAGTTAATGTATTTAACCTTCCAATTAATGAACAGAGGGAGTTAATTAAGTTTAGATCTCAGTTCAATATATCAACGATTGAAGTGCATCAGAAGATATCAGTCATATCATCAAGACTGAAAATATCATTAAAAAATTTGGTAAATCATCCAGAGGAAAAAGGGAATGGAATGATATTAAAAATGAGTGAATATGGAATATGTTATGTCAGAGGAGGTACAATACCTGTTAGTAAAAAAGGGACGAACAATGACGGAAGACCGGTACTTAAGTGAAGGTTTCATAGCAACAAAGTGGGAGAGCCAGATGGTAAGCAGATTATCAAGGAGAGAATTAATTCCGAACACCCCAGTAATCCGAGGAAAGGGAGTACCTGAGTTAAATGACCATGGTTAAACTAAATAATAACCGACTAGAGAAAAGGGGACTGATTTTATGATACAGACCAAGCAACCCATTGGAAAGAGTAAAACCCCAAAATTCAAAAACTATGTAAAGACAACTTACTTAATTTATTCAGGAACAATATGATTTAATAAAAACCCCCAAAATTCAAAAAGAACGTAAGTACAACTTACTAAATATTTTGCAAGCATTTGATTTGATAAAAAGTATGTAAGTACAACTTATTTAAGAGATTTTACAACCATTTGATTTAATAAAAATTATGTAAGTACAACTTACAGTACTTAAGAGATTTTGCAACCATTTGATTTGATAAAAAGTATGTAAGTACAACTTACTTAAGATATTTTGCAACCATTTGATTTAATAAAAAATATGTAAGTACAACTTACTTAAGAGATTTTGCAACCATTTGATTTAATAAAAAATATGTAAGTACAACTTACTTAAGAGATTTTACAACCATTTGATTTAACAAAAAGAACGTAAGTACAACTCACTAAATATTTCGAAACAATTTGATAAAATAAAAAGACAAACCACCAAGAAAATGTAAGAACAGATTATTAAATAATATTTATAAAGAACTGATTTAAAATGGAATGATAGAAAAAATAATATTTTGATGGTAACAAACAGAAGAATAAATAAATAAATAAAAACAATTGATGGTAATGTGCTCAAATAAGAAGAATAACGAATAATTTAATGACTACAATGAAGCTAAAGAATGAAGATAATTAATACAACTATAATTTAGAATTTCTCGGAATTGAAAATGATATAGGAAGAAATGATACGGAGAAAATATGTCACAGGAAGGAAAGTCAAAAGGATTTTAAAATAATGCCTATCAATAATGTTATATACTATTAGTTAATGAAAAGAAGAAGGAATCAAGAAGAAAAAGAAATATATTATTAAATGCAAACAGCTAAAACGTGAAGAATCCCAAAAGTGTTTAGTATTAGTCGCAAATCGACTACTTATAAGTTTCTTATTATAATGAATTGACTGTAGAAATGTTCCGGCAATAATTTTCCTGAGCAGGGATGATGTTCCCCTGGTCTCAGAAGGTGTAAGGATGGACAGCGGAGTAATGGACCCAAAATGGCCACCCGAACTGAACCACCGCACAGGATAGGGAAAAATGTTAGAGAAATTGAATATTTAAGGGATAATGATAAAAATAGCTGAAAAGAGTGATATTAGATTCCAGAAGTATGAATGAAGAAAACAGAAGGAAGATAGCAGACAGAAGCTTAATTGAGAAAGCGAATTTATAGAAGCAAATAGAAATAAAGTGTTAAAATGTGTTAAGTGTAAAAAGTGTAAAGTGTTAAAATAGAAGCAAATGGGAAGTGTTAAAACAAGTTTTTTATGATTAGTGTGACCAGCCCTTATCAAGTAATATGTGGAAGACCACTACCCAGAGAAATAAATCATTGATGAATTTGCCTCCAAGAGAGAGAGTTGAATATAAAATCCAGCTTATTACCATTAACCGAATAACAGGTGTATAAACAATCAGAAAGGAAGGAATATTATGAAGATTAATGGAAGAATCCGAAGATTGAAGGGTTCAACAATTTATTTTTTAAAACCAGTAAACAAAAATAAATCTGTTCTAGTGGGGGGGGGGGGCTTTATGTAACGTTACATAACCCATGCCCAAATATGATAACACAATCACCCCACTCTAAAGGTCAGAAATGGGTATTATGTACCTAGCTATAGAATTCTTTGTACTACAGAACACTAAAAACAATAACAAAGTGAGATATAGTGTACATAGTGAGAGGGTAAATTGTTAAAAAGGAGCATCTCACAGATTTACACTGTAGATGGAAAAACAATCAATTGTAGCAGTGGACTATATTGCTGCTGACAAATTTTGTATTTTGTATAATGTGTATTGTGTAGGCCACAAAGGTCTTGTACCTAGGTATAATTTTATGTTTAATATAATAATTGTGTTTAAATATAAGATAACCCAGGGTTAGATATAAAATAATAATAATATAAAATAATAATATATGAGCAAGATGGCATAGGAAAATAGTTCAGAGTAAGGATACTTTAAGTAAATAATAAATAATAAATAAATACAATTGAAGGAAATTAAAATATTAAAGACCTATGTATAAGCTTAAGAGAAAATAAAAAGAAAACCTTAGATAAATTAAATTGGATTATCAACAAAATGTAAAAAGAATTATTTGTCTATAAAGAAGAAATAAATTTATAATAATTAATAATAGCCTATATTCTCAAAAGTATATAGATTCACCAATAAAAAACGATACAATATTCTTGGTTACTACGAGTAACCAACTAACAAGATTGAAATTAATTGTTAAAACGATTGGGAAGTGAAGGTTTGAAAAAAAGTGTAATGCCTATTTAAAATTTGAAAATTTATGAATACTTTCGGAATAAACAGTGCGAAATTTAATAAAAATTGACGAGAGATGTACCTCTTCTATTAGAACTTCTTCAAGTAGCACCATCCAAGCCCTTTCTTTGACGATATTTTGAGAAAACTTAACGACTGGTTCCAGGCCTAGTATCTAGCACTTCGAGATTTTGGTGAGACCGTATCCTAGTAAAAATTAACTAAATTCCAACTCAGCTATAACTTCTAACACTAGAAACAGCACCATATAAGTAAACACTTCAGGAAAAGAGGTGAAACAAACTTTATTATTTTTTGTTAACCAAAAAATCTGCGTCACGGATCTCTGTGACTTTTCAGCCGCCATTAAATAATTCCGTGTTTGTAGCGAAGAACATAACCTGTACTCTGGCGGATAAACCCGGAACTACCTACTAAACAAAAAAACCAATCTAATCTATTTTTCTTATGTAAAGCTTGGTATTAAATTATTCATTTCTGACCGTCTCATAGCACAAAGAACTTACAATTAACCCTGGGAAATTAATAAATTAATTCTTTATTGTTTTATATTTAAAAATATTTGTTATACTTTCTATGTTTACCAAATAATATCGAACTAATGTTGTGTTGAAAGGGAGAATCGATTATAACTTTCTGTATTGGGAGAAGATAAAAAACATTGTATTTATTAAATAAATACCATGAATACTTTGTTATTTGAATAAAATGTGTATTATTTTCAGTAGAGGGTAGTTGTTTACAGATCGTCAGGAGGCAAAGAAGAGTACGAACAACCAGAAAAATATTACAAACGATTGGAGTTCATTTAACCTCCAATTTGTTTGTAAACATCAAAATCAGCAGGTCTCATGAGCGGAGAAATTTAAATTAACTAATTGTATGCCAAGAGGATAATACCTTTTGCACTCTCTCTTCTAACTACTGTCAAACAACTTCATTGAATTCTCCCAAATCACACACACTCGATTTCATTTTTTTGGAACTGTAAACACAAAATATAACGAATTCTGTGACGATCACAAGAGTGACGATAAGATCTAACGATACTATCCGATCATTAACCGCGAGACGTTACAAGATTGACGAACCCAACAGTGGGTCTAATAAAATATTATTTCAATAAATAATTACTGTGACTCTCATTAAAGCGAGATTTCGAAGGGCAAATAAAACTTAGATTTAATTAAGTAAAGTACTATTTAGACTCTTAGAGATTAACCGCGAGACGTTACAAGATGACGTACTAACATGGTGCTTAATTAGGAAAGCTTAACAAATCAACGATAGTACATTAATGCCAAGAGATCAAGTAACAGCGAGACGTTACAAGATGGCGCTCAACTTAAAAGGGCTTTTATTAGGAAAGAAATTTTGAGATATTCGAAAAAATAATATAACAAAAAACCTAATTTTCGTCGGCAGCTATGAGAAAACAAGAAATGCATAATACCAGAGGCAGATCGAAGAAGAGGGCAGAAGAAAAGGAGAAGGAAGAAGGTGGACAGGAACGAGAGATAGAAGTAGTCACGGACAGTGAAATGGACCAACCAATGGGTGATAAAGAAGAAACCGAAGTAATCACGGACACGGAAAAAGAAAGAGTTGAAGAGGATGCCCAAGGGGACCAACCAGAAAATCCGCCCAAAAGGAAGACATGAGTATGCAGGAGCTGTTGAGGATTATAATGGAAAGCAATAAACAAATAAATGAGGAAAATAAGGAGAACTTTAGGAAACAGGAGGAAACTTCAAAGAAACTAAACGAAACTTTGAAGGAACAAAACAAGCAAACCAATGATAAAATAGATGAAAATTTTAGGAAACAGGAGGAACAATACAGACAAACCAATGAGAAAATAGATAGTATTCAGGAAAGTTTAGTAAAACAACTCAATGCAAAAATTGAGACCATTCATGAATGAACAAAATCGTAAAATGGAAAAGTTCATTAAGGAGATAAGGGAAACTTTCGGGGGGAAGTTTGAAAATGTTAACACACTTAGCCAAAGAGTAGATGAATACAACGAGGAGGCAAATAAGGAAATGGACAGTGGTTTAAAGAATATGAATAAAACACTAGACAGCACTTCAGAAGGTATTAAAATAAGTCCGAACACAGAAGAGAGCAGGAAGGAAATAGAAATTAGAGAAGACCAAGATGCATTGCTATTTGAAAATAAAAATAGAAAAAACAAAGATAATATCCACACCGTGGAAAATAAGACTAAGAAAATAAGGAAAATAGGTAGAAAGAAAATATAAAATACAAAAGAAGAATTGGAGATGAGGAAGGGTGGATTAGTTAATGTATTTAACCTTCCAATTAATGAACAGAGGGAGTTAATTAAGTTTAGATCTCAGTTCAATATATCAACGATTGAAGTGCATCAGAAGATATCAGTCATATCATCAAGACTGAAAATATCATTAAAAAATTTGGTAAATCATCCAGAGGAAAAAGGGAATGGAATGATATTAAAAATGAGTGAATATGGAATATGTTATGTCAGAGGAGGTACAATACCTGTTAGTAAAAAAGGGACGAACAATGACGGAAGACCGGTACTTAAGTGAAGGTGTCATAGCAACAAAGTGGGAGAGCCAGATGGTAAGCAGATTATCAAGGAGAGAATTAATTCCGAACACCCCAGTAATCCGAGGAAAGGGAGTACCTGAGTTAAATGACCATGGTTAAACTAAATAATAACCGACTAGAGAAAAGGGGACTGATTTTATGATACAGACCAAGCAACCCATTGGAAAGAGTAAAACCCCAAAATTCAAAAACTATGTAAAGACAACTTACTTAATTTATTCAGGAACAATATGATTTAATAAAAACCCCCAAAATTCAAAAAGAACGTAAGTACAACTTACTAAATATTTTGCAAGCATTTGATTTGATAAAAAGTATGTAAGTACAACTTATTTAAGAGATTTTACAACCATTTGATTTAATAAAAATTATGTAAGTACAACTTACAGTACTTAAGAGATTTTGCAACCATTTGATTTGATAAAAAGTATGTAAGTACAACTTACTTAAGATATTTTGCAACCATTTGATTTAATAAAAAATATGTAAGTACAACTTACTTAAGAGATTTTGCAACCATTTGATTTAATAAAAAATATGTAAGTACAACTTACTTAAGAGATTTTACAACCATTTGATTTAACAAAAAGAACGTAAGTACAACTCACTAAATATTTCGAAACAATTTGATAAAATAAAAAGACAAACCACCAAGAAAATGTAAGAACAGATTATTAAATAATATTTATAAAGAACTGATTTAAAATGGAATGATAGAAAAAATAATATTTTGATGGTAACAAACAGAAGAATAAATAAATAAATAAAAACAATTGATGGTAATGTGCTCAAATAAGAAGAATAACGAATAATTTAATGACTACAATGAAGCTAAAGAATGAAGATAATTAATACAACTATAATTTAGAATTTCTCGGAATTGAAAATGATATAGGAAGAAATGATACGGAGAAAATATGTCACAGGAAGGAAAGTCAAAAGGATTTTAAAATAATGCCTATCAATAATGTTATATACTATTAGTTAATGAAAAGAAGAAGGAATCAAGAAGAAAAAGAAATATATTATTAAATGCAAACAGCTAAAACGTGAAGAATCCCAAAAGTGTTTAGTATTAGTCGCAAATCGACTACTTATAAGTTTCTTATTATAATGAATTGACTGTAGAAATGTTCCGGCAATAATTTTCCTGAGCAGGGATGATGTTCCCCTGGTCTCAGAAGGTGTAAGGATGGACAGCGGAGTAATGGACCCAAAATGGCCACCCGAACTGAACCACCGCACAGGATAGGGAAAAATGTTAGAGAAATTGAATATTTAAGGGATAATGATAAAAATAGCTGAAAAGAGTGATATTAGATTCCAGAAGTATGAATGAAGAAAACAGAAGGAAGATAGCAGACAGAAGCTTAATTGAGAAAGCGAATTTATAGAAGCAAATAGAAATAAAGTGTTAAAATGTGTTAAGTGTAAAAAGTGTAAAGTGTTAAAATAGAAGCAAATGGGAAGTGTTAAAACAAGTTTTTTATGATTAGTGTGACCAGCCCTTATCAAGTAATATGTGGAAGACCACTACCCAGAGAAATAAATCATTGATGAATTTGCCTCCAAGAGAGAGAGTTGAATATAAAATCCAGCTTATTACCATTAACCGAATAACAGGTGTATAAACAATCAGAAAGGAAGGAATATTATGAAGATTAATGGAAGAATCCGAAGATTGAAGGGTTCAACAATTTATTTTTTAAAACCAGTAAACAAAAATAAATCTGTTCTAGTGGGGGGGGGGGGCTTTATGTAACGTTACATAACCCATGCCCAAATATGATAACACAATCACCCCACTCTAAAGGTCAGAAATGGGTATTATGTACCTAGCTATAGAATTCTTTGTACTACAGAACACTAAAAACAATAACAAAGTGAGATATAGTGTACATAGTGAGAGGGTAAATTGTTAAAAAGGAGCATCTCACAGATTTACACTGTAGATGGAAAAACAATCAATTGTAGCAGTGGACTATATTGCTGCTGACAAATTTTGTATTTTGTATAATGTGTATTGTGTAGGCCACAAAGGTCTTGTACCTAGGTATAATTTTATGTTTAATATAATAATTGTGTTTAAATATAAGATAACCCAGGGTTAGATATAAAATAATAATAATATAAAATAATAATATATGAGCAAGATGGCATAGGAAAATAGTTCAGAGTAAGGATACTTTAAGTAAATAATAAATAATAAATAAATACAATTGAAGGAAATTAAAATATTAAAGACCTATGTATAAGCTTAAGAGAAAATAAAAAGAAAACCTTAGATAAATTAAATTGGATTATCAACAAAATGTAAAAAGAATTATTTGTCTATAAAGAAGAAATAAATTTATAATAATTAATAATAGCCTATATTCTCAAAAGTATATAGATTCACCAATAAAAAACGATACAATATTCTTGGTTACTACGAGTAACCAACTAACAAGATTGAAATTAATTGTTAAAACGATTGGGAAGTGAAGGTTTGAAAAAAAGTGTAATGCCTATTTAAAATTTGAAAATTTATGAATACTTTCGGAATAAACAGTGCGAAATTTAATAAAAATTGACGAGAGATGTACCTCTTCTATTAGAACTTCTTCAAGTAGCACCATCCAAGCCCTTTCTTTGACGATATTTTGAGAAAACTTAACGACTGGTTCCAGGCCTAGTATCTAGCACTTCGAGATTTTGGTGAGACCGTATCCTAGTAAAAATTAACTAAATTCCAACTCAGCTATAACTTCTAACACTAGAAACAGCACCATATAAGTAAACACTTCAGGAAAAGAGGTGAAACAAACTTTATTATTTTTTGTTAACCAAAAAATCTGCGTCACGGATCTCTGTGACTTTTCAGCCGCCATTAAATAATTCCGTGTTTGTAGCGAAGAACATAACCTGTACTCTGGCGGATAAACCCGGAACTACCTACTAAACAAAAAAACCAATCTAATCTATTTTTCTTATGTAAAGCTTGGTATTAAATTATTCATTTCTGACCGTCTCATAGCACAAAGAACTTACAATTAACCCTGGGAAATTAATAAATTAATTCTTTATTGTTTTATATTTAAAAATATTTGTTATACTTTCTATGTTTACCAAATAATATCGAACTAATGTTGTGTTGAAAGGGAGAATCGATTATAACTTTCTGTATTGGGAGAAGATAAAGACATTGTATTTATTAAATAAATACCATGAATACTTTGTTATTTGAATAAAATGTGTATTATTTTCAGTAGAGGGTAGTTGTTTACAGATCGTCAGGAGGCAAAGAAGAGTACGAACAACCAGAAAAATATTACAAACGATTGGAGTTCATTTAACCTCCAATTTGTTTGTAAACATCAAAATCAGCAGGTCTCATGAGCGGAGAAATTTAAATTAACTAATTGTATGCCAAGAGGATAATACCTTTTGCACTCTCTCTTCTAACTACTGTCAAACAACTTCATTGAATTCTCCCAAATCACACACACTCGATTTCATTTTTTTGGAACTGTAAACACAAAATATAACGAATTCTGTGACGATCACAAGAGTGACGATAAGATCTAACGATACTATCCGATCATTAACCGCGAGACGTTACAAGATTGACGAACCCAACAGTGGGTCTAATAAAATATTATTTCAATAAATAATTACTGTGACTCTCATTAAAGCGAGATTTCGAAGGGCAAATAAAACTTAGATTTAATTAAGTAAAGTACTATTTAGACTCTTAGAGATTAACCGCGAGACGTTACAAGATGACGTACTAACATGGTGCTTAATTAGGAAAGCTTAACAAATCAACGATAGTACATTAATGCCAAGAGATCAAGTAACAGCGAGACGTTACAAGATGGCGCTCAACTTAAAAGGGCTTTAATTAGGAAAGAAATTTTGAGATATTCGAAAAAATAATATAACAAAAAACCTAATTTTCGTCGGCAGCTATGAGAAAACAAGAAATGCATAATACCAGAGGCAGATCGAAGAAGAGGGCAGAAGAAAAGGAGAAGGAAGAAGGTGGACAGGAACGAGAGATAGAAGTAGTCACGGACAGTGAAATGGACCAACCAATGGGTGATAAAGAAGAAACCGAAGTAATCACGGACACGGAAAAAGAAAGAGTTGAAGAGGATGCCCAAGGGGACCAACCAGAAAATCCGCCCAAAAGGAAGACATGAGTATGCAGGAGCTGTTGAGGATTATAATGGAAAGCAATAAACAAATAAATGAGGAAAATAAGGAGAACTTTAGGAAACAGGAGGAAACTTCAAAGAAACTAAACGAAACTTTGAAGGAACAAAACAAGCAAACCAATGATAAAATAGATGAAAATTTTAGGAAACAGGAGGAACAATACAGACAAACCAATGAGAAAATAGATAGTATTCAGGAAAGTTTAGTAAAACAACTCAATGCAAAAATTGAGACCATTCATGAATGAACAAAATCGTAAAATGGAAAAGTTCATTAAGGAGATAAGGGAAACTTTCGGGGGGAAGTTTGAAAATGTTAACACACTTAGCCAAAGAGTAGATGAATACAACGAGGAGGCAAATAAGGAAATGGACAGTGGTTTAAAGAATATGAATAAAACACTAGACAGCACTTCAGAAGGTATTAAAATAAGTCCGAACACAGAAGAGAGCAGGAAGGAAATAGAAATTAGAGAAGACCAAGATGCATTGCTATTTGAAAATAAAAATAGAAAAAACAAAGATAATATCCACACCGTGGAAAATAAGACTAAGAAAATAAGGAAAATAGGTAGAAAGAAAATATAAAATACAAAAGAAGAATTGGAGATGAGGAAGGGTGGATTAGTTAATGTATTTAACCTTCCAATTAATGAACAGAGGGAGTTAATTAAGTTTAGATCTCAGTTCAATATATCAACGATTGAAGTGCATCAGAAGATATCAGTCATATCATCAAGACTGAAAATATCATTAAAAAATTTGGTAAATCATCCAGAGGAAAAAGGGAATGGAATGATATTAAAAATGAGTGAATATGGAATATGTTATGTCAGAGGAGGTACAATACCTGTTAGTAAAAAAGGGACGAACAATGACGGAAGACCGGTACTTAAGTGAAGGTGTCATAGCAACAAAGTGGGAGAGCCAGATGGTAAGCAGATTATCAAGGAGAGAATTAATTCCGAACACCCCAGTAATCCGAGGAAAGGGAGTACCTGAGTTAAATGACCATGGTTAAACTAAATAATAACCGACTAGAGAAAAGGGGACTGATTTTATGATACAGACCAAGCAACCCATTGGAAAGAGTAAAACCCCAAAATTCAAAAACTATGTAAAGACAACTTACTTAATTTATTCAGGAACAATATGATTTAATAAAAACCCCCAAAATTCAAAAAGAACGTAAGTACAACTTACTAAATATTTTGCAAGCATTTGATTTGATAAAAAGTATGTAAGTACAACTTATTTAAGAGATTTTACAACCATTTGATTTAATAAAAATTATGTAAGTACAACTTACAGTACTTAAGAGATTTTGCAACCATTTGATTTGATAAAAAGTATGTAAGTACAACTTACTTAAGATATTTTGCAACCATTTGATTTAATAAAAAATATGTAAGTACAACTTACTTAAGAGATTTTGCAACCATTTGATTTAATAAAAAATATGTAAGTACAACTTACTTAAGAGATTTTACAACCATTTGATTTAACAAAAAGAACGTAAGTACAACTCACTAAATATTTCGAAACAATTTGATAAAATAAAAAGACAAACCACCAAGAAAATGTAAGAACAGATTATTAAATAATATTTATAAAGAACTGATTTAAAATGGAATGATAGAAAAAATAATATTTTGATGGTAACAAACAGAAGAATAAATAAATAAATAAAAACAATTGATGGTAATGTGCTCAAATAAGAAGAATAACGAATAATTTAATGACTACAATGAAGCTAAAGAATGAAGATAATTAATACAACTATAATTTAGAATTTCTCGGAATTGAAAATGATATAGGAAGAAATGATACGGAGAAAATATGTCACAGGAAGGAAAGTCAAAAGGATTTTAAAATAATGCCTATCAATAATGTTATATACTATTAGTTAATGAAAAGAAGAAGGAATCAAGAAGAAAAAGAAATATATTATTAAATGCAAACAGCTAAAACGTGAAGAATCCCAAAAGTGTTTAGTATTAGTCGCAAATCGACTACTTATAAGTTTCTTATTATAATGAATTGACTGTAGAAATGTTCCGGCAATAATTTTCCTGAGCAGGGATGATGTTCCCCTGGTCTCAGAAGGTGTAAGGATGGACAGCGGAGTAATGGACCCAAAATGGCCACCCGAACTGAACCACCGCACAGGATAGGGAAAAATGTTAGAGAAATTGAATAATTAAGGGATAATCATAAAAATAGCTGAAAAGAGTGATATTAGATTCCAGAAGTATGAATGAAGAAAACAGAAGGAAGATAGCAGACAGAAGCTTAATTGAGAAAGCGAATTTATAGAAGCAAATAGAAATAAAGTGTTAAAATGTGTTAAGTGTAAAAAGTGTAAAGTGTTAAAATAGAAGCAAATGGGAAGTGTTAAAACAAGTTTTTTATGATTAGTGTGACCAGCCCTTATCAAGTAATATGTGGAAGACCACTACCCAGAGAAATAAATCATTGATGAATTTGCCTCCAAGAGAGAGAGTTGAATATAAAATCCAGCTTATTACCATTAACCGAATAACAGGTGTATAAACAATCAGAAAGGAAGGAATATTATGAAGATTAATGGAAGAATCCGAAGATTGAAGGGTTCAACAATTTATTTTTTAAAACCAGTAAACAAAAATAAATCTGTTCTAGTGGGGGGGGGGGGCTTTATGTAACGTTACATAACCCATGCCCAAATATGATAACACAATCACCCCACTCTAAAGGTCAGAAATGGGTATTATGTACCTAGCTATAGAATTCTTTGTACTACAGAACACTAAAAACAATAACAAAGTGAGATATAGTGTACATAGTGAGAGGGTAAATTGTTAAAAAGGAGCATCTCACAGATTTACACTGTAGATGGAAAAACAATCAATTGTAGCAGTGGACTATATTGCTGCTGACAAATTTTGTATTTTGTATAATGTGTATTGTGTAGGCCACAAAGGTCTTGTACCTAGGTATAATTTTATGTTTAATATAATAATTGTGTTTAAATATAAGATAACCCAGGGTTAGATATAAAATAATAATAATATAAAATAATAATATATGAGCAAGATGGCATAGGAAAATAGTTCAGAGTAAGGATACTTTAAGTAAATAATAAATAAATACAATTGAAGGAAATTAAAATATTAAAGACCTATGTATAAGCTTAAGAGAAAATAAAAAGAAAACCTTAGATAAATTAAATTGGATTATCAACAAAATGTAAAAAGAATTATTTGTCTATAAAGAAGAAATAAATTTATAATAATTAATAATAGCCTATATTCTCAAAAGTATATAGATTCACCAATAAAAAACGATACAATATTCTTGGTTACTACGAGTAACCAACTAACAAGATTGAAATTAATTGTTAAAACGATTGGGAAGTGAAGGTTTGAAAAAAAGTAAATGCCTATTTAAAATTTGAAAATTTATGAATACTTTCGGAATAAACAGTGCGAAATTTAATAAAAATTGACGAGAGATGTACCACTTCTATTAGAACTTCTTCAAGTAGCACCATCCAAGCCCTTTCTTTGACGATATTTTGAGAAAACTTAACGACTGGTTCCAGGCCTAGTATCTAGCACTTCGAGAGTTTGGTGAGACCGTATCCTAGTAAAAATTAACTAAATTCCAACTCAGCTATAACTTCTAACACTAGAAACAGCACCATATAAGTAAACACTTCAGGAAAAGACGTGAAACAAACTTTATTATTTTTTGTTAACCAAAAAATCTGCGTCACGGATCTCTGTGACTTTTCAGCCGCCATTAAATAATTCCGTGTTTGTAGCGAAGAACATAACCTGTACTCTGGCGGATAAACCCGGAACTACCTACTAAAGAAAAAAAAACAATCAAATCTATTTTTCTTATGTAAAGCTTGGTATTAAATTATTCATTTCTGACCGTCTCATAGCACAAAGAACTTACAATTAACCCTGGGAAATTAATAAATTAATTCTTTATTGTTTTATATTTAAAAATATTTGTTATACTTTCTATGTTTACCAAATAATATCGAACTAATGTTGTGTTGAAAGGGAGAATCGATTATAACTTTCTGTATTGGGAGAAGATAAAAAACATTGTATTTATTAAATAAATACCATGAATACTTTGTTATTTGAATAAAATGTGTATTATTTTCAGTAGAGGGTAGTTGTTTACAGATCGTCAGGAGGCAAAGAAGAGTACGAACAACCAGAAAAATATTACAAACGATTGGAGTTCATTTAACCTCCAATTTGTTTGTAAACATCAAAATCAGCAGGTCTCATGAGCGGAGAAATTTAAATTAACTAATTGTATGCCAAGAGGATAATACCTTTTCCACTCTCTCTTCTAACTACGGTCAAACAACTTCATTGAATTCTCCCAAATCACACACACTCGATTTCATTTTTTTGGAACTGTAAACATAAAATGTAACGAATTATGTGACGATCGTAAGAGTGATGATAAGATCTAATGATACTATCCGATCATTAACCGCGAGACGTTAAAAGATTGACGAACCCAACAGTGGGTCTAATAAAATATTATTTCAATAAATAATTACTGTGACTCTCATTAAAGCGAGATTTCAAAGGGCAAATAAAACTTAGATTTAATTAAGTAAAGTACTATTTAGACTCTTAGAGATTAACCGCGAGACATTACAAGATGACGTACTAACATGGTGCTTAATTAGGAAAGCTTAACAAATCAACGATAGTACATTAATGCCAAGAGATCAAGTAACAGCGAGACGTTACAAGATGGCGCTCAACTTAAAAGGGCTTTAATTAGGAAAGAAATTTTGAGATATTCAAAAAAATAATATAACAAAAAACCTAATTTTCGTCGGCAGCTATGAGAAAACAAGAAATGCATAATACCAGAGGCAGATCGAAGAAGAGGGCAGAAGAAAAGGAGAAGGAAGAAGGTGGACAGGAACGAGAGATAGAAGTAGTCACGGACAGTGAAATGGACCAACCAATGGGTGATAAAGAAGAAACCGAAGTAATCACGGACACGGAAAAAGAAAGAGTTGAAGAGGATGCCCAAGGGGACCAACCAGATAAATCCGCCCAAAAGGAAGACATGAGTATGCAGGAGCTGTTGAGGATTATAATGGAAAGCAATAAACAAATAAATGAGGAAAATAAGGAGAACTTTAGGAACAGGAGGAAACTTCAAAGAAACTAAACGAAAATTTGAAGGAACAAAACAAGCAAACCAATGATAAAATAGATGAAAATTTTAGGAAACAGGAGGAACAATACAGACAAACCAATGAGAAAATAGATAGTATTCAGGAAAGTTTAGTAAAACAACTCAATGAAAAAATTGAGACCATTCATGGAGATATCAAAGAAACCATGAATGAACAAAACCGTAAAATGGAAAAGTTCATTAAGGAGATAAGGGAAACTTTCAGGGGGAAGTTTGAAAATGTTAACACACTTAGCCAAAGAGTAGATGAATACAACGAGGAGGCAAATAAGGAAATGGACAGTGGTTTAAAGAATATGAATAAAACACTAGACAGCACTTCAGAAGGTATTAAAATAAGTCCGAACACAGAAGAGAGCAGGAAGGAAATAGAAATTAGAGAAGACCAAGATGCATTGCTATTTGAAAATAAAAATAGAAAAAACAAAGAGAATATCCACACCGTGGAAAATAAGACTAAGAAAATAAGGAAAATAGGTAGAAAGAAAATATAAAATACAAAAGAAGAATTGGAGATGAGGAAGGGTGGATTAGTTAATGTATTTAACCTTCCAATTAATGAACAGAGGGAGTTAATTAAGTTTAGATCTCAGTTCAATATATCAACGATTGAAGTGCATCAGAAGATATCAGTCATATCATCAAGACTGAAAATATCATTAAAAAATTTGGTAAATCATCCAGAGGAAAAAGGGAATGGAATGATATTAAAAATGAGTGAATATGGAATATGTTATGTCAGAGGAGGTACAATACCTGTTAGTAAAAAAGGGACGAACAATGACGGAAGACCGGTACTTAAGTGAAGGTTTCATAGCAACAAAGTGGGAGAGCCAGATGGTAAGCAGATTATCAAGGAGAGAATTAATTCCGAACACCCCAGTAATCCGAGGAAAGGGAGTACCTGAGTTAATGGACCATGGTTAAACTAAATAATAACCGACTAGAGAAAAGGGGACTGATTTTCTGATACAGACCAAGCAACCCATTGGAAAGAGTAAACCCCAAAATTCAAAAACTATGTAAGGACAACTTACTTAGTTTATTCAGGAACAATATGATTTAATAAAAACCCCCAAAATTCAAAAAGAACGTAAGTACAACTTACTAAATATTTTGCAAGCATTTGATTTGATAAAAAGTATGTAAGTACAACTTATTTAAGAGATTTTACAACCATTTGATTTAATAAAAATTATGTAAGTACAACTTACAGTACTTAAGAGATTTTGCAACCATTTGATTTGATAAAAAGTATGTAAGTACAACTTACTTAAGATATTTCGCAACCATTTGATTTAATAAAAAATATTTAAGTACAACTTACTTAAGAGATTTTGCAACCATTTGATTTAATAAAAAATATGTAAGTACAACTTACTTATGAGATTTTGCAACCATTTGATTTAATAAAAAATATGTAAGTACAACTTACTTAAGAGATTTTACAACCATTTGATTTAACAAAAAGAACGTAAGTACAACTCACTAAATATTTCGAAACAATTTGATAAAATAAAAAGACAAACCACCAAGAAAATGTAAGAACAGATTATTAAATAATATTTATAAAGAACTGATTTAAAATTGAATGATAGAAAAAATAATATTTTGATGGTAACAAACAGAAGGATAAATAAATAAATAAAAACAATTGATGGTAATGTGCTCAAATAAGAAGAATAACGAATAATTTAATGACTACAATGAAGCTAAAGAATGATGATAATTAATACAACTATAATTTAGAATTTCTCGGAATTGAAAATGATATAGGAAGAAATGATACGGAGAAAATATGTCACAAGAAGGAAAGTCAAAAGGATTTTAAAATAATGCCTATCAATAATGTTATATGCTATTAGTTAATGAAAAGGAGAAGGAATCAAGAAGAAAAAGAAATATATTATTAAATGCAAACAGCTAGAACCTGAAGAATCCCAAAAGTGTTTAGTATTAGTCACAAATCGACTACTTATAAGTTTCTTATTATAATGAATTGACCGTAGAAATGTTCCGGCAATAATTTTCCTGAGCAGGGATGATGTTCCCCTGGTCTCAGAAGGTGTAAGGATGGACAGCGGAGTTATGGACCCAAAATGGCCACCATTTTGAATATTTAGGGAAATTGAATATTTAAAGGATAATGATAAAAATAGCTGAAAAGAGTGATATTAGATTCCAGAAGTATGAATGAAGAAAACAGAAGGAAGATAGCAGACAGAAGCTTAATTGAGAAAGCGAACTTATAGAAGCAAATAGAAATATGAGTGTTAAAACAAGTTTTTTATGATTAGTGTGACCAGCCCTTATCAAGTAATATGTGGAAGACCACTACCCAGAGAAATAAATCATTGATGAATTTGCCTCCAAGAGAGAGAGAGTTGAATATAAAATCCAGCTTATTACCATTAACCGAATAACAGGTGTATAAACAATCAGAAAGGAAGGAATATTATAAAGATTAATGGAAGAATGCGAAGATTGAAGGTTTCAACAATTTATTTTTTAAAACCAGTAAACAAAAATAAATCTGTTCTAGTTGGGGGACTTTATGTAACGTTACATAACCCATGCCCAAATATGATAACACAATCATCTTCAAATTCAAGATCGATGGTTTTTCTTGGGTGTGGCCTTTTCTAGTTTCTCCGGCTCTGGGAGTTGATTGTATCGTTGGTGCCGATTTCATCGCTAAAAGTGGTCTCGTGTTGGACATCCATGGGCACCAATGTTATTTCAAGTTTAATCGGGGAGTCGTTATTCCTTTCCTTGGATACCAGGGAGCTAAGGGAGGTATCCAAGAGGTAGCTTGTCCCGATTCTGCATGAGACCATCTCACTCCCACCCAGCAGAAAGCCTTAGACCAACTGTGTGAGGAATTTCCCTCATTGTTAACTCCTACTTTGGGACTCACACATTTATTGGAATACAAAATTCGTCTAACTGATTCCAAGATAGTGATGTCACATCCGTATAAATTCGCCCCTCCGAAAATGGCCGTTCTAAGGGAGAAGATTCAAGAGCTGTTAGAGCAAGGGGTCATTGAACCTTCCAATTCCAGTTATGCTAGTCCAGCGTTCCTGGTACCCAAGCCTGGGGGTAAGCACCGTATGGTGATTGATTACCGAAAATTTAACTCTAACATTGAGGTGGATTCGGTTCCCCTTCCGGATCTTCACTCGGTTTTTGACTGGTTTAGTGAGGCCAAGTACTTCACCGTAATTGATCTCAATGCCGCATATCACCAAATCCCTTTATCCAAGGAAAGCAGACCTTACACTGCGTTCTGCGTCCCGTGGAATTTATACCAGTATACGCGGGTTCCTATGGGTCTGGCAGTGGGCGCCCAAACCCTCACGCGTCTGCTTGACCTGGTATTCCAGGATGTGAAATTCAAGTTTATTTTCAATTATTTAGATGATTTGCTAGTATACAGCAAAACGTATGATGAACATCTATGTCATCTAAGGGAGGTGATGTGCAGGTTGAGAAACGCGGGCCTCATGGTTAATCCGGAGAAAGTGCGATTTGCACAAGAGAGTATTTCTTTTTTGGGGCATCTAGTCTCGCACCGAGGTGTCACCGTGGACCCTGAACGGACACAGGGTATCCGGGATTTTCCTCCGCCTAGGGATGCCAAGGGCATCGCTAGGTTCGTGGGCATGGTAAATTTTTACAGAAGATTTATTCCTAACGCGGCAGAGATGGCTGCACCATTAAACGAATTGAGAAAGAAGGGGGCCAAATTTGTGTGGGGTGAGAGTCAGCAGAGGGCCTTTGAGACTTTGAAGGAAGCTATCATGTCCCCACCGGTGCTACGGATGCCGGATTTTTCTCAGCCATTCATCCTGCAGACGGACGCGAGTTCGGTGGCGCTCAGGGTGGTTCTGTCCTAAGTCGTTGATGGTGCTAGGCAGCCTGTGGCCTTTATTTCCCGAACGTTGACCCAGCAGGAAAGAAAGTCTTCCGTGTATGAGCTAGAGTGTTTAGCTGTGGTGTACGCTCTAGATAAGTTCAGGCGTTTTCTGGAACACGCTGAGTTCCTGCTCGAGACCGACAATCAGGCTCTCTCTTGGCTTCTTGCTCATCCCCGGCAACTGGGTAAAATTGGTAGATGGGTGGTCAAGATCTCCTCCTTTAAGTTCAAGGTGCAACACTTTAGGGGAACCCAAAATGTGGTTGCAGATGCGTTGTCACGAGTGTTTTGCCAGCCCAGTGAAGCCCAATCTGAGCAACCCTGTTCTGTTCTGTTAGACTTTCCGTTAGTCTTCACTGATGTGTTACCCCATCAGTTGAACGATGAAGAGCTGGGTCCTACCATCCAGAATATAAAGGAGGGTAACGTACAGGCCCCTTACTTCTTGTCCAAGGGGGCCCTGTGTTGTAGAGGAAGAAAGGGACGTGCCCCTAAGATCGTGCTGCCAGCAAGTTAGTGCCCATGGTCTTCAGTTATTATCACGATTCCCCAGTTGGAGGCCACAAGGGAATTTCGAAGACCATTTCCAGTATCAGGAGACATTTCATCTGGAAGGGCATGGATAGGGACATCGCTACGAGGGTTAAGAGATGTCATCTATGCGGCTTGAGCAAGCCTGTCCAGAACACTAAATTAGGGTTGTTGTCATCTGACGTGGCGAGTAGACCGATGGAGAAGTTATTCATCGACCACGTGGGGCCCTTCCAGCGTAGCAAGTCAGGTAATGCTTACCTGCTTGTTTGTGTGGATGCTTTTTCGAAGTTTGCCTGGCTACTGCCCTTACGGCAGGCAACGGCTCGTTTGACCATAAGCGTGCTCCAGAACCACATCTTTCAGCATTTCGGTCTTCCGACCATCATTGTCTCCGACAATGGCCCTCAGTTCATTTCGGGTGAGTTCAGGCGGATGTGTTTCGCCAGTGGGATCAGACATGTAACCACTTCTCCGTATTACCCACAGCCGTCCCATGCAGAGAGATTTAATAGGAATCTCAGGTCTGCGCTCATTGCTTATCATGCGGAGCAACAGACAACCTGGGACCAGAATCTGAAGTGGTTACAGCTAGCTTTTAACACGGCCCTGCATGACATTCATAAGGCTGTCCCCTTTGAGATCATGTTTGGATTCTCGCCCTCACTCCCGTTGACTAACTGGTGGAACATTGATGATCTTCTGCCACGGGAGCCAGATAATAGAACTGCAGAGAGGTGGAGAGAGGCTCGGAAGAATTTGCTGCGAGCGCACGAGCGGGTCCGTCGACGATACAATCAGGGGCGAATTCCTAACCCCTTTCAGACCGGAGACTGGGTCTACTGTCAAAGCCATCCGATCAGCTCAGCTGTGGACAAAAGAGCCGCTAAGTTATGTTATCGCTGGTCGGGGCCATATCGTATCCTGGGGTTCGCGTCACCAGTGACGGCGCGGTTGGAAGAGCCTGGTGGTAATTCGAAGGAGATTACCACGCATGTCTCCAAATTGAAGCTATGTAGAAAGGGGTAAACGGGCTGACAAGGGGGGGGAATAGTTAGTGGTCTCCGTGTTAGTAGGGATTTTGTCATTCGGCAGAGGTGTGCTCCGGGGGCGTTGTCGAGAATGCTAGGGTAGCGGGTAGATGTTCCCCACAGTCCCAGTGGTGTTCGTCTACTTCAGGGATGCGCCCCTGCCTGCGCGAGCCTTGGCTTTCTCCATTCGACCTTATTTCCGGAGGGAGCCATGTCCTTACCTTTAGTCCCAGTCCATGACCTTTCGATTATCCTTCCCCTTTCCGTCTTTCCGATTTCCTAACCTTCCCCTTAAAAAACATAAAAAAAAGAAATAATTCAAAAAATTAGAAAAGCATTAAAATAAAAAAAAAGGAGTTAGAGAGAGGAGTGAAACCTACCGAGTGGATGGGGGCGGTTGTGCACTTCGTCTACTCGGTACGTTTTGGCATGCCCTTGAGCACACATGTAAAACTTAGCTGTATATTAGGTAAATGGCATATTGGTAAGTCGCCTGGCATTGCGGGCGGTCGAGAGTTTGGAACATTGCGTCATGGAGACCATCATTTCCCTTTTCCCTTGCCCTGTGAGTGGACGGTTTGTTAAAATAATGGGTTTTGTTATTGGGGGAGTTCCTCCCGTATGAAAATAGGGCATGTGGCCCTGTTAAGGTGGCATTGGTGTTTCGGGCCGGAGTGGACAGACCTCAGAAGTTCAGAACTCAGGGAGTTCCCGTTCTTTCTTTCGTCTTTTCTTCTCTGTCCCTTCTTGCTGTGGGCTGTCCCTGATCAGGTCAGCACGCAGCACCCGCACACTTACACACTACACGTCTTCTTTCAGCTCTTTCGTTTTCCTTCTGAGCCTCTGTTCTCCTGAGAGCAAGGACCGCTGGGCCGTCTTGATCACCACGACCACTAGGATCATTTTGGAAGGGGGTACACTGCAGGGTACCCTCCCCGAGTTCAAGTGTGAGGCAACCAAGTTGCCCTTTTGGGGTGGGGGTGTGCCGAGTTTTGAGAAAACTCGGCTGTTTTTATGTTAACGAGGACGGACAGCGTCGCATTAATTAATTAAGTATTACCGGCGCCCGTCTTGTTATGCTATCCGCTGTGCCGATCCGCGCGCGCTCTGGGACAAGAGCATCGTAAAATTTTTGCAGTAGTTGTATAAACCAGTCCCGTATCAGCTTTAAAACGTAGAAGGTCGTCTCATTCGCCTGGCAGCTTCGACTTGGAATTTTTATCTACTATATATAACTATGCCTAAGTAGAAGCTACGCGACTCTCCGGGTTCCCGAATTAAGTCGTCAATCTGTCTCGCTCCAGCGGATGGCCGATCACCTGCCATCCATGAAGTTAATCCAGTTACTTTCCGTTTAGCTGTCAGGACGAATGGACGGACACACACTACAAGATCCTCAAGCCTTGTGCTGTAATACCAGGTGACATTTATGCCTTTTTAAAAATGTTTGTGGCCGCTACACCTTACATTGAGATATTTCGGAAATGCTCCAGTTTAGAACTTTGTTGTGCACAAGTCCAACGGGACATTTGGGGTTAAATATTATCTTTTCCTTTTACTAATGGTTACGCCTCAGAGAATATGTAAACTCAGCCAGGGTCATGCATCACCCGATTTGATGTTAGTTTTTTTTACTGTACCTATGGGCGGCACTGACTGTTACTAAGTGATATTAGCGTTAAGTATGCATGCACGGGTGCCTCGGTACCTTGTAGGGGAATTTCTTGGTCGTCATATATATTCATTTATTTGGGTATTTGATTTTGTTATTAATTTAAAGGTTTGGGGAGGTGCTTTAACCTGTGGACATCACCTGTCGGTGCCGTTATCCACAGGTCCATAACATGTCATAGTTTGTTGGATCTAGTCCGGGCGCATGACCGTGCCTGAGGTCAAGTGGGTTCTTTATGAACTCATCAGGTATGTTTTATCAAATTAAATACATAGATTCTGCTTTATGAAATTCATTTCAACTGTTTAAATAATTTTGTAATCACTAAACTTTTGCCATAGACAGCACATGAATTGTTAAATTTTCCTTTTGATATTTCATAATAATACTTCACTGATAAATGTTAACGAAATGTAAGAATAAATCAATGCCAGTTCTAAGTTAATTTTGGGTGGTTACGTTCCACTGATTTTGCTTGAAATTTTTGTTTTTTTGTAAGAAAATAAAAGAAATGAGAATATGCATTTTAGGCAACCGGGCAGCCATGTTGACCTCGTGATGGCACATTTATTATTATTTGTGGTACGAAATGATATTTCCCTTTAATACTTGGTACTTAAGAGCCGTTCTGACTATTTTGCCAATTTGACTTTGGCCTTTCATATACTTAGAATTTTGGGGTGTTTCAACTCTGGTATTTTGTGACTTGTTATTTGGTTTTGGGGTTGTTAATTGAGAAGCCTTTAAGGTGGGCCGGGTACTTGATCTGATTAAGGTGGTTTGAGGGTGGTACGATGACAATATATATATATATGCTGTTAACCAGGTGGACATGGTGTGTAGTAATTATATGTAGATGTGTATATATATTTTTCTTATGTGTATCTATGTTGATTATATGTTGTGTGTCATGCATTTACTAGATTATTAGATGCTTTATACGTTGTTATACACATATATATATATCATGTTTAGGGGTTATGTTGCTTACTGGGAGGGTCGATACTATGCACCGTTCTTACATTATTTAGAAATACATGTATGCTGCTCAGTGATATTAAGGTCAATTATTTGGCGATGCATATGTTTAGTGTTGAATTCTAATAACGATTTTGAGCTATTCTTATGAAGTGAAAGCACTTGTAATCATAACTTAATTGTATGAAGATGCAGATATGTACACATGCATACTATTGAACTCTATTTATGAATTTGATTTATGATATGGATTATGTAAGATTAACTTTAATTATTTGAAGGCGCATATATACATATACTGGGGAATTGATTGTACAAAAAAAATGACTCTAATAAATCTTGTTATTGTTGTCTTAAAGCAGAGTTTCATTTGCAAGTCCCGTTATACTGGACCCAGCGCATTTTTTTGCTTCTCTAGGCCTTCCGCCTAGTTCTAAATAACTAGTGGCCCCTCTTTCAAAAAAAAAATAAATAAATAAATTTTTTTTTGAGATTTTTTTATGAGGTATAAAAAAAAAAAATTGAAAGAGGGGTTACAAATGGTGGCAGAGCGCAGTTGATTCTGGGGTTGAACCCTTGGGTCCTTTGGTGTGACGGGGCTTGCAAACTCGGAAATAGTTTGAAAAAAAAACATCAACTTCAGAAATATTTGAAAATGAAAATAGGTAGATGCAATGGCAGGGTTGATATCGTATGTATGTATATATTGTAACGGTACATAACCCGGTCCCAATAAAGTAAATCATGAGAATAAAAGTCAGAAATGGGTAGAACTAAAGCTCGCTCAAAATTTAATTATATCACTCCACATAATAAACAATTCGAGTGGTATATAGTGCGAAGTGAGTTCTAGTGTACCCATTGAGGTGAAAAACCAAAGTGAAATTAATGTATTACTAAACTGTGCTGTATGTTTTGGATAGGATAAAACTATGGAAGTAGTATGTAATAATACTAATTGATTTTTGTAATTTTATTTATTTATTGTAATTTATATTGTATGAACCACAATTTGTTATACCCAAGTTAATATTATATTGTTTCAAATAATTATGTTAGATTGTAAGAAAACCCAGGGTTAATTTTAAAAGACATAAAAATTTTAACTACCAAAGATAATATAAAATTAAAATAATCCTATGAAGGAAATGACAACAGGAAGTAGTACCGGGTATGAACACTATTCGAAACTAAATAAATAATATATAAATTTATTTAATGATAATAAAATGATAAAATATTTATATACAATGTCATAAAAAAATTAACCAAAACATATTATGTAAATTAAATTAGTAAATAAACCGGAATGGAAGGGAATTATTTTTCCATAAATAAAATATAAATTTATAATAATCACAAACTGCCTACATAATAAAAATACTATGTGTTACTAAGAGTGATGAAAAATAACAAGTATTGTTAATAAGATATAAAAATTTTGAACTAAACCGGAGAGTTGAACAAAACGATGCGACAAAAATTATAAAAAATAATCTTTTTTGGACGTTGGAGGAGGCGAAATTCACGTAAGAGTAATAAACAAAGTGAATACTAACTAATTATACCTGAGGAATCCAAATTAAATGGTGTTATACATTAAAAACCAGTGGATGAAACCATTCTGAGGATCAATATAGTTCGGCCTACTTCCAGTAGACAATCAGAAAATACTCTAAACGAAAAGGAAATAATAACGCAAGACGTACCTCATCACAGAATAAAACTTCAATCCAGTAAGGACAACACGGAGCGAGGTAATATAAACATTTTTTCGTAATAAGTCCAGAAGAAAACTCGTTTTTTAACAGTGAAATAGAACAAAAAATATTCATTTTATCATATGTTTCTTTCAAAAGTAAACAAATACATGCTGCTCTCTTACGGCAATTCCGGAAACTATGTAATATTTGAAAAATAAACAAAATTATTTATTAATTTTTGATATTTGTAAAGCGTAGCAATTATCCATTTCTGACACTCTCATAACACAAAGAATTCACCCTGAACCCTGGGGAATTACTAAGAATTATGTAATAACTGATGTATTTTATTATAGCGTAATATTGGTTAAATAACAACATATATGTTTTGTTCCTTAGACAGATCTATGTTTACTCGGTAAAGTCGAGATGATGTTTTTTTTTTAAAAAAGATTAATTGTGATAACTATATTTTGGTGGCTGGAGACAAAAGTCAATAATCAATAAAGCAATATTATTGAAAATTAATATTGAATTATAACGTGTTATAATTTATTGTAGTGGGTAGTTAATGAAAATTTCAGCACAACATACAGAAGAAATCGTCACAACAGAGGGGCAATAATGATACTTACTCTCTCTTCTGCATAAGGCTGAACAAATTACCTCCTTGACCCCAAATCACACACTCTCGATTTCTTTTAGATTCAGTAAAACAAGATAAACAAAATCCTTTATTTATACCGTTTAAAACGTTAGTTAGTATAATTCAAAAGTGACGCATACTACTTAAGGTATATCATAAAAATCTACAAGACCACATCATAAGAGTAGTACGTTACAGAAATGGCGCTCAACGTAAAAGGGCGGTAATTAGAAAAGAATTTCGATATTTAATAAAAAAGATATATAAAAAATCTAATTATCGTTGGCAGTTATGAGAAAACAAGAAATGCCTAATACCCGAGGAAAATCGAAGAAGAGGGCAGAAGAAAAGGAGATTGAAGAAGGTGGATAGGAACAAGAAATAGAGTTAGTCACGGACAGTGAAATGGACCAACAGACAAGTGATACAGAAGAAACCGAAGTAGTTATGGATACGGAAAAGGAAATAGTGGAAGAGGAGGCCCAAGGGGACCAACCAGACAAAGTGGTAGCCAGAGAAGAACCTAATTGGCAAGATCTGATGAAATTTCTGGCAGAACAATTTAAGGAACAGAATAAACAAACTAATGAACAATTTAAGAAACAGGAGGAAAAATTTGACAAAATAGATGAAAATTTTAGAAAACAGGAGGAAGCCTTGAAACAAACCAATGAAGAAAATAAGGAGAATTTTAAGAAACAGGAGGAAAACTTAAAACAAACCATGAATGAACAATACCATGAACTGAAGGAAGCGGTTGAAGGGCAAAGAGAAGAGATGAATGCAAAATTTGAAGAGAATAATAAGAATTTAAAACAATTTGAGTGTAAAATGGAGAATTTCAATAAGGAGATATGGGAAACTTTCGGAGAGAAGTTTGAAAATGTTAATACGCGTATCCAAAAAGCAGATACATACCAAGAGGAGACAAATAAACAAATGGACCATAGTTCCTAATTTGGATGAAACATTGGACAGCACTTCAGAAGGTATTAAAGTAAGTCCGAATACAGAAGAGAAGAGGAAGGAAATAGAAATTACAGAATACCAAGGTGTAATGCCATCTGAAAATAAAAATAGCCACAACAACAAGGATATTCAAACCGTGGAAAAGAAGACCAAGGAAATAATAAAAACAAGTAGAAAGAAAATAATAAATACCAAGGAAGAATGGGAGATGATTGCAGATGGATTAATTAATGTACTCAACCTTCCAGTTAACGAACAGAGGGAGTTAATTAAGTTTACATCTCAGTTAAATGTGTCAACGATGGAAGTGTATCAGACAATATCAGCCGTATCTTCAAGACGGAAGACAACATGCAAATATTGGGCAAATAATCCAAAGGTAAAAGGGAATGGAATGAGATTAAATATGAGCAACTATGTTATGTTAGAGGAGGTACAATACTGGTTAGTTAAAAAGGAACGAATTATGACGGAAGACCGGTACTTAAGTGAAAGTTTTATAGCAGCAAAGTGGGAGAGCCGGATGGTAAGAAGATTATCAAGGAGAGAATTAATTACGAACACCCCAGCAATCCGAGAACATGGAGTACCTGAAATAATGGACCATGGTTAAACAGACTCCAAACAAACCAGAAAAAAGGGACGGATTTTATGAATACAGGACCAAGCAACCCAGTGTAAATAGAAAACCCCAAAATTCAAAAAGTGTGTAAGTACAACTTACTTAAGATATTTTGCAACCCCAAAATTCTAAAAAAGCACGTAAGGACAACTTACTCAAGTTATTTCGAACAATATAATTTAAAATAAAAAGACAAAACACCAAGAAAATGTAAGAGCAGATTATATAATTTAGTTATGAAGAATTGATTTAAAATGGACTAATAGGAAAAATAATATTTTTATGGTAACAAAAGAAGAATATATAAATAAACAATTGATGGTAATGTGCTCAGTTAAGAAAGTCAAATAAGAAGAATAAAGAATAATTTAATGACTCCAATGAAACTGAAGGAGGATGATAATTAATACAATAATTAGAATTTCTCGGAATTGAAGATTATATAAGAAGAAATGATATGGAGAAATATGTCACAAGAAGTAAAGTCAAAAGAATTTTAACATAAGGCCTATCAATGATGTTATATGCTATTAGTCAATGGAAAAGAAGAAGGAATCAAGGAGAAGAAGAAATATATAAATAAATACAAACAGCTACAGTATGAAGAATCCCAAAAGTGTTTGGTACTAGTCGCTAATTGACTACTACTTATAATTTTTTTATTTTTATGTATTGACCGTAGAAATGTTCCGGCAATAATTTTTATGAGCAGGGATGATGTTCCCCTGGTCTCAGAAGGTGTAAGGATGGACAGCGGTGTATGGACCCAGAGTGGCCACCCGACTGGAACCACCGCACAGGATAGGGAAAAATGTTAGGGAAATTGAATATTTAAGGGATAATAATTATAAAATAGCTGAAAGGATTGATATTAGATTCCAGAAGTATAGATAAAGAAAATAGAAGGAAGATAGCAGACAGAAGCTTAATTGATAAAGCGAGTGTATAAAAGTAAATAGAAATGAGGGTTAAAACAAGTTTAATATAATTAGTGTGACCAGTCCTTATTAAATAAAATGTGGAAGTACCACTAACCCCGAGAAATAATTGATGAATTTGCCTCCAAGAGAGAGAGAGTAAAGTAAGAAAACAGCAATTACCACCAGTCGGAATTACTAGAGAGTATAATCAGTCGGAAATGAAACACTATTATGAAGACAAAGTCAAGACCATTAGGAGACTTGAACAAATCAACAATTTATTTCTATCAACAAGTTGAACTAAAATAAATTTGTTCTAGTGGGGGGGCTTTATGTAACGGTACATAACCCGGTCCCAATAAAGTAAATCATGAGAATAAAAGTCAGAAATGGGTAGAACTAAAGCTCGCTCAAAATTTAATTATATCACTCCACATAATAAACAATTCGAGTGGTATATAGTGCGAAGTGAGTTCTAGTGTACCCATTGAGGTGAAAAACCAAAGTGAAATTAATGTATTACTAAACTGTGCTGTATGTTTTGGATAGGATAAAACTATGGAAGTAGTATGTAATAATACTAATTGATTTTTGTAATTTTATTTATTTATTGTAATTTATATTGTATGAACCACAATTTGTTATACCCAAGTTAATATTATATTGTTTCAAATAATTATGTTAGATTGTAAGAAAACCCAGGGTTAATTTTAAAAGACATAAAAATTTTAACTACCAAAGATAATATAAAATTAAAATAATCCTATGAAGGAAATGACAACAGGAAGTAGTACCGGGTATGAACACTATTCGAAACTAAATAAATAATATATAAATTTATTTAATGATAATAAAATGATAAAATATTTATATACAATGTCATAAAAAAATTAACCAAAACATATTATGTAAATTAAATTAGTAAATAAACCGGAATGGAAGGGAATTATTTTTCCATAAATAAAATATAAATTTATAATAATCACAAACTGCCTACATAATAAAAATACTATGTGTTACTAAGAGTGATGAAAAATAACAAGTATTGTTAATAAGATATAAAAATTTTGAACTAAACCGGAGAGTTGAAGAAACGATGCGACAAAAATTATAAAAAATAACCTTTTTTGGACGTTGGAGGAGGCGAAATTCACGTAAGAGTAATAAACAAAGTGAATACTAACTAATTATACCTGAGGAAGCCAAATTAAATGGTGTTATACATTAAAAACCAATGGATGAAACCATTCTGAGGATCCAATATAGTTCGGCCTACTTCCAGTAGACAATCAGAAAATACTCTAAACGAAAAGGAAATAATAACGCAAGACGTACCTCATCACAGAATAAAACTTCAATCCAGTAAGGACAACACGGAGCGAGGTAATATAAACATTTTTTCATAATAAGTCCAGAAGAAAACTCGTTTTTTAACAGTGAAAAAGAACAAAAAATATTCATTTTATCAATATGTTTCTTTCAAAAGTAAACAAATACATGCTGCTCTCTTACGGCAATTCCGGAAACTATGTAATATTTGAAAAATAAACAAAATTATTTATTAATTTTTGATATTTGTAAAGCGTAGCAATTATCCATTTCTGACACTCTCATAACACAAAGAATTCACCCTGAACCCTGGGGAATTACTAAGAATTATGTAATAACTGATGTATTTTATTATAGCGTAATATTGGTTAAATAACAACATATATGTTTTGTTCCTTAGACAGATCTATGTTTACTCGGTAAAGTCGAGATGATGTTTTTTTTTTAAAAAAGATTAATTGTGATACCTATATTTTGGTGGCTGGAGACAAAAGTCAATAATCAATAAAGCAATATTATTGAAAATTAATATTGAATTATAACGTGTTATAATTTATTGTAGTGGGTAGTTAATGAAAATTTCAGCACAACATACAGAAGAAATCGTCACAACAGAGGGGCAATAATGATACTTACTCTCTCTTCTGCATAAGGCTGAACAAATTACCTCCTTGACCCCAAATCACACACTCTCGATTTCTTTTAGATTGAGTAAAACAAGATAAACAAAATCCTTTATTTATACCGTTTAAAACGTCAGTTAGTATAATTCAAAAGTGACGCATACTACTTAAGGTATATCATAAAAATCTACAAGACCACATCATAAAAGTAGCACGTTACAGAATTGACGCTAACCACTTGAGGCATATAATAACATTTACAAATACCTTGGAGAAAGTGGTACGTTACAGAAATGACGCTAACAACGTGGGGCATATAATTTAACTCTACTGTACCTCACTGAGTAGTTACGTTACAATATGTATTATGTATGAATTATTGCTATGTGATTTGAATTGTAAACCTGGTGCCGCCACGTGGCATGTGTTTGTAGTTGGGTTTTTGTTGTTGAGACTGGACCTTACCGGAGATCGCGTGGGGATGGGCTCCCTTATTTTTTGTATGGAAGTAATAGCGTGTGCAGTTAGCTGGATGCGGTATGGCCCGACTGGAAGTCGGTACCGTCCGACTGAAAGACTGAAATTGTGCTAATGTCTTGGTTGAAATGTTATATGTTGTGGTAGGTGTTCGGTGGTGTGGATTGTATGTTGGTGTTAGTGTCTGATGTCGTTTCTTCTTTGAGTCTGGCGACTGACGGAGAGTTAGTTCTGGAGCGGGTCAGGTTTTCGCAGCGCTAGGGAACCCGGGGGGTCCTCTTGATGGAAGGATAGTACTCGAGGTTTTCCAGTTCAGTGTTTTGTGTTTCATGTTATTTATTGTTGTGTGTGTCGTGCGTGATAATTAGAGCGGTTGCGGCATGAGTGGGATGAATCCCGACCTCTTTCTTAAACACGAGCTAGAGTTCGAAATTAAGTCCCGGGGTGGGAGGCCCCAAGGGGATGTCGCTTCCTTGAGGAAGCAGTTAAGGGACGCCCTCTCCTCCGGAGGGGCGACGTCGCTTGTGAAAATTACCGATGTGACAGCGGAGCTCGAGCTGTGCCAGGAGAAGTGGGGAGAGTTACGGGAGGTCATGGAGGATTTGGAGTCGGCCTCGTCCAGCCTCAGGGCGAGGCAGAGAGTGCGACAACGAGCGGAGCACCTGCAACATCGACTAGAGAACTTGTCCGCCCAGACTACGATCGCTGAAGTCAGCGCCACGCTGAAGTCGATCTCGGAACAGGTGGCGAAAGCGTTGCTGAATTTCGAGCCGGGGAAATCTCACCCTCCCGTGAACTCTCCCCAGCCTCCTGAGTTGGACATGGGACAGACGCCGAGTCCGCCGGCTCAGTTGCCGGCGTTCTCGGGCGGGCCGGGCGTTTCATATAACAAGTTACCTAATCCCCTTTCCACCATTATCCAGCAGCTTCTGGTCGGTGATGGTCTGGATGTGGATAAGCTAATGGTATTTTTCAAGATTTTGTTCCAGCTGTCCGACTTCCCGGGGATGTCGGATGGCACCCTCCTCGAGCTCGTGTATCCCTACTGTCGGGGGTCCATGGCTGAGCGGGTTGCACAAACTATAAGATGTGGCGGCAGTGTGACGTCTTTCCATCGGGGGGTGTTGGACGCATGCGTGCCTGGTCGATTGCGGGAGCAGCTGCAACATAAGCATTGTTATCGGGTGCAAGCCCACGGGGAGAGTTTTGCTGAGTTTGCGCTTAATATCCGTGAAGCTGTACGAATTTTGGGGTTGGGACTGCCCGAGGTGGAGGTGGTACAGATGATTGTCGAGGGGGTCACTCCCCAGGAGAGGTCGCGTTTGATTTTTGCCGAGCAGCCACGCAGCTACGAAGACCTCAATCAGATGTGTGTGTTGTCTCGGGTCATACAAGCAATTGATGAGTCCCGCGGGCCCGTAAGGGCTAGTATGGGCGAGTTTCGAGCGGTGGAACGACGTGCGGTTCAATCTCAACCCCGACCGGAAAGAAACACCGGCAACCGAGGTGGACCGTTGAGTGGCGTGGTTTGTTTTCGTTGTCGAAGACAGGGGCATGTTGCCCGCGATTGTTCGGAGGGTGGTCTGCGTCCAACGCTTCCCCCGAGGGTCCGGTCTTCAAAAAACTAAATTGCCAGGGGAAGACAAGTCGGAGGTTGTCTTCCCCTCGCCCTAAGACTTTTCGGTGTTCAAGTGCCTCCAGGCCAAGGATAGGTCCTGACTCTTCTGATATCAAGGTCCTTGCTACTGTCCCGAAAATGGCTTCTGTATGCCCCTTCCTGTCGCTCGAGGTAAAAAAGGGTCAACTCAGAGCGTTAGTTGACTCCGGTTCAGCCCGATCTATCATCTCATCTCGAGTGTGTGCGGACCTTGAAAAGCAGGGCTTAATAAAGGGTCGGATCGGTCGTCCATAGTATGCTGGACTGCGTCACGGGAAATCCTACCCATCTCCCGGGTGATTTCCTTCAAATTCAAGATCGATGGTTTTTCTTGGGTGTGGCCTTTTCTAGTTTCTCCGGCTCTGGGAGTTGATTGTATCGTTGGTGCCGATTTCATCGCTAAAAGTGGTCTCGTGTTGGACATCCATGGGCACCAATGTTATTTCAAGTTTAATCGGGGAGTCGTTATTCCTTTCCTTGGATACCAGGGAGCTAAGGGAGGTATCCAAGAGGTAGCTTGTCCCGATTCTGCATGAGACCATCTCACTCCCGCCCAGCAGAAGGCCTTAGACCAACTGTGTGAGGAATTTCCCTCAGTGTTAACTCCTACTTTGGGACTCACACATTTATTGGAATACAAAATTCGTCTAACTGATTCCAAGATAGTGAGGTCACATCCGTATAAATTCGCCCCTCCGAAAATGGCCGTTCTAAGGGAGAAGATTCAAGAGCTGTTAGAGCAAGGGGTCATTGAACCTTCCAATTCCAGTTATGCTAGTCCAGCGTTCCTGGTACCCAAGCCTGGGGGTAAGCACCGTATGGTGATTGATTACCGAAAATTTAACTCTAACATTGAGGTGGATTCGGTTCCCCTTCCGGATCTTCACTCGGCTTTTGACTGGTTTAGTGAGGCCAAGTACTTCACCGTAATTGATCTCAATGCCGCATATCACCAAATCCCTTTATCCAAGGAAAGCAGACCTTACACTGCGTTCTGCGTCCCGTGGAATTTATACCAGTATACGCGGGTTCCTATGGGTCTGGCAGTGGGCGCCCAAACCCTCACGCGTCTGCTTGACCTGGTATTCCAGGATGTGAAATTCAAGTTTATTTTCAATTATTTAGACGATTTGCTAGTATACAGCAAAACGTATGATGAACATCTATGTCATCTAAGGGAGGTGATGTGCAGGTTGAGAAACGCGGGCCTCATGGTTAATCCGGAGAAAGTGCGATTTGCACAAGAGAGTATTTCTTTTTTGGGGCATCTAGTCTCGCACCGAGGTGTCACCGTGGACCCTGAACGGACACAGGGTATCCGGGATTTTCCTCCGCCTAGGGATGCCAAGGGCATCGCTAGGTTCGTGGGCATGGTAAATTTTTACAGAAGATTTATTCCTAACGCGGCAGAGATGGCTGCACCATTAAACGAATTGAGAAAGAAGGGGGCCAAATTTGTGTGGGGTGAGAGTCAGCAGAGGGCCTTTGAGACTTTGAAGGAAGCTATCATGTCCCCACCGGTGCTACGGATGCCGGATTTTTCTCAGCCATTCATCCTGCAGACGGACGCGAGTTCGGTGGCGCTCAGGGTGGTTCTGTCCTAAGTCGTTGATGGTGCTAGGCAGCCTGTGGCCTTTATTTCCCGAACGTTGACCCAGCAGGAAAGAAAGTCTTCCGTGTATGAGCTAGAGTGTTTAGCTGTGGTGTACGCTCTAGATAAGTTCAGGCGTTTTCTGGAACACGCTGAGTTCCTGCTCGAGACCGACAATCAGGCTCTCTCTTGGCTTCTTGCTCATCCCCGGCAACTGGGTAAAATTGGTAGATGGGTGGTCAAGATCTCCTCCTTTAAGTTCAAGGTGCAACACTTTAGGGGAACCCAAAATGTGGTTGCAGATGCGTTGTCACGAATGTTTTCCCAGCCCAGTGAAGCCCAATCTGAGCAACCCTGTTCTGTTCTGTTAGACTTTCCGTTAGTCTTCACTGATGTGTTACCCCATCAGTTGAACGATGAAGAGCTGGGTCCTACCATCCAGAATATAAAGGAGGGTAACGTACAGGCCCCTTACTTCTTGTCCAAGGGGGTCCTGTGTTGTAGAGAAAGAAAGGGACGTGCCCCTAAGATCGTGCTGCCTAGCAAGTTAGTGCCCATGGTCTTCAGTTATTATCACGATTCCCCAGTTGGAGGCCACAAGGGAATTTCGAAGACCATTTCCAGTATCAGGAGACATTTCATCTGGAAGGGCATGGATAGGGACATCGCTACGAGGGTTAAGAGATGTCATCTATGCGGCTTGAGCAAGCCTGTCCAGAACACTAAATTAGGGTTGTTGTCATCTGACATGGCGAGCAGACCGATGGAGAAGTTATTCATCGACCACGTGGGACCCTTCCCGCGTAGCAAGTCAGGTAGGGGAGGTTGGGGCAAAGTGAACTACGGGGGCAAAGCAAACTACCATGTTTAATTCCGAGACAAGTGTCGCGATCTATCGGAAATCTCGTCGAAACGTGTTTTATACTCTGCTGTTGTGTTAGTAAGAGTTTGCGCCATCTTTACGAATGACGCCAACAGTTATTTAGAAAAGATTGATTTTTCAACCAACTGATGTAAGGTAAGTTCCATCTTGTAACTTGCATTAATTGATTAAAATACATTTTTAAATATGTGTAATTTTATGTAGAAATATATCATTTAATGTAGAATTGATGTTGTGCTCAAATCTTTTGTTAAAATAGATGCACATGGATAACCTCACTTTTTGTTCTTTGTACCTAATTGGGGCAAAGTGAGCCAGAGGTAGTTCACTTTACCCCGGACAAATTATATAGGTGGTTTACTTTGCCCCACTTATTTCTATGTTACTTTTATTATTTTTCTTATACCTTATATAGATTTTGAAAACAGTCAAAAACAAGACAAAGAACAAGTTAACAGCCAGTCTAATTGTAGCACTAATCTAACTTCCACTCCATCCACATCTGTCACTTCAGCCATGCCCTTGTCATCCTCAATTTCTGATCCATCATCGTCCAGTCTGGCTCACGTTCCATCATCAGCTCCAGTGCATATCTCTTCCACATCTTCATCTGCTCTGACTTCTACATCAACATCCTCTGCTTGTACTTTTGGTCACATTCCTTCCTCTTCCAAGTTTTTTCTTCCTCCTACACCTACCTCAAATCACAATGCTGAAGCAAGCATGTTGTCCTGCCAGTCCTTCTGTTTGAGTCCACAAGATATACGTCCACTACCAAGATCTGACAAACGAGTGAAGAGAGAAAACAGAAAGAAGGGTAAAACAGCTATATTAACAGCAAGTCCCTACAAAAAAGAGCTAGAATCCGAATTGAAGGAAAAAGAAGACAAAGAAGCACGAAAACGAGAAAGAGCCAGAAAAAGACTTGCAATGGATGAAGTTCCTAAAAAAAAAGACTAAAACTTTGAGGAAAAAGAAGGATGCAATAATTGAACCAGTTTATTCAGGCCTAAAGGAAACAAGCCAGGAAGAAAATGACTGTGAATGTTTTTATTGTAACGAATTATATTCAAATTCTGAAGCCGAAGAAGGATGGGTACGCTGTGTGGGCACATGAGGCATGTGCTGGTATAGAACCAGATGATGCAGATGAGTTCATCTGTGAAATATGCAAAGATGTAATATAACATCTACAAATATTTTTTTATATTTTATTTTATGGACAATAATTGAAAACTTTTACTTACGGTAGTGACTGTTTACTTTAATATATTATTATTAAACTTTTTTACTTTTTATTTTTAATTATATTTAAGAAAATGTATTATCCAATGTTCTCTTTTTATATTTTGAAAAATTAAATAGTACTCATGTTTTACTAAGTAAATAAATTTTTTTCTACTATTGAAGTAAAAATTATTAAGGTGGTCTACTTTACCCCACCACACCGGGGCAAAGTGAACTTTGGTAGACCTAAGCAAAAACTGATTTGTCAAAATTCCTGATGAAGAAAAAAAAAAATAATAATAGTCATAGGTACCTAAGGACCTACATTAAGAGTTACCACTATAAACATAAAGCATCACATCACTATTAACATTTTATGGCACTTGATTTCTTAAATAGTTCACTTTGCCCCAACCTCCCCTAATGCTTACCTGCTTGTTTGTGTGGATGCTTTTTCGAAGTTTGCCTGGCTACTGCCCTTACGGCAGGCAACGGCTCGTTTGACCATAAGCGCGCTCCAGAACCACATCTTTCAGCATTTTGGTCTTCCGACCATCATTGTCTCCGACAATGGCCCTCAGTTCATTTCGGGTGAGTTCAGGCGGATGTGTTTCGCCAGTGGGATCAGACATGTAACCACTTCTCCGTATTACCCACAGCCGTCCCATGCGGAGAGATTTAATAGGAATCTCAGGTCCGCGCTCATTGCTTATCATGCGGAGCAACAGACAACCTGGGACCAGAATCTGAAGTGGTTACAGCTAGCCTTTAACACGGCCCTGCATGACAGTCATAAGGCTGTCACCTTTGAGATCATGTTTGGATTCTCGCCCGCACTCCCGTTGACTAACTTGTGGAACATTGATGATCTTCTGCCACGGGAGCCAGATAATAGAACTGCAGAGAGGTGGAGAGAGGCTCGGAAGAATTTGCTGCGAGCGCACGAGCGGGTCCGTCGACGATACAATCAGGGGCGAATTCCTAACCCCTTTCAGACCGGAGACTGGGTCTACTGTCAAAGCCATCCGATCAGCTCAGCTGTGGACAAAAGAGCCGCTAAGTTATGTTATCGCTGGTCGGGGCCATATCGTATCCTGGGGTTCGCGTCACCAGTGACGGCGCGGTTGGAAGAGCCTGGTGGTAATTCGAAGGAGATTACCACGCATGTCTCCAAATTGAAGCTATGTAGAAAGGGGTAAACGGGCTGACAAGGGGGGGGAATAGTTAGTGGTCTCCGTGTTAGTAGGGATTTTGTCATTCGGCAGAGGTGTGCTCCGGGGGCGTTGTCGAGAATGCTAGGGTAGCGGGTAGATGTTCCCCACAGTCCCAGTGGTGTTCGTCTACTTCAGGGATGCGCCCCTGCCTGCGCGAGCCTTGGCTTTCTCCAGTCGACCTTATTTCCGGAGGGAGCCATGTCCTTACCTTTAGTCCCAGTCCATGACTTTTCGATTATCCTTCCCCTTTCCGTCTTCCCGATTTCCTAACCTTCCCCTTAAAAAACATAAAAAAAAGAAATAATTCAAAAAATTAGAAAAGCATTAAAATAAAAAAAAAGGAGTTAGAGAGAGGAGTGAAACCTACCGAGTGGATGGGGGCGGTTGTGCACTTCGTCTACTCGGTACGTTTTGGCATGCCCTTGGAGCACACATGTAAAACTTAGCTGTATATTAGGTAAATGGCATATTGGTAAGTCGCCTGGCATTGCGGGCGGTCGAGAGTTTGGAACATTGCGTCATGGAGACCATCATTTCCCTTTTCCCTTGCCCTGTGAGTGGACGGTTTGTTAAAATAATGGGTTTTGTTATTGGGGGAGTTCCTCCCGTATGAAAATAGGGCATGTGGCCCTGTTAAGGTGGCATTGGTGTTTCGGGCCGGAGTGGACAGACCTCAGAAGTTCAGAACTCAGGGAGCTCCCGTTCTTTCTTTCGTCCTTTCTTCTCTGTCCCTTCTTGCTGTGGGCTGTCCCTGATCAGGTCAGCACGCAGCACCCGCACACTTACACACTACACGTCTTCTTTCAGCTCTTTCGTTTTCCTTCTGAGCCTCTGTTCTCCTGAGAGCAAGGACTGCTGGGCCGTCTTGATCACCACGACCACTAGGATCATTTTGGAAGGGGGTACACTGCAGGGTACCCTCCCCGAGTTCAAGTGTGAGGCAACCAAGTTGCCCTTTTGGGGTGGGGGTGTGCCGAGTTTTGAGAAAACTCGGCTGTTTTTATGTTAACGAGGACGGACAGCGTCGCATTAATTAATTAAGTATTACCGGCGCCCGTCTTGTTATGCTATCCGCCGTGCCGATCCGCGTGCGCTCTGGGACAAGAGCTTCGTAAAATTTTTGCAGTAGTTGTATAAACCAGTCCCGTATCAGCTTTAAAACGTAGAAGGTCGTCTCATTCGCCTGGCAGCTTCGACTTGGAATTTTTATCTACTATATATAACTATGCCTAAGTAGAAGCTACGCGACTCTCCGGGTTCCCGAATTAAGTCGTCAATCTGTCTCGCTCCAGCGGATGGCCGATCACCTGCCATCCATGAAGTTAATCCAGTTACTTTCCGTTTAGCTGTCAGGACGAATGGACGGACACACACTACAAGATCCTCAAGCCTTGTGCTGTAATACCAGGTGACATTTATGCCTTTTTAAAAATGTTTGTGGCCGCTACACCTTACATTGAGATATTTCGGAAATGCTCCAGTTTAGAACTTTGTTGTGCACAAGTCCAACGGGACATTTGGGGTTAAATATTATCTTTTCCTTTTACTAATGGTTACGCCTCAGAGAATATGTAAACTCAGCCAGGGTCATGCATCACCCGATTTGATGTTAGTTTTTTTTACTGTACCTATGGGCGGCACTGACTGTTACTAAGTGATATTAGCGTTAAGTATGCATGCACGGGTGCCTCGGTACCTTGTAGGGGAATTTCTTGGTCGTCATATATATTCATTTATTTGGGTATTTGATTTTGTTATTAATTTAAAGGTTTGGGGAGGTGCTTTAACCTGTGGACATCACCTGTCGGTGCCGTTATCCACAGGTCCATAACATGTCATAGTTTGTTGGATCTAGTCTGGGCGCATGACCGTGCCTGAGGTCAAGTGGGTTCTTTATGAACTCATCAGGTATGTTTTATCAAATTAAATACATAGATTCTGCTTTATGAAATTCATTTCAACTGTTTAAATAATTTTGTAATCACTAAACTTTTGCCATAGCCAGCACATGAATTGTTAAATTTTCCTTTTGATATTTCATAATAATACTTCACTGATAAATGTTAACGAAATGTAAGAATAAATCAATGCCAGTTCTAAGTTAATTTTGGGTGGTTACGTTCCACTGATTTTGCTTGAAATTTTTGTTTTTTTGTAAGAAAATAAAAGAAATGAGAATATGCATTTTAGGCAACCAGGCAGCCATGTTGACCTCGTGATGGCACATTTATTATTATTTGGGGTACGAAATGATATTTCCCTTTTATACTTGGTACTTAAGAGCCGTTCTGACTATTTTGCCAATTTGACTTTGGCCTTTCGTATACTTAGAATTTTGGGGTGTTTCAACTCTGGTATTTTGTGACTTGTTATTTGGTTTTGGGGTTGTTAATTGAGAAGCCTTTAAGGTGGGCCGGGTACTTGATCTGATTAAGGTGGTTTGAGGGTGGTATGATGACAATATATATATATATGCTGTTAACCAGGTGGACATGGTGTGTAGTAATTATATGTAGATGTGTATATATATTTTTCTTATGTGTATCTATGTTGATTATATGTTGTGTGTCATGCATTTACTAGATTATTAGATGCTTTATACGTTGTTATACACATATATATATATATATATATATATATCATGTTTAGGGGTTATGTTGCTTACTGGGAGGGTCGATACTATGCACCGTTCTTACATTATTTAGAAATACATGTATGCTGCTCAGTGATATTAAGGTCAATTATTTGGCGATGCATATGTTTAGTGTTGAATTCTAATAACGATTTTGAGCTATTCTTATGAAGTGAAAGCACTTGTAATCATAACTTAATTGTATGAAGATGCAGATATGTACACATGCATACTATTGAACTCTATTAATGAATTTGATTTATGATATGGATTATGTAAGATTAACTTTAATTATTTGAAGGCGCATATATACATATACTGGGGAATTGATTGTACAAAAAAAATGACTCTAATAAATCTTGTTATTGTTGTCTTAAAGCAGAGTTTCATTTGCAAGTCCCGTCATACTGGACCCAGCGCATTTTTTTGCTTCTCTAGGCCTTCCGCCTAGTTCTAAATAACTAGTGGCCCCTCTTTCAAAAAAAAAAAAATAAATAAATAAATAAATTTTTTTTTTGAGATTTTTTTTTATGAGGTATAAAAAAAAAAATTGAAAGAGGGGTTACAACCCCACTCTAAAGGTCAGAAATGGGTGTTATGTACCTAGCTATAGAATTCCTTGTACTACAGAACACTAAAAACAATAACAAAGTGACATATAGTGTACAAAGTGAGATATAGTGTACATAGTGAGAGGGTAAATTGTTAAAAAGGAGCATCTCACAGATTTACACTGTAGATGGAAAAACAATCAATTGTAGCAGTTGACTATATTGCTGCTGACAAATTTTGTATTTTGTTTGTATTTTGTATAATGTGTATTGTGTAGGCCACAAAGGTCTTGTACCTAGGTATAATTTTATGTTTAATATAATAATTGTGTTTAAATATAAGATAACCCAGGGTTAGATATAAAATAATAATAATATAAAATAATAATATATGAGCAAGATGGCATAGGAAAATAGTTTAGAGTAAGGATATTTTAAGTAAATAATAAATAATAAATAAATACAATTGAAGGAAATTAAAATATTAAAGACCTATGTATAAGCTTAAGAGAAAATAAAAAGAAAACCTTAGATAAATTAAATTGGATTATCAACAAAATGTAAAAAGAATTATTTTTCTATAAAGAAGAAATAAATTTATAATAATTAATAATAGCCTATATACTCAAAAGTATATAGATTCACCAATAAAAAACGATAAAAATTCTTGGTTACTACGAGTAACCAACTAACAAGATTGAAATTAATTGTTAAAACGATTGGGAAGTGAACGTTTGAAAAAAAGTGTAATGCCTATTTAAAATTTGAAAATTTATGAATACTTTCGGAATAAACAGTGCGAAATTTAATAAAAATTGACGAGAGATGTACCACTTCTATTAGAACTTCTTCAAGTAGCACCATCCAAGCCCTTTCTTTGACGAAATTTTGAGAAAACTTAACGACTGGTTCCAGGCCTAGTATCTAGCACTTCGAGATTTTGGTGAGACCGTATCCTAGTAAAAATTAACTAAATTCCAACTCAACTATAACTTCTAACACTAGAAACAGCACCATATAAGTAAACACTTCAGGAAAAGAGGTGAAACAAACTTTATTATTTTTTGTTAACCAAAAAATCTGTGTCACGGATCTCTGTGACTTTTCAGCCGCCATTAAATAGTTCCGTGTTTGTAGCGAAGAACATAACCTGTACTCTGGCGGATAAACCCGGAACTACCTACTAAAGAAAAAAAACCAATCTAATCTATTTTTCTTATGTAAAGCTTGGTATTAAATTATTCATTTCTGACTTTCTCATAGCACAAAGAACTTACAATTAACCCTGGGAAGTTAATAAATTAATTCTTTATTGTTTTATATTTAAAAATATTTGTTATACTTTCTACGTTTACCAAATAATATCGAACTAATGTTGTGTTGAAAGGGAGAATCGATTATAACTTTCTGTATTGGGAGAAGATAAAAAACATTGTATTTATTAAATAAATACCATGAATACTTTGTTATTTGAATAAAATGTGTATTATTTTCAGTAGAGGGTAGTTGTTTACAGATCGGCAGGAGGCAAAGAAGAGTACAAACAACCAGAAAAATATTACAGACGATTGGAGTTCATTTAACCTCCAATTTGTTTGTAAACATCAATATCAGCTGGTCTCATGACCGGAGAAATTTAAATTAAGTAATTGTATGCCGAGAGGATAATACCTTTTGCACTCTCTCTTCTAACTACGGTCAAACAACTTCATTGAATTCTCCCAAATCACACACACTCGATTTCATTTTTTTGGAACTGTAAACATAAAATATAACGAATTCTGTGACGATCGCAAGAGTGATGATAAGATCTAACGATACTATCCGATCATTAACCGCGAGACGTTACAAGATTGGCGAACCCAACAGTGGGTCTAATAAAATATTATTTCAATAAATAATTACTGTGACTCTCATTAAAGCGAGATTTCGAAGGGCAAATAAAACTTAGATTTAATTAAGTAAAGTACTATTTAGACTGATTAACCACGAGACGTTACAAGGTGACGTACTAACGTGGTGCTTAATTAGGAAAGCTTAACAAATCAACGATAGTACATTAATGCCTAGAGACCAGCGACCGCGAGACGTTACAATAGTTCAGATGAAGATACTGAAAAAATAAACTGCACCCCAGAAAACCAGATTTCCTTACTTTCCTGACATTTGCATTACTGAACAGCCTACTGTAGAGTTAGATTTAGACCCATCTGAACTTATTATGCAAAAGTCAGTGTACTTTGATACATTTCATGTTAGGTTGCTAGAACTGTATGAAGCAGCCCATTATAATGAGTTGAATGATCTGTCAGCAACCATAGTTTATGAAACTTCTGCTGACAACAGATAATACAACAAATCATGTAAGTTATGTCTAGAGATCTGCTGTAACTATTTGCACAATGTGAAAGTAATTTCTTGGTGTGACATTTGATTCACTTATTTGAGGATTCTGCTCAGAAGAAGGTCAGGAGTGGATTTCACACAAATAGAAGTATTACCATTAATTGTTAGATAACAATGTTATCAATCCAGTGTTACTGCAAGCAACCTGTCAAATGGTGAAAGTCTCCTGCAGCAGGTCTCAATGCCTGTATTACTTACCGTGTTGAGGATGTAAGTTCTGGTGGTTCATATAAGAATTTCCTGAGGCACCATAAGCCATCTTTTGTGATAACACAAAATGAAAAATATTAATTATTGATCAATCTGCACCATAAGATGTGTGAGCAACTTTTTATGTAGGAGCACCTAATGAAGCATGTTTTATTTAATGAATGCAGCCATACTGATTATATTACATGCTCTGTTTCATCATAACTAGTTATGAACTCTTCAAAGCAAATTAGTTTGTACGCATTTTCATTAGTTTTATTGAGAGGTTGTAACAGAGAAAAGGTTTCTTACACTGTTTGTTTTTGTGTTCATTATTGACAATTGTAGATTCAGGCAGATGTTTTAAGTAAAGGACTTCATAAACTTGTTTCTGTTATTAATTAACTGTGAAGGGTTTTTTATTACCAAGACACTTAATATGTAGTTTGTTATAATTAACTTAGCATACATTTTTTAAATTATATTTATTGTGTGTGTGTGTGCGTGCACACACATGCACGTGAATGTAACACACAATGGTAGAAATTGTTTGTTTTTTGTTATCATTGCCCATGCTGTCCATATGCTTCCTCCAGAGTGACCAGCACAGAGTGGATCCCAATAATTGTAAGGAATATGATGCTTGGATTTCATTGTCCATGACATGTCCGTTACTTAACTAAATATAATTATTTCACTACCAACTCCGAACACAAATTTTTATGGGTAAAAACGTAAATGTTTTACCTTATAACCTGAACTGGTTTTCGCTTTTCAAAAAGCTTCTTCAGAGGTTGCCACTGGCGGCACTGTCCGTCTTGTTGTTGGCAACGGAATCAATTTTCAAATGATCGAAGTTGTGTGTGTGGGGTGTGATATGTTCGAATAATGCGTGTGATTTGAATTGTGTCTGTTCGTTTAGGATGTCGTTTTTATTTGTTTTCGTGTGTTTGTATATTTCCAATTATTCTAGAGTGTCTAGTTTTCGGCCTTTTGTGTGTACGTGTAGAATGTTCATGTTATTGTCGATGTTTTTGTATGTGTGGTTTGCTTCAATGAGGTGGTTTGCAAAGGTGTATTCTGTAGTGGAGTGGAGTGCCTTTGTGTGTTCAATGTATCTTTGTTTGAAGCTACATTCTGTCTGGCATATGTAGAATTTGTTGCAATCTGAGCAATTTAGTTTGTAAACACCAGGTAGATCGAATTTGTTTTGTGCTTTGTGTGTGTGTTTTGATAATGTGTGTTCTGTTTTGTTAGTAGTTTTGTAAGCGGTTCTGTATCCTGCTTTTTTTGAATTTTTGGGCTATTTTTTCTGTTTGTTTGTTGATGTATGTTAGTGTTATGAATTTGTTGTTTTCTGTCTTTGTCTGTTTTAGCCTTGTAGATATATGCTATCCTTGGGACTTTATAAGAGGTAATTTAGTGTTTTATTTGCATTGTGGTCATTAGGAAATCTCCTATCTTGGATCACATAGTCAGACCAGTTACAACTGGAAATCTCCTAGTTGTGAAAAGTTAATACTGATGTTTCGGTCTGTAAAAGTCTTGCATTTTCTGCAGAATACACCCAAGTCAAATTTTTCTAAAATTAAAGTTTGTATATTGCAGTGATAGTAAAGTTTATATCCATCAGCCTCAGGAGGGTTGAAAAATTGATACTAGATTTTTATAATGCAGGAAGTCATCAGTAGATTTGTTCAAATATTTGTTATTCCTGACTAAAACTGGAATTTTATATAAAATATTTGGCAATGATACAAATTTAGTTTTTGTCTCCCCCCCCCCCCCAAAAATATGGCAAGTCAGTTTGCCTCCTCTGCCCAATAACACAGTCAACATTTTAATTGTAAATGGATGGTCATTATTTGGAACTATATTGTATCAAAATATGTCAGTTTTCCCCCATACTGGTCCAGATTTATTTGTTAACAATATAATATGAATAAAGTTTACATGTCTAAATGGTTTTTATTTGTGTCTGTATATATCTTAGCACCAATGACAGATGGCATCTATTTTGAAGTGAAATGAAGCTTACTGTTTTGTTTTGTACACATTTTGGACCTGAAAGTGTGTTTGCATAGAAACTTATATAAAAAACAGGTAATGTCTATAATATATTGCACATAATTATGAAAAGCGACAAAACTGAAATACAGCTGATTTTAGTACCATAGGGCTTAACGATGCCCTCCATGAGCTGTTAATTTGTTTCATTTCAATACATTTAATTTTTGTCTAAAGGTTATATGGAAGACGTCAATATTTCCAAAATTAATACTAAATACTGGGCTGTTGGGATGTTATGAATTTTTGACATCATCAGCAAACTCCCTCAGGGATCTTCTCAAGCTGTAAAAGTGACAGTGTATGAAAAATAGTACACTGCCAAATGATACCCGGCACTTGTTCGGGTAAAACCAACTAAGTTGCTTTTGGCTAAGTTGTTTTTACCCAAAACAAGTGTCGGGTATCATTCGATGAAGATCTGCTGCTACTGTTTTTTGTACACTCTGTCACTTTTGCTGCCTGTAGAAGATCCCCAAGGAGGGATATGAAATATTGCCGATGATGGGCAATAACTTGCCCGTTATTTATTAATAATTTTGGAAATATTAATACAGTACATTTAATTATATTTGTTAAATATCACTATAGTATTGACGACTCGGAACACTAAATATCACTATATTTGTTAATTTTTTTATTTCAGTTTATTTTATTATTATTATTATTTAAGTGGATGATAGGAATTGAGTTTGTGGTTGGTGGTGGCTGGAGTGATCACTTTGTTTATTTTTATGATTTTAGGAGTTTTTCGTGCTACAGTTAGTGTTTTCTTTCTTTTTTTTAATAATATGATGTTTTTAGATTTTTTTGACATGTATATGTTTATTTATTATACACTATTAACATAAATTAAAACTGTTATTGTGTTACTATACGCAGTGTGTGTAAATAAAACATATTCCATACACGGTCAAATTAATTGTGTTTACATGTGCCCTGCAATAATCACTGTTGATATTTACTTTATTTTGTGTTATTTATTTATTATTTGTATCCATACTGTTGCCTAATCATGAAAGTATACAAAAAAAATTCATACGCTGCATACAGTTCCCTGTTTTTCTTCCGTTGCCATATTCTTTTCACAGATTGGACTTGTAATCTTCATCAGCACATTTCTTTCAAATCAGCCTAGCAGATCAGCTGCCAATTTCTTGAAAGTCTAGGTTCCACTACTTTGTGTCACAAGTTCTTATAAACTTTAAACTCCTTTTAAGGCATATCAATCTACTTCAAGATTTTATGCAAAGCAATATATATTCTGTTCTCAGTGGTGTATCTAGAATTTGCCTGGGTGGGGTCTGGTATCAGGTTGGCTTCATACAAAAAACAAAATAAGTTAAACAAAAAACAAGTTAAGACAAAATCAATGTTACTACCTTTAAGAAGTTACTTGCTGAAAAACGGGTGATAACATATTAAAACCAGTTCCATTAAAGTAACTGGTATTAACAAAATAAAATAACAGATTGTTGAAACAATGTTAAAAGATTCTTATTGACTGAATTAATTTTCAAATTTTGTATGTTTCAAACAAATATATACCTTAATGCTGTATAATAAACGTGTTTGTATATTAAAAAGAGCTACTACTGTATTAACACACAGCTGCAAAAATAAAAAACACAGTCCAAAAGTTAAGAGATTAACAAATTCGTCAACTTTTAAAACCCTCTGGGGGAGGGGACCGGTACTGTTTGTTCCCCCCCCCATACATACACCCCTGTATGTTCTCTGATGCTATCTTCTCTCTATCTCCTCACCTAATCTAAAATGACTGGACATCTCATTTTTAAAGGGATTGTCCCTTTTTTGATCTTTGTCCCATTGCTCCAGGAAGAAGTTAAACGGACACATAATGTTCTTTTTTTCAAGAAGCATTAAACTCCCTCCCTCCAAATTTTAAAATCTGCACAAAACTAAATTAAAAAAAAAAATAGTTGAAATGTTTTACAGCCAGTGGTTTGTTCTATATTCTGTTGGCACTAGTTATAACAAACATTGAATAAATACAACTATTACATTAATGACTCGGAACACAAAGTTTTTTATAAGTAAAAACATAAAGTTTTACCTTACAACCTGAACTGGTTTTAACCCTTTAAAGGGTTCAGGTTGTAAGGTAAAACTTTATGTTTTTACTTATAAAAAACTTTGTGTTCCGAGTCGTTAATGTAATAGTTATATTTAGTTAAGTAATGGGCAATGTCATGGACAACGAAATCCAAAAAACATTTAATCTCGCATTTTGACAGCATCGATCTTTAGTTGTCAATTTCAATAGCCAGTTGAAGTGGGATGCTCAGTGAATGTAACCTCAAGGGGTACCATGAGCATAAACATAAACATCATGCTTATTAACATTGTTTCATAGTTTATGTTTTGTGATTAATGAGAGAAGTAAGACCTGTGCATGTACCTATATTTAACAATAACAATCCCTAAAAGAAAGTGTCATTTTAACAACGGACTGGAAAAAAGACTTTCCATTGTTAATAGAGGGAGGGTGGAGTGGAGGAAGTACCCTGTTTTTCTAAATTTCAAAATCTGGTCACCCTAATCTAAACATGATTTTTTAACAGATGAAGCATGGCTAATGCTTGTAGTCTAATTTAGTTGAACAAAAAATAGGTTTCCTTGAGATTTCTTGCATCTTTATGTATAAGATAGTGTGTCAGTATCTGTGTTTTGTTTACAGCAAATGTTAACTGAGTTTTTAAGTTACCATATAAAGTATGTGCTTTCATTTTATATTGTGTGAAATAATTGAAAGGTACTAGAGAGAACACAACAGATGTGACCATACCTGCTTAAAGCCAAGAAGAATAGAAGTAGAGCTGAAAAATAGATTATGTTCTTTGTCCATCAGTGCTGTATAAGTTTCTCAATTGTGATGATCTCAGCTATATGCATTTCTATTTTCTACCTTTATGGTCAACTAGGTAAAACAGGCTATTAAATTTTCCTATTCATTTTTTACTGATTCCATACTTTTTGCTACATAGTTTAATTTATCCATACATACAAACTTACAATTAAATTTTAATTCATTACCATTTATGAGGGAAAGTCAATAAATAAGTTACAACTGGCTATTAAAAAAATATTCACCTTTTTAAAATAATCTCCACTAACATTTATACACTTATCCTAACACTTTATCAGCATCCCAGTAGTAACTGCTGATCAAAAGTCTTGGTCTGCTGTCTCAGCCCTGTATGTGCCTCATGTTCAACATTTTCATCATCATCAAAACATCTCCCACAAAGTGAGATTTCATTGGACCAAACACATAAAAATCACTGGGGTCTAAGTTGGGATTGTAAGGTAATGTTGAAAAACTTACCACCCTAGTTCTTTTAACTAATTCTGGACTAAGATCTGAAGTTGCATACATCATTTGTTGCTCAGCCAAAAACATTATTCTACTTCAATTACAATGAAAGCTGTATATAAATTGAACAATTCTTGTAGTTTCTTATACTTTTGGATTTGACTGTGTCAGTTTTTGCCTCTTATGCTTAATTTTTTGACATCCTCTCCTCTGATGTCTTCCTCAGGAGTGTAAGACAACACGGTAAAACCCAAAAGAATAAAAACTCATGTACCGGGCTGCAGAACCTTAAGAACACTTAGGTGTATAATAACTGACACAGAGACAGTCTATAGACATTTCGTACTTATTTTTCAGACATTACTTTACATGTACAAGTGTGTATCTCCATTATGGAATGTCTACGTTTGTCGATCCTTAGGATCTGCAAATGTCCAGTGAACATTATCTTGGTCTGGTTCTATGGACTGTCCATGATTTATAAGTGGAGAAGGTCCATAATAACTAGTAATAAGATCCTCATATGTACCTTTAACTGATAAAATTGGCTGGAGGGATGGAATCTTCTGTGGAACAGGAGCACTGTCAACAAAATGAAGAGATGATAGCATCACTCCTGACAGAACCTTGCAAGAAACAAAACAAGATAATGTTTTAATTTTCTTTTTACATATTATTGCTTTCAGTGCCAACATATTAAAACAATATGACATTAATTTTACATAATGTTAAAGGTGTACACTTTTAATATTTTCACATCCACACATGCACAGAGTCCAAACAATATTACCATATCTTAGATATCAGGTGGCTTAAGATGTGTTTCCCTAGTTATTATTACATTATTATAATATACTTTTAATAACAGTGTAAGGTGAAGTTTTATAATAATTCAGGTAAACAGAGCATCAAGAAATTTAAAATATATAATTAACAGTAAATTCATTTATATATGTAAAATACATTTAAAATTATTCATTCTAAATACCTGGACAACATTTATTTTCTTAAAAATAATAAAAATAACATTGTTTTGGTGATTGGCATTTTATTGTAGACAGTCAGTAAACTTGTTGCACAGTTCTTTGCAGCTTTTTCACAGCAATTTGATTAATTTCTAAGGTGTTTCAGCATTAACAATGTTGTCAATGTTTCAACTCCTGAATTGCATTTAAGGATGCACTGCACTGGATACTTAAATTTTCAAATACCACTTGAAAAAACTTAAGTCGCGTGGCCTGGTCTCAAGATGTAAAGTTATACGACCAATTGCTAGGAAACAAATCCTGGTAAACTGCCACAGAAGCTCATATGATATGGCTTGTAGCTCCATCTTGTCACTGCTCCCTAGGGATGAGTGAGTTCAGTATCTAAAATAGTATCTTCAGAGATATTAGTATATTCTGGTGATGGTCATAGCCCTTTCTATATCATAGAGATGACATTGCTCTATATCATCTTTAAAAAGATCCATAACTTCAAGGAAAGAGAACGCAGATCAGACTATGAACTGTGAAGTAGTATCTCATGAAGTTCTGTGTGGCTTATAAGAGGCTAAAAATGTAAGCTTAGTTTGTAAGAAAACCTGATAAATGAAAATTATCATCACTCATTTACCACTTAATTACTGATGTTCATTAATAAACTAAACACCTGAAAATGGGGCAGTTTTTATAGTATTAACTAAATGAGAATTAGTAACTTGAATTTTCCAGTAGTGGAAGTGTAGGTCCTCATGTAAGGTCAACCATGGGTTCAGACAGCCTGAGTGACAAAATGCAGATGAGTGTAAGTTCCGCTGAATGGGCCTTTTCACTGCCCACTACAATTCTGGAGTGTTTATACTGTAGTTACACTCACACATTTATTTTTCTTTTTTTTTAATGCATAGCCAGTAGCTTTAAAATTTTAAACCCATCTTGATAGCATGGAATGACAGAACAGGGGGACTGTGATGAGCACTGAAGTGTCTTCGAAATTTATGCAGAGCAATCACAAAACTGTTACCATTTAAGTAAAAAGATTTTATAGCAAAAGACATACATTGCTCTGCAGTACATGATTAATTGCTTTACAGTGAACTCATCTCTTCCATTTAAGTCAAACTATCTAGAAGTGTTGCCAAGTCAACTGGTTCCCTGACATGCACTTAAAGTTGCCCATAGCAGCTCTAGGATGGATATGAACCTAGCCGTGGGACTCCTATAACACTCCCTTGTATCCCCCTAAAACTAAACAACAGCCTCTTGAACACATTACTCATATAGTAGATAACACTGTCTTAAAGTTCTAGAGAAAAGTATCATAGTGAATACAATCCTTAATGTGCTATTAATTAATTCTGATAATATGTCTTTATTATTTAATGTTATTTATCACAAGACATTTTGAACAAAAGACTTGGAATTATCTTCTGCTTTTTTTAAACCTAGATCCATATTTATGTTAAGACACTGACTCAGTTCAAGTGATAATAGCAGATGGAAGATTACAAAGTGAGTGTTGATGGTAGTTTTGCTAAATATCAATTCAGACATGCAATGGAGGCTTGTTTGGTTATTGTAATTACAGGAATGGACTTTATAGTTCTGCTACTGACATATTATGAACAGTTCTTCAAATATTAACAATTTCTGCAAGTAAAATAATATTGTATTTTGATTGCAAAGAATTTTACATAGGCCAGACAAAGAAAACAACTACTCGATAGATTCGATCAACACAGCAATGCTTTTTTGAACCAAATATACACATCTAATTTAGCCACGCATTGTGTAAATAATAAACATCAATTTCCCGACATTAAAAATGTGAAGGTAATTAAAAACGTACAAAAACATCAAAAAATGAATATTTGGGAAAATCTTAATACAGTAGAGTCTCACTTATCTGACATAAATGGGCTAGCAGAACGTCGGATAAGCGAAAATGTCGGATAATAGGGAGGTGTTAAGAAAAAGCCTATTAAACGTCAAACTGTGTTATAATTTTACACATTACAAACCTAATAATCATGTTTTACAACAAAACAACAGAAAAAATTAACTGAAAAAATGAACTTACAGTTACAGAATTGTCTGAAGTTAAATACACTTAAAAAGTTCAGTCCTGTGACGATTTAAAGAAATGTTTGATCGTAGTCTGCTTTCCTGACAAGTGCCGTTTCTTCGCTGCCAAGTCTTGCCATCTTTGTAGCATCATTATGTCGATTCCTGTAGCTTCTTGTTGCTCTCAATGTATTGCTACGACAGCGTAGAACAATCTAGGCGTTTATCGAATGTCCCAGAAAGATCTCGACGTAAGCGTGTGGTGTACGTGCTACTAAACGCATGTTGCGAGAATTTTCTCGCACTTTGCCAGCCTTCGCTCGGGCGCTCGGACTGTGTCAAGGCCGCAGCAATTACGTAGTTCGCGAGAGATAAGACGCAGTTTGGAAGCTTCTGGTGTGTGTAGCGTAACTATAAATACATCGCGTCGCGGCCTTAGTTTTTCAGTTCAATGCGAGATTTTTGACTGTGCGGTTCGAGAGTATTAGTGCGATATATTTACAGCGCGGTTCGAGTTATTACGGTGTACGTTCAAGTAGTTATTAGTGAAGTGTGGCGTTTTATATTCGGACGGTATAATTGTAATACAGTTGAGTTTTAATATTAGTGGACATTTTATTGCGTATGAACAATTTCATTTGATTTGTTGTAGACACTGTGTTGTTAATTACGAACTGTTTTACTATAACAATTAAAGGTGTGATTAGTGACTTAATTGGTGTCTTGTACTTATTTTTTTTCCACTGTACCTACGACGATCGAGTAGACCGTCGTAACAGTATTTAATTGCAGTTTCTAGAGCCTTTACTCCGTCGTTATGTGAAATTGTGAGAGGCTCAACAGTTGGTGCTTGATCTTGATCTTCAATTTCGTTGTCATCGCAATTGACAAGAGCGACAATTTCTCCATCAGTTACATACTGATCATCATCCTTCATCCAACTTTCGATTTCTTGCAAAGATGCATCCTCACATCCAGGGATACATTGCACTAAAGGTAGAATGGTTTCTTCGGTTTCATCTGTGCTTTCCATTTCCATACTTTCATCATCGCCTAGCAGCTTCTTCCATGATTTGGCAATTGTTGGAGCCCTTACATCAGCCCAGGCCCTTGCAACCCAATAAGCAACATCCTTTGCATTGATGCGTTTCAATTTTCAATCATGTCTTGTCCTTCTTCAATTTCTTCTATCACTATGGACAGTAGCTTCCTGCGATAGTTCCTTTTTATCGTTTCCAAAACGCCCTGATTCGTAGGTTGGCATATGGCGGTTACATTGGGGGGCAGAAACATTGCCTTAATGTCACCATCTTGAAGCTCCTCTGCATCAGGGTGCGTTGGAACATTATCTACCAACAAAACTGCTTTTCTGGGTAAATTATTTTCTTTCAAAAACTTCTCTGTTGAAGGAATGAATACCTTAAAAAACCAGTCTTTGAAAATTTCACTGCTCATCCATGCGCTTTTCTGACTGTAGTATTTTACAGGAAGAGCGTTTTTTGAAACTGTTTTAAAGGCTCTAGGATTTTTGGACATTCCAATCATTGCAAGGTCCATTTTGAGGTTTGCTGTAGCATTTCTGCATGCTAAAATTGTCAGCATTTCCTTACTATGCTTGTAGCCAGGGGCTGCCGCTTCAGTTCTGGCTGCAAGACTCTTACTAGGTAACATTTTGTAATTAAGGCCTGACTCATCACAGTTAAATATTTGACCACCCTTTTAGGCTTTCAGTTTCAATAAATTCCTGAAATCTTTTCTTGAATGCTTCCACTTCTTCAAAATTCGTTGATAGTTTTTCACCACAAACACTTAACTGACGGATACCGTAGCGTTTCTTCCATCGGTCGAGCCAACTGACACTTGCTGTGAAATCTGGGTTCCCTTCATTGAATTCATTACAAAAATGCAACGCCTTTTGCTGTAAAATAGGCCCTGAAATAGGCACACCTTTGTCTCTGAACTGTGTAAACCAAACATACAAAGGTTCACTAACTTCTTCATATCCACATTTTTTCATAGTTTTTCTTTCTTTTAATGCACCCTCCTTAACTCTTGATGCACACCGTTTTTCTATTTCTATTCGTTTTTTTCCAATCTCCTAGTGTTACACGTCCAACGCCAAAGTCGTGAGCTACCTTCTGCATTGTCTCTGCCTTGTCCAGTCTCTTGATTGCCTCAAAGTTTTTGTTCCATCGATACAACAACTTTCTTTCTTTTCATTGGCATACTTGCGTAAATTTCAACTTTTAAACAACACAACAATGTTTGTACCAAATTAACACACACAGACACATACTCATGTAACAGACGATAAACCGATCCGCATACAATGATAAACTGCACTGCACTGAGTAATGAGTTGTGACAGTGAGTGAGTGAGGGTGGGGAGAATGACAGACACATGAGTCATAGTGTAGACTGTACAGTCGGGGTAACTAACTAGCTGCGGTAGAGTCGGGAGCAACAAAAAATAGACTACGCTCACGTTCGCAACTTGCAGTTCTTGTTGCCGATTAATGCGTTTTGTTGTTGTTTTTTTTTTGCGGTGGGACGTCGGATAAGCGAAGGCTGGATAAACAAGACTATACTGTATATACAAACACAATAACAGTAATTTACTAATTAAAGAACAAACTCAAGTAAAAACAAAACAAGATGATTTATTTAAAATTATAAATATATTAAAATAAATTAAATATAAACATAATATATTTCAAATCAACAAAAACAGCTGATTGCATAAATAAACATTAAAACAATCGATAATTAAAATCAAATTAAATTGATTGTTTCTTTTATATTACATCCGATGATCCGTTATTTTTTATATTGAAATCAAATCAATTCAATTGTTTATTTATTCACATATTAACCTTGTAACGTGTCTAAATTGGGTCATTTTATTTTTTACAGTATGGATTATTTGCATTTTTATTTATTTCATTTTGTGTGGGATTTTATAAATTTATTGTGAAAGTTTTATTTCCCGGCGAACGTTATTTCCATTACAACAGAACACATGGCAAGCAGAACCATTTGAGACAAAGGCGAGACGCAGTTGTTGTCGAGTAACGCGGCAAGGAATTCGCGCCACCCTAATTTTTCTCAGAACTCTGTATATGTGTGGCGACGCGCGTACTCAAAATCTCAAGCATGTGCGCTGTTAGTGACGCCGTGAAACTCCAACGAAGCTGTAAAACATGGCGCTGGAGTGAACGATTTGGGACCGCAACCAGACAACTACAGGAAATGTCGTTAAGCCACACCACCTAACCACCTATGTCACCACCTATGTCTAGTGACATCAGTGTAGCAGAGGCAAATATCGTCCCCGGTTACCACACATATAACGACTATGTTCCATGCATAGAAGGAATACGCCACAACAAATTAAGCATGAACGGGGACGAAAACCTGTTGGCCGTGAATACGAAGTTCCGCCCGCTCAGACAAGCACGCTTCCCAGTTACGCTATATGTGCCGTCCGGCACGGAGCTAAGTATGCTCTATTAAATTTCATCAGTTTTTTGATATCAAAGGGAATTAATCTCTTTAAACAAGTGACAGTGATGGAGGAATAGTTGCAGAACATTCACATCTAAATTTGTTGATTCAGTTTTTGTTTTTCCGGGACGTTTACGACTTACCGCGGTGTGGCCATGAGGTCACTGAAGAACGCGTTGCCGGCGGGGATTTTATATCATGTATTAACTCGAGTAATCAGGGTAATGGGGTTTTATAATAGAATGTGAGTAGTGAGTGAAAGGCAGGCTGGGCTATCTTGAGTAAGTAATTAGTATTAGTTATATATGTAAAAGTAAAATGTAGGAACCAAAGTTGCACAACATTTGACGACATGTAAATGTATTTGGTAAACAATAATTTCAATAGTTGATCATTAAAACTAATTATTTCTCTTCATAACGATGTGTAGAGTTAGTTATTTCGATAACCCATGAAACACATGTTTGTATCTAGCGTTCGCACGAAAGAATCCTGGCCCCAGAGAAACGAAACTTTGCAGGTAGGTGGGAGTTGTATTTATGTATTTTATATATTTTAAAGTGTATTTGAACGTCACAGGTGGCGCCCGAACAGGGACAGTTTTTATTAATTAAAAAACTACATTAGTAAAAACCGTACCTACAGAAAAGATACAAACATGTTTTTGGGGTTAGCGGAATAAAACAAAAGTGCGTTATTAACGAAAAAAAAAGTTGGTTATATAATACATTATATTGATTATATTATAGTTACACAAGTATCAAGTATAAAATAAGAAATGGCAGATAACAATGAAGTCAGCTTATCTGACAGTCAGACCGAGAGTCAAGTAAATGCTGACTCCGGTATTCAAACAGAATTAACGTCAATAAATGAGTATAACGTAGAAGCATCTATACTTAGCACACCGGGAGCGATATCAACTCCCGTAACAAGTAAAGCGAAAGAGTTGTCACTGGACGATCTATTTAATTTCATGAGAACCATGTCTAGTGATATTAACGTAAAATTTGATATACAGAATGACAAGTTTGACGAGAAATTTGAGATTTTAAGTAATGAATTCAAAGAACAGAAAATAAAATGCGAACAGCATAATATTAAAAATGATATTATTTTTAATGAAATTAAACAACAGAATATTCAGTTTCAGCAGAATATAAATGTAAAATTTGATGAGTTGATAAATAATATACAAGACAAGAATGAACGTCTAGAAAGTACCAATAAAGTAAGAAATAATTTGAATAAAGTAGAACCGAGTACGAGTAATACAAATGAAAGTTATAGTGGCAATATTGTATTAGATAAAGAATTAATAAATAATAATGATGTTGTTGAAAATAATGAGAATAATAATGTAATTGAAAGTATAATATCAGAGAGTACTGATGAGTTTGTAGGATGTGATTATGAGATGTTAATGTGTGTTAATGAGTTAGAAAAAGAATGGAAAGAAAGAGGAAATGAATGTATAGGGCAGAGGGTAAGTTTTCCAATTAATTTTTCTGAACCAAGGTGTTCACAAATGTTGTTGTTGAAGGGCAAGAGACCCGTATTAGTAGAAGAGTTGAGTTGTTTAGTGATGTTGTATAATGTTGTACCCTCTGTCTGTAATAATGATGTTGAAAGTGTGATTTGGTATGGGGATGAGAGAGATTTAAACAGAGAATTGTGTGTGGAGAAAGTAACAGAAGTGTATAATTTGAATAGAAAGTATGACAAATGGAAAGAAAGTTTAAAAGTATATGGGAATAATAATGACTATAATGATTTGACAAAAGTAATTAACCTGATAGTGAATGAATGTAATGACGGAGACTTAACAAAAATACCTAACGTAGACTGGTTTAATGAGTATTCTGGTAAAATGAGTGAATTTGGTTGTTCTGGTTATGACACACAAAGTAACCATTTGTTTGTCAATAGAAATCAACAGTATTGTATAAAACCAAGACTTATTTGGGACGATGGAGGTCAAACTGTAAAACAATAAAAGACAGTGATAAACATTATGTTTTATGGGCTTTGACATGGCAGATTTGGACAATGAAGTGCGGGAAAACTGAACAGTTAATAACAAGAGTTTGTAAATAAAAATATAGTGAATTTATTTGTGGGCATTGTGGAATGTTAAGTAAATAATGTGTGTACGTAAGATGATTGTTGTAATAATAATATTGAAATATTTGCAATTTAAATAAACAAATATCAGAATTAATTTTGAAAACAAGAATTGGCTAATGGTAAATATTTTGATAGTATTGGAATTTGTATTTTAATAATGAATTTAATTAAAACAAGTTGAAATGTTTAAAATATTTTGATTGATTATTGGAATGTTATATAATTAAATTTTTTGATGAATTTAAATTATTTTACGAGATGGAAATTTGGTAATGAATGATAAATTATTTAATTTAAACTAATATTTTTGTGAAATGTTTCAGAGGTGAGGTGAAAGTATTGTGATATGGTGATTATGTTTTGTGTATATCGTGTTAAATGGATTGTAAGTATAGAACTTTTACAATATGAATCATGTATAATAAAAATGTTTACAGGTGTGACTAAGATTATTCAATAGTCATATTATTTGAAATAATTGTGTTCAATAAAAAATGATAATTAAAAAATCTAATAATAAAGGAAAAATGATATATACTAATTATTAATAATAAATTTGAAAAGTCTGTGTGTGGATGGGAGGTGGCTCAGATGAGCTACGAATTTAAATTTTACAACATAAAAAATTTTGCTAATTCAAATTTTGATCCAATAAAACTGCTTGTGCTCTGTTAAATAACTAGCTGCTCAGACACTCAATATAAGGTGTTCATTCCATGATTTTAAATGTATTATTTTATTGTTGTACGTTAGATATAGATGTTGATGAAAATATGTGTTTTCATTATGTGTGTATTTTTTTTAACTAAGTAAATAATTAAACCAAATGGCAGGCGGTCAACATAAATGATCAGAATCAGAGAAATGGGAAACAAGGAGGTGAGAAGTAAGGAGAAATAAATATATATAGATTTCATGTAATTTGTTCAATTTTGAGATGTGTTTTCATTGTGTTAAGGAGATCAGCTGATCAGCAATAAAACGTCACTGGTATATTGGTTTATAAATGTTCCAAGTAATTAATGTTCAATGTAATGTTTTAACGTATTACAGATGTTTTAAAGTAATGGTAAAAATAATTTGACAAAGTGAGAAGTGAAGTAATAATTTATGCAAGTTAACGAGAGATAGTTTTTGGGTGATGAATATTTTATGGGACAAGTAGATCTGTCCAAGTTGAAGTCAGAGTTAAAGTTGAAATAGTAGAAATGAAGATAATGTGATGTTGTTTTGAAGTAATGTATATTATTGAGTTTTGAGAAGTATTGATGTTGACACAGTAGTTGTGGAGAATATATGTAGAGTTTTGAGTGATATATTGTTGTTTATAATTGATGTTGTTATTTTGCTGTATTTGTAGTGAGGTAATGAGATTGAGATTTTTTGGGGATGGCAATTTTGTAGTAGGGGGTAGTGTAATGTGGGAGTCCGCAACATAATGATAAGTTGGGATGGGATAGGGATCGATTTTAGTGAGGAGGGGCCGCCTTAGGTAGAATCCAGGGGCCAGATAAGGGAATTGAGTTTTTTTTTGGGGGGGAACACGTATCCTATGTACAAAGGGTTAGAGTATTTTTTTTATATATAGAGAGAAGGTAGCGATTTGAGTTTAATGATAAGTTGGGGTTAGAGTGTTTTGAGATGTTTTTGATAGAGATGGGTGTCATGTGAGTTACAGTTGTTAGAGATCAAGGGGAGAAAGATTATAGATGTATACAGAGCAAGTAGTAAATTAAATGAGATAAATGTTTAAATCACCCACAGTAGTGTAGAGTAAGATTGTCAAGCAAAGAAAGAGATTTATAACAAGAATAATAAAATATTTTTTATTGAAACCAGTGACAAAATTTTGATAGAATTTGGAAATAATGTAAAATTAAGAATTGTTTAGTTGGAATAATTTACATGTCGATTTGATTATCATTATTAATAATATTTTGTTATTTTAAATGTTTAGTTTTATTATGTTTTGTGTTTCAAGTTAGCTTATTCCAGATGTTAAATGTATTTTCAGAAAGTATACATAACGTATGTAGGTCAAGGGTCTTGGACTTGACCTAGTTTCGATCAGCTGATGAGGTCATATGCATACTAAGCTTGTGCAGTAGGAAGTCAATTCAGTTTGTTTATTTGATCAATTTAAACCAATTATTAAATAATTTCTACCTGTAAAGGAAACCTGGTAATGAACTTAAATTTTTTTTTGAATTTCAAAATTTTTTGAAAAATATTTTTGGAAAAAAAAATCTTGATTTTTCGCCTGCCAGTTAATGAATATTTTGAGTATTGATTATTTTATTATTTGTGTGCTAACCATGTGTATTTTATTGATTTATTTTGTATTGCATTGTATTGTTAGACTCTTAAGTATTCCCATGTTAGGCTAAGGATGTTTTGTTTGATTTTAAGAAGTGTTCCATTGGTGTAGTTTTTTGTTGATAACAAGAAAAGACAACTAAGGAAGAGAAATTTTTTGATATAATATTTTATTTTGAATTCTGAATTTTTTTGATGAAATAGTAAATTTTAGGGAATTTTTCAATGTATAATATGTAATGTGAGTGTGTGTGAGCCCAGTATCTGCTAAAGGCAACCCAGCTTGCATAAAAGGGGAAACATATCGGTTGAGGATCTGGCATAATCTGAGCCAGGGATTGAGGATTTTGGGGGGTAGCATGTTAGACGGCGAGGTGGACGGTGGTACTTGTCTGTCCGATTTTTCGGTGTTGGGATCTCTTCCGGAGAAGTCCAGTGATCTCGTTCAGATGGGTCCATAGTCGCTGAGCCAGGGGGGGTTGTGTACCCATGAGGAGTAAGAACAAGAGGGGGTTGTTGGCATCAGTTCCTCACCGGTCCTCTTCGGGGTTTATCAATGAGATTTCTTCTGTTTTGGACAGCAGAATTCTCATTGAGGGGGTATTGTAATGTGTCTAAATTGGGTCAGTTTATTTTTTACAGTATGGGGTATTTGCATTTTTATTTATTTCATTTTGTGTGGGATTTTATAAATTTGTTGTGAAAGTTTTATTTCCCGGTGAACGTTATTTCCATTACAACAGAACGCATGGCAAGCAGAACCATTTGAGACAAAGGCAAGACGCAGTTGTTGTCGAGTAATGCGGCAAGGAATTCGCGCCACCCTAATTTTTCTCAGAACTCTGTATATGTGTGGCGATGCGCGTACTCAAAATCTCAAGCATGTGCGCTGTTAGTGACGCCGTGAAACTCCAACGAAGCTGTAAAACATGGCGCTGGAGGAACGATTTGGGACCGCAACCAGACAACTACAGGAAATATCGTTAAGCCACGCCTACTGCTAGTGACATCAGTGTAGCAGAGGCAAATATCGTCCCCGGTTACTACACATATAACGACTATGTTCCATGCATAGAAGGAATACGCCACAACAAATTAAGCATGAACGGGGACGAAAACCTGTTGGCCGTGAATACGAAGTTCCGCCCGCTCAGACAAGCACGCTTCCCAGTTACGCTATATGTGCCGTCCAGCACGGAGCTAAGTATGCTCTATTAAATTTCATCAGTTTTTTGATATCAAAGGGAATTAATCTCTTTAAACAAGTGACAGTGATGGAGGAATAGTTGCAGAACATTCACATCTAAATTTGTTGATTCAGTTTTTGTTTTTCCGGGACGTTTACGACTTACCGCGGTGTGGCCACGAGGTCACTGAAGAACGCGTTGCCGGCGGGGATTTTATATCATGTATTAACTCGAGTAATCAGGGTAATGGGGTTTTATAATAGAATGTGAGTAGTGAGTGAAAGGCAGGCTGGGCTATCTTGAGTAAGTAATTAGTATTAGTTATATATGTAAAAGTAAAATGTAGGAACCAAAGTTTGTTATCTTACTCCTCCCCTTCCATAATAATCTCTTTACATTATATGTGAAAATACTACCATACTATGGCACGTGTGTGTACTTACCATATCTTGTTGCTGCCGGGCTCGTAATCTTCTTATGTTATATGCTTTATTACCTAAGGGGTGCCAGGATTCGTTTACAGCGAGATTTTGAGACACAGATGATGACACAAATGAATACACGGTATTGTTAAAAATAACCATCAAAATTGAATTCTCTATAAGGTATTACAGATGCGACCATGCGGTCAAAACAATGACGTCATACAAGATGACCCAAAAACAAAATGGCAGTTATTCTTTATATCTCATTTTACTCTCTATACTTCTTTTGTCTGCTAAATTAATATCAGTGTAAATTGTATTGCTGCAGCTTAAAACCATTTATTAATTGTTAGTTCGTTAATACACAAACCAATGCCCGCAGCATCTGTGATTATGGCCATACGTTCACTCGCTCACTCTCACACACACTCATCTTTAGCCCAGTACATTCTTTTAATTAGTGATTCTGTATTAATGAGCTCATTAAACTATAACAAATGATAAAATGGGACTTCTCTGCTTATCGTTTGGTGTTGTCCATCCGTTGCTGGTGGGTGACGCCCATGGTGATGGCCGGTGTTCGCCTCTAATTCTGCTGAGTTTAACTGGAGAGATATGTGCACTGAATTTACATTTTAATATTCATACTGTTAAACAAAGTGAGCTTTCATTGCTCCACTATTACTGATAATATTTTGATCTAGTTATTGTAAACTATTTGTAGAAAATTGTTCACACAGCGATACATCGCTGTGTCTCCTCTGAAGAATGGCGTTGAAATGAGAACGAGGCAAATGTAAATTTGCGCTTGTGTGTGTATAGATTTACGTCGCCACTCTTTTCCATACAGGACTAAGACTGGTTATATGCGTTGTCGTCAGTGCGTCATTGCTTTTGTTATGACGGATCAGGGTTATTGTCCAATCGGACTTCGTATTGTAGTCTTTTCGTCACAAACACCGCCATGGTATATTTTGAGTTCAGCACGTCCATCGGCGACTTTGGTGTCGTACTCTGGCCGAAATTTCGTTGTTCCTTTTTTCCAGAGGGACAAGGTACCTAACCATTCTGTATGTTTAAAAAATACATAATAAAACATTGAAAACCCCTACATAACCCACAATTATGGTATTGGGCCAGTATGTACTGTTACAAACCCCCTCAAGGAAAATTTTTGTGTCGAAACCCAAAAAATTTCCTTGACTCATTCACACTTTCCTAAAAGGATCAGTCTAGATACGTCACCACAACCCCCTATAACGTTACGAAAAAAATTTTATCATCACTTACCCTTGGTCCCATGATGTTGGTCGCACCCTCTGACCTTACTGGACTTCTCCTGAGAGATCCCTACACCATAAGGCCATGAGGCACTCTACACTCCTGTTCTGACGCTCCAGCCAGCCCAGGACTGCGGTCACAACACCACAAAACTCTGAAACATTCAATACAAAATTCAAAATAGTGGTCTGATACACTTACGCATCTACAACTGATATGTTCCCCTTTAGACGCATTGGTTTGTGTTTGGGGCATTGGTTTGTTTCTAATTCAAAAGTGTCACTTAACCACAACAAGACTTAAAATACATTGATTTTTTACCACCACCAAATTCAATTTCTTATTTGTAAGAAAATAACAACGTCTATATGTAACTACATATAACACAATATATCAACAATTCTTTATTATACCCCAAAATACCTTCACCTAATTATTTCTATAAATTCAGCTTACAACTATCATGGCAGACACTTTTTCTTTAAACTTTGTTGCTCAACTTATAATCATTTATCTATTTTGTAAATGGCAGCTTACTAGAATATTTTATTTAACTTCATTTTTAACTTTAAACTTCCAACTTTAAAATCTACTATATCTTAACACTTGTTATCGTCATTCCCTGTAGTGACCTCCTAACCACACACTCTATTGCCCCCCAACATAATAAAACATCATAAAACATTGTACATTACATATTAACATTGTTACATTTACCTTACATTAAACAATTTAAATTTATATGACTTGTACCAAACTTTATAACATCAATTCTCAATTAACTTTAATTATTTAACATTCATTAGATTCTATACAACAATTTCAAATTTATCCTTACCTTTCAGTTACAATTACCTTCCTACCATGAATTCTCCTTTTCTAACCCTTCTATCCTTACTCGTTTGGGTGACTCTCTATTACTCACTATTTTCTATGTCTTATTTTGGCATCTGTCAACCTAACCTTACTACCCCTTTTTTACACTAACCGCTTCTAACCATTAATATATTTTGACACCAATATCTCTATAATAAACCCCCTTCACATATCCCATTTAAAACCTCTGGCACCGCGCTTTTTTTGTATTAGTATGTGTGTATTCCCTCTAACCAACTCATTCCCTTATCGGTTTCTGACCCTTTCAGATAACCCTTTCCGGCACACAACGATCCCTCCTGTCTCAACATCTCTCGTTGGACTCCTACACCAATACCCTTATTACAAAATATCACCATCAACAACTATAAAATTACCACTCACATCACTCAACTCTACATATAATTACTAACCACTGTGTCCCTAAAATATCTAACACCTCTTTATATTTTATCAACATCTCAACACTTTATTTTTCCTAACTCCCAATAACTCTAACTAACCAACTCCAATGCCCTTATTTATCACTATTCCCAAACTCTTTACAACATTTCAACTTAATACACCATTAGAAAATTCATCACTTACCAACTAACAACAATACCTCTCAATACCCAAATCTATTACCTGCTTAATCATTTACTAACCCTTATAACCTGAATCTCATAATCCTTTCAAAATCATTATTAAACTTCTTTCACTTATTTAAAATTCTACAATACATGTTTACATAAAAATACACAAAGTACACAACAGCAAAAATACACAAATACATAGACATCACTACACAAAAATATACAATTCACATAATCATGAAATCATTTGCCATAATCAGTCCTAGTCAGTGCATTTTTAAAAACACTGTCCACACAATTAAATGTTCATAACACAATAGAAGGTCTACCCTCCATCGTTAAACAATAGTCTTATCTTCGGTCTGTACAATTTATTTTTTATTAAATACATTATATTAACATCATTAATATAATACACATTTAAATTCTTATATTTTATAAAACCATCATAATTAATAGGGTTATTCCCCATCAATTCAACATACAACTTGTCACGATCGGTTATGGTCCTGTCACCTTCAGTATAATTCGTCACAATCAGATAAGTTACTAAGTCATTATTTTCATTATCATCTCCTACTACTGCTATATCCGCTTCATTACAAGGTAAGTACTTATTATTTTTATTATATATCATCTCTACACCTAACCTTTTCATAAACTCTTCATAATTTTTCTTTACTTTATATATCTCAATTTCTCTCTTTCTCTCTCTCTCAAAACATTTCTCACCATCATACCAAGCTACACACTCTCTCTCCATATATGCAGGGGACTCTACTACTTTATCACTGCACCACCTGTGAAGTGCACAAAAAAAAACCAGGGACCACTTTATTTGTAGACCTTTTGTCTTCCAAATATGCATTGAAGGCACTCTCGTCCTTCCTAAACACACGTGAAGTCTTTACTTCACCCCCTACTACAACATTATGGGAAAAATTTACCCCCTGCAACCCCTTTATCTGTAAATTCTCTCTATACTTTCTCTCTAATTCATCAACACTTTTTATCCCTTCATTATCAAATTCTACTCCCATTATACTTTTATCACCACTCTCAATACTCACACAATTATTTTCTAACACCATATTTGTAATTCTATTATAATTCTCACCACTACTTACCTTGTCTTTATTTTCATTCAATTTATTTGATTCTCTACTATTCTCTACCCCCATTTTACTCTCGTAATTTTCATCTACTTGATTCAATTTGACATTCTGTAAAGTATTCTGCTTTTTTAACTCGCTTTCAAAACTATCTAGTTTTACGTTAAGTGTACTGTTCATCTGATTTAATTTGTCTTCGAACTTACTGTTTTGTTGTTCGAATTTGTCATTGATTAATGTAAATAAATTTTCTAATGAAATTTTATTTTCAACTATTTTGGGTGTTGAACTAGCGTGTCTTTCCAATAACATGGATTCTGTCTCTGTGTTATCCATTTCCATGCTATTATTATTATCTGCCATTTTTATTTTAAATGTTGGAATTACTATTTCGCTCTACTTGTAACAAAATTACACAATTACTATTTACTCTGGTTGTCAACATAACCTCCATAACCTCTCTTGTTAGGTTCTGGATATCATCTCGTCACCCTCTATGTCTCTGAATCTGGCTTATTTATATAAAATAATTTTATATAAAGTCAACTGTTCGGGGCCATTTGTTATCTTACTTATAAAGTCACTGTGAGGGCGGCATTTGTTATCTTACTCCTCTCCTTCCATAATAATCTCTTTACATTATATGTGAAAATACTACCATACTATGGCACGTGTGTGTACTTACCATATCTTGTTGCTGCCGGGCTCGTAATCTTCTTATGTTATATGCTTTTTTACCTAAGGGGTGCCAGGATTCGTTTACAGCGAGATTTTGAGACACAGATGATGACACAAATGAATACACGGTATTGTTAAAAATAACCATCAAAATTGAATTCTCTATAAGGTATTACAGATGCGACCATGCGGTCAAAACAATGACGTCATACAAGATGACCCAAAAACAAAATGGCAGTTATTCTTTATATCTCATTTTACTCTCTATACTTCTTTTGTCTGCTAAATTAATATCAGTGTAAATTGTATTGCTGCAGCTTAAAACCATTTATTAATTGTTAGTTCGTTAATACACAAACCAATGCCCGCAGCATCTGTGATTATGGCCATACGTTCACTCGCTCACTCTCACACACACTCATCTTTAGCCCAGTACATTCTTTTAATTAGTGATTCTGTATTAATGAGCTCATTAAACAATAACAAATGATAAAATGGGACTTCTCTGCTTATCGTTTGGTGTTGTCCATCCGTTGCTGGTGGGTGACGCCCATGGTGATGGCCGGTGTTCGCCTCTAATTCTGCTGAGTTTAACTGGAGAGATATGTGCACTGAATTTACATTTTAATATTCATACTGTTAAACAAAGTGAGCTTTCATTGCTCCACTATTACTGATAATATTTTGATCTAGTTATTGTAAACTATTTGTAGAAAATTGTTCACACAGCGATACATCGCTGTGTCTCCTCTGAAGAATGGCGTTGAAATGAGAACGAGGCAAATGTAAATTTGCGCTTGTGTGTGTATAGATTTACGTCGCCACTCTTTTCCATACAGGACTAAGACTGGTTATATGCGTTGTCGTCAGTGCGTCATTGCTTTTGTTATGACGGATCAGGGTTATTGTCCAATCGGACTTCGTATTGTAGTCTTTTCGTCACAAACACCGCCATGGTATATTTTGAGTTCAGCACGTCCATCGGCGACTTTGGTGTCGTACTCTGGCCGAAATTTCGTTGTTCCTTTTTTCCAGAGGGACAAGGTACCTAACCATTCTGTATGTTTAAAAAATACATAATAAAACATTGAAAACCCCTACATAACCCACAATTATGGTATTGGGCCAGTATGTACTGTTACAAGTTGCACAACATTTGACGACATGTAAATGTATTTGGTAAACAATAATTTCAATAGTTAATCATTAAAACTAATTATTTCTCTTCATAACGATGTGTAGAGTTAGTTATTTCGATAACCCATGAAACACATGTTTGTATCTAGCGTTCGCACGAAAGAATCCTGGCCCCAGAGAAACGAAACTTTGCAGGTAGGTGGGAGTTGTATTTATGTATTTTATATATTTTAAAGTGTATTTGAACGTCACAACCTCTGATGATGCTGATTTAATCAGTGAAATGTGGTTAAGGTGATAATACAACATAATTTTACCTGCAAGAAATACTTAAGAGTTACAACATACTGACAGATTATGTACAAACTTGATATGTGATCTATTCTCAGAAAGAAACTCATTCCATTATACAAGGCATGAAACTTTGTTATCAAACCAATTTTATTTACATAGTAATTTTTTTTTTCTCAGCTTAGTATACAATTCAGAACAACACACGAAAAACAATATAAAATTCTTGGATTTCGTTGTCCATGACGTGTCCGTTACTTAACTAAATATAATTAATTCACTACGGTACTAATAAAACACGTGTTCAGAGTCAGTAGTGATTCAATTATATTTAGTAAAATATAAAAATTGGTTAACATAATAATGTATATTTTGCTAATTACTTATCATTTATGTCTCACAAAGGATAGGAAAGCAGTACTTTCATATCTGTTTCCTATTTGACACCTTTCTCTAGAACTTATGAGCCTGTAGTATTAAAAGTGTTGATAATAAAATTATCAATGAAGTCTGCAATACAGAGGAAGTCTTCTCTTCCTCTTTCAGTACTTGACAAAAACAATGAAATCACTTGTACTGCTTGGCTATTTAATCTCTCGTAATTTGTGAGTCCACATTGAAGGATACAACTTCAATACTTATGTTTTCCTAGTCATAAGACTGTACTTTGCTGTCAACATTTGTGTAAGTATAAATTCAGGTACTGATAAAAAAAGGAAGGAATTTTGGAAACAAAATAAGAATAATTTAAAACAAACAATGCATTCTCTCTCTCTCTCTCTCTCTCTCTCTCTCTCTCTCTCTCTCTCTCTCTCTCTCTCTCTCTCTCTCTCTCTCTCTCTCTCTCTCTCACACACACACACACACACACACATTCACACTTGTTTCCTTTTTTTCTTATTGAGTGAGCATGGGGCCCTGTATGACCACATCTGTCATTCATCTGCAAGATCTTCTATTACAAACACTGTATAAATCTAGATAAAGGATATTGTAAACTGTTTGATAAGGTCATGTTTGTTACTTTAACATTTAGTAGTCCTTGTAGCCTCAAGTATGGAATACAGAACTTTTTATAATACAGTAACTTGAATTTCTCTTTTTTCCAGGTGTTTTTACTTCCGCGTTCTGTAAGGAAATGGAAGTATCTTCTTCTTCTTCTTCTTCTCCGGCTCTACAGCCCTTGGTGGGCCTTGGCCTTCTCAACAATCCGCCTCCAGTCATCTCTATCTGCCACTCTCTCTCTCCATCCTCGAACTCCCAATTTCATCAGAACCTTCAACACCTCACCCAACCATCTCATCCTTGGCCATCTCCTTTGTCTTCCGCAATAGAGTCTTCCCTGCATCATTCTCTTATTCGCTCTATCCTCTTCCATTCTCTACACATGCCCCAACCATCTTATCCACTGTGACTTGATAAATTTTACAAGGTCCCTCTCATGTATCAGTTGTTGCAATTCTGCATTACTTCGTATTCTCCAATTCTCGCCTTCCCTCACTGGGCCATATATTTTTCGTAGGATATTGCGTTCAAAAATTCTTAAACTTTTTTCATCCTCTACTGTCATCGTCCACACCTCTGAGCCATAGGCAACAATAGGTCTTATGAGTGAATGATATATTTTTAGCTTGGTTTCTCTCCTTATATTTTTATTTCTAAAGATATTTATATTTGCAAAATACGCTCTATTTGCATACCTTATCCTCTCTTTAATGCATTTTTTTATGTCATTATCATTCGATATTGTAATGCCCAAATATTCAAAGCCTGACACGCCTCCAAAGCGCTTCCCATTTATTTTCAGGTCACGAGGTTTTCTTCTATCTGCAGAGTTCGACATTATCATATACTTTGTCTTGCTCTCATTCACATTTAGCCCAATTTTTGTTGCTTCTACTTCCATCACTTCGTATACCTCCCTAACTTTGTTTGCATTTCTTGCAACAATTGCAATATCATCCGCATAGCCGAATATTTGGCTAGATTTTGTAAATATTGTCCCTTTTGTAAATTGAAGTAGAAAATTATGTAAATGGAAGTATGGTGATTGGGAAAAAAATCATGTTTGAGATAAGGGCTGATTCTGATTGTACTACACTCAAAACACGAAGAAAAGTAATTTTCCTAAGTGTCTGTGTGTGTACCTGTGTGTCTGTATGTAGAATTTTTTCTATGGCGAACGATAACTGCTGCAAATTCAAACACAATTAAATAATTTTTTGCATATGTACCCAAGTTGTAGAGGACTCAAGATCTGTTGATTTTGGTGAAGATCAGTTAAGGGGGAGGGGTAGTTTACCTGCAACATTTTACGTTTTAACAAGAGTAAAGTACTTAGTTTTGATAAATAAAGTACCCTGAAAAGAAGGTCATAATAATCCACTGTAGAAAGGTAGATGAAATATCTATAAATGAATAAGGTAGTTGAAGGGGAAGTTAAGTATGAGTATATAATTTTGAAGAATACGATACCTTAGCAATTACATAATATGATTAAACTATTACTCTATGAAAGTGTAAATATCATTAATGGTGGGGATCCATTGAGGAGGAGGGATGATTATCTGCGTAGTTCAGTTTCTTTGTAAGAATAATGTTCCTAATTTTTATAGATAAAGTGACTTGAAATTAACATTATATTAAATGACTACCCAATTATAAGAAAAATATCTATAAATAGTGAAAATAGTTTGAGGGTGTGGGATATTTTTTTTAGAAGTTATAGAATGGAATTAAAGTAAATGATTTTAAATATAAATCTTACTTACTTCTTGGAGCGGACTTCCAGGGTCAAGTGACCCCGATGGTCCGATGTCCATGGTATACCACAGCAGCGAGTGCCCAAAAGCGCTTGTTCCCTAGAATCCGGTCCAGGCCACCATTCTCTCCCATCACGGCCCTCAGGGTCTCCCTGGCTGGATTCTGTACTGAGCATCTGAGCAGAATGTGCTCAAGAGTTTCCTCCTCCGTCTGGCATCTCTCACAGGTTGACGAATCTCTCAAGTTGAACCGGTGCAGGTAATGTCCGGTGACAATGTGGCCAATTCTGGCCCTTGCTGCAAAAGTAGCTGTGGCTCTTGCCACGTTACGGTATAAGGAAGGGTCTGCAGGTTCTTTCTGGAGTCGAAATAGTTGTGTCCCTGTCACTCCTTCGCACCAGCGCTTTGTCCATTCCTTTTTTATCTGAGCAGCCGCAGTGTTCTTGCATCTTGCCAGCGAGTATTGGGGGTGTTGACTGGTCCCATGTTTGCAGCTTCTTTTGCTATCTGGTCCGCTTTTTTGTTTCCATCCACCCCGCAATGGGCCAGTGTCCATTGGAATACAATATGTTTTCCTTTGATCTTTAGAGCCGATAGAAGTGCCCTCAATTCCTTGATGCGGAAGTAATAGACACTTGGGCCTGTCTGTGTCAGAGCTTCCATGGCTGATTTTGAGTCTGTGAGAATACATATTTCTCTGTCTTCAATCTGTAGACAGCTCACCAAAGCCGCATCCAACGCCAATAGCTCGGCATCCATACTTGATGCTGCATTTGCTAGGACATAGAAGCATTCGCCGGTCTTTTGGTTAAAGTATCCTGCTCCTGATTTACTATTACCACTGTCCATGGATCCATCAGTGTATATTTTCACAAAGTTGTGATACTGGGTATTCAGCATTTCCAGTGTTTCCCTTCGAAGAGCTTCTGGGTGGTCAGCTTTGGTCATTTTAATTGGTAAGTCAAGTTTAACTTCCGCTTCTATCATCCCCCAAGGTGGTTCGTTGAAGTATGGAGCAATAGTCTCTGGGGTCTCGTTGGGCATGTCTTGTGAGAGAAGATCCACTCTTTTACTGAATGCTTGCATAATGGTCGTGGCTGCCAACGAGTGGACTGGATGGGTTGGTGGAAGGGTTTGGTTTTTGAGATGTTTGTTCCATATTTGCTTTTTAATATACAAGTCTATTGGTTCAATGCCGAGCTCTATTTCCATAGCTGTAATGGGAGTAGACTTGGGGCAGCCAAGGCAAATTCTTAAAGCTGCTGATTGGATGAGCTGTAGCTTGTTAATGTGTGTAGCTGCGGCAGAGCCCCATATCTCACAGCAGTAGGTCACCTTGGATCTGACAAAGGACAAATAAAACGTTCTCAAGGATACAGTGTCCGCCCCCCACTCTCGACTGGCTACAGTTTTTATAGCATTTAATCGTTTGCTGCATTGTTCCATGACATGTTCTATGTGATCTTTCCAGCGAAGTTTTTTATCCAAGTGGACTCCAAGTAATTTGGGGCATTCGTTCAGTCGCAGGGCCCTGTTGTCAATTGTAAGGTGTGGGATGAAGCTTGCATGGATGTTGCGTCTTGAGAAAAATGCGCATTCTGTTTTTGTTGATGATATCTTTAAGGACCATTTTGCACACCACTTGGCAACTTGATTTAAAGCTAGTTGCATCCGTTCATTTGCTCTTTCTGGATCTTTTCTGTAGTAAAGAGCGTTACATCGTCCGCGAAAATTACACAAAGTACTTCAGGTGGTAGCACTTTGTTTATATCATAAAGTGCGATGTTGAACAGAGTAGGGCTAATTACAGCACCCTGAACTATGCCGTTTTCGACTTTAGTGCAGCTCGACTCCAGCCCATTCACTGAGGTCTTGATCAGACGGTTTTTCAAAAAGTTTGCCAGATACTTCAACATTTTGCCCCTTATTCCCAGCCTCATGCACTGCAGTAGGATGGTGGAATGAGGAGTTTTGTCAAAAGCAGACTCAAAATCTAGTAGGACTGTTATTGTTGATTTCTGCCCTTGAAAGGCCTCATAGATTTTGTTTGTCAAGATCAGCAGCGCATCATTTGTGCTCCTTTGCTTTCTGAAACCAAATTGTGTGTCTCCTAGTAGATTATTGGTTTCTAGCCTCCACATCAAACGTGTGTTCACTAGTCGTTCCTGAAGTTTTCCTAGACACAATGTAAGCGCGACCGGGCGATAGGAGCTTATTTCCGTTTTTGCTTTTCCTGGTTTAGGGAGGGGTATGATGAGAGTGGTTTTCCATGCTTGGGGGATGTTTCCTGTATGCCAGATAGTATTGAAGAGCTGAAGGATCTTGTCGAGCAGTTGTGCAGAGCAATGCATAAGCATTTCATTGTGAATGCCGTCCGCTCCTGGTGCTGCACTACGGAGTCTAGCTATTTCCGCTTTTAGTTCTGTCATCGTAAAGGGTTTGTTAGCCGGGTCATCGGACAGCCATAGCAGTTCAAACCTGGTGGTGAGTTGCATTTCTTCAGGGGTGAGTGTTTTTGGCCACAGAGTTTTGCTTCCAGCTTTTTCCCTACAGAATGTGCTGAACGCCTCTGCCTTGTCCTTATCCTCTTCAAGCCATTCACCCGATGCCGACTTGATTTGCTCAATCTTTTTGCCAGTCTCCCCTTCAATAGCCCGAAACTTCTTCCACACTTCACTACTAGGAGTGTTCATGTTGATTGAACCAACGAATTCTTTCCAGGATTTACGTTTTGCAGCTAGGATTGCTCTCCTTAAGATGGCATTCCACTTGTTGTACGTTTGTCGACATTCTTTGTTACGGTTTTCCTTCCACTTTTTCCTTGCTCCTTGCCATTTTCTCCTGAGGGCTTTAATCTCATCATTCCACCAACTGTTCATATGTTTAGGATTTTGGTACGGCTTTTTTTTGGGGATTGCTTTTTCGGCAGCATTATGAAGGATCCTTTCAATCGTCTCTATGCAGCAGTCTTCATCCAGTAATTCACTTTCGGTCATGAATGCTTCCCAGTTGGCCTTCTTCATGTTGTATTTACTATGTACGACCGATGGATTGTGCACCAGTTTCCTGGTCAATGTGAGCTCGAAGAATACTGGAAAATGGTCACTTCCCAAATCCTCCCCAATGCACCAGTTTTTTATTGACCTTTCGAATGCTGGGGATGCCAGAGTCAGGTCCAGGGTGCTTAATGTCCCTGTGGAGGGAGATTGGTAGGTAGCTTTTTGGTTTTGGTTTAGGAGGATGACTTTGTGTGTTTGGATCCACCTGAAGAGTACTGGACCATTTCTGTTTTCCCGCTCATTGTTCCAGCTGTGGTGTTTGCTGTTGAAGTCGCCCACCAGCATGAAATTTTGACTATCTGGAACTAGCACATCTAGGTCCTTTTCTTGAATGCCTTGGGAAGGTATATACACGTTTATTAAAGTAAAAACACAATCCTTGGTTACTCTTATTTTCATCTTCATATATTCAATGTTGTTGTTTGTCATCATAGCACAGTCCTCCACATGCAGGGAATCATGGATAAGTGTAACCAGTCCGCCTCCAAAGTTATCTTCTCATGATAAGTTGAACATGCTGAAGTTTTTGAATTTAGGATGAAAGGATGTATCTTTTGGCAAGGAGGACTCCTATATACAAATAATCTTTACATTCTTTTCAGTGATTTCTCTCTTGAGTTCTTCTGTTTTTTTCTTTAATGATCTGGCATTCCAATGCATCAGGAGAACCCTTTCTTCGAAGGTCTTTACTGAACTTGCATTTGGAGGTGAAGTTTTTTTGGCTGGATTTGTACTTCTCTTCTTTTTTCGTATGTGCCCTTCTTTCTTTTTTGCTTTCCTTGTTAGTTTTTGGTGAAGATCTCTTGTATATTTCTACTCTCTTTAGTACACCGACTCCTCTTTAGTACACCGACTCCTCTTTTCCTCATAATGAGGTCTTTGTCATTTAAAATTTTTTCCGTAGATTTTATACTTTGTTCTCTCTTTGCGCCCATATGATTATCTTTAATCTGTCAGGGTGTTCTCGTTTTGAAGTTTAAACTCGTCGTGATTAAATATAAATCTTAGAACATAGAAGTCATGTATGGTTCTCAATACTGATGTTTTGTAGTCACTTTATTGGGGATAATAATGAAGGATATCGTAGAACTTGAAATATGATGTGACATTCAACTGATAAAAAAAATTTGCTTTATTTCATCAGATACAGAAAGGTGCAAGCTAACTCTGAAACTCACTGAGTATAGTAGAGTATGATGTAATAAATCCGTTTTCCTTACTCTTCAAGTCAGTAAAACATTTGAGAAGTAACTGTAACAAGATGTCTGTATAATTTTGGCACCAAACTGGCTAAACTAAACTACAAGGTCTGACTATAAAGTTTGTGAACTCACTGCAATAAAATTTCTACTAATCTTACTCCTGAATATAAGTGTGGTTTCCCTCAGCATACTTTTCTCAAACAGCTACACAACGATGCCAGCCCCTAAGTCAGCCTTCAAGACAGTTTCACAACCATTTTTGTTGTGTCATATTCATCAAACTGTTATGGATGTCTCAAGTCTCAGGGATTAGGTGAATTGGGCATGCGTTAAAACATAATGATATTTATTCTCACTAAAAACTCTTACAAGTAGTGCTTGTGATCTGGAGTGATGTCACGATGCTAGATCTATCACTGGCACCTGTCACTGATTTAGAGTCTTTTTCATTTACTTTTTAAAATGATTTCTGTAAATTTTTATTGGTGTCAGCAAAGAAATATGATGGTTCTGTACAGTACTGCCACAATAGATGCACTGCAGCAAGTTCAGTAAACTTTCCTGTTAAGCCTTCTACAAACCAAATGGTTTTCTTACAATTAACATGTCAGCAAATATGAGCGCCAGTAAAATATAAACTGGAATTTTCTTCAGACTCTGTACACTCTGAAGAAGTGTGATTCAATATTATGTGATTCTGAAGAAGTTTGATTCAAAATTATGATGTGAAGATAGTTATAGTTAAATTTGCTGAATGTAATTAATTTCATTGACAACTAATCCCTTTACTTTGTAATAAATTACTGTTATGAGTTAATTTGAAAAAAATAATAACTTTAAATACATTTTTTTCTGTTGTTTTGATAGTTCATCTTCTTCATTCACAGCACTTAATGAATATTAATTGTTAAACTTTCACTTGTGAACTTACTTTGTTCACAAGTGAAAGTTTAACAATTAATATTCATTTTTTTCTGTACTGGTGAAATCGAAGGCCAGTACTAAAAAGAATCAAATAGTCAGAATTTAAGGGTAGGCTCTTTTTCTGCCATAACTCAGTTATTTGTTTACAAATTTGAACAAACAAGGCATCTTTGTGTTTATAATAAAAGGCTTATGTAATAAACCACAATTTGACAACATTAAGATTTGCAGAGATATTAGTGATCATAAATTAAAGTGGCCGCAGTTTTGAAATTTAAGATCACAAAATAACCATAATTTTTTATTATTAATGAACATTGTAACTTAATTTTTTAATTTTGTAGGTGTTCAACCTCTCAAAATTCTTCTCTTTTTATTTTCTCAAATGGTTTCTTTCAAATTGTTTGTAGTAAATTGTTTTTACACTGTTTTTGGAATTTATATGGTTTATCAATATTCAAAATTCTTTCTTTCTATATTTCCATAAAGTTTTTATAAATAACTAGTTTGTAAGGTGTGCTTACATTATTTTGGAATTTTCACTTCTTGTTTATTCCATAAAGTTTTTTATAAATAATTGGTTTGTAAGGTGAGCTTACAATATTTTTGAATTTTCACTTATTATTCAATAATTCAAAAATTCAATCTCTTTTCTTTATTTCAAATGTATCTCTTATTACTATATTTTACTAAATATCACTATAATATTGACGACTCGGAACACTAAGTTTTTTATAAGTAAAAACGTAAAGTTTTACCTTACAGCCTAAACCGGCTTTCACCTATAGAAGGCTTCATCAGAGGCTGTTGTAGGTAGCATTGTTCGTCTTGTTATTGGCGACAAGATAGTTTTTCGAAAGATCGAAGCTGTGTGTGTGTGGTGAGATGTGTTCGAATAATGCGTGCGATTTGAATTGTGTCTGTTCGTTTAGGATGTTGTTTTTATTTGTTTTTGTGTGTTTGTATATTTCTAATTGTTCTAGAGTGTCTAGTTTTCGGCCTTTTGTGTGTACGTGTAGTACGTTCATGTTATTGTCGATGTTATTATATTTTCTTTTATACCCAGGTGGATGATTTTTATTTGTCGCACAGTTGCTCATATTTCCTCTGTAAGGTTTAATTTCTTACATTAATTCCTTTCTTTAATCCCCGTTTTGTTTCTTTGTTCATTCTTCTTATCATATTTCCTCCATGGTAATTACTTTCTTTTTCTTTGACATGGTTATTTGCCGTTGTCGGTTATCATCACATCAGTCCCTTCTTGTGGAGGTGTGTAGTATTTGATTTAACCGTAGTCTGTCATTTCAGTTGCTTTCATTGTCCGGATGACCATAGTCTTCATAATCGTTCCGGTACTAGTGACATTTTTAGCCTTTGCCTTGTATTTCATTCTTCTAGCCGTTATTCCTTTGTTGGCCACAAAGCTTATGTGGTTCCCTTTATCATATTGTTTTATATACCAATACGTCTCTGGTCCATCAATGATTAATGATACCATTGACACTCTACTATACATTCCTATCCCTGTTGTATTCCATTTACCTCTGGTTCTTTCCCATTGGTAAACTACTGTTTGTTGGTACATTATTTTTGAGATTACTTTTAATCTCCTTCCATAATCTCTGGAATTCCTGATTTCTTCATGGTCGGTAATTGGAATATTATCGTCATCAAATAAACCATGGTTCATCATCTCCATTTCTTCCTGGGTTTTCATTAATTTCCTTGGATGCGTTCTTCTCAATTTCCTTGATTCCCCTTCCTTATCTTTAGTATTTTCCTCGTCGCTGTTTGTTTTAAATTCAGGTAATACTACAACTGCTTCCATTGTTTTTTCGTTTGTTATCTCTTCTGTTTCTGGTTGGCTATCATTTTCTATTTCTTCGGTCTTCTCCTTTCTTAATTCTTCTCTTTTTAATCTGTCTTCTCTTATTTCCTTCATCATCGATTCGTGGTGTTCGTCCATCCTCTTCATCATCCTCTCGTGGCTCTCCTTCACTTCTTTTCTCAACTTCTTACTATTTTCATTCATTGCCTCCATCATCTGCCTGAACATTTCTTGTATTGTCATGTTCTCGGTTTGTGAGGGTTTCTCAGGTTGTTCCTCTGTTGGTGCAGGTTGTTTATCTTCCACCGGGGTTACTAGCACTTCTAGATCCTCCAAGGGTGTTGCCTCCTTATCTCCCATATCAACTTCCTTTTCGGCCTCTGCCGCCCTCTTCTTAGAAGTAGCTCATCTTTGCATTTTGCCTCCTTCTCTATGATATAATCGCTGCCAAGCTTAAATTAATTAAGCCCTCTAGTTGGACGCCAATTTGTAACATTTAGACCTGTTAACTATGGTTACAAATAAAAGAAAAAAAATTTATTAAAAAAAAAATTTTTTTATTTTTTTTTTATTTTATGTTTGGTTGTTATGGTTAAAATTTAGGATTAATCCTAAATTTGTGTTTTGTTGAAAATTTCGAAATTCTGAGAATTATTTTGGTTTAATTTACACTTCTGGTAGAGCTTAACAAAATCTGGAGTTAATCAGATTATCTCCTTTCAGCAATCGATTAATGATTTTCAGTGCTGCTCCAGTATCTCACTTTTAGTTAATATTTCTCGTCTTCCAGGAATTCTCGTAGTTAATTAAACCCTTAAATTAAAATGTGAAATAATTTTATAATCCAAATAGTTGAAATAAATTGATTTATTAACAATAATTAATAATAATCGATTGTAAATCGATTTAGAGCAATTGTTCGACTCCGTCACACGGATATATCGATATGTGATTACAGGTTAAATTTTTATATAAGTATTAAAAAAGGTTCTTTCAATGATTATTTTATATATAGTCAGAGAAGGGCAGGCCTAGAAAGTATAACATATACAAGAAATAATCTTAATAATTAATATTTAACAAATTGTGAATAATATATAATGTTTAATATATTTGATTTCTCAAACCAATGCTGCAGGCTATGAGATCAGTCGAAGAAAGTTGCAGTGCATCATGGGACCATCATGGCGGCTAGCTGAATTGATGAGGTTATACGTATATTTCGTCGCTGGAAAATCTCACAATAAATTCACCTTTATAACTGTTTTATGGATCTCCGAAATTGTGTATACTGTCTATTATGTTGTTTGAGGTATTCTGGATGAGTGTTCAGTGTCCACTGGTGTTAATTGTTTTCTATTAGAGGTGTTCACTTTATGTCTGTTCGTGACGAAGAATTGTTAATATGTTGTAGAGTTAATTATTAATCGTAGCTGGTTTCACTGGTTTAAATCACTTGTATTATGTGGTGTATTGTTCGTTTTCACTGTTGTCGTAGAGTATTTCATAAGTTTTAACTCGAAAAGTTTTAATTTATGTAACTCCCGTTTTCCACTGATTCTAGGCTTTAACCTTTACACTCCATTATACGGTTTTAAGAACGCGATTCTGCATCGACTGTTCCGTTTGAATGTTAACAAAGAACTCACTAACTTCCTTCACCTCAGGAAATATCTTGCCAAGTTAATATTGGAAAAGTATTGTTAAAATAATTTTCACTTCCCATGTACATAATTCCAAAGTACATTATATATGGAATATTTTTAGTTTATTGTTCGCTTTCATGAACTATTAACCATATAATTGGTTTATTTATCTCATTCTGTTTAATTTGATATGTCATAGTCCATATTTGTTGAGATTTTTGTTAAATTAACATATTTCTGTCTTTTTGGGAATGTAGGCCCAAAAAACCTGTTTCCGTTCTTGTACACAATTACTGCCATTTTAAGTGTTATTAATATAATTATAATAAATTTCAAATGGTCACAAATCCTTTTTGCTTTCCTTAATTCCTTATAAATTTAACATTTGAACTGTCTTTTAGTGATAATTTATTAATTTACTATTACTCCTCTGAAATATTTAATTATTACATTTCAAAAATTTTCAATAATTTAAGATATTTTTCTGTATTACTCTTTTAAATCATAGGTTCATTTACAGTAGTTGTTAATTGACCTACCTTACATAAATCTTGTTAGTTTACATGGTTCATAGGTGAATTAACTGGTTTATATTAATTTTTGTGAATTCATTATTTGGCCTAGAGTTTAGTATTTTACATATATGGTTTTTTCAAATAAATTTAATTCTACTCCTCCTCTGACTCTTAAAAGTTAACACAACATGAAATAAAATTGTTTACATAATTATTGAGATGTGTAGCATCTAATTCATGCTACTGTTACAAAAAATAATAATTAACATTAATCAGCAGTCTTTAAAGTTGGACATTTTTGCTGAAACTGTTTTGAACATACATTTAACTCATTTGTAAATTAATACAGCATCCATACTTAAACATTTTAATTAGTATGTATGCTGTTATATGACTAAAACATCTTACTCTAAACATATCTTAGGTTATCTTACTCTATCGATTTAGGTACCTTATTCTATTAGAACTCTTTTAAAATATGGAGTTCATGGCTTTGAACAATATCAGCCATTTAAACTTCTTAACTCTATTAAAACTTAAGTTATTTTCAGTCCTTTCTGATTATACTATTATTATCTAACATCCCCTTGTACAGTAAACATTTCCACCCACACTTTCTTTGTTATTGGCATTTCTTTGAATGTCTTGAGATAACAAAGTGACCTTATTTAATGAAATATTTGAAATATTTTCCATTTTAATATTTCATTATTTGTTAATTATAAAATATAAAAGTTATTTTATAGCACATTGTGTACGTTATAGATACACTACAACTTGAAGTTTATTACATTTCAAAACACTTCCACTAGTACACTTTCACTGTTGGTTCTGGCTTATATTTGAGTTTTATTATTCTCAGACCAGACCTTTAGTCATAATGGACTATGAAGATTTGTTTATTTTTTATCATATAATAACTTTAATTGGTGCACTTCTTATCATACTACACAATACTTTTGTTTATAGATAATTACAATTTCATAAGATTTTGGGATGTTATACTTTCTTTAATGGTATCATTTGGTTTGGGATTAATGGTAGTTAATAATAGGTTTTTATGGTGGTTCTTCCATCCTATTTCTTCCTTTCTTCTCATCTTCCTTATTGTGTTCATTCTTGGGTAAACCAAGTTACTCAGTGTTATCTTGTCCGATGGTTGGTTCGGAGTATCTTCTTTATTCTCTGCTTCTAAATTTCTTCTTCCTTCTTGGGTTTGGAGTATCTTCTTTATCATCTGATACTAACTTTACTCTTCTTTCTTGTTTCGGGATATCTTGTTTATCACCTGATACTAATCTTCCTCTTCTTGTTTCTTCTTGTGTTTGGGGTATTATATTTATCACCTGCTCCTAATCTTATTCTTTTTTCTTGATTTTGGGGTATCTTGTTTATCTCCTGCTCCTAACCTCCTGGGTAATCTCCTGATTTTTCAATATGAGTTTCCTTTAATTTATTTTCTTTGACTTTTATGGTTGCATTTTTATTATTTAATTATTGTTTTTCTTTTATAGTGGAGTTTTCCTTTGAAGTGTAATTGAATTTCATTTGACATTCTTTGAGTATATGTAATTTAATTATTTTTATGATCTTAAATGAATTAATTATTGGTGGAATATCTGTCATGCTACAACATTAATATATACACGTGTACCAAATTTTGTTAAAATTTCCCATACAGAGAGAATTTAAGATATAAATATGATTTCTTAAGATATAAAATTTTCATTAACAAACACAAAATGGCAGCAAGATGGACAACCAGGCGTTTCCGGACCTATGTCTATACGAACAATTTCTTCTTATACTGATGCATATAAGTTATGAGGACATCTGTTTATGTTACATCCTGTACAGTGCTTCACAACAGATACACTGTGATGAGTTCCACAAACTTTACTGTCAGCCTCATAAATTCTAAGTTACGTACACAAAAAAAAACTGAAAAATTATTTTAAAACCCGTAAGCATTTAGTAAGCACTTAATTGTGCTAAATCCTGAACACATTTGTAAGCTATTAGCCACTGATTTCTGGTGGAGCCGAAGCAATGATTTTTTTTTACGTGGTGGTCCACATTTCAAATTTCAACATCTAAAAATTTTTTATTCTTTTTGAGCAGGGGGTTTTAGCCCTTAGTTACCAATGTACCAATCTACCAATGTTCTAAAATAGGTTTTCCATTAGTCAAAATGTTATTTGTTTTTTAGTTACATATTATTTTAAAATGTAATTGAATATTTTTAAAATTCAAATTCGTGTGCTTATATGTAAATATTTTTAGTGGTTTTCAAGTCCACTGATTTAATATTGCTGGTTTTTATTATTTATTTATTTCAAATAGTTATTTTTTAAAATATTAACATAACTATTCAAACCATTTTATTTACAGAGGACTGCTATAAAAAAACTAAAATTATAACTTACCAAGAACCACAATGACTTGTTCATTATGCTGTTGTTTTGAAACACGCTGTTGTCAGTCGCCATGCTTACTACAATTCTTTCTGAAAGAATTGTACATTTGGATGGTACCATCCTTTAAAACAAGTACCTAAACATTTGTAGATTTTTATTTTAACAGTTACAGATAGTTATGTTTGTTGGATGATATCATACCATTATTAATTATACTCAGGGAAAATTTTTATTCATGTTTGCAAGAAAATAAAAATATGTGTAGAATTATTTTAACAGGATATTCTAATTCTTTTTTTAAATATCGATTTGCTGAACAACCAATTTAAAGACCAGTTAATAATATGATATGAAAAAATCATTGATTGATTATGATTGATTTGTGATGTTTACACTGTCATAAATTTTGGCAAGAAACGACTAGATAAACATATTACTAATGACATCTGTTCTAAAATGCTAAATTATGTATCACAGATACATGTGTTTAAACAAAATTAATGATTACAGATTAATTTCGTTAATGTCAGTTTTTTACAAGCACGCTGAAATACTCAGAATAGTTTTTATGCAACCACAGAAATCTGGCAATATTAATGGCCCACATTTTTGTTAAATGTAGAAATTATATAAATGCTGACATTACTTATGATTCAGTAAACAGTGCCAAAAACAAATAATTCAGACCTGTATGTTCACGAATTGTTTTTAGTAGTCCGTGAATATATACCACATGATAACAGAAGTTGACCTACAGTCTGTAAAACGATGGTGGTGGTGGGACCGGCCAGACTGCCTGAGGTGCTCTCACTGATGCACGCACACTCACAGCCGGCCCGCGCGCCACAGGTATGATTCGCAAAGTGTGCTGTCCACTACATAATTACAACTTTTTAAATTTGATTTTAATGCCAAACGAAATTACCATTTTTGAAACCTCCATGAAATTTTAAGAAAAATGAGTCTAAACACAACATAATTGCGACAAATCTCTGTTTTCAACACTATAAAAATCTGATCAAGCGATTAATGTTGATGTGGAAAAATAAAAAAAATAAAATATTGTTACACTCAAATTCAAATTTTATTCTTTCGTATTCATACAATAATATACATGGTAATCGCCAGTAAGATATAAATCTATACTAATAAATCTTTAGGGGGTCTACATTTGTTCGCGGTAATCTCAGAATTTACTGAACCGATTTCAATTAATCTTTGCACGCTCATAGCAGGTACCCAACAGAAGGTTTTCCACTTTATTTGATAATGATAGGTTAAAAATAACAGAAGTTATTGCAAAAAAACTCATTTTTTTAAGTCCAACTAATGCTCTTCACTTCTCTCCCTTCTACTCACCTTCTCGACACGCCCCCAAGTTAGTCCGACAGTGCGCCGCATTACCCACTCTGCCCAATTGCATAAATGACGCATCTTAAAATTGCTTACAAGTCAATTAGGTAGACTTTACATCAGATTCTAAGCTATCTTATTATATTACTAGCAGGTACTTGCGGCTTTGCACGCGAATATTTGTATATGATTGTTGTGGTAACTGTCGAGTTGATAAATTGCTAATGGTACGTCTATATTAATAATATTCTTATATTGTAAGTTATGAATATCCAAAAAGTGCGAAGGAATAGATCCATCATTCATGTTTCCTCGATATGTAAAATCAAAATTTGATAATTTAGTAGATATTTATAAACACGCAGTAACACAATTAGATGAAACGTTAATTTGTATAGAATAATACAAATAGTGTATACATAAGTACGAGGGCTATTTTTTTTCAACCTCCGGTGAATTGGCAAACCTGGTTCTGTTGTCATAGCAACAATATGATTGTTGATTAACGTTTTTGAGGCTTTGATCTAACCGATAACCACTGGGTTTATAGTTATTTTGTCTATTACTGTGGTGACGACAGTTTAATTATGGTAAGTACAATTGAAATTGCCTCCAAGTGTGAGATTCGGTCTGTTATTAGATTTCTTCAACTGAAGGTCATAGTGCTGCAGAAATTCATCGAAGGTTGTGTAATGTGTATTGAGCAAATGTGAGAGTGATGGTTCAGTTTGGGAATGGTGTCAAAAATTTAAAGAAGGGCGAATTGATGTTCATGATGGGACAAGGAAGAAAGTCCGTGGTTACTGATGATGTTGTTGAAAGGGTAGACAGGATGGTTCGAGAGCGGCTTCGTTTCACAATTACTGAACTTTCTACTGATTTACTTGAAATTTCTAGGTCTGCTCTTTATGATATTCTTACTCAGAAGCTTGGGTATAGGAAACTCTGTGCTCGGTGGGTTCCCAAACAACTCACAGATGTCCACAAGACTCAAAGAATGGGTGGATCACACAATCGTCCTTGATCACCCACCTTATAGCCCAGACTTGGCACCAAGTGACTACCATTTGTTCACTGACTTGAAAAAGTGGTTAGGTGGACAGTGGATTGACTCCAATGATGAGTTAAAATCCAGTGTGGCAGATTGGCTGACTACTCAGGAGCGAACATTCTACAACATGGGCATAGAAAAGTTGGTGCCTTGCTATGATAAATGCCTCAACAATGGTGGTGACTATGTAGAAAAGTAGTTTACATATATATGAAACTTTTGTATATAATAAAATTATTGATGTCATTCATGTGTCTGTTTCTTGGTCTATTGGAGGCTGAAAAAAAAATAGCCCTCGTACAGGGTCCGCCAGTGAAGCGGGAAATTTTGAAAGTCCAATAGTTCATTTTCTGCTCACGAGAGGGCGTGGAGGTTTTCGATTGTTGTTTTACATTTAATGCCATTTAGTAAACATGGAGCAGTGGTCCGGTGCACATCGTGCTTTCTGCGTAAAATCGTTTTATAAGAATGGTGACTGTGTAACTTCTGTACAACGATTGTATCGTAATCATTTCAATATTCCATGACATGGAAGAGTGCCGTCTGCTCATGCAATTATGTCATGGGTGAAAAAGTTTGAAAAAACTGGTTCCACATTAAACTTAAAGCATAGAGGAGCAACAAGGTCTGTAAGAAGAGGGGAAAACATTGAAAGAGTTCGAGTAGCATTGACGCGTAGTCCACAACTTTCTGCAATGAAACATGCATCCGCACTAAACATTAGTGACACATCGTTACGACGAATTTTGCATAAAGACTTATCTTTTCATCCTTACAAAATTCAAGTAATCCAGGAGTTGAAAGATGGCGATATGCTGGCTCGCAGGATTTTCAGCGAAGAAATATTGCGACGTGTAAATGATGATGAAAACTTTATTCACCGCATGTTTATGTCAGATGAAGCACATTTTCATTTGAATGGATATGTAAGCAAACAAAATAGTCGATATGATGAAAACCCAGGTGAGTTGCATGAAAAGCCATTACATAATCCGAAAGTTACGGTGTGGTGTGCAGTTTCATCATCTGGCATTATTGGACCATATTTTTTCCAAGACGATAGAGGACACAACAACTGTCAATGCAGACCACTACACACACATGGTCAGAACATTTTTGATGCAACAGCTCCCTAGGTTTCCGGAAATTAATTTTTTCCAGCAGGATGGGGCCACAAGTCCGACTGCTCGTGTGTCCATGGCTGCTTTAAGAGAACTCTTCCGGACTCATATCCAGATATGGCGATATCTCGTGGCCTGCAAGATCCCCAGATTTGTCCGCATGCGACTTTTTTCTTTGGGGATTTCTGAAGAGCAGGGTGTACATTGATAGACCGCACACCATACTGGAATTAAAAACGAATATCAGACAAGAAATTGCATGGATTCAACCTGACCTGCTTCGTCGAGTGATGGAAAATTTTCGGTCAAGATTAGAAGAACGTTTACACAGAAATGGCTCTCACTTGAGCGGTGTTATTTTTAAAAAGTAAAATAATGGCATACTTTACTCAACTCAAATCTGTAAAAAAAAATTCTGATAATAAATGTTTCATGAAAATATCGGTATGGAGAACGATACATGACTTCCATATTCTAAGATTTATATTTAAAATCATTTTCGAAATGAAATATTACCATAGAAACTACTTCTTTCTACTTACTGCTTCAGCCTTAACCACAGTACTGTGGTCACTAACGTATACCACCTCACGTTATCGCACTCGATTTTCACTGATGATGGAAGTCAATGGCATTGCCGAAACGTCTGGTTTTGTAGAAAACATTGGACTACGGCCAAATATCCCGGGAAGGAATTTTAACAAAAACTACTTCTTTGTTGCCGATAACGTTGTACACATATACCGGTATATAAAAAATATGCATAAAATTAAAGGCTTGTATAAGTTAATGATTGATCTCCATTAAGTAGTGTAGAACATTGAAACCATAATTACATTAGAACAATTACTAAAAATAAATAACACACCCGAAACACACATAACGAGATCATCCATCTAACTAAAATTATCACAGATCAAAATTATTTCGCACACAATAGCAAGTATTACACACAAACAGATGGACTACCCATGGGCTCCCCTATATCAGGTATACTAGCAGAAATATTCATACACACCATAGAACAGAAACACATACTGAACAACAACAAATACACCGATAAAATAATATATTGGCACAGGTATGTCGACGATATTTTACTCCTTTACAACGGCAACAAAAGACAAATAGAAAATTTCCACAAATACATTAACACTATACACCATAAATTAAAATTCACACTTGAAATAGAATTAAATAACAGCATAAACTTTTTAGACCTTACAATCACCAAAACAAACAACACACACACATACAAAATATACAGAAAACCCACCACATCAGACATGGTCATACACAACACATCCAACCACCCAACTCAACACAAACATGCAGCTTTCAACTACATGCTCCATAGGCTCACGTCAATACCCCTAAACACACATGACTACCAAGATGAATTAAACACAATTAAATACATAGCAGTCAAAAACGGATACACCCCCGAATTAATAAATAAACTACACAAAAGAATCCTCAACACAAAAAGTAAAACACATCTGACCAACAGCACACAACCCAGTAAATACATAACACTTACATACTACAATTCCAATACACATAAAATTGCAAACACATTTAGGAAACAAAATTATAAAGTAGCCAACAGAACCAACAACACCATTAGAAAACACATAAACAATACTAACAAAGACATTGACACATACAACAAAACAGGGGTTTATAAATTAAATTGTAATGATTGCCCACAATTCTACATCGGCCAGACGGGAAGATCTTTTTCTTCCAGGTTTTCTGAACATTTAAAAGCCCTCACCACAAACTACACACATTCCACATTTGCCACACATTTACATAACGAAAACCACAGTTACACAAACATAGAACACAACATGGAAATATTACACTACTTACCTAAAAGTAGAAAACTAAACACAGCTGAACAATTTGAAATATACAGATATCACACACTACAACCAAACAACATATTAAATGAACAGATACATTACAAATCACATACACTATTTGACACAGTGATCCACACACATAATTTGAACCTCAGCGCCAATCCCCTCCCACCATCAACCCCCACCACACACTCCATTCCATAATGGTTATTCTGTAAATGACAGTTAGTACTAAACCCACTGAAGAAGAGAAACAACATCTCGAAACGTTTGGGAAGTGACAAAAGTGAGTTCATAAGTGAAAGTATATATATATTATTATATTTATATGAAAGGTATTTACAACCTTTCACTGTGAACACTTACTTTTTGGTTTTGTTTCCCAGACGTTTCGACGTGGTGTTCGTCTTCCTCAATGGGATTTAAAATACAAATTTATTTAAAATACAAAACTTACTTTATGAATCATACGAAAGGAATCAATTGAAATTATCTAGTTTCCAGAAAATCAGTTGATGAAATCTACAGACACTGTAGTTCCTAGTGGTTTTCAATGTTTACTTTGTAAAGTAACTTACCTTATTCAAATATACCTGCCCAAAATATTACATACCTGGGCAATCTATTCTTATTACCTACCTTCCACTTCCTCAGCACGTTATAGGGTCACCAGCATATTTGAAGTTAATATGCAAACTATTCCACTCTTCTCATTAACTAATACCTGTATGATTTAAACACTTTATTTCCCTGGACTCAGAAGACTCTAGAATTCGATTAGGCGAGATTTGGGATGCAGCAAACAGAGCAGGTTTCAGCGCAATAATTACATTTTATGTATAGTCTCCAGACTGCTGTTAGAAACAAATTTAAATAATTTACCTTATATTCAATCCGCTAAGAAGTTTAATAAATTATACTATAAAAAATGCAAACAAGATAACGTTGAATGTAAACATAAATTCTATAAACGCGTAGCTAATTACACTAATATCATGTTATCTACAGAGGAACAAGAGTTATTATCCAAGGGGTTACAATACAATCTACCCGACTTTAGAAAAAACGTTTTAATACGTGAAATTACAAATGCTGAGGCGGTTATTAAATGCATTAAAGACCAGGACATTCAGTGTGAAACGCGGTTGTTAATTAACAATAAATTGAATCATATTTTAAAATTAGATAGCACAAACAACACAAAACATAGGAAAGAGTTAAAAATAGCAAGAAACATTAAACAGAAAATAGAAAAGAATAACACCATGATAACAAAAGCAGATAAAGGGAACACAGTAGTCATTATAAACAAAACAGATTACATACAAAAATGTTACGATTTCATTAATGATAACAATATAACGATGTTAAATAATGACCCCACGGATAAATATACAAAAAACATAAATTCAGCAATCAATAAATGCGTCAGTTTGCTTGACACAAGCCAGACGTTACGTCAAACACATCAAACCTAAAGCGCCCGAGTTTACAGGATTGCCTAAATTACATAAAGAAAATTTACCTGTACGTCCCTTGATTAACTACACGTCCGCCCCAACTTATAAAATAGCTAAAAAATTACAACATATTATCAAAAACAGTATAAAATTGGAAAATGTTCATAGTGTAAAAAATACCTTAGAGTTCATAGAAAAAATTAAAACTATAGAGATTTTACCTAACTATAAATTGGTTTCCATGGACATGGTTAATTTATATACAAATATTCCTGTTTTAGAAACATTACACATTCTTAAGAACAATTTAATTAAGACAGGCATTTTAAATCAGATACAGATAGATGAACTCCTATTTCTATTACAGATCATATTACAACAGAATTATTTTACTTTTGATAATAAGTTTTTTAACCAAGAAGACGGATTAGCACTGGGCTCACCTCTCAGTGGACTTTTAGCTGAAATTTATCTTAACTATTATGAAAATAAATATTTATCTGATCATAACCACTTTTATGATAAAATAATTTCATATACACGTTACGTAGATGACACATTCTTAGTATTTAACGGCACTCACAGACAAATAGATATGTTTTTCAAATTTATGAACGGCATTAATCACAACATTGAATTCACCATGGAAATAGAAAACAATAACTGCTTGAATTTCCTTGACATATCTGCACAAAAACGAAATACTCTTCTCATTTTCAAAATATACAGAAAACCCACCACAACAGATTTGGTTATACATGCTAATTCAAATCATCCGTATACACAAAAAATGGCAGCGTTTAATGCACTTGCACATAGATTAGTGAATATACCTGTGAACACTGAGGATTATAATGACGAAGTCAACACAGTCATAAAAAATGGTTATAAAAGTGAAATGGTTGATAAAATAATAAATATATAAACACCTGAAAAAATTAAATAGTAAAAATGTTGCAAAAAGTAAAACTCAATATGTTTCAGCAATATACGCAAATATACTCCCTAATATAACAAAAAATGAGTTAAAAAAGTTAAATATCAATGTTTCATTCAGGACCACTAATAAATTAAAAAATATACTTAAACCACGAGTTCCAAATTTAACAGAAGATTGTTCAGGTGTGTACAAAATTAGATGTAGTGAATGTGATAATTTCTACATCGGACAGATGGGCAGAAGATTCATCGATAGATTTAGAGAACATCTACCAAAGAAGAACCCTAACAAAACCATATCAAATTATGCACTTCACCTTATAAATAAAAACCATAATTACACCGGGTTTAAAGAAAACGTGGAACCTATACACATCTGTAATAAAGGTCATCTTTTGAATGCCCTAGAAGAATTTTAAATTTACAGGGCCTCAAAAATACATAAAGAACAATTACTTAATGACCAGTTGATATTTAAGTCCAACTATGATGGTAGTCTATGAGACTGCATTGAAAATAAGAAGTGAAATACGCGTAAAAGCCAGTTGACGATCGGAAGCCGACCAGTGCACTGGGTCACATATCACGCGCTTGTGTGTTGTACGTGTTTTTATCTAGTTTTATGTGTTACATTTTATGTGCGTTAACATTTTCGACGACCCCTATGCATTAGGGTGAATAAACCTTTTTCCTGAGGATGGGGATTTATCCCCGAAACATGTAAAAGCATATAAATAACAGAAAATCACTTAGTGGATTGAATATAAGGTAAATTATTTAAATTTGCAATAATTACATTCAACACGTGGTCTTTGTGATATAGAAATTGGTTTTTATTTTCATTTTTTGAAATTCAAACAGTCGTTACCCCTGTATATATATGGTGATTAGTAAATCACCCAACATTGAACATATATTCCATTATTTGCACAAGATTACTTTATTTAAATCTATCAAGGCGAACCAGTACTTCGCTTTCACGCTCTCACTCACTCTCTGAAAACCCCCCTTAGATTTGAGCTCTCATTACGATCTGAATTTAGTGTTTTAATGCTGGATACATAGTTGTTGATAGCTGTCTGGTCGACTTAGTTTTGAAAGTACTTATCTGGAGACGTTATTCCACATGTGGCGTCATTGTTCTTGTAGTTCGCTTTTGTTTCAACACTCACTAAACTGTTAAAACTGTTAATTAATTTTGGTGACTAACTTTTATTTAGCACTGTTTTATATGCATTTTCACTTTTTTAAGGCCTAAATTGACTTTGTCTGAGGACTTGGGTTAAGACATCCCATTACATTAGAACAATTACTAAAAATAAATAACACACCCGAAACACACATAAACGAGATCAAATAAATTAATTTGGTTGTTTCCAGGTTCTCTCAGTGTTTATTAATCATATTTTTACACTTCTCTTTTATTTTTTATAGGTTTGGTTATATTCAAAAATTATCTTCTCTCTTTTTAAATGAATTAATTTGTCTGAGCTCGTTTGAAGTGTACGTCTCAACATGTAACAATCAACTAACTCCCTTTTTCCTCCATACAATCAGTCCTGGCTGAATTAATATTAAATATACATCGTTTTAACCAGATGGCATTTCCGCCTAAATAATTGACTTTTACATTATATGATTAATTACATTTTTACTATTATTTAATTTTATTAAATACTAATTACATAATTACTTTCCTTAGTCAATTCTGCGTTATTTAATACTAAACATGATATACTTTATAGTATTTTTAACTCAAAAAGTCAAATTTACAGTATATTTGAATGTAGGCCTTAACTGTACTTCCTGTCACTTCAAATGGTTTACAATTTCTATTATGTTCTAGTTATCATTGAGGAAGATCACTGATTGAATTAAAATGATTATTTTTTTAATTCTTTGTAATTTTATGATTTGGTTTAACTAATTTACATGTTATCTTTAATTTAGGCTTCCCTCTTAGATTCCAGTGTTATTACACTTGCATTTTTTCTAATAATATCTTATACATTTCTTCAATACCTTTACAAAGAATTGTTACAGTTATAATATACAGTGATTGATTTACATTATTTAATTTTCATCAATTTAATTAATTTCCTTTACTTATTTACTAATTACAAGGTTTGTGAGATTTACCATTTGGCCTAGATTTTATGTTAGTTCATTTACAATGTTTATTATTATTCCAGTCTGCTAATACCCTCTCTGACCTACAATTCTTATAACATCTTAACTAAATTACCCTTATTTAATTACAGTAAGGTTTATTATTAATTAATATTATTAAAACATAACAAATATTTTATAACAGAAAATTATACTTCATCTCAGACATTCAAGCCTTGAGTTCAATGAACTGTTAATATAAACAAAACACATCTGTTTCTTCATCACCAAATATTCCTTAAAATTAATTTTCATGCAGTCCTTGCTGTTTTTGTTTTATTTTAGGAATTTACACTTGATCGCTCCACTATTTATTGTATACTTTTATATTATTTTTTGTCATTTTGTCTGGTATTGTATGATAAAGAATATCACTTATATGAGATCATCCGGATTCGCTTTTCATTATAAGATTAAATTGCACTGGTACATTTTTACATTTATATCTAGAACCTTCACTTACACATAATTCACATTTACTCTTATTTTATTGCATTGTACTTTTCTTATTTATGTTCATATTTTTGGGGGGTTTTTAATTTTATTAAATGTGGTTGGTTTTCCAATAGTCATTCTTTTTATTATGGATGTTTGTCTATACTGGGCATTTACTGACCTGCTCCTATACTACCTGGGTATAATTACTTTATACATTGGCCTATCATTATTTTTCTATAATTTCTTATATATTGCATGGTTGGTTTTAATTTATTTTATCTCTTCTAACTATTATTTCACTACACTGTGGTCCTTGACTAATTTTTATAGTAGTTTTTCTTGATGTCATCTTATTTTTATTTTATACATGATCATTTTTTTAAATTAGAACAATGTGGATAATCTGTCATGCTACAGATTGCTCTCCTCCAGAAGTGATTAGTTCAGATCATACTTTGAGTATGTATGAAATAATTGCTTATGATATTTTTTAGTTATTATATTCTTTCTCTTCCTCCCTATTTCTACATCTGCTTCTTCATACTTGAGATAAGTTTTTTTTCTTCTTAAATTGATTCTTCTTTGATAGATATTGTTATCTGAGGTTTATTATTATTATTATATTTATTTTTCCCTAACTTAGTTCTTTACCCATGGGATATTCATTCCCTAACATTCCCTAACACGTGAGCTGGGGGAATCCAGAGAGGCACTTGTGGCTACACATACTCTGCTGGCCATACTACACTTCTAATTGAGATCAGAGGAACATCATCTCTGCTCAAAATATAATACTGCTGGAATTATCTACAGATAGTCATTAAATAAAAATTATATAAGAATAGTCTATTTGTTGACTAATAAAAAACATCCTTGCATACCTCACTTTGTAGTTTCTCAGATTTACTAATATTTTCTATCTCAGTTATTCTTCTTATTATTTATTCTTCTATCCTTTTAGCTCAGCTGATATATTTATTCTTATTATGGTTGGAAGCTCTGTTGATATATTTATCACTAGTTATTGGGTGTAAATTTTTTCATCTGAATTCTCTTTAATTCTTCTATTGTTTGCACAATCTTCTTCTGGTTATCAATATTAATAGCATATATATATTTTTTTTTTTCTTGGTTCTAATTAATTGTTCTAATGGTTTTATTCTATGACAGTCATTCTACCAATTGTTCTTATTATAATTCAAATTAAAGTAGTGATCATAGTTATATTATATTTTCTTTTTTTTTTCAAAAATTATTATTTCCCTCTTGTTTTCATCCAAATTATTTCATTACCATTATATTATTGAAGTTGTCCTTACTTCCCCTTGCATTTAGTAAATCTTTTAATATTTCCTTTCCAAAACTAGTTTATTCATATTATTGATATAAGTTGTTCTTATCTTTCTTTTAGAATTTTGTTGATATCTTTTTATTTCATTCAAAATTAAATTCTGTAAATAATTGTTGTAAGTTGACCTTACGTTCTTTTTGAATTTGTTTGTTTTAACTTTTATTCTTCAATTCCAAATTAAGTCCCATAAATAATTAGTTGTAAGTTGATCTTACGTTATTTTTGAATTTGTTTGTTTTAACTTTTATTCTTCAATTCCAAGTTAAGTCCCATAAATAATTAGTTGTAAGTTGATCTTACGTTATTTTTGAATTTGTTTGTTTTAACTTTTATTCTTGAATTCAAAATTAAGTCCCATAAATAATTAGTTGTAAGTTGATCTTACATTCTTTTTGAATTTGTTTGTTTTAACTTTTATTCTTCAATTTCAAATTAAGTCCCATAAATAATTAGTTGTAAGTTGATCTTACATTCTTTTTGAATTTGTTTGTTTACTAATTCTCGTAATATTTTTTTATGGAGGCCTGGTTATACACTCTTTGATTTTTCCTGAAACAATCTCCTTTAATTCATAAGTGTTATTGTTATTTGTTTTGGTGACTATAAATGGTCCGGTATATAGTAGTATTAACTTCTTTGTGATCCCTTCTAGGGTGCTTGGCAATTCGCGATTTTTCAGCAGTACTTTTTCTCCTATTTTATATGTTATTATTTTTCCCATTGCTTTCTGATACTTTGTTCGTCGCTTCTCCTGGTCCTCGGCCACCTTATTATAAAATTTTATTTTATCAAATTTATATCCATCACTAATGGGGAACACTATGATTTCCTTGATTTCTCGTAGGGGTGGTTTCTCGTACATGGCGGAGTATGGGGTAATCCCTATAGCTGGATGATGAGCTAAATTGAGGAATTCCTCCGTGCTGCCAGATATTCTTGCCATTTTTGCTGTTGGTGGTGACAGTACGTCCTCAGTATTCTTCCCACCTCTCTTAACACCCTCTCTGCCGGATTACTACTTGGGTGGTAAACCGATGTTTTGTAAGTTTTAACCCCAAGTGATAATAAGGTATCCAGCCATCTTCTTCCCTTAAATTGCATACCATGATCAGTTATGACTGATGAGGGTTTTCCTATTTCTGGAATATATAGTTCAGTTATCACTCCCAGAATTTTCAGAGTAGTTGCACGATTAACAGGGTATAGCTTTATAAATTTCGTGAAATGATCCATTATGATGATCAGATACTTATATCGGTGTCGACCAGAGCATATTTTAAGGAATTTTCACTGGGCGAAAATTCTACGCCCCTTCTACGCTCGCTGAGCGAACCCCTCTCCCAAAGTGTTCATCGCTTTAGGGTAAATGCCTCACCAGTCACCAATACATTTGTACAGTTGTAGTATTGTACTATGACATAACAAGAAAAATAAACAATACTAAAAGTAGTAATTTATAGGTAAGAAATAAAACTAAATTTGAAATTAAGTATGGCTGCTTTATTAATTAGTGTCAGAGGTAAATTATCTCTTAAATAATATTGCATTGAATAAATGCAATGCAAAATAATTTCTTGTAATATACAATATAACAGTACTAATTGACAGATTAAACAAATTAAGTAATGTTCAAGTAAGCCTAAATATATGACATCCTTTATTAAAGGTATACCAATATTTCACCAAATAATGTTAATTAAGTGTTTATTTGTAAAATTAAATTAGTAATTTAATCGTAAATGGTTAGTGTTGCTGTAACTACATCAAAAAGGCTAAAGGCTATTAAAAAAAAAAACATCTGAGGTTAGAAAAATATTGTTAGACTATACCCTTATACGTTAGAGTCTTTTGAAAAAAACGTTTTTGTAAATTTCTGGTTTTGATAAATTTCTTCATCTGGAAGTTTCCTTCTTCTTTCTTTGACCTCTAAAAATTTTGCTACTGCTGGTCTTGGGTCGAACAGCACAGTCCCTACGCCATTGAGAGCTATATACATTCTAGAGTTGAGAGCTTTTCTGGAATATGAGGACTGTTTGTTAGTCTTGAGTGTTGTGTGAACAGACACTGCCCATTCTGGTCCTGCACTGTGAGGCGTCACGCAAATATATGTCTGGACCAGCTTGGAAAACACTGAGTGGGTCTTAGACACTTTGAAGTAATGGTACAATTTGGCTGACGCATCATCCATTTCCAGGGGTGCAGGTAATTTTTCACTGCAGAATAAGCAGATTACATCATCAGTAAACGGCGAAACGGCGTCATCACCAAACATGTCTTTGACTTCACTTCGTACTGCATTGATCATATCTGGTGCAGTTCTTGCACCGAGAAACTTGTTCATTGTGTTCAGGATGTTATGCTGGTCATCAGCAAGTCTGACAGTGAGGAACTCCTTACAGCTGAGAACTATTTCCTTCCTCACTGCAGACCAACATCTTCTCGTGGATGTGGATACTAAGGAGTTAACTGCTCTTCTCTTGCAAAACTCTACATCAGGTTTATCATCATTTCCGTTTTTGACTGCATTCTTTTCACAAGACTGCGTTCGTTGGACACAAAATTGAAGAAATCTATGATTGTTATTGATACTTCCACGCCAGAAGTTTTAGCCTGCAAAGCCCAAAATACAATTAATAAAACGAAACAAAAATCATGCCCTGTAAAAACAAAAATTTGTGTATAATTGTAAACGTGTAAATAATTTAAAAATTTTATAATTTTTTAATAATTAAAACCAAAATTTAAAAAAAAATTATTTCTATGGGACACAATAACTTGAGTAAATTTCATTAGATTTGGGTGAAATTTTGTATATGTTTTAATTATTTACATTAAAAAACAATTATTTGCAACAATAAATAATTAAAAAACTATATTTTTTAAGCAGTTTTAAGCTCGACATTTGGACAAATAAAAATAATATATTTATGTTAAACAATAAGTTACAAATGATGTTTTTTATGTTTCAGTATTATAAAAAATTAAATAGTTTGTTTAGTTAATTAATTACATTACATAATGTAATAAGACATGTAATTTTCGAGTAGCATGTATTTTTTATAATAATTATTAATATTGAAATCGTGTGTTTTTGTCGTCCTCTATTTTTCGAATATCCGTTCCTCGAATTTAGAGATGCCCGCTTTCAAAACAATTGAGGTCGGGGGACTCGAGTTTTAGAGGTGCTACATTCCTAAACTCGAGTCAACGCAACTCCATAACAAAGCGAACTGCCGCAACTCTAATTTAGGCTTATTGTTATTCCAAAGTAGTAAATCTTTAACTCTGTGGAATCGTAGAGGTAAATTTTATCTAAAACATCGAGGTTATGCATTGCATTTCAAAATTTCTCTGAGTGTAGACTTTCCGAGTTTACACAACGTGATGTAACTGGAAAGAAACCGAGTTGTGAGAACTCAACTCACGAGTGCAGGGGACTCAACGATATCACTCGACTCGACTCAGTTTAGTAGAGGGCACAGGATTATTTTTCTCTGTGTTAGCTGCGGTGATTTTTTTCACCAAATTATTACAACTACTAAAAAGAACTGATTTCTATTTAAGGACTTGATGAAGCTAGAAAAACGTCAACAGGAGAATTGGAATAGTAATTATAATGACCCAAAAGAGTTAATATTTAATCTAATTGAAAAATAAAACAACTTACCACACAAGTATCAAATTTGGCAGCTTCATCCTCTTGTTCTGTTTCTGTTGGCTGATCACTGCAGTTTACCTGAGGTTGTGATGACGAGGGAGAAATAGATGGTAGTGTAACAAACCTTTTCATTAATTTAGCTTGTTTTTCTTTCTCCTTAAGAGCCTCGGCTCTTCTTTTTCTGTAAAACGAACCCGAAGGTTTCTTTTTCTCGGACATATCATATTAGTAAAGTTTATACACTATACACAAAACACATTACACTCGTACAACCGGACGAAAGGCGTAAGCACCAAAACGCACTAACAATTTAATTTGCATAAATTATACGTGACACTTAACAGCGCAGTCCACGGTGACTGATGCCTGGTGGATGGCGGTGGTGGAGGGAGGCGGGGACGAACAGATACGGACGAGTCTATTGTTTGGGGACTTGAAAATGTCCAAACTAATGTTATATTAAAAATATTGACCAAAATTGTCCCTCAAATATTATTTTACAAATTTCAAAGTCAAGTTATGCCAATTATATATTTAGACCTCATAGCAAAGTATTTTAGACATAATTTGGCACCCCCATTATTGAACTCCTGCCACGGCTAGTAGTCTATGACTGTTAGCAGCTAGAGACACCTAGTAGTCTGCGTTGGTTGGATGCGTTTAAGAACGCTTGCATAGTTGAATTTGCTTTTAAAAGAAAACACTGTTACTGTGCAATGTTATGACTTGTATATAGGATTAATAATTGTTCAGTTGCATCGATTTGGTAAAAAAGTAATATATTGATATTAATAATAGGAAATAATAATGTAATATTTTATTTAATAAAATTGAATAAAACTTTTTGTTGGGCTTCCATTATATATTTTTTTTATTATATACGTATATGTTAAAGAATAAGTGCAATAATATATACTAATAACTTTAAAATTAATAATTTTATTAGTATATATTATTGCACTTATTCTTTAAAATATTTGCATATGTAATAAAAAATATATATATAACTAGCAAAATACCCGTGCTTCGCTACGGAGTTTCACGTTGTACGTACTTGTACAATTATTGCTCGCTTAATAGTATAGGATTAGATAGATTGTACAAATTCTCAACTCTCATTTTGTCTATTTACATTCATAGCAACAGCTATTTATTATTTATTTCGAGAAAATCGTTAGAGCCGTTTCTGAGAACAAAAAGGACATACATTTATTAATTAATTGAACTTCGAAATTTTCTCGACTATAAGAACCTGCAAACAACGAAGTTTTTTCAATTTAAAACAATGATTAAAAACTCAGAACTAAATGTATTCGGGGTTTCCAGTAAACTGAGATGTCAACCACTTCATTTACCAAGTATGCATTTCCCGCTATAAATTTCAGTATTTGGTTTTTTGCCCCTTAGGAGTGAAAGTTTTTAAAACCGTTTCTTAGTGAGCACCTAAGACCTATGATGAAGCTATGTTCAAAGTTTCACTGATATCCATTCAGTGGTTTCAGAGATATCGTGATCAGTGAGTCAGTCAGTGGTATTTGGCTTATATAGATATCTATATCTAGCCGATTCATAGTTGCTCGGGTTCATAATTTATTCATAGGCTCATAGGCACCTATTCTTGTTCTAACGTTATATTACTTGTATACTGTATAATCTTCCTTATATTGTTACGTTCGCATTCTCACTGGAGGAATACTCTGTAGCGCACCTGTTTAAGAACATGTCATAAACTGTATTCTTATATCTGGAGAAGAATTCTGTTGCGCGTGATGCTCCTGCTCGATTTCTAACTCTGGGAGAGGGCGAACAGCTAAATTAGTTTTCAATAAAATGTCTACAGTACTTGCACGCGCTGCGTATTTAACTGTCGTTTTATAATTCATTGTGTTAATGTTGAAATAAGGCATTTGTTAAATTAGTGTCTCCTAAACTTATTCTAACAATACAATACCTCTATAGATTTCAGCTTATCAATTTTTAAATTCAAACTGAAGCAAGTGCATTTATATTGTCTGAGCTCTTTGGTCTGAATACATTCGCTATCAAAACTTTGTTTTTTGTACTCGCTTATAACTTACTTCGATCTTAACTCTTAAACACTTTACACACTTTTTTAACACTTTTAAATTCAAACTGAAACAACTCTGAATTCACACACTATTAAGACGTTTCTTAAGATGCATACACCACCTTTGATATCATAACCTATAACCAAATTTTAGATGAAAAACGTGTAATTTTATTTTCTTGCTTCTTAATTTTGAAAATGAATAATTTTTTTAAAGTATAAAATTAGTTAAATAAACATTTTCCAGTGGACCAAATTGTGAATCTAAACCATCCAGGGACCCACTCAAACACACACACAAAATTTCATCAAAATCGGAACATGAATAATAAAAACAATTTAAAAAATTTATTATGAAATTAATGAGCTACACAAATAAATTTTTAGGTTAGGTTGGTTGTTATAAAACTCACGTGTAAATTTGATAAAAAATTTATACAAAATATACTTACTTCGATTCCACCCTAAATTCGCAAAAAGTATCGTTTTTTAGGCACACTTCAAAACTCTTCAAACATCAATTTCTATTCGTAGTTAATATTTTAATTAGCACACGACTTGAACGAACACAATAATAACACAAAATTTCAAATATTTTTCTCAATTTGATCGCAGCACCAACTGTCGGGACAAACTGAAATTAAAATACAATAATATTTAATATTTGATGCTGCGATGGTAGCGCAGTCTACCGGATCCAATGTAAAACATTCCAAAATTAACAACTACTTATAAATGAAAAATTAGTTAAATAAACATTTTCCAGTGGACCAAATTGTGAATCTAAACCATCCAGGGACCCACTCAAACACACACACAAAATTTCATCAAAATCGGTCCAGCCGTCTAGGAGGAGTTTAGTGACATACACACGCACACACGAAATATATATATATAAAGATGGAAGCCCAACAAAAAGTTTGATTCAATTTTATTAAATAAAATATTACATTATTATTTCCTATTATTAATATTAATATATTACTTTTTTACCAAATCGATGCAACTGAACAATTTTAATCCTATAAGAGCCATAAGGTGAACTTTGCACAATAAGTTTTTTCTTTTAATAGCAAATTCAACTATGCGAGGGTTGTTAAACTCATCCAACCAACGACAGTAACTTCGTACTACTAGGTGTCTCTAGCTGCTAACAGTCATAGACTACTAGCCGTGGCACCCTGTTCACCCAACCCTGGTTGGAGTAAAATAACCTGAACAAGAACCGTAAATTGCAACGATGAGCACCCTTTTTCAGTGCAGTAGGCTACTGCCGCTGCCGTGCCCCACCCGCCCGGCGCCTCAGCCCATCACTGGGCGACATTTATGTCGCCCAGTTAACATGTTAAAATATGCTCTGGTGTCGACCGCCACTACGGGGAAATGGCCCGCATATGCCTAAGAACACCTTTTCTAACTTCGCTTTCGATGTGATTGGTATCATAATGCCTTCCTTCTTCTCGTTATTAGTCTTCACCAGTTGGCAAATATGACAGGATTTGATGTAATTTCTCACTTTCCGATTTATGTTTTTGATGTGACAGCTTTCTTCTAGTGCCTTTATCACACTCAAGGCTCCCATATGGCCATATCGTACATGGTAGTCTATTATTATGTCCTTTTCGATATTTGTTGGAATAATCACCTTCCAGGTTTCCTGATTTAGAGAAGTTTTAATAAATAATATTCCGTTATTAATATAGTAAAATTTGGATACAGTGTCATCTTGTTCTGCTAATCGATCCTTGATATTTCTCAACTTCGGGTCAGATTGCTGGTGGATGCTGATGTTCATCAATAATGCCTCTAAATCTGATCTGGTGCTAATAATGTTGTAGATCTTGAGTATGCTCTCCTTCTCTCCCTCAAAAGTTTGATCTTCCAAATTAATCCGTGATAGAATGTCCGCTACAACATTCTTTTTTCCTGGGATGTACTCCCATCGTAGATCGTACTCTTGCAGGGCAAGTATCCACCTGGTCAGTCTGCCGTGACTCAACTTACATCTCCTTAAAAATGATATGGATTTATGGTCCGTCCGGACTGTTACTGGATAACCCAAAATATAGGTACGGAATTTACTACAAGCAAATACTACACTGAGTAACTCTTTTTCAGTTACATTGTAGTTCCTTTCACATTGATTTAATGTCTGACTAGCGAAGCTAATCACTAAATGATGGCCATTTTCATCCTCTTGATACAGTGTTATTCCTAAACTGATGTTGCTGGCATCACAGTTTAAAAAGAAAGGTTGTTTAAAATTTGGATGGTGAAGTATAACTATTTTTAAAAACTTGTCCTTAATGAGTTGAAAGGTAACGTCTTGCTCTTGACCCCAGATCCATTTGTTTTTGGATGATAATTGGTATTGAAATTTGGCTGTTAGCTCTGAATATTGGTTTTGGAATTTCCTATAATAATTACAGAGTCCTAAAAATGAATGTAATTGTTTTTGATTTTTAGGTTTAGGGAACTTCTGTATTGCTCCCACCTTTTCTAATGACGGTGAGATTCCTTGGTCGTTTAAATTAAATCCCAAGAACTGGACTTCTTTAGCAATGAATTTTGATTTTTCTAATTTAAGGGTTATATTGTTAATGGCTAATTTCTCTAGTACATGTTCCACTCGGTAGCAGCGTTCCTCCCAAGTTTCCGAGGTAATAAGTATTTGTCTACGTACACAGTGGTAAACTGGAGTGCTTCTTGGCCAAGTATCTGGTCCATACATGCCACAAAGATGGCTACTGAATTCACGAGTCCGAAGGGCAATCTCTTGAATTGGTAATTACGCCCTTCGAATATGAATGCCATATACGGGCGACTCTGTGGGTGCAACTCCACTTGCCAGTAACCGCACACAGTGTCCCATGTACTAATGAACTTGGTACCGTGGAACCTCTTTAAAATTTCTTCTATCTCACCGGGCGACGTTCTATCATTTATAATCATCTTATTTATCTCGCGCGCATCCAAACAAAGCCGGACTTGGCCGTTTTTCTTTGAAATAGCCATGATTGGACTGGTGAATGGAGATTGACTACTCTCTATAATGTCACTACTGATCATTTTATTAATTTCAGCTCGTACTCCCTCCTTCAGTGAATGCGCTATAGGATATGATTTTCTGTTAAACTCCACTGGTTCCTTAAATTGAATTTTGCATTGTTAGTTTTTTATCTTACCAGGCTCATCTGAGAACACCGTTCGATACTTGTCATATATCCGTATTAAATTGTTTGCTTGGTGAATTGGTAATTTTTCCTTTGTATTTCTGCATCGGAAGTTCCTTATTTCCTGTATCTTCTGTTCCCATAAATCATCTTCTTTATTATTGTATACTATTTGGTTACATAATGATTTGTTTTCTATATAATTGATTTCACGAAGTTGTTGGTGGATACTATTGGGAAGTATTGTCTCGCTACCTACTAATCCGCCGTCCATGTTATCCCTGCTGAAAACAGCGATACCTTTTCCTTACTCAAATCAATAATAGCTGAGTTTCTCCTTAGTATATCACACCCTACCAATATATTGAATGGCAATCTTGTTGCAATTAAAAACACCATATTCATAGCTATACCCTTGCTAATAACATTTACGGACACTTGTTTTCTTATAGTTTTGTTCTGGCGACCAGTGGCCCCTATTAATATAATATTATTTACTGGTAATATTGGCAATGTTCGACCACATTCTTTTTGGATTCTTTCTAATTCAATGCTATTAATTATGGATACATTTGCACCCGTATCAATCATTATTTGAGCGAAAATCCCTTCAATTTCTGCGTTTATATTTATGATTTCATTATTTTGATTATTGATGCTTGTGTTATTCTCTTCTAATAGTTCACTTCTTATATTTTTCAAATAATTACTACTAATAATTGTAATGTTCTTAAAGTGATTTGCACCATGTAATTCTTGTTCATACCCAGGAGATAGGAGCAGTAAAGGGTCGTGACAATTTATCACTGCCTCCTCCCGTTTAAATTATCATTGTCGTTGTTATTAATAGGGCCGACCGGGATGTCGGTCTGGAAACTTTGAGTCGGTTCCTGCCGCTCAGTATTATGGTCAAATGGTGGTTCGTGGTTTGGTTGCCTATCTCGATCCTCTAAACTGGTACTTCGTCTGTGTTGGTTGTATATCGGATTATCACGTCCTCCATTCCTCTGCCGGTTATCATAATCATGAAAACTGTTCCGTCTCTGGTGTGTATATCTCCTTTGACCATTATTTTCGGCCCTTATAAAATTCACTCTCGGTCTAGAAACCCTATTATTATTATTGTGGTTATTAGATTGGTAATTCCTATTATTATTATAATAATGTTCGGTATTACCTTGGTTGGGGTTTCTCTGACTATTATAATTATTACTGTTATGATAATAATTATTTCTATTATTTGGGTAATTATTATTATTTCTGTTCTGATTCTGGATATTATTATAGTTATTATTATTGATTATTATTACTATAATAGTTAGAGTTGTTGCGGTTCCCGGAATAGTTATTATTATTATGGTTATTATTATTATTATTAGGGTACTGATTATTTCTCAAGTCAGGCCTATCATTCCTTCTTCTACTTTGACGATAGTAGTCTTCATGTTCATAATTTTCTAATAATTCTGCCATAGCTTGCACCGTTTTTATTTGGCTACCCCTCCTTGCTCTGATAATAGACCATCATAGTGGTACGACAATTTATTGACTAAGCATTCCTCTGGTATGGTCGGTTCCAAATGTTTTGCTAAACACACCTTCCCTAGGAAATATGCGGTCATTGTATTACCTACATGGGCATTGTATCTTCCATGACAGATGTTATCACGTATCAAGTTTTGTGTCGTCTCCGACCAATACTTTGCCTTGAATAGATTCTTAAATTGTTGGTAGTCCGTGATTTCACTCCTATTTGCCATCCACCAATTGTCGGTCATCTCTCTGAAAGACTCATCCAATAGTTCCCGGTTGGTACTCCATCTATTTCCCTGATGTTTAGCAAAATATTCTTCAATCCTGGCCAAAAACTCCATGGGTTTTCTTTTATACTGGCGAAAATTCAGCCATTCTCGATTTTCATTAGCAGGGATACCAGTAATGTTAGTGGGTCGACTTCGAATTAATTCGATCTCTTCTTGGCTCTGCCGTACTTGACCGGTTACACTTGTCATGACAACTTCAATACCATCACACCTTTCCGTGACTTGGTTCCGTACCTTCCCTAATTCTTCCTGTGCTTCTCTTCGGTTTTCTTCCAGTTTGTTTCTGTTGTGTTCTTCAATATTAGTTATTTTGGTGTTTACTTCTTCCTTAAAACCCTGTACTTCCCGCTCAGTCTGGCTACATCTTTTGTCAACTTCCATAATTTGTTGTTTTATTCCCATTGTTTCTTCTTCCAATTTCCTGTTTGTGGATTCCTTATTATCGTTGATTTCCTTGCTCAACTCTTCTTTCAACAACTCTATCTTTTCATCTAACTTGTTTATATTTTCCTGGGTAACCTCCCTCAATTCTTCTCTTAATAGTTGGTTATTCTCATCCATTTTCTCCTCCATCTTCTTATTGTTTTCATCTATTTTCTTATTGGTATTTTCAATTTTTTGACCCAATTCTTCCTTTGTGGATTGGTTGTTTTCATCCATTTTCTTACTCAATTCTTCCTTTAACAGTTGGTTGTCATCCTTCAATTCTTCTAACTTCTCCCCCATCTTCTTGTTATTTTCCTCCACTTCTCTTCCATCTTCTTACTATTTTCATCAATTTTCTTATTTGTATTCTCAATTTTATTACCCAATTCTTCCTTTAAGGATTGGTTGTCTTCTTTCCTTTCCTTACTCAATTCTTCCTTTAACAGTTGGTTGTCATTTTTCAATTCTTCCTTCAATGATTTGTTGTCCTCCCTTATAAGTTTTAACAGGTCTTGTAAGCTCATGCTCTCCGTTGGTGTGGGGTTTTCAGGTTGTTTCTCCTGTTGTGTGGGTTGATTTGGTTCTGCAGGAGGTAACCTTCCTTCTATATCTTCGACCGGAGTTGCCTTTTTGTCGTCCATATCGATCTCTTCGATCTCTTTTTTGGCTTCTGCTGCCCTTTTCTTGGATGTTGCTCTTTTTGGCATTTTTCTTACTCTTCTGACTTTATAACAGCTGCCAGCTAAAATTAGAGATTGGTCAGATTATTCTTGTCTCTTATGGCCTATCAATCACTAATTTCAGCCCCTTAAGTTGGACGCCAATTTGTAACAATTCGTAAAAGTTGGATTTTCGGAGTTACAAAAAATTAAATTATTTAAAAAGTTAATTGACAGTTACAAACTCATATCTCAGGGCTATTAAATTCAGTACATAAAATATTAATATTAAATTGCAGGTTCTTTTAGCTGTTATTTTATAATAGTCAGAGAAAAGGCAAAGCTGAAAAGTATAATGCTTACAATAAAAACTGCTTAATTATCTAAAAATACAAAATATTATTGAATAGAAAATGTTAATAAGATAAATTCTCGAACCAGACTCAGGATGCTGTTCTGCCGTCACCGCAAAGGATTCTGGGAGTAGTCCAAAATGGCCGCCCCCGTGCTGAATGTATTCGAGGCGTCTTCACTGCAGAATTCTTTCAAATAAATGTTGGTTATTGGTGTATTCCTCTTCCAAGCAGTAGTGGCTAATTCCTCTTCACCACAGTGTAATTATTCGGGAGTAGTGGTCAGTTGTTCGGCACGGCAATCAGTGTTCAAATGTGTTCTTGTTCCAATGGTGGTGAGGTTTTACAATGTCCAGTTTTGTGTCGATAAAATTTTGAATTCACGTTTATATAGTTCTATTATCTGGATGATGACTTCAAATCTTCATAAATAAATTAATTTGTTTGATTCCAGGTTCTCTCAGTGTTTATTAATCATATTTTTACACTTCTCTGTTTTATTTTTTATAGGTTTGGTTATATTCAAAAATTATCTTCTCTCTTTTTAAATGAATTAATTTGTCTGAGCTCGTTTGAAGTGTACGTCTCAACGTGTAACAATCAACTAACTCCCTTTTTCCTCCATACAATCAGTCCTGGCTGAATTAATATTAAATATACATCGTTTTAACCAGATGGCATTTCCACCTAAATAATTGACTTTTACATTATATGATTAATTACATTTTTACTATTATTTAATTTTATTAAATACTAATTACATAATTACTTTCCTTAGTCAATTCTGCGTTATTTAATACTTTTTTTTTTTTTTTTTTTTTTTTTGCAGGGGAGGAAAAATGTATTATGCACCATCAGGAGACACCCGACTGGTACCCACTAAAAAACCTCCACTTTACAGGCAGGGAACCCCCCCTGGAACAACTATTCGTATGGCTTCAGGGTGGCACCTCGTATTGCGCCTACTAGGCTTCTACAGCTTTATCTATATCATCGACCTGTGAGACAGTCCAGTTCAGACTTCTTTTGCCGCAGGACCATCCTCACGAAGGTCATAACCATGTCCCAGTTCTCTTTGCTGTTGAGCATGACGCCTATGATGTTATCAGGCGTCATGGGGCCAATCTCCGATTCGAGTCCTCGCCTCTCCAGCACCCACCGTTGACACTCAAAAAAAGTATGATGAGCATCATCAGAGTCTGAGTCGCCATACACGCACGACAGATCCTCCATCTTACCCATCCTTCGCAGGTATGCACAGAAATAGCCATGCCCTGTCAGGAATTGAGTAAGGTAATAATCTACCTCGCCGTGCGTTCTGTCCACCCATTCAGGGAGGTTCCCAATCAGCCTCGCCGTCCACCTAGCTCGACTCTCCTGCTCCCATCGTAGTTGCCAGCACCGCATGGAGTGTGCCCTGGCCACTGCTCTTGCTTCTACAAACCCCAAGTCTTCCTTGGTTGTGTAGACCCTCCTTCTCTCCTCAGCCATCAGATCTATTGGCATTACTCCAGTGACGACCAACACTGCTGGTTCCGACACCGTTCTGTAGGAGCTTGCAATCCAAAGTGCTCCTCTTCGTTGTACCGCGGCCATCTGCTTGCGGTATTTTTCTTGCTTCAGTGCGTCGGCCCAGACCTCGCATCCGTAGAGGAGAATCGAGTTTGTCACCGACATCAGCAGTCGCCGTCTTCCTGCACCTGGGCCTCCGACATTTGCCATTAGTCTGCTTAGCACAGCAACGACCTTAGCGGCTTTCTCCGAGGAACATCGAATTTGCTCCCAGTAGGAAAGCTTAGTATCTAGGTGCACCCCTAGATACTTCACCGCTGGCTTTGATATTATCGCCTTTTCCCCCAGCACGAACTGTGTGATTGTGGGTATACGTCGACGAGTGAGCAGCACAATCTCTGTCTTCTCCGTCGCAAGGCTCAGATCGTGTTCATCCATCCAGTTGCGGACCCTGCGCATGACCTGGTTCAGCATGCGCTGCGCCTCCTCTGCGTCTCTCGCGGTGATCACGGCAGCCACATCATCAGCATATGCTACCAGAAAGGTATCATCTGGCATCTCCATACGGAGGATTCCATCATAGAAGGCATTCCACAGGTCGGGGCCCAAGATAGAGCCTTGAGCTACGCCTCCTGTTATCTCTCTGCTGCGTGGCCCATCTGCTGTGTCGTACCGGAGCTCCCTGTCCCTTAAGTAACTTCGTATTATCCGAAGCAGGTAGTCCGGCGCTTGAAAGACGTCCTCCAGAGCAGCTAGCAAGTCTGTCCACCTGGCCGAATTAAAGGCGTTGCGTACGTCCAGTGTAGCGAGTAGCACCATCCTTCTGGTGAAGTGATTACACCGCTGGGCCACCTGGACAGCATTCAAGATCTCCTGTATGGCTCCAATGGTGGATCTGGCCGTTCTGAACCCGTACTGCCTCGCTGACAGATCTCCCGCATCCCGAATTGCCGCTACTAGGCGAGGCCTGAGTAGGCGTTCCAGTAGTTTCCCCGCCGTGTCCAGCATACAAAGAGGTCTGTATGCCGACGGGGAATTCGGGCCGCCCTTCCCTTTGCCGACTAAGACTAGTCTCTGCATCTTCCACCTCTTCGGGAAGACTCCGTCTTTGAGGCAACGGTTGTACATATTGAGTAGCACCTGGGGGCAGGATCTAGCGACCACCCTCAGCACTTCCGCAGGTATACCATCCGGCCCTGGTGCCTTCTTGTTGCGCAGGGAGCTAGCAGCTAGTGATAGCTCGTCCTCGCTGAAAATCGGGACGTCTTCCAATGGCCCTGGATACTCCTCACGATCCCTCAGTGGGTGACGAGGAAATAGACCATCCACGATGAAGAGCATCCGATTTTCGTCCATCCTTGGGCTACGAGGCCGGGCTCCAAGCCTGCTCATTACAAGCCTGTACCCCAGACCCCAGGGATCAGAATCTAGATCATTCCTGAGGGTCTCCCACTTGAGCCGCTTGGTTCTGTTGATGGCCTCCTTCAGTCTTTTCCTGGCGAGCCGATATTCGTCTTGCGCTTCGGCTGCTGCAATCGCGTTTCTTCGTCTGTTTCTAGTCGCCATGAGACGCGAGCACAAGCAACGTCTCCTGAGGTCAGCAATCTCGTCTGTCCACCAGTACGCCACTGTCTTCCCCCCGCGGAGTCTCGCTTTCCTGGGCATAGACACATCGCAGGCATTCCGTATGAAGTGCATTGTCGCACCGACGACTTCCTCTGTCGGACCCAAGCTGTTCATCACCGCCTCCTTTCCGATCGCGATGACATCCTGCAACAACTCCACGTCCAGTTTGGACACGTTCCTGCCAGGTGTTCGGCTGAGTTCAGCTATGGGCGAATGCTGAACTCTCCGCAGGGTGAAAGCGATATACTGGTGATCACTACCAGTATAATCTTCCAGCACCTCCCAGTTCATGACGCTGTGCGCCAATGCGTCGGACACCAAAGTAATGTCCGGGATTGTCTCGGCGTAACCAGGTCTTCTAAAAGTTGAGACACCACCCACATTGGCCACCGCGAGCCCGACTCTTGCTGTCATCTCTAACACGTACCGTCCCCTGGTGCATGTCGCAGGCATTCCCCACTCCACCGCTTTGGTGTTGAAGTCTCCAGCGACCACGCAGGGTCCTTCCATCTCACGAATCGTGTCTTCCAATTTGTCCACTTTCTCACGAAATTCGTGGATGGTCTCGTTAGGGGTGAGGTAGCAGCTCACATAAGTGATGTCCTCGCATCTCATCCACACGAAACCACTTCCGGCACCATGGCTTGAAGGGAGTGGCACGGTCGAGTCGGGAATCCAGATTGCAGCCGTCCCGAGTAAGTCAGCATACCATCTCGTATCAGCATCGTGGTGCTGCTCGCTGATGATCAGAAGATTGGCACCCACGTCCAGCTTCAGCTGCTCCAGGAGGGCGTCCGCCGTCCTGCTCCTATGCAGGTTTCCCTGGAGGATATTCATCGGCCAAGCTTGCTCTGGGTCCTCCCAAGCGCCTGTCGAAAGACCGCACAGATACCCGACCCGGGAACATGTTTCAGAGCATCGGAGTCCAAACCACGCTCCTCGCAGAGAAAACATCTCGGCTCAGCTTGGCAGTCTTTTTTCAGATGGCCTGCACAGCCACACTGTATGCATATACCCGCCTTCTTTCTGTCGGGCCCTTTGCAGTCCACCTGACGATGGCCAAAACCAAAGCAGGCGTAACAGCGAATCACCAGGGCCCTTCGGCGCACTCTGCCATACACCCATCCGATCTTTATGCGGCCAGTTTCGAGGAGTTTAGCAGCTCCTCGCTCCCCCAGCTCCACAATCGCCATCTTCTGCTCCCTGGTGTTCGCCTTCGTCAGCGTCACTCTCATGTCCCCAGCCAGGTCATCTGCATCGCGTTTGACGGCATTACAGACCTCCTCTTCTGTTGTGAGGCAGTCAAGGTCCCTTATCTCAAGAGTTAAGAGTTGTCCTGGGTTCCAGGCTGCGGACAGAAGCAGACTCGCCCAACACTCCCCGCAACGCCTCACAAAAGCCCTCCTTATTGTTGGTCTTAGATCCCAACTCCAGGAGAACATCCCCATAGCGAGTGCGGCGGACGGACCTGATTTCAGTTCCCGTCGTCTCCGGGTTGGCATCTCTCCTGATCTGTGTCAGGACATCCGCAAATGTCTTTCCCTCTGCAGGCTTGATGAGCAGAGCATCGGGTCGAGCCTTCGGTGGACGCGTCCTCCTCCTCTCCGTGGTCGCCGGGGCCTTGCTCTCCTTCCCAGGCTCCTTCTTCTGTAGCCGTCTTTTCGCTTCGCGGACCGATCTCCTGGACTGCACCGTCTGCGATACACTGGCTGTGTCTTCTTTTACCTTCTTCTTATCTGTGGTCCTCTGTGTAAGGGGGCTGGTGGCAGGTCGCTTACTGCCACCTCCCACAGAAGACGAGGCTCCACTTTCTTGGCCCTCCTCCGTCTGTGTGGCATGGTCTGCTCCCTTCACCTGCTTGGGTGCTCGCAGGGACTCGAGGACTTCCAACACCTCCCGTAGTTTGGACAGGCGAGATTTCACCTCCATTGAGATGTTTTTCTGCCTGTCCATGGCAGTCTTCATGCTGTTGAGAAGAGAGCGACAGTATCGCCACATCTCCCTCTCGTTGCTCGTGTCCGGCTCCCTCTGTTCATCTGCAGAGCTCTTGCCTGCAGGTATCTTCTGGGCAGTTGTTTGCCCCACCCCTCTCTGTGTACTCCCCGGAGGAGTCCTTTGCACCCGCGAGCTCTTCCCGAAGGGGCTCGGCGTTCCTTCCGCTATATTGGGACCGTTTTCCATATTATTATACTACAGCACTGACCCTAATACCATGCTTAAACTTATTTAGACTAATTCAACTTTATAATAAAGTCATAATCCGAGACACACAAAATTTAAAGCTCTCTATAGAGCTCAAAGATTTAATAAATTGTCTTACAACAAGTATTCCTATTTAATTTGTACTTGTATACACACAAAAAAATCCAAAGAAAATGTCTCTAAGCTCTCAACGATCTAAAGTCCAAAAATAAAATTCACCAAAAATTTAAAACTAATCCGATTCGGATTATATCTGTAGTACTACACTTTATGCATAACTATGAAAAATGACTAAGTCCAATTTACACCTTATTATATTAACAAACCAAAAAAATTTCCAAAGTTCTCTACAGAAAAAGTAACTAAGTCCTATACAGTACTGATGCACTGATGACAAATATTCCAAGTCCAATTTCCCTGCTGAAAGGTAAATTTCCCTTATGTGTGGGAAAGGCGCCAAACTACGGCACTCTAACCTCAACAGCTGTCTGCTCTGTATCTGTGCAAACTTACTACCAAAGGTCAATTACGGTACTGAAAGCCAACCGATATGACGACTTTCCAATCAGCTGTTTTCTGTACCAAAATACTATACTATTAATTTGCTAATTTCTGTCTTTAAATATTACCTTCCTATCCTACACTATTCTAAAAATGTAGTATGAATGTGTTCAAAAATTTTGAGTAGTCATGCGCAGTTCTACACTTAGTTTAAATATTACTATTTAACTACTAACTAGTTCACAATATTATACCCTAGTCCTACCTTAGGGCCACCAGATAATCATTATTTTACTTATAATAGGTCACTAATTCACCAACCACACACACACACACACACACACACACTGGTTCCCAAGCCCTATTCTCGTGTTTTCACCACACCTTTCTCTGAAAACAACACAAAAACAGTACCTTCAATTGACATATATTCAAGAGCACTAGAACAACGTCTGCTTAACTAAACATGATAACTAAACATAATACTAAACATGATATACTTTATAGAATTTTTAACTCAAAAAGTCAAATTTACAGTATATTTGAATGTAGGCCTTAACTGTACTTCCTGTCACCTCAAATGGTTTACAATTTCTATTATGTTCTAGTTATCATTGAGCAAGATCACTGATTGAATTAAAATGGTTATTTTTCTTTAATTCTTTGTAATTTTATGATTTGGTTTAACTAATTTACATATTATCTTTAATTTAGGCTTCCCTCTTAGATTCCAGTGTTATTACACTTGCATTTTTTCTAATAATATCTTATACATTTCTTCAATACCTTTTCAAAGTATTGTTACAGTTATAATATACAGTGATTGATTTACATTATATAATTTTCATCAATTTAATTAATTTCCTTTACTTATTTACTAATTACAAGGTTTGTGAGATTTACCATTTGGCCTAGATTTTATGTTAGTTCATTTACAGTCCTTAAATTTTTAGTGACCGTCAATCAGTGAATGTTTTAGTGGATAGTTAGTGAGGATTGGTCAATAATACAACTTTTAGTAATTTTGCGTCGACGTTTCGACAATATTTATTGTCATCTTCAGGACAATTGTTGCAGACGCCAAACACACAACTGTAAATTTTCCCTGACCAACACCTTATTATAAAGCAGAACAGACGACCCTTGTACATTTGTAGGAAATTGTACATAGATAATCATTATTTACACTTGATCACTCCACTATTTATTGTATACTCTTATATTATTTTTTGTCATTTTGTCTGGTATTGTATGATAACAAATGTATCAATTTCCTACAAATGTACAAGGGTCGTCTGTTCTGCTTTATAATAAGGTGTTGGTCAAGGAAAATTTACAGTTGTGTGTTTGGCGTCTGCAACAATTGTCCTGAAGATGACAATAAATATTGTCGAAACGTCGACGCAAAATTACTAAAAGTTGTATTATTGACCGATCCTCACTAACTATCCACTAAAACATTCATTTACAATGTTTATTATTATTCCAGTTTGCTAATACCCTCTTTTACCTACAATTCTTATAACATCTTAACTAAATTACCCTTATTTAATTACAGTAAGGTTTATTATTAATTAATATTATTAAAACATAACAAATATTTTATAACAAAAAATTATACTTTATCTCAGACATTCAAGCCTTGAGTTCAATGAACTGTTAATATAAACAAAACACATCTGTTTCTTCATTACCAAATATTCCTTAAAATTAATTTTCATGCAGTCCTTGCTGTTTTTGTTTTATTTTAGGAATTTACACTTGATCACTCCACTATTTATTGTATACTCTTATATTATTTTTTGTCATTTTGTCTGGTATTGTATGATTAAGAATATCACTTATATGAGATCATCCGGATTCGCTTTTCATTATAAGATTAAATTGCACTGGTACATTTTTACATTTATATCTAGAACCTTCACTTACACATAATTCACATTTACTCTTATTTTATTGCATTGTACTTTTCTTATTTATGTTCATATTTTTTGGGGGTTTTTAATTTTATTACATGTGGTTGGTTTTCCAATAGTCATTCTTTTTATTATGGATGTTTGTCTATACTGGTATATTTACTGACCTGCTCCTATACTACCTGGGTATAATTACTTTATACATTGGCCTATCATTATTTTTCTATAATTTCTTATATATTGCATGGTTGGTTTTAATTTATTTTATCTCTTCTAACTATTATTTCACTACACTGTGGTCCTTGACTAATTTTTATAGTAGTTTTTCTTGATGTCATCTTATTTTTATTTTATACATGATCATTTTTTTAAATTAGAACAATGTGGATAATGTGTCATGCTACAGATTGCTCTCCTCCAGAAGTGATTAGTTCAGATCATACTTTGAGTATGTATGAAATAATTGCTTATGATATTTTTTAGTTATTATATTCTTTCTCTTCCTCCCTATTTCTACATCTGCTTCTTCATACTTGAGATAAGTTTTTTTTCTTCTTAAATTGATTCTTCTTTGATAGATATTGTTATCTGAGGTTTATTATTATTATTATATTTATTTTTCCCTAACTTAGTTCTTTACCCATGGGATATTCATTCCCTAACATTCCCTAACACGTGAGCTGGGGGAATCCAGAGAGGCACTTGTGGCTACACATACTCTGCTGGCCATACTACACTTCTAATTGAGATCAGAGGAACATCATCTCTGCTCAAAATATAATACTGCTGGAATTATCTACAGATAGTCATTAAATAAAAATTATATAAGAATAGTCTATTTGTTGACTAATAAAAAACATCCTTGCATACCTCACTTTGTAGTTTCTCAGATTTACTAATATTTTCTATCTCAGTTATTCTTCTTATTATTTATTCTTCTATCCTTTTAGCTCAGCTGATATATTTATTCTTATTATGGTTGGAAGCTCTGTTGATATATTTATCACTAGTTATTGGGTGTAAATTTTTTCATCTGAATTCTCTTTAATTCTTCTATTGTTTGCACAATCTTCTTCTGGTTATCAATATTAATAGCATATATATATATTTTTTTTTCTTGGTTCTAATTAATTGTTCTAATGGTTTTATTCTATGACAGTCATTCTACCAATTGTTCATATTATAATTCAAATTAAAGTAGTGATCATAGTTATATTATATTTTCTTTTTTTTTTCAAAAATTATTATTTCCCTCTTGTTTTCATCCAAATTATTTCATTACCATTATATTATTGAAGTTGTCCTTACTTCCCCTTGCATTTAGTAAATCTTTTAATATTTCCTTTCCAAAACTAGTTTATTCATATTATTGATATAAGTTGTTCTTATCTTTCTTTTAGAATTTTGTTGATATCTTTTTATTTCATTCAAAATTAAATTCTGTAAATAATTGTTGTAAGTTGACCTTACGTTCTTTTTGAATTTGTTTGTTTTAACTTTTATTCTTCAATTCCAAATTAAGTCCCATAAATAATTAGTTGTAAGTTGATCTTACGTTATTTTTGAATTTGTTTGTTTTAACTTTTATTCTTCAATTCCAAGTTAAGTCCCATAAATAATTAGTTGTAAGTTGATCTTACGTTATTTTTGAATTTGTTTGTTTTAACTTTTATTCTTGAATTCAAAATTAAGTCCCATAAATAATTAGTTGTAAGTTGATCTTACATTCTTTTTGAATTTGTTTGTTTTAACTTTTATTCTTCAATTTCAAATTAAGTCCCATAAATAATTAGTTGTAAGTTGATCTTACATTCTTTTTGAATTTGTTTGTTTACTAATTCTCGTAATATTTTTTTATGGAGGCCTGGTTATACACTCTTTGATTTTTCCTGAAACAATCTCCTTTAATTCATAAGTGTTATTGTTATTTGTTTTGGTGACTATAAATGGTCCGGTATATAGTAGTATTAACTTCTTTGTGATCCCTTCTAGGGTGCTTGGCAATTCGCGATTTTTCAGCAGTACTTTTTCTCCTATTTTATATGTTATTATTTTTCCCATTGCTTTCTGATACTTTGTTCGTCGCTTCTCCTGGTCCTCGGCCACCTTATTATAAAATTTTATTTTATCAAATTTATATCCATCACTAATGGGGAACGCTATGATTTCCTTGATTTCTCGTAGGGGTGGTTTCTCGTACATGGCGGAGTATGGGGTAATCCCTATAGCTGGATGATGAGCTAAATTGAGGAATTCCTCCGTGCTGCCAGATATTCTTGCCATTTTTGCTGTTGGTGGTGACAGTACGTCCTCAGTATTCTTCCCACCTCTCTTAACACCCTCTCTGCCGGATTACTACTTGGGTGGTAAACCGATGTTTTGTAAGTTTTAACCCCAAGTGATAATAAGGTATCCAGCCATCTTCTTCCCTTAAATTGCATACCATGATCAGTTATGACTGATGAGGGTTTTCCTATTTCTGGAATATATAGTTCAGTTATCACTCCCAGAATTTTCAGAGTAGTTGCACGATTAACAGGGTATAGCTTTATAAATTTCGTGAAATGATCCATTATGATGATCAGATACTTATATCGGTGTCGACCAGAGCATATTTTAAGGAATTTTCACTGGGCGAAAATTCTACGCCCCTTCTACGCTCGCTGAGCGCCCCCCTCTCCCAAAGTGTTCATCGCTTTAGGGTAAATGCCTCACCAGTCACCAATACATTTGTACAGTTGTAGTATTGTACTATGACATAACAAGAAAAATAAACAATACTAAAAGTAGTAATTTATAGGTAAGAAATAAAACTAAATTTGAAATTAAGTATGGCTGCTTTATTAATTAGTGTCAGAGGTAAATTATCTCTTAAATAATATTGCATTGAATAAATGCAATGCAAAATAATTTCTTGTAATATACAATATAACAGTACTAATTGACAGATTAAACAAATTAAGTAATGTTCAAGTAAGCCTAAATATATGACATCCTTTATTAAAGGTATACCAATATTTCACCAAATAATGTTAATTAAGTGTTTATTTGTAAAATTAAATTAGTAATTTAATCGTAAATGGTTAGTGTTGCTGTAACTACATCAAAAAGGCTAAAGGCTATTAAAAAAAAAAACATCTGAGGTTAGAAAAATATTGTTAGACTATACCCTTATACGTTAGAGTCTTTTGAAAAAAACGTTTTTGTAAATTTCTGGTTTTGATAAATTTCTTCATCTGGAAGTTTCCTTCTTCTTTCTTTGACCTCTAAAAATTTTGCTACTGCTGGTCTTGGGTCGAACAGCACAGTCCCTACGCCATTGAGAGCTATATACATTCTAGAGTTGAGAGCTTTTCTGGAATATGAGGACTGTTTGTTAGTCTTGAGTGTTGTGTGAACAGACACTGCCCATTCTGGTCCTGCACTGTGAGGCGTCACGCAAATATATGTCTGGACCAGCTTGGAAAACACTGAGTGGGTCTTAGACACTTTGAAGTAATGGTACAATTTGGCTGACGCATCATCCATTTCCAGGGGTGCAGGTAATTTTTCACTGCAGAATAAGCAGATTACATCATCAGTAAACGGCGAAACGGCGTCATCACCAAACATGTCTTTGACTTCACTTCGTACTGCATTGATCATATCTGGTGCAGTTCTTGCACCGAGAAACTTGTTCATTGTGTTCAGGATGTTATGCTGGTCATCAGCAAGTCTGACAGTGAGGAACTCCTTACAGCTGAGAACTATTTCCTTCCTCACTGCAGACCAACATCTTCTCGTGGATGTGGATACTAAGGAGTTAACTGCTCTTCTCTTGCAAAACTCTACATCAGGTTTATCATCATTTCGTTTTTGACTGCATTCTTTTCACAAGACTGCGTTCGTTGGACACAAAATTGAAGAAATCTATGATTGTTATTGATACTTCCACGCCAGAAGTTTTAGCCTGCAAAGCCCAAAATACAATTAATAAAACGAAACAAAAATCATGCCCTGTAAAAACAAAAATTTGTGTATAATTGTAAACGTGTAAATAATTTAAAAATTGTATAATTTTTTAATAATTAAAACCAAAATTTAAAAAAAAATTATTTCTATGGGACACAATAACTTGAGTAAATTTCATTAGATTTGGGTGAAATTTTGTATATGTTTTAATTATTTACATTAAAAAACAATTATTTGCAACAATAAATAATTAAAAAACTATATTTTTTAAGCAGTTTTAATCTCGACATTTGGACAAATAAAAATAATATATTTATGTTAAACAATAAGTTACAAATGATGTTTTTTATGTTTCAGTATTATAAAAAATTAAATAGTTTGTTTAGTTAATTAATTACATTACATAATGTAATAAGACATGTAATTTTCAAGTAGCATGTATTTTTTATAATAATTATTAATATTGAAATCGTGTGTTTTTGTCGTCCTCTATTTTTCGAATATCCGTTCCTCGAATTTAGAGATGCCCGCTTTCAAAACAATTGAGGTCGGGGGACTCGAGTTTTAGAGGTGCTACATTCCTAAACTCGAGTCAACGCAACTCCATAACAAAGCGAACTGCCGCAACTCTAATTTAGGCTTATTGTTATTCCAAAGTAGTAAATCTTTAACTCTGTGGAATCGTAGAGGTAAATTTTATCTAAAACATCGAGGTTATGCATTGCATTTCAAAATTTCTCTGAGTGTAGACTTTCCGAGTTTACACAACGTGATGTAACTGGAAAGAAACCGAGTTGTGAGAACTCAACTCACGAGTGCAGGGGACTCAACGATATCACTCGACTCGACTCAGTTTAGTAGAGGGCACAGGATTATTTTTCTCCGTGTTAGCTGCGGTGATTTTTTTCACCAAATTATTACAACTACTAAAAAGAACTGATTTCTATTTAAGGACTTGATGAAGCTAGAAAAACGTCAACAGGAGAATTGGAATAGTAATTATAATGACCCAAAAGAGTTAATATTTAATCTAATTGAAAAATAAAACAACTTACCACACAAGTATCAAATTTGGCAGCTTCATCCTCTTGTTCTGTTTCTGTTGGCTGATCACTGCAGTTTACCTGAGGTTGTGATGACGAGGGAGAAATAGATGGTAGTGTAACAAACCTTTTCATTAATTTAGCTTGTTTTTCTTTCTCCTTAAGAGCCTCGGCTCTTCTTTTTCTGTAAAACGAACCCGAAGGTTTCTTTTTCTCGGACATATCGTATTAGTAAAGTTTATACACTATACACAAAACACATTACACTCGTACAACCGGACGAAAGGCGTAAGCACCAAAACGCACTAACAATTTAATTTGCATAAATTATACGTGACACTTAACAGCGCAGTCCACGGTGACTGATGCCTGGTGGATGGCGGTGGTGGAGGGAGGCGGGGACGAACAGATACGGACGAGTCTATTGTTTGGGGACTTGAAAATGTCCAAACTAATGTTATATTAAAAATATTGACCAAAATTGTCCCTCAAATATTATTTTACAAATTTCAAAGTCAAGTTATGCCAATTATATATTTAGACCTCATAGCAAAGTATTTTAGACGTAATTTGGCACCCCCATTATTGAACTCCTGCCACGGCTAGTAGTCTATGACTGTTAGCAGCTAGAGACACCTAGTAGTCTGCGTTGGTTGGATGCGTTTAAGAACGCTTGCATAGTTGAATTTGCTTTTAAAAGAAAACACTGTTACTGTGCAAAGTTATGACTTGTATATAGGATTAATAATTGTTCAGTTGCATCGATTTGGTAAAAAAGTAATATATTGATATTAATAATAGGAAATAATAATGTAATATTTTATTTAATAAAATTGAATAAAACTTTTTGTTGGGCTTCCATTATATATTTTTTTTATTATATACGTATATGTTAAAGAATAAGTGCAATAATATATACTAATAACTTTAAAATTAATAATTTTATTAGTATATATTATTGCACTTATTCTTTAAAATATTTGCATATGTAATAAAAAATATATATATAACTAGCAAAATACCCGTGCTTCGCTACGGAGTTTCACGTTGTACGTACTTGTACAATTATTGCTCGCTTAATAGTATAGGATTAGATAGATTGTACAAATTCTCAACTCTCATTTTGTCTATTTACATTCATAGCAACAGCTATTTATTATTTATTTCGAGAAAATCGTTAGAGCCGTTTCTGAGAACAAAAAGGACATACATTTATTAATTAATTGAACTTCGAAATTTTCTCGACTATAAGAACCTGCAAACAACGAAGTTTTTTCAATTTAAAACAATGATTAAAAACTCAGAACTAAATGTATTCGGGGTTTCCAGTAAACTGAGATGTCAACCACTTCATTTACCAAGTATGCATTTCCCGCTATAAATTTCAGTATTTGGTTTTTTGCCCCTTAGGAGTGAAAGTTTTTAAAACCGTTTCTTAGTGAGCACCTAAGACCTATGATGAAGCTATGTTCAAAGTTTCACTGATATCCATTCAGTGGTTTCAGAGATATCGTGATCAGTGAGTCAGTCAGTGGTATTTGGCTTATATAGATATCTATATCTAGCCGATTCATAGTTGCTCGGGTTCATAATTTATTCATAGGCTCATAGGCACCTATTCTTGTTCTAACGTTATATTACTTGTATACTGTATAATCTTCCTTATATTGTTACGTTCGCATTCTCACTGGAGGAATACTCTGTAGCGCACCTGTTTAAGAACATGTCATAAACTGTATTCTTATATCTGGAGAAGAATTCTGTTGCGCGTGATGCTCCTGCTCGATTTCTAACTCTGGGAGAGGGCGAACAGCTAAATTAGTTTTCAATAAAATGTCTACAGTACTTGCACGCGCTGCGTATTTAACTGTCGTTTTATAATTCATTGTGTTAATGTTGAAATAAGGCATTTGTTAAATTAGTGTCTCCTAAACTTATTCTAACAATACAATACCTCTATAGATTTCAGCTTATCAATTTTTAAATTCAAACTGAAGCAAGTGCATTTATATTGTCTGAGCTCTTTGGTCTGAATACATTCGCTATCAAAACTTTGTTTTTTGTACTCGCTTATAACTTACTTCGATCTTAACTCTTAAACACTTTACACACTTTTTAACACTTTTAAATTCAAACTGAAACAACTCTGAATTCACACACTATTAAGACGTTTCTTAAGATGCATACACCACCTTTGATATCATAACCTATAACCAAATTTTAGATGAAAAACGTGTAATTTTATTTTCTTGCTTCTTAATTTTGAAAATGAATAATTTTTTTAAAGTATAAAATTAGTTAAATAAACATTTTCCAGTGGACCAAATTGTGAATCTAAACCATCCAGGGACCCACTCAAACACACACACAAAATTTCATCAAAATCGGAACATGAATAATAAAAACAATTTAAAAAATTTATTATGAAATTAATGAGCTACACAAATAAATTTTTAGGTTAGGTTGGTTGTTATAAAACTCACGTGTAAATTTGATAAAAAATTTATACAAAATATACTTACTTCGTTTCCACCCTAAATTCGCAAAAAGTATCGTTTTTTAGGCACACTTCAAAACTCTTCAAACATCAATTTCTATTCGTAGTTAATATTTTAATTAGCACACGACTTGAACGAACACAATAATAACACAAAATTTCAAATATTTTTCTCAATTTGATCGCAGCACCAACTGTCGGGACAAACTGAAATTAAAATACAATAATATTTAATATTTGATGCTGCGATGGTAGCGCAGTCTACCGGATCCAATGTAAAACATTCCAAAATTAACAACTACTTATAAATGAAAAATTAGTTAAATAAACATTTTCCAGTGGACCAAATTGTGAATCTAAACCATCCAGGGACCCACTCAAACACACACACAAAATTTCATCAAAATCGGTCCAGCCGTCTAGGAGGAGTTCAGTGACATACACACGCACACACGAAATATATATATATGGAAGCCCAACAAAAAGTTTGATTCAATTTTATTAAATAAAATATTACATTATTATTTCCTATTATTAATATTAATATATTACTTTTTTACCAAATCGATGCAACTGAACAATTTTAATCCTATAAGAGCCATAAGGTGAACTTTGCACAATAAGTTTTTTCTTTTAATAGCAAATTCAACTATGCGAGGGTTGTTAAACTCATCCAACCAACGACAGTAACTTCGTACTACTAGGTGTCTCTAGCTGCTAACAGTCATAGACTACTAGCCGTGGCACCCTGTTCACCCAACCCTGGTTGGAGTAAAATAACCTGAACAAGAACCGTAAATTGCAACGATGAGCACCCTTTTTCGGTGCAGTAGGCTACTGCCGCTGCCGTGCCCCACCCGCCCGGCGCCTCAGCCCATCACTGGGCGACATTTATGTCGCCCAGTTAACATGTTAAAATATGCTCTGGTGTCGACCGCCACTACGGGGAAATGGCCCGCATATGCCTAAGAACACCTTTTCTAACTTCGCTTTCGATGTGATTGGTATCATAATGCCTTCCTTCTTCTCGTTATTAGTCTTCACCAGTTGGCAAATATGACAGGATTTGATGTAATTTCTCACTTTCCGATTTATGTTTTTGATGTGACAGCTTTCTTCTAGTGCCTTTATCACACTCAAGGCTCCCATATGGCCATATCGTACATGGTAGTCTATTATTATGTCCTTTTCGATATTTGTTGGAATAATCACCTTCCAGGTTTCCTGATTTAGAGAAGTTTTAATAAATAATATTCCGTTATTAATATAGTAAAATTTGGATACAGTGTCATCTTGTTCTGCTAATCGATCCTTGATATTTCTCAACTTCGGGTCAGATTGCTGGTGGATGCTGATGTTCATCAATAATGCCTCTAAATCTGATCTGGTGCTAATAATGTTGTAGATCTTGAGTATGCTCTCCTTCTCTCCCTCAAAAGTTTGATCTTCCAAATTAATCCGTGATAGAATGTCCGCTACAACATTCTTTTTTCCTGGGATGTACTCCCATCGTAGATCGTACTCTTGCAGGGCAAGTATCCACCTGGTCAGTCTGCCGTGACTCAACTTACATCTCCTTAAAAATGATATGGATTTATGGTCCGTCCGGACTGTTACTGGATAACCCAAAATATAGGTACGGAATTTACTACAAGCAAATACTACACTGAGTAACTCTTTTTCAGTTACATTGTAGTTCCTTTCACATTGATTTAATGTCTGACTAGTGAAGCTAATCACTAAATGATGGCCATTTTCATCCTCTTGATACAGTGTTATTCCTAAACTGATGTTGCTGGCATCACAGTTTAAAAAGAAAGGTTGTTTAAAATTTGGATGGTGAAGTATAACTATTTTTAAAAACTTGTCCTTAATGAGTTGAAAGGTAACGTCTTGCTCTTGACCCCAGATCCATTTGTTTTTGGATGATAATTGGTATTGAAATTTGGCTGTTAGCTCTGAATATTGGTTTTGGAATTTCCTATAATAATTACAGAGTCCTAAAAATGAATGTAATTGTTTTTGATTTTTAGGTTTAGGGAACTTCTGTATTGCTCCCACCTTTTCTAATGACGGTGAGATTCCTTGGTCGTTTAAATTAAATCCCAAGAACTGGACTTCTTTAGCAATGAATTTTGATTTTTCTAATTTAAGGGTTATATTGTTAATGGCTAATTTCTCTAGTACATGTTCCACTCGGTAGCAGCGTTCCTCCCAAGTTTCCGAGGTAATAAGTATTTGTCTACGTACACAGTGGTAAACTGGAGTGCTTCTTGGCCAAGTATCTGGTCCATACATGCCACAAAGATGGCTACTGAATTCACGAGTCCGAAGGGCAATCTCTTGAATTGGTAATTGCGCCCTTCGAATATGAATGCCATATACGGGCGACTCTGTGGGTGCAACTCCACTTGCCAGTAACCGCACACAGTGTCCCATGTACTAATGAACTTGGTACCGTGGAACCTCTTTAAAATTTCTTCTATCTCACCGGGCGACGTTCTATCATTTATAATCATCTTATTTATCTCGCGCCCATCCAAACAAAGCCGGACTTGGCCGTTTTTCTTTGAAATAGCCATGATTGGACTGGTGAATGGAGATTGACTACTCTCTATAATGTCACTACTGATCATTTTATTAATTTCAGCTCGTACTCCCTCCTTCAGTGAATGCGCTATAGGATATGATTTTCTGTTAAACTCCACTGGTTCCTTAAATTGAATTTTGCATTGTTAGTTTTTTATCTTACCAGGCTCATCTGAGAACACCGTTCGATACTTGTCATATATCCGTATTAAATTGTTTGCTTGGTGAATTGGTAATTTTTCCTTTGTATTTCTGCATCGGAAGTTCCTTATTTCCTGTATCTTCTGTTCCCATAAATCATCTTCTTTATTATTGTATACTATTTGGTTACATAATGATTTGTTTTCTATATAATTGATCTGGTAAAAAAGTAATATATTGATATTAATAATAGGAAATAATAATGTAATATTTTATTTAATAAAATTGAATAAAACTTTTTGTTGGGCTTCCATTATATATTTTTTTTATTATATACGTATATGTTAAAGAATAAGTGCAATAATATATACTAATAACTTTAAAATTAATAATTTTATTAGTATATATTATTGCACTTATTCTTTAAAATATTTGCATATGTAATAAAAAATATATATATAACTAGCAAAATACCCGTGCTTCGCTACGGAGTTTCACGTTGTACGTACTTGTACAATTATTGCTCGCTTAATAGTATAGGATTAGATAGATTGTACAAATTCTCAACTCTCATTTTGTCTATTTACATTCATAGCAACAGCTATTTATTATTTATTTCGAGAAAATCGTTAGAGCCGTTTCTGAGAACAAAAAGGACATACATTTATTAATTAATTGAACTTCGAAATTTTCTCGACTATAAGAACCTGCAAACAACGAAGTTTTTTCAATTTAAAACAATGATTAAAAACTCAGAACTAAATGTATTCGGGGTTTCCAGTAAACTGAGATGTCAACCACTTCATTTACCAAGTATGCATTTCCCGCTATAAATTTCAGTATTTGGTTTTTTGCCCCTTAGGAGTGAAAGTTTTTAAAACCGTTTCTTAGTGAGCACCTAAGACCTATGATGAAGCTATGTTCAAAGTTTCACTGATATCCATTCAGTGGTTTCAGAGATATCGTGATCAGTGAGTCAGTCAGTGGTATTTGGCTTATATAGATATCTATATCTAGCCGATTCATAGTTGCTCGGGTTCATAATTTATTCATAGGCTCATAGGCACCTATTCTTGTTCTAACGTTATATTACTTGTATACTGTATAATCTTCCTTATATTGTTACGTTCGCATTCTCACTGGAGGAATACTCTGTAGCGCACCTGTTTAAGAACATGTCATAAACTGTATTCTTATATCTGGAGAAGAATTCTGTTGCGCGTGATGCTCCTGCTCGATTTCTAACTCTGGGAGAGGGCGAACAGCTAAATTAGTTTTCAATAAAATGTCTACAGTACTTGCACGCGCTGCGTATTTAACTGTCGTTTTATAATTCATTGTGTTAATGTTGAAATAAGGCATTTGTTAAATTAGTGTCTCCTAAACTTATTCTAACAATACAATACCTCTATAGATTTCAGCTTATCAATTTTTAAATTCAAACTGAAGCAAGTGCATTTATATTGTCTGAGCTCTTTGGTCTGAATACATTCGCTATCAAAACTTTGTTTTTTGTACTCGCTTATAACTTACTTCGATCTTAACTCTTAAACACTTTACACACTTTTTAACACTTTTAAATTCAAACTGAAACAACTCTGAATTCACACACTATTAAGACGTTTCTTAAGATGCATACACCACCTTTGATATCATAACCTATAACCAAATTTTAGATGAAAAACGTGTAATTTTATTTTCTTGCTTCTTAATTTTGAAAATGAATAATTTTTTTAAAGTATAAAATTAGTTAAATAAACATTTTCCAGTGGACCAAATTGTGAATCTAAACCATCCAGGGACCCACTCAAACACACACACAAAATTTCATCAAAATCGGAACATGAATAATAAAAACAATTTAAAAAATTTATTATGAAATTAATGAGCTACACAAATAAATTTTTAGGTTAGGTTGGTTGTTATAAAACTCACGTGTAAATTTGATAAAAAATTTATACAAAATATACTTACTTCGTTTCCACCCTAAATTCGCAAAAAGTATCGTTTTTTAGGCACACTTCAAAACTCTTCAAACATCAATTTCTATTCGTAGTTAATATTTTAATTAGCACACGACTTGAACGAACACAATAATAACACAAAATTTCAAATATTTTTCTCAATTTGATCGCAGCACCAACTGTCGGGACAAACTGAAATTAAAATACAATAATATTTAATATTTGATGCTGCGATGGTAGCGCAGTCTACCGGATCCAATGTAAAACATTCCAAAATTAACAACTACTTATAAATGAAAAATTAGTTAAATAAACATTTTCCAGTGGACCAAATTGTGAATCTAAACCATCCAGGGACCCACTCAAACACACACACAAAATTTCATCAAAATCGGTCCAGCCGTCTAGGAGGAGTTCAGTGACATACACACGCACACACGAAATATAATATATATAAAGATGGAAGCCCAACAAAAAGTTTGATTCAATTTTATTAAATAAAATATTACATTATTATTTCCTATTATTAATATTAATATATTACTTTTTTACCAAATCGATGCAACTGAACAATTTTAATCCTATAAGAGCCATAAGGTGAACTTTGCACAATAAGTTTTTTCTTTTAATAGCAAATTCAACTCTGCGAGGGTTGTTAAACTCATCCAACCAACGACAGTAACTTCGTACTACTAGGTGTCTCTAGCTGCTAACAGTCATAGACTACTAGCCGTGGCACCCTGTTCACCCAACCCTGGTTGGAGTAAAATAACCTGAACAAGAACCGTAAATTGCAACGATGAGCACCCTTTTTCGGTGCAGTAGGCTACTGCCGCTGCCGTGCCCCACCCGCCCGGCGCCTCAGCCCATCACTGGGCGACATTTATGTCGCCCAGTTAACATGTTAAAATATGCTCTGGTGTCGACCGCCACTACGGGGAAATGGCCCGCATATGCCTAAGAACACCTTTTCTAACTTCGCTTTCGATGTGATTGGTATCATAATGCCTTCCTTCTTCTCGTTATTAGTCTTCACCAGTTGGCAAATATGACAGGATTTGATGTAATTTCTCACTTTCCGATTTATGTTTTTGATGTGACAGCTTTCTTCTAGTGCCTTTATCACACTCAAGGCTCCCATATGGCCATATCGTACATGGTAGTCTATTATTATGTCCTTTTCGATATTTGTTGGAATAATCACCTTCCAGGTTTCCTGATTTAGAGAAGTTTTAATAAATAATATTCCGTTATTAATATAGTAAAATTTGGATACAGTGTCATCTTGTTCTGCTAATCGATCCTTGATATTTCTCAACTTCGGGTCAGATTGCTGGTGGATGCTGATGTTCATCAATAATGCCTCTAAATCTGATCTGGTGCTAATAATGTTGTAGATCTTGAGTATGCTCTCCTTCTCTCCCTCAAAAGTTTGATCTTCCAAATTAATCCGTGATAGAATGTCCGCTACAACATTCTTTTTTCCTGGGATGTACTCCCATCGTAGATCGTACTCTTGCAGGGCAAGTATCCACCTGGTCAGTCTGCCGTGACTCAACTTACATCTCCTTAAAAATGATATGGATTTATGGTCCGTCCGGACTGTTACTGGATAACCCAAAATATAGGTACGGAATTTACTACAAGCAAATACTACACTGAGTAACTCTTTTTCAGTTACATTGTAGTTCCTTTCACATTGATTTAATGTCTGACTAGCGAAGCTAATCACTAAATGATGGCCATTTTCATCCTCTTGATACAGTGTTATTCCTAAACTGATGTTGCTGGCATCACAGTTTAAAAAGAAAGGTTGTTTAAAATTTGGATGGTGAAGTATAACTATTTTTAAAAACTTGTCCTTAATGAGTTGAAAGGTAACGTCTTGCTCTTGACCCCAGATCCATTTGTTTTTGGATGATAATTGGTATTGAAATTTGGCTGTTAGCTCTGAATATTGGTTTTGGAATTTCCTATAATAATTACAGAGTCCTAAAAATGAATGTAATTGTTTTTGATTTTTAGGTTTAGGGAACTTCTGTATTGCTCCCACCTTTTCTAATGACGGTGAGATTCCTTGGTCGTTTAAATTAAATCCCAAGAACTGGACTTCTTTAGCAATGAATTTTGATTTTTCTAATTTAAGGGTTATATTGTTAATGGCTAATTTCTCTAGTACATGTTCCACTCGGTAGCAGCGTTCCTCCCAAGTTTCCGAGGTAATAAGTATTTGTCTACGTACACAGTGGTAAACTGGAGTGCTTCTTGGCCAAGTATCTGGTCCATACATGCCACAAAGATGGCTACTGAATTCACGAGTCCGAAGGGCAATCTCTTGAATTGGTAATTGCGCCCTTCGAATATGAATGCCATATACGGGCGACTCTGTGGGTGCAACTCCACTTGCCAGTAACCGCACACAGTGTCCCATGTACTAATGAACTTGGTACCGTGGAACCTCTTTAAAATTTCTTCTATCTCACCGGGCGACGTTCTATCATTTATAATCATCTTATTTATCTCGCGCCCATCCAAACAAAGCCGGACTTGGCCGTTTTTCTTTGAAATAGCCATGATTGGACTGGTGAATGGAGATTGACTACTCTCTATAATGTCACTACTGATCATTTTATTAATTTCAGCTCGTACTCCCTCCTTCAGTGAATGCGCTATAGGATATGATTTTCTGTTAAACTCCACTGGTTCCTTAAATTGAATTTTGCATTGTTAGTTTTTTATCTTACCAGGCTCATCTGAGAACACCGTTCGATACTTGTCATATATCCGTATTAAATTGTTTGCTTGGTGAATTGGTAATTTTTCCTTTGTATTTCTGCATCGGAAGTTCCTTATTTCCTGTATCTTCTGTTCCCATAAATCATCTTCTTTATTATTGTATACTATTTGGTTACATAATGATTTGTTTTCTATATAATTGATCTGGTAAAAAAGTAATATATTGATATTAATAATAGGAAATAATAATGTAATATTTTATTTAATAAAATTGAATAAAACTTTTTGTTGGGCTTCCATTATATATTTTTTTTATTATATACGTATATGTTAAAGAATAAGTGCAATAATATATACTAATAACTTTAAAATTAATAATTTTATTAGTATATATTATTGCACTTATTCTTTAAAATATTTGCATATGTAATAAAAAATATATATATAACTAGCAAAATATCCGTGCTTCGCTACGGAGTTTCACGTTGTACGTACTTGTACAATTATTGCTCGCTTAATAGTATAGGATTAGATAGATTGTACAAATTCTCAACTCTCATTTTGTCTATTTACATTCATAGCAACAGCTATTTATTATTTATTTCGAGAAAATCGTTAGAGCCGTTTCTGAGAACAAAAAGGACATACATTTATTAATTAATTGAACTTCGAAATTTTCTCGACTATAAGAACCTGCAAACAACGAAGTTTTTTCAATTTAAAACAATGATTAAAAACTCAGAACTAAATGTATTCGGGGTTTCCAGTAAACTGAGATGTCAACCACTTCATTTACCAAGTATGCATTTCCCGCTATAAATTTCAGTATTTGGTTTTTTGCCCCTTAGGAGTGAAAGTTTTTAAAACCGTTTCTTAGTGAGCACCTAAGACCTATGATGAAGCTATGTTCAAAGTTTCACTGATATCCATTCAGTGGTTTCAGAGATATCGTGATCAGTGAGTCAGTCAGTGGTATTTGGCTTATATAGATATCTATATCTAGCCGATTCATAGTTGCTCGGGTTCATAATTTATTCATAGGCTCATAGGCACCTATTCTTGTTCTAACGTTATATTACTTGTATACTGTATAATCTTCCTTATATTGTTACGTTCGCATTCTCACTGGAGGAATACTCTGTAGCGCACCTGTTTAAGAACATGTCATAAACTGTATTCTTATATCTGGAGAAGAATTCTGTTGCGCGTGATGCTCCTGCTCGATTTCTAACTCTGGGAGAGGGCGAACAGCTAAATTAGTTTTCAATAAAATGTCTACAGTACTTGCACGCGCTGCGTATTTAACTGTCGTTTTATAATTCATTGTGTTAATGTTGAAATAAGGCATTTGTTAAATTAGTGTCTCCTAAACTTATTCTAACAATACAATACCTCTATAGATTTCAGCTTATCAATTTTTAAATTCAAACTGAAGCAAGTGCATTTATATTGTCTGAGCTCTTTGGTCTGAATACATTCGCTATCAAAACTTTGTTTTTTGTACTCGCTTATAACTTACTTCGATCTTAACTCTTAAACACTTTACACACTTTTTTAACACTTTTAAATTCAAACTGAAACAACTCTGAATTCACACACTATTAAGACGTTTCTTAAGATGCATACACCACCTTTGATATCATAACCTATAACCAAATTTTAGATGAAAAACGTGTAATTTTATTTTCTTGCTTCTTAATTTTGAAAATGAATAATTTTTTTAAAGTATAAAAATAGTTAAATAAACATTTTCCAGTGGACCAAATTGTGAATCTAAACCATCCAGGGACCCACTCAAACACACACACAAAATTTCATCAAAATCGGAACATGAATAATAAAAACAATTTAAAAAATTTATTATGAAATTAATGAGCTACACAAATAAATTTTTAGGTTAGGTTGGTTGTTATAAAACTCACGTGTAAATTTGATAAAAAATTTATACAAAATATACTTACTTCGATTCCACCCTAAATTCGCAAAAAGTATCGTTTTTTAGGCACACTTCAAAACTCTTCAAACATCAATTTCTATTCGTAGTTAATATTTTAATTAGCACACGACTTGAACGAACACAATAATAACACAAAATTTCAAATATTTTTCTCAATTTGATCGCAGCACCAACTGTCGGGACAAACTGAAATTAAAATACAATAATATTTAATATTTGATGCTGCGATGGTAGCGCAGTCTACCGGATCCAATGTAAAACATTCCAAAATTAACAACTACTTATAAATGAAAAATTAGTTAAATAAACATTTTCCAGTGGACCAAATTGTGAATCTAAACCATCCAGGGACCCACTCAAACACACACACAAAATTTCATCAAAATCGGTCCAGCCGTCTAGGAGGAGTTCAGTGACATACACACGCACACACGAAATATATATATAAAGATGGAAGCCCAACAAAAAGTTTGATTCAATTTTATTAAATAAAATATTACATTATTATTTCCTATTATTAATATTAATATATTACTTTTTTACCAAATCGATGCAACTGAACAATTTTAATCCTATAAGAGCCATAAGGTGAACTTTGCACAATAAGTTTTTTCTTTTAATAGCAAATTCAACTATGCGAGGGTTGTTAAACTCATCCAACCAACGACAGTAACTTCGTACTACTAGGTGTCTCTAGCTGCTAACAGTCATAGACTACTAGCCGTGGCACCCTGTTCACCCAACCCTGGTTGGAGTAAAATAACCTGAACAAGAACCGTAAATTGCAACGATGAGCACCCTTTTTCGGTGCAGTAGGCTACTGCCGCTGCCGTGCCCCACCCGCCCGGCGCCTCAGCCCATCACTGGGCGACATTTATGTCGCCCAGTTAACATGTTAAAATATGCTCTGGTGTCGACCGCCACTACGGGGAAATGGCCCGCATATGCCTAAGAACACCTTTTCTAACTTCGCTTTCGATGTGATTGGTATCATAATGCCTTCCTTCTTCTCGTTATTAGTCTTCACCAGTTGGCAAATATGACAGGATTTGATGTAATTTCTCACTTTCCGATTTATGTTTTTGATGTGACAGCTTTCTTCTAGTGCCTTTATCACACTCAAGGCTCCCATATGGCCATATCGTACATGGTAGTCTATTATTATGTCCTTTTCGATATTTGTTGGAATAATCACCTTCCAGGTTTCCTGATTTAGAGAAGTTTTAATAAATAATATTCCGTTATTAATATAGTAAAATTTGGATACAGTGTCATCTTGTTCTGCTAATCGATCCTTGATATTTCTCAACTTCGGGTCAGATTGCTGGTGGATGCTGATGTTCATCAATAATGCCTCTAAATCTGATCTGGTGCTAATAATGTTGTAGATCTTGAGTATGCTCTCCTTCTCTCCCTCAAAAGTTTGATCTTCCAAATTAATCCGTGATAGAATGTCCGCTACAACATTCTTTTTTCCTGGGATGTACTCCCATCGTAGATCGTACTCTTGCAGGGCAAGTATCCACCTGGTCAGTCTGCCGTGACTCAACTTACATCTCCTTAAAAATGATATGGATTTATGGTCCGTCCGGACTGTTACTGGATAACCCAAAATATAGGTACGGAATTTACTACAAGCAAATACTACACTGAGTAACTCTTTTTCAGTTACATTGTAGTTCCTTTCACATTGATTTAATGTCTGACTAGCGAAGCTAATCACTAAATGATGGCCATTTTCATCCTCTTGATACAGTGTTATTCCTAAACTGATGTTGCTGGCATCACAGTTTAAAAAGAAAGGTTGTTTAAAATTTGGATGGTGAAGTATAACTATTTTTAAAAACTTGTCCTTAATGAGTTGAAAGGTAACGTCTTGCTCTTGACCCCAGATCCATTTGTTTTTGGATGATAATTGGTATTGAAATTTGGCTGTTAGCTCTGAATATTGGTTTTGGAATTTCCTATAATAATTACAGAGTCCTAAAAATGAATGTAATTGTTTTTGATTTTTAGGTTTAGGGAACTTCTGTATTGCTCCCACCTTTTCTAATGACGGTGAGATTCCTTGGTCGTTTAAATTAAATCCCAAGAACTGGACTTCTTTAGCAATGAATTTTGATTTTTCTAATTTAAGGGTTATATTGTTAATGGCTAATTTCTCTAGTACATGTTCCACTCGGTAGCAGCGTTCCTCCCAAGTTTCCGAGGTAATAAGTATTTGTCTACGTACACAGTGGTAAACTGGAGTGCTTCTTGGCCAAGTATCTGGTCCATACATGCCACAAAGATGGCTACTGAATTCACGAGTCCGAAGGGCAATCTCTTGAATTGGTAATTGCGCCCTTCGAATATGAATGCCATATACGGGCGACTCTGTGGGTGCAACTCCACTTGCCAGTAACCGCACACAGTGTCCCATGTACTAATGAACTTGGTACCGTGGAACCTCTTTAAAATTTCTTCTATCTCACCGGGCGACGTTCTATCATTTATAATCATCTTATTTATCTCGCGCGCATCCAAACAAAGCCGGACTTGGCCGTTTTTCTTTGAAATAGCCATGATTGGACTGGTGAATGGAGATTGACTACTCTCTATAATGTCACTACTGATCATTTTATTAATTTCAGCTCGTACTCCCTCCTTCAGTGAATGCGCTATAGGATATGACTTTCTGTTAAACTCCACTGGTTCCTTAAATTGAATTTTGCATTGTTAGTTTTTTATCTTACCAGGCTCATCTGAGAACACCGTTCGATACTTGTCATATATCCGTATTAAATTTTTGCTTGGTGAATTGGTAATTTTTCCTTTGTATTTCTGCATCGGAAGTTCCTTATTTCCTGTATCTTCTGTTCCCATAAATCATCTTCTTTATTATTGTATACTATTTGGTTACATAATGATTTGTTTTCTATATAATTGATTTCACGAAGTTGTTGGTGGATACTATTGGGAAGTATTGTCTCGCTACCTACTAATCCGCCGTCCATGTTATCCCTGCTGAAAACAGCGATACCTTTTCCTTACTCAAATCAATAATAGCTGAGTTTCTCCTTAGTATATCACACCCTACCAATATATTGAATGGCAATCTTGTTGCAATTAAAAACACCATATTCATAGCTATACCCTTGCTAATAACATTTACGGACACTTGTTTTCTTATAGTTTTGTTCTGGCGACCAGTGGCCCCTATTAATATAATATTATTTACTGGTAATATTGGCAATGTTCGACCACATTCTTTTTGGATTCTTTCTAATTCAATGCTATTAATTATGGATACATTTGCACCCGTATCAATCATTATTTGAGCGAAAATCCCTTCAATTTCTGCGTTTATATTTATGATTTCATTATTTTGATTATTGATGCTTGTGTTATTCTCTTCTAATAGTTCACTTCTTATATTTTTCAAATAATTACTACTAATAATTGTAATGTTCTTAAAGTGATTTGCACCATGTAATTCTTGTTCATACCCAGGAGATAGGAGCAGTAAAGGGTCGTGACAATTTATCACTGCCTCCTCCCGTTTAAATTATCATTGTCGTTGTTATTAATAGGGCCGACCGGGATGTCGGTCTGGAAACTTTGAGTCGGTTCCTGCCGCTCAGTATTATGGTCAAATGGTGGTTCGTGGTTTGGTTGCCTATCTCGATCCTCTAAACTGGTACTTCGTCTGTGTTGGTTGTATATCGGATTATCACGTCCTCCATTCCTCTGCCGGTTATCATAATCATGAAAACTGTTCCGTCTCTGGTGTGTATATCTCCTTTGACCATTATTTTCGGCCCTTATAAAATTCACTCTTGGTCTAGAAACCCTATTATTATTATTGTGGTTATTAGATTGGTAATTCCTATTATTATTATAATAATGTTCGGTATTACCTTGGTTGGGGTTTCTCTGACTATTATAATTATTACTGTTATGATAATAATTATTTCTATTATTTGGGTAATTATTATTATTTCTGTTCTGATTCTGGATATTATTATAGTTATTATTATTGATTATTATTACTATAATAGTTAGAGTTGTTGCGGTTCCCGGAATAGTTATTATTATTATGGTTATTATTATTATTATTAGGGTACTGATTATTTCTCAAGTCAGGCCTATCATTCCTTCTTCTACTTTGACGATAGTAGTCTTCATGTTCATAATTTTCTAATAATTCTGCCATAGCTTGCACCGTTTTTATTTGGCTACCCCTCCTTGCTCTGATAATAGACCATCATAGTGGTACGACAATTTATTGACTAAGCATTCCTCTGGTATGGTCGGTTCCAAATGTTTTGCTAAACACACCTTCCCTAGGAAATATGCGGTCATTGTATTACCTACATGGGCATTGTATCTTCCATGACAGATGTTATCACGTATCAAGTTTTGTGTCGTCTCCGACCAATACTTTGCCTTGAATAGATTCTTAAATTGTTGGTAGTCCGTGATTTCACTCCTATTTGCCATCCACCAATTGTCGGTCATCTCTCTGAAAGACTCATCCAATAGTTCCCGGTTGGTACTCCATCTATTTCCCTGATGTTTAGCAAAATATTCTTCAATCCTGGCCAAAAACTCCATGGGTTTTATTTTATACTGGCGAAAATTCAGCCATTCTCGATTTTCATTAGCAGGGATACCAGTAATGTTAGTGGGTCGACTTCGAATTAATTCGATCTCTTCTTGGCTCTGCCGTACTTGACCGGTTACACTTGTCATGACAACTTCAATACCATCACACCTTTCCGTGACTTGGTTCCGTACCTTCCCTAATTCTTCCTGTGCTTCTCTTCGGTTTTCTTCCAGTTTGTTTCTGTTGTGTTCTTCAATATTAGTTATTTTGGTGTTTACTTCTTCCTTAAAACCCTGTACTTCCCGCTCAGTCTGGCTACATCTTTTGTCAACTTCCATAATTTGTTGTTTTATTCCCATTGTTTCTTCTTCCAATTTCCTGTTTGTGGATTCCTTATTATCGTTGATTTCCTTGCTCAACTCTTCTTTCAACAACTCTATCTTTTCATCTAACTTGTTTATATTTTCCTGGGTAACCTCCCTCAATTCTTCTCTTAATAGTTGGTTATTCTCATCCATTTTCTCCTCCATCTTCTTATTGTTTTCATCTATTTTCTTATTGGTATTTTCAATTTTTTGACCCAATTCTTCCTTTGTGGATTGGTTGTTTTCATCCATTTTCTTACTCAATTCTTCCTTTAACAGTTGGTTGTCATCCTTCAATTCTTCTAACTTCTCCCCCATCTTCTTGTTATTTTCCTCCACTTCTCTTCCATCTTCTTACTATTTTCATCAATTTTCTTATTTGTATTCTCAATTTTATTACCCAATTCTTCCTTTAAGGATTGGTTGTCTTCTTTCCTTTCCTTACTCAATTCTTCCTTTAACAGTTGGTTGTCATTTTTCAATTCTTCCTTCAATGATTTGTTGTCCTCCCTTATAAGTTTTAACAGGTCTTGTAAGCTCATGCTCTCCGTTGGTGTGGGGTTTTCAGGTTGTTTCTCCTGTTGTGTGGGTTGATTTGGTTCTGCAGGAGGTAACCTTCCTTCTATATCTTCGACCGGAGTTGCCTTTTTGTCGTCCATATCGATCTCTTCGATCTCTTTTTTGGCTTCTGCTGCCCTTTTCTTGGATGTTGCTCTTTTTGGCATTTTTCTTACTCTTCTGACTTTATAACAGCTGCCAGCTAAAATTAGAGATTGGTCAGATTATTCTTGTCTCTTATGGCCTATCAATCACTAATTTCAGCCCCTTAAGTTGGACGCCAATTTGTAACAATTCGTAAAAGTTGGATTTTCGGAGTTACAAAAAATTAAATTATTTAAAAAGTTAATTGACAGTTACAAACTCATATCTCAGGGCTATTAAATTCAGTACATAAAATATTAATATTAAATTGCAGGTTCTTTTAGCTGTTATTTTATAATAGTCAGAGAAAAGGCAAAGCTGAAAAGTATAATGCTTACAATAAAAACTGCTTAATTATCTAAAAATACAAAATATTATTGAATAGAAAATGTTAATAAGATAAATTCTCGAACCAGACTCAGGATGCTGTTCTGCCGTCACCGCAAAGGATTCTGGGAGTAGTCCAAAATGGCCGCCCCCGTGCTGAATGTATTCGAGGCGTCTTCACTGCAGAATTCTTTCAAATAAATGTTGGTTATTGGTGTATTCCTCTTCCAAGCAGTAGTGGCTAATTCCTCTTCACCACAGTGTAATTATTCGGGAGTAGTGGTCAGTTGTTCGGCACGGCAATCAGTGTTCAAATGTGTTCTTGTTCCAATGGTGGTGAGGTTTTACAATGTCCAGTTTTGTGTCGATAAAATTTTGAATTCACGTTTATGTAGTTCTATTATCTGGATGATGACTTCAAATCTTCATAAATAAATTAATTTGTTTGATTCCAGGTTCTCTCAGTGTTTATTAATCATATTTTTACACTTCTCTGTTTTATTTTTTATAGGTTTGGTTATATTCAAAAATTATCTTCTCTCTTTTTAAATGAATTAATTTGTCTGAGCTCGTTTGAAGTGTACGTCTCAACGTGTAACAATCAACTAACTCCCTTTTTCCTCCATACAATCAGTCCTGGCTGAATTAATATTAAATATACATCGTTTTAACCAGATGGCATTTCCGCCTAAATAATTGACTTTTACATTATATGATTAATTACATTTTTACTATTATTTAATTTTATTAAATACTAATTACATAATTACTTTCCTTAGTCAATTCTGCGTTATTTAATACTTTTTTTTTTTTTTTTTTTTTTTTTTTTTTTTTTGCAGGGGAGGAAAAATGTATTATGCACCATCAGGAGACACCCGACTGGTACCCACTAAAAAACCTCCACTTTACAGGCAGGGAACCCCCCCTGGAACAACTATTCGTATGGCTTCAGGGTGGCACCTCGTATTGCGCCTACTAGGCTTCTACAGCTTTATCTATATCATCGACCTGTGAGACAGTCCAGTTCAGACTTCTTTTGCCGCAGGACCATCCTCACGAAGGTCATAACCATGTCCCAGTTCTCTTTGCTGTTGAGCATGACGCCTATGATGTTATCAGGCGTCATGGGGCCAATCTCCGATTCGAGTCCTCGCCTCTCCAGCACCCACCGTTGACACTCAAAAAAAGTATGATGAGCATCATCAGAGTCTGAGTCGCCATACACGCACGACGGATCCTCCATCTTACCCATCCTTCGCAGGTATGCACAGAAATAGCCATGCCCTGTCAGGAATTGAGTAAGGTAATAATCTACCTCGCCGTGCGTTCTGTCCACCCATTCAGGGAGGTTCCCAATCAGCCTCGCCGTCCACCTAGCTCGACTCTCCTGCTCCCATCGTAGTTGCCAGCACCGCATGGAGTGTGCCCTGGCCACTGCTCTTGCTTCTACAAACCCCAAGTCTTCCTTGGTTGTGTAGACCCTCCTTCTCTCCTCAGCCATCAGATCTCTTGGCATTACTCCAGTGACGACCAACACTGCTGGTTCCGACACCGTTCTGTAGGAGCTTGCAATCCAAAGTGCTCCTCTTCGTTGTACCGCGGCCATCTGCTTGCGGTATTTTTCTTGCTTCAGTGCGTCGGCCCAGACCTCGCATCCGTAGAGGAGAATCGAGTTTGTCACCGACATCAGCAGTCGCCGTCTTCCTGCAGCTGGGCCTCCGACATTTGCCATTAGTCTGCTTAGCACAGCAACGACCTTAGCGGCTTTCTCCGAGGAACATCGAATTTGCTCCCAGTAGGAAAGCTTAGTATCTAGGTGCACCCCTAGATACTTCACCGCTGGCTTTGATATTATCGCCTTTTCCCCCAGCACGAACTGTGTGATTGTGGGTATACGTCGACGAGTGAGCAGCACAATCTCTGTCTTCTCCGTCGCAAGGCTCAGATCGTGTTCATCCATCCAGTTGCGGACCCTGCGCATGACCTGGTTCAGCATGCGCTGCGCCTCCTCTGCGTCTCTCGCGGTGATCACGGCAGCCACATCATCAGCATATGCTACCAGAAAGGTATCATCTGGCATCTCCATACGGAGGATTCCATCATAGAAGGCATTCCACAGGTCGGGGCCCAAGATAGAGCCTTGAGCTACGCCTCCTGTTATCTCTCTGCTGCGTGGCCCATCTGCTGTGTCGTACCGGAGCTCCCTGTCCCTTAAGTAACTTCGTATTATCCGAAGCAGGTAGTCCGGCGCTTGAAAGACGTCCTCCAGAGCAGCTAGCAAGTCTGTCCACCTGGCCGAATTAAAGGCGTTGCGTACGTCCAGTGTAGCGAGTAGCACCATCCTTCTGGTGAAGTGATTACACCGCTGGGCCACCTGGACAGCATTCAAGATCTCCTGTATGGCTCCAATGGTGGATCTGGCCGTTCTGAACCCGTACTGCCTCGCTGACAGATCTCCCGCATCCCGAATTGCCGCTACTAGGCGAGGCCTGAGTAGGCGTTCCAGTAGTTTCCCCGCCGTGTCCAGCATACAAAGAGGTCTGTATGCCGACGGGGAATTCGGGCCGCCCTTCCCTTTGCCGACTAAGACTAGTCTCTGCATCTTCCACCTCTTCGGGAAGACTCCGTCTTTGAGGCAACGGTTGTACATATTGAGTAGCACCTGGGGGCAGGATCTAGCGACCACCCTCAGCACTTCCGCAGGTATACCATCCGGCCCTGGTGCCTTCTTGTTGCGCAGGGAGCTAGCAGCTAGTGATAGCTCGTCCTCGCTGAAAATCGGGACGTCTTCCAATGGCCCTGGATACTCCTCACGATCCCTCAGTGGGTGACGAGGAAATAGACCATCCACGATGAAGAGCATCCGATTTTCGTCCATCCTTGGGCTACGAGGCCGGGCTCCAAGCCTGCTCATTACAAGCCTGTACCCCAGACCCCAGGGATCAGAATCTAGATCATTCCTGAGGGTCTCCCACTTGAGCCGCTTGGTTCTGTTGATGGCCTCCTTCAGTCTTTTCCTGGCGAGCCGATATTCGTCTTGCGCTTCGGCTGCTGCAATCGCGTTTCTTCGTCTGTTTCTAGTCGCCATGAGACGCGAGCACAAGCAACGTCTCCTGAGGTCAGCAATCTCGTCTGTCCACCAGTACGCCACTGTCTTCCCCCCGCGGAGTCTCGCTTTCCTGGGCATAGACACATCGCAGGCATTCCGTATGAAGTGCATTGTCGCACCAACGACTTCCTCTGTCGGACCCAAGCTGTTCATCACCGCCTCCTTTCCGATCGCGATGACATCCTGCAACAACTCCACGTCCAGTTTGGACACGTTCCTGCCAGGTGTTCGGCTGAGTTCAGCTATGGGCGAATGCTGAACTCTCCGCAGGGTGAAAGCGATATACTGGTGATCACTACCAGTATAATCTTCCAGCACCTCCCAGTTCATGACGCTGTGCGCCAATGCGTCGGACACCAAAGTAATGTCCGGGATTGTCTCGGCGTAACCAGGTCTTCTAAAAGTTGAGACACCACCCACATTGGCCACCGCGAGCCCGACTCTTGCTGCCATCTCTAACACGTACCGTCCCCTGGTGCATGTCGCAGGCATTCCCCACTCCACCGCTTTGGTGTTGAAGTCTCCAGCGACCACGCAGGGTCCTTCCATCTCACGAATCGTGTCTTCCAATTTGTCCACTTTCTCACGAAATTCGTGGATGGTCTCGTTAGGGGTGAGATAGCAGCTCACATAAGTGATGTCCTCGCATCTCATCCACACGAAACCACTTCCGGCACCATGGCTTGAAGGGAGTGGCACGGTCGAGTCGGGAATCCAGATTGCAGCCGTCCCGAGTAAGTCAGCATACCATCTCGTATCAGCATCGTGGTGCTGCTCGCTGATGATCAGAAGATTGGCACCCACGTCCAGCTTCAGCTGCTCCAGGAGGGCGTCCGCCGTCCTGCTCCTATGCAGGTTTCCCTGGAGGATATTCATCGGCCAAGCTTGCTCTGGGTCCTCCCAAGCGCCTGTCGAAAGACCGCACAGATACCCGACCCGGGAACATGTTTCAGAGCATCGGAGTCCAAACCACGCTCCTCGCAGAGAAAACATCTCGGCTCAGCTTGGCAGTCTTTTTTCAGATGGCCTGCACAGCCACACTGTATGCATATACCCGCCTTCTTTCTGTCGGGCCCTTTGCAGTCCACCTGACGATGGCCAAAACCAAAGCAGGCGTAACAGCGAATCACCAGGGCCCTTCGGCGCACTCTGCCATACACCCATCCGATCTTTATGCGGCCAGTTTCGAGGAGTTTAGCAGCTCCTCGCTCCCCCAGCTCCACAATCGCCATCTTCTGCTCCCTGGTGTTCGCCTTCGTCAGCGTCACTCTCATGTCCCCAGCCAGGTCATCTGCATCGCGTTTGACGGCATTACAAACCTCCTCTTCTGTTGTGAGGCAGTCAAGGTCCCTTATCTCAAGAGTTAAGAGTTGTCCTGGGTTCCAGGCTGCGGACAGAAGCAGACTCGCCCAACACTCCCCGCAACGCCTCACAAAAGCCCTCCTTATTGGTGGTCTTAGATCCCAACTCCAGGAGAACATCCCCATAGCGAGTGCGGCGGACGGACCTGATTTCAGTTCCCGTCGTCTCCGGGTTGGCATCTCTCCTGATCTGTGTCAGGACATCCGCAAATGTCTTTCCCTCTGCAGGCTTGATGAGCAGAGCATCGGGTCGAGCCTTCGGTGGACGCGTCCTCCTCCTCTCCGTGGTCGCCGGGGCCTTGCTCTCCTTCCCAGGCTCCTTCTTCTGTAGCCGTCTTTTCGCTTCGCGGACCGATCTCCTGGACTGCACCGTCTGCGATACACTGGCTGTGTCTTCTTTTACCTTCTTCTTATCTGTGGTCCTCTGTGTAAGGGGGCTGGTGGCAGGTCGCTTACTGCCACCTCCCACAGAAGACGAGGCTCCACTTTCTTGGCCCTCCTCCGTCTGTGTGGCACGGTCTGCTCCCTTCACCTGCTTGGGTGCTCGCAGGGACTCGAGGACTTCCAACACCTCCTGTAGTTTGGACAGGCGAGATTTCACCTCCATTGAGATGTTTTTCTGCCTGTCCATGGCAGTCTTCATGCTGTTGAGAAGAGAGCGACAGTATCGCCACATCTCCCTCTCGTTGCTCGTGTCCGGCTCCCTCTGTTCATCTGCAGAGCTCTTGCCTGCAGGTATCTTCTGGGCAGTTGTTTGCCCCACCCCTCTCTGTGTACTCCCCGGAGGAGTCCTTTGCACCCGCGAGCTCTTCCCGAAGGGGCTCGGCGTTCCTTCCGCTATATTGGGACCGTTTTCCATATTATTATACTACAGCACTGACCCTAATACCATGCTTAAACTTATTTAGACTAATTCAACTTTATAATAAAGTCATAATCCGAGACACACAAAATTTAAAGCTCTCTATAGAGCTCAAAGATTTAATAAATTGTCTTACAACAAGTATTCCTATTTAATTTGTACTTGTATACACAAAAAAAAATCCAAAGAAAATGTCTCTAAGCTCTCAACGATCTAAAGTCCAAAAATAAAATTCACCAAAAATTTAAAACTAATCCGATTCGGATTATATCTGTAGTACTACACTTTATGCATAACTATGAAAAATGACTAAGTCCAATTTACACCTTATTATATTAACAAACCAAAAAAATTTCCAAAGTTCTCTACAGAAAAAGTAACTAAGTCCTATACAGTACTGATGCACTGATGACAAATATTCCAAGTCCAATTTCCCTGCTGAAAGGTAAATTTCCCTTATGTGTGGGAAAGGCGCCAAACTACGGCACTCTAACCTCAACAGCTGTCTGCTCTGTATCTGTGCAAACTTACTACCAAAGGTCAATTACGGTACTGAAAGCCAACCGATATGACGACTTTCCAATCAGCTGTTTTCTGTACCAAAATACTATACTATTAATTTGCTAATTTCTGTCTTTAAATATTACCTTCCTATCCTACACTATTCTAAAAATGTAGTATGAATGTGTTCAAAAATTTTGAGTAGTCATGCGCAGTTCTACACTTAGTTTAAATATTACTATTTAACTACTAACTAGTTCACAATATTATACCCTAGTCCTACCTTAGGGCCACCAGATAATCATTATTTTACTTATAATAGGTCACTAATTCACCAACCACACACACACACACACACACACACACTGGTTCCCAAGCCCTATTCTCGCGTTTTCACCACACCTTTCTCTGAAAACAACACAAAAACACTACCTTCAATTGACATATATTCAAGAGCACTAGAACAACGTCTGCTTAACTAAACATGATAACTAAACATAATACTAAACATGATATACTTTATAGAATTTTTAACTCAAAAAGTCAAATTTACAGTATATTTGAATGTAGGCCTTAACTGTACTTCCTGTCACCTCAAATGGTTTACAATTTCTATTATGTTCTAGTTATCATTGAGCAAGATCACTGATTGAATTAAAATGGTTATTTTTCTTTAATTCTTTGTAATGTTATGATTTGGTTTAACTAATTTACATATTATCTTTAATTTAGGCTTCCCTCTTAGATTCCAGTGTTATTACACTTGCATTTTTTCTAATAATATCTTATACATTTCTTCAATACCTTTTCAAAGTATTGTTACAGTTATAATATACAGTGATTGATTTACATTATATAATTTTCATCAATTTAATTAATTTCCTTTACTTATTTACTAATTACAAGGTTTGTGAGATTTACCATTTGGCCTAGATTTTATGTTAGTTCATTTACAATCCTTAAATTTTTAGTGACCGTCAATCAGTGAATGTTTTAGTGGATAGTTAGTGAGGATTGGTCAATAATACAACTTTTAGTAATTTTGCGTCGACGTTTCGACAATATTTATTGTCATCTTCAGGACAATTGTTGCAGACGCCAAACACACAACTGTAAATTTTCCCTGACCAACACCTTATTATAAAGCAGAACAGACGACCCTTGTACATTTGTAGGAAATTGTACATAGATAATCATTATTTACACTTGATCACTCCACTATTTATTGTATACTCTTATATTATTTTTTGTCATTTTGTCTGGTATTGTATGATAACAAATGTATCAATTTCCTACAAATGTACAAGGGTCGTCTGTTCTGCTTTATAATAAGGTGTTGGTCAAGGAAAATTTACAGTTGTGTGTTTGGCGTCTGCAACAATTGTCCTGAAGATGACAATAAATATTGTCGAAACGTCGACGCAAAATTACTAAAAGTTGTATTATTGACCGATCCTCACTAACTATCCACTAAAACATTCATTTACAATGTTTATTATTATTCCAGTTTGCTAATACCCTCTCTGACCTACAATTCTTATAACATCTTAACTAAATTACCCTTATTTAATTACAGTAAGGTTTATTATTAATTAATATTATTAAAACATAACAAATATTTTATAACAAAAAATTATACTTTATCTCAGACATTCAAGCCTTGAGTTCAATGAACTGTTAATATAAACAAAACACATCTGTTTCTTCATTACCAAATATTCCTTAAAATTAATTTTCATGCAGTCCTTGCTGTTTTTGTTTTATTTTAGGAATTTACACTTGATCACTCCACTATTTATTGTATACTCTTATATTATTTTTTGTCATTTTGTCTGGTATTGTATGATAAAGAATATCACTTATATGAGATCATCCGGATTCGCTTTTCATTATAAGATTAAATTGCACTGGTACATTTTTACATTTATATCTAGAACCTTCACTTACACATAATTCACATTTACTCTTATTTTATTGCATTGTACTTTTCTTATTTATGTTCATATTTTTTGGGGGTTTTTAATTTTATTACATGTGGTTGGTTTTCCAATAGTCATTCTTTTTATTATGGATGTTTGTCTATACTGGGTATTTACTGACCTGCTCCTATACTACCTGGGTATAATTACTTTATACATTGGCCTATCATTATTTTTATATAATTTCTTATATATTGCATGGTTGGTTTTAATTTATTTTATCTCTTCTAACTATTATTTCACTACACTGTGGTCCTTGACTAATTTTTATAGTAGTTTTTCTTGATGTCATCTTATTTTTATTTTATACATGACCATTTTTTTAAATTAGAACAATGTGGATAATCTGTCATGCTACAATATATATAAATTCACATTTTATGATTTGCGGGCGAAAACGGTACTCAGCCGGTGGGCGAGCAAACTGCCCACGTCCGCTGTATTTAGATGTTATTTGCCGACTGGCGTTAAGCATTCCAATTTCCATTTTGTGACGTCTTTAAAACCAGTTCATTCCGTCCCCCGCCATACGTCTCGTACTCAGTATTGAAAAGTTCCGTTGGGCTTAGTATCACCTTTTCAACTTGCCACGAACTGATTTTCGTCAACAGAATTCTTTCGATGTTAGTCACTGGCTACAAATAGACTCTCGATTTGCTTAATAACCATATATGGTCATGAAGCTCTCACTGGCTATCGCTTCACCTTATGGGGGCCTCATCTTCACATGTTAAGTTAATTATAAAAATTAAAAATAATATTTATGTAAATATTGCCCCATTACATTAAGTGTAGAATTACAATAACAATTCTTTCATTTTATCATAAGAGAGTATTAGGGCCTTGTCTTTTTTCTAATAATAATACTATGTTCTATTAATAACCCACCAGTGGTCACTTAGTTTCATAATGCAATTTTACATCTTGGGACCAAACACTGGTCTTATCCATTGAAAACCTATACAAATTGTTCCCACTGGTGTACAAGCAGCCCTGAAATACAAAAACAAAGTGTCTATGAAAGTCATGTAAAAAAAAAATTAAGTGAATGCTAGTGAGTATGTGGTTTTCTGGGTAAAAAAAGAAATGACCTCTGGTGGGGGGCACATGGCGCTCAATGTAAGGTTCAGCATATTTCATATTTTACATTATTCATAAAAATACAGCACATGTATCAACTATATGGCATCTGTATTTGAACTACTAATGCTCATCAGCTGAACACTTGAATAATGAAATATGAACTTGAATAATTTTTGCTTGTCATTGTCAATAATAAACAGTATAAAAAATTTACATACTATAAAATGAATGTATCATATTTAATGACAAACAAATCAACATTACTTATATGATTTTTAAAGATATCCATGTGTGTGTGTGTGCGCGCACGCAGTGACGGCACTAGGATTTGCAAGGCCATCAGTGATATACTTTTTGGCCTCTTTAAAACTGGATTGGAGGGAGATGATGAGTATAAATGATAAATTTAAAAGGTGCACAGATATTCACCTACAGATTTTCATTTCAATGAATAAAATGAAAGTTAAGCAGGTCTCTCTGGACACTGTCGATTGACTCTGAACTATGTTTAATTTTGAAAAAAATCATTCAACAGATGCACCAGACAATGGTACAGACAAAATAAAATGCACAAGGTCAATCAATCAGTGTCATTCAGATTGAATTTTTTGTATACATTATGGTAAAATACTTCATGTTGCACTCCATGAAAGATTGTAACTAGTGAAAGTGAGTTGTGTTTGTTTATACCAGTGAAAGTGTCTTTTTAATATTTTTAGGACTATTCGAACTTTAGAGAATGAGTCACTTCATTAAAGTAATCTATTATTAATGAATCTTCTATACCAGTGGTTCCCAAAGTGGGGTCCGCAGAAATTTTTAAGGAAAAATAGAATATACGGTACCGTAATTTTCTCCAATTTTTTTATGCTCTTAAATCTAAATTTTAGAACCTTAAAACAATTAGTAGAAGATTGCAGTATTTTTTTTGTTCAAACTAATAGTAATTTAAAACTAATGGCTTTAATAATATCTTTAAATCATGTCGTGTAGCAGATCTGTTTGTCAGCTGAACTGACTAGAGCACCGCATCAATGCAGAACTGATCGCGCTGTTTTAGTCCATGTATAAGCACTGTATCTCGCATATAAGTACTGTATCTAAGCAAAACGTTTTTCCATGTAGCTGGTTTTACGCCTAAAACGTAGCTGGATTTTGACACGTGTGGCTGGAAAGATAGAGCCAAGGTTGGCAAAGTTAAGAAATAAACTTGATGTCGAGAGTCACTTAATATTGAAATTATTAGACATTAAACCTAATATTGCAGAGCCAATTGTTCAAAAGCAGCTTCATTGTTCACATTAAACTATGTTTGATATCAAAATATATTTTAATTAAAATATAAGAGTTTGTATCATATTTATTGTTTGTTTTATTTCATAACACAGACGGGGTCTGTGAAATTTTTAATTTTTTGTGGGTAGGGGGGGTCCGTGGACTGAAAAGTTTAGGAACCACTATTCTATACTAATGGATTTTTTTTCACTTGACTTTCCATGCTTAAAGGTCCACATATAGAGTTTGTCTTATGAATGTTACCTACTGCAATTGCTACCTAGTATATTTCAAGTTATATTGTGGAATAAATGGTCTGCTGTTGAATATCAACCCTAATTTCATTGTTTAATGTTATGTTTCACGTTGGCAGCCTTTTATAGAGCTACCAACCAATTTGCTGCTCTGGTGGAGGTGTTAATGTACATGTAATTGTGTGTGTGGACTGTAAATACATAATATTAACTCAAATAAGTTTTCAACAGAATATTGTTGAATACAAAATTTTTTATAATTTAAGTATGTTTAGGAGACTCCTTTCCTCTTTCTTTCCCATAGATTTGTCACGGCTCTTTATAAATTATTGACTCCTAACTACAACTCCTTATTAATGGAAAACAGTACAAACAGTGTCAATTATATCAACATCCATATTGAACTGTGTGTGCGTATATGTATTTAGTTTAATGTAACTTCCATATTGACAGCTCATGTAGTGAGAATATGGTGCTGCCACATGGTGCTCCAAAACCAGATGTTTCACTGCTGGCAGCTTACAGCAGTCTAAATCTTGTAGCAGATTGTTGTTTAAAACTTTTCAGTTTTAAACATTTGACTGATTTGAAATAGTTGTTCACTTTCTAACATCTTTAAATTTTGATTAACTTCATAATTTACTAACTGAAAAATATGGTTTAATGGTTACTATATAGTTTTAAAACTTTAATCTTATTTATAGCATACGGGGCTAAGTTAATATAAACTGACATTAAATAAATATTTTTATAAATAAATAATATTAAAAAAGTATAGAAATTATTAATTTTTAAGGTTAGACATATCATAAACAGAAACACACAGCAAGGCTGGTAAACTTTATACAACACAGGCAAATTAAAATGCATTGAGTTTACAGTCCACTGTCCATTTTGAGGAGATTTAATTGTGTGGCTGTTTCACTAACATAAAATTTGATCCAGTAGTGTAGACATGATCTACAGACAAAGTTCTTATGTGCATATCACTTCCATGTCCTTCAGTGTCACCCTCCTCTCTTTATGTACACTGTTACAATAAGTAACTATTATTATGTATTCGATAAACAGTTGGTGGTTATATCAAATCTTGGAGTGGCAAGGTGAGGAATAGGCAAAGGCAAACTATCAAGTAACTGTCCAACTCCCACCTTCAGTTTACTGTATTTATTATAGTAGTAGCTAGTGTTCGAGGATCAGCGTAATAACAAGGTACTAACAAATAATCACTGCACTAAACTAGAACTATAAAATTGTTAGAAAAGTAAAACAATCAAGTGCACATATAAAGAAAGCACTGAATTTAAGTTCCAAAATGGAGTGAATTGGAAACAAAGATGTGTTTGGTGTTAAGAACTGGCAACATTTGTCTGTTATTGTTGGAGGGGTATTGTAAATATAAGAAATGAGTTCAGAGTGTAGAACCCTCACTCCTTCCATGCTCCCAAATGTTAATACAGATGTTATATTAAACATATATTGAGATAGGCACTTTTACATATCCAAACTACAAATAGGGGCAGAATTCCACAAGAAAAGTAGTTACTAGTTACTAGGCCTCAACTTAGCCCCCGTGTAGTTTCAAGTATCAGGAGACTAAAGCTTTGTCACGCTGCTATTTCAACATAGTGAACACATCAATTCTATATTTAAATCAATGGAGCGGACAAGAGGACAAATTGTGTATCTATACATAATATAGATAAACCAGTCATTTGTTTAGCACAATGCCCCTTTTTCACTTAAGGTAGCAATTTATAATTTCTCAGCTGTAACTATACTCTGCACAAGTTCAGTGATATTGCAAAATGTAAACAAAAACATTGAAGCTCTATGTGAATAAACAAAATGTTGCATTAACCTTAATGTAATCCGCCTTGTGACTTTATTGTTTTCTTTAATGCAGCATGTTTTGGGAACAAGTTCCCATCAGATCCAAAAATTCTTATCCTGTCATGAGGATGCGTCAGTGAAATTCAAACCAGTCATTATATAAATTATTGAATAAACACCAGTGGCGAACCTAGTAGTTAATGAATGGGTAGGCAAAAGTCTTACCTTAAATTTTTTGTAGAGTAGTTCAACACGGCAAGTTTTTTTGTTTGCAAAATTATCAACTACACGGTCTTTCAACAGCTGGTCACTCATCTATTCCTTCACAAATTTTTTTTCAATAGCAATGGTGCTAAGAGAGTTAAGTCTTTTATTGGTCATCGTATTGCGCAAGTGGTTTTTATTCTTTTCAAAGTACTCGTCCTCCTTTCTGAAGAATCCATGGTAACAGGAAACGTTAAAATCAAATGAATTAATTTTGAAACTTCCACGTACACTGGTTCTAACTCATTAAGAACTATAAAATGTAAAAGTCTTTGATGCAACAAATGTTTTCCAGTATCTGAGTAAATATTTTTTAATCCATTTTCCAGTCTTTCACTACTTAAAAAAGGGTATTTATTTATAAGGCTGTTCAATTTAGTAGAAGGAAAACTCTCTTTATAAGAAATGAAGTGATTTGGATCCAACAACTCAACAAACTGGATACTTTCTAAATCACTGAACCACACCTCCAGCTGCATAATCAAAGTATCAAGAACTTCATAAGTTAACGTTTTCAGCAGTTTCTTGTTACTGTCGTCTATATTTACCTCACTGCTTATTTGGTGACATTTTTCAATGCAAGACGACAGTGTTTTCTGATCTCATGTCCTTGAGTATAGCAGTAGTTTTGTGTTGCAGTAAAGAAAAGAGATGGTCAGTATAAACGAATATTTCCCTATAAAAACAAAGTACGTAAATGAAATGGGTCTTTTTGAGTATATTAAGCAATCCAACAGCAGAATTGTACGAATCACTATCCCATCCTTCATCATTCTCTGTAACATCCTCAAAAATCTGTCTCAAGTCACCATAATGGGAAAAAGATGGTATGAACTGCTCTGGAATGGAAGTTCTAACGGGTAGTGGATGATTGTGGAAGTTTAAATCCTAGAGATTCTAGAAGCTGTGATCTTTTTGAGGATCTACAAAAAAATGTGTGAAATGCTGTCAGATTGTGAATGAAGAATTTTATTGTTTTCGTGCAATGGAGAAGTACAAGGTTTAACTTGTGAGTGTAGCAGTGTAGAAATAATGCTCTTGGGCAAATCTGTTTTACAAAGTGCTGAACACCTCCATGCTTTCCAGCCATTACAGAGGCTCCATAATATGTTTGACAGACTACCTTCTCAGCAACACCCCATTTTTTTAAAACGTCAAAAATTAATTCTGATAAGCCTGATGCAGTCTTATTTACTGAAACATCATAAAACCCAATGAACCTTTCTATTGGACCTTCTTTTGAACAAAATCTAAAAATTATGCTGACTTGAGATCTACTTGATACGTCTAAAGTTTCATCTGCCTGAATTCCAATAACATCGCAAGAATCCAACTCTGCCTTAATCTTCCCTTGAATTATATCAGTTACAGATTCAACTAATTCATTCTGAATATCGCTTGATGTACCTTTAAACCCTGATGTAGACTGGAGATGATGTCGAACGTACTGCTCCTGCTTAGAAAGATCTAACAATTCTAGATAATTACCCCGGTTGACTGAGTCTTCCCCTTCGAAATGACCTCGAAATTCAAGCGCCTGTTTCCCGAGAAAACATACAGTGTCAACAAGTCTATTTTGTTTTACGACTTAATTATGTTTAACAGCTCGAATTCTAGCCCCTTCAGAGAGGGTATGTTCAATACTCATGCGTCCCAGAAAACGGTACCGCTCTTCATTTTGAATATGTTTACTTGAATCTGGTGTTTGTCTGCTTTTCTAAGAAAGGTTTTTGTAACCGTTACTCCATGTAAAATCCATTCTTTTTCACCAGAAAACAAGATACATGTATAACAAAAAAGTCTGTTGGTTTCGGAACAGCCTGTCAACCACGAATATCGCTCGTACTAAGAAAACTGAAATTTTCTAGATACTTTACCATTAAAATGTTTAATGTCTAAATTAGGCGTAAATCTCTTGTTTTTAACACCACATTTTTCTTCGTACGTCCAAGAAGAAAATGGCTTACTTTTTAATAAGTTCAACAGATCTGACAAAGTATTAGAAGGACCGCATTCACTCATTTCGGGCGACACACTTATTAGTCATACACAACAATATAACTGACTGAACTTACAAATTTATAACTTGATTAGTTTCTATATATATGTTTAAAGTCACAAATAATTTAAATGACAATCTTGACCGTCTATTAGTTCAGAGGAATGACGGGCACACTTCGCATAAAATTAACACGATTATAAACTACACAGCATGCTTTTCTGTTCGCAGCACAGCAGTGAGACATGCCTCAACGCTATGTGTGTGGAGCGCGGGTCAATCCCCAGCTCCCCGCACTTCCCTGTCACGCCAACACATTGCTTACATATGATGTTTACAAAAAACGCTGAGGCAGGTTCACGTTGCCTCATTCGCTTTTTTAAACTAACTATGTCTGCTGTCACTTGTCACCATCTAGCGGTCGCTCATTAAGGCATGTAATTAGTAAATTCGACAATTACAGTAATAATGTATAATCTTTACGTTATGTACTTCATACGTATTTATAATTTTTATTCTACAGAATTTTTTAGGGTATGCATTGCCTCAATTGCCTCCATGTAACTTCGCCACTGATAAACACACGACACATAATACACATTGTAACTAATGGCTTTTATTGTTTAATTAGTAACATTTATCTTGTGTGTACTAGTAATAATTAATTTCACTTTTAAAACCGGACGCCCTGTTGTCAGATTGGGCAACATCATACAAATTTACATTTAGGGCCAGAATTCGGGTACACGAACCAGGGCTGTGAAATATATTACCTGAAATAATTGTACTCAAGATAAAATGTACAAGTGACTTTTTATTTTTTAAGATGAATCTAAATACATACTGAAAACTGACTCTAATATGTACCAAACATATTACGCCATGGGCGTTAACAAACATCAAACCCTCCAAAATACCTACAAGTAAACATGAAACATTGATATATGATTATTAAACATTAAAATCGTATAAATATCTAGCACAACCCAGCACTTAGAAAATTTAAGGCACTCTCTCTCTCTCTCTCACGCTATGGTACAATTTATTTATTTTATTGAGCTCATTTAAAATGTTTTAAATAAAATTTTTATTGGTCATTATTACATTGAGTGAATTTTGAGTTGATCATTATAATATTGAATGATGTTGTTTTACTTGAAATAAAAAATGTTGGAACGTTCTCACCAAATTTTGGACAGCTACTTAGCTGCAGTTGTTTGTCCGGTAAAACATCGCACACCGCGAGTTCACCGATTTCGCTACCGGTCACATCATGAAGTATTAGATTTACCACACTGTTTTAATCCACTTTTGGTGGTGTAAAAGTTGAAATTCACTTGGTGAACCCTTTTGCCGGCCGGCTACGTTCACGCTCTAGAAGAAAATGACCAAGAGTCTTTGTTTCACATTGCGTAGGTGGGGTAAAAGCTACGTCATCAGGCTATTGTTCATATAGCCAAGCCTCGAGTTGTTTACGGCAATATGCATTCCGTACTACTGACGTCATCAAGGCTCGTCACTTTATCTCAGTATGTGACATACGTTTTTTGCTGAGTTTGTTGTTTTTGCCATGAGAACGGTCAGAATCCTGTCAATTCACATTTGCGTATTATAAAATATTTATATAGTCCACTCACCACAGCTTCACAGGGATTATGGAATATTTAAATAATTATTACCAAATTGTTAAAAATAAATGAATACAATAATTATGGTCTTTTGTACCATGTTTTTATAAATTTAATATTGCACCAGAATTGTACCATCACAAAACCCCCTCAATGAAAGATTTTGTGCCGAAGCATAAAAACTTTCATTGACCCATTCATACTTCCTAAAGGGATCAGCCAGGATAGGTCGCCACAACCCCCTTACAATTTATATAAAAGAAAATTTAAATTTTTTATTAAATTTATTTTAATAACTCACCCGTGGTCTGAGGATGATGACAGTACCTGCATGACCTTACTGGACTTCTCCTTCGAGATCCCAAACTTCATAAGGCCAATTAGGCGCGTAACGCCCCTGCTCTGACGCGCTGGCCAGCTCAGGATCGCCGTCATAACATCACCAAACACTGAAACAATAAATTTAAATATCAAAACAGTGGCTCGGTATATTACTCTATCCTTAACTGATCTGTTTCCCCTTAGCTATGTGCTGGTTTGTGTTAATAAGCACTGGGTTTGCTTGAGCTACTAAAAATACAATATAAAAATGTAACATACAAGAATTACATAGAATTGCCATTCTCTTTATGGACTACCCTGAATTATAAAAATCGTTTCGATTCCCATCGATAATAATTAACTCTTTCTGTTTCATAATTAATGTAATTATAAAAGAAACAAATATTTATATAAAACAGAATTTAATTTAATTATATATGAAAACATGGAAATCCCCATATAAATTCCCAATATTACTCAAACATGGAGAAAAACAAATTATAGAAAAAAATAATTAATAAAATCTTATTGAAATTAAAATTATTATTATTATTATTAACAGGTAATAATTGGCGCTGTCAATAATATTTACCCCTCTTTCTCCTCCACACACACTATTTCCTATACATCATGTTAAAATTTCATAACATAATACATGATACATAATATATATTGATACCTTAATACAGTAATACATTGAAATGGTTAACTCATATTTAATCTGATTAAGATTTGCACATTTTATCTATTTAAAGTTGCATTTAAATCATTTAAGTTACAATTTCAACTAATTAATTCTAAACTGTCATTACTTATCCATCAATTATTTATTATAATTGTTAATATTTATTTCAAATTTATTATTATATTCATGCTATATTATTATTATATTATTATTCATTTCCTACTTCCCTTCTACTCTGAACTTTCTACCTACCTAACTACCTAACCTTTCCCCTTCTAATCCTTGTTTAGTCTGGGTGACTCCTATATTCACTATTCTTTTACTTATTATAATCTTACTCACCTTCTTCTAACTAACAATCAAATTTACCTATCATGACACCAATATCTCTCAATTATAAACACCTTTCACTAATTTCATTCCGACGATAAATCCTATAGCACCGCGCGTCTTTGTACAGAGATGGGTGTTCCCTAACTGGCTATATACATTCACAATATTTTGCCCTTCCAAAAAATTCGGCAAACACTCCCTAAAACTACGCTATTACCTGCCACAACGCTATACGTTGGCTACTCCTTATCACCTCACCCCCACTACAAAATATCATCAACAACAAATATATGTTTAACCTTGACTTTACTCACCTCTACAAATAATCACTAACTACTGTGTCCCTAAATATCTAATACTTTCTTTGTATTATTTACTTCAAAATTCTATTATTCATTTGAATAACTCACCTGCCTTTATCTATACCCAGGCTCTATCCCTGTTTAAACACTTACTGTAATCATTGACAATGGTCTTATAAAATTCATCTCTCACCTACTCATAACAGTACATCTCACTTTTCAAATATATATATATTCTTACTTAAGCATTTATTATTATTCATTAAGAATTACCTTCATTACAAATTAATTAATAATGTAACTTCATTAGAAACTTTCTATTATAATTAATAATTTACTTCTGTTACAAAGTTAGTACAACTTTCTTTTGTACCATTTTAATTCAGTAATAAACCTTTAGCTATTATTCAAGTATTTAAAAAAAATTTTACTTGTTTAGGTAAACAAAACATGTTCATTGTTAATTATTAACACAATTATTAAAACATACTTGATACATGTTGTACACAAAATATACCTGCAATACACAACATCAAAAATACATAAATACATTGATATATAAACACATATAAAACAATGAAAAATATACACTCCAACTCATTATTTTGTCATTAATCAAAATCAGTCCATATGCAGTCGAATTCAAAACCACTGTTCACATATATTTAATGTTCATTTCACAATACAACAGTCTATCCTCCATCGTTGAATAACATCCTAAACTTAGGTCTATTTATCTTATTGTCTAATGAATAAAATTTATTATTAGAAACATTATATTCATAATAATTATCAACTATTCCATATTTATTACAATTTCAATTTCATATATCAAGTCAAGATCGAGTAGGGTTCTGTCTACATCAGTAAGATCATATGTTATAATCTTGTTATTCATCTTGTAATTATCATCATAATTTTCTACCACAGGTAAGTACTTGATACCATTATTATCATCACCTATTATTATTTCAATTTTACTGTTACTACAAGGTAAGTATTTATTATTTTCCTCCACCCCTAACCTTTCTTCCAATTCTCTGTACTTTCTATTAACTTTAAAAATTTCTATCACTTTCTTTCTCTCACCATATCTCTCTATACTTTCTCTTTTAATATATTTCTCACCACAACACCAAATTACACTCTCTCTCTCCAAATATGCAGGGGTCACTAACTCAAAATTACTGCACCACTTATGAGGTACACAAAAACACCAAGAAACTTTATTTGTAGACCTATCGTCTCCCTAATATAAATTTAAGGAACTCTTGTCCTTCTTAAAAATACGTGAAGACTTTTCTTCACCCCCTAACACAACATCAAAAGCAAATTCTAACCCCTGCACCCCTTTAACAAAAATACTTTCTCCAAGCTCTCTCTCTGACTCAATACACTCAAACACTTCATTTTCACTCATAATACTTTCATCATCTTTTTCTAATATCATATTCTTACTACCTGTAAATTCATTATTCAAGTTATCACTGTTATTTACTTTATTAATCAGTACTTTGTTTTTCGTACTATTTTCACTACTACTCACCTTCTAATTTTCTATTTGAATTAAACTCTCATCCAATTTTTTAATCACTTTATCGCACTGCTTAATAAGATTATAGTTACGGTTTTTTATTTCGTTTTTTAATTCGTTAAACTTGATATCAAAACTATTTCTGATTTCATTTTTCTGCTCATCTAGCTTTTTGTCAAAATTATCAAATTTTACACTCTGTTCATAAATTTATGTAATATTAACTGCATCAAAGCAGCCGTACCATCTGGTTTACTTTCTGACCTAGATGAAATGGATGTAGTGACTTTCTCTGTCTCTACAGGTACAGCAGATACAGGCGTATTTGCCTCGTCAATCTGACTAGTTTGAGTTGGTTGAACATCCATCTCACTAGTCACATCTACATCAGCTGTACTGATTTCTAATGTAATATTGTCATTAGTACTCATGTTTGCTATTTTATCTTGTTAAAACATATATGTTTATAACCTAAAAATTTGACCTTATTTTACTCACGTGTTTGCGTACTTTCGCACTCTTACCTCAGGTAATTATTTCACATTCAGGTAAGTATAATCCACATAAAATTAGGTTTTATGTCGAGTCCCTTTCGGCATGCGCCATTTGTAACTAATGTCCCTGTTCGGGCGCCATTTGTAACTAATGGCTTTTATTGTTTAATTAGTTACATTTATCTTGTGTGTACTAGTAATAATTAATTTCACTTTTAAAACCGGACGCCATGTTGTCAGATTGGGCAACATCATACAAATTTACATTTAGGGCCAGAATTCGGGTAACACGAACCAGGGTTGTGAAATATATTACCTGAAATAATTGTACTCAAGATAAAATGTACAAGTGACTTTTTATTTTTTAAGATGAATCTAAATACATACTGAAAACTGACTCTAATATGTACCAAACATATTACGCCATGGGCGTTAGCAAACATCAAGCCCTCCAAAATACCTACAAGTAAACATGAAACATTGATATGTGATTATTAAACATTAAAATCGTATAAATATCTAGCACAACCCAGCTCTTAGAAAATTTAAGGCACGAAAATTTAAGGCACTCTCTCTCTCTCTCTCACGCTATGGTACAATTTATTTATTTTATTGAGCTCATTTAAAATGTTTTAAATAAAATTTTTATTGGTCATTATTACATTGAGTGAATTTTGAGTTGATCATTATAATATTGAATGATGTTGTTTTACTTGAAATAAAAAATGTTGGAACGTTCTCACCAAATTTTGGACAGCTACTTAGCTGCAGTTGTTTGTCCGGTAAAACATCGCACACCGCGAGTTCACCGATTTCGCTACCGGTCACATCATGAAGTATTAGATTTACCACACTGTTTTAATCCACTTTTGGTGGTGTAAAAGTTGAAATTCACTTGGTGAACCCTTTTGCCGGCCGGCTACGTTCACGCTCTAGAAGAAAATGACCAAGAGTCTTTGTTTCATATTGCGTAGGTGGGGTAAAAGCTACGTCATCAGGCTATTGTTCATATAGCCAAGCCTCGAGTTGTTTACGGCAATATGCATTCCGTACCACTGACGTCATCAAGGCTCGTCACTTTATCTCGGTATGTGACATACGTTTTTTGCTGAGTTTGTTGTTTTTGCAATGAGAACGGTCAGAATCCTGTCAATTCACATTTGCGTATTATAAAATATTTATATAGTCCACTCACCACAGCTTCACAGGGATTATGGAATATTTAAATAATTATTACCAAATTGTTAAAAATAAATGAATACAATAATTATGGTCTTTTGTACCATGTTTTTATACATTTAATATTGCACCAGAATTGTACCATCACAACATGACACTATGAAACAGTGCACACTGCTCGGTGCAGTAAGGCTGTGGCTCCATGAGCTGTAAATTGGCGTGTACAAGCGACATTTGACAGCTAGGTTTAGCTGTAAAAAAGAGCTGGTTCCACACGCTGTAGTTTAGACCACTTAGAAGCAGTAATTTGCCGCTACCATTCCGAGATGCTTGGCTCTATGAGCAGTAACTGTACTGTGCGTTGTGTAGATGAGTGTATAAAATTAAATACTTAATGAAATAGTGGTAGTAATTGTTTTAATTATGGTTTCAATTTAATCATTTAATTAATTGTTTAATAATTATAGTTAATGAAAACTTTTAGGTTACACTTCATTGCTTGACAATACGCCTAGACTAATTTTAAGCTTCCATGCTTCAATTTTAGCGTTTCTGTATTTGCAGTTATCATTTTTCATCTCATATAATTCTAGGTATTTTTCTATATATATAAATCGGTTCATAACATTATCCTACGTCTTCCAATCCCTAGTCTCCATTTGTCTCGATCCAACCAAGATTCTTCTTCCAATTCCCGGTCTCGCATTGCCCGATTGATGCCTTCTCTCCAACTCAACCTAGGTCTTCCTCTTCGCCTATGACCATACGGTGTCCATCCCAAAATTTGCTTGGGGAGTCGATTATCCGGCATTCTTTGCACATGTCCAAACCATCTTAGCTGTTTTGTTTTTATGTCGTCAACAATAGAGCACTGTACCCCCATTATCCCCCGGATTCTGACGTTTCTTACTTTTTCCAGTTTTGACCTCCCTGCCACTCTTCGCCAATAATCCATCTCAGTAGCCTCCAACAACTTTTCTGTTCTTTGTGTTATTGGCCATATTTCACACCCGTATGACATAATTGGTTTCACAATTGCGTTGTATTTTTATACTTTTACAATAATTTGTCCACTGTCTTAACTCCATTTCAAAAATTATGCCACAACAAAGTGAAACAAATCGTAAAAATTCAACTAGAAATAAGTAAATCAAGTGAATAGTGAAAGCACCAAAGACGAAAGTGTAGCAGCAGTAAAATATAGCATGTGGAACCAGGTACCAACGGCAAACTGTCACCAGAAAAATGGAACATGTTCTATACAGCGGTAGTATGACCTTGGGAGTTGTCCCTTGATTCTTACTGTTGCTGTAATTTACAGCCCGTGAAGTCATTTCCATTTAGCAACATTGAGTCTATTTTCTTGGGATAAATTACAAGCAGTAAAAATATACAGCTCGTGGAGCTCCTCCCTAACATTAACTGTCGAGCTGTTCAGTGTCCATGTAACTGACCAACAAGTTAATTGGTTTTTGCATCCTCGTTGTTCTTCATAATGCAGCAAGAGGTATTTCTGAAAATGGATTATTTAAGGTAATTAATTAACATATTCTGAACTGGAGACCGTAGATAATGCAAAATCTTGCACTACAAATTGATGAGAATACACACCAACTGAACTAGGCTGGCTTAAGAACTTAAAAAACACATCCACCATTTGAAATAGTGTTGAGCATGCTACACAAGCCACCACCAACCAATTGGTTCTCAAATGACACATGAGTTTGACACAAGTACATTAATTATTGGGCACAGGTTATGATGCAGGAAAACAGAAAAAACGAGTCATTTAAAAACAAACAAATATTTAAATATATTTAATCAACACTTTTTCAAGTATATATTACTTTTTAGAATATAAAATTTATAACAATTAAACAATACATTAGAAATGATATGGCTATAATACTAGGTAGGGACTGTCCAGCGCTCCTGCTCCTGCAGCAACTCCACCTTCATTAGCTGAACTTAACTTGGATCTCAACATGTGTCCAACTTGTTTGTTTGATAGTATTGTTTTAGCATCCCTGTGAACAAAATCAACAAACAGAAAGTTTAATTACAAGTATAAGAAGAAAACGTCCATTTTTTACCTTATGATAACTGTGTGTGTGCGCGTGCGCGCGCGCATGCGCGTTTGCCCACATGCATGCACACTGAAAACTGTTATTTCATGAGTCTTGAGTTTAGTTGTGACTGGAAATTACAAATCAATAAATAATTAATATTTTTATAAATTTCAATAAAATGTGTTTTGACAAATTTATTGTCATTATGAGGACATCTGTTATGATCAAAAACACTAAATAATATTTGAAACATCTACACAAATGTTCAAAAAACTGTGTCTAGTTAATCCTCAAAACTGTGACCGAACCTCCCAAAATTCGTAATATATTATTATTTTTATTCATCTTTGCTACACAGGCTTTATAGCAAATATATCAAAGATTGCAGTATTTTATTTTAGCACAACCACAGTGACTTGATTCTATGTGTTGCTTTAGACCCTGTCACTTCTGTTAATGACATTCACTTTAAAGCAATTATAAAATGTAAACATCAAACCAACCGAGTTTTATCAGACAACCATCTCCCCCCCCCTCTCTCCCCCCCACACATACACAGTCAAGCAAATTTCAAGATCTGATGAGAAGTCAAGACTTTATGGTTTTAATATGAATTTCACAATAAATTATCAATAATAAATAAAAAATATTTGTAATAAATTATCAATAAAATATAAACTCTAATAAAGAATCAATTAATAAACAACTGCAAGCCATTAATACCATTCAAATTTCTCTGAATTTCATCTACCACAAAGTGGAACATGAAAAATCTGGAAACTTCAACCATAAAGTTAGGAAAACTATGAAGTGAATAAACGGAATTTTGACAGATATTGATTCCGAAATTATGAATTATTTATACAACATTTGAAAACTTTGTATTTAACAAACAAAATGAAAGAACTAAATCCAGACACTTATAGAATATACAATTTATATTTATTTTATATTACTCCAACTACAAATTGGAAATTCTGTCTAAGGCTTTCATGGCCAGCTTCAATCTTGTTAGATGCAAACGTTTCTGCTGTACCTTTGATGACCATCTTCAGTGCAGAAGGCTGAAACATACTGACAAAGGTCTCATAGTTAGTGACCATAGTACTGTGGTTACGGCCTTAATTGCATCTAACAACTTTATACCATGGCCTTACAGCCTGGCAAGCCAAAATTTTAACAAGCTGGAAAGTTTAACTTTTACTAAGGGCCTGCACTGAAGAATAGGTACCATTACTGGTGTTGTTACTTTGAGATTGCACACACAAAGTTCATTTTCATGGAAGTTTCTAAACAAAAATATTTAAACAATTAGTATGCATAGTTCCATATGTAATTTTCTATTACATATGTTTTCTGTTTAGATGACATGTATTATGTTAGGTATAATTGAAAGTGATCTGATAACTGAAGTGGGTCTTGATAATGAATACATTAATTAATAGTTAATTACTTTGTTGTAAAAATATCAGAGAAGAATTAAGTAACCCCTCAATAACTGTCAATATTAAAACATGGCACAAGGAAAGGTAAAATATTTTAAACATACCCAATGATAACTCCGAATATTCCAAGTTCTGAAACAAGATCTACTGGTTCTTTGACTTCCTGTCCAGGCCTGACCATGTAATTGGCTTGCAAAGGAGGAGTAATTCTGTCCATGAGAATCCATGCTGAACGCTCTTTAGAGTCTTTCATTTTCATCACGGCATCTCTAATCTCCACGCCATAAACATTGTTGCCGCCGCCCTCACGTTGTGGTTTCAGAACAAAACGTTCAGGTGTTTTCATCGCCATCTCTACAGCTGCATCACCAAATTCATCCTGAAATGTCAATCAATAAAAGTATTTATAATTAAAAAAAAAACTTTCTTGAATATATTCATGCCAATGACATCAAATGCATGTTCTTAATTAAAAAAAAAAAAATGTTGGGTTTTGCAGACAGAATGCCATGGGAAATATTGTTAAAATACTTGATATGGTACAATGTACAGTTGTGATTTGGGGCTAAGCTACTGAAATGGAAAAACTATGTGAACATGTGAGAGAAAACTGAGAGCTGGAAGAGAAGACAACTAAACCATACAGAAAAACTGAATACAACTTTCTCACTTTAAAAAGAGATTATAACCAAATTTCAATTATTAACACAAATGACTATGAAGAGTATTTCCGATAAAATAAAGTAATGCAAAACTGGTTAAACCAACACAGTAGTTAATGTACTAAAATGCTAACTAACATACTGTGTTTGCTAAGTGGGTATATTCTAATAAAAGCTGTTTTACTATTGATCCTTTAACCCAGCCTATTGATAATTTTGGTTTCTGTTGAATTGATAGTGAAACAGGTTTTTTTATCATTCATTCTTACCAAAGACATAAAAGAATCAAAACTTTACAAAACAATCTGATACCACAATAAAATGGTTTAATTAAAAAAAATTATCAATAATGAAAAGGAATATACTAATGCTAAAAAATCAGATAACAACCTGTAGGCAATGGCTACATAATACAGATGAGAGACGATTAATTTGTTTTGAAATTTCACTCCCCATCAGTATTACTTTTTCATACACATCTAATATCGTACGTCAATAGCCAGACAGCTGGCTGTAGTATCAATGAACTTTGATTTTATTTTCAAATCATTAAAAACTTAATAATAGTAGGTCTAGGACAATTTAATAATCAGTTTGCAATATTTATGTGTGTGTTTACACCTAAAGTTCCAACACCCTCTCATGGAGAGAGATGTTTCTGATGATGAATTATATAATTTGTATCCAATTAAACTTTTAATCTTATTACAGAACAGGTTCACAAATCTTCTTCTTCTTCTATAGGCTCGAAACCTCTGTGGGGTTTAGCCCACTCTATCAGATGATTCCATCTAACTCAATTCTGAATCCTGAATCCTCAATCAGAGCACCTTCAAGAACAATGACCAGCATACTGCCGACTCTCCACAGAGCCCTAAAAAAGTTGGTTATTGGAAGATGGGTTAATTATTAGTAGGGGGCGGATTTCTATGACCTAAAAATGTAGGAAATATGCATGCATTTATGACCTAAAAAACATTAAAACATGACAAATAAAATCCAAAATATGACTTTATTAATGACACGTATGTGTTACATTTTCATTTTATTTATTAAATATAGAGCTAATCCTGTCAATTATTATTTTTACTTCCTTAAGGAAATGGAAGTATGGTGATGGCAAAAAAAATCGTGTTCGAGATTATTGCAGATTCTGATTGTACTACACTCAAAACATGAAAAAAAGTTGTTTTTCAAAAAGTGTCTGTGTGTCTGTCTGTCTGTCTGTCTGTCTATGTGTCTATTTGTGTGTCTGTAATTTTTTACTTCCATGTTCCTTAAGGAAATGCAAGTATGGTGATGGCAAAAAAAAATCGTGTTCGAGATTATTGCAGATTCTGATTGTACTACACTCAAAACATGAAAAAAAGTCGTTTTTCGAAAAGTGTCTGTGTGTCTGTCTGTAGATTTTTTTTCTATGGCAAACGATAACAGCCGCTAATTCAAACAGAATCAAATAATTTTTTGCAAACAGCCCTGATTTGTAGAGTACTCGCGACCTATTGTTTTTGGTGAAGATCGGTTGAGGGAAAGGGGTAGTTTACCTGCAACTGTTTTTTTTTATCAAGGGTAATTTTGTTTGTTTGGCAAACGATAACAGCCGCAAATTCAAACAGAATCAACTAATGTTTTGCATACAGCCCTGAATTGTAGAGTTCTCAAGATCTGTTGATATTGGTAAAGATCGGTTAAGGGAAAGGGGTAGTTTACCTGCAACGTTTTATGTTTTAACAAGGGTATTTTCTATGGCAAACGATAACAGCCGCAAATTCAAACATAATCAAATAATATTTTGCATACTGCCCTGAATTGTATAGTTCTCACGACCTTTTGTTTTTGGTGAAGATCGGTTAAGGGAAAGGGGTAGTTTACCTGCAACGGTTTTTTATCAAGGGTAATTTTACTTCCATATTTTTTCTATGGTAAACGATAACAGCCGCAAATTCAAACAGAATCAAATGATGTTTTGCATACAGCCCTGTATTGTAAAGTTCTCAATACCTATTGGTGTTGGTGAAGATCGGTTAAAAGAAAGGGGTAGTTTACCTGCAACGTTTTATGTTTTAAAAGGGTATGTTCTATGGCAAACGATAAGAGCCGCAAATTCAAACAGAATCAAATACGTTTTTGCATACAGCTCTGTTTTGTTGAGTACTAAAGACCTATTGTTTTTGGTGAAGATCGGTTAAGGGAGAGGGGTAGTTTACCTGACACGTTTTTTGTTTTATCAAGGGTATTTTATATGGCAAACGATAACAGCCGCAAATTCAAACAGAATCATATAATATTTTGCATACAGCCCTGAAATGTAGAGTTCTCAAGACCTGTTGGTTTTGGTGAAGATCGGTTAAGGGAATAGGGTTGTTTACCAGCAACATTTTATGTTTTATCAAGGGTAATTTTTTTTTGACGAACGATAACTGCCGTACATTAAAACAGAATCAACTACTCTTCTGCATACCTTTTTGAATTATACAGAACTCAAGGTCTGTTGATTTTGTTGAAGATCGGTTAAGGGAAAGGGGTAGTTTACCTGCAACGTTTTATGTTTTAACTAGGGTATTTTTTCTATGACGAACGATAACTGCCGTAAATTTAAAGAGAATCAACTAATGTTTTGCATACAGCCCTGAGTTGTAGAGTTCTCAAGACCTATTGTTTTTGGTGAAGATCGGTTAATGGAATAGGGTAGTTTACCAGCAACGTTTTATGTTTTATCAAGGGTGTTTTCTATGGCAAACGATAACAGCCGCAAATTCAAACAGAATCAAATAATTTTAGATCCATGTTGGTCAAGAAACACAGAAAAAAGAAAAACAACATAGAATTACAAGAAAATAATAAAAATAAAATTAGGTATATAGCATCGGAATATGGTAACACCCTACCCAAAATTTTAAACAAAGTATTCGGTGGGATAAATATTAAAATGGCTTACCGAACTAATAATAACATTAATAAGATACTCTTACCTAAACATTCAAAATCAATTGAAGACAGGACGGGCGTTTATAAGATAATATGCAATGACTGCGACAGCTTTTACATTGGCCAAACTGGTAGACCTTTTAAAAGACGATTCAAAGAACATTTACCTAGAAAAGAATTTAGTAAAACAGTGTCAAATTACGCGCGCCATCTGATGGACAACAACCATAGTTATACTGATTTCACAACGAACTTTCAACCCCTCCACATATGCAAAAAAGGTAATTATATGAATGCTATTGAAGAATACGAAATATATAAAGCTTACAAAAATAAGAAAACAGAAGAAGTCATCCTTAACGATCAGCTGTACTTCCAGTCCAATCTATTATACGACACAGCGATAAGAATACAGAACAAGGTCCATAGTGCACGACATATAACAACATGAACACTACAGTCGACTATAGCATGTCGTGGTGCGCACCATCGATATCGTGTGTGTCTAAGATCTGGGCATTTTATATGTTTTTATGTTTGTGTTATATTTATTGTTGTGTGTTGTGCAGTGTTTTAATATTTTAACCATTGACGACCTTTAACAAGGGATATCCTGATGATGGGGCATATGCCCTGAAACGCGTCGATTGAAATATAGAGAAAAGGCCACCAGACGGACAAGAAAAAGGTAAACTATTTTACTAATTATATCAAATAATTGTTTGCATACAGGCCTAAATTGTAGAGTACCCAAGACCTGTCGTTTTTGGTGAAGATCGGTTAAGGGAAAGGGGTAGTTTACCTGCAACGGTTTTTTATCAAGGGTAATTTTTTTCTATAGTAAACGATAACAGCCGCAAATTCAAACAGAATCAAATGATGTTTTGCATACAGCCCTGTATTGTAGAGTTCTCAATACCTATTGGTGCTGCTGAAGATCGGTTAAGGGAAAGGGGTAGTTTACCAGCAACATTTTATGTTTTAACAAGGGTAATTTTTTATATGACGAACGATAACTGCCGTAAATTCAAACAGAATCAACTAAGTTTTTGCATACCTTTTTGAACTAAAGAGAACTCAAGGTCTGTTGATTTTGTTGAAGATCAGTTAAGGGAAGGGGTAGTTTATCAGCAACGTTTTATGTTTTAAAAAGGGTAATTTTTTTATGACGAACGATAACTGCCGAAAATTCAATGAGAATCAAATAATTTTTTGCACCCTTTCCTGAGTTGCAGAGAGCTCAAGGTCTATTGATTTTGGTGAAGATCGGTTAAGGGAAAGGGGTAGTTTACCTGCAACATTTTATGTTTTAACAAGAGAAATGTTTCCATGACGAACGATAACTGCCGCACATTCAAACAGAATCAAATATTTTTTTGCATGCTTCCCTGAATTGTAGAGGACGGAAGGTCTGTTGATTTTGGAGAAGATCGGTTAAGAGAAAGGGGTAGTTTACCTGAAACATTTTATGATTTAACAAGAGTAAAGTACTTAATTTGTATAAATAAAGTATCCTGATAAGAAGCTCATAGTAATCCACTGTAGAAACGTAGATGAAATATGTATAAATGAAGAAGTTAGGTGAACGGGGTGGGGGTAATTTTCTATTATTAAAAATTATAGTTGAAGGTGTAGGGGAGAATTTTTTATATGTGTACTACGTTATCGGCAACAAAGAAGTAGTTTTTTGTTAAAATTGCTTCCCGGGCTATTTAGCCGTAGTCCAATGTTTTCTGCAAAACCAGACTTTTCGGCAGTGCCATCGACTGCCATCATCGGTGAAAATCGAGTGCGAAAACGTGAGGTGGTATACGTTAGTGACCACAGTACTGTGGTTAATGCTGAAGCAATAAGTAGAAAGGCGTAGATTCTATGGAAATATTTCATTTCGAATATGATTTTAAATATAAATCTTAGAACATGGAAGTCATGTATGGTTCTCCATACCGATATTTTCTATGGCAAACGATAACAGCCGCAAATGCAAACAGAATCAAATAATTTTTTGCATACAGCCCTGATTTGTAGAGTACTTACGACCTATTGTTTTTGGTGAAGATCGGTTGAGGGAAGGGGGTAGTTTACCTGCAACGGTTTTTTTTATCAAGGGTAATTTTTTTTTTTTTTTGGCAAACGATAACAGCCGCATATTCAAACAGAATTAAATAATGTTTCGCATACAGCCCTGAATTGTAGAGTTCTAAAGACCTATTGATTTTGGTGAAGATCGGTTAAGGGAAAGGGGTAGTTTACCTGCAACGTTTTATGTTTTAACAAGGGTATTTTCTATGGCAAACGATAACAGCCTCAAATTCAAACAGAATCAAAAGATTATTTGCATACAGCCCTAAATTGTAGAGTTCTCAAGACCTATTGTTTTTGGTGACGGTTGGTTAAGGGAAAGGGGTAGTTTACCTGCAACATTTTTTTAACAAGGGTATTTTCTATGGCAAACGATAACAGCCGCAAATTCAAACAGAATCAAATAATTTTTTGCATACAGTCCTGATTTGTAGAGTACTCAAGACCTATTGTTTTTGGTGAAGATCGGTTAAGGGAAAGGGGTAGTTTACCAGCAACCTTTTACGTTTTAACAACAGTAAAGTACTTGAAAATTCATTTAAACTTTTTGAAACAATGGTAATTGTTAAAAATAAAATAATTTTGTTGCCAGGCAATACAATTATAATTTTTTCATTTTAATGTAAATTATGTATGAGTTTATATACATGTATAAAATAATATATCGTTCGTGGCAGGCAAGCATATCTCAGTTATGTAATGTTTACGTTTCCATTTTATTATTATGACTACCGCAATAAAAAGGCAGGGAACACACACACACACACACACACACACACACACACACACACACACACACACACACACACACACACACACACACACACACACACACACACACACACACACACACACACACACACACACACACACACATTCGCGTTATTTCTGGCCTCACTCATGTTTATTTTCTTACATTTGCACGCTTTTTAAATGGTAAGTGCCGAAACCCATACCAACATAACGCGTGCAAGCTGAAAAAGTGTCCAGCATGGATAGCGATTTGCTTCCTGTGGATCGCTGGGCAGTGTAACTGCACGTGTTTACAGAGGAACGATTCATAGGCAGACTTTTCATCTTTAGGGAATGAACCCTCTGCAAGATGCTGAGGGTCGATGAGTGACTTCGGAGCGCTCCATCTTTTTCGCGTGTTTGTTCTGTGAAACATACACTGTAGATTCGCAGCTTGATAGGAACGCTGCAACTAGGAACACTGTAGCAACGCTCAATAGGAAATGTTGAAAATGTTTGTCCATGGTGTACCCTCATACACACTAAACCTGCTCTGATGTTTTAATTACGGACATCATAATATTAAAACTTTGGAAACTTGAGCACTACTTAATGGAGATCAAACATTAACTTATACAAGCCATTAATTTTATGCATTTTTTATATATATTGTACAACGTTATCGGCAACAAAGAAGTAGTTTTTGTTAAAATTCCTTCCCGGGATGTTTGGCCGTAGTCCAATGTTTTCTACAAAACAGACGTTTCGGCAATGCCATCGACTTCCATCATCAGTGAAAATCGAGTGCGATAACGTGAGGTGGTATACGTTAGTGACCACAGTGCTGTGGTTAAGGCTGAAGCAGTAAGTAGAAACAAGTAGTTTCTATAGTAATATTTCATTTCAAAAATGATTTTAAATATCAGTGTGTGTGTAGATTTTTTCTATGGCAAACGATAACAGCCGCAAATTCAAACAGAATCAAATAATTTTTTGCATACAGGCCTGAATTGTAGAGGATTCAATGGCTATTGATTTTGGTGAAGATCGGTTAAGGGAAAGGGGTAGTTTACCTGCAACATTTTATGTTTTAACAAGAGTAAAGTGCTTCATTTTGATATACAAAGTAACCTGAAAAGAAGGTCATAATAGTCCACTGTAGAAAGGGAGATGAAAAGGGTAATTGAAGGGGGAGGGGGTAATTTTTTTATAAATTAAAATATTAGTTGATGATGGAGGAAGTATATTTTATAAGTTTTATATGTGTAATACGTTATTGACAACAAAGAAGTAGTTTCTATGGAAACATTTCATTTCACTTTAATTTTTCATTCTATATTTTTTCATTTTAATTTAAATCATGTGCGAGAGAAAATATATCGTTCGTGGCAGGCAAGCATATCACAATTATGTAATGTTTACGTTTCCATTTTATTATTATGATTACCGCAATAAAAAGGCAGGCAAGACACACACACACAATTCACGTTATTTCTGGCCTCACTCATGAATATTCTTACATTTGCACGCTTTTTAAATGGAAAGTGCCGAAACCCACACCAACACAACGAATGCAAGCCGAAAAAGTGTCCAGCGTGGATAACGATTTGCTTCCTGTGGATCGCTGGGCAGTGTAACTGCACGTGTTTACAGAGGAACGGCTCATAGACAGACTTTTCGTCTTTAGGGAATGAACCCTCTGCAAGATGCTCAGGGTCCATGAGTGACTTCGGAGTGCTTTGTAGGAGGGATGATTATCTGTGTAGTTCGGTTTCTTTATAAGAATAAAGTAAGCCTACCTAATTTGTATGGATAATGACTGAAAATAACATTATATTAAACGACTACCCCATAATAACAAAAATATCTATAAATAGTGAAATTAGTTTGAGGGTGGGTGATATTTTTTTTAGAAATTACCTAACCAAATTCAAGTAAATTATTTTAAACATAAATATTACAACATGGAAGTCATGTATGGTTCTCCATACCGATTTTTTTTTTTGGCAAACGATAACAGCCGCAAATTCAAACAGAATCAAATAATATTTCGCACACAGCCCTGAATTATGGAGTTCTCAAGACCTATTGTTTTTGGTGAAGATCGGTTAAGGGAAAGGGGTAGTTTACCTGCAGCGTTTTTTTATCAAGGGCATTTTCTATGGCAAACGATAACAGCCGCAAATTCAAACAGAATCAAATAATTTTTTGCATACGACACTGAATTGTAGAGGACTCAAGGGCTTTTGATTTTGGTGAAGATCGGTTAAGGGGAAGGGGTAGTTTACCTGCAACGTTTTTTATCGAGGGTAATTTTCTATGACGAACGATAACTGCTGCATATTCAAACAGAATCAAATAATTTTTGCATACGACACTGAATTGTAGAGGACTCAAGGGCTTTTGATTTTGGTGAAGATCGGTTAAGGGGAAGGGGTAGTTTACCTGCAACCTTTTACTTTTTAACAAGAGTAAAGTACTTGAAAATTCATTTAAACTTTTTCAAACAATGGTAATTGTTAAAAATAAAATAATTTTGTTGCCAGGCAATAAAATTATAATTTTTTCATTTTAATGTAAATCATGTATAAGAGAAAATAAATCGTGCGTGGCAGGCAAGTATATCTCAGTTATGTACTGTTTACGTTTCCATTTTATTATTATGATTACCGCAATAAAAAGGCAGGGAACACACACACACACACACACACACACACACACACACACACACACACACACACACACACACACACACACACACACACACACACACACACACACACACACACACACACACACACACACACACACACACACAATTCGCGTTATTTCTGGCCTCATTCATGTTTATTTTCTTACATTTGCACGCTTTTTAAATGGAAAGTGCCAAACCCATACCAACATAACGCGTGCAAGCCGAAAAAGTGTCCAGCGTAGATAGCGATTTGCTTCCTGTGGATCGCTGGGCAGTGTAACTGCACGTGTTTACAGAGGAACGATTCATAGACAGACTTTTCGTCTTTAGAGAATGAACCCTCTGCAAGATGCTGAGGGTCCATGAGTGACTTCGGAGCGCTCCTTCTTTTCCCCGTGTTTGTTCTGTGAAACATACACTGTCGATTCGCAGCTTTATTCTAAGCAACGCTCAATAGGAAATGTTGAAAATTTTTGTCCACGGTGTACCCTCATACACACTAAACCTGCTCTGATGTTTTAATTACGGACATCATAATATTAAAACTTTGGAAACTTGAGCACTACTTAATGGAGATCAATCATTAACTTATACAAGCCATTAATTTTATGCATATTTTTTATATATATGTGTACAACGTTATCGGCAACAAAGAAGTAGTTTTTGTTAAAATTCCTTCCCAGGATATTTGGCCGTAGTCCAATGTTTTCTACAAAACCAGACGTTTCGGCAATGCCATCGAATTCCATCATCAGTGAAAATCGAGTGCGATAACGTGAGGTGGTATACGTTAGTGACCACAGTACTGTGGTTAAGGCTGAAGCAGTAAGTAGAAAGAAGTAGTTTCTATGGTAATATTTCATTTCGAAAATGAATTTAAATATAATTCTTAGAATATGGAAGTCATGTATGGTTCTCCATACCGATATTTATTTATCTACTTCAAATGAGTGTCTTTAAGATAATCACACAGTGCAGCATTCACGAACTCATTTAACTGCATTCTGCAAAACAGCACCAGCCCTATAAGGGAGAGAAAAGTAATTAAATAATTTTACTTGCTCAAATCACATTCCTTGCAACTACCCCTATTAAAAATATTCATACCTGATCTCAGTCTTCATTATCAGCTGAATTGTTGCAGTTGATGACATGGATTTTCAGATTGTGAAATGAAAATCCTCTCTTGTTGTCGCTGAGAATGGTCTTTTAGCGAGAGAAACGTCTCTAACATCACACAAAGTAATGGGGGCGTACTTAAATAAACTTAGGTCAAAGGGTGAAAATTCATTTCGAAGTCTGAACCTGGTTCATTTCCGCACAAAATCTCACTTATGCCACACGGTTTCAAAAATCCAGGATTCTTCTCCAGTAAACTCACTAATTTTGCACGGACTTTGGCTGCTACTACTCCTTTTGCACGTTTTAACTCTTGTTCTGTGTATTTTACAATATTCAGAGCAACACTTAGTTCAGAACCTGAAGCTTCTAGCTGGGTGATTTTGTTCGGTTAGAAACCGAAGTTGGATTTCAAGTAAGCCAGGTCAGTTTTTATAGTGGAACACGAAAAAAGTCTTGCATTATTTTCACTGACGAAGAATCTGTAGGGTCCAAGAAGTTCAAGAAGGTCTTCTCCACGGTGTCGTAATTGTTGCAGTAATATACTGCAGCTTCAATCCAGGTACCCCAGCATGTTAGGACAGGCTGGGGAGGAAGGGGCATGAAGGAGCTGCATCTTTAAATGTTTGCAGGCGAAGTGGTGATTTCTGAAAGGCTTTCTTTCCATTTGATATTAATTTATTCACTTCCGGGTAGTTACTGCGAATTTCTTCGTCCACTATATGTAAAGCATGCACAAGGTATGTTACATGTATCATCTTCGGATATAACATCTTTAGTCCCTTGCAGTGGCGGCGCTAACGAAACGGGGCCCCCCCGCAAAACTAATTAGGGGGCTCTATAAAAACGGTTAAATTTTGTATATGTAATAGGGGAAAACACTCAAATGAGTTTCTATTTACGTGTGTTTCACAACAATGGTTTGTGAATACTTTCTCGTCTATCACAAAGCGTTTGCAATTTGCAAAGGACGTTTTACACATGTACAAACTCTTAAAATTCATTGTTGCTAAACAGACAAAGTTCTATACAAACTATAAAAAACCAAAATAAAAAAAATGATTTATTTTTACGTCAAAGATCTAAATTCAGACTACGAAACAGTACCGCACACAGAGTGTTAAAAATTTATTATTTAAAAACGAATATCAAAGTAACATTCTAGCTTTTTTCAAACATTTAAATTAGTTTGTAACTGAATTTGTAAAATTCTTGAATATACTCTATACAAGTTCTCCTTAAGTCTAATCCAAATTCAATAACACTCGAACTCAAGTAATGTACAATATTTACAGATGAGGATCAACCAAAGTTCACTGTTTTCCTAAGCCTAGTCTTCTTTTTTTAATAGCTAAGAACTATTCAACCACTTCGTTGATATTAGTTTTCTGTGTCTCTTCATGTTCAATGCTTAACAGTGCCAAGTCACTCAACCGAGTTTGGCCATGGTACTTCTTAAGTACGACTTAATTAATTTAAGTTTTGAAAAGCTTCTTTCCGCTGTAGCTGTTGTGACAGGTATGGTTAAATAAAGCTGCAAAGCTGTAGTTAAGTCTGGGAGGCAACTCATAAGGCAGCTGTTTTCTTCAACCAGTAAATTCATCATTTCTCGAATTCTTTTCTTGTGTACAGTTTCTTTGGCCATCAGCTTTGAAGGATATTACTTGGTCAGGCAGTGATGTGGAAAGGTCACCAGGATACACATTTACCAGAGCCTTACTTTTCTCCACTATTGTCTCTTGTGAGAAGTTTACTAAATTCTGAGGCGTCAGGAATGAAAACCTATCATCAATGCAACGCAATCCTTCGAATCTCATTTGTAGCTGAGCTATTACAATATCTAGTGTTGCATTGAAAACTTTTACTTCAAATGATTTCACTGGGTCGTCAATTCTGTGGTCAACTGATAATTCAACAAAAAAGCGTTTTACAACTCGTTTACGCTTATTTTTCATGTTACAAGTTATGTCCCATGACTGGGCCAACTGGAGCCCCCCATGAAGGTCGGGGCCCCCCGCGCTGCGGGGTCTGCGGGGGCCTTATCGCCGCCACTGGTCCCTTGGCTGCTTTCATCATATATAATAAAGAGAATAACGTTTTCTCTTTTTGCCCTATTTGGCCACCATATATTCAAAGAATCGCAAATAATACAGCAATACAGCAGTACTTGAATGATTTGTCCTCTCTAGCACTCCACATGTTAGGAGGAATATTTCTCGGGGTCTGTCTTCTTTCAGTGTGCCAACAATCACGTTTGCAACATACCTCCCATCAGCATCTGTTGTTTCATCAATTGAAACCCATATTTTACGGTCCCCCACACTTCTTATCTACAAAATGTAAGAAAAACCCTCCCCCTCCCTTCAATTCTGCCCGCTGGGATTACTGCTCACGGAGGCAAACAACAGATGCCTAACGGTACTTGAAACTCCGCATTCCAAAGATATTTCACACGTTATTCACCATTTCTCCGAATATAGGCCTATAGGTATTTTAAGGATATCCTGAAAAAACATTTTACTACTTTAACACACCACAATTTGTTATGGAACGAATAAATGCATTTTTGCGTGAAAAATACACAAAAAATGCCAATATAATCCATTTTCACTGTAAATATGCTGTAAAACTTCATAAATGTCTAAATATGTATATAAAAAAGTCAAAAAATATAACTTAAGTACGCATTTTAGTGCTACATATGCTACAAAACTTAAAAACTACAGAAATATGCAATTATATGCACAATAAAAGCCTAATCAATCTTCATCAGAATACGTGGAATCAAGTTTAAATCAAGCCGAAACCTGAAATAATATCAAGGAAAAAAATATGACATATCATAGAAATCCGCCCCCTAATTATTAGTGACACAACTAACCCAGTAATTGCTAGTGGGATGAAGCTGGAGGTGGAGAAGGAGATAGAATCACACACACACACACGCGCGTGCGCACGCAGTGTAAACAAATAAAATGAAACTATAAAAATTCTGAACAGTACTTACAAAGTCAAAAGAATAAAGTCCAGTAAAAACATCTCTAATTGCTTCGATCTTTTCTGGATCGTCAAGGAACTTTTCAAGTGCATTAGGTCTTGCCAGTGCTTGTTGTACCTAAACACAAAACACATTTTCCTAAACATTTATTTAAACAGTTCTGAATAATTTTTAATTAATAATTCATGTTTTTAATAATAACATTTTCTTCTTAATCCCTTGGTTTAAAGCTTGCTTTTCCTCTTTATAAAACTTTCTAGAAGACTGTTAAATACACCTTAGGTTTTCCCAAACATATTTTGATTTTATAATTAAAAATAATACCCTTATCCCAAGCTATTTCTTAAATATAAACTATCACATTTTAAATGTTTTTAATAAATTGTTTTTGAAATAATCATGTTTGACATTGTAAGTTACTCTTTTGCACTCCATAAGTGAGTAAATATTTTTAAAACTCCTGTATTTAATATTGTATTAAACTACTGATATGCCATAAAAACTGTCACATATAAATGAAATAAAAATCATTTTGGAGAAAACAATTTTGGCTTGTACAAACCAATAAATAAATCACTATACTGGTTCTAGTATTGTTTAACATACATGTGTATGTCATATTTTATTCTTTTCCATGTTTTCATCTTTTTGGATACAACTCTTATTTTTATTTTTTATTGAAATGAATACAATAATTCAACATTATAACATTTTTTATGAGTGACTAAAAACCTGTTATAAAGAGAGTAAACTGAAAATGAAAATTATAGTTAAAAAAAAAAGCAATTAGAGCCAAAACCAGTTTACTCTCATTAACATAATGCATATTCTTTTTCCTACAAGGAAAAACCATTCTTAAAATATGCTTTTTATTTTGATGTTAATTGACGAAATGTAGCATTCTGAATAAAATACAACCTAGGGTGTTTCTTCAAATGTGCTAATTGGTATGAAGCCAACTTACATATTTTTAGTGCGTAGTTATATAGTACATGTTATAGACATGTGTGTATGTGTGTGACTGTTTTGTTATAGTCACTTTACCTTTTTAGTTCCAGCCAGATGGTAGTGAATAGTGGGGCACTTGATAGCAGTTGATCTTTCCATCATGAGTCGAGCATCCCATTCTCTTTCCGTTGGATAATGACCGGGTTCATAGCCAGCACGGAAGTACACAACAGCCACAGTATCTTTCCCACTGTATATAAGACGTATACACATATAAAATTAGTATCAACAACGGAAACAATCTTTTGTAGATGACTGTTACTTAAAGGGGAAAAAATAGAATGAATATAAAGGGACAGAGAGCATAAGAATGACAGGGACTGTGAGTCGTTATGGAATGGTGCTTTGTTATATATGCATGAAGAGTATGGGGTGGTGACAAATTCAAAATTATGTTGAAAACAGAAGTAAAAATTAAATTAAGTAATTAAATATTACCTGAATAGTCCGTCTTGTGGTTCACTTGTTTATATTAAAACACAACGCGTTTCGGAACTAAAGTTCCATCCTCAGGTTATTTCCTCGTTAGAGGTCGTCACAACACAAAACACAAAGAACAACAACATTTAAAACACATATAAAACAATCATTAACGCGCGAGAATAACGGTGCGCACCGCGAGGAAGTTACAACGACACTGCCGTCTCTGGTCAACACATTCATTGTCTTATCTGTGACGTAAGTCTCAGATGTTCTGAGACTTGTAAAGCCGTATCGTATAGCGTGTTTGAGTGGAAATTCAAATGATCGTTTAATAAATGTTCAGGGTATAATTTATGTGCCTTATAAATTTTGAATTCCTCAGCGGCATCCATATAACGGCCTTTTTTACAAACATGTAAGGGTGCAAGATTTGTAGCCAGGTTTGTGTAATTATGGTTACTATCCATTAAATGTCGGCCAAAATTAGATTTTGTTTGACCTAGATATTTTTTAGGTACATTTTCTGTAAATCGTTGTAAAAACGATCTCCCCGTCTGGCCTATATAAAAGCACTTACAGTCACTACACTTAATTTTGTAGATGCCCGTTTCTTCTTCCAGTGGTCTAATAATTTTAGGGCGAAGCAATTTATATATGTTGTTGTTTGTAAGAAATGTGACCACCATTTTCAGATTCTTTAGTGTATTGGTGACGATTTGAGGAAGGATAGTGCCATAATCGTTTACTATGTATTTTAGTGTAGTTTTATTTTCTAGGCGATTTTTCTGTTTGTTGTGGTGTTTCTTAAGTAACCTGTCTATCAGTGAACTTTTGTACCCATTGCGTGTTGCTATATATTTTATAATGTTCAATTCCCTATGGAAGTCAATGGCTTCCATTGGTATTGTTACTAATCTATGGATAAAACTATTGTAAGCAGCCATTTTCTGTGAATTAGGATGGTGGGAGTCTGCATGAATGGTGATATCTGTCGTAGTAGGTTTCCTATAGATTTGATATTTGAAACCGTTATTGGTTTTTATAACCGTTAAGTCCAGAAAATTTAATCTACTATTATTTTCACTTTCGCCCGTGAATTGTATATGTTTATTTATATTATTCAAATATTGTCTCAAATTATCTATTTGTCTTGATGTACCATTGAAAACTATGAAAGTATCGTCCACATAACGAGCATAAAAAATTATTTACGTGTTAAACTTATTGACGTCAGATAATAAGTACGTGTTCTCATAATGGTTCAAATAAATATCCGATAACAATCCGGATAGGGGCGAGCCCATAGCTAGACCCTCTTCTTGGATGAAATATCTGTTATTAAACATAAAATAGTTCTGTTTCAAAATCACATGCAATAACTCTACACATTCTTTAATTTGTTGAGGACTTAATGTATTTGCGTCAACGAGCTGCTTCTCTAAAATATTAATTGTCTCTTGTACAGGTATGTTTGTGTAAAGGTTAGTAATATCAAAAGACGCAATTTTATAATTGGGTTTCAATTCAATATCTTTCAATTTGAAAACTATTAAATATTATATTTCAATATATCAAAATTGAAAGATATTGAATTGAAACCGAATTATAAAATTGCGTCTTTTGATATTACTAACCTTTACACAAACATACCTGTACAAGAGACAATTAATATTTTAGAGAAGCAGCTCGTTGACGCAAATACATTAAGTCCTCAACAAATTAAAGAATGTGTAGAGTTATTGCATGTGATTTTGAAACGGAACTATTTTATGTTTAATAACAGATATTTCATCCAAGAAGAGGGTCTAGCTATGGGCTCGCCCCTATCCGGATTGTTATCGGATATTTATTTGAACCATTATGAGAACACGTACTTATTATCTGACGTCAATAAGTTTAACACGTAAATAATTTTTTATGCTCGTTATGTGGACGATACTTTCATAGTTTTCAATGGTACATCAAGACAAATAGATAATTTGAGACAATATTTGAATAATATAAATAAACATATACAATTCACGGGCGAAACTGAAAATAATAGTAGATTAAATTTTATGGACTTAACGGTTATAAAAACCAATAACGGTTTCAAATATCAAATCTATAGGAAACCTACTACGACAGATATCACCATTCATGCAGACTCCCACCATCCTAATTCACAGAAAATGGCTGCTTACAATAGTTTTATCCATAGATTAGTAACAATACCAATGGAAGCCATTGACTTCCATAGGGAATTGAACATTATAAAATATATAGCAACACGCAATGGGTACAAAAGTTCACTGATAGACAGGTTACTTAAGAAACACCACAACAAACAGAAAAATCGCCTAGAAAATAAAACTACACTAAAATACATAGTAAACGATTATGGCACTATCCTTCCTCAAATCGTCACCAATACACTAAAGAATCTGAAAATGGTGGTCACATTTCGCACAAACAACAACATATATAAATTGCTTCGCCCTAAAATTATTAGACCACTGGAAGAAAAAACGGGCATCTACAAAATTAAGTGTAGTGACTGTAAGTGCTTTTATATAGGCCAGACGGGGAGATTGTTTTTACAACGATTTAAAGAACATGTACCTAAAAAATATCTAGGTCAAACAAAATCTAATTTTGGCCGACATTTAATGGATAGTAACCATAATTACACAAACCTGGCTACAAATCTTGCACCCTTACATGTTTGTAAAAAAGGCCGTTATATGGATGCCGCTGAGGAATTCGAAATTTATAAGGCACATAAATTATACCCTGAACATTGTGACGGTACGGATTTGTGAGCCACCCCAGTTTAATTTCATATTAATTCAAATCATCATTTTAAGCACTTTCCAAATTGCCAGACTTTCACCTGTAAGGAGCCTCCAGTACAGCAATGCAACATACACACAGTCAGTCAAAACAACTGCCAGACGCATTGCACAATCACATAGCAGCAGGCTTGTGTGTGAAACCCAGTCTGCTGTGTGTCATCAGAGAGAGTGGTAATAAGCTGCATACAGTGCAGATAAAAACTACATAGTGGCCTCGGGTGTAAGATAGGCCGCAGTTAAGAGTAGGCCTATCTTTAAAAATACTAAAACTAATACAAAAAACTGTATAACGCGCGGCCAGCCTAAGCGAGCTAAGTGTTCGAAAATTTAAATAGAACGACAAAACAACACTAAATGCTATTTAAAAGTGAACTAAAGTAATAGTGGCGCATCAACTTAATTTGAAATAAGCAATAACAGTACCGCGGTTAAACAGTGTCTTAACTAAATTATGGTGTGTTAAACAGTGCATTCACAGCAGAGGTGCAAAACAGCGGAGTTCTTCAGACGTTAAGTATTAACTGAGTTTTAAACAAGATTATTTTCCTTTTTTTTTTCCCAGAGTATAATTCAACATAAATAAATATAAATCTAAGATGTACATCAGAGATCTCGAAGTGGGGTTTAAATAGAACGATAAAATCAAAGAACGAATGTGTGTGAGTGTGTAGCTAAAGCACGTATTGGTTCATTGCAGATAATAAATAGTGGAGGTATATCGTAGTGTCATAAGCTAGTTAATTAAGAAATATTTGTGACTATATTTGATTTTACAAATTGTTGCTCCTTCTACAAGTATTTAATTTAAATGTCATGAAAGGGAGACGAAGTAGTTATTTTGAATAATAAATCGGAGGCAATTTGTTTTAGCACAAACGGTGTATTTGATCTTTGCCTATATCAAATCCAAATAATCCCTTTTTGCAGCAGTTTCGTCTGAACGACCCTTGGAGTAAAAAACCCGAAGGTAAGAGATAAATATAATTATAATTTTGTAAGTAATTCGTAGAGTTACATTTGGCCCCCGTACAGCGACGCGAATATAGGTTACAACCTATATTCGCCAGACCTAATTAAGCTGCAGAAAGGGTTATTTGAGAGGGAGGACGCTTTGGTAAATTAAATATAAAAAGGGTTAAGTCAATAGTGGATGAGATTAATATTCTTGTGTAACATTATATAAACTTGTATAAAATGGCAGCGAATAATGACGATGTCAATGAAATAACGAGTGTTGACAATTGTGACGAGTCAAACGTTATGAGTAATTTTGAGATACATTCGACTCCAAGTGCGAGTCAAGATAAAACAATACAGCTAAATATAACAGATGAAACAATAGTTACAGAGGACTCTGGGGTTCAATTAACCCCAACCTCAACAAAATGTAATAGCCAATTTGACAATGAGGTAATGAGTTTTTTGCAGAAACAATTTCAAGTAATCAATAGTCGTTTTGATGTAAGTGATGTTAAGTTCCATGAGTTAATAAATAATATTGACCAAAAATTTGATAAGCGTTTATATGATATGAAACAACAGAGTGTTAAGTTAGAAGATAATATTAATAAACGCTTAAATGAGACGAATGAATGTTTCAATACATTTAAAGAACAAGTGGTAGAACAAATTGAGAAACAAATACAAAAGGTAACTGAAAATTTTGAGTATAAAACAAATGATAATTATAATGATATGTGTAAAAACGTGGTAGTTGAGAATAAGGAGATTAATGTTGAGAGTGATGAAGATTTTGTTGAAGTAGAGTTTAGTAATGAAGTGTTGCTAGCAAATGTTTATGAAGTAGAGAGAGAGTGGAAAGAAAGAGTAGATGAATGTGTAGAGCAGAGGGTAAATTTTCCCCTTATTTGTGATGAACCAGAGTGTTCAAAAGTGTTATTTTCGGGCAAGAGACCCTTATTAGTGAAAGATTTGAGTTGTTTATTTTTGTTGAATAATTTTGTACCCTCTGCATGGAATGAGAGAGAAAGTGTAATATGGCATTATGATGAGAGAGATTTAAATGGAGAGTTGTGTGTCGACAAAGAGATACAATTATATAAACTAATGAGAGACTATAATGAGTTGAGAGAGATGTTAAAAGAGACGAAATCCTTACCTGTTAAAATAGAGAATGAAGATTATTTTGATGATACATGTTCAAACAATAATAATTTACCTTATGATGAAAAAATAACTGACTTGATAATAAATATTACTGATGGAGACTTAACCGATGTACTCGATGTTGACCTGGTATATGATTATTATGGTAAAATGAACAAACAGAAATTTTATGGTTACTATATACAAGATAACCGTATACAGAATGTAAATAAAATTGAAAATTGTTATTTGAAACCCCGATTAATTTTTGACGATGGAGGTTGAAATTCATAAATGAACATTTTAAATATGTTAATATATGGTAATGACCTAGCTGAATTTTGATACTGAAGTGTGACACAACTGAATAATTATTGTTGAAGAGTTGTAAATACATGTGTAGTGAAAGTAATTGTATGTATTATAAAATGTTGAATTGTTTGTATGAAATAACATTGTTGTTAAATGTTTCAGAGGTTACACGGAGATATTGGTGTGTGTGTGGTGTGTATTTTGTATTCATGTCAATAAGTGGATTGTAAGTATAAAGTTCATAATACTAATCAGATAGGATAAAATGTTTACAGGTGTGAAAAGAGTGTAATAATAATAATAATGGTATTGAGATAATAGTATTAAATAGAAACTGTAATTAAAAGAGAAATAATAATTGAAAGGTGAATTAAAAGTATATTTGGTTGAACGGTAAGAAATAGCCATTGATAAATATGTTATCTAAAAAATTTATAAAAAACTGAAAAGTACAGGTGTTAGTATGTGATGTAACCAGAATGTTTATACTATGTGAGTCTTGCAGACTAGTGTTTATATAAACAGGTGTGGTATGTTGAGACTAATGTCTGGAGTCACGCTTGGTGACAATAACAAAAAATGTTGTAGTCTCCTGAATCAGCATCTTGAGTAAAACCTTATTGTGATAGAAAGGAATTGAAATTAAATTTTTTTAAAGACAAAATAATAATGAGGCCATTACTGTAACTTTTGAGATTAATTGAATTAATTAAAGTAAATTAAATACAATTAAACTAATTTAGTAATAAAATTAATAGAAACGATTTTTAACAATGAACTTAACTTTATTTTCATTTAAATTCACATTGGAATTATAAAGTAAATACTAATTGATGTAAATAAGGATTTAACTTATTAAAATATTCATTTAAACTGAAAACTGAATGAAATGTTGGAGCTGAAACGGTGTTTGGGAATTAAGATGTGTATATTACTGTCCATATAGATTTTTCATATGCTATGAATTTTTTGTCCTATTCATATATATAGTAGGTAAGGATACCTTGTATAATCTATGTGTCATTTTGGTTGGGCAATATTGTATGGGGAATATTATTTAATTTAACGGAAATTTATGTGTACCACTGTAAACCTATATTGTTTTACTAATACTATATTTTTTTGGGTCTATTATATAAAATGAGCCAGTACGTTGTCAATGAACCAGTACGGCTAAGAGGAAACAAACCAGTCGTGGGATATGGAGTGATGGAAGGCCGTTTGTCAATTTTTAATTCCATGTTATAAAGTCGGGCGATACTGGGTCGGGTATCTGTTCGATTTTTCGGTGTCGGGATCTCGAACAGAGAAGTCCAGTAAGATCGGATGGGTGCTGTCGCAGTCGCCAGACTAGGGGGGTAAGAACCCATGATGTAGTAGAGTGTTTAGGGGGGTTGCGGCGCCATATCCTCACTGATCCTCTTAGGTTTAGGCAATAAGAGTTTGAACGCTTCGGCCTTCAATCTCTTATTGGGGGGGTATTGTGACGGTACGGATTTGTGAGCCACCCCAGTTTAATTTCATATTAATTCAAATAATCATTTTAAGCACTTTCCAAATTGCCAGACTTTCACCTGTAAGGAGCCTACAGTACAGCAATGCAACATACACACAGTCAGTCAAAACAACTGCCAGACGCATTGCACAATCACATAGCAGCAGGCTTGTGTGTGAAACCCAGTCTGCTGTGTGTCATCAGAGAGAGTGGTAATAAGCAGCATACAGTGCAGATAAAAACTACATAGTGGCCTCGGGTGTAAGATAGGCCGCAGTTAAGAGTAGGCCTATCTTTAAAAATACTAAAACTAATACAAAAAACTGTATAACGCGCGGCCAGCCTAAGCGAGCTAAGTGTTCGAAAATTTAAATAGAACGACAAAACAACACTAAATGCTATTTAAAAGTGAACTAAAGTAATAGTGGCGCATCAACTTAATTTGAAATAAGCAATAACAGTACCGCGGTTAAACAGTGTCTTAACTAAATTATGGTGTGTTAAACAGTGCATTCACAGCAGAGGTGCAAAACAGCGGAGTTCTTCAGACGTTAAGTATTAACTGAGTTTTAAACAAGATTATTTTCCTTTTTTTTTTCCCAGAGTATAATTCAACATAAATAAATATAAATCTAAGATGTACATCAGAGATCTCGAAGTGGGGTTTAAATAGAACGATAAAATCAAAGAACGAATGTGTGTGAGTGTGTAGCTAAAGCACGTATTGGTTCATTGCAGATAATAAATAGTGGAGGTATATCGTAGTGTCATAAGCTAGTTAATTAAGAAATATTTGTGACTATATTTGATTTTACAAATTGTTGCTCCTTCTACAAGTATTTAATTTAAATGTCATGAAAGGGAGACGAAGTAGTTATTTTGAATAATAAATCGGAGGCAATTTGTTTTAGCACAAACGGTGTATTTGATCTTTGCCTATATCAAATCCAAATAATCCCTTTTTGCAGCAGTTTCGTCTGAACGACCCTTGGAGTAAAAAACCCGAAGGTAAGAGATAAATATAATTATAATTTTGTAAGTAATTCGTAGAGTTACAACATTTATTAAACGATCATTTGAATTTCCACTCAAACGCGCTATACGATACGGCTTTACAAGTCTCAGAACGTCTGAGACTTACGTCACAGATAAGACAATGAATGTGTTGACCAGAGACGGCAGTGTCATTGTAACTTCCTTGCGGTGCGCACCGTTATTCTCGCGCGCTAATGATTGTTTTATATATGTGTTTTAAATGTTGTTGTTCTTTGTGTTTTGTGTTTTAATGTTGTGACGACCTCTAACGAGGAAAATAACCTGAGGATGGAACTTTAGTTCCGAAACGCGTTGTGTTTTAATATAAACAAGTGAACCACAAGACAATTTCAGGTAATATTTAATTACTTAATCTATTTGTGGTTTGGATACAAATATGAAGTATTTCAAAATAAAAATTAAAACTCTTGAGGATGAACAGTCATCAGTGATTAGTCACTAGAAGCTGGATCCTAAACCACTGAGTCACTGACAACAACTACCAAAGCTGTAGTCAAAATATCTGGGAAATGTAATTCTGAACTGCAGCCCACAATACAAAACGAACTGAACATATTTTGTTTTGTTATATGATACAACATCATAACAGACTTTCTGCTGTAAACCAAATAACACTTTCATGCTAGACTGTCACAAGACAATTAATACCAGAAAACCAGGCTTTTTAAGTTTTTTTTCTGAAAATTAATAATTCACTTAATCTTCGGTCAATGATAATGTTCTGAACATCAAATTTAGTTTAAAATTTTTCTGTCCTTAAAAAAACAAAAGAAAATTTATCAATGTTTATTTTCTAACAATAGTTTCCCCCCACTGTGTGATACAGTTTCAAATACATAACCTATGAACACAAACAGCAACCAATGCAGAATGATACCGACTGTTCACATCAATTATGTCAAACTAAAAACTTCTCTTAGCCAATATAGAGAACACAATTTTATAGTTAAAATTCAAAAGAATTGTACAAAATGCTCTTTGGGCATATGTTGCCACCAGTGGATTTTTTTTAATGAGATTGTGTGTACAGCCCGTGGCAGACAAGAGCATGGGACTGAAAATGTTAATCAAACAAAACTATGTGGCCCAGTTTGAGTCATACTCGCATTTTTTTTTGCAAAAAATAGTATTCCTCAATGAAAAATGTATAACATAATTAATGTGGAGTATACGTAGTAAATATTGAATTGAAACAGTCTCTTAATGTTATTACAGGCAATGAAAGGAAAAGGAGCAATCTTATCAGTATGGAAGGTTAAATCCAAAATGGTTTCTCTGTGGCAGTAGTTTGGTGTTACCCGTACCGCGGCTAGAAGCCCCAACAGACATGGGTATAATGATTACAGAAGAAAGATGATGATGCGATAAAAGCAGTAAGAATGATGGAGAGGATAAATAAAAAACATCAAATTATAAAAGGCATAGAATTAAAGAGGTTATATTTATTTCCATTCTGTTTTACCATTTGTAATGTATTCATTCAAGTTGTTCTTATTAACTGTTATTGCTTTGGAAATGCTTGTTTTACCTTTGCTACATGACTTAAAATGTTTTTTTCATGGTTTATGCATACCCTTGTATTATTCTCATTTATCATACTCATTTTTATATTCATTATTCCTTAGTTTTTGTGACATTCTCACTGCTGTTGAGTTTGTTGGTTACAACATACTACAGAGTATTATTAATAAACACTTCACTCCAAGGTGCTCACAGTTCATTACCTCTTCTATCACATTTCTGTTTATCTCTGGTTTATATAGTATATATTTTTTTTTTACTAAAATTTTATGTTTTTCATACGGTGTTACCTAATTGTTATGTGCTATATAAAATATGTTGTTTCAATTACCTTTATGGAATTATATGTGATCATAAATGATACAGGCCGCAATTTCGAAGTCATGGAGTAGAAACTTGGAACTGATTGGATGTAGGGGTCCTCACGAAAGACTAGAAGCTTAAACCTTTTTGGGACAATTGTTTGGACATTTTTGTGTGATATTTTACTTCAAACTAGAGAGCTGTATTGTGCATGTGCTGGAGAAACTCAAAGAGTATGCAATAACAAAAATTAAAATCTACCAGTCTACCAGACATGCTTTTTATATGATTTTTTTTAAGGCATTCAGTAAAAACAGCTTCAGTACAGTACAACCGTTATATTTTTGTCAGACAATCTACTATTTGGCTTTAGGGGTCTTCTATTGCTTAATGTATATAAATTTTTGTAGCTTTCTAATAAAAGTTTAAAGCTAGAGGTCTAAAATTTTCTACGTGTAATGACTGTTCTAGTTCTATGTCATTACAAGAAAAATTGAGTCGTATCGGTACGGTTATGTGATTGAAGCATCATGTGTTCACGTAAAGTGCAGTGTAACATGTGTGAATACAAAACCTGGGTGGATTATCACACAGTATCTCAATGCTAGGAGCTCAGTATCACTTATAAGCATGGGAAAAGTGAAGAGTCAATTCAATTCAATTTGAAAAAAATCCAGATTAAAAAAGAAGAGATTAAAATTCTCTGTTCCAGTGTGTGGAAAGAATTTTAAAGAAAGTCTCGAGGCTCCACAAGTTGGGAAACATATTAAATTAGTAGATGACTGACTATAATAATTGGATTCGGTCGATGGTAACTATGATGATTAAATATTATGAGAATTATCTGTAATCATCTGTATAAAGACCACACTTGAGAAGATTTGGTAAGATAAGACAGTGCTTCAGTGATGTGTTGAATGCTGAAAACAAATCAGTTTAGAAAGTGAGATAAAGTATACTTACATTAACAACTCTTTATTTGGTCCCAGTTTTCCAGTATTTGCTATTTGTGTCAGTGTGCGGCGGATGACCCTGACCGAGGGATTCAAACGTCTGATTTCAAACTCATGGAACCGCTGATCACAAATGTTGTATGTGACATTTTCAATAATGAACATAATCACTGCACTGAAACAAACATTAAAATGCACTTGTTAAAATAGGTAATGTGTCTCCAGTTTTACACTAAACAAATAACCAAGAAAAATAGTTTGGAGTATTCTTTCCAACAGTATTTGCATAAATCACTATCATTCTGACTTTCCATGGTTTCTGACTGTCATTCAATCCTTCTATCAATTTGAATGCTGTGCCATGAGTTGCTCTCTGCTCCTTCTAATGAAAACAACTATTTTTTTTTTTATTTCAATGTTGCCACTCCCATTATCTAATATAAGTCCACCACCAAATATACGACTAATATGACTATACTAACAATAAGGTTGTTGTTTTTATATCATACTACAAGGTGAATAAGAGTTGGTACACGAATTATTTCAGGCATATGTCAAAGTTAATAAGCTGGTCTAGATTCCACATTAGGAACAGATTACTGTTACACTGAAAATCAGATTGGACCAACTGAAAATTTCCTGTATTACAAATAATTAACTTCTAGATGGTTCTCAGACACCCACAAAAGCAACACCTGACTGAGACAACTATCAAGCAACTCTATGCAGCTCCTGTCTATTTTCATAGTGCTTAAACAACTCACTCTGAAAACAATCTCTCATCCCTCAGTGATTGTGGGCTAGGATTGTTATGAAGGTTTTTAAAATATATAAACACTTGGTGCGTTTCACAGTTTTTATTTAACTCTGACAGCTGTTTCGACTTCTTAAGCCATAGTCAAAGAGATGAGTGAACACTAAACAGAGGATGTAAGGGTGATGGACATCTGTTTAGGCCCATGTATTGAAACATGTGTGAGGTGTGAAGATGGAGAGGGGGATTGCAGGAGCTAAGGGAAGGTCAAGTGTCTGTACAAACTAAATATAATCTGAATGCAAAATATAAAATTAACTAAACTAAATAACAGGTTTTAATAAAGGGGATACACAGAATCCAGTTTGTTCATTTGTTAAATTTTTTTTATTTCTTTACTGATTTTTAATTTCTAGAATTTCTAACAAATCCATTTTTTTATCTTTTTGTATGTTGTGGAGTACTGTTATGTTTTTTGTATCTATGAAGTGATTGGTGTTGTAAGCAATGAGCTGCAAAACCTGTAGTGGCTATATCGGACAATGTGGCCGTCTTCTGAAACATCGAATTTCTGAACATAAGGTGATTTTAACCAATACAGCCAATACAGGTTTTTCAGATCATTGCTTACAACACAATCACATCATAGATACAAAAAACATAACACTACTCCACAACATACAAAAAGGTAAAACAATGGATTTGTTAGAAATTATAGAAATTAAAAAAGCCATTAAAAATAACAAAAATTTAACAAATGAACAAAATGAATTCTGTGTATCCCCTTTATTAAAAGCTGTTATTTTGTTTAGTTAATTTTATATTTTGCATTCAGATTATATTTAGTTTGTACAGACACTTGACCTTCCCTTAGCTCCTGCAACCCCCTCACCATCGTCACACCTCACACATGTTCTGATACATGCCCTAAACATTGTAACATGACATAAGATAGTGAAAATACACTGATGATTAATAATAAACAAAAAAGCTGAAGATAAGAAGAAAGGTCAACAAACTTATAACTCAAAGATTAATGATCAAATCACGAAATGACAAATGACTAAGAAACTGACGATGACTTGACCCAATAGATTGGATAACAAGAAAAATAAAATGTAACAAGAAGGAAGGAACAAGAAACCAAATGTAATCGAGAATATAATAACGAACATTGTAATCCCCAAATTATGACTAAAATATGTATGTAAACCAATGCACTAAAATAGTTAGGGCATAAATAAGATGTAACCATGTTAACAATAATAAGTAAGATAGTGATATCATGTATATTATATGAAAGAAGAAGAAAAATGTACCTATAAATATAAGGTAGGAAATTAAAAATAAACATACCCAAATTAATAGTGATAAACATAGTCAAAGCAAATAAAAGATACTTTGAGCCAAATAAAGGCAATAATTAATAACAAAAAGTGATCAATGTGAGTTGGAAATAAACTAATTATTCATGACCAATAATCACGCAGTGATATTAAAATAATCAGACAAACAATGTGAGTAATATTAAGTGAGTGAGATAAAAAGTGTATAAATATAAGTAAGTAGTGACATGCTATGTATGGCATATTATAAAAAGTGAAAGTGATAATAAATAAAGAAACCTTCTATGAAGGGAAAAGTGCAGTGGGTGTACAGAATAAAGTATTTAAAAGCAGACTGTAATAAAATAGCTAAACAACCTTTGATAAACTTTATGTTAGCAAGTAAGACTAAACTGATTGTGCTATTATTAATTTAAGTGATAGTAAGTAAGAATTATAAAAATAAGGTAAAAATTAAGTTATTAGAATGAATAGTAAAATAAGAAAGACAGACACTGTATTTTAGTGAAGGAATTAGTAAGCGAGGTATATTGTGTAAAGTACAGTTTAAAAGTAGTATTATAAGAGTTTTGTTATTGTTCAAAAAACCATAGAATGTAGTAACTTATAAGATAAGCAAGATAGTAGTAAAAAACAGAAAATTAGTTAGAAGTTTAATTTTCAGGCTTGAACCTGGCAAGGAATATTTTATGATAAGGGATGTGGTTAGAATCACCAATGTTTTATTATCTGTTTCTATAAAAAATTGTTTAGTGTACCAATATATAAAGTTAATGAGTTACAAAGAATGTTAAATAGTAGTATGGGAAAGTCTAGGCTCTAGGCCTAACATTTAGTGAAGGAACTTTGTAAATTTAAAAGGAAAACAATAACCCAGTATCAATCAGAGTATATCAAATGTTTAAATAGTTAAGTAAGTATACCTAGTACAAAAATGTATAAATAATATCCAGTTTTAAAATAACTACATAAGAAATACAAATAAGAAAATAAGGAAAATGTTATTAACTATTCAAAAGTAATCATGAGGGATATCAAAATAATCCTTAACAAAAAAGAAGAACAATGGTGTTCATATAATTGATGTAACTACTAATATAAGAAGGAAATCTTAATTTGAAGATATTTCATAGATTTAAACCAAAATAAAACGTTAGAATATAACAGTGTCATAAGATACTGACCAATGAGAATTAGCATAATTTAATAGGTAACCATAGCAACTGAGATTTATTACCAAAACACCATTGGAATTCTAATGAATTCATTATTGACTGACGCGGAGGGCGGATGTATGAAGCTCTCAATCCGAAATTAACTTAAAAAACTTAAATTTTTAATAAATCAAGAAGGAAGAAGTATTGTAGAAGCATTCCACACTACATCTGATGAAATGAACCAGTATTAAAAGTTTTAAACCATAGAAATCACAGAAAAAATAAGAATACTTCGAAGGAACTTAACGGACGAACTATCCTGAAGGAAGAAGGGGATCGACCTAACTCAACCTGAGGACTTCGAACGATTACAGAGACTGGTGGAAGCCGAACTTTAATTGAAGCCATTGAACGAGAATTGCGAACCATCCAAAGAAGAGAAGACGACTAGAGGATTCCTGAAGAAGAAGACGAACATCGGAGAAGCCACGTCAAGAACTCGATGAGTATAAATTAACAATTTCACTTAAAAATAAATTCCAATTATCCATAATAACGAGATAAAAAGTTTTCACTTCACTGATCACAATTTTGACTCAATAACTGAATTTAATTAATATATCACTATTAACAAAACATAATTAAGCAATAAACTTTGAGATCGAATTATAATAAATTTTAAAGAACATAACTTGCTGACAAAAATTTAACCAAACACTATTCTAATTCTCATTGCCAATAACTTACTTTGTATGTATTAGTGTATTAACCATTGTGTATCTAGTTTTAAGGAGTGTTATAAATTTGTGCATTTTTAGCCGATAATCCAACTTCTGTAGTCAAAAGGACATAAAACACCCTGAGACAAAATAATAATTGTAAACAAAACATTATTCGCCATGCTGGCGTCTTTACGTTACGAACTACTGAGCGATGCCAACTGAGCAATTTGTAAAAGCCGGTATCAACATAAACATATGTACTATTCATTAAATGTAATTGAAAGGATAATATAAAGAAGGGTTTAATAAATTTTAATGTTCTTCAACGCTGTATGTTTGATTCATATAAAATAACGTAATATAAAGAAATTCTAAATCGAAAACGCCAACATACCACAGTTAGCGAAGTCGACACTGCAAGACAGCGTGAGCCAATCAGGTGACGAGGCGGTAAGATTCGAATTGAACAACGAGAGATATGGTTAGCCCGTAAGTACTAAGAAAAGTATAATCCGTCTCGCTACATACGATTAACCTTTCACAGAGGTATTTAACAGATTAATACTCACAATTACACACTTATACTACGAATGCAACGAGTGACATAAAAACGCTCGACACACACATAAACGTCTGTCACCAAGACGATTACAAGGGTGAAAGACATTGTTTATAAAACAACACGCCATACATAAAAATACCACTCAGACGAGATTCTTTTACAAAGTGAGTGACGATCCCAACAGTGGGGCTTTTCGTTTCTATACAACGACGCAAACAAAGGGTGATATTCATAACACCCCATAAACGAAACTTTTACAACATATGTCCACCACCCTTACATCATCTGTTTAGTGTTCACTCATCTCTTTGACAATGGCTTAAGAAGTCGAAACAGCTGTCAGAGTTAAATAAAAACTGTGAAACGTACCAAGTGTTTATATATTTTTAAAAACCTTTGTATTTGTTTCACCAAGTACCCAACGAGTCATCAATTAATATCGTAGGATTATGTATTCACATAAAAAAAGAATATTACTTGGAACTCTCAAAAAAGTAACCAGATGGCATAAACAAACTGGTTAGTGGATAAACAAAAGTAATAGTGGATTGAAAGGAAACCAGCCGATCTGAACAAAAATTGTAGTTGATGACTTTAAAAACAAGTTGGTAATGTCTCATAATTAGTTGTAATATCTCTTTCTGTGAAGAGGAACTCTCAGTAGGCCTACTACACTATACGTGATGCCATGGAAGAAACACAACTAAAGTTACTGTTATTATATAAAGAAACTGCCTCCCTCTTCTTCTTCTTCGTCTTCTTCTCTTGATTTGGAGAAACTCCTGTTTATATCTAACTCTACTACTATATGCTTTTTTCCACCCAATTCTCGGAAGGCTGATTCTTCTACTGACTTTTGGACGATTCTTTCTAGTCTGTTCTGATCCATTCCGTCAATGTGGGCATTCCAGAGTTTCACCTTTCTTTTAATATGGCCCGCTTGTTATATTGCACGTGACCCTAACGTTTGTGTTTGTTACACTGCCTTGTTGAGTTTTGCATAATATTTTTCTTAACATCCTCATTTTAGCGATTTGTGTCTTTAATTTGTTAAAATACCTGATCTTGCTTTTGTGCTATATATTATTATAGGTGTCTTTATATATTCTTGTTTTAAGTTAAACATTTATTGTATCAGATTACATATCGTATCAGGTTCATGCGCACTAGTATCCTATTTGTTTGCGTTTTTTATTTTTTAATTTTGCAGTTATTTGTTTTCCTGTCAAACCATAATTAGTTAGCATTACCTCCAGAGCCAACTGTGATTACCAGCCCCACGATGTGTTGTGCAAGCCACTGAAATGTCAGTGCATAACAGAGACTTCGTTTTTAACAACCAACCATGCCTGACATGCCCAGAAGTTTTAGATAATGACATGGATTACTTACACTGTGATAGCCTATGTAATCTGAAAAAAGTATTATGATGTCTATATAGGATATAATGTTTATGTTTTAATTTTATATCCTTTAACGACTTCATGGCTACTATTATTATCCTCATTATCAGATGAAAAACAAGATCTAATTGTCTTGCTACTAATGTTCGACTACACACAGGAACAATTTACTTTATTTTGTCATTTTGAATACAGCTTTAATCAGTTAGTTTGAAAATACTTACTTCTTGTTTCCAAAAATTTTCCAGGCTTCCAACATACTACTGCAGAGACCTTCCAGAGCATTATTTTCTGCCAACTGAAATATATAAACAGTAAATGATTTACAATTTCTAAGTAATCAGAGTTTCAAATGTTGTTTTTCTTTCTTTAAAGTAAATATTCAAATTTTTGTTTAGTATAGGAGGAGGAGGGGCGGGGAGGAGGAGTAGGAGAGGAGGAAGTTAACAATTCAGTCTGATCCATTTCAGATTTATGTCTGAGGAGTTTGTTGCATAAAAATACATTTTCAATCCAAAGTCACTTGACTTCAGTACCACACAATACGAAAATGAACAGACTTCTGTGCTTTGATTCTGGACACAAAATTTGATGTACATACAGGGAAGTTTTCCAAAACTACAAAGTACAAGGAAGATTTACTTGTTTCACAGATGCTAAAACTTATTCAAAACTTTGCCAGCATATATTAGAAATTAATTAGTAGAAGTGAGAGGAGAAGTAAGTGTGAGACCTTGTGGCTCACATTTTGACAATGTATGTCATTAACTGTTTGTAGTTTGAACAAAACTGTTCTGCTTAATGGCTTAAACAAACAAGCATAAATACAGAACTAGTTCTCTGCAAGAAACAAGTACCCGAATCTGGCACCTTGTTCTGACAGATCCTGAATTGAAGAGTTTAAACGGTTACTTATTCTAAACAAATTAACTGTTTAATTTGAAAAGTCATAAAATATTTGATTTAGCGCAATGGCAATTATTTCTCTCCCCTTTAGATTTTGCAGAGCGCCAGATATGAAATACACAGCAATAATAAAATTATAACTTTGAATATAATATCAATAACAATAATAATAATAGAACAATGTACTAATTCTCGTGCCACAGACAGATGTGTTTGATAACGAATTCCGAGAATATAAAAATTTCAGAACGGCAAAGGCACTACGTACTGATTATCTAGAAGGATAACATTGGATGTGAAACTCCCGATTAATCACAGCCTCCTAACGCTACCAAGAGGGATTTTCATGATTAGGATTCACCAAGAATCCTCATGTTTTAGAAAATTATGATCGTGCCTTTTACACTTGCTTATAAACAAATGATTGGGTTCAAAATGCTTGGTCACAATGAGAAATCATAATCTTTAATCATACTGAAACAAATTATTACAACTCCTTTGTATCTCACAAGCAGCTGTATATACTTTGACAGCTACAGTATTGATTTATATTGTTTTTTCTCAATTTCATTTAGACAACATTAAAATATTGTGACTGAATGTACTTACATTTTCAAGCATTTCTGGATGACCGAGTTCTTGGAGTACAAATCTGAAAACAATACAACTACATTGTTCTTTTATATACAACATTTGAAAATTATAAATGCAGTTAAATTTAGATACCACTTATTATTAATATTATCTTCTCCTGTTCTGAATTAGATCAAACATGAGTCTGGTGGTACATTATCTATAGACTTTAAGCTGGTAGCATTTTACAGACTCTCTTCTCTTAAGTGGGGTAGCAGCTTATTCAATATAACCACCAATCAATTCAGAAAACAGCATCTATTAGGCTACTGTTAATATAAAATGAAACAATATATTAATTTGATAGATAAGATATTTTATTCTGACTAATCATTATAGTAGACTGTCAATCGACTACAACATTAATTCTCCTTACATGCTTAAAAATTTTGCAGAAGAATATATGAAATTGTGTCTTGAAATAAACAGATTGAAAAATACATTCCTGGTAGTAACAAAAACATAATATGCTGACAGCAACTAGTAAATAAAATCAAAATGGGAAAAGTACAATAAATACAAGATAACCGAACAGTCTATTCTGGAGTATACTAATTATAAAACAAAGAAAATTATAATGCATAAAAAGATACATTTGAAAGCGTATAGAGTAAAATTAAGAAAAGGCAATGAAAGAAATAATCTTGCAGAGTAACTATATTACACATACTAAGAAATGTATGGATAAAAGTACAAATAGTGTAAAAGAACGTTTATGGGGGGTATTTAAATTTGTAAATGTCCCCGTTTTATCGTCCTTCTAACAGAAACGAAAAGCCCCACTGTTGTGAGTGTCACTTTGTAACGAAAATGTTTACGTGGGTTGTAAAAATTAATAGTTAGTGTTATTTGTGTGTAGCAAGTCGAATTGTACCTGCTCTTGCCAATTACGGGTAAACCGTATCTCTCTCCGTTTGATTTGAATGTTGCCGCCTCGCCACCTGATTGGCGCATGGCTTTCTGGAGTGTCGACTTGGCTAACGTCTTGGTTTTTGGGTTCCACTTCAATAAACTCTTATTTATTATCGTAAATTATTTGAATCAAACATACAGTGTTGCAGAATGAGAATATTTATTGACACTTTAGTAGATTTCAATTACTTTGTGATACATTAAATTTATTTTTAGCACCGGCTATTACACTAGTTCAGTTGGTAGTCAGTTCCAATGCTTGTACCCAAGCCGTCTTATGGTTAACGTTAGTTTACAATTAAAATGGTTTTACTCAGGGGTGTTATTAAGTCCTTTTGGCTACAGAAATATTTGACTACGGCTAAAACACACAAATTTATAACAATCCTTAATACTAGTTACACAAAAAAATTAATATCTTAACACATTCAAGTAAGTAATTACCAATGAAACTTAGTAAAATTTTTGGTTAGGATTCGTCTATTAGAAAGGTTTGTTAATTATTTATTGTATTTTGATTTTAATAATTATTAACTGATTAAAGTTCAAATAGTGATTTTACCAATGCATTCGGTTCTAAATCGGAATAGTGATCAGTGAAGTGAAATAGTTATTTATTATTATGATAAAAAATTTGGAATTCGTTTAATGGGAATATTGTTTATACTCATCAACTTTCCGCTGAAGCTCCTGCGATGTCGTCTTCTTCTTCCGGATAGATCCTGCGATGCCGTCTTCTTCTATTCTTCAGAATTTCATTTATCCCGTCCAGACGATTTTCCTCGTAGATGTCGCCCTCGTACTCCTTCTGTGATCGTCCGTCTTCTTGAGTTGATATATAGGTCCTTATGATCTTCCTTCGGGATCCGTCGTCATCTATTCTTCGCGGCGTCTTCTTGGCTTCCTTGGATAATTACGGTTTGTGGATAAGTTTAATAAACAATAGCTTATCTAGGATTTCCTGGGCTGTTATCCTGATCTTCCTTTGGTTTGATTTAAGTTGAAATTCACTTATTTGTAATAAAATTTTGGTGTGAGAGCTACTCAATCCGCTCTCGGCGTCAGTCGATAATGAACTCCCGAAAATCTAACGGTTTTTTGGCAATAAATTTCTGGTTGCTATGGTTACCTAATAAATTATGCTAATTTTCATTGGTCATTAATTTAAGTCATTGTTATGTTTTAATGTCTTTTTTAGTCTAATTTTACCAAAATATCTTCAAATGAAGATTTCTATCTTATATTAATAGCTAGGGTTATTACATGAGTACCATTGTTCATAATTTTTCATGATGGTCATTTTGATATCCCTCATGGTCACTTTTGAATAGCTAATTATATTTTTATTATTTTTTCATATTTATATTTTACATATATTTTATTCAAAATTGGTTGTTATTCATATCTTTTGGTATTAGGAATACTCACTTAATTTGTTTAACCATTTGGTATACTCTGCTTCAATATTGGACTATTATTTGTTCTCAAATCTACTAAATTCTTATTTAACAGTTAGGCCTAGAGCCTAGATTTTGCTCTACTACTATCTAACATTTCTTAGTAACATATTACCTTTACATTTGGTAATTCTAATACAATTTTTTAAACAAAACAAGCAATAAACATCGGTGTTCCTAACTCCACCTCTTATTATAGTAATAAACATTTTTTTTTACAGGTTCAAGCCTGAAATAACTTCTAACTATCTTACTGCTCCCTTCTACTATCTGGTTCAGTTAACAATTCATTACATTACATTGGTTTCTTTAAAACAGTAACAACATCCTTATTATACTAACATCAATTTATACTTTACACAATATATACTATTCCTCCACTAGAAAAAGTGTCTATTGTTCTTGTTTGTCCTTCATTCCCATGCCTTAAATACTATCTTATCCTATAATTCTTATTATCTATAGCTTAATGTAATTACACTATAATAAGTTCTTCTTACTTACTAATACAAAGTTTGTCATTAGTCTTCCTGTTATTTTAACATAGTTCACTAATTAGAACACTTTTGAAGTTCACCAATTGCACTTTTTCCTTCCTAGAAGGTTTTTAACTTTTACACTTTCACTTGCTAAGTGTAACATGTTCTCACTACATGTTACCACTTTAATTTAAATATACTCCTTCTTTCACTCACTTAACTATTCACTGGGTTGTTTTTGATATTAGTATCATCATGGGGTTTACTGATTACAATGGTTAATTTTATTTCCCTTCACAAATGATCACTGTTTGGGTAATTAATTGTGGCCTTAATTTGCCTTAGGGTATGTTTACTAATTTTGGTTATATTCATCACTATTTATTAGGGTGTGTGGATTATTCCCTAACTTATATTTATAAACACATTCCTTTATAAATAAAATATACATGACATTATTATTTTTCATTAACATTATTACCCTAGGTAAATCTCATCTACTCTATAATGACATCAGTTCATTTGTTAAACTACAGAATAATGGTCATTATTTGGGATTTACAATGTTCATTCTTGATGTCTTGATTACATTTAGGTCTTAGCTTCTTCTTCATTGTTCCGTGGTTCCTTTGGTATTTATCCGATCTATTGTGTCAGGTCATTGTCAGTTTATCAGTCATTGGTCATTTGGGTTATTGGGTTATTGATCTCTGAGTTTATAAGTTTTTGCCTCTTATTCTTGTCTTCAGCTTTTTATTTTTATAGTTAAATATCATTGGATCTTCACTACCTTATGTCATGTTACAATAGGAATTGACACAGAGTACAGGAGAAGCAACAGAGGAAAGAAGATTTCTAAGTACCTTGTAATACTCCCTAAAAGAAGAAAAGTAAGATCTGAACACTCTTAGAAAGACAATGTTTAGATCCTTGTAGAAGAAGACTGTTCAGATAGATACTGATGAAAACTAGGAAGTAAGAATAACCGTACTGACATATTATATGGAAACTTCTGAAGAAAAAAATTGAACATCAATACTCGGACATGGAAGCAGAGGAACAAGCTGGTTTTCGGGCGGGGAGATCAACCATAGATCACTTATTTTGTTGACAGAAATCATAGAAAAGAAAACTGCTGTAAACCAAGAATGCCTATATATTGACCTTAAGAAAGCGTATGATAGTATTCCGCACACCAAACTTTGGCTGGCACTTCAACGAACAAACATCGCCTCCACTTTAATCGAAGCGGTTAAGACTTTATATAATGGATTGAAAGTGCATGTAAAAATTGGAAGTAAAGTCTCAAAAGGATTTAATGTTAGTAAGGGCCTGAAGCAGGGATGTTGTGTCTCACCGACACTTTTTAAAATATACTTGGAACAAGCCCTCAAAACCTGGAAAAAGAAATGCCACAAAATGGGGATACCTCTAATTGACAACACAGTGTACACACAGTTTCACTGACGACCAAGTCGTGGTAGCGCAGGACTACCACGACATGGAATACATGACACGAAAACTTATAGAGGAATATAAGCTATCAGGCCTTGAAGTAAACACAAAGAAAACGGAGTATATGTGCATTGGTGGGGAACAGAAGAATTTAATTTTAGAAGACGAACAAGAAATAATAAATTGCAGGAGCTATAAATATCTAGGAACAACAGTTACACAAGATGGTAAGTCTAGATAAAGCGATAAGAGAAAGAAATAACTTGGGAAGAAAATCAATAGCATTGCTGAACAACATATTGTGGGACCAACAAATATCAAAACAAAATAAACATCATATATACAATACAACTGTGAAACCAATTACATCATACGGGTGTGAAATATGGCCAATAACACAAAGAACAGAAAAGTTGTTGGAAGCTACTGAAATGGATTATTGGCGAAGAGCGGCAGGGAGGTCAAAACTGGAAAAAGTAAGAAACATCAGAATCTGGGAGATAATGGGGGTACAGTGCTCTATTGTCCGACAATATAAAAACAAAACAGCTAAGATGGTTTGGGCATGTGCAAAGAATGCCGGATAATCGACTCCCCAAGCAAATTTTGGGATGGACACCATATGGTCGTAGGCAAAGAGGAAGACCTGGGTTGAGTTGGAGACAAGGCATCAATCAGGCAATGAGAGACTGGGAATTGGAAGAAGAATCTTGGTTAGATCGAGACCAATGGAGACTAGGGATCGGAAGACGTAGGATAACGTTATGAACCGATTTATATATCATAATATAAATTGAGACTAACAGTATTAAGGAATTGGGCAGAGTATTTCATGGAATTCTAAAAGATTGTCAGTAAGTCAAAGAGTTTGGGAATCACCAGCCTATAGGAATAGAACGTTTTTTTTTTTAATTTAGAACGCTTTCATTCAATTTTCTGGAAGTTAAAAATTCAAGATTTTGGCTGACCACATAAATACCACTTGTTGCAATTCTATGTGTCACAATATGTTAGAGGATGGTCTCACGATAACTTTTGAATGCAACAGCCGATTTTCATAAAACTTAGCACGTATGTCCATATTTTTATACCACACACTCCTACTGTTTTTGATACTGACCCTTCCCCCTCCCAAAAAAATAGTGGAAATAGTGGTGTAGAACACAAAAATGTAATTTTCATACTTTTTAAGACATTAATATAGAATACAATTTTTTAGATACAAAATTTTGATATTTTAGGTATCAGACAATCTACTGTTTCTTAAATTTTCACTTTAATCAAGTCTATACTACAAAAAACCATTTACATTACAAAAAATTATAATAAGGGAACAGCTCAGTAATAAAAATTACTGGTTTAAGTGTTAAAATTAGTAATGGTAGTTACTCACTTAGCAAATTACAAGCAGTTTGAAAGCTATAATGAATTTATCTACACATGATACTATGGCTGTTATGATGTTGAATTAATGATGATACATCAGAAGTTAGAAGTTTGGTCACCAATGAAAAGGGTAATTTTACATTTCAACCTTTGTTATTATTGAATCTCCAATGTAAACTAACGGGAGCTATTAAGTTTTAACTAAAAGCCAATTTACCTTCTGTACGGTCCACTTGAATTTGGTGTCCAGTTATACATAAAAATATACAGTTACGAGTATATATAAAGTGGTTTGGAAATAAAGTGTTCTCCTGGAGTCCCTCTATTCACTATCAGTTTGTGTATCAAATGACACACAGCAGACTGATATGTGCAAGTACTGAAAGGCTACAAGAAAACATTTGACGAAAAAAATCTAAACTTATTACCAACAGCTCAAGAATCTTATATCAAGACAATATACCTATTTACACAACGCTGTCTCTGAGAGAGTTTTTAGCCACTATGTCGGAACAAACCCACCCTCTCTATCAACTGGATCCAGCTCTGTGTAACTTTCTTTACCCAAAAATAAAGGAAAAGAAAAATGTTGCAATATGACAGCAGCTTTGAAGGATGGAGTAGCCACTGCCATCAGTATACAGCTTCGCCCAAGGTGATTACTTTGAAAGCAGTCACAGTGATATTCATTAATGAGGTATATCGAATTTTTATTTCAGTGAATTCACAAGCTTTACTATCAGATCCTATATACGAATTTACTATTATGATTTACGAGATTACATATTTTGTATAAATAAGAATTACGGCTGGCATATCAAGAATGTCTGACTCAGTCCACAAGAGAACGGTACATTTTCTTAGCTGATGAATCATAATAATTTTTCCTTGTTATATTTAAGAGAATAAGATTTCCAGATCCTTACATAGAAAATAGTTATGACTATATCTAGATATGTTTAACTGCTTAGAATATTAAACAAAATTACTCTAAACAAATTTTATTCTTTTCTATCAGTTTATTGTAAATATGTATTGTAAATGAAATAATTGTAAAATATTTTGTATAAAATTTAAAAACATATCAATAAACCCAAAAGTCTGTCTGAATTTGAATCGTCTAGGTACCTGCTGCTATTTGTGAATAGCAAACTTTACTGAATTTGTCCATTGAGCTTTTGATATGCTTACAAGTATGTTTGCTAATTTTATGGACAAACTGAACCAACTAGTACTGAGATGATAATTTTGTTTTGTTTTAGGAAAATCTACATACAAAATCATCATAATTCTGAAAATCACAATATGAAAGTGCCACAAGTTTATATAAAAAAAATTGAAAACAAGTGGAGTGACAATCAATAATGTTGCAATTATGCGGGTTCTGCCGAATACAACAGTCAGCGCATTATCGAATTAAACGAAATTAAATTAATTTATCAAGATATAGAACCATTTCTGTACTTTGCCCGACGTCACGCCGCCCGCCCCACTTTCGTGCGGGCAAAATTAGTCAGTCGGCTTTCAGAAATAACCGTGAGCAGAACTACTCCTCATCTCCAGGTCAACACACAAATGTGGAGCCTCTCCACCAAGGTATTTATTGTCGGTTTGGCTTATAATGAATCAGTACCAGTATTTTACAGTGCGGCTTTATCATTTTGTAACTATATTGTGTGCATCTTATGTAAAAAAGGAAAGAACAAATAATTGTAATCTGTAACATGTCTTGAAGTAACATGCTTGTAAACAAAGCCTCTTAACAAAAGCCTTTATCAGCCAGCAAAATGCAAAAGAGAATTATGTGAAGTTTATGTCAATTTGCTGTTTTTTGTGTAGTAGCAATAGATGCGTTAGAAAAGAGCGATATGTAATTTAAAGCCTGTTTGATATTGTTAGGGAACTTAAAGATTGACTTTATAATTGTAATGCTTGTATTATGAATAGATGTTTAATGCAGTGAAAATCTAATGTGTGAACGCTATAATGCGGAACGTATTTCAATAATTATGGAATTTGCAGTAGGAACTTGGTTCCACGTTGGGGACAAGAGTTTCACGCTAGCGACAATAGATTCATCTTTGCAACGTTAATTTTAGTAACTCCTTGGAAAGAAACAGAAAACTACAAATTCCAGTGCTCCTTATGGCTTCAGCTTACCGAAGCATGCAGATTCAACAAGCTACTCGGAGAGTTCGGACCTGCAGATCATAATTCTGCTCACTAATCGATGATTTGTTTTTTTTTAATATGCGCCCTTCTCATTACTCGTATTTCAGCCATCAAGTAACTTTGGAGGATGCTATGACTAAGAACAGTTAGATGTATTGGTTAAATTTGGTAGTTGTTGTGTTGTACTGTGTTTTACTGTAATATAATTTGTTGTATTATGTTATGTATGGAACCTGAGGTTATGGAACCTAGGGGAGGTGTGTAACAATAATCAACCACCCATCCACAAATAAATGCTGTAGGTGGTCTGTTATGCTGTATTTCAAAATCACTGACAGAGCACTGACCAAATTTCTGAAATTACAGGGCTGCCACTTATCTTAGTGCAATATGTTTTAATAAACAATATTATAATAAAATAGATAATTTTAAAATCAGTAATACTTCATTGCTTAGAATATTTTGCTATTTTTGGCTAACACCAATTGGCAGTCTTGTCCTACCCAATTACTTATGTCACCATGTTCAATATGAAATTTCTTTTTTCTAATGAGCAACATATGTTCTAAAACAGAGAGTTTTATTATAAGGCAAAGATTAACGAAGTTCCAAGCAGACTTTATTGGATGGCACTTGCAAAGTATAGAAATTTTTCCTACAAAAGGTATTTAACTGCAATATTAACGTTTGGCTATATTTCCCCTTTAGTTTACATGATACCAAAATCTGGACTTTAAAACTAGGCTGATGTGATGTGTTATTGAACAGTAAAGTATTGAAGGATGCGCTGCACGCATCTACGAGGGTTATTCAGAAAGTAAGTTCCGTTTTACTTCCATGTTCCTTAAGGAAATGGAAGTATGGTGATGGCAAAAAAAATTGTGTTCGATATTATTGCAGATTCTGATTGTATTACACTCAAAACATGAAAAAACGTCATTTTTCAAAAAGTGTGTGTGTCTGTCTGTCTGTAGATTTTTTTCTATGCCAAACGATAACAGTCGCAAATTCAAACAGAATCAAATAATTTTTTCTATACAGCTCCTATTTGTAGAGTACTCAAGACCTATTGTTTTTGGTGAAGATCGGTTATGGGAAAGGGGTAGTTTACCTGCAACGTTTTTTTATCAAGGGTAATTTTTTTCTATGGCAAAAAAACAGCCGCAAACTCAAACAGAATCAAATAATGTTTTGCATACAGCCCTGTATTGTAGAGTTCTCAAGACCTATCGGTGTTGGTGAAGATCGGTGAAGGGAAAGGGGTAGTTTACCTGCAACATTTATGTTTTAACAAGGGTAATTTTTTTTTGACGAACGATAACTGCCGTACATTAAAACAGAATCAACTACTCTTCTGCATACCTTTTTGAATTTTACAGAACTCAAGGTCTGTTGATTTTGTTGAAGATCGGTTAAGGGAATAGGGTAGTTTACCTGCAACATTTTATGTTTTATCAAGGGTAATTTTTTTTATGACGAATGATAACTGCCGTACATTAAAACAGAATCAACTACTCTTCTGCATACCTTTTTGAATTATAAAGAATTCAAGGTCTGTTGATTTTGTTGAAGATCGGTTAAGGGAAAGGTGTAGCTTACCAGCAACATTTTATGTTTTAACAAGGGTAATTTTTTTATGACCAAAGATAACTGCCATAAATTCAAAGAGAATCAAATAATTCTTTGCATACGTTCCTGATTTGTAGAGAACTCAAGGCCTGTTGATTCTGGTGAAGATCGGTTAAGGGAAAGGGGTAGTTTACCTGCAACATTTTATGTTGTAACAAGAGAAATGTTTTCATGACGAACGATAACTGCCGCACATTCAAACAGAATCAAATATTTTTTTGCATGCATCCCTAAATTGTAGAGGACTGAAGGTCTATTGATTTTGGTGAAGATTGGTTAAGAGAAAGGGGTAGTTTACCTGCAACGTTTTATGTTTTAACAAGAGTAAAGTACTTAATTTTGATAAATAAAGTATCCTGATAAGAAGCTTATAATAATCCACTGTAGAAACGTAGATGAAATATCTATAAATGAAGAGGTTATGTGAATGGGCTGGGGGTAATTTTCTATTAATGAAAATTATAGTTGAAGGGGGAGGGGAGAATTTTTTATGTGTACTACGTTATCGGCAACAAAGAAGTAGTTCTTTGTTAAAATTCCTTCCCAGGCTGTTTAGCCTTAGTCCAATGGTTTCTGCAAAACCAGACTTTTGGCAGTCCAGCGACTGCCATCATCAGTGAAAACCGAGTGCGAAAACGTGAGGTGGTATATGTTAGTGACCACAGTACTGTGGTTAAGGCTGAAGCAATAAGTAGAAAGAAGTAGTTTCTATGGAAATATTTCATTTCGAATATGATTTTAAATATAAATCTTAGAACATGGAAGTCATGTATGGTTCTCCACACCGATATTTTAAATATTGCCATGGTACTGTGCCATCACGCTGTTGCACATGCGCGGCCACTTTGTTGATTCGTTGACAAGCCAACAACACTATTTGAAAAACAACTGTGCACTGAGTAAGCTTTGTTGGACGTGTTTATAATGTTGAAGAAATTTGACACGCCCACCGTGTGTGAAAGTAGGTATGCGATTCGGTTCTTGAATGCGAAAGGCATTCAAACAATTGAAATTCTCAGTCAGATTTTCGATATTTATGGAGAAGAAGCAGTGAGCGATTCAATGGTACCAAGATGGATATCACTTTTTTGTCCTATCAAGAATAAGCGATGTAGGATGCTTACCTGGGACATTGCGATGAATCATGGCACTATACACACACTGCTGCTGCTGCAACGCAACATCTCCTCACAAAGTTTGGCTGGCAACAATTTGACCATCCGCCTTACAACCCAGACTTCACACCAAGCGAATATCACCTTTTCAAGCATAAGAAATCTTTCCTTAGTGGCCAACGATGTCAAACAAGCTAAAACATGGTTCAAATCATAGGCAGGAAATTCTGTACAACGAAGGTATACAATGTCTGGTGCCTCGCTATGAAAAGTGTTTCAAAAATGTTTTATAAATATATTCTTAGTTTCCTTTTATACCCGATCGGAACTTACTTTCCGAATAGCCCTTGTATAGTCATCACAAATGTTGAGGTGCTCTTTACTGTCAGTAAAGGAGAGAAAACAGTGTTGACTGTAACTTAAAATACTTTCACCATATGATAAGAAAATAATGGTGTTTCTGTTTGAGATTAACCAAGAAGGAAAACATAAAAGGCAAGCGAAATTTATGAAGGTGGCAGATCTTTTAGCTCAGAAACTTGAAGAACTTGTGTGGATTGAGTTTGTTTTAGACTTGCTGCCAAATAAAGTATGAATGACTATGATGAACAATAACATCCTTTAAAAGATGGAGTTTTTAGGAGAAAAAGAGGAAAGGCATTGAGGATAACTACATACAACTAAGAAGGAATACTTTTCATGGGACCAAAGTGAATCCGAAGAAGAATGGGAGGAAGAGGTTCTGGAAACGAGCATACACAGGTAAAAGGGAATACATTCAAGAGTATGGCTGCTGCAGAACTGAGCAATTATTTTAAATAGTAAAAATTCCAAAGAAACCTGGAACACACGAACACTTAATGAAGAAATAGACAAACACAAAAATTGTATATAATACACCAGTAAACAGAGGCAGCACACAATGTGCAGACCTGTGCATGCAAATAAAACGCACACAATAAAAAATAAAATCAACAAAAAGATGCATATAAAAAGCCATGAACAAGTTACGTTCAGTATTTAAAAACAGTTTAAAAATCAGTTTTTCGTCCTTTACTCAACTGATTTCAATTAGTTTAATATGATACAAAAAAAAATTATACAAAACACCATCCATACCTTAGCACCACTGAATTCAATCCCTTTATTAACAATCAATCACAGGCAATGACATATTACTCTAACTTGTAACCCAACTAAACTTAAACACATTTACTACTAAAAGACATACAAGACTGTTTCACTTTCTAATAATAGCATGCTGCTATTTATAACTGTACAATGGTAATTATTTAATTTTTGACAATTTTTAATAAAAAATATTGATGTGAAGAATGACACATTAACTACTTCCATGTTCCACACTTAAAGGATTTTAAATCATCTCAACTTCATTTTCAAATTCAGAATAACTCACCTTGTCTCTTCTTTTATCAGATAGCTAATGGCCAAATTACGAGTGGCCAAAATGGTTCCTCTACCTCAGTCAATGCCTAATTAATTGTAGGCATATACTCTACATTTTGCGTGACCATAAATGAATTGTCTCAAAATAGTTGACATTTGGATTTATGGAGTTTCATCAACAGATTAATTTAACAGGGTCGATCCACTAAAATTTACCTTGTTCTTGCATGCAAACAATTATTATACTCAGGACACTTTAGACCTCTAGCTTTGAATATTTATTGGAAAGCTACACAAATTTTTATACATTAAACCATAGAATACCCCTAAATACCAAATAATAGATTATCTGAGAAAAATATAGAGGCTGTACTTTATTGAAACTGTTTATACTGAACACCTTAAAAAAAGCATATAAAAGAAGCATGTCTGGCAGACTGGTAGATTTGAATTTTTGTTATTGCATATACTGTGAGTTTCTCCAGCACATTCACAATTCAGCTTGAAATAAAACTTTAAAGAAAAATGTCCAAACAATTACTCTAAAAAGATTTAAGCTTCTACTCCTTCCTAAGCACCCCTACATCCAACTCAGTTCCAAGTTTCAACTCCATGAATTCAAAATTGTGGCCTATATCATTTGTGATCACATATAGTGTCATAAAGACATTTGAAACAACATATTTCATATAATGCATGACAATTAGGAAACACCATATGAAAAACATAATATTTTAGTAAAAAAAAAAATTATACCATATAAACTAGAGATAAACAGGAATGTGGTACACCAGGTAATGAACTGTGAGCACTTTGGGGTGAAGGTGTTTATCAGTAATAGTATGTACTTATAGTGTAAACAACAAACTCAGAAAGCAGTGAGAATGTCAAAAAATTAAGGAATAATGAATAGAAAAACGAGCATGGTAAATGAGAAAAAGACACGGATACACAATACAATACGAAAACGTTTTAAGTTATGCAGCGAAGATAAAACAAGCATTTCTGAAGCAGTAACAGGCAATAAGAACAACTTGAATAAATATATTACAAACGATAGTCAGGAGTTCCAGACTGGACACTGAAGAAATGACTATGTAAAAGGCATATTAGAATTTGAAAAGAACAGGTGTGAGGAATGGAAACACAAGTACACCACAGAGTCAACCATCCGTTAATACAAATGATTAGAGCTTTAAACCCAGTGTGAGTAGACAACTTTTGGTAGATAACCAAAGCAGCATGAGAGAAAATTAGGATTCAGCATTACTTGAAAAGATTATAAATGATGAAGGAAAGCAAGCAGATGCCTATATAAAGTAGAAAGACAAAAAATTATAGGAATACCTAAAAATGTTAATGTGATTTGAAACACAATTTTTAGTAAAGAATTTGTTACTTTATCAGACAATCACTTCCTGTAAGGTTCATCTGAGTTGAGTTTTTGGCAGTTACCACTCACAAAAATATTTTTTAACAGGAAGATAAAATGATACCTTTTTATCTAACTGATACCAAGATTTTTAAAAAGTCTATACGATTTAAAAAAAAAAAAGTTTTTCTCAGAATTTTACTCAATTTGGTCAAGATTTCAGCTTTTAACAAAATTTGAGGTTTACTGTTAAAAAAATCCACATATACAACAAACAAAATACCATTTTATCATTTTATGTTGTGTTTTGAAGGGTGTAAAAAACAAAACCTGAGCATGATTCTTCTGGAACATGGAAGTAAAAAAAATCTTCTGAAAATAACCAGTATTTAGTTCTGAATGAGAACACACTCATACACAACATAATGTACGTCATGTAGCATGTTAGAGACCACCAATGCTATGAATTCCCAAAACAAAACACCAGACAATTTGTTTAAATACATACAACATTAATACACCAATATACACTATATTACAACTGTTACATCATTATTACCGCTGATTTACAGAAATATCAATTTGCTATTGAAAGTTTACAATTTTAAACTCATTACATAAGCAGTAAAAAAATAATCACTTGCACGTGCAACAGACTTCTTAGTTTCATTCTGAAAACTATATTTAGAAGTTATTATTTTTTTTTTTCTTTCAGTGAAAAAGTAAATGAAGCTATGAATGTAGGATACAAACCAGTTATTGTGAAACATTCTGACTACTGGATAAACAAATAACTATGAGAACAGGCTGTCAATTAAAGTATGATTTTATGAGACCCAAAAATAACATTTTTATGAAATAATTCCCGAACTGTTATATAATATACGATATTTTGGTGACATTATCAGCAAAAATTGGGAAATATTTAACCAGCACAGATAAAAAATCTGGGCAACTCAAATGATATTTTAAGGTGAGTCAAAGGATGCTCACAAAAAGATTGAATAAGAAATGAAGATGTTGGTAGAGACACAATTATGTACAATATCAATGACAGTACAAGGGCTGTACTGAAAGTAATGCAAAAAGGTGTCCTTAACTTTTTGTTAACTGACATAAGTCATTCACACTGTGCATACTGATAGTCTTTCTCTGCCAAAAGGTACTACACAATACTACTCAACGTAGTCCCCATTACAAAAGATGCATTCTTGCAATCATTGAACCCAATTCTGGAACCCACCTTATCTATGACATTAAGTCGATTTCCCTAACATTTGATCTTCATTGGCCCAAACAGATGGAAGTCATAGGGCACCAGATCCAAGCTGTATGGTGGATGAGGCACTACTGACCAGCCCAATTTCAATATCATCAGAGCTGCTGCCAAACTTACATATTGTAACGCATTGTCATGGTGAATTTGCATGGCGGCTATAAGATTTTTGTCTAGTCTCTTGTCCTTCTTTAAGCTTCTTAAGCATTTCAATATATTGCTGGTTGCTCACAGTAGCCTATGCCTTGCTCAGAAAATCAAGAAGAAAGACGACCTGACCATCACAAAAAAAATGTTGTTTTCCGATGGCTCCCCTTGGTACATTTAACTCATTTGGTAGCGGGATTTCCAGTACAGACCACTGTAAATTCTGAGTTCTTGCACTTCCCGGTTCAGCTTTATACACTCTAATAGATGGGAATCAGCCTAACACTATTACTCATTTAGCACTACACAGGTGGCACGTGTAGCTTTGCCATCACAAAAAAAAAGTCACCATGACTTTCTGTACTGACAGCTGGTTTTTAACTTTTCAGGCCTTGGAGAAGTGGTGTGATGCCATTCCAATGACAGATTTTTCATTTATGGATCTTAAAGATGTGACCATGTTTCATTCCTAGTACCACATTTGAAAAACTGTGTCTTCAATGACTTCAAATGTGTCAAGTGGTAGAGGTGACTTCACCCTTCTCGCCTTTAAACCAGATATCAACTGCTAATGTACTCACCTTGCACACACTTTATGATATCATACACGTAAGTTTTAATTATCTTTTGTATGGCATCGTGACCACAGACAATTTGTGCAGCAAGCTTCTAAATCATCACTTGTCTTTCCATGCGAAAAATGCATCCAGTCTATGAAAAGATTTGCATCAGTGTATACAGTTAATGGACTCCCACTTTGCAGTTTATCTTCAAACTTTTTTCCCAGCTTTACTTAATGGTCTAGATAACTGTTTTATCTCTACAAACGTTCTGTATACTTCTGTGTGTCTCAGCTATATTTATACTCTTATTTCATCAAGAACTCAATGATTATGCTTGGAGTCTATTATTCACTTATAATGAAAAACATTTTCAAGAATACACATGCAGAGGAAGATTTTCTCTGTCATAATGCAAAATGTGAATGACTCATGATTTATCTAAATGATTTGAATAAAAACAGTTACATTTATTTCAGTACAGCCCTCATGAAATAACTGGAATTAGAATACAAAAGAGACAGAGGAAACAAGACTACCCTTAAATGGGGGGAAGTTACAAGAGATGTAGGCATATAAAGAAGGCACTGGCATTCAGGAGGACTGAACAGGCAACCTGCCAGATCTCTCAAGTGGAGAGGAAGAAGAAAAGTAAACAATGATAATAAACAGACTAGTTACGATAAAGAAGTCTTAAAACTTTGTTATAAGAGGTCACTGAATCAAGTTACTCAGTAGATGTATGTCCAGCAGATCTGCACGTAGTGGGGATTGGAAAGTTTCATATGATGTGATGGACTGATGTGAAAAAGGCCTAGCCATATAAGCAGTTTCACCCCCCCCCCCCCAAGTAGCTAATCTTTTGTTAAAAAGAACAAGTGAATTCATCTTATGCTAGATGGGAGAAGAGGAAAAATATGATGAAACTTGATCTGGTTAATACATTACTGCTGTGGGGAAAGAAGGTTAATAAATTACTGTAGGACTGATACAAACTGATACTTGTACACTCACCAAGTTCTGATTTTTGGTGAGTGTACAATTATTTTTTGAAGTACAAAATTACCATAAGATAAGAAAAGTGAATTTAAAGAAGTAAGAAAACACAAAGTACACAGAACTCATAAAATATAACTGTAAAATACTGAAATAAAACTTTAACAGTTTTGCTGAAATTAAAGAGGTGAGCTGTGATAAAAAAAAAAACAAAGCTCCAGAAGAAAAGGGCATCCAAAATATGTACTGAAGGCGAGGCTTGTGAAGTATCTATCTGAATATAGTTTTATATACACAGTTTTTTAGAAACTGTATATAGTTTTTTCAAGAATTGATAGAAGAGACTTATACATATAGAAGAGACTTATAAATAGTGAGGATAGAGAATTTGCACTGACATTTTAACACAAATTATTTAGTATCTACTAAATTTTTAAGTACTATTAATCTCTGTCACTCGTATTGATTTCAGAAAGTTTTTTAAAATATTTATGGAGTAGTGAAAGACAGCATGTTATATACAATATTATTGGATGCACAGTTAAGAGAAAATTCTGAAATAAACATGATTAAAATTTTACAAATTTTTGGCAGTAGCAGCTTACTTTATGGATATCAAGTGTGAATAACACTTTCATGAAAGGCTGAAGAAATATTAAAGTAAAATAGTACAGTTGATAAAGAAAATTTCGAAATGAAGACTGAAGTGAGATTAACAAATTTTTGCAAAAACCTAAAAAATAAAAGTGCAAACAAATGAAAATAATGTCTAATAGAATAGAAAACAAAATTCCAACACAAAAGAGAGAAATACAACTAAGTGTAGATGAGGTCTGATCTCGGAATGACGACAGGAAAGCTCAATAAAAATAAAGACATGTTCTGAAGTCAGCTATAGAAGGTTAATGTGTAAAACCTATTGAGAAAAGAAGACTTCTAATACTCAATTGTATTTTTTCCAATACAGGACACAGAATATGTAAAAAATGGAAATAAATTCTTTTAAGTTCAAACAGGGCTTCAAGCTTACTCCTAAAAAATCCTTTTAACTAATTCCTCAGGAGCTGAAGGAAACAGGAGAAGTGAATTATGGAATTGTGAACTATAACGATATGATTTCTGTACATAATACATATGAGCAGATCTCTTATTGAAAGTCAGTTTTTTGTAATAAATAAATCTACCAGAAGGTCAAGGGAAATGGTTATTTGATTTTAGAGACGACTATCAATAATATATGAGATTCAGTGACAATGATAACATATAACAGTTTATTGAGCAGGACATTTAGTTCAGTATTATAACATCGATAAAATACAGATCTGAATGTTCTTTCTTGGTGTGACAGAATATTTTTATATACAATTTTTCCAGAAAACATATAATTGCAAACACAAAGAAATCTGAAAGTGGGATCAGAATTAATACAACGAATTCATGCAACAGTATAACTTACATCCACAATGCCATTAGTCTTCGTAAATTGAAAGAAAATTAATTTTTACATAATAATTGTCTTACAAAATTACAATTTATTTTTGATCTCCTTAGAATGTTATTGACCACAAGTTTTTAGAAATGTCTACCAAAAGTCTTTTAAACAAAATAGCATTAGTATTAATTAGTTTTAATAGAAAACAGTATTCTGTGAAGTGAGCATAAAAGTAAGGGTCACACAAATATAATACAAAAAATATAGTTTTTTCCAATTCCAGAGAAAATTTATTTCATAAAGGTGGGTTCTTCAATTCAGGATTTTTAAAACAATGCTATTCATTTCACAAAATATAGTTATTCTCAACTTTTCTCCAGTAAGTGAAAACAAAAAAATGTAAGCAACCATATAAAATTCAAAACTTCAGTAAACAGTTCTTTCAGAATATCAAAATGAAAAACTAATTTGGATAATGAAGTGAGTTAAAAAGTTTCTCAATCTAAAGATATAAAAACTATCTACTGCCAACTATATACAGAAAAATATTAAGTTTTGTGGGAGACATGACTTGACAAGCTGGTGCTGAAAAACTAACCATCAGCCTAGGAAAGTTGTATGGGAAAAGTAGTATGGATCATCTATTTCTGTAGTCTCTTTTTGTGTTCGAGTGAAAATTCTTTGAAATGTTTTGAGAACTTTCAGTATTAGAACCTGAAATAACTGTTATGCCAATAATGAACATTATACTTTACATCATTCATCAAATTTACACCATTTATTCTGTTACTGGAAAAACTGCCTCACCTCTACGAATATGTAGTCTTGTCTTAAGCTATGCCCTTCCCAGATTTAAGGGTAATCTAACTAGAGGTTTTACAATGTTATGAAAATTTAAACTGGATAAATTTTATTCAGACTAGACCTTTAACAAATATATTTTATCACAGTTAATTCTAATTTTCATAATATTGTTCTGAATCGCAATACCCAAAATACAATTTTATTAAAACAGAAACTAAAGTATGTTATGTTAAAGAATATAACCCCCCCCCACACACACACACACACAAAATTGTCACTTATTAAAAAAAAAATATATTTTTGACTGAGTTTACAAAAATGCTTGTGGATGTAAGCTAACATTAATTCCTTTATGTCAATTTTATTTTGTGACTGACTGATTACTTTACAGCCATGAAAAAACTCCAGTTTAATCAAATTAGTTTAATTTTACCTCTGCATCGTTACTATATGAGTTCCAATCCCACCGAAACTAGATGCAATTGTGTTTGCTTCAACCTGTTTGATTCTGTTCCCATCGTGTATATGTTGAATGTAGTCGGACCGAATAAGACCAAGCATTGCGCACTGCAACACACCACTTAATATTTCCAATATCTAATACTTTATGTTATTTTTGTCTAATTATTTTAAATCTTTATATGCTAAACAAATTCTGTATCCTCGGTGTAATACCTGTGAAATTAGTAACTATAAAATTTCACTAGACAATTACCTGCTTACGCTGTCGACAGTATGCACGAAAAGTTCACTCATGCATACCAATGAAGTTGGAAAAACAGCAAGTCAAATATTTTATTAGTTAAAGTTAGTACAACAGCAAAAAAAAAGTAACAAGCTTTCTCTAATCAAAAACAACAAAGATTTTTAAAAAATATGCTCACTGTGGACTAATAAAGTTGGAAATACCTAATTCAGCTTGTGCACATCGAAAGCTTAAACACAGATACATATAAAACTGTTATGCATCTACATGTGAATATTATGAGGGTAGTTCAAAAGTCCTTGGCATGAGACAGAGATAGCACTACGTGTATCAAATGGCCACGTTTACTCGTAAAATTGATTGGTAGGTGGCATACCACAACATTAAAAATAAACTCAATTTACTAGTATGATTGTTGTCATCAAATAAAATAAACAAGTCTGGAGTGTTTGGAAAATAAAATCAAATGAATGTCATGTAGTGATACGATACTTCATTATAAAAGAATTAAACACACGAAAATAAAAAACAAGTGGTAATCATTGGTAGTAAATCATTTTTAGTAGTGAAGAAATGGGCTGCTGAATTAAAATGCAGTCGGCCATTCATCCAATTGTGGCAATGAATGTTTGGATCACCCAGAGACTGCTACAAGTGAAAAAATCCATATTGAAAAATATATCCACATGCTGCAAATTGAAAAAATCCATAATATCATGTTAAATGATCGACACCGGAAAATGCGTGAGCTTGCTGAGATTCAAATTCAAATCCTCATTCAACAGAGCATGTTCACAACATATTACATAAATATATTTACATCTGAAAAAGTTTTCAGCAGAATATTGGTGCTGTGTTTGCAAATAATGGATCAAAACACATTTGAATGAATGTTTCTTAAGAGTGCTTGAACGTATTTAAATGCAATCCAACTGAGTTTCTGTAGCAACTAATTACACACATTCACCACTGTGGGCCAGAGACAAAACATCAGTACAAACAACAGACGGAAGCAATCAGAAAAGCTCCAAAAGAGGTGAAAACTGTGTCATCAGCCAGGAAAGTGATGACTATTAGGGGGATCCGCAGGGTAAGGTGCTTATAAGAGAATTTACAAAAATACAAAACCATCAGTGGAGAGTACTATGCAGTATTGCTGCCACAACTGAATGAGGATATTAAGGCAAAATGTCTACATTTAGCAAAAAGAAAAGTACTTTTCCATCAAGACAAAGCACGTACTCACACTTTGTCAATTGTAGTCAAAAGCCATCATGAATTGCACAACACATTACTACCATACAGACCATACTCGCCAAATTCAGCCCCCAGTGACTTTTTCCTGTTCCTGGATCTGAAGAAATGGCTCAATGGAAATAGACTCCAAAATCTGATGTCCGAGTTGAGGCAAATACATATGTAATTATCTGATCTCAACAATCAACTAACAAAAACCGCTGTTTTAAATATGGCTCACCATCTGATGATCGGACATACAATCAGTGGTGTCACCCTAAAAATTTAACAACCGGTTCTGTAGACCGAGTTGGTTGTGAACTGTATTATAGGGAAGGGAAAGAAAAATGTAATATGAAATACACAGAAAAAAAATATGATATATTCTTACTTAAGCTACATCAAATTTGTTTTATATTCTGAAACAAAAAACAATTTCTAATCTTCAGTTTATAGCCAAAATGTCTGTAGGTTGATGTTACAGAAGGCTCCAAATGGTACTTTGGTTTTTCGAAAAATCTTGCTTCACTTTCAATCTCACTCTCGTATCGGTTGCCGTGTGGTGCCCCTGTCGTAGCCACAATTTCACAAACGGGGTTGGATCCCAGTCTTATATAGGTTTCCCAATAAGCTTTATGGTCATCAAGTGGGAGATGTTGCTGACAAGAAGAGCATTCCTCTGATCAGTAGCTATTATATTCATCAAACTGAAAGCGCGCTCTGCTTCTGCTGAGCTTACAGCAATCACCTTCATGATTTTCTTAGCTTGTAATATGCTTCCAGGTTGTGTTTTGTTAGGCATATCTCTGTCATCAATTAGGTCTCTAAAATCATTTACCGGAATGTCAAACTTTATAAGATTGCTTAATTTATAAAGCTTTTTTTCTCCGTCATACCAGGGAGAAAGTGTGACTTCACTTGGCCAGGTGGTAGAGTCCAATAGGGTAAATAGAGACAACATATTTTTATATGTCTCATTTTCTTCACTCCCTAATCTGTTTGTCATGTTATCTATGACACTTTGTATCAGTTGATTTCTTGGTAATTTTACAATTTTGTTATTTCTACTGAATGGAATATGTTTATGGGTATCTGATTTTATCGTTGTAGGTACAAGACTTTCATATTTTCCTTTGCTGTCTTTTAATATACTTAATGCTCTTATGCACCTCTTGATCAGTCGATCTGCTTTCACTACAGTTACATCCTGGCTTTGCAATGCAAGAGATAAGAGGGACAGTTCTTCTAGTAGATCAGTCATTAGAGCACGGTCCTCTATGAAATTCAAATTTTCCATTCGCAGTTTCAAACCTGTCTGATTTGATTGAGAAAAATGGTTATATAGGGCTGGATAGTCCTTCCATACAGCTTTTGTTGCTCTTACACTGCACGCTACCCACCTAGGGCCTAAAACACAACCAATTTTTATGATTTCTAATTCCAAAGCATTGGCTATATTGTTTAACTCCATTTGATTTTTGTTTGATGTGTGGTAGAAGCAATAGATCTTCTCAAGAAATGCTTTGAAATGATTGACTTGTGAAATAGATTTGATAGCATCATCAAGAGCCAGTTGTACTCGGTGGCTTAAACAATGCCAAATTATTATACCAGGGTAATAATAATCTAACTGAAACTCCTGACTTACAACCTAACATAGTACTGGCACCATCAGAGCAAAATCCAATCAAATTTTTCTTTAGATAGGGATCATTAAAGCCATAACTTTCTAATGTAAGAAGTAAAATATGAGAAATCGTCTCTGCATTTGTAGAGTCCAGTTCTTTTAAACCAACAAATACGTTTATTGGCTCATCTGAGCCTAAAATATCCCATCTCAATATAACGACCAATGCACTTTTTTTTGATACTGTGCTGGCTTCATCAATTACAATTTTGGAATTTTGTTCAATAATTTTAGAAAAAATCTGATTCCTTAACTCAATAGATATATGTTGGGCAATGGCCATTGCACTTTGCCTTGAGTGTAAAGAAACTCCAAGGTCTACGCCATTTTTTTCTTGTAATTCTATTTCTGCCTCAATATCTTGCATGGGTCTGTTACGTTTTACTAGACTGTACACTGTAGTAAATACATGACTGGTGGAAAGTAATTGCTTTTCATGGAATTTATCAACAGATGCAACAATTTTGTTTTGTTTAGACTCTTCAATTATTTGAATTGCTTTACTGTGCGATTCAGAACATGCATGCTCATTAAGTTTTTTGCGGATAGATGCCTGTTGTATTTCCTTTGTTGATCCATTTGGGACGATTTTTGAATTTTTCCATTCAGTTGAAATGTGAATGTGTTTAGCACTTTCAAGATTTAAAGAATTTATTTGGGAACATACTTTGCATCCTACACTGTTTTTTTCAGTAATATTAAGCCATGAGTACTTACTCATAAAATATTCATGCTGCTTTTCTGACCATATCAGCAAATTAGAAACAGCCCCGTCATCAGATGGTAGCGATAGCGAAGTCTCTGAATCTTCAGTGCTGTCATCACAAACACAAACAAGTTTAGGCTGTTTTTGACTGGAACAAACAGGCCTACTGAAAAAACTAATCAGGTTTGACTGTCGTTTCATAATAAAATGTTTACTGAATGTTTTAAAAGACTCAAGTTATAAACAAACACAGAATTCAAAACTACACTAATCAGTACAGTACACGGTGTACACCACAAAAAAAAAAAAAAAATTCAAACACAACCTAAAAACTTCCAAACATGGCGTGAAGGTCACTGGCACTGGCGCGTAACGGCAAGTGTCTCGAAAGTTGCGAAGATCGATATTGTCGCAGAACAACGGAACACCACAACATCGAAACTGCTCAGCGCCGAAATCATATGTTGTCGAAATCGTCGGCCATTTTCTGTGATTCAGCGATTCACTACTAAAACTCTAATTACAGTTCGTAACAAGTAACAACCAGTTCGGCCGAACTATCCTAAATTTAACAACCGGTTCGGCCGAACTGGTGCGAACCGGCTGGATGACACCACTGCATACAATCAACCATAGCCATTTGATACTCCTAACCTTATCTCCTTGTCAGGTCAAGAACTTTTTGAACTACCTTCATATATGATATTTTACTTTGTGAAAATCTTACACTCTATTGATTCTGATGTTTTATTAAAAACATTTATACTGCAACACCTGAATAAGGTGTAGTATAAATGTTAGTAGTAGTAATAAATGTTAGTAAATGTATAGTAGTAGTAAGGCGTTACTGGTATTTTAGTTATTGGTTGATGCTTCTGAACTTTTAGTTTACTGTTACATTAGAACAAGTCAGGTCAGTTCCACTTGATTGTTATGATCTTATGACATTAAATTTTTCTGCTGATCTGATAATCGCTTTGTTTTTGATGAGATCTTTCATGTCCTATTCGAATTTTGTTTTCTGGTTTTTAGATAATGAAAGGCTTCACCGGGACAAAGCAGTTAGCAGTTTGGCAAGAAAAACTGACAATGTCAAGACAGAGATTACTAACAATAAATGTTTGAATGTTATAATCTGATAAGAAAGTTTAATGGCACTAATCAGCAACCATAACATGTATATACTACAAAATGAAACAGTATTATAGTGGTATAAATCCGGAATTATTTAACTTACCTAGTTGACTAGGGAATACCCAGTTGTTATTTAAATTAGGACGTGTTTGTTACACGTGTTTTTAATTTTTTTAAATTTTAACTCGTGGAGAAATGGTACGTTATATATGTAGGTTTGTTTTTTATACGTTATGTATGTAGGTTTGTCTCAACAAAAGTGTCTACTATCAGAACTGTAAAGTTAAATTAAAGATAGCTCCAGATAAAGGTAGCTGTAACAATCCTCTTACTGATAATAACGTATATCACATACATATATTATCAAATTGCAACTTCACAGCTTCTTGCAACTCTACCAAAATCATAAAAAAACCAAAACAGTTTCTACTGCAAGTCTCACATTATTTAGTTTAACCATGTTTCACAGAACTGTTATCTGCATGATCAAAGATTATAAGTATTTATACTTACAGAAGAGACTATTTTTGTGATAATTTTATACAAATTAACTTGTTCAACCTTCTGTGTTTGAAAAACAAATTTTTCTGTACAAAAGATTTTTTATTTAAAATACAACAAACCATATACATACATAAAGCACATCAATTTTTATAAACAATAATGGATTGTTATTACTTGCCCACAGCTATCACATTGATTGCACTTATTGTAACTCCAGCAGTAATTCCGATTTTCTCTGCCAGTTATATGCATGAATAACAGGTTGAAAATGAAACCAATCAAAGCAACCAACTTAATGAGTAATCAAATTAGTAATTAATTGATAATGAAAGCTTAATGATCAATTAGTTTTGATTACTGCATACTGAAGTACCCATTTAGAATTTGGACAGATACAAGTAAAATGCTACCCAGCATGTACAACTGTCATTATATACTGACAGTAAATTGACAGTGAATACATTCATTCATATAACAAAAATATTTACATTTATGTACTATTGTTAACTTTTTATGTATACAAATTATACTATTATTATCCGTTTGTTATAAGAAATGAGATACTCTTGATGTGATATTCCTCTTCACAGTCTGTAATAATGTGCACCATTTTGTGGTGAAAATATTACTTTACTTATGTAATTATATTAAATTATTACTTATGTAAAATATTATTACTTATTATTAATATTACTTATGTAAAAAAACAACCGGTTCCCATAATATTAAAGAATGGTCAGATACTTTTCAGTAAGACCTCTTATTCACAATGTGAAGAGTGTAATGAGGAGGGTTGTTAGATTTTGGGGGGTTGTGTGGGGCCTGTAGCTAGGTTTGAACCTAGGCTCTGTGGCTACTATGGGTGACTCTAAGTATGGTATACATTTAAAATGAATGGCATTGGATATATCACCTCATACAACATTGTACATCATTTTTATAGGCCTTACTTTTAAATTTCATTCAAAGTTATTTTTTACCACTATGCTAATATTGCACAACAAATTACAAAACAGACTTTCTTGATTTATGACTTGTTCTAATTAAACAGTCTTGAATGTTATACCCCCCTCCACACACAAATTGGTATTGGATCCTAGAAAATATATATTTAATAACTTGATGGTTATGTATAGGTTGACCATTTCTTGTAAGTTATGGTAAACTATCTATATAGGTTGTTATTTATAGTTTCTACCATGTATTTTTTTATAATTTTTTTCTATAACTAGGAAAGGGAATTATCTTTTTACAAAAGATTATCTAAGCATGAGCAGGTTTTAAAACCTGTGTGCATGTGTCTCAAACAAATGTGCATTACACTGTTAAATTGTGACTCATGAGTTTTTATTAATGAAATTGCTTCTGCACAGTGAATGTCACGATACCTACATTTCATACTTGCAAAAGAAAACAATTATTTTAATGATTTATTAGAATGTGTGTGTGTTCACACGCGTGCACATTTATGATGTGTGAAGAAACGTTTTTAGTGTTTGCATAGAAGAATAAGCAGACAAGACTGTACATACATATAGCAAGCAAAATCTACAATTGATAACTTTTACCTTATGGATTAATTAAACAATTATTTACACTGATCACTGTTTTCAGCAACAGCAGGATCATGAAGTAATAACTAACAACTGTGATGTATTATGAACGTATCAGGTCAGTCAACACTACTTAGTGCAAGAAAACAATACTGTTTCACTATCATTTAAGGACTCCGACCTGAAGAGATGGTTTACTGAAGAACACGCACTTTGCCTGTTCACTCTCACCTGTCTAAACAGTCTTCTTATTCAGAGAGGGACTGCCTGGTCCTGGTTTCACAAGATACAAGGGCCAAATTGGCAGCAAGATATGTTGGCTACTATGGAGGAAGAAGGGCTTTAAGTTTTCAATAGAAATGCACAGAGCTTGTGTCTTGTCAATATGGTTACAGTGAATAAGGAGAAAGACCTAAAATAGTCAAGGCAAAATCAGCTCTTCAAAAGAATCTCAAAATCAAAGTGCTTGGTCCTCCTCATTGAAAACCGTGTGATAAACTGAAATTTCCATCCATATAAAAAAGAAAAAATAAGGGGTTAATATTTCAAAAATTGACCACCACTAGATCTTTAGAAGTCACAATTTCTTTATAATTTGAAAGGTTAACAGTTTGCATTCTTAACAGTTTGTTTTACAATTTAAAATCCATAATCTATAGTAGAACGCTGATTAACTGGTAGTCGATTAACAGATTTCTCAAGAACATTGGAAAAAAATTTGACCAAAGATTAAGGCATACTGTGAGTCAAATGAGCGTGATCCACAATCAATACCCAATAAATCTACAGAAATGTTTGATGGTTGATCAATTTAGTTGGGTGTAAGTAATATATTTAAACATTATTTTATACGGTCCAAGTCACTTTATATAGTAATGATTTACCTTATTAAAACCATCCAGTGACTTCAAATTGTATATTTATGACGCGTTTCGAGTCATATGACCCTTCATCAGATAGTTATCACTCACAAGGAGATCATCAAATATTAAAATTCACAAAAAACACACATATGTACAATTGTAAAAACCTATACAACCGTCCGACACAGTGCACTGCGTGAGGCCCACTGGACTCTGAGCAAACGCGTGTCACGCCGTGTGTTATCTCATAATCGATTGCAGCGTGGTGTCATACAGCGGGTTTGATGAGTAACTGGGTTATTGTATCCACTATAGATTTCAAATTCTTCCCATGCATCCATATAACGACCTTTACTACAATAATGTAATTTAATACCCTTACAGTACTGTAGTAAGGGTCGTTATATGGATGCATGGGAAGAATTTGAAATCTATAGTGGATATAATAACCCAGTTACTCATGATGGCATACTTAATGATAAATTAAATTTCAAATCAAACCCGCTGTATGACACCGCGCTGCAATCGATTATGCGATAACACACGGCGCGACACGCGTTTGCTCAGAGTCCAGTGGGCCTCACGCAGTGCACTGTGTCGGACGCTTGTATAGGTTTTTACAATTGTACATATGTGTGTTTTTGTGAATTTTAATATTTGATGATCTCCTTGTCAGTGATAACTATCTGATGAAGGGTCATATGACTCGAAATGCATCATAAATATACAATTTGAAGTCACTGGACGGTTTCAATAAGGTAAATCATTACTGTAAGTAATATACCAGTATGCAATCTATGAATACTGAAGAGCACTTCTAATTGGACACAATTAAGTAATTCCTGTAATTTTTTTTACTTTCAGTCCAACGACTTCTTGTCATTTTTCGACATGTCCACACTTCTGCTTCTTCTGATTACCAAGTGTCCAACTCGCATTTCTATAAAACAATGTGTTCCATTTCAACGGTTTTGTGTAAATTTTCCTTTCCTCATGGCTGATGTGCTTATAAGTTAAAAAATTTTTCTGTCCATAAATGCTTGTAGTGTGAAGGTCATTCTTCTTTTCAGTACACTTTTCAGCAAACAACTGTTACATCATCACATTCAAATTTTCATGGCCATAGTCAATTTCAGTAAAATTATCTTCCAGTCTTTTTAACTAGGGTCCTTTTCTTAAAATTCCAGACGTTTCAACTGCAGCTGTGGCAGTCACCTTCAGAGGTCTTTGAACAGACCAGGGCTGTGAGTGAAGACCACAGAAGATGACTACCACAGCCTGGAAGATAATTTTACTGAAAAAACTGTTAATTTCAGTAATTGTATATCCTAGAAAACAGAATGTTTTACCAGTTTGTTTTATTTATTATGTATCCTAATTTTTTTTTATTTCTTTCCAGTTTTCTTTAAAAACAGATTCTTAGTAGTTTTTGTTCGCTGTGTAATTACTAACATCATTACAGATTTTATTTAAACAATCTGAAAACTTATATATAGTTTAAGAGTATTAAAAACAGTTACAAATGTTTACTACCATGGGGCGACAAGTCTTCTGCAGTCCTCATTAGTTGATTTCTTTACATTCATGGGTTTTCTATGGTTATATGTACAAAAGAAATACTAACCACATTACAAGGGGCTCTAATCTTTATCTAAAGTAGTCTTGGACATCAACAAACGTAATTGTATGGTCTCTATTAATTCTGCTCTATCATTCTTGTTGTGTTTGTTATAAGACATAATAATGTACAAACAGCATATGTAAAAATTGTAACAGAAAAAAACAACTACACCACTGAAGTGGAACTGGGCAATACCCACTGGACAAATTGGAAATAATAGATGGACAAAGAGGATACTAGAACTGAAAACTAAGAGTGGACAGAAGTTTGAGAGACTGCCAGTAAGGTAGCATCAGAAAGCCTGCTAAAAATCACCCGACCAGGAAAGCACACAATAAAGTTTGTGAGAGGGCTACGTACTGCTTTGGAAACATATGGGCTTAATATGATTATACTTCTACCCTGAGGGTATTGTGCAACTTGCTATCATTGTTCACAAGGACTGTGGCATGAGTGAAATACATCACGTGGTAGAAATATTAAATAGTAATATATTTATCATGTATAATGATTTAAACTAGGTCAATGGACTGGGTGACTTAAAGCAGGTAAATGTAAGCAGTGCCCATGATGGGCTGAGATTGATGGTCGGGCACTGTAGGACCAGGCAAAAGGTATCTACTGAAGCAGAAAATGATTTCTACAGCTTCATTTAGTTATCTTCATGGCTTTGGTACATCGTACCAAAGCAATCAATAATAATAGGCCTATATCCATTGCTAAAGCATAACTGTAGTTTGAAGGCAATCCATGTAACATAAAAATGGTTATCTGTGTATCATTTAAAAATATTTTACAAATATACTCGTACACAATGTACCTACAAATGTGAATGGCTTCAGTTTCATAAAGGCATAATGATAACCACAACTGAAAGAACACAATCAAATAGTACATTATTTGTCTGCTTAGAAGAAACTAAATTGCTGATGGATAAATATTTTGACACTTATCTTTAATATACATTTTTATTTGTTCTTACACATTATCTATTAATTCAGCCAATTAATAGTTTATGAAGTACTGAACCCTATTAATTTAGTAGACAGAAAATATGGATAATAACGGGTTATTATGTACAAGAAATAGGTTATGGTATTATATTATATTAATGTTTATTTACAAATAATACAACACAGAGTAAACACAGTGCATACACTAATTACAAACATTGAAAAACAGCTAGAGCGTAGCATACAGTTACTGAAACAAAACCTACGGTCTCAGTTCAAAACAGCAACACAGACACAATGTTAAAAACAACTACCAACTCTGCTACATTATTGTATACCTGTGAATGAGACCTGATGCTGGTCCTAGCCATCCAAAACCGGACGCAATCGTATTGACTTCGACCTGTTTCCAGCAGCAGTATGGCGCGTCAGGCAGACAACAATCCGTCCTGCATGGCGGTACGGTGCATGGGCAGTTTGATTCCAACATCATATCGGAACGTACGCAGCCCAGGCTTAACGGCTATGTGTTCATATTTCTTATACTAATTTTATACTCACATGCACGTGTGCATTGTAACAATGTGTGTTAAACAGAAATTATAACAACAGAAATATCATAATGTGCTGGCTTTCATTAGAAAGTTATAAACCATATTTACATTATTTTGAATTGGACAGAATACTCAAGATTAAACAAAAAATTAATACTAATGATGGGCTGGTATTATTGTTGGTTCCAAATGGGTTTTTCTTAATGACAGAACAAAAGCTGTCACCAGTGAGGCCAATCACAGTTTCAGAATTGGAACTGACTTTTCAAATGCTGGATCAATTCATAAAATTTGACATTTCTTTCTTATTTGATTAAGATAACATGCTGCTGTGTTTAAGTGATTTGATTTTAAATGGTCATACCACTGTCTCAAAATAAAATAGGTAATAATACGTACGTACAGTCAAATACTGAGGTAGCTTGCTTCATTATAAAATTCAACTCCCTCCTATGTCTTACAGAAAAATATATGCACTGACACTGCTAATGTCCATTTTTCCCACAAGTTTTGTTAGTTTTATTTTTTTATATACGAAAGGATTTCAAAGCCTATGAAAATATAGTAAAGACAAATCCCCCCATCAGGAACCCAAGAAATAAGCATACATAATAGATTATTATACAAGTATACATAATAGAAAAACAAGAAATAGAATATAACAGATTCAAAGAGGATTCTGCCATACACACTTTGTAATATAGGCCTATCCTCTCATAAATATAGTGGATGTATGAAGAATATTCTACACTAGATCAACCCACCAGTGTTGCCAAAAATACCACGGACCGATTAATATTGATTTTATCTTTTTCGTAACATGGTATGCTGCTTGTTACATGCATATTACTGTAATTGCTTTATATAATGTAACTGATTCATATGCAATACGCTTGTCACATACTTGAATGATCTGTAATCAAATGTGATATTTTGAAGTTGAATGCATATTCAAAACGGTAACTAAAGATACAATTTTTCAAGATAAATCTCTTATTTTTTTAATACCTACAACTAGCATCAAGAACCATGAACTGGAACCACTGTATGATTCGTTTATACAGAAGTAAATGATATAAACATGAAGAGAATAAAACACATTTATGAATAACTTTAGTAATGTTAAAACTTTATGATCAATGTAAAAAAAAAGAAATGATACGTTACGTTTATGATTTATACTCATATTATGGCCGAAACATTTTTAAAAATCTGTGAACAGTCTATTAAGCAATCAAGCAAGTACTAGTATGCTTCCCGAGTTGTAGAACTGGCTCACTATTTTGAACAAAGTACGTTTATAGTTGGAAAATTTTGATATTAGACAATTTTTCAGTTATCAGAAAATATGAATATCCCTATTACCCTACTAATTTTTGTTTAATAAAGTAACAATTGTAGAGCAATCATACTCTAAACACCAAACATTCCAAACATTCGGATTTGTGTTAAAATTTCATTTAGTCTGACAACTGGCTGGATTTTTACAATTTTTCAAAGTTTTAATCCCATTTTTGGAAACTGGGGTCAAAGAATTATGAAATTTCCAAAACTGTACACTATATTCAGATTTTTGTTAAAATTCTCTTTAATTTGATATCCCATACAGAATTTTCAATTATATCTAACTTTTGCCCAACTTTTTCCCCTTCCAGTGCCCCAAAAATTGTTGAATTTTTAAAAATTAACACTAAATTCATATTTTGTTTAAAATTTCCTCTAATTTTTGTGATTTTTCAAAGTGTGGACCCCCTTACATTTTTGCCTCCCACTGCCCCTGTTTGTGGGGGTTCAATCTAAAAAACAACAGCATTCTGTAGGATGAAAACACGGACACACATGCCAAGTTTTATGAAAATCGGTTGACGCATTCAAAAGTTATCGTGAGACATACCCAAAAGACAGACAGATAGGCAAACAATGCATACAAGATGTCTGATATTCCCCAAGAAGATAAGGATAGATACAACTGAAGGAAAAGACTTAAAATAAGTATGTTATATTTTTTTGTGCAATGTGTTACATTTCAGAGAGACATTACGGCTCAAAGAGACACATGTTTCTTTAATTATAATACATACTTGTTTGTTTTTCAGGTATTTAATGGTGCAATTTAAAACTGCCATTTCCTAATCGAATTGGTCATTCAGAGGCTCAGAGATTTACAACCACTGGTATCTGTTTTGAAGACAATAATATAATGATACAATTAAAAACTAAGGTCAAATGCACACTGATGAAAAATAGCTGTGTTGGTAAGGGTATATGAAAGAATGAGTGGAAAAATACTGGTAAAAAATATACTGGCGAGTTAAGAGTACAGAAAGTGCCCAAGGTAGAGCTAAATGGGTAAGTTTATGCATGGTAATGCATGAAAATAATGGTACATGGCTCAAGGGTATATGGGTTTTGAGAAATATATATTGTTTTATCCTATACGAGGTTTTGATAGAAAAGTCTGTGCAATTTTTGCACTTAATGCACTACTAGTATCCAATTTTACTTGATGTTGACAATCGTAAGAATTTTACATCTTACAGTGACAATCATCTGAAACGTTAGCCCTATTGCATGCATGGTTTAGATTTTACACCTAATTGGATAAGTCATGTTTTGGTGTATTTGGCGATTTTTTCACATTCCACAACACAAGATTGAAGGATGATTCAATTTTGTATAAAGAATGAGAATGCTCTGTTATGGTGAAAGTATTGCAGAAGGTTTGCCATGTCTGGTATACATGAAATAGCAGTCTAGAAACAGTACAAAAGCTTAGAAGACTATCATATATGAACTGAAGATCACAACAGTCAGATGAAGATTGTGATTGGGATTTTGTGTTCCATGAATTTTCATCACTACATGTAATGGTAAATAAAGAGTGTTATTTGGGCATTTTGTGCCATGTATATAGCATATTCACCACATACGTTCCAATGCAATCTTCTCTCTTCTCAATAATGAAAAGTACCATGAAAGGACAACATTTTGAGATGGTTCAAGGCATCAAACAAAAATCGCTGAGGTAGTTCAATACTATACCAAAAAGTGAAATCGAGAAATGTTTTGAACGCAGAGAAAAGTTTGGCATAATTGTGTTATATCGAACTGAGACTACTTCAAAGGTGGCAAGATTAATGTAGATGAATCAAGGCAGTTTTTCAAATAAACAAAAATTGCATAAACTTTGTGATCAAACTTTGTATTACAACAATTTTTATAACAAAACACACATATGCACACATAAAATTTTAAACTAAAATAGTACATCCTGTTGCTGTTAGTATTATTATTTGTACTGTTTTATCATGGGATGTGTATAATGACATTAGCACTATTACAGTGATCAATAATACGCCATCAATACATCCCTGTGAAAAATTAAGTACACCAAAACTAGTTCCCAAGGTAACAGCTATCAATGTAGCCAGAATTAGTATTTCTGTTGCTAAATACACACAATCTTATCTAATCATATAAATTAAAAACTTAAATGTTTCAAAACAGATACTGTATTATCTTTTTTTTTTTTAACTTACTAAATCATTTGAGAAGCTCTTACTGACATAGACCACATGAGATTTGGTGCAGAGTGAAACATGGTTACATTAAATCAAATTTAAAACAAAACACTTGCATGGTATATACATACATTAATTTAATTAAGATACATGGATATGTTTCTGCAAATAATCATCGCCTTTCAGAAAATCTGAGTTTTACAAGGTCATTTTGTGTATTCTTGGCCTTAAAATCTTCTTACAATTTCAATATATTTTCGCTGCATTAATAATTTCCAGAAATATAAATTAGGTTTCCAGAAGTGTTTCAAGTTTAACACTTGTTTTATTTCCTTATCAGCACATTAGATGTAAAATATTCCAGGCTGTTGTTGACAAATCCTCTGCTATGCCCGTGGTAATCCTTTGCTGAATATTGATTCCTAAAGCTTTCATGGGCGGCATCGTAATTGTAAGAACTACTGTCCGGGTGGGCTGTAAGGCCATGGTCTTCCATTATTCGCAACAGACATTTCAATCTCGCCATTGGAGGCCATCCTTAGTGTCACAAAGGACTTAAAATCGTACTGACAAGATGTCCATCAGTAACAAACAACACAGTACTGGCCTCCAATGGTGAGGTTTTGAAACGTATGTTGCAAATAATGGAAGACCACGGCCTTACAGCCTGCCCGGACAGTAGTTCTTACAATTACCTCTGCTGAGTGTTTTGGCTATGCCCATGGTAGGCATCTATTTCAGTAACACACTGCGTGAGGTCACGGAGTCCATTCAGAGTTCACAGCAGGAAACAAAACAACTCCCTGCTGCGAGCTCTGAATGAATATGCCTGCCAAGGATACAACTGAAACAGTCAGCAGAGGATTTGTCAACAACTGGCTGGAATATTTTATAGCTAATTACTCCAGTTGTGAAAACCTTTGTTTATTATTATCAGCAAAGAAAATAAAGCTTTCACAGTGACTGGATAAGACCTCGTGACCAAGAAGAAACGGTAATTTCCTAATTAAAAAAAAAAGAAAAGAAAAAAGAGCAAGATTCTGGAAATGGTAACTCATGTAGAATGTTGTTGTAGATACTGAAATGTGACTCACAGTTAATCACTTTTGTGAAGCATTGACAAGCCTTTAATTTTATATTTGATTTAATGTTTTTGTATTTTCAAAGACACAAAGCTTTTAGCTAAAAGTGCAATGCCTTATATTTTGTGTTTGTTATTGTGAAACATCACATCCATATATAGCAGCTTCAGTACATTACATTTTATTATAGACTGATCATAGAAATTGTTGGCTTAAAGGCAGCAAATGGTATATATGAGGTATGTTCAAAAAAAGATCACACTATTTGTATAGCATGCCAACAACCTGTCCATAGAGCGAGCTGAATAATTAAGAGCTGCTAGCGACAGTTTTTGATATCAAACTGCCATTTATTCTGTTCTGCTGTAAGCACTAGACTTTGAGCTTCACACACTGTAGTGGGCACATGGACACACCATCCTGTAACGGGACAAACTACTGGGTATTTGTAATTTAATATTTTCAAATTTTTACTCAACCAAAGAAATGTAGTGAATGGATTATAGCATCGAGACTGTCGCTGGGAGGGACGGCTCGGCATTGGAATGTAAAATTGTTAGCAAGGGAGCGCATTCACTCTCATGCGCGCGCACATCGGCCAACGTTCTCACGCTAATGGTCACATATGAATACATTCTTTCTCGCCCGGTGTGCGGAGAACAAAGACAGTCGGCAAATAACATCTCACGGATACGGGCGCGAGCCGTTTGCATGTCCGCCGGCTGAGCACAGTTTTTGTCTCGCCCGCACATCAAAAAATGTGAATTTTATAGTTAAAAGTTGAAACCAGTAGTTTGAATAGCGAGATAAATGCAGTGACAGACTTAAGGTGCAGTGACAGTTTTAACTAGTAAATGAAAAGTGGAAAACGAGGAGATCGCAACCTAGTGCGCGCGCACGAGGAGACCCTTTATGGACGTACATCCAAGGATTACGTAAGAGAAAGAAATTACCCAGAATTATACATAAATCAATCAAAATCATGCAAATTTAAATAATCGACATAAAATGAGATCTTAGGGGAAATTTAAATATGTTGTATGTGAGTGTGTGGGGGTTTTGCTTAAGTATATATATATAAAACCATGAAGCACTGGTTTGTGTTCTATAAAATTAATTTTATGTCTTGAATGTATTTATCTCTATTCTAAAAAAGGAAAAAATCATGTACAACAACTGTTATTATTGTCTGTATAAAAAGCAGTAGTAGAAGGAAGAAAGGGAGGGGAATATTTGGTTTACGGGAATATCAAAAATTTTTTTTTTGTTTTCCTTTGTTGTATAAGAAATCTAATTAAATAAAGTATAATCATGGTATGATGGTAATACAGTTGTATTTTCTTGAATAACCAATTCTGTTCTTCTGGTTCGCTGATGACCCTGGCGAGTAAAATTTTAGGTTGGCAGATAACAACATGGCGTCTACAGAGCCTAAATACATAGTAAATAAATAAAATCTATTTATTTAATTTATAAAAAGGTAAGTACTAGTACAGTTGACGTCCGAGCTAGGGACAAATTTATAATTTAAATAAAACGTACTATCACAATCCGTCATATTTGTAATGAAGTGAGAATGATGATTTCAATATGTGTGTGTATAAAACAATTTACTGCTAACTTCATAAAATCTTTACAAAGAAATTTCCACTGAACTCCAAAGTTGCCATTACCATTTGCATTGGTACACAGCTGTTGACCGATTTCAAAATGGGTCTCTTTCTGATCATCAGCCAACAATCCCAGGATGCATTTTTTAATGATACGATACTTTCAAGTTTTTATACCAAAATTTAATTTTATTATATTAATTTGATGCCCACTCTCTCGGGAAGTCTTGGCAGTTAAACAATGATTTACAATTACCACATCATAAGCAAAGTTTTAACCTAGTTTTGCTGTACAGTTTCATAAGCACATTTTGTCATTCTGTCACTAACCTGACAGACAGCGTGCGCATGTCCCAACTCAATCTGATTAGCTCAAAGATTAATGTTTATAGTGGTGTAAATGGCAGTTTGTTGTCAAAACATGCCACTAGGCGCGTTCTAAGTAGCAGTGTGTTATTCAAACAGTTAATCTTTTTCTGAAGATGCCTTGTAATTCTTTACTCTTCAAAGCTGGAGTTTAATATTCCCTTTGCTTCGGTTTTCAGATGTCAGACCTTAGTCTACTGACAAATCTTCAGCCAGGTACTTTAGCTATAACTGCTGAAGTCCACCTTCAGCGGTGAATTCACTGGGGTCTGGCTAAAGAAACAAAAGTGGACAACAGCCTAACACCAAGAAACCAAAACAAAAGTGAACAAAACATTGTGTTGAGTAATATTAGAATTTAATTATGAGAATATTATTATTGCCAAATTTTAGCAGGTGTTAGCAATAAACATATAATAACAAACAAAGCAAATAATACACTGTAGTTCGACAATTATTACATTTAATGAATTTTTAAAATGTGTTTTACATTTAACTTTTGTTCAGCTAAGGTTACTGCATAATCATGCAGCTTTGAATGCTAGAAAAATATGATTACATGATCTTTCCAAATTCTGTTCCGGTAATCATGTAAGGATATAACTATTCTTATGACTAATCTGTAGAGATGTGGCCTATAAAGTGCTTTCATAAGTAATTATATATACCTATTAACACTGCTTTACTTTTCTGTCTGTGAATTATGCTTATTACAGAACTTCATCAATCGCTGAATTATGAAAAGACGAAATTATAAAAGATTATGAATTAATTCAACTGGATGAAATTATCTTGACGTTCTGATTCTGCCATAAAAACAAGGTTTGCAACTTGACTGTGTTTTTTGTTTTATCTATTACATGAAATACATGGCACATGATTTTTATATTTCCCATGGTAGTCTATGATTTCTATCAACAATTATTACAAAATAATTTAAAATTAAACAGGATTTGTAACAATCAAAGTATAGTATCTGTTAACTCAAAATGTATACAAAAACTATATTAATTGAACATTATATAATAACACGTGAACATTACATATGCAATTAATACAAATGAATAACAAAAATGCAGATTAACAATAAAAAAGTGAAATTTCATGTTACTTGTTCACATTAACCAGGAGCAATGTTTATCTTTCTGTAAACACATTCTGCATAAACAAAGAGTGAAATGTTTTAATATCAAAGTGTACACATTTAAAAAAAGACTGATCACAGTACCTGGTTACCGACATGTTCTCAGGAAATGAATTTACAGTGGAATGAATAAATATGTTGTCCTTGTTGTACACTTATTGTCTACATAATGTTTTTGACACTTACCTGAGCTAAACCTTCTTGGCGCACTTTGTCATATAATTTGTAAAGGCGACCAGTAAATTCATCTACTTCCACTGTACTGAAAAATAAATTTACACTGTTAGTGTTTATTTACAAATTTATAAAAAATTTGTGTGACTGTAATGTTCACTTATGATGACATGCTTTGCTTAGTACACTGTTATCAAGATAAGGAAAGAATGAACGTTTATCAAGGAAACAAAGGAAAAGGACAATGCAAAATTAATAAACATAAAACTTGAATTTTCATATTTTGACAATGATAGATTAAAATAAAAACACATATTGCATATTTTAAAAATTTTAGAAGAAATATTTTATCATATATATTCAGGCCCGTATTTAGGTATTGTGTGCCCCTGTGCTCTAAGTAATATGCCGCCCCCACACACCACGCCCCCACCCACACAAACTTACGACTCAAACAAGGAAACAAGCCGTGATTTTACAGACATACCAGCTCAAGTTGAGTACATTATAATAGGTAAACATAAACATATGATGGCAGTCTGTTGTAGCGTTGTAGGTATTACAAGTTACAATGTAATTTTAAATGGCGTAATTCTCTCGACATTGACATATAATTCATGTAGGATGTAGTCTACAGAAAATTTATTCTTTTTACTCTTAATCACAGTTATGTCATATTTTTTTATATTTCACAATTTCACTTAAATTATGATGGTATTTCTTAAATATTTACTCTTAACATTGTAATAATTAGACATGGAATTAAAAAGTAGGCAGTGTTTTTGACATTGTTTATTTTTAATACATTACAGAATTACAGTAAGTTCAGTGAAAGGCGTTTAGCCAAACCTGATATGTAACAATGTATCTTAGCTTACATAATGAACGGTTTTCATCTGGCTTGACTGTGAGTAAAATCATTGGTTATTTCGTCAAAACTTAGCCTGTTAGTTATATCTGACTCACTACACAGAACTGCTGCACTTACAAGTCGCTCTTGTCTTTGGATTGACCGCATGTAGTTGTTCACTCTTCTTAGAACAGAAAACGATCTTTCAGCTGAACAGTTGGTTGCAGCTGTGCAGTTATAAATTATCAGCGCAACACAAATATTAGGATAAACTTCTTGTAAGTTTCTTTTAACTAACATTTTATTCAAACTTGGCAAAGTCCAGGGTTTTTCTACTTTTTCACCTTTCTTGTTTAGCACTTCACGTTTAATATTTTTTATGAAACCTTTAAGATGGATACACTCATTTATTAGACTATCCTCCAAATCCGTATTGTACAGTTCACACAGTTCTTTTGCTGAATTCATTATACTAGTAGGTTCAAGATTTGTAAGTTTGGAAATAAAATCAAATCTAGACGCAAAATATGTGTACACAGATAATCCTTTTTTTCCAAATCCTCCTTCAATGAGTCAATTACAGCAAAAAAACTTGACTTGAGCTTTTTTTCATTTAAGTGTATTTCATTTGATCCTTTATCTTCATGTATAGATAAATTATCACCTTCCTCTTCACTTGTGTCAGAGTCAGACTGACAAAAAAATCGTTTCTTTTTCCTCTTCCTCTTAGGTGAGGTCATATTAAGTTCTGATGATGATTTATTTAGTGTTAGTGTCATTGTCTCATTTATCTTTTTTACAGCTTGGGATTTGTATTCATGATACAGTTCCCTAATTTCTTCAAGATAACCAATCAACGATTCATAAAGTTCCTTGGCAGCAGAGGCATCCAAATCTTCTGCTTGTAGCTTTTCCATTGTCTTCCCAAACTGTTGGAATATGGCACCCCAAAGGCTAGACTTAAATGGTGTGTCAATATGAGTTAACTGCTTAAGTAAACCTTCAGCTTTGTTTCAGTCCAAACATTTTTGGGTGGCATCTTCGGAAAATGACTTAAGAGCATTGAATATAGCTGTCCCATCTAAATTTAGACTTTTACACGCTTCTTCTCGTGCACTCCAACGAGTCTGACTTAATGATTTCAATGTTGAGCTTTTTGGACAACAAAATGATAAAAGCAAATTCAATCTCTGTGTTGAACTAGAAAAAAAATATTTACACAACTGGGCCTCTTCAACAATCTTAGAGACTACTTTCTCCCCCATAATTTTAATAAGGTCATCACAAATTACTGGACTCAAATATGACGTCCTTCCACTACCTGGATTTCCATAGCGTGAAATGTGAGCAGATAGGAAGGGGTCATACTCAGCTATTAATTCAAGGCACATCATAAAATTGTCATTATGCTCTGACCCAAACACTTTATCTCCTCGGAATGGTAGTCCCCGAGAAGATAATTTTTTTAAGACAGAAATTACCCTCTGTACATTCCTCCAATACTGGACCTCTTGCTCAAAAACAGTTACTAACTTCTGGCAATTCTAGATAATTCATTTGCTCGGGTTTTAAATTTAATTGGACAATCTCTGTGAGAGGATGAGTTTTCATGTTCGGAGATACGTTGTACAGCGTGAATCCAATCATTAAACCCTGATTTTGAAGCAAACCCAGATAGGCCTCCAAAAAGCATACAAGGAGCACAATATAGAGACCCCTGAGTTGGTGAATAAACTAAATGTTCTCGTTTTACAACATTCCCATTCAAAAGCTTTCTTTTAAATAAACTATCAGTACAGTACCCCTTTCTACCATCATGATATAGACGAACTGACTTTAAAAAATCAGAATCATCATTTTGTTTTATACCCTGTTTGATTAAGAAATCGATGGTTTCGTCAGTAATGACCCACTGATATGGATCATTGTCTGGCAAACATATACTGTCATTATTTTTGTCTAGACTAGGAGATGTCTAAACTGCCGATGTTGAGGGTTCTGGATGAATCTCATTATTTTCATCAGAAGTGCTAGAACCTTGGTTGGTTGTTTTGCATTCATTACCAGTACCACCAGTATTACTATTACATGAATTTTTGGTTCTTCAGAAATTTTGTTTTCAGTTTTTTCATAACTAAAAAACGATTCTAATTTTCTTACTTTTTTAAGGGTGTCATCTTCTTTTTGTTTCTTTTCTTCTGCCTTCCGTCTATATGCAGCCACTTAGTCTTTTTCTTCCGTCCATTTCAATTTTATACTTAAATATCGATTTGCAATCCAATAAAGAACTAAAGAAGTAAAAAATAAACTCGTACTTTTTTTCATTTCACATCACAGTTCACAGTTTAATAAAAACTAACATAATCTAGTTGAATAGAATAGGCAAACGGTAGCACAGAGCGGCACGCGAGCCAGACCAGAGCGGCACGCGAGCCAAACCAGAGCGGCAGCTGACAGTGCAGTGTTGCCAACAAAAACCTTCCCTACCTCATTTATACAGACTAGTAGCACTAGTAGAACAGCAGCGGAATACTGGATTTGGAATGGCAATATGACAAACGAGTAAGCGGAAATAACCAAGTGACAGACAGGAATGCAACGTTTGCTTCCTCAACAGTATACACTGCTCGCAACAATCTACATGAATGGCATTGATTATTTGATTTCATAAATCGTTGCAATTACATTGGAAATTATTTTAATAATTGATTCCTTCAATAGTTGACCAAATGTTATAATTATTGGTGACGAGACGATTAATTGCCAATTATTCGTCACCAATAATGATTTTAATGCATTGGAAATATCCTTTCATTGTGAATCTAAAAAATAAAAATCCAAAATTTTGTCGCCCCCCCCCCCCCCCCAAATCTTGCCGCCCTGTGTGCGAGCACAGAATAGCACGTGCCTAAATACGGGCCTGTATATATTAGATAACTAATAACATGGTATAAGTCATGATTACACATTGTTTGTAATTTGTTTCTAACGGCTTATGACATTTATAACGTGGTTTGTGGAATTACAGAAAATTTCACTGGGAGTAGTAAGTGAGCAGGTGGTTGGTAGGACTAACCCTTATAAGACTGTGGCAGTGCTGGCCTGTTGTTTACTAGTAACTTGGTAACGGTGTAAACTTATGCTCATTGTCTTCTTCTTCTTCTTCTTTTTCTCTAGCACTAGAGCCCAACATGAGCCCTGGCACCCAACACCAATATTCTCTAATGTCTCCTGTCCATTGCCATCTCAATGTAACCTTCTTAGATCCTCACTTCCATTCTTTCAGCAAATCATCCAACCATCTTATACTATGTAGGCCCTTCTTTCGACTTGTATAGATTTGTGCCCTCAACATTTTTTTTGGCATACGCTGATCATCAGTGGCATGGCGTGGATACATAACAGCTGTTGCCGGTTGTGATAGGCCTAAAAATAAATTCAAATTTTTTTTTAGAGCCAAAATAATTGTTTAGAGCATTTTCTATCATTCGCTGGCAGAAGAAGAGGGTTCTGGTTCAACGGGATCTGACTCCATTATACTTGCACAGAATAAATCAGGACACAAATAATCAAATTAAAAATAATAAAGACAAACAGAGAAACACATAACAAAACAAACAAAATACAAATAGGTACGTACTAGTAGCAACTGCTGCACATCGATTCCGAAAACGAACACAGCTGCTAACTGTGCATTTTGCCTGTTTATACAACGACAACACATTGGGTAGGCTAATTCCCCCCCCCCCCCCCCAGTTTGTACAGTGACAACTACTACGAGGTCAACGACCACACACAGTAAAACACTGCCAATGTCTGAGCCGGCAACACAAGACGGTGTAAGTGCCCAGCAGTTTGAAAGGGGTTTCTTCAAGTTTCTCTACTAATATTGTTTCCATTTCAAATTATTTAATAACTAAAATATTTATTCTGTGCTATAATAAATTTTATTTTATTTCATTGCTTGTACTGTTGCCACCGGCAACACCGGTTACATTGACGTTACGCTACTGTTGATCATCCATTCACTCTAGGTGACCTAGCCATTGTATTCGTTAAGCCTTAACGAATCTTACAATGGCCTCATGCTTCAATAGCTCATCTATCTCCTAGTTATTTCTTAATCTACATTCATCTTTTTACTTCCATGTTCCATAAGGAAATGGAAGTATGGTAATGGCGAAAAAATTGTGTTCGGGATAACAGCTGACTCTGATTGTACTACCCTCAAAACATGAAGAAAAGTCATTTTTCAAAAAGTGTGTGTGTGTGTGTCTGTGTAGAATTTTTTCTATGGCAAACGATAACAGCCGCAAATTGAAATACAATCAAATAATTTTTTGCATACATCCTTGAATTGTAGAGGACTCATGGCCTATTGTTTTTGGTTAAGATCGGTAAAGGTAAAGGGGTAGTTTACCTGCAATGTTTTATGTTTTAACAAGGGTAATGTTTTCTATGATGAACGATAACTGCCTCACATTCAAACAGAATCAAATAATTTTTGCATACATCCCTGATTTGTAGAGGACTCAAATCCTATTGATTTTGGTGAAGATTGGTTAAGAGAAACGGGTAGTTTACCTGCAACGTTTTATGTTTTAACAAGAGTAAAGTACTTAATTTTGTTAATACAGTATCCTGATAAGAAGATCATAATAATGCGCTGTAGAAAGGTAGATGAAATATCTATAAATGAAGAGGCTATTTGAACGGGGTGGGGGTAATTTTCTATAAACGAAAATTATAGTTAAGGGGAGGGGACATTTTTTATATGTGTACTACGTTATCGGCAACAAAGTAGTTTTTTGTTAAAATTCCTTCCCGGGCTGTTTGGCCATAGTCCAATGTTTTCTGCAAAACCAGACGTTTCGGCAGTGCCACCGACTGCCATCATCAGTGAAAATCGAGTGTAATAATGTGAGGTGGTATATGTTAGTGACCACAGTACCGTTGTTAAGGCTAAAGCAGTAAGTAAAAAGAAGTAGTTTCTATGGAAATATTTCATTTCCAAAATGATTTTAAATATAAATCTTAGAACATGGAAGTCATGTATGGTTCTCCATACCAATATTTTATTTAGTCATAAACATGTCTTAGAATCTTTCTTTCAACTCTTCTTTGAGTTTCTTGTTCCTTTTTTGCGAATGTCCATGTCTCACCTCCATAAGTAAAAACCAGTCTGATAAGTGTCTTAAATATTTTTATTTTATTATTACAACTAATGAGTTTTTTTATCAATAGCCTACTGTTAGCATAATACGCCCTATTTTATATTTGTATCCAATCATGTATCGTCATGTTTATGGGCCCTTCATTATCTATCATGTTACCCAAGTATCTGAACGTATTAACTGCATCAAATGAATTATCTTCTATGCATAAATTATATAATTTTTCTCCTTCCAGATGCAGAAATTAGTGTATCACATGCTCACTGTCAAAAGTGATGCACTTTTGTGGTTTATCACATGTCATGGTAAATCATTGCATGGTTTAATTAATGCAGTTAAGTAAAAACATGTTTCATAAGTGGAAACTAATTTTCCCTATATAGGAAATCTGTTCTTATTTTTATTTACTTATGTTTCTGCTATACTATTGTATGCTATTAAAAAAAAGCAGTACTCACTACTTTAACGTATCTTCCAGGAACTCATGGTTGTGTGCAACTTTATGTATTAACTCATTTATTATTGGTTGAATATTTACAGCACGTTCGAATTCTTGCTTTGGAAATCTGGAAGGTAGCAACGCAAATGGAGCAAAATACAAATTATCCTTTGAAAAACTAGTCTTCGATCGCATACAAGCCCCTGCAACAGAAACATAACGTTAAACTTGTATCAAGACATTAATGATTTATTTTAATGAACAACTACAATGAGTTACCTACAACTTAATATTCTCTATTACTACTTACTGCGAAACTTACTTCAATATAAAATAATAATTGACAATAATATCTTCAAAGAGAATAACAATTTCTGGTACTCAGGCTATGGCTTTTTTTTGCAGCTGATAATGGACAAGAAACGTGTTCAGTTCGAGAATATATGAAGTGTGATAACAAAAGTGATATTACTGAAGAGGAAACTTGAGTGAAAAGATGCTTTTATATGCACCAAAAACCTGGGTGGATTCCAAAGTACATGTCATAGATCATACTTTTGTATTTACTGTTAACAAGTAACACTGAAAGATCAGAAACTGAGTACTTTAAAAATCATCTGAAGATAGAAGGACTATTGCTCAAGTCCAGAAATACCAACAGGAGTGGACGTGGAACAATGTTATAACAGAACAGAGTTAACCATGGGGGCTTCTTCATTATAGGTCCTGTGGTTTTGTAAGCACGGGGGGGGGGGGGGAGGACAACAACTAAAACTGGTGATCAGACAAAGAAATATCGGTATGGAGAACCATACATGACTTCCATGTTCTAAGATTTATATTTAAAATCATATTCGAAATGAAATATTACCATAGAAACTACTTCTTTCTACTTATTGCTTCAGCCTTAACCACGGTACTGTGGTCACTAACGTATACCACCTAATGTTTTCACACTCGATTTTCACTGATGATGGCAGTCGATGGACTGCCGAAAAGTCTGGTTTTGCAGAAAACATTGGACTACGGCTAAACAGCCTGGGAAGGAATTTTAACAAAGAACTACTTCTTTGGTGCCAATAACGTAGTACACATATAAAAAATTCTCCCCTCCCCAATCAACTATAATTTTCATTACTAGAAAATTACCCCCACCCCGTTCACCTAACCTCTTCATTTATAGATATTTCATTTCAAAGTGGATTATTATGAGCTTCTTATTAGGATACATTATTTATCAAACTTAAGTACTTTACTCTTGTTAAAACATAAAACGTTGCAGGTAAACTACGCCTTTCTCTTAACCGATCTTCACCAAAATCAACAGACCTTCAGTCCTCTACAATTCAGGGAAGCATGCAAAAAAATATTTGATTCTGTTTGAATGTGCAGCAGTTATCGTTCGTCAAGAAAACAATCTCTTGTTACAACATAAAATGTTGCAGGTAAACTACCCCTTTCCCTTAACCGATCTTCACGAAAAATTGCATTCTCTACAATTCAGGAACTTATGCAAAAAATTATTTGATTCTCTTTCAATTTACGGCACTTATCTTTCGTCAAAAAAAAATTACCCTTCTTAAAACATAAAATGTTGCTGGTAAACTACCCCTTTCCCTTACCGATCTTCAACAAAATCAACAGACCTTGAGTTCTCTTTAATTCAAAAAGGTATGCAAAAGAGTAGTTGATTCTGTTTGAATTTACGTCAGTTATCGTTCGTCATAGAAAAAATTATCCTTGTTAAAACATAAAATGTTGCAGGTAAACTACCATATTCCCTTAACCGATCTTCACCAAAACCAAAAGGTCTTGAGAACTCTACAATTCAGGGCTGTATGCAAAACATTATTTGATTCTGTTTGAATTTGCGGCTGTTATCGTTTGCCAAAAAACAATTACCCTTGATAAAAAACCGCTGCAGGTAAACTACCCTTTTCCCTTAACCGATCTTCTCCGAAAACAATAGGTCTTGAGTACTCTACAATTCAGGGCTGTATGCAAAAAATTATTTGATTCTGTTTGAATTTGCAGCTGTTATCGTTTGCCATAGAAAATACCCTTGTTAAAACATAAAACGTAGCAGGTAAACTACCCCTTTCCCTTAACCGACCTTCACCGAAAACAATAGGTCTTGAGTACTCTACAAGTCAGGGCTGTATGCAAAAACTTATTTGATTCTGTTTGAATTTGCGGCTGTTATCGTTTGCCATAGAAAATACCCTTTTTAAAACATAAAACGTTGCAGGTAAACTACCCCTTTCCCTTAACCGATCTTCACCAAAAACAACACGTCTTGAGAACTCTACAATTCACGGCTGTATGCAAAAGAGTAGTAGATTCTGTTTAAATTTGCGGCTGTTATCGTTTGACATAAAAAATATCGGTATGGAGAACCATACATGACTTCCATATTCTAAGATTTATATTTAAAATCATTTTCAGCCAAACAGCCAGGCTGTGTCTTACCTGCCTTTTTATTGCTGTATTAAATGAAAAATATTATATTACATTAAAATGAAAAAATTATAATTTTATTGCCTGGCAACAAAATTATTTTATTTTTAACAATTACCATTGTTTCAAAAAGTTTAAATAAATTTTCAAGTACTTTACTGTTGTTAAAACGTAAAAGGTTGCAGGTAAACTACCCCTTCCCCTTAACCGATCTTCACCAAAATCGAAAGTCATTGAGACCTCTACAATTCAGGGACGTATGCAAAAAATTATTTGATTCTGTTTGAATTTGCGGCTGTTATCGTTTACTATAGAAAAAAATTACCCTTGATAAAAAACCGTTGCCGGTAAACTACCCCTTCCCCTTAACCGATCTTCACCAAAAACAATAGGTCTTGAGTACTCTACAAATCAGGGCTGTATGCAAAACATTATTTGATTCTGTTTGAATTTGCGGCTGTTATCGTTTTCCATAGAAATTACCCTTGATAAAAAACCGTTGCAGGTAAACTACCCCTTCCCCTTAACCGATCTTCACCAAAAACAATAGGTCTTGAGTACTCTACAAATCAGGGCTGTATGCAAAACATTATTTGATTCTATTTGAATTTGCGGCTGTTATCGTTTGCCATAGAAAATACGCTTGATAAAAAAACGTTACAGGTAAACTACCCCTTCCCCTTAACCGATCTTCACCAAAAACAGTAGGTCTTGAGTACTCTACAAATCAGGGCTGTATGCAAAACATTATTTGATTCTGTTTGAATTTGCGGCTGTTATCGTTTGCCATAGAAAATACCCTTGTTAAAAAAACGTTGCTGGTAAACTACCCCTTTCCCTCAACCGATCTTCACCAAAAACAACAGGTCTTGAGAACTCTACAATTTAGGGCTGTATGCAAATAATCTTTTGATTCTGTTTGAATTTGCGGCTGTTATCGTTTGCCATAGGAAATACCCTTGTTAAAACATAAAACGTTACAGGTAAACTACCCCATTCCCTTAACCGATCTTCACCAAAATCAACAGATCTTGAGAACTCTACAATTCAGGGCTGTATGCGAAACATTATTTGATTCTGTTTGAATTTGCGGCTGTTATCGTTTGCCAAACAAACAAAATTACCCTTGCTAAAAAAAAAACCGTTGCAGGTAAACTACCCCTTACCCTCAACCGATCTTCACCAAAAACAATAGGTCGCGAGTACTCTGCAAATCGGGGATGCATGCAAAAAATTATTTGATTCAGTTTGAATTTGCGGCAGTTATCGTTTGCCATAGAAAAAAAATCTACAGACAGACAGACAGACACACAGACAGACAGACACACAGACAGACAGACACACACACACAGACACTTTTCGGAAAACGACTTTTTTTCATGTTTTGAGTGTAGTAGAATCAGAATCTGCAATAATCTCGAACACGATTTTTTTTGCCATCACCATACTTCCATTCCTTAAGGAATATGGAAGTAAAATTACCCTTGATAAAAAACCGTTGCAGGTAAACTACCCCTTTCCCTTAACCGATCTTCACCAAAAACGACAGGTTTTGAGAACTCTACAATTTAGGGTTGTATGCAAAATATTATATGATTTTGTGTGAATTTGCGGCTGTTATCGTTTGCCATAAAAAATACCCTTGATAAAACAAAAAACGTGCCAGGTAAACTACCCTATTCCTTAAACGATCTTCACCAAAAACAATAGGTGTTTAGTACTCAAGAAATAAGGGCGGTATGCAAAAACGTATTTGATTCTGTTTGAATTTACGGCAGTTATGGTTCGTCATATAAAAAATTACCCATGTTAAAACATAAAACATGAGATTTATAAAACATATCTAAGATTTATATTTAAAATCATTTTTGAAATAAAATATTTTCATAGAACCTACTAACGCTGGGGAAATCTGAGGAGCCAATCAGAGTTGGGCCTACCTGTCACTCTGCTGAATTTGGTGGAAAGCCCTGTCACTGTCGTCAAAGTATCAGCCTTGACAGGGTCCTCTTTTTCTGCAAAATGGGAGAGGAGGCTTGAGATGGAGTGAGTGACATGGTCCCCACCTCAATGAAGAACCCATTGTTTTATAAAAATATATTTAAATTTTGAAAACTGAAAATTCTTTTCTTGTTGTAAATATTTATATTTTATAATCAAAATGACTTTATCAAAAAACAAACATTATTTTTTTATAATAAGTACTTACATATGTTTCTTAATATGCTTACTTTTTCTTCAATGTTGATGATCATTTCCAAACATTCTGACAAAATTGTATCTACAGAACAGTTAACATTCCCCAGGTTTCCATTTCTGCTAATTTCTCATTACACCTTCCACTGACGTATTATTAACCATTTCATAAACTATCGTATAATCTTTTCAGATTTTGTGGTACAAAATCTGAAATTTTCAGATTGCCTGGCAACAAAATTATTTTATTTTCAACAATTACCATTGTTTGAAAAAGTTTAAATGAATTTTCAAGTACTTTACACTTGTTAAAACGTAAAAGGTTGCAGGTAAACTACCCCTTCCCCTTAACTGATCTTCACCAAAATCTAAAGGCCTTGAGTCCTCTACAATTTACTGACGTATGCAAAAAATTATTTGATTCTGTTTGAATTTGCGGCAGTTATAGTTTGCCATAAAAAATACGCTTGATAAAAAACGTTGCAGGTAAACTACCCCTTCCCCTCAACCGATCTTCACCAAAAACAATAAGCCTTGAGTACTCTACAATTCAGGGCTGCATGCAGAAAATTATTTGATTCTGTTTGAATTTGCGGCTGTTATCGTTTGCCATAGAAAATACCCTTGTTAAAAAAACGTTGTAGGTAAACTACCCCTTTCGCTTAACCGATCTTCACCAAAAACAATAGGTCTAGAGAACTCTACAATTCAGGGCTGTATGCGAAACATTATTTGATTCTGTTTGAATTTGCGGCTGTTATCGTTTGCCAAAAAAAAAAATTTCCCTTGATAAAAAAAACCGTTGCAGGTAAACTACCCCTTCCCCTCAACCGATCTTCACCAAAAACAACAGGTCGCGAGTACTCTACAAATCAGGGCTGTATGCAAAAAATTATTTGATTCTGTTTGAATTTGCGGCAGTTATCGTTTGCCATAGAAAATACGCTTGATAAAAAACGTTGCTGATAAACTACCCCTTCCCCTTAACCGATCTTCACCAAAAACAATAGGTCTTGAGTACTCTACAAATCAGGGCTGTATGCAGAAAATTATTTGATTCTGTTTGAATTTGCGGCTGTTATCGTTTGCCATAGGAAATACCCTTGTTAAAACATAAAACGTTACAGGTAAACTACCCCTTTCCCTTAACCGATCTTCACCAAAAACAATAGATCTTGAGAACTCTACAATTCAGGGCTGTATGCGAAACATTATTTGATTCTGTTTGAATTTGCGGCTGTTATCGTTTGCCAAAAAAAAAAAAATTTCCCTTGATAAAAAAAAACCGTTGCAGGTAAACTACCCCTTTCCCTCAACCAATCTTCACCAAAAACAATAGGTCGCGAGTCCTCTACAAATCAGGGCTGTATGCAAAAAATTATTTGATTCTGTTTGAATTTGCGGCAGTTATCGTTTGCCATAGAAAAAAAATCTACAGACAGACACACACACAGACAGACACACATACAGACAGACACACACACACAGACACTTTTCGGAAAACCACTTTTTTCATGTTTTGAGTGTAGTAGAATCAGAATCTGCAATAATCTCGAACACGATTTTTTTTGCCATCACCATACTTCCATTCCTTAAGGAATATGGAAGTAAAATATCGGTATGGAGAACCATACATGACTTCCATATTCTAAGATTTATATTTAAAATCATTTTCAGCCAAACAGCCAGGCTGTGTCTTACCTGCCTTTTTATTGCTGTATTAAATGAAAAATATTATATTACATTAAAATGAAAAAATTATAATTTTATTGCCTGGCAACAAAATTATTTTATTTTTAACAATTACCATTGTTTCAAAAAGTTTCAATAAATTTTCAAGTACTTTACTCTTGTTAAAACGTATAAGGTTGCAGGTAAACTACCCCTTCCCCTTAACCGATCTTCACCAAAATCGAAAGTCATTGAGACCTCTACAATTCAGGGACGTATGCAAAAAATTATTTGATTCTGTTTGAATTTGCGGCTGTTATCGTTTGCCATAGAAAATACGCTTGATAAAAAAACGTTGCAGGTAAACTACCCCTTCCCCTTAACCGATCTTCACCAAAAACAATAGGTCTTGAGTACTCTACAAATCAGGACTGTATGCAAAACATTATTTGATTCTGTTTGAATTTGCGGCTGTTATCGTTTGCCATAGAAAATACCCTTGTTAAAAAAACGTTGCAGGTAAACTACCCCTTTCCCTCAACCGATCTTCACCAAAAACAATAGGTCTTGAGAAATCTACAATTCAGGGCTGTATGCGAAACATTATTTGATTCTGTTTGAATTTGCGGCTGTTATCGTTTGCCAAAAAAAAAATTTCCCTTGATAAAAAAAACCGTTGCAGGTAAACTACCCCTTCCCCTCAACCGATCTTCACCAAAAACAATAGGTCGCGAGTACTCTACAAATCAGGGCTGTATGCAAAAAATTATTTGATTCTGTTTGAATTTGCGGCAGTTGTTTGCCATAGAAAATACGCATGATAAAAAACGTTGCTGGTAAACTACCCCTTCCCCTCAACCGATCTTCACCAAAAACAATAGGTCTTGAGTACTCTACAAATCAGGGCTGTATGCAGAAAATTATTTGATTCTGTTTGAATTTGCGGCTGTTATCGTTTGCCATAGAAAATACCCTTGTTAAAAAAACGTTGTAGGTAAACTACCCCTTTCCCTTAACCGATCTTCACCAAAAACAAAAGGTATTGAGAACTCTACAATTTAGGGCTGTATGCAAATAATCTTTTCATTCTGTTTGAATTTGCGGCTGTTATCGTTTGGCATAGGAAATACCCTTGTTAAAACATAAAACGTTACAGGTAAACTACCCCTTTCCCTTAACCGATCTTCACCAAAAACAATAGGTCTTGAGAACTCTACAATTTAGGGCTGTATGCAAATAATCTTTTGATTCTGTTTGAATTTGCGGCTGTTATCGTTTGCCAAACAAACAAAATTACCCTTGCTAAAAAAAAACCGTTGCAGGTAAACTACCCCTTTCCCTCAACCGATCTTCACCAAAAACAATAGGTCGCGAGAACTCTGCAAAACCGGGCTGTATGCAAAAAATTATTTGATTCTGTTTGAATTTGCGGCAGTTATCGTTTGCCATAGAAAAAAAATCTACAGACAGACAGACAGACAGACACACAGACAGACAGACACTTTTCGGAAAACGACTTTTTTTCATGTTTTGAGTATAGTAGAATCAGAATCTGCAATAATCTCGAACACGATTTTTTTTGCCATCACCATACTTCCATTCCTTAAGGAATATGGAAGTAATACCCTTGATTTAAAAAAAACTGTTGCAGGTAAACTACCCCTTTCCCTTAACCGATCTTCACCAAAAACAATAGGTCTTGAGTACTCTACAAATCAGGGCTGCATGCAAAAAATTATTTGATTCTGTTTGAATTTGCAGCTGTTATCGTTTGCCATAGAAAAAAAATCTACAGACAGACAGACACACAGACACACTTTTTGAAAAATGATTTTTTTTTCATGTTTTGAGTGTAGTACAATCAGAATCTACAATAATCTAAACACGATTTTTTTTGCCATCACCATACTTCCATTTCCTTAAGGAACATGGAAGTAAAATGAGATAAGCAAGAGAGTTCTCTAGAATGACCTTTCAGAGTCCTCATACCAAGATGACTGTTTTTAGATACAAAAACATGTGTTCACAGCTACACTTATGATTTATGTTTGATAAAAACAATGAACACAAACAACACTGTCAAAATGTTATTTGAATGTAATTTGTTTACTACAGGATTGTCAAAACAAATCACTTATATAATAAACATATTATTAGTGTGGACGCTAAGCAAAACTAAAAGAGGAAGACTACATCTATCATGGGAATCGAATATTGCCAATGATTTATGAAAAAGCTTAAATAATGGTGCTTTAAAAGCTTGAGATTTATTAAGGGAAAAAACAATTAATGTCTATACAAAAAAGGTAAAAAAATAAAGGTGTGTACAGAAAATTTGGAACAAACAGATGGTAATGGAACAAATAATACAGAACAGCTACAGTTAAATATACATTTAGAATTTGATATAACCTATTTGTTCGTATTTTTAACACAGGCTGTGATATAAATAAACTGTTGACATAAAATAAATATTGAGGTGTCTAATGAAACTGAATATAGGAAACCTAAACACAATTAAAAAAAAAACTGTTGTACTACACACTACAAATCTAACTGTTTTTACCTTATTCACCACTATCATAATACAGATAAAAAACAGATATAGTTAAATTTATTATGCAGATCCTTTACAATAAAAGAGGCGGCGTGATAGTGTCCAAAGAAATTATAACATCATTGAAACTGTTTCATAAAACTGACATAAAATTTGAATTAAAGAAAAACTGACCTAAAAAATATAGCATGGATATATTTTTCAGTTTTTCAATGTATTTATAGACTTTTACTTCCATATTCCTTAAGGAAATATCGGTATGGAGAACCATACATGACTTCCATATTCTAAGATATGTGTGTGTGTGTGTGTGTCTTACCTGCCTTTTTATTGCCGTATTAAATGAAAAATATATTACATTAAAATGAAAAAATTATAATTTTATTGCCTGGCAACAAAATTATTTTATTTTTAACAATTACCATTGTTTCAAAAAGTTTAAATAAAATTTTCAAGTACTTTACTCTTGTTAAAACGTAAAAGGTTGCAGGTAAACTACCCCTTCCCCTTAACCGATCTTCACCAAAATCGAAAGTCCTTGAGACCTCTACAATTCAGGGACGTATGCAAAAACTTATTTGATTCTGTTTGAATTTGCGGCTGTTATCGTTTGCCAGAGAAAATACGCTTGATAAAAAACGTTGCAGGTAAACTACCCTTTCCCCTCAACCGATCTTCACCAAAGACAATAGGTCTTGAGTACTCTACAAATCAGGGCTGCATGCAGAAAATTATTTGATTCTGTTTGAATTTGCGGCTGTTATCGTTTGCCATAAAAAATACCCTTGTTAAAAAAACGTTGTAGGTAAACTACCCCTTTCCCTTAACCGATCTTCACCAAAAACAATAGGTCTTGAGAACTCTACAATTCAGGGCTGTATGCGAAACATTATTTGATTCTGTTTGAATTTGCGGCTGTTATCGTTTGCAAAAAAAAAAATTTCCCTTGAAAAAAAAAACCGTTGCAGGTAAACTACCCCTTTCCCTCAACCGATCTTTACCAAAAACAATAGGTCGCGAGTACTCTACAAATCAGGGCTGTATGCAAAAAATTATTTGATTCTGTTTGAATTTGCGGCAGTTATCGTTTGCCATAGAAAAAAAATCTACAGACACACACACAGACACACAGACACACACACAGACACTTTTCGGAAAACGACTTTTTTCATGTTTTGAGTGTAGTAGAATCAGAATCTGCAATAATCTCGAACACGATTTTTTTTGCCATCACCATACTTCCATTCCTTAAGGAATATGGAAGTAAAAATGGAAGTATGGTGATGGCAAAAAAAAATCGTGTTCGAGATTATTGCAGATTCTGATTGTACTACACTCAAAACATGAAAAAAAGTCGTTTTTCAAAAAGTGTGTGTGTGTGTGTGTGTGTGTGTGTCTGTCTGTAGATTTTTTCTATGGCAAACGATAACAGCCGCAAATTCAAACAGAATCAAATAATTTTTTGCATACAGCCCTGATTTGTAGAGTACTCACGACCTATTGTTTTTGGTGAAGATCGGTTGAGGGAAAGGGGTAGTTTACCTGCAACGGTTTTTTTTTATTAAGGGTTTTTTTTTTTTTGGCAAACGATAACAGCCGCAAATTCAAACAGAATCAAATACTTTTTTGCATACACTCATAAATTGTAGAGTTCTCAAGACCTATTGTTTTTGGTGAAGATCGGTTAAGGAAAAGGGGTAGTTTACCTGCAAGTTTTATGTTTTAGTAAGGGTATTTTCTATGGCAAATGATAACAGCCGCAAATTCAAACAGAATCAAATACTTTTTTGCATACAGTCCTGATTTGTAGAGTACTCAAGACCTATTGTTTTTGGTGAAGATCGGTTAAGGGGAAGGGGTAGTTTACCTGCAACATTTTATGTTTTAACAAGGGTAATTTTTTCTATGGCGAACGATAACTGCCGCATATTCAAACAGAATCAAATAATTTGTTGCATACATCACTGAATTGTAGAGAACTCAAGGCCTTCTGATTTTGGTGAAGATTGGTTAAGGGGAAGGAGTAGTTTACCTGCAACATTTTACGTTTTAACAACAGTAAAGTACTTGAAAATTCATTTAAACTTTTTCAAACAATGGTAATTGTTAAAAATAAAATAATTTTGTTGCCAGGCAATAAAATTATAATTTTTTCATTTTAATGTAAATCATGTGTGAGAGAAAATATATCGTTCGTGGCAGGCAAGCATATCTCAGTTATGTAATGTTTACGTTTCCATTTTATTATTATGACTACCGCAATAAAAAGGCAGGGAAGACACACACACAAATTCGCGTTATTTCTGGCCTCATTCATGTTTATTTTCTTACATTTGCACGCTTTTTAAATGGAAAGTGCCGAAACCCATACCAACATAACGCGTGCAAGCCGAAAAAGTGTCCAGCGTGGATAGCGATTTGCTTCCTGTGGATCGCTGGGCAGTGTAACTGCACGTGTTTACAGAGGAACGATTCATAGACAGATTTTTCATCTTTAGGGAATGAACCCTCTGCAAGATGCTGAGGGTCCATGAGTGACTTCGGAGCGCTCCTTCTTTTCCGTGTGTTTGTTCTATGAAACGTACACTGTAGATTCGCAGCTTTACTCTAAGCAACGCTCGATAGGAAATGTTGAAAATTTTTGTCCACGGTGTACCCTCATACACACTAAACCTGCTCTGATGTTTTAATTACGGACATCATAATATTAAAACTTTGGAAACTTGAGCACTACTTAATGGAGATCAATCATTAACTTATACAAGCCATTAATTTTATGCATATTTTTTATATATATGTGTACAACGTTATCGGCAACAAAGAAGTAGTTTTTGTTAAAATTCCTTCCCGGGATATTTGGCCGTAGTCCAATGTTTTCTACAAAACCAGACGTTTCGGCAATGCCATCGACTTCCATCATCAGTGAAAATCGAGTGCGATAACGTGAGGTGGTATACGTTAGTGACCACAGTAGGCCTACTGTGGTTAAGCCTGAAGTAGTAAGTATAAAGAAGTACTTTCTACGGTAATATTTCATTTTGAAAATGATTTTAAATATAAATCTTAGAATATGGAAGTCATGTATGGTTCTCCATACCGATATTTTTAAATTGGCTTGAAAAAACATTACTATTATTTTTATGGGAAATGTTATACAATTATTTCCCACAAACCCATGCTTATAATATTTAGAACAAAGTTTACTAAAAATCTTACGAACAAAATTATCCACCACTTTCATGCAGCCCAAGAGAAAGACATTTAAAAAACTACATTTTGCAAAAATGGAAAAACATTTTTTTACTACGTATGTTAACAATATTATATTTATAATAAAAATTTCTTTTCTTGTTTCCTTTTCCTCTTCTTATATACTTCTCAATGTTTTGTTATTGTTTTTAATTAAAGCAAAGGAAAACAATATTTGAATGCTGTCATTTTTGTGCAAAAAGCATAAATTTTACTTGTACGCAGATTAAGTTTAAGGTCTTTATATACTTTTGGAAAAGACATGAAGGAATGTGCAACATCATTTACATAACATACCACATAATACCAAAAAACAATTTTAAAAATTATTTTTCTTATAAAACGTCTTTAACAGATTTTCAAAAATGTCCAAAGCATAAGAAAATGCAAAACTCATGATTAAATTACACCTGCATATTTATTACATTTACTATTTAGATACACCTGCCTTTTCCTATCTATTCATCTACTATTAAGAAACAATTTTATAAAAGTTCCTCTACCGAATATTACCTAACTGTACATTATTGAGCATAATTCTTTTGCAGAAAAATTTCTAGTAAGAATACGCTGGTATCCTGATATCTACAAATGTGTGTATCATAATACATATAAATTAAAAAAAGGCTATGATTTTCTTGAAACAAATTATATTATAATCATACCATCTTTTCTGAGTGTGACACACTTATATGAAAACAAAACATGTATGGATTTTATTAATAATATTGTCACAACAAAACGAACAAAATGATTTAAATAATTTTTAATTTTACCGTGCATAAGTGCCCAGTCTTTTGCTTTGTCAATGATTTCTTCAAGAGTTTCTGGATCCATAGAAAGTGAAAGAACCGGTTCTAATCTTGACTGGGCTAACATTTTTCTACAGTTCCTGTTAACAAAAATATGAGACAACTTAATAATATTAGAATGGTATTATATATTTAATGGTTAAAATCTCGGTATATGTCTTATGTAAGATAGCTTGTGTGTGTGTGTACATATCTATGTATATATGTATGGATGGTATTTTTCCATTGCCTCATTTCCTTCATGTTAAACTCCATTTTTCCTGGCAAGGTCCACCTCAGCTTTCCAATTCATTTTGTCTGTCTCTTTTTTGTCTTGGACTGTCAGATCCGCTCAGCAACAATTATTATTAATTCCTTGCATGTGATTGTGCTACCTAGATTTTAAGCGTTCACTACTTTCAAGCATGAGAACGTCAACGCCCAGTCATAATCTCGTTTATAAACGTTCATGTTTATATATATATATATTATAACATTGCCAAACCCTGATCACATTTGATATAAAAAAGTATGTAAAAAATGCCAAGAAACAATATATTTTGATAGATAAATGATAACGAGAATGAAAGTAGTAAATATAATCAATAGTGAAGGAGGAAGAATACAACCAAAGGTGGTCACAAAACAAGAAAATACGAACTAGACTGACAGACAACTGATATTGACCCAACCCCAGAGATTGGCCAGATATATCAACCAAAGTAAAGCGAGATAAGAAGACAGTGAAGAAAAAAGGAAAAGAAAATAAAAAATTACATGGCCATAACAATTAACTCACAAGATTGTTTTAAAAGAGAATAATTTTTTATTATTGTTAATAATTTATGTTTAAATTTTTATTAGTGGTAACTTGTAAATGACAGTATCTCAGCAATTGTTATACGTAAAAAAACCATGTGTAGATATGATTGTATGTATATCCTTATCTATAGGTGATATGTCAGCTGTTGTGTTTAAGGTTACACTCATACAGACAGGGAATAGAAATGTGTGCGTGGTTCAATCAGAGAACAAATTGTATATCCTACTATATACTTTGGAACTTTTAATAAGATTATATCAGCAGTATGTATATTATTTCAGCATTATGTGTTTGAAAGTATAAGGTTTTGGAGAGTTTATTTATTCGCTAATATTATGACTGTTGCTACAGATGTAGTATGTTTCAATTAACACAATATATTTTAACATTATTAAATTGTTGTTATTATTACTAATTATGACATTTCAGACCAATTTTTATCACTTTAATGACAATATATACAAAGTTATGTTTTGTTTGAAAGATGTATTTACAATACCATGTTGTTTGCATATTATAAAATGATATGTGACAATCTGAAGGTACCAAAAAAGACATGAACTCATTAGATACAAAAACTTTGTAATAATAGTGAGATCGTGAGAAATATATGGGTAATTAGAGATAGGTAGGGAGTGACAAAGTTGAACAGTGAAGTGATAAGTGTAATAAAATAAACAACATATAATCTTAAGAAAAAAGAGTGAAACAAGTGTGACAAACCCAAAATATAAGCACATGTTAAATGAGCAATTAAGTTAAGTATATTAGACTGAAAGACACAGAATAAGTGTGAATGTAAAAAAACAGAAAAATATTATCTCAGTATAAAATCACCAGGGTGGTTACTGTTATAAAAGAGATGGTGTAGATATAACACTCACCAAATTTGTTCATTTGTTAATTTAAAGAAAGAAGTTATTGGCTTAATGTTTAAGGCAATAATTACCAGAAGAAATAGTTTTACAGTAATATGTTAGTATGTTTTAAGTAAGTAAGGAATTTATAAAGAAAATAATAGCAATACCTTTATAAGAAATAATAGGCAAATTATATTAATTGTGTGTAACGAAAGGGAACATGGCAGAATTATATTAAAACTTAGAAATAAGTAAATTGTGTATTAGCATAGTATTATCCATTTTGGACTAAAACATTAATACATGACTTAGACCAATCTTGTAAGATATCAAACTAATCTTTGAAAGAAAATAGGAACATCTATGTAAAGATTACGACCATTGAAATTATCCCCAAGTAAATATAGCCATTATAAAATATTTATTCAAATTAAACAAAAAATTCAAGGTTTGATAACAATGGGTTTATTTTGAGATCGACCAGGTAGAATAATTACGTTACCATGGAAACTGTGGAGTAACAAGCCAAAAATACCGTTAGATTTTTTACTGAATGTATGACGCTTTAATGGTATAGACGCTAATTTTCGAGTGACCAAAATTGTCCATTAAAACATAGAAAATATCAGAAAAAGTTATTACTAAGTGTATACCAAGACATAAGACAAAGACTGGAACCATATTATTGAAGTTCGAGGCCAAATTAACGAAAAAAGAAAATAGATTACTATCAATTAAACTGGAAAAGACGCCTGATGTCCTGAACCCAGCAAATTAAAGATTATAGTATAACCCATGAATAACAGATCGTACGAATTCGCCATAACTACGGAAGTGATAAGTACATTTTAAATTACCCAAAATATATAAATAAACTCACGTTAATTATCTCACTAAAGGTCGAAATCTCACTGAACTGAAATTCATTACTTTCAGAGATTAAAAAGAAATCTAAGTCACTGACAATTTATAAACTAGCCAATATAAACTGTTGTTAATGATCCATAACTTGTAAACACTTATGCTACACTGCGCTAAACCAATTATACATACACAATATGTTAGTTAAGTTCATTTGATGTAAGGGTGTGTATTTTTATTGTTTTTTAAACTTTTGTAATCCTTTGAACGTAACCTCAAGAACCTATGACAAACGACATTAATAACTTGTATACAATTTTCAACAGACGCCATCATTAAACGTCTGGTATCAATTCAAATATCGATTGTCAAACCCTGTAATTGTCTCATATAAATAACCGGAGCATTTGTATTAGAATAATTTGTATTAAATGAATAATAATCCCTAATAAAAAATGTGTAAGTATTGAGTGTAACCACGGTGTTATCATTTCATTAGGAGGTACACAATATTTTATGTACATTTTAGCAGATGACTAACGATTTACACAGCCCACGCATCGAACTGTTGTGTGCTACAGTGGGCCTAGCTGGCAGAAATATTTGAATTATTCAAACCGCCTGAGCTGCGCTGGTCATACGCCTTTGAATGTTATTTTAATTGTTTTAAGAAAACAATTTGGCGCCACCGGGACTTTCTCACCCCTAGTGAACATCAAGACCTGGTTATTCGTACGTTCGCAACGAACGAAATATACAGAAGTTGCACGCATTTAAACTACGGATCGAGAAGACACGTACACTCATTACACACAAATTGTACATTATCCACATTTTGCAGAGTAAAACGGTAGCCGGACGTCCTGCTATAATATTACAAATTGGCGCGCCAACTAGTGGAGCTAGAATAATAAAGAAATTATACAATTAAACCCTATAAATTCTAGCGGCGATTACGAAAGATTACAAAATGCACACCAGAGGAGTATCGAAAAAATTGGCAAAGGAGAAGGAGATGGAAGAAAACAGAGGGGAAGAAGAGGAAGGAACACCGATTGAAGAAGTGGAGACAGTAATAACCACAACAGAACCAAGCCAAGACGAAGAAACGGAGTTACAGGCGGGCGACAAGGGAGAATTTAGAGGAGACCCGAACATACTAAAATTAATGGAAATGATGAACAATAATTTGAAGGAGATGAACAATAAATTCGACAAGAATGAGGAGAGGTTGAAGGAGATGAACAATAAATTCGACAAGAATGAGGAGAGCTTGAAGGAGATGAACAATAAATTCGACAAGAATGAGGAGAGCTTGAAGGAGATGAACAATAAATTCGACAAGAATGAGGAGAGCTTAAAGGAGATGAACAATAAATTCGACGGCATGAAGAAAGAAACCAGTGACAATTTGAAACAGATCAATGAAAAAATAGTGAGTACTAAGGAAGAATTGAGGAAAACAGTCAACCAAAATAATGAAACACTACAACAACGATTGCTGGAGGAAATTCAGCAAAGAAACGAAGAATTAAAGGAAGAATTGAAGGGACAGCTGAAGATGGACCACGAGAAAAATAAAGAAGAAATGAAGCTGCAGATGGCACACCAATTAATGGAGTACCGAGAAGAAGCAAAACAGCAGGTTACGGAAATCAATGACAAATTAGAGGAAACGTTGGAGAAGCTAGAGAAGACCAACGAAAATGTTTCTGGAGTCCGCAAGGAAGTACTCGATAAAATGAACCGTCTCGAAGGAGAAAATAAGAGAAGACTTGAGGAAGGTCATGAAGAAACAGTCAGAAGATATACCCAGATAGACCAGGACATACACCAAGTCCGGGAAGAAAACCAGAAAGAGGTAGCAGCTGTACGAACAGACTTAGGAGAACGAATGGAAGGAGTTTACAGTAACTTAAATAAAGTAGATAGCAAAGTAGACAAAAACCAACAGAGGATTTACGAAATGCGCAGAATAGAAGAGTCATTACGGGAAGAAGTGGATGCCTGGCGTGACCGACCATGTAATAATAATCATGTCATGAACACAGACAACAGAGATACCATCAATTTCCGTAATTATAAAAGAAACCCTATTGAATTCTTGAAGAGGGTAGAAGAGTTAATCATCAAGAATCGAGAGACTCGATGGACTACAATAAGAGGGATGTTGGACGAAATGTTCAAGGAGACATACGACAACTGGTGGACTGCCACTCGACCAGACATCCAAAACCTTCAAGACTTTAAGACTCAGTTCAAGGCTAAATACTGGTCTGAGTCAACTCAAAATATGGTCCGCAATAACCTGAGCAATGGCAGGTATGAAAACCAGAATGGACAATCCCTTACCTCCTACTTCTTGGGAAAAATTTGCATGGCCAGGAATTTGGAGCCACGTATACCTGAAGAGTGTCTGGTAATACAATTATCTTACCACTACGACGACGCCATCCAAAAGGCACGGATGTACAGCCAGGTAAAGACCATCCAAGATATGGCTAGCTTACTGGAAAGCCATGAACATGAGTGGCAGTACAGGAAAAATAGAGGGTACAGTTTCAGAAATAATCGAACCAATGAGGGACAATTGTCACAGAATCAACAGGGAGATAATAAACCACCGGTAAATAACCCTAACAATTACCAAGGGAACACACGGGGCAATAACGCGCCCAGAAATTTTAACAGAAGTGGAAACCATAACAACAACAACTTCAGGAACAACCACAGGGTAATTTCCCGTCGAATGGTTACAACAACAATTATCGCCCTGGAAACAACAGTAATCAGAACAATAATCCAGGATACCGGCCACAGGTAAATTACATAAGGGGGCAAAGGCAAAGGAGCCCCAGAAGAAACTATCCCTCATCTAACTATCGGCGAACGTACTATAACCAGGTACCCGATACGAGAAGTTACCCATTCGAAGAAGATCACAGGCACAGCATGGATAACCGGAATAATCAACAGGAGCCGAATGATAACCAACCATCAAACACTACTGATGTTGGGGGCAATGAGGTCAACCCTCATTTAAACGCTTAAGGCCAGTGAAAACTGCGGACAGCCCATCACTGGACCAATCTCTGGGTGAATATAAGACAACACATGACAAGAAGATCACAATAATATGTACTAATTATTTGAAAAATATAAGGGACGATTTGATCGAAGAAAATGATAACATGATGCCCATTAGAAACAATGAAATAGTGTATGTGAGTGCCCAAATAAATGGAATTCTATCAACCATAATGATCGATACAGGGTCTAATGTCTCCCTGATCGACCAAATAGAATTAAATAGACTACAGCAGGGAAGTAGTGTACCCATATCAACCCTGCCCATAAACAATATAACTATCATTGGTGCTACCGGCCGACAAAACAAAACCGTCCGGAAACAAGTATCCTTGGAACTTAATAGCAAAGGTATAATAGTAACTATGCCATTTCTTGTTGCCAGCGGCCTACCTTTCTCATTACTTGTTGGATGTGATGTACTAAGACAACACTCTGCCATAATTAACCTGCGGCAGGGAGAAGTGTCACTAACCACAGAACAAGGAATATGGTCAGCCGATATAGTGAATGGTAGCAACTTACCACTGATAACAAACCACTATAACATGATCCAAAGCAATTATTGCCGACAATCACCTGAAAAAATATTGACAGATTGGAAGAATGAAGAATTATGGTCAAGCAAGCTGGATGAGATCAGAAACTTCCAACGAGAAGAACAAGATCCACGGATTAGTGTGCAACAGTCAGAGGAACTTATAAGTATATACAACAAATATAAACACATTTTTTCTGATGCTCCAGGCAAAGTAAAGAATTATCAATGCCAAATACGATTTAAAGAACCCGTTGACTTCAAGAGAAAATCCTACCCCATTGCTTACTCACAAAGAAATGCAGTGAGGGCAGAAATCAATCAAATGATGGAAGACGATATCATTGAATTAAGTCAATCACCGTATACAAGTCCAATAGTGGCGATACCAAAAAAGGCCGGAAAGGTGAGAATCTGCCTCGACGCCAGAGAAATTAATAAAATGATACTGAACGATAGAACATCACCGGGTGAAATAGAAGAAATCCTTAAGAAGTTCCACGGTATAAAATACATTAGCTCTTGGGATACGGTATGTGGCTACTGGCAGGTGGAGCTACATCCGAACAGTAGGCAATACTTAGCATTCCTGTTCGATGGGAGGAACTATCAGTTCAAAAGACTGCCATTTGGACTGATAAATTCGGTCGCAGTATTTGTTAAATGTATGGACCAAATACTGGGACAAGATGTACTGAATTTTACCACCGTGTACGTAGATGATCTGTTAATAACATCATCAAATTGGCAAGAGCACTGTGCCAGAGTGGAAACCGTACTAAAGAGATTATCAGATAATCACGTAACCCTTAAGCTGGACAAGTCAAAGTTTATAGCCCGAAAAATACAATTTCTAGGATTCAATCTAGCAGAGGAAGGCATATCTCCTTCGTCAGAAAAAGTTGAGGCGATACAACGATTCCCCACGCCAAAAAACAAAAAACAACTTCAATCCTTCCTGGGAATTTGCAACTATTACCGCAAATTTCAAGATAATTATTCCAAACTAACAGCAAAATTCAAAAAACAATTATCAGTCAAGGACAAGTGGACTTGGGGGTCCGAACAAGATGAAGTATTTAACCAAATAAAAGAAAAGTTCTTGAACACCGTGATCTTACATCATCCAGACTTCAAAAAGCCATTCTTCATGAACTGTGATGCGAGTGATGTCAGTGTAGGTGCGGTATTATACCAAGAAGATGAGAAGGGACAGCATATGGTTATTAGTTTTGCAAGCAGAATTTTAAATGGATGCGAACGAAATTATCACGTCACGGAGAAAGAACTACTTAGTGTCGTGTTCGCCTGCAACAAATTTAGGACTTATATTCTGGGATACGATATAACAGTGAGAAGTGACCATAGATCCATATCATTCCTTAAGCAGTGTAAACTCAGCCACGGAAGATTAACTCGATGGATATTGTTGCTACAGGAATATCACATAAACTGGGAGTACATCCCAGGGAAGCAAAACGTAGCTGCGGACATCTTATCCCGTATAAACGTCCAGCAACAAACTTTCGAGGGGGAGAAAGAACAATTAGTTAAGGTGTATAACATTATTAAAAACAGAGTAGATCTAGAAAAAATAACCCAAGAAATAAGAAGATGTCAAACTGTGGATCCAAAAATAATGAGTATCCGGGAGAGAATGTTAAAAGATGAAGAAACCATTCTACAATATTATAAAATACATGACAACTTGCTATTTATTAAAAACAACCCTGCAATCGGAGAATGGAAACTTGTAATACCATCTACAGTGGAGGAACAATTAATACTAGACTACCACATTAGATACGGCCATATGGGGGCTGTAAAAGTGATAAAAGCTTTACAGGAACAAGTTTACATTAAAAATATTTATCGAAAAGTAAACAAAATCATTCAAAAATGTGATATTTGCCAAAAAGTAAAATGCAATAATTCAAAAAAGGAAGGTATGATGATACCTATCACATCAAGTCAGAAATTAGAAAGGGTATTCCTTGATATATGTGGTCCGTTTCCTATCAGTGGAGGAAGACACAGATACAAATTTATAATCATTATGTTTGACCACTTCACCAAGTATACAAAGTTGTACTCCATTAACCGTGCAACAACAAAGAAAATAATTGAAATTATATTAACCAAGTTTATACCAGAAGTGGGAAGACCGACGGCCGTTATGACAGATCATGGAACCCAATTTAAGGGAAACCTTTGGAAAAATAAGCTATGTGAACATAATATTAAAACTTACAAAACATCCGTTTATCACCCAAGCAGCAACCCAGCTGAAAGGGTACTCAGAGAAGTGGGTCGTATACTGAGAACCTACTGCCACGATAAACAAAGAGAATGGCACAATTACGTGAAATCCACTGAAGAATTTATAAACTTAGCTTACCACGACTTTACGGAAGCTACCCCATACACAATGATGTTTGAGCGGCCACCGCCTAGAGAGATAACTGATATGATCCAATTCCCCACCAACACCGAATATCAATTCGAGAAAAAAAGATTCTATAACAGAATAGCCGAAAAGGTAGAGCAACAAAAGAATAAATACGCTAGAAACCAGAAAAAGACTATTAAGTACGAGGTAGGAGAAAGGGTACTGTTAAAAAACAGAGAACTACCCAGCTCCATAGAAGGCATCACTAGAAAGTTACTATTATTATACGTGGGACCATACACTATAACAAAAGACAAGGGCAATAACACTTACGAGATCACTCACCCCGTCACCAAGAAAATAAAGGGGGTATACAATCAAGCCTCAATTAAGAAATATTATGACCACCAACAATAACTGTAAAAAACAATTTAAAGTAAAAAACCAACAAAAATACTTTAAATAAAGAAAAAAAAATAACGTGACAAACAAACAAGTCTGCCAATGTCATAAAGAAAAGATCTCTAAAGAATGTCAAAATTCCAAAACATTCGTAAGTACAGCTTACACTAAGCATTAGAGAAACCATTATGATGAATAAAAAATTGTAAAAAATCAAAAAAGATATGTAAGAAAAGCTTACCCAAATATCTCAATAATATTTTAGAACAAGTAAAAATGGAGAGATAAAAGTCACAAGGCATTCAGATAAAGTAAGAGCAACCAACTTACTACAATATTTAAATAAAAATTAACAATAGAGGAGTGTAGTTACAAAACATTCCTACAAAATAAGGTTAAATTACCATAATATTTAGCCAAAAAATGAGGCATAAAAAGCATAACATACTGTAAAGGAATAAACTACAAAAAATTCCTAACTAGTAAGAAGCCATAACTTACTATGATATTTAAAAATTATGAAAAAATATCAATCAAAATGGTCAGCTTCCACAACTATTTAGAAAGAGGGGAAGTAAAATTACCCAAACCAATGATCACAAAACAATATAAATGAAATAAACGTTCTAAGAGTTATAATGTGAAATGAGATGAAACAAAGAGTAATTAAAAATGAATAAAAATGTGAATTGTATCAATAAAAAACAATGCTTCAAATAGTATCTATAAAGAAAGATGAAACAATATATGACTCGAACTGAGCTATAATGAAGTATGAAAGTAAAAGATTCCCAACAAATATTATGATTATGATTATTATTATTTTGAGTCACGAGTTGACTATATTTAAGAATTATTAATTGAGGTTGTCTGTGGAATGAACCAGCAATCATTTTACTGAGCAGGGATGATGTTCCCCTGATATCAGTATAAGAGTAGTTTTGATGAAAAATAAGATTTATAGGGAATAAGTTATAATAATAAAAAGTCAATAAGCCAGTTCACAATATGAGAAGATAATGAAGAAAAGACTAAGAAGAATGGAATTAAAGGATACAGAATTAATTAAAAATGAATGAGAAGCAGGAGAATTTGAAAAAAAAAAAAAAAAAAAAAATTTTTGATACGATACAATTGATAATTTCATCAAACTCAAATTCACGTTTTATAAAATGATCAATTTTGGTGGAAGGGCATTATATAACATTGCCAAACCCTGATCACATTTGATATAAAAAAGTATGTAAAAAATGCCAAGAAACAATATATTTTGATAGATAAATGATAACGAGAATGAAAGTAGTAAATATAATCAATAGTGAAGGAGGAAGAATACAATCAAAGGTGGTCACAAAACAAGAAAATACGAACTAGACTGACAGACAACTGACATTGACCCAACCCCAGAGATTGGCCAGATATCAACCAAAGTAAAGCGAGATAAGAAGACAGTGAAGAAAAAAGGAAAAGAAAATAAAAAATTACATGGCCATAACAATTAACTCACAAGATTGTTTTAAAAGAGAATAATTTTTTATTATTGTTAATAATTTATGTTTAAATTTTTATTAGTGGTAACTTGTAAATGACAGTATCTCAGCAATTGTTATACGTAAAAAAACCATGTGTAGATATGATTGTATGTATATCCTTATCTATAGGTGATATGTCAGCTGTTGTGTTTAAGGTTACACTCATACAGACAGGGAATAGAAATGTGTGCGTGGTTCAATCAGAGAACAAATTGTATATCCTACTATATACTTTGGAACTTTTAATAAGATTATATCAGCAGTATGTATATTATTTCAGCATTATGTGTTTGAAAGTATAAGGTTTTGGAGAGTTTATTTATTCGCTAATATTATGACTGTTGCTACAGATGTAGTATGTTTCAATTAACACAATATATTTTAACATTATTAAATTGTTGTTATTATTACTAATTATGACATTTCAGACCAATTTTTATCACTTTAATGACAATATATACAAAGTTATGTTTTGTTTGAAAGATGTATTTACAATACCATGTTGTTTGCATATTATAAAATGATATGTGACAATCTGAAGGTACCAAAAAAGACATGAACTCATTAGATACAAAAACTTTGTAATAATAGTGAGATCGTGAGAAATATATGGGTAATTAGAGATAGGTAGGGAGTGACAAAGTTGAACAGTGAAGTGATAAGTGTAATAAAATAAACAACATATAATCTTAAGAAAAAAGAGTGAAACAAGTGTGACAAACCCAAAATATAAGCACATGTTAAATGAGCAATTAAGTTAAGTATATTAGACTGAAAGACACAGAATAAGTGTGAATGTAAAAAAACAGAAAAATATTATCTCAGTATAAAATCACCAGGGTGGTTACTGTTATAAAAGAGATGGTGTAGATATAACACTCACCAAATTTGTTCATTTGTTAATTTAAAGAAAGAAGTTATTGGCTTAATGTTTAAGGCAATAATTACCAGAAGAAATAGTTTTACAGTAATATGTTAGTATGTTTTAAGTAAGTAAGGAATTTATAAAGAAAATAATAGCAATACCTTTATAAGAAATAATAGGCAAATTATATTAATTGTGTGTAACGAAAGGGAACATGGCAGAATTATATTAAAACTTAGAAATAAGTAAATTGTGTATTAGCATAGTATTATCCATTTTGGACTAAAACATTAATACATGACTTAGACCAATCTTGTAAGATATCAAACTAATCTTTGAAAGAAAATAGGAACATCTATGTAAAGATTACGACCATTGAAATTATCCCCAAGTAAATATAGCCATTATAAAATATTTATTCAAATTAAACAAAAAATTCAAGGTTTGATAACAATGGGTTTATTTTGAGATCGACCAGGTAGAATAATTACGTTACCATGGAAACTGTGGAGTAACAAGCCAAAAATACCGTTAGATTTTTTACTGAATGTATGACGCTTTAATGGTATAGACGCTAATTTTCGAGTGACCAAAATTGTCCATTAAAACATAGAAAATATCAGAAAAAGTTATTACTAAGTGTATACCAAGACATAAGACAAAGACTGGAACCATATTATTGAAGTTCGAGGCCAAATTAACGAAAAAAGAAAATAGATTACTATCAATTAAACTGGAAAAGACGCCTGATGTCCTGAACCCAGCAAATTAAAGATTATAGTATAACCCATGAATAACAGATCGTACGAATTCGCCATAACTACGGAAGTGATAAGTACATTTTAAATTACCCAAAATATATAAATAAACTCACGTTAATTATCTCACTAAAGGTCGAAATCTCACTGAACTGAAATTCATTACTTTCAGAGATTAAAAAGAAATCTAAGTCACTGACAATTTATAAACTAGCCAATATAAACTGTTGTTAATGATCCATAACTTGTAAACACTTATGCTACACTGCGCTAAACCAATTATACATACACAATATGTTAGTTAAGTTCATTTGATGTAAGGGTGTGTATTTTTATTGTTTTTTAAACTTTTGTAATCCTTTGAACGTAACCTCAAGAACCTATGACAAACGACATTAATAACTTGTATACAATTTTCAACAGACGCCATCATTAAACGTCTGGTATCAATTCAAATATCGATTGTCAAACCCTGTAATTGTCTCATATAAATAACCGGAGCATTTGTATTAGAATAATTTGTATTAAATGAATAATAATCCCTAATAAAAAATGTGTAAGTATTGAGTGTAACCACGGTGTTATCATTTCATTAGGAGGTACACAATATTTTATGTACATTTTAGCAGATGACTAACGATTTACACAGCCCACGCATCGAACTGTTGTGTGCTACAGTGGGCCTAGCTGGCAGAAATATTTGAATTATTCAAACCGCCTGAGCTGCGCTGGTCATACGCCTTTGAATGTTATTTTAATTGTTTTAAGAAAACAATTTGGCGCCACCGGGACTTTCTCACCCCTAGTGAACATCAAGACCTGGTTATTCGTACGTTCGCAACGAACGAAATATACAGAAGTTGCACGCATTTAAACTACGGATCGAGAAGACACGTACACTCATTACACACAAATTGTACATTATCCACATTTTGCAGAGTAAAACGGTAGCCGGACGTCCTGCTATAATATTACAAATTGGCGCGCCAACTAGTGGAGCTAGAATAATAAAGAAATTATACAATTAAACCCTATAAATTCTAGCGGCGATTACGAAAGATTACGAAATGCACACCAGAGGAGTATCGAAAAAATTGGCAAAGGAGAAGGAGATGGAAGAAAACAGAGGGGAAGAAGAGGAAGGAACACCGATTGAAGAAGTGGAGACAGTAATAACCACAACAGAACCAAGCCAAGACGAAGAAACGGAGTTACAGGCGGGCGACAAGGGAGAATTTAGAGGAGACCCGAACATACTAAAATTAATGGAAATGATGAACAATAATTTGAAGGAGATGAACAATAAATTCGACAAGAATGAGGAGAGGTTGAAGGAGATGAACAATAAATTCGACAAGAATGAGGAGAGCTTGAAGGAGATGAACAATAAATTCGACAAGAATGAGGAGAGCTTGAAGGAGATGAACAATAAATTCGACAAGAATGAGGAGAGCTTAAAGGAGATGAACAATAAATTCGACGGCATGAAGAAAGAAACCAGTGACAATTTGAAACAGATCAATGAAAAAATAGTGAGTACTAAGGAAGAATTGAGGAAAACAGTCAACCAAAATAATGAAACACTACAACAACGATTGCTGGAGGAAATTCAGCAAAGAAACGAAGAATTAAAGGAAGAATTGAAGGGACAGCTGAAGATGGACCACGAGAAAAATAAAGAAGAAATGAAGCTGCAGATGGCACACCAATTAATGGAGTACCGAGAAGAAGCAAAACAGCAGGTTACGGAAATCAATGACAAATTAGAGGAAACGTTGGAGAAGCTAGAGAAGACCAACGAAAATGTTTCTGGAGTCCGCAAGGAAGTACTCGATAAAATGAACCGTCTCGAAGGAGAAAATAAGAGAAGACTTGAGGAAGGTCATGAAGAAACAGTCAGAAGATATACCCAGATAGACCAGGACATACACCAAGTCCGGGAAGAAAACCAGAAAGAGGTAGCAGCTGTACGAACAGACTTAGGAGAACGAATGGAAGGAGTTTACAGTAACTTAAATAAAGTAGATAGCAAAGTAGACAAAAACCAACAGAGGATTTACGAAATGCGCAGAATAGAAGAGTCATTACGGGAAGAAGTGGATGCCTGGCGTGACCGACCATGTAATAATAATCATGTCATGAACACAGACAACAGAGATACCATCAATTTCCGTAATTATAAAAGAAACCCTATTGAATTCTTGAAGAGGGTAGAAGAGTTAATCATCAAGAATCGAGAGACTCGATGGACTACAATAAGAGGGATGTTGGACGAAATGTTCAAGGAGACATACGACAACTGGTGGACTGCCACTCGACCAGACATCCAAAACCTTCAAGACTTTAAGACTCAGTTCAAGGCTAAATACTGGTCTGAGTCAACTCAAAATATGGTCCGCAATAACCTGAGCAATGGCAGGTATGAAAACCAGAATGGACAATCCCTTACCTCCTACTTCTTGGGAAAAATTTGCATGGCCAGGAATTTGGAGCCACGTATACCTGAAGAGTGTCTGGTAATACAATTATCTTACCACTACGACGACGCCATCCAAAAGGCACGGATGTACAGCCAGGTAAAGACCATCCAAGATATGGCTAGCTTACTGGAAAGCCATGAACATGAGTGGCAGTACAGGAAAAATAGAGGGTACAGTTTCAGAAATAATCGAACCAATGAGGGACAATTGTCACAGAATCAACAGGGAGATAATAAACCACCGGTAAATAACCCTAACAATTACCAAGGGAACACACGGGGCAATAACGCGCCCAGAAATTTTAACAGAAGTGGAAACCATAACAACAACAACTTCAGGAACAACCACAGGGTAATTTCCCGTCGAATGGTTACAACAACAATTATCGCCCTGGAAACAACAGTAATCAGAACAATAATCCAGGATACCGGCCACAGGTAAATTACATAAGGGGGCAAAGGCAAAGGAGCCCCAGAAGAAACTATCCCTCATCTAACTATCGGCGAACGTACTATAACCAGGTACCCGATACGAGAAGTTACCCATTCGAAGAAGATCACAGGCACAGCATGGATAACCGGAATAATCAACAGGAGCCGAACGATAACCAACCATCAAACACTACTGATGTTGGGGGCAATGAGGTCAACCCTCATTTAAACGCTTAAGGCCAGTGAAAACTGCGGACAGCCCATCACTGGACCAATCTCTGGGTGAATATAAGACAACACATGACAAGAAGATCACAATAATATGTACTAATTATTTGAAAAATATAAGGGACGATTTGATCGAAGAAAATGATAACATGATGCCCATTAGAAACAATGAAATAGTGTATGTGAGTGCCCAAATAAATGGAATTCTATCAACCATAATGATCGATACAGGGTCTAATGTCTCCCTGATCGACCAAATAGAATTAAATAGACTACAGCAGGGAAGTAGTGTACCCATATCAACCCTGCCCATAAACAATATAACTATCATTGGTGCTACCGGCCGACAAAACAAAACCGTCCGGAAACAAGTATCCTTGGAACTTAATAGCAAAGGTATAATAGTAACTATGCCATTTCTTGTTGCCAGCGGCCTACCTTTCTCATTACTTGTTGGATGTGATGTACTAAGACAACACTCTGCCATAATTAACCTGCGGCAGGGAGAAGTGTCACTAACCACAGAACAAGGAATATGGTCAGCCGATATAGTGAATGGTAGCAACTTACCACTGATAACAAACCACTATAACATGATCCAAAGCAATTATTGCCGACAATCACCTGAAAAAATATTGACAGATTGGAAGAATGAAGAATTATGGTCAAGCAAGCTGGATGAGATCAGAAACTTCCAACGAGAAGAACAAGATCCACGGATTAGTGTGCAACAGTCAGAGGAACTTATAAGTATATACAACAAATATAAACACATTTTTTCTGATGCTCCAGGCAAAGTAAAGAATTATCAATGCCAAATACGATTTAAAGAACCCGTTGACTTCAAGAGAAAATCCTACCCCATTGCTTACTCACAAAGAAATGCAGTGAGGGCAGAAATCAATCAAATGATGGAAGACGATATCATTGAATTAAGTCAATCACCGTATACAAGTCCAATAGTGGCGATACCAAAAAAGGCCGGAAAGGTGAGAATCTGCCTCGACGCCAGAGAAATTAATAAAATGATACTGAACGATAGAACATCACCGGGTGAAATAGAAGAAATCCTTAAGAAGTTCCACGGTATAAAATACATTAGCTCTTGGGATACGGTATGTGGCTACTGGCAGGTGGAGCTACATCCGAACAGTAGGCAATACTTAGCATTCCTGTTCGATGGGAGGAACTATCAGTTCAAAAGACTGCCATTTGGACTGATAAATTCGGTCGCAGTATTTGTTAAATGTATGGACCAAATACTGGGACAAGATGTACTGAATTTTACCACCGTGTACGTAGATGATCTGTTAATAACATCATCAAATTGGCAAGAGCACTGTGCCAGAGTGGAAACCGTACTAAAGAGATTATCAGATAATCACGTAACCCTTAAGCTGGACAAGTCAAAGTTTATAGCCCGAAAAATACAATTTCTAGGATTCAATCTAGCAGAGGAAGGCATATCTCCTTCGTCAGAAAAAGTTGAGGCGATACAACGATTCCCCACGCCAAAAAACAAAAAACAACTTCAATCCTTCCTGGGAATTTGCAACTATTACCGCAAATTTCAAGATAATTATTCCAAACTAACAGCAAAATTCAAAAAACAATTATCAGTCAAGGACAAGTGGACTTGGGGGTCCGAACAAGATGAAGTATTTAACCAAATAAAAGAAAAGTTCTTGAACACCGTGATCTTACATCATCCAGACTTCAAAAAGCCATTCTTCATGAACTGTGATGCGAGTGATGTCAGTGTAGGTGCGGTATTATACCAAGAAGATGAGAAGGGACAGCATATGGTTATTAGTTTTGCAAGCAGAATTTTAAATGGATGCGAACGAAATTATCACGTCACGGAGAAAGAACTACTTAGTGTCGTGTTCGCCTGCAACAAATTTAGGACTTATATTCTGGGATACGATATAACAGTGAGAAGTGACCATAGATCCATATCATTCCTTAAGCAGTGTAAACTCAGCCACGGAAGATTAACTCGATGGATATTGTTGCTACAGGAATATCACATAAACTGGGAGTACATCCCAGGGAAGCAAAACGTAGCTGCGGACATCTTATCCCGTATAAACGTCCAGCAACAAACTTTCGAGGGGGAGAAAGAACAATTAGTTAAGGTGTATAACATTATTAAAAACAGAGTAGATCTAGAAAAAATAACCCAAGAAATAAGAAGATGTCAAACTGTGGATCCAAAAATAATGAGTATCCGGGAGAGAATGTTAAAAGATGAAGAAACCATTCTACAATATTATAAAATACATGACAACTTGCTATTTATTAAAAACAACCCTGCAATCGGAGAATGGAAACTTGTAATACCATCTACAGTGGAGGAACAATTAATACTAGACTACCACATTAGATACGGCCATATGGGGGCTGTAAAAGTGATAAAAGCTTTACAGGAACAAGTTTACATTAAAAATATTTATCGAAAAGTAAACAAAATCATTCAAAAATGTGATATTTGCCAAAAAGTAAAATGCAATAATTCAAAAAAGGAAGGTATGATGATACCTATCACATCAAGTCAGAAATTAGAAAGGGTATTCCTTGATATATGTGGTCCGTTTCCTATCAGTGGAGGAAGACACAGATACAAATTTATAATCATTATGTTTGACCACTTCACCAAGTATACAAAGTTGTACTCCATTAACCGTGCAACAACAAAGAAAATAATTGAAATTATATTAACCAAGTTTATACCAGAAGTGGGAAGACCGACGGCCGTTATGACAGATCATGGAACCCAATTTAAGGGAAACCTTTGGAAAAATAAGCTATGTGAACATAATATTAAAACTTACAAAACATCCGTTTATCACCCAAGCAGCAACCCAGCTGAAAGGGTACTCAGAGAAGTGGGTCGTATACTGAGAACCTACTGCCACGATAAACAAAGAGAATGGCACAATTACGTGAAATCCACTGAAGAATTTATAAACTTAGCTTACCACGACTTTACGGAAGCTACCCCATACACAATGATGTTTGAGCGGCCACCGCCTAGAGAGATAACTGATATGATCCAATTCCCCACCAACACCGAATATCAATTCGAGAAAAAAAGATTCTATAACAGAATAGCCGAAAAGGTAGAGCAACAAAAGAATAAATACGCTAGAAACCAGAAAAAGACTATTAAGTACGAGGTAGGAGAAAGGGTACTGTTAAAAAACAGAGAACTACCCAGCTCCATAGAAGGCATCACTAGAAAGTTACTATTATTATACGTGGGACCATACACTATAACAAAAGACAAGGGCAATAACACTTACGAGATCACTCACCCCGTCACCAAGAAAATAAAGGGGGTATACAATCAAGCCTCAATTAAGAAATATTATGACCACCAACAATAACTGTAAAAAACAATTTAAAGTAAAAAACCAACAAAAATACTTTAAATAAAGAAAAAAAAATAACGTGACAAACAAACAAGTCTGCCAATGTCATAAAGAAAAGATCTCTAAAGAATGTCAAAATTCCAAAACATTCGTAAGTACAGCTTACACTAAGCATTAGAGAAACCATTATGATGAATAAAAAATTGTAAAAAATCAAAAAAGATATGTAAGAAAAGCTTACCCAAATATCTCAATAATATTTTAGAACAAGTAAAAATGGAGAGATAAAAGTCACAAGGCATTCAGATAAAGTAAGAGCAACCAACTTACTACAATATTTAAATAAAAATTAACAATAGAGGAGTGTAGTTACAAAACATTCCTACAAAATAAGGTTAAATTACCATAATATTTAGCCAAAAAATGAGGCATAAAAAGCATAACATACTGTAAAGGAATAAACTACAAAAAATTCCTAACTAGTAAGAAGCCATAACTTACTATGATATTTAAAAATTATGAAAAAATATCAATCAAAATGGTCAGCTTCCACAACTATTTAGAAAGAGGGGAAGTAAAATTACCCAAACCAATGATCACAAAACAATATAAATGAAATAAACGTTCTAAGAGTTATAATGTGAAATGAGATGAAACAAAGAGTAATTAAAAATGAATAAAAATGTGAATTGTATCAATAAGAAACAATGCTTCAAATAGTATCTATAAAGAAAGATGAAACAATATATGACTCGAACTGAGCTATAATGAAGTATGAAAGTAAAAGATTCCCAACAAATATTATGATTATGATTATTATTATTTTGAGTCACGAGTTGACTATATTTAAGAATTATTAATTGAGGTTGTCTGTGGAATGAACCAGCAATCATTTTACTGAGCAGGGATGATGTTCCCCTGATATCAGTATAAGAGTAGTTTTGATGAAAAATAAGATTTATAGGGAATAAGTTATAATAATAAAAAGTCAATAAGCCAGTTCACAATATGAGAAGATAATGAAGAAAAGACTAAGAAGAATGGAATTAAAGGATACAGAATTAATTAAAAATGAATGAGAAGCAGGAGAATTTGAAAAAAAAAAAAAAAAAAATTTTTGATACGATACAATTGATAATTTCATCAAACTCAAATTCACGTTTTATAAAATGATCAATTTTGGTGGAAGGGCATTATATAACATTGCCAAACCCTGATCACATTTGATATAAAAAAGTATGTAAAAAATGCCAAGAAACAATATATTTTGATAGATAAATGATAACGAGAATGAAAGTAGTAAATATAATCAATAGTGAAGGAGGAAGAATACAATCAAAGGTGGTCACAAAACAAGAAAATACGAACTAGACTGACAGACAACTGACATTGACCCAACCCCAGAGATTGGCCAGATATCAACCAAAGTAAAGCGAGATAAGAAGACAGTGAAGAAAAAAGGAAAAGAAAATAAAAAATTACATGGCCATAACAATTAACTCACAAGATTGTTTTAAAAGAGAATAATTTTTTATTATTGTTAATAATTTATGTTTAAATTTTTATTAGTGGTAACTTGTAAATGACAGTATCTCAGCAATTGTTATACGTAAAAAAACCATGTGTAGATATGATTGTATGTATATCCTTATCTATAGGTGATATGTCAGCTGTTGTGTTTAAGGTTACACTCATACAGACAGGGAATAGAAATGTGTGCGTGGTTCAATCAGAGAACAAATTGTATATCCTACTATATACTTTGGAACTTTTAATAAGATTATATCAGCAGTATGTATATTATTTCAGCATTATGTGTTTGAAAGTATAAGGTTTTGGAGAGTTTATTTATTCGCTAATATTATGACTGTTGCTACAGATGTAGTATGTTTCAATTAACACAATATATTTTAACATTATTAAATTGTTGTTATTATTACTAATTATGACATTTCAGACCAATTTTTATCACTTTAATGACAATATATACAAAGTTATGTTTTGTTTGAAAGATGTATTTACAATACCATGTTGTTTGCATATTATAAAATGATATGTGACAATCTGAAGGTACCAAAAAAGACATGAACTCATTAGATACAAAAACTTTGTAATAATAGTGAGATCGTGAGAAATATATGGGTAATTAGAGATAGGTAGGGAGTGACAAAGTTGAACAGTGAAGTGATAAGTGTAATAAAATAAACAACATATAATCTTAAGAAAAAAGAGTGAAACAAGTGTGACAAACCCAAAATATAAGCACATGTTAAATGAGCAATTAAGTTAAGTATATTAGACTGAAAGACACAGAATAAGTGTGAATGTAAAAAAACAGAAAAATATTATCTCAGTATAAAATCACCAGGGTGGTTACTGTTATAAAAGAGATGGTGTAGATATAACACTCACCAAATTTGTTCATTTGTTAATTTAAAGAAAGAAGTTATTGGCTTAATGTTTAAGGCAATAATTACCAGAAGAAATAGTTTTACAGTAATATGTTAGTATGTTTTAAGTAAGTAAGGAATTTATAAAGAAAATAATAGCAATACCTTTATAAGAAATAATAGGCAAATTATATTAATTGTGTGTAACGAAAGGGAACATGGCAGAATTATATTAAAACTTAGAAATAAGTAAATTGTGTATTAGCATAGTATTATCCATTTTGGACTAAAACATTAATACATGACTTAGACCAATCTTGTAAGATATCAAACTAATCTTTGAAAGAAAATAGGAACATCTATGTAAAGATTACGACCATTGAAATTATCCCCAAGTAAATATAGCCATTATAAAATATTTATTCAAATTAAACAAAAAATTCAAGGTTTGATAACAATGGGTTTATTTTGAGATCGACCAGGTAGAATAATTACGTTACCATGGAAACTGTGGAGTAACAAGCCAAAAATACCGTTAGATTTTTTACTGAATGTATGACGCTTTAATGGTATAGACGCTAATTTTCGAGTGACCAAAATTGTCCATTAAAACATAGAAAATATCAGAAAAAGTTATTACTAAGTGTATACCAAGACATAAGACAAAGACTGGAACCATATTATTGAAGTTCGAGGCCAAATTAACGAAAAAAGAAAATAGATTACTATCAATTAAACTGGAAAAGACGCCTGATGTCCTGAACCCAGCAAATTAAAGAAGATTATAGTATAACCCATGAATAACAGATCGTACGAATTCGCCATAACTACGGAAGTGATAAGTACATTTTAAATTACCCAAAATATATAAATAAACTCACGTTAATTATCTCACTAAAGGTCGAAATCTCACTGAACTGAAATTCATTACTTTCAGAGATTAAAAAGAAATCTAAGTCACTGACAATTTATAAACTAGCCAATATAAACTGTTGTTAATGATCCATAACTTGTAAACACTTATGCTACACTGCGCTAAACCAATTATACATACACAATATGTTAGTTAAGTTCACTTGATGTAAGGGTGTGTATTTTTATTGTTTTTTAAACTTTTGTAATCCTTTGAACGTAACCTCAAGAACCTATGACAAACGACATTAATAACTTGTATACAATTTTCAACAGACGCCATCATTAAACGTCTGGTATCAATTCAAATATCGATTGTCAAACCCTGTAATTGTCTCATATAAATAACCGGAGCATTTGTATTAGAATAATTTGTATTAAATGAATAATAATCCCTAATAAAAAATGTGTAAGTATTGAGTGTAACCACGGTGTTATCATTTCATTAGGAGGTACACAATATTTTATGTACATTTTAGCAGATGACTAACGATTTACACAGCCCACGCATCGAACTGTTGTGTGCTACAGTGGGCCTAGCTGGCGGAAATATTTGAATTATTCAAACCGCCTGAGCTGCGCTGGTCATACGCCTTTGAATGTTATTTTAATTGTTTTAAGAAAACAATTTGGCGCCACCGGGACTTTCTCACCCCTAGTGAACATCAAGACCTGGTTATTCGTACGTTCGCAACGAACGAAATATACAGAAGTTGCACGCATTTGAACTACGGATCGAGAAGACACGTACACTCATTACACACAAATTGTACATTATCCACATTTTGCAGAGTAAAACGGTAGCCGGACGTCCTGCTATAATATTACAATATATATATATATATATATATATCTATATCTATATATGTAGATTTATGTTCATATTTATACATGTCCTTTATAAAATATATAAAAATAAATCTGTATAAAAGCATACATGGTGTATGAATTATACAGTCATTTGTGAAGAAGTAAGTTAAAAATAGATTTGTCCTCACTACAAAGACATTACAGATTACATGAATTGTCAATAAACACGATTACAAAAATAAATAATGTTAGTAAAAATTGATTCTCTGTATGTGCTGCTGTACTTGGAAGCGGCAAGATCTTCATATTGTTATTTGAATTAGCAGTCTCTGTAATTCGAACTTTGTCGTGTTTATTTGCTGAACTGCTATTTGTCATGTTCCGGACAAGGCCTTTCAGTGTTTCCACCATTTTCAAGTCCTAAACCACAACAAATCAGTCCTAAGTTGTGGTTTAGGACTTTAAAATGGTGGAAACACTGGAAGGCCTCGTCCATAACATGACAAGTAGCAGTTCAGCAACTAAACACGACAAAGTTGGAATGGATATTCTTGCTAATGTGGCATTACCTTAAAAAGAGGAGAGTAACTATAAAAGTAAGATTAACTTTTCCCAAAGGCAGGCATTAATCAGGTTTATAGTTAAGTATAATCAACTTTTTGACAACAGAACCCCCCCCCCACACACACACACACAGAGGTAAACTACTTTTTGCCTAGTAATTTTCTGTTAAATGAATTACTCAATTTAAAAATTGGCCATAACTGAAGAAAAAAGTAGAAATGTCTAAATGTATCACTAAGCAATATTTTCAAAACTACTGAAAGCAATTACCACATTACGAATGCAATATACGTATAATGAAAAATGCTATACCCTTTACCATATACGGTGCTCTTAAATTTTATGCCATACTGAAGAAACAAATGACCAAATATAATTTTCTTCTTAAAATAAGTGCGATACATAAAACAATTCTCTTCAGTGAATAAGACATGTTATTGTTTTACAAAAACACATGGAACACCACTGTCATCTATTTTCAAAGGTAAACCTTTTTTACCTAAATAATTAATAAAAACAAATTTAGAGTTGAATAAATTACTGTATAAGTAAGGGTTTTACTAATATAAACAATGTGTATGTAACATAAAGTCTATTATCTGAAAACCTGCAGTGTACATCTACTTCCTGTATACTGAATGATAAGGTACAGATGAATCAGTTTGAATGATAAAAAGTTGAATTATAAAAAGTGATTCAACTGGGTGCCTGATTCAAAATTCCGGACAATAACATACATACCGTCTAGGTTCGGCATCTTGGTATACTAACTGAACAAAAGTCTGATTCAGTTATCCAGGATTCAAATACGTAGCAGTTAGTGTTTTTTATTATTGCAGGCAGCATAACTTAACGGCCGGTATGAAGAATGACATATTTTACAATTACTGAATGGTGAAAACTCTACTAAGTTACCAGTAGGATTTAGAACCTCGGGGCCAGAAGGCTGTATGATATAAAGAAAAACTGCAATAAAATTTTATATATCATGAAGAAAGTTTACAATATCTTCACTTATAAAATTTGTATTATCACATTCTTTAACTTGTAAATCTTATTTAACTCGATTGGGAAAAATTAGAATATATTTTTGCTAACTTTCTTGGCTCAATTTATAATTTGTTAATTTATATAGTTAGCATTTCAGGTGATATATTCTGTATTCTGTTTTTGAAAGATATAATTTAATTACTGTCAAAGTTTAATACATACATTATACGGAATGTAAATTATACATTTTTTGAATTATATATTTATGGTTAAAGTAAATTAAAGTTTTACATTATATACAATAAATTATATCAGATAATTCTTTGTTAGATGAAACAATATTGAGAAAAATAACTGAATTCAATGTAACATAAACATGTTGAAAATAATTGAAAGTAACGTATTAACTAATTGAAAATACTACTCAATATAACATATTTATTTTTCCGACATTGTTTGAAAATAAGTTCAAAGAAACTTTACAAAACATATCCTTTAAAATATAAAAAAAAATAACTTGTGCAAATATGTACATAACGTATTACTGTTCTGTGTTGACACAGTGACTTATTTTGGATTTTCCCAAAAGTTTTTCTGAGAATTATTAATAGACAACAGACATGTCAGACAAACATGTCTGTCACTATTTCAATCACTGCAAAAAAATACTTGTATAATTATTTTGCAATTGCACACACGCACACTTATAATATCAAAATGAGCAATATTTGTATACAGTTTGAAAATAACAACAGTCACTTTTTGTTTTATGAAACGCGTCTTAATTCAATAATCTAGCACAACTTATACAACAAATGAGCACAGTTCCTTAGTGTATTCTGTTTAAGTTTGACGTATGTTAATTTCTCCGTCTACTCGTGCCTGTAAGATGAGTAATACATACAGTACTACTAGCTGTACACGTTATGTTCACGTCATTAACACCACTTATTGTTGTAACAACACAGAACCCAGCTGTAGCAGATAAACTGGTAGTATAATGCTGTGAGAAGAAAGCGAATGCTACGAGCACAATTTCTAATTCAACGTTTATGCAAAATTAACGATCAATTTTAAACCCACATCAAGGTCAAACAAACCTTTGTTGATTCATTCTCTCCTTAATTCAAATTACCTTGGCTGTAAGGAAAACACTTTACAAAATTAGTTCACATATTTTAATTGTTGGTAGAAGAAAAAAAAACACACACAAATGTAATTTTGATTGTTGATATAAAACACAAATAAACATTAATAAAGAATTATAAAATCAATGAAAAATTAAACACTCTTATTTAAGAGTGTAAATAATAAATACACTCTTATTAATAACAAATAATATTTGTATTTATTAATTTTAATGTTTATATTATAAACATATAATCATATGTTTAATAAATCAAATGAATAATAATTGATTTCAAATTTTATTATTTTTTTTATATTACAGTTAAAAATACTGTTGAAACATAACAAAACAAATGATATGGTATAACAAAAATTATTTGTTATTAATAATTATAATAAAACAAGCATATTGCAGATATTATAGATCGTCCCTGCCTACGCTTTACAACACATAATATATAAATTTGTTACTATTTCTTTTATGAATTTGCTAACTGCTATAATTTTTTATTGTTCGACTAAGCTTTTCGTCATTACTGACATCTTCAGGTCTTAAACAACCTGGAGATGTCAGTAATAGGTTGTTTAAGACCTGAAGATGTCAGTAATGACGAAAAGCTTAGTCGAACAATAAAAAATTATAGCAGTTAGCAAATTCATAAAAGAAATAGTAAGGATGGCTGCTAATTTAAACAATACGAAGTATAAATTTGTTAGTTTAATAGTGACCGCATCAATAAACAATGAAAGGTCTTGTGAGTTTTGGTCAATGAACAGGCACAATTTTTTAAAACATTTGTGTCAACATATCAAAGATTTTTATTGTCCTCATCATGACCTGATACAAGCAATACACAAAGTTATTGTACATGCATGTTTAATGAAACCACTCAGTGGTCGGCCAAACATGAATAAGTGTGCACCTACTGATGCATATACAGTGTAAATGATATTGGATTTTTAAACGATGTCGACCCTCCTACGATCATATTTTAATATCTGGTGATGAAGCATATGCTTTGAAATGCGTCAATATGTAAAAGAAATCACAAGGCGGATTGATTGATGCGCTCGTGGTCCCGGGTTCAATTCCCGGCGGAGGTTCCGTACGGCGTGCACTCAGCGTCGTGAGGCAAACTGAGTAGGCGCTGAGATAACAGCGCCACCTCCTGGCTGTGAATACCGCAACTAGCGGCTGGTGGCGCGTAGTACTAGCATGATGGTACATCACACTAACACAAAATCCGTGCGGTACGCCTTGGTCCTTAACGGACTGTTGAGCGGAGGTTTAATTTAATTTTAATCACAAGGCGGATTGAAAGGGGTTTGTTTATTATTGTAGGTACAGCAGTGTGTTTTAATTATTCTGTACTGCCTGTACCATGACCTGATGGAGACAATCAAAATTGCTGAAACATCGACACAAATGCTTAAAGAAATTGAGTCTACTCACTGCTTGAAACTCACAAAACCTTTTGTCATTTGTAGTTTACAAAAATAAATAATTACCATAATATTAGAAATCATAGCTCTGAAACTCATGTTGTGTCTTCAAAATTATACCTTAAAGGCTTCTGTAAACATAGTCATTCAGTATATAGAACAAACTTTATCGATTATCCATATGGATTATTACCCTGCAAGTACTGTATGTGCATAAAATAATACATATATGAAATGTATTTCTTCTTTGCAGAAGACATATTTGTTTTTACATCGAAAAAAAAAACAATTACTGCCAAGCACACTTCAAAAGTAAACACTAGTATTTAGTGGATGTTGAAGTTTTGTTTCAGAAAGAAAATTTGCAATCCATTACTTCAAATGGCTACTGATCAGCACTTTCAAATATTACCTGACTGTCACCCTGTGGTGTTCAGTCCAATACGAGAAAGTGGTAACATTTAAAAACACTTACAGACATTAAATTGAAATGGTGTACTGTAAAACTACTTTTAATGTATTGATATAAACCACACATCCTGGCAGATACATACTGAAAGCTACAGAATGCTAAAAGAAGGGCGTGTTATTAGGAACTAAACACTGTACAAACGTCACGATAGAAATTGAACACTGGCTTCAAGATGCGCAGTAGACAAACACCTTGTTGCGAGGCTAACAAAATGTTCAGTCATTTCGCACATGCTGACAACAGTCTTGTGAAGTGTTTCATAGTGTGAACATCGTCTGCAACAAGGTTGGCAGAACACTGGAAGCATGTGTGTGACAGAGACAGAATTCGTGAGTAAAGTGAGACAGTGAACTGTTATCGCATTATCTCTCCTCACTCCTCTCTAGACAAATTAAGTGGGGGTAATTCATTTGCTGGGTCTGCGCAGCTCAGCAACCAAAAAAGGCTGTCACATTTCTACTGCATGGATGACACTATTTGGTTGAAACCTGTTGAGTTAATTATTATTATTAGCATCTGCCTACCCGTCACTGGCAGAATGCCTCCCCAGTCATCCCCCAATGATTCCTGTCCTGAAAAATTCTCGTCCAGTTTGCTGTACCACAGTACTTAACCAAATCATACCTTTAATCTGCAAACCCACATCATCTTTTTACGTCTCTTAGCTTTCAGTCTTCCTTTGCGAAATCTTGCTTTACTGAAATGCTCTGCCCATCACTATTTAACTTTCTGAATTCTACAAATAGTATTGCCTATTCTAAATTGATTTTATATCTATTTAATTGTTTTCCTGTCTTGCCTTGTTATTCCCAGAGTTTTCAATGCAGTTTTTGTATAATTTTCTCATGTGCACTGTACACATTTGTGATCCATAAGTCATTGCAGAAAGCACACATTAATGAAAAATGTTACTTTTAAACACAAAGGCCTTTTACAATTCTTCATCTTCATTCGTTGTCATTCTTCACACTATAGCCTACTATAATGTACTTGCACTTGTTTTATACATTTATAGTTAAGAATAGACTGTAAATTATCAACGTAACAACTAAACTTAAAAAAAAAAATTATTTCATTAGACATATATATGTTTTATTAGACTGTATACATATTTTATGGTGATGATGGAAAGGGAAGATATTTAAGTTGCTAAGATTAGACCACTGCCTTCTACTGACAACAACTGGCATATGTAAATAAATCATGTATGGTAAAAACTGTAACCAACACATGAAGTACTGATAAGATTTCCATTCAAGGTAATGCTGTCAATAAAAACTAGTATGCTTCCTGAGCTGCAGGACTCACACTATTTTGAAGGAAGTACTGTTTATTATTATATAAATTTCGAAATTAGGTAATTTTTCAATTATGTGGAAAAATTGCAAAACTCCCAATTTCTCTATTGTTTGTTTAGTAATATAACAATATTTTGAGCACACAATCATTCAATAAACACTAAAAATTTTAAACATTTGGATTTGGGTTACAATTCATTTTAGTCTAACACCCTGCTATATTTTTATAATTTTTTTCAAATGTCCTGGGACCCCAAAGTTTTAAAATTTCCAAAACTTAATACTGCATTCGGATGTTAGTTAAAATTCTTTTGATACCCTACATGAATTTTTGTGATTTTATCAAAATTTTCACACTTTTTGGGCCCTGACATCTAAAAATTTTGAAATTTTTAAAAATGAACACAATACTTAGACTGCCGTTTAAATTTTCTTTAATTTGATACTCCACACAGGCTTTCGGGATTTTTTTACAATTTTAACCCCCAAATTTCTGCTTCCCACCACTCCGTGTTTGGAAGGAACAATTTAAAAATAATAAGCTTTTGTAGAGTAAAAGTACGGACATGCCTGGCAAGTTTTACGAAAATTGATTGATATGTTCAAAAGTTATCGTTAGATATTTCTCAACAGAAAAATGCCAAATGAACTCGCTTTGGATGTTTAACTATTATGCAAGAGTTATTACACAACAGGAGAATACATTTTGCTCGGCCACCACCACAATAATAATTCCAAAATATTTACCTTTTCTAAACACTGAAAAATCATTGTTTTTAGTTTTACATTTATTTTATTTTCCTCAATACCAAACGTATCGCCCACTCTAAGTTGAGCGTAACTCTGTGACAAGTACAATGTTTGACCCCGTTCTTATTTATACAGCAGTCCACACCTATAATTGTTACAAACAAGCCTATGTCTTATAACACACTGGTACCCTGCCCAAAACAACCCACAAATTTACAATGTAGCATAGTAAATCAATTGCACATACCAAAATATTACGCTACTACTATGTCCTATATACAGCCTTTGCCACATCCTGCAATCTGACCAACCTCTCTGAACTCTCCAATCATCTCTCTTTTTTAGTAGCTGTATCTATCGTTGTCTCATGTCAGAGCAGGTCTTCCTCTCTGTCCCCTTTTGCTTGTACATCATTTACAACCTGTTTTCAATCCTACCAGCCTCATTACATGTATGTGCTCTGTCTACTGTCGTCTAAATGTTTATTGTGCATCTCTTTATTTTATCATTAGACGCACTACATTCCAACCTTGACTCGCTACTTGATTTTCTGTAAAATCACCATTTCTATTGTTTTATCAACTTTCTTCTTGTTTCCACACAACTTCCCGTATTCTGGTCCATATGCCACTATCATACAATAACATTTTATTAAAAAATAACACTTTATGACAAATTGTAATAATGATATTATTTTAAACTGATTCTAAAATTTTTTTTTACAACTGGTTTCCAAACACCCAGAAATTTGGAACGGACATCTCTATTAAAATAATTCAAAACTTGGTCACATCTCTATTGGTGCCCTGATCAGATGACTGAGTAAAATAATTTTTTTGCACAGACTGAAGTACAAATGAGAGTGAGGTCAGACATTCAATCCAGTCTCAACTGAGGGTCTGAGAGTACATCAAAGAATGGAGTTAAACTGCAAAATAGTGTTCTTAATAATGAAAAACAATAAACATTTACTGAGTGAGATTACTAAAAATATGTTTGTTTTTTCAGGAAATCAACTATCAAAAATGGCTTAGCTGCAAGAACTGCTTTTTACTGACAGAAATTGTTTTCTACTAAAATAAAATAAAAAAACAATAGAAACAAAACAATACTGAAAAGAACAATAGATTTAAAAAATAATAATCATTCCTACAGTTGTTCTCACCTTATACTTCAGTTCAGTTTATAACTGCTGCAAGTTTGAACGTGCTGTTATATGCGAATAGAACTCGAGTAAGTCATTTCAAGGAACGTACGAGAATTTATAGCAAACTGATTAGTAAATTTCTCTTTATAAATACCTACACAAACATTGTGCAATTTCCTAAGAAAGATTACAAATAATGATGACTTGCAAATAGTCGTGGGTATTGGTAATTCGAAATCAATAAATACATATACTGTTGCAATTAGTGGCTTCTAATTTTGAGTTTCTAAAAAAAGTAAAACTGCATGGTCCCTGAATGAAGTATCTCATGTCCAATATAACAACTGCTTGAAATTACAGCAATAATATTAATATTTAAACATATGACTTCACTGAGAATGACTTGCAAGATATGGTGGTCCAATCATGAAGTTATGATAACCAATTGGATTCAACAAGTTTGCAGTCTCAAGGTGACTCCAAATTTAGAAATGCAATACATTTTAATGAACTAATAGTACAGATGAACTGGGAATCAATAAGCACACACAAAACTGAAACAATGGTTTGCCTTGTTATAAATGTTTTCATAGAGAGAGTGATGTAACAGTGTGTAACTTGTGAAACAGAAGTCGGACAAGCTGTAATAATTTCAATATTAGAATCCAAGCAGAATATCATCATCGTGTAATAGCAAATGGTGAGTTCCATTTTCAGACTCTTTAAAAATTTTGTACATTATAGAGAATAACACACAATATAAATACATTAATTCTCTCCCTCTCCCCCATTAAGTTTTTCCTTCTTCAGAAGATGACCTACACTGCAACTGTAAATTAAATAAACAAATGTGTTAACGGTTGATGCACAAAACATGTAAATACACACCTTCCGCCTACTGATTTATCAATTTCTCACCTTAAAGAGTTATTACAAGAAATGTAAAAGCAGTGGGTGTATATTTTTGCTAACTACAATGTGTGACCCAAAATAACTTTCGTGTAAGTTATTTTACTAACTGATAAACCTAATAATATATATATTTCTCTCTTGATTCTGTGTTGAATATATGCAGGATAATTTTTAAACATGTGTATAATATAAACTCTCCATAATTATCTCCTGTAATTATGATTTATTTGTACTGTTTATTTCACTATATACATACAAAACTTGGTTATATTCTTTTTCTTGACATACCGGTAATACATTACATTTTATTTAAACATACAATGTTACCTTGTATTTACTTAATGAGACATGTTCAGGGCACTATACTATATGCTCAGTCATCAGCTACACTGTCTGGTAAGACACATACTTGTGTTTGGGCATGTTACTGCAGTTGGTTGGTAATAGTGGGGGTTTGCTGTTGTGAATGGGTTTCAAAATATTTACAAAATTATTTACAAATATAAATATTTTTTTTGTGTCCCAACAATTAGTGTTTTACAAATTGTGTCATTTTAGTACATAACTGAATTTATTTCAGTACTGTATTTATACAAAATAATGATTTGACCTTTTCTGGTATATTTGGATAGATTCTTTATTTATTTACTATTTATAATAACTTTACCTCAAGATGTTTTTTCCCTTATTTGGAACATGTTTCGGGAAACTTATTGTTCCCATCCTCTAATTGAATCTTGTGGAGTACTTGTTAATTAATTAAGATTCAAAATTAAGAAAGCATGGGAACAATAAGTTTCCCGAAACATGTTCCAAATAAGGGAAAAACATCTTGAGGTAAAGTTATTATAAATATTTAATATATTATATGCATCAAGAAATAGACTTTACCAAAAATTGTTTGAATTCTTTACTTATTATAAAACTGTTCTTGTAAAGTTGTCAACAAAATATACATGTCAGTAAAGAGAAGAAATAAAAAAATAAATTCATAAACATTTGGTTTTTACATGTATTTGAATCTTTATAAGGTTTAAAACATTTTTTTCTATCTTACATATGATTTGTTGTATTAAATGCATTCAATTTTGTAAATACTGTTGTTTATTATATCACTGTTGTAGTAGAATTCTTGTATTCATATTGTTTGTTTTTACATGTTTTTAATACATGTATTTGCATTTTTACATAGTTCTGAAATTTTAACACAATAAGGCTGACAATAAGTATACAGCATAATTCCTGAAACATATTTTGTGTTAACTAATAAGAATGACTGTAAATATAAATAATTTTATTGTTTGTACACATAATTTAATTATATATTCAATTTTATATACATTTCCTTTTTCAGACATATTAAATTATTAATCATATGTCGGGCGTGTTCTCATTTACACATGTTTCAGGCATTCAATGAAGTAACCAACTTTGCCTATAGGTTTGTTGCCAAGGGGTTGAGTGTTATATGTCAGTTGTGATGTTGAAAGGATTCTAGTGAGTATATTGTTTTGTAGATATTTGTAGTGTCTAATAATGTTACTAATATAAACATTGTGCCATGTAGTAATCTGTATTGATCTGAACATATATACACAAAAACAAAACACAACACCAATTAATACCTGAATATATTCAAAGTAATACTGCAGAAGAGACTGAAACCATATGCTAAAGGAATACCAAGGAGGCTCCCCCACCAAATCTTCACAGTCAAAATACTGATGGAGAAGATGTGGGAAAACAATATGGACATAACACAAATCTTCGTAGATTTTAGGCAAGTTTATGACACCACAGATAGGAATAAACTTTTTGAAATTATGCTGCACTTTCAAATACCCATTAAAAATTAATACAACTGACAATATTGACAATAACACAGACGACAGCCAAAGTCAAACTGCAAACGGGTACAGCAGAACTTTTTAATGTCACGAGAGGGTTCAAACAGGGTGATACGCTGGCACCAACCCTGTTCAACCTAGCACTCTAATATGTGATCAGAAAACTGCCTGTTGATAGGAATGCAACATTAGAACATAAAATGGTCCAGATCACAGGATATGCAGACGATAAAAATATTACAGCAAGATCCCAAGGAAGAGCAAAAGAGACTTCCAGGAACTAAAAGGTGAAGCAGAAGAGATACGATTTCAGGTGAATACAGATAAAACAAAGGTTATGATTACCACTCGAAGGAAAACCATGAAACCTAAACAGTTTGAAATCGAACCACTACACCTGGAAATAGTTAATCAGTTTAAATGTTTGGGATGCTGAATTGCAGAAGATAATAAAGTAATAAATGAAATACAGAAAATGATAAAGGCCGCAAATAGAGCATATGCTTTGTTGACAACTATATTCAAGACAAGGAATATCCACAGTCAGTCTAAGGTCACAATATACTCATGATTAGACCAATCATAACATGGCAGCGAGACTTCCACTCTGAACAAATGAGCTGCTAACATAATCAATACCTCTGAAAGGAGAATTTTGAGGAGAATATATGGACTAATCCAAGTCAATGGGATATGGAGAATACGTCACAATGAGGAACTATACAAGCTGTATAAAGACAATGATCTGGCCATCACCATCCGACTGCATAGATTGCAATGGGCAGGACACATCAGTAGGATGGAAGGCAACCGAATACCTAGGAAGGTACTATTTAGTCAAATCAAGGGTAGAAGGCCTGTCAGAAGACCCAAAAATCACTGGATTGATGCAGTGGCAAGGGATGCTGATGCTTTACTTAAAATAAAACGATGGACATAAATCGCCAAGGACAGGGAAAAATATAGGTAAATAATTATGGAGGCTAAGGTTCGACTCCGAACTGTGATGCCATAGAAGAAGAAGAAGAAGAAGAAGAAGGGGAGGCGGCGGCGGCGGCGGCGGCGGCGGCGGCGGCGGCGGCGGCGGCGGCGGAGGAGGAGGAGGAGGAGGAGGAGGAGGAGGAGGAGGAGGAGGAGGAGGAGGAGTTCACAGTAATACGAACACTGGATTTGGAAACAAGCATATAACAAAAATATCCAATGAATCCATTCACTTCACTTTAGCCAACATACAGCACTCAACCCTATCATTACCACGCAACAGTACAAACCAACCCATGCATAATAAATTACCAGATGTTTAGCTGACATGGCTGATGAGACTGTACATTAATACCCAAAACATGTCTTCAGTAAGCGTGAATACATGTTGATTTGTACTTTATAAGTAACATGAAAAAATACTAACAACAACAACAACAATAATAATGATAATAATAAATTTAATAATAATAATAGTGTTAATACTCCATATATGCATGTAAAACACAACCTCACACACACAATAATTATATTTATTTTATTATTACATATATAAAACTTTCACAAATGAACTTACTTTTGTTCTCACTTTCACAAACGTTTCAAGGTGTTGTGCCTCTTCCTCAGTGTGAGTAAATACTGAATGAATTATAATGAATTTTATAATGACATTCAGTATTTACTCACACTGAGGAAGAGGCACAACACCTTGAAACGTTTGTGAAAGTGAGAACAAAAGTAAGTTCATTTGTGAAAGTTTTTTATATATAATAATATTAGTAAAAGTGAACAAAGAGGATGAATCAACAAGATAATTATTTTATGTATAAAGATTTATATAACACTTAAAAATAAAATATTTATTCTTATTATAATGATACAAACATTACTTATTCTTTCACACATTTTCACTACACTTCATCATTTTTGGAAAAGACTGTTATGTTATCACGCCACTATTTCAATAACACTTACTTTTTTATTTTTGCACAGTGCTTGGGGAACTGATAGTACCCTCTACACCAGTGTTTAGCAAGAAGTGAACCATAGAAGCAAGAAAAGCCAACAGAGGTTGCCAAGCACTGAGAAAGGAGGGTCTACCAGTTCCCCAAAAGTGTTCTTGAAATAATGGTTTAAATTAAATATAATAACATATTATTTAGTAACTAAAAAGGTACTCAAATATATTTTCAGATTAAATGTCAAAACAGCTAACTGTACAAAGAAACATTACAACAATTCAAATACATAGGCCTAATATAAAACAAATTTTAAATAAAATTATTATTTAAAACAATTAAGCCTCTTAATACAAAGGGGAAGGCCTTGTGAAACATATGGCAGGCAATAATAAAATAATATATGTAAGAAACTTAGAATATACAATTAACATATACAACACAATTTCATTTAATCAGTTTCAAGCAGTGTAATAAATTCCTTGCAGATATTCATCTAAAATAAAATAAACATGAAAATATAATCTACAATATTAACACTTCCTTTTAGATTGTAAAAACATATATCTGCATATAAAAATGTTATCACCAATAACTTTAGCAATTGTAATTAAAATTCTTGTATGCCTCGATACAGCGATAAACAAATGTTCAGACTAAAACATACAATCTCATTAAAATAACTAACATGAAAATGACACATTTACCGTATTGATGTCATGCCTCAGAATTTTACTACTCCAAAAAACAAATTAAAACGGTGTAAAGAATTCACACTTTTATACTTGAAATAATTTATGCAGTCATGAAGTCAGACAAAATAATGTATAGCAAATAACCATTAAAAGAGAATATTCCCATCCTCTGAAACACTTAATGGCTTATTAAAAGAATATCTGAGCACTAATTAAACACATTTAAATAAACACTGAAACACATTTTTAAATGCAATGTAATATGTTTATCTGGTAAAAAAAATCACACACAAAAACACGCAAATTTAAAACAGTTTTCTGAGGCTTAACATGGTGTTGGTATACAGTTACATGTTCAGGAAGAAACTGACATTAATAAGTGAACTATTCACAACCAATGAATAAACAACAATTAAAATGCTATCATGAGGCACTGTCTACCTCAATATTATTAATAATATGGAAATAGTGTAATAAAAATTTATTGGGATCAAAGTTCCCTGCATGTCAATGGACAAGTAAATACACTTATTTACGGTTTATATCGCTATAAACTATAATTGCTGGCATTATTTATGATCATGTGTAGGCACCTGAACACCTAAACATCTATATTTATCCAAAATTTTCTGTGATCCCATTCTTTGGACATAGGTATTTTGGAGCATCCCTCCAGTCCACCTTAAGTACTGAATTCAGAAGTCGGACCTTAATTTACAAATTAAAAATTATTCACACACTGGTTAACTTTAATAATCAGACACATCATTTGTATTCACATGTAATTAAGAAGGTGAAAAATTAGAGTCCATGTTCAAGAGATCCTTCTCTTCTTTTATATATGTAAATGGAAACAAAAATAAAACAAGGAAACAAAGTTAAAAGTTTACAATATATTTACATAAAACATTGCAAATGTGAAAGAAGACTAACCTAAAATGTATTATATTAGAAAGAAGACAGTTATTCAGAATTCTAGCAAAATATGAAAATTCCACTTTTGATTGAAAAAAAAACTTTGCAAAGGAAATCTATGCCAAGAGTAATGTCAAGCTCTAACTAATTTTCTCATACTAATTGTGTTGTATTACCAAAATTTTAAAACCAAAAGAAGCCATTAGTCAATCCTGTAATGCCTCCTGTACAAAATCCTCTACAATACACACAACTGACAAAAGTTTTTAACAGAAGTCAGGAATACCTGTCCACATAAATGCACTGTGCATGTAAACCGGCAGGTATACCTTCTGTATTGGAGTACCCTACCTATTGGTCAACTGGCCCTAGCATCATGACAACACATCCCTTCAAGTATATCAGTGATCGGTGTGGGGAAAAAATTACTGTACTTGAAATCCTAGTTATATAACTTTCTTTCTTTCTCCAAGATAAAGAAACACCGAAAGGGTCGTATTTTGATACAATACCAAGGCACAGTACAACAACAACTCTCAAAGACACTACATAAATCAAGTTTAAAAATGTTCCTATTGTAATAAAATGTTGTTAAACGTGTCAAAATGTATGCTCTCAGTCGTGTACGGGTAAACCGTATTCTGCTCCGCCGCATTCAAACGTAGCAAACGTTGCCGCCTCGCCACCTGATTGGCGTACAGCTCTCTGCAGTATTACCCAGCTTGCGTCTCGCTTTAACGCCTTCACTTCAATAATTACTAGTCGTAATTCTAAATTGACGGAATCAAACATACAGCATTGCAGATTGAGAACATTTATTAATCCTTTAGAATATTTCACTTGGTTTATTATACATCAAAATTCGTTTTTGGCACCGGCTATTACAATTGTGTAGTTGGTACTTGCTCAGCTCTGTTGTTTACAATCAGTCAATTACGCTAGTTTACAGTAAAAATTATCGTTTTTTCTCAGGGGTGTAAAGTCCTTTTGGCTACAGAAATATATATTTACGGCTAACACACACAAAGTTATAGTAATTCTTACAACTAATTACATAAATAAATCGATATCTCTTTACATTTGACTAAGTAATCACCAATGAAAATTTGTGAAGCAATTTTTGGTTATGTTCATTTGCCAGAAGTTCGTTATTAGAAGATTCGTTAATTATTTATCATAATTTACTTTCTTAATAATCGTTAATTTGTTATAGTTAAATAGTGAATTTGAATCAGCATTTATTTTGATTCGGAATAGTGATCAGTGATTTTGAAATAGTTATATTTTAATTCAGACCAAAATTTGTGAATACGCTTTAAGGGATAATGTTTATACTCATCAGTTACTTGTTGCTGAAGATCCTGATGTCGTCTTCTTCGATAGATAACTCCTGGGCTGTCGTCTTCTTCTATAGATAACTCCTGGGCTGTCGTCTTCTTCTATGGATAATTCCTGTCGTCTATTTCCCTCGTCTCGGCACTTTTCTTTGCTACTTCAGGCCTCGTAATTCTTCAGTTGGTGTCATCTTCTTCTTTTAGGAGGTTCTACTGATCTTCATATAGTGTCCGTGGTCGTCTTTCTTCGTCACGGCGTCGCTTCGTCTTCTTTGGATCACTACGGTTTGTTAAATTAATTTTTATAAATAAAATTTACGTTTCAGGATTCCCTGTACTGTTGTACTTGTCTTCTATCAGTTTTAAATAGTTTTGAAATTGTTTGAAGAATAATAATTTAATGTTAATACGAGAGCTACTCGGTCCACCCTCTGGCGTTGGTTAATAATGACTTACTGAAAATCTAACGGTTTTTTGGCGTTATTTTTCTTGTTGCTATGGTTACTTCATAAATTATGCTAATTTTTCATTGGTTATTAACTCAGGTTATTGTTAAGATTTATCGTCTTTTTTCGTCTATTTTTACCAAAATATCTTCAACTGAAGATTACTACTTTGTTCTAATATCTATGGTCATCACATTAGTACCATTCTTCCTAAATTTTTATGATGAACATTTTGATACCCCTCATGCCTATCTTTGGATAGCTAATTACATTTTTACTATTTTCCCAATTTTATATCTTACATATAATTTATTCAAAATTAGTTGTTAACCACATATTTTGGTACTATGAATACCCCCTTACATGGTTTAATCATTTGGCACGTTCTGCCTTACCTTTGGATTATTATTTGTTCTTAAATTAATAAATTTATGTTCAACAGTTTGGCTTAGAGCCTAGATTCCATTCTACTTCCATCTAACATTTCTTACTAACATTTCTGGTAACTCTAATATAATTTACAAACAAAACAAACAGTAAACATCAGTATTCCTAACTCTAATTCTTACTATTAAACATTTCTTTTCAGGTTCTACCCTGAAATAACTTTTAATTGCTGTTATCTGCTTATCCTACAATTTACTCTATGCTATGATTTTCTGAACACAAATAAAATCCTTAATACTTACTTAAAGAAACTCTTATAATACTATTGACAAACTGTTCCTTGTATGCTATGTCCTATCTACTATTCCCTTCACTTTAACACAGTGTTAGTCCTTCTTAATTTGCTACACTCTGATACCTTAACTCTTACCTTAATATATAATCTTGATATCTTATTACCTAAATTAACAATATTACAATTAGTTCAATCTTACCTACTAGTGCACAGTTTATCACAAATTGTTTATCTGTTTAACATAGTTAGCTTACATAATATTTAGTTCTACACTCTCACTACACTTTTCTTTCATTAGAAAGTTTCTATAATTACTACCCTGCTCACTTTGTTTCATTATTTTATACCTATCACTTTCACTACTTATTTAGTTTTACACACACACTTTTGGGCTTATTCACGCTTATTCATGGTTGTCTGATTACTTTACATCACTGTGTGATTATGGTCATTTATAACTATTTACCTCCAAATCACACTGATCACTTTTGGTCATCATTCTAATATTGCTTTTGTTTTGGGCTCAAAGTATTGTTTATAGCCTTTGGCCATTACTACTACAATTAGTTTGGGGTATGGTTAGCTTCTAACCCCCCTACATTATATTATACTATTACATTCTTTAAATAATAAGATACATGTGATACTATTACCCTTCATTAATCTTATTGTCCTAGCTACATCTCATATGCTACAGACATCAATTCAGTACTAAATTTACAATATTCTGTTCACTTTTTTGGAATGACTTGATTATACTTAAACTTCTTCTTCACTGTCTCTTGGTTTTCTTTTGGTTCCTATCCGATCTATTGTGTCAAGTCTGTCGGGTTAATAGTCATTTGTCATTTATTGGGTTATTGATCTTTAAGTTCATAAGTTTTTTGCCTTTTACTCTTATTTTCAGCTTTTTATTTTATAATTAAATACCATTGAATTCTTGCTACCTTATGTCATGTTACATAATGCATCGCCACCAAAATTGATTATTTCGAAACAAAGATTATTAGATTTTTTCTGAAATCATCAATATAGTTCATTTTATCAAGTTCTTATTATTCAGGAATTCCTCCATCGCTACTTCTTCTGTATTCATTCTTTATTAAGTCATGGTTCATAATATAATAATTGGTATGTTTTTTTTTCTTTATTATTCCCCTTTATGTTCTATTTCCCTAAAATTTTTCTTCTCTCTCCTTCATATAAACTGGTAATAGTCAGAGGGCACGTGTGGCTCTATTACTCTGCTATCCATTTATACACATTTTGAGTTCAGAGGCCTTGCCTATCTGCTCAATAACATATGTTGGACGTATCTCAACATAAAATCATCACATAATAATATTCATAATAATTATAATAATAGTCGTTCATTTCCGACTCACATAATATTAACACAATAAAACACTTTTGGGATTAATTATTCTTTCTTTCATACAACTCATGACCTTTCATTTCAATAACTTATTAGGATTCCTTTGTTTTAAGCTTGTGGCGATATTTGATAGGCATTTTGTATTGTTTTAAGAGCTTATTCTATATGGTAGTGATTCTATTTGTCATCACTCTAATGCTCATTGATATTTAATTAACATTGTAGCTGGTTTTGACTCATTTATATTTTTTCATTGATAACTCAGCTAATCTGCCAGTGTTATTTTTTATTTGATTGTTTTGGTTTCTTCTTTTGTGAAACATTAATTTCTATTTATCCCCTTTTTGTGATGGGGTTTGTTAATGATGTTATGTAGCGTCATCATTATTTGTGTAATATTTAATTATTTTATATCTCAATTTTTATGATATCTCATTATACATTTTCAAAATTTGCATGTGTTTACACATTTTGTTTCACACTTGGTCGTAAGTTTAGCCTTACTTTGTTTTGAACTTAGCTTATCTTTCTTCTAAATTCCCTCTCATTTATAATAATAATGGTTCCAATCAAATACTTACTGTAAGTTGTGCTTACATTACTTTTGAATTTTGATAATAGTTACTTACAAAATCCTCTTTAATTTTCAGACACTGGTTCATAATACTTTTTTAAAGAAGACTGGTTATAAGTCCCTTTTATCTTTTTAGTTGTGATTTCACTTACGACATAGGTATTATTTTTATTATCTTTCATTATGAGGTAGGGTATTTATTTTGTTATATAATGGACCCTGTTATATACATTCATTTTTCTTATAAGTTAATCTTCTCATTTATACATTACTTGGTTTGCCTGGTCAAATTACTCAAAATCAGTCCCATTCTCTCAGTGTTCCTCCACACTTGGTTTAACCATTGTCCATGATTATATGAGCTGCTCCTGTTCGGATTGCTGTCGTTTTCATAATGACTTCTGTTCTTGTCCATTCTCTTGCTATTGTTCTGTATTTAAATGGTTCTGTCATAGAATTCTCACTTGTTTCCATTGCTATCGCAATCATTTCATTGTTTTGTTTATACAATGAATAGGTCAATGCTGTTTCCATTCTAGATGCTATCGTTGATATTGGATTATGCATGTCTATTAAGTGTCTTCTCCTTCTTATTTTGTTACTCACTGTGTTGTAGCGATTCCTTTCTAAAGGCTCTAATAAGTTCCTTTTGTTATTTTTAAAATTCATTATTTCATTCTGGTCGTTAATTAGTACATTAAACATCTCAAATAGTCCATTCTTCATCATCTCCAACTCTTCTCTGGTATTTATTATTTTCTTTCTATATATTTTTCTTATTTCCTTGGTCTTCATTTCCAAGTATTCATTCTTCTCAGTTGTCACCTCCATGATTTGGGTATTCTCCTTGTGGCTGCTAATTTTATTTGCAGGTAATGGTATGCTATTATCTTCTTTTAATTCTGTTTCCTTCTTACTATTTTCTGTTTTCGTGATTATCGATTCCTCAACACTTTTGGAATCCCTGTCTAGTGTTTCACTCAATTTCTCGTTAAGTCTGTCCAATTGCTTTATCAACTTCTCGTTACTTTGTTTTAATAATTTTTGAGTGTCCTTCATTTCTTCCTTCATTCTCTCCTCCTGCTTCCTAGAATCTTCTTTAATACTGTCTATTTTTTCATTAGTTTGTCGATTCTCCTCTTTGATTAGTTCCCATAGTTGTTGTACGCTCATGTCTCTTCTGGCTTCCTTCTGTTGTGTGGGTTCTGACATTTTCTTCGGTTGCTTCACTTCCCCGTCCTTGACTATTTCTTTTTCTAATTGAACATTGGGTTGTTCCAGGTTTTTATTCTTTGGTGGTTCGCTGAACCCTCTTACTCGATTATGTTTCTTCCTCCAATTACACATCTCTTCTCTGGACAGCTCGAACATAACCCTTATCCATTCTCTTAGCTCTGCGTTTTCCGTTTGTATTGGTTTTTCTGGTAGTTTTATAGATTGTCTCCATTGGTCATATTCCTCCTGTGTATATTCCTCTGTCACTTGTGCGTATACTCCCGTTCTCTTGTTTTTCATTTGTTCGTCATTGTTGAGCAATCTCTTCCAATCTTCTTTAGTCATTCTTTCCACCTTGTTATCGCCTTTTTCGTTTGGATCGTTTTCCAGCTTCCACACTTCATCATAAATTTTTTCCAATGACATTTGGTCGTATGGTGGTTCCGTTTCATCCGCGCGACTCATTTGCGCTCGTTCATGGTCAGTGGTGTTCCTTTCGATGTACTCCATCTCTCTGCTAAACTTTTTAAATAGCGCTGTCATCCATTCTGCATAGCTGACTCGTTTTTCTTCCATCTCCTTTTCCGATCTCTTTGTCTCCTTTTCCGCCTCCTTCTCGTGTTTTGCCGATTTCATTTCCATAGTCGCCGCTAGAATCTGTAAAGTTTAAAGATATGTTTCCTTACCTATTCTAGCCCTACTAGTTGGCGCGCCACTTTGTAATAGGACTGTTTATGTGGTGTGTGGCCGCTATCGTTTAAGCCCCGCGATGGAAGCCACTTTGTAAGAAGGACGTTTATGTGGTGTTGTAAAAATTTAATTAAAGTTTAAAATGTTGTTAAACGTGTCAAAATGTATGCTCTCAGTCATGTACGGGTAAACCGTATTCTGCTCCGCCGCATTCAAACGTAGCAAACGTTGCCGCCTCGCCACCTGATTGGCGTACAGCTCTCTGCAGTATTACCCAGCTTGCGTCTCGCTTTAACGCCTTCACTTCAATAATTACTAGTCGTAATTCTAAATTAACGGAATCAAACATACAGCATTGCAGATTGAGAACATTTATTAATCCTTTAGAATATTTCACTTGGTTTATTATACATCAAAATTCGTTTTTGGCACCGGCTATTACAATTGTGTAGTTGGTACTTGCTCAGCTCTTTTGTTTACAATCAGTCAATTACGCTAGTTTACAGTAAAAATTATCGTTTTTTCTCAGGGGTGTAAAGTCCTTTTGGCTACAGAAATATATATTTACGGCTAACACACACAAAGTTATAGTAATTCTTACAACTAATTACATAAATAAATCGATATCTCTTTACATTTGACTAAGTAATCACCAATGAAAATTTGTGAAGCAATTTTTGGTTATGTTCATTTGCCAGAAGTTCGTTATTAGAAGATTCGTTAATTATTTATCATAATTTACTTTCTTAATAATCGTTAATTTGTTATAGTTAAATAGTGAATTTGAATCAGCATTTATTTTGATTCGGAATAGTGATCAGTGATTTTGAAATAGTTATATTTTAATTCAGACCAAAATTTGTGAATACGCTTTAAGGGATAATGTTTATACTCATCAGTTACTTGTTGCTGAAGATCCTGATGTCGTCTTCTTCGATAGATAACTCCTGGGCTGTCGTCTTCTTCTATAGATAACTCCTGGGCTGTCGTCTTCTTCTATGGATAATTCCTGTCGTCTATTTCCCTCGTCTCGGCACTTTTCTTTGCTACTTCAGGCCTCGTAATTCTTCAGTTGGTGTCATCTTCTTCTTTTAGGAGGTTCTACTGATCTTCATATAGTGTCCGTGGTCGTCTTTCTTCGTCACGGCGTCGCTTCGTCTTCTTTGGATCACTACGGTTTGTTAAATTAATTTTTATAAATAAAATTTACGTTTCAGGATTCCCTGTACTGTTGTACTTGTCTTCTATCAGTTTTAAATAGTTTTGAAATTGTTTGAAGAATAATAATTTAATGTTAATACGAGAGCTACTCGGTCCACCCTCTGGCGTTGGTTAATAATGACTTACTGAAAATCTAACGGTTTTTTGGCGTTATTTTTCTTGTTGCTATGGTTACTTCATAAATTATGCTAATTTTTCATTGGTTATTAACTCAGGTTATTGTTAAGATTTATCGTCTTTTTTCGTCTATTTTTACCAAAATATCTTCAACTGAAGATTACTACTTTGTTCTAATATCTATGGTCATCACATTAGTACCATTCTTCCTAAATTTTTATGATGAACATTTTGATACCCCTCATGCCTATCTTTGGATAGCTAATTACATTTTTACTATTTTCCCAATTTTATATCTTACATATAATTTATTCAAAATTAGTTGTTAACCACATATTTTGGTACTATGAATACCCCCTTACATGGTTTAATCATTTGGCACGTTCTGCCTTACCTTTGGATTATTATTTGTTCTTAAATTAATAAATTTATGTTCAACAGTTTGGCTTAGAGCCTAGATTCCATTCTACTTCCATCTAACATTTCTTACTAACATTTCTGGTAACTCTAATATAATTTACAAACAAAACAAACAGTAAACATCAGTATTCCTAACTCTAATTCTTACTATTAAACATTTCTTTTCAGGTTCTACCCTGAAATAACTTTTAATTGCTGTTATCTGCTTATCCTACAATTTACTCTATGCTATGATTTTCTGAACACAAATAAAATCCTTAATACTTACTTAAAGAAACTCTTATAATACTATTGACAAACTGTTCCTTGTATGCTATGTCCTATCTACTATTCCCTTCACTTTAACACAGTGTTAGTCCTTCTTAATTTGCTACACTCTGATACCTTAACTCTTACCTTAATATATAATCTTGATATCTTATTACCTAAATTAACAATATTACAATTAGTTCAATCTTACCTACTAGTGCACAGTTTATCACAAATTGTTTATCTGTTTAACATAGTTAGCTTACATAATATTTAGTTCTACACTCTCACTACACTTTTCTTTCATTAGAAAGTTTCTATAATTACTACCCTGCTCACTTTGTTTCATTATTTTATACCTATCACTTTCACTACTTATTTAGTTTTACACACACACTTTTGGGCTTATTCACGCTTATTCATGGTTGTCTGATTACTTTACATCACTGTGTGATTATGGTCATTTATAACTATTTACCTCCAAATCACACTGATCACTTTTGGTCATCATTCTAATATTGCTTTTGTTTTGGGCTCAAAGTATTGTTTATAGCCTTTGGCCATTACTACTACAATTAGTTTGGGGTATGGTTAGCTTCTAACCCCCCTACATTATATTATACTATTACATTCTTTAAATAATAAGATACATGTGATACTATTACCCTTCATTAATCTTATTGTCCTAGCTACATCTCATATGCTACAGACATCAATTCAGTACTAAATTTACAATATTCTGTTCACTTTTTTGGAATGACTTGATTATACTTAAACTTCTTCTTCACTGTCTCTTGGTTTTCTTTTGGTTCCTATCCGATCTATTGTGTCAAGTCTGTCGGGTTAATAGTCATTTGTCATTTATTGGGTTATTGATCTTTAAGTTCATAAGTTTTTTGCCTTTTACTCTTATTTTCAGCTTTTTATTTTATAATTAAATACCATTGAATTCTTGCTACCTTATGTCATGTTACACTATTAAGGATGGACATACTTGTCCTTCTCAAGGAAACTTATTTGAAGATTAAGCACATAGGTAATCAGCAATTAGGTAACAGAAATTTTATTACAGTGAGTCTGTACGATTTTACTGTCAGATTTGTATACTGGTATTTTTCTGTCTTTTATTAATGGTTCTGTCTATATCATTTAGCCCTTTAAGACCCGACAATTTTTTTTTTAGGTTAGACAGTCTTCCAAAAAAAAGCTGTAATATTGTGTATATGAACTCAAAATTGCTCTCGAGTGACAGAATCTTGAACTACAAGCAATACAGATACCCACAAAATCATCGCCGTCCACCATTTACATAGTTAGCGATCGTGAGAAACTCTGAATTGAACTAGTGCCATACTCACAAAATTTTGTGGGTACGGTATTAAAGGGATAAGATAGCAAAATGGTATGAAAACAAAATTTAGCTATATTTTTTGCACATCACAAAAAGATGAATAATACCTCAGAGTACTTGAACGAAAGATACTGATAAAATTTTTTGGACCAGCGAAAAACAACAATGGCTCGTGGAGAATACAAAAGAATCAAGAAATAAATCATCTGATACACGAAGCTGACATAGTAAGGTTTATAAAGAGTAGGATAGCCTAGTTGGGACACACAGTGAGGATGGAAAAACACAAGAGTTCACAGGAAAATTCTAGAATGGAAGCCAGTAGGTAGGAGAGCAAGAGGAATGCCAAGGGAGAGATGGATCAAGAATGTTAAGGAGGATCTGAAGAATATGAGGACAAGAAAATGGAGAAGACTGTGTAATGAGAGGGCTGAATAGAGAAAAATTGTTGAAGAGACTAAAACCCATAATGGATTGTAATGCCAGTAGAAGAAGAATTTTTACACAACACTTGATCTAACAGGATATATCAAATACAAGGTGTGTACACGCAAAGCAAACAAAATTATGTAATTATTTTGATGATAATAACTCTGAAGCAAGCATTCAACAATTGTACACAATAATTATACAGATGTTAGCAAACTCTTATAACAAAATAATTACTAAAACATTAATACTACAAAAACTGATACTACATTAGTCTGATAGCCTTATCATACAAGATAACCTAATCTGTAGAGACAAAATAATGGTTTTAGTGTACAAATCTGGTCAGTCAATTATAAACTGCGAGCAGTAGAAATATCTGGTATGCTTTCTTTTCATACCAGTAATGAAACAACACAAACAATTATCAATAATTTATTTTATTCATACCAGTAATGAAACAACACAAACAATTATCAATAATTTATTTTATAACTTATATAACTAGTATAACAACAACACTGGAAAGTAAGTCCTACACACCAAGTTGCTGAAATCAATATAAAAAAAACGAACCCACTCTCCCCTTCTCTCTTACTCCTGTGCACACATGCAAACACACACACACACATTTTTAATATAAATATAAAGGTTTTAGGTTTAGGTGAGAGAGTACTACAATGTAGTTAGTTTGGCTTAAAGGAGGATTGCGTTTTAATAATATTTTTATCACCAGAAGTGTTGTTTTCCACATGAATGTCAAATAAAATGCTCTTGTTCCAACAAACATTTTATCACCACATGAAAGATGTAGGTGACAGAATTATAGAGAGAGGAACATCAGGAGGAAGAATATTTAGAATTATACAACTACTGCAAAATAGTAGCAACCAAAGTGGGTTATTTAACACATAACAATCCTCTCTCTCTCTCTCTCTCATCCCCCCCACACACACACACACACAAAATTGTTTTTAAGTTTTTAAAAAGAATAAAATAAAAATATATTTTTTTTGCCGACTTCACCTTTGTTCACCCAAATTCATATAGGCTTATATTTTTAAAACTCATACATCTAGTCGAATCTTAGTTCCTTTTGCACACACAGCCTATAATACCACTCAAAACAAATCAATTTACTTCAATCACACTTGAAGATATATAGGCAGTACAGTGTAAACTGTCAAATACGATACATTTGTAAGAGGGCGTGTTCAATGACATCTGACAAAAGTTTGCAGATAATGCCCATCATTTCTTATCAGAAACACTCAAGTATTCTCTTCGACATACTAGAAACCTTGAAAAACACAATACTTCTCTTACAACTTACTGAATATCCTGTTAAAATTCTGCATATCAATTGTAATAAGAATTAATTCTCTCACAAAGTAATACAAATTGGTGGATTATTAACTGCCCACTTGTGTGTGTGTGTGTGTGTGTGTGAGACCAGATTTTACAGGAGAAAAACTATACAACATTTTTATTTTATGTGTTTGAACAAACGGGTGTCTGTGTCATTAACCGGGTAACTTCTACTTCTAACTCATCACACTATTAATACACCCTGTCCCACATGCCACACGAAAGAGAAAAGCGTAGAGATGTGTTATGAAAGAATAGAAAAACAGTGATGGTGTAAAAAATTACAAATGGTTATTTTATACAACCACAAATTATAATCCATGAGCTTCAAATTATAAAAAAGTGGTTTGCTGAACTATGTAGTAAGAGCCAAACATCTGCTAGAAGATGTTTTAGCGACTCAAGGCGTAGACACCAAAAACTGGAAAGCAGTTACAAGGTGTTGAGATGCGTAGAACTGGAGATTAAGTGAGATTGGAACCTTATCTCAGACTATATAAACATAGTGGAAGAAGAGTTATAACAAGATAATGAAAATAAAGTAAATATTGAATACAGAAGTTATACTGCCATCTTCAGACCAACTTTTATTACAGACTTTTTATTCTTGTAGAATTTGCAACTGTACTGTAGAATACAGCACCTCTGGTCACGCTTTTATTACCAAGGGGAGTCCCTACTGAAAATGGCCAAAAATTGATAAAAAATGCAACATTTTTTTGTCCCAAATTGTTCTGTGATTAGTTCTTTATATAAAAAACACACTAAAACATTTTTTCTGAAATATTTTGTAGGCAAAAACAAATTGTTTGGGAAAACCTAGCACCTAAGTGACTTAGGTTTCATTTAGGTATTACAGTATAACATAACACTATTATTTATATTGTATAATATAATTTTACACATATATATTAGGTTAGTACTAATTTGGAAATAAATGTTGCAAGTATAAAACATCAGCTATTTTATTTACAAAGAAAAAATCAGCTTGTAAAACAGCTGATTGACGTATCGTTGATAACTTAGCAATGTTTTGTTTCCTGCTGTGTTGAGCTTTGTGGATGTGATTTGGAACAGTTATGTGTTTGAATTGTTATTATTTTCCAATAATAAATACTGGAAGGAAGACGAAAAGTTTAATGAACATTAATAAAGAAATCAACAACTGATCAACAATGTAAAAAAGTGAAAACTGTGGACTACAGAGACATGATCGATAAGAATATGTTTCTATAAATTATTAAAAATGTAAAATACAATATTTTATTGTTTATTGTATTATAATTTACTATTTTAATACCCATACAGTAATAAAAAAAACATATAAAGCCTTTGTACTCCAAACATATTTAATTTTCCAACAGAAAGGAATTATTTAGAAAATCCACGTTTCCCGCAAATTCAATTTTTCATGTTTTTATACATACAGTACTTTTTTATATATCTAAAAAACTATCTTACTGCTCTGAAATTTTGCACAGGTCTTTGGGATATAATTACCTAAAAAACACGTATTTTTATTTAATTTGGTCTTGTAGTTCCTTGGTAATAAATTTTTATTTATAAATGTAAAAATAAAAAAATATATTTTCACTATTTTCCTTCCAAAAAAATTGTTTTTAATTATATCCTAATAAAAATATGTTTTTTAAGATAATTTTATCCCCTTTAAAATGACACCTCCTAAAAGGTTGTAGGACTTCTAGTTTATCTGGAATATCAATTTAAAAAATATTCCAAAAACGTTGCTAAGAAACGTACGTTAAAAAATTCAATTTTTGGTACTAAAATAATTTTTTTTTCATTTGAAAAATTTTACCCTTTATTTAGTGCAACAATTAATAATAAAAAAAATCTGAATAAATTAAAAAGTTACAAAATAAACATTTTTACCATTTTCAGTAGCGACTCCCCTTAAGTAGTATAACTATTAATTTCTGCTCTAGACAATGTTACAGTTATTTCTGTTTAATAGTTACAGACAATGTTAACCCTGATTAATTTTATTCTGACAATACTATTAATGATATGCAGAATGCTTTAAATATCATACACAATCAATGGACACAAGATTGTTTGCAGATGAGCAGGTTGTGCTAGTAACCATGAAAGAGAAACTGCAATGGGCAGTCAAATTGACTCATTTTCAGATTGACTCAAATTTTTAACAATACAATCTAAATAATCTAATACTTTAATTTAATAAATAAACACTTGGTAAGATCTACAGATGATTTTATTTTCCGGACAATTGTTTCGCCAGTTAGAGAAATGACTCTAACCTTCAGAGGTTGGATTTGAACTGACAGGTTTGAAATGTCTGTTAGGGGGGAGAAGGGTTGGAGGTAGGCTATGACCAAGGGTGCAGTTGCAGGTAAGCGGTTGGACAAAGGTCTACAGAAGAATCATATGTATAACTTAACAAGTGTTTATTTATTAAATTCAAGTATTAGTGAAATGTTCTACCAAGTGCCGGCCGACCATTCGATCAGTGTAACCTAAATAATCTATTGAAAAAAAGTGAGGATTCGTGGGCGATGTAAAAAATTAAGTAAATAGTCCTAAGTTAAAAAGTATTTCATCAAGTTAGTGAATGTCTTTATTTGGTCTGTCACTGATTATTTAATGAATTCGAAAATTAAAAGAAAAATTGCAAAAATTTCAGAGTTTTGGGAACCAGTCTAAGAACTGTTGTAGAAAGAGGAAGGAAGGACGCTATTATTAAATGTTATAAAACTATGGTTGTGGTGATGTTACTGTATGGTTGTGAAACTTGGATCCACTAACTGAAACAATAGATATACTGTATATACATATTTTTCATATATATTTTTTTGCAGTATCACTGAGAAATCATATAAGGAGTTCATTATTTGACAAAATCTAAGGGGTTGTCAGTGTTTAATCTTCATTTTGTATTGGTATTTCGGGTGTTGAGCCCATGGTCCATTCTTTTGGCTACCTCTGCAGTAGTTTTTCATAATGGCTGTCATTGTAGAAGTGTTACAGAAAGGATATGGCCAAACGTAACCAAAATATTTGGCCACAGAAAACACGTCAACAATGGACCACAGTTTAACACCTACAAAACTAAAACAATGCAAAGATCAATTTTAATAATAATAGTTTAACCACCGGAAGATGACATCTCTAAATTACAGATTAACTTGTTAATTTATATTGTTAAGAGAAGCGCAGGGCAGCTGTACACCTAATGCAGTAAATTAACAGACTGGTCCAGTCATGTTAAGTTTCAAAGAGTGTAAATATATTTATAGACTATAACTACACACCGACAGAATATTATCTGCAAGACTGGATATAAGAGCTATAGGATTTAGATAAGAATGAAAATCACGTTACTTTGAAATGTGTTCACTGTAAATGAACAAAATAAACAAACATATATTTTTTTATAATATGATAAAAAGATTATGCCTCTCTATAATGACAATGCAATAACTCTAAAAAGAAAGCACTTACCTAATCCAGATTATAATTAATAATTCTAAGAATACAAACAAAATTCTCTACTTGTCATCACAATAACAACAAATAAACATGCAATACTTACTTCTCCATAATTAAACAGATAAAAAAAAATATATATATATATATATATACACACACACACAAAAAAAAACTTTTAATCACAGACACTGAGAATAAGCTATAAATTTTTCATTTACTAGATACCAAGCTTATGATTTAACTAATCAAAAACAACATTTTTTTCCGTCTCACAAGTTTTATTTTTAAGCCGTGGTGCAACTCTAGTCTTGTGTAACGTTATGAAAGAAGTTTCTTTTTCAGTGCTAATAATATGTAAATCAAATACTGTGCACACGTTTTCCACACAGCTCTATTTGGAATCAAGTATTTTTGGTTTAACCAGAGAAGATAAGATTAGCAAAAGGAGACTGGCGTTTATAGGAATTCATTAGCAGTCTGTACATGTTCAGTAGTTAAAGTTGATTTTCAAGATAAAATATTGAAACACTTGAATGTTTTACCATGAACTCAAGTGTGTGTGTGTGTGTGTGTGTGTGTGCAAAAAATGTACATCCTCATCACGTGTTGGTTTAACACACGCTTTATCCTCGTTTTAAGGAAAACCAAAAATGTAAGTATGCTAACTATGAAATGAAAACATATTAAATGTTCGTATGACAACAGGCTAAAAAGTCAAGTGGTTTGTTTACACAAAACCAGTCGTTCTGTCAGTGTGCAAGTAGCCTTGAAAGACTGCACATGGATTAGAGTGAAAAAGTGTGTGAGAACGTTCAACGTAATGGGAATCACTGACTGCAAAAGAGTGTTATTTTTTAATTAGATTTTATTGTTAGTAATGAAACATTGGAGTTAACACTGATTCCAGTATTGCAATTACAGTTATTACATGCAATTTTATTGAATTAAAACTTTTGCTATCACAGGTTCAGCATCTTCGTTTAATTGGCTGATTTATATTCTGGCCTCATTATTGATTGAATTTAAAAAATCAAAATTCTCTTACTTTGTACAACCGTAGGTTTTAATTTTGCCTTGTTGTGTGTTCCTGGTGTTAGGTCACGGTCCATTGTTGTTTGTTCATCTTGGATGTCTCAGGTCCATCTGCAAAGGTCTTGTTCAGTGGCTGTCTTGACCTTATCAGGTTAATGACTGTTGCTAACAAAGTCAAAACAGTCACTGAATATGGATTATTGCAGACGAAACAAAATCATCTGACTGAAGAAACAACAACTGACCTCAGTTTAAAAACAAGAATGAAGATTCAAAATTCAGTTTTTATTTAAGTAACTTATTTATTTAATTACAATTACCTTGCTACAACTTTATTTGTGACAATTAAATATCTCTGAAGTAATTTTCAATTAAAACATAATTTACATTGTTAATGTTTTACTAACTGACTACATATAGTTCATCATATTAATGTCAATGTTTCAACAAAATTTATTGTAATCCTCTAGACAGTTATGTTTTGAGTGTCACATTACCCATTTACTATAAAAATGTTTTTTAGATTATACAAATTTTACTGACATGTTGAGATCACAATTAATGTAAATTAGATGAATCATGTACAGTAACATGACCGAATATCACTAAAGATTCTCAACAATTATTCTATCTTGGTTACAATATTAGGATGAATATATCACCCGAATGATGAAAATATGCTACGATGGTTATAAGATATTGTGTGAATACAAAGTATAAATCCATTCCAGAACAATAATGCCAATGAAAATTTTGGCTAATAAATTTTTAGCAAATTCCTTAACATCTAATTCTGATAAATTCTATAAACATGAAATCCACATGATATCATAGTTAAAATCTAAAAAAATATATTGTAATTTTAAGCAGACATGTTCTGAGGTACAGAATCTGCAAAAATAATTCTGAAAAATTACATGAGCTTTTTCGATAATCTTGTGAGGAGCTTTCGATAATCTTGCCAAACGCATTTTAGCAACATTTGGTTAAACTGCCCATCTGAAAATGACAACTCAAACTAAAGATCTTCCAATTAATTGTAATTTTCTCAACACTGTGCTAACAATTCTGTTTAAAACTTCCATAATCAGGAAAGTTTTTAGTGTAACCCTTATCGACCAGTGTAATTTATGTTGTAAATGCATAAAAAAATATCCATGCTTCAAAAACGTTAGAGTTAAAAATATGTTAAAGTAACTAAATTATATGAAATAAAGTTCACAAAATGTGTTAGTAGGCAATTATCATGTTTCAGAACACACACACACACAATTTATCTTTTTATAAAATATTTTGCTTATTTTTTTTAACAATTAATGGTTTTTTCAAATACACAAAATTTAACACACTAAATACACAGCTGATACCACTGTGCAATGACTATAAACAGCGCTACTTTACCATAGTATGTCATACTTCCTTCAGGCAAGTATAATTTTATACATAACATTTAAGAAAATAAACGTTACTAGATAAAAAATACAGAGGTCTATATATAATTTTAATATCAAGTATATTCGACATCATACATTATACTATATAGTACATTAGAATATTATTATTTTGTAGACACACGTGTGCGCACGCACACACCCACACACACAATTTAAATACTGCGAATCTGTCTCTAGTATTTAGATTTGAGATACTTGTACTTACTGTAGAGTTAAAGGAAAATAAATGTTTGACTGTTACATACTAGAACCTGAACATCTCTCAATAAAAGTAAATTATCTTTCTACACATTATGTACACAAGATTTGATGTCCAACCAAACACTGGTTCTTATACGGACAATGTATCTCTCACAAATTTGATCTTTGACCTTCAGCACTGCTAAATGCAAGGCTTACTACACAGTCTAGTATGGAAGGTCAAATATTACGTACCAATGGTTCTATAATCTTATCATAACAAATACATATTTAAACAAAAAATCAACTCCCAAATTTTCTGATACAATATAAAAGTAATCAAAACATTGTATTTTTTTTTATTAACAGTTATTTCATTCAAATACTATCATCTATTTAATTCAAATAATTGACTTTAGAATAAATTAGTCACTATCTAAATAGTAATTAATGTTCATGCACATACACACACTCGAATAATTGTTATGATGGCTTTGGTATGGATTCAATTTAACAGAGTTTCTATTCATATTTTTTTAAACAAAAGTGTCCATTTAACTCTTTGTAAACACAAACATAAAGTGAAGTCATTTATATACTGCCAATTTTAGATGTATATGTAGCAATGAACAAAACACATTTATTAGTCAGACTACTTCTATTTCACAAATATTCTGCATGCAAGGACACTCTTTGTGTTTTCCACCTTTTTCACAAATTTTAGTTAAGAACGTTGTGTTAGTGGTTATAATCACAAACAAAATTATCACTGTTGCACACCACTATAGAAAAATTATTCCGATTAGCGATTTCAAGCTTCTCAGTTCATCCTCAGATTGGAAATAACAAAACAAGAGGATAAAACCATACCCTTCACACCCCCACCCGCCTCACTGTCCACACACAGCCCCGCAAACAAGCTATAATTCAAATGTCTCTTCCCAACCTCAGATGGGGGTGACGGACTCGGAGGTTGGGAAGGGACATTTGAATTATAGCTTGTTTGCGGGGCTGTGTGTGGACAGTGGGGCGGGTGGAGGTGTGAAGGGTATGGTTTTATCCTCTTGTTTTGTTATTTCCGATCTGACGATGAGCTGAGAAGCTTGAAAGCGCTAATCGGAATAATTTTTCTATAGTGGTGTGCAACAGTGATAATTCTGTTTTTCATAGATGTCTTCCATTCTCTTCTTCTTTCACCAGTTATTTTTTCAGTTTGCTACTCCAAATTGACTTCCAGTTTGCTGACCATTTACTTCCACACATTTTGGCTTCCTAGCGCTTTCAGAACTTCTCGAAATAATACAGCACTCCTGCATACTATTTAGTCTTTCAGTTTCGCAATGGGTATGGACAATGTAATTATTATAAAAATAATAAAAAAAAACATAACCAATAAAATTTTAAACTTTACTGAACTCTGGATATTTTTAAATTTGTGGTATCCTATCATCTGTTCATATAATTTTTGTTTTCCTTTCATTCTTTTATGTGCAAATTTGTAAAATACATTGTTGTTTTACAATTCTTAGCACACTCATTCTAAGTGTTCAATCCAGACAATACGCAGTGATTTTATATGCCTTCATGTTTCAGTTCCTACCATAATTTCTTTTAGTTCAAGATTCATCCTTGAAGCTACCCTCACCTCATACAGGTTCACAGACCTACTCATCATTCTTTATGTTTGATGGTCATTACACAAAAGAGATGGTCATTAATGACTGTCATAATCAATCTTCACTTCCATAAGTTAATTCAGATCTTAATGAAATTTATACATTTTCATTTGCTATTTCCGTCTATAATTTTATTAAAAGATGTTTATAAAGTCTACTGTATCTGGTAAATTTATCTCGGTAATGTTACACACTGTTCACGCTGATCAGTGTGAGAAACACTGTGAATAGAGTAATCCCCTGTTGAAATGGACTAATGGGGCTCTGTGTCAATTATATTGAAAATCCGCTGTAACTGTATACAGCAAGTAGGACTTAAAATATGGCTGTGACTCATTTAAGCTATGTAGAAACGGAGACTATTTATTTTATACATCCCCATTTGTTTCACTTAAATTTTGTCTTTTTCCATACTGAACTTGAGAACAAAGTTACAGATATCACTTTTTTACTTTCTAGTGTCCAACACGATGTGCTTTGCAATGCCGTACTTGTTAGAAGAGCTCCTTTTTTCAGCTTTTCTATATTTGCTAGTTTGTGATGATGAGAAAGATTTTTTAAGCTAACTCTTCAGACCTACAGTAGTAGGCTTAGGAAAAATTTCCTAAAAATTGTACTGTAACGAGAAAACGGGACAAAAACTAGTAACTCAGCAGTCAGAACAAGCATAAGAAGAAACACCATACACATCAACTGTGTCTACACCAACTGACTGAGATAGACCCCAATCTAGGTAGGAGCAATGTTATGACGGGTGGTCAGTTCTCAGAATATGGAACAATGTGTAGGCTAGAGGCGCGTGGGACACAAAGCCGTTGATCAACGGAATAAGTCAGATGGCAACGACCCTAGACACTGCATACATTCTCCAGCATTGCTAAACGTCATTTTTTTAGCCTAACTGTCTTTGATTTTTAACATTCCATGTTTCTTAGAGCTAGGTGTGGATCCCGGAAGGAATTTGGAAGGGAAGAGGAAGAGTTAACTTGGGGGGGGGGGATATGAAAAGTTGCACCATTCTTCATTGGTATAAAGTATAAATGAGAGGAATGAGTGAAGATAAAAGTACAGTGTTACTATCAACACAACAAGCTTTTTAACATACAAGAATAAAATCATATCTGTGTTTGTCACTTCATTGTTCTTTAAATTATGTTCACTTACAGTTCAAAATTCACATTATTCATTATTCACTTAATTTTGTATCATATTCACAATTACAAAACCATTCTACAATCACAAGACAATGAAAACAATGTCATCTGATGTAACTATTTGGGGGGGGGGATTTCCATGGATCCATGTCTGCTTAGAGCTGTCCGTTATAAGCGGGCACCAAACCTTACAAAACCTCCTTTTTTAGCCTACTAAAAGTTACTGAAAAACCACTGTTGTCAAGAAACTTATGACCCACCCTGTATACACTATCACTGACACTTTAAATTTTACAGCAATATTTACGTGCCACATGATATATTTTTATATTTTATATTATATATTTTATATAAAAAGTACAACAAAATAAAATTCAAACAAAGAAACTCTACCACGACTTGAAACTAGTAGTGTAATAAACAGGTAACCTAAACAACCCATTAAGATTTGTAAAATACAAGACTGAATCTCAACCTATCAAATTAAATAGCCATTTTCTAATAATACAAGGCAAGATTTGCCATTGAAAAGAATGAACGTTTTAAGGTGAATAATAAATGTCTATCAGAAATTTAATAATCTCTAATCTTCACCACTGCTAGACACTATGCCTCCCTGATCAGTTCAGTGTGGACAGGTAATAAAATGTATGTTATTATATAGGCCTACCAAGATATAATACAAGATATAAAATACAATACCCATCAAGAAAACTGAAATAATACGCCTACCACAAATGCAAACTAATTGTAAAAGATTAGAATTAAAATGTGATCCTTACCCAAAATGACCTTTTGAGGAAACAGTGAAGGCCTGAAGGCCAAGGAAATTATTATCACCTAACAAAGGAAAAGAATAGGGGGTACTACAATCCTCGAGCAGGAGCACAGATGGTGGACCTGATGAAGACTTGTTACATTTGGATGAGTGCTAAGCCTATCTGTTGTGACGGCAGCGGTATGCGAACATCTGCTCTCCGGTACCAGCGGTGGACACAGCGATCCAATCCGCCATCAGCGTTCGAAGCTAGCCAATCAGCGATCCCGGTTAGTTAATAAAACCCGGGCCGGCAGAAAATTTTACACACACTTCATCGCCACGCCATCGGATGCACTTCATCTCCTCTCCTCTCTCGGATGACATCGAGGCGGAGTCAGCCGGAAGGAACAGCCGAAGAATAGAACCGCCGCCGTTCTTGTGTCTTCGCACTCCCATTCCACGCCAGCGATGGATTTCGCTGGGCCGGCAGCCGACTCTACAACCGGTGCCGAAAGAAGAGGAGTAATGTAGTACGCCACGAACAGCAGGCGCAGCCGCCGAACATCTTAGTGCGGCACAACCAACATCAGCTTTCTCGCCACAAGGTCCTTTTTAGGGCCACCAAAAACACTAGAGTCTACGATTGGCGCCATTTGTCATGCGGCAAGCCTTTTGTCCGGTGACACTGTTTATCCAAGTTAGTTGAGCAATGACTATAGATTGTTCCAATCAAAAACAAATATCTGTCTCAAAGTAAGCATGGGCATGACCTTTAGATTTGAGGTAATATATTTACTCTTGTATAACTGATGACTATTTTGTTTATGTGAAAATTCGCTAGCCTGATGAAAATGGGAAAAGAAAATTTCCCCTACTAAACATTGTTTTAGAATTGGGTTTTTTACTTCTTCTTCTTTAGCACTACACCCAACGTGAGTCCTGGTTTCCAACACCAATCTTCTCCAATGTCATCCACCTTATCATTTCAGTATAACCCTTGATTTTGTTTTTATCAATAACTACAAACTGCCGCAATAAAAATTTAAAACTATCGATTGAAAGCACAAAACTGTTGGAGTAAACTGGGCACAGCAATTACACCTAGTACTACTGGTTTGCTTTTCATCTGGCATTGCTATTTGCCATTCATGTCCTAAATTTTAACAAGTTATGTGATAATTTCTCAGAATTTCATTTACTAATTTTTAGAATATTCAAGTAGAGTTTTAAATTATATGAGACAGTGGAATTGAAACAAACATCTGTTAATATTTACAGAGGCAGAACTGGAAGCTCAAAGGCACAGGGCATGAACAGGAATAAAATCAGCATTATTCAAACATTTTTCAAGCATCCTGTTTTTTTTTTTAATTGAAGCTTTCCTACTATCTTTGGCCAAATTTGTAGTCTTATCTAAATTTTATTTCACAGTTTGCCTAATACAGTACTCATTATCTGAGTACATTTGGAATGTGAATGTAAGCCCAAATAAATAACACTTGCAATACCAAACCTGCACAATCAACTCATAACTAGGTTGCACAAGGCTAACCTTTATTTACTGCATATATCTTCCTCAATCTTTAACTGGAAATAAACCTAAATTGCAAATTTTGTGATCTTAAACCATAAATACAGCCTCGGTTGTATGGTGCACCCCGTTTTAACTGAAGAGGAAATGCGACCAAGTGTGACTACCGGAATAAGTAGTCTCCCACTTGCTACCCAACAGCTTCGGGTGGATGAACTGGCAAGCGGTAGGGCACCTCAAGGCAGATGACTAGTTACTAGTCAACGACAATGGGATGTAGAAGGCAACGAGAAACAACTACACTAAAGATATCGCTTAGATATTTCTAGTAATATCATCATGGCTATGTTCAAGACAAAAGAGATTTTATTTATTGCAGTTCCTACTACAGGGAAAAGTACTTGGAAAGAGAGGAGTTGGGCGACCGAGAATAACATGGCTAAGAAATTTAAGGACCTGGTTTGGCATGAATACAGTCAGCCAGCCTGACTTATTCCGTGCAGCAGTACAGAAAGTTAAAATAGTCTGTACGAAATCCAACATCTGAAACGGATAGGAACTATCAGAAGAAGAAACATAAAGAAAATACATGTATGACTGGTAGGCATATATTAGGCCTACATATAAAAAATATTTACAATATGATATGAAACATTCAGTCACAGAGTTGTGGTGTAACACATTTAAATACACTAGCACTTATTCAAATATAATATATGAATGTTACTCTTCAAATTCTTTGACGAATATATGGAAACAAGTTTGATTTATAGTGCTACCTTTCTGACTTTAGCATAATTTACACAAGCTCTCATCTGTTACCACTATAAACGTATTTAACTTAACAGCAGACAAAATTATTTCAAAATTGTACACTGACATGTCTCATGTCACCGATTGAATTTAAAAAAACATAATTGTGCATTTCAGGAAGCTAATATTTTCATTAAAAAACAGTGAAAACTGAAATACAGTTAGTTTCAAATAAATAAAGTAGGTGTTTAAAATAAAAAAGTAAGTTTTTTAAATAATACTACAAATAAAGATATTTTTATATGCAATGTTTAGAGGTCGTACTTAAGTACTTTCTGAGTTAGTGGAAAATAAAATTAACTGAAATATATACAGCCAAACCAAATATCTGCGATGACAGTGCAAAATTCAATTCTCGTGGTCACTCTGATAACTCACACTTTCCCGGTAGTGTTTATAATCCAAGGACTTGTGTAATCAAGTCCAAGACTACTGTTCAGTAACGTGATTTCTTATAAATGGTTTATTAAAACTTCTCGCTTACAACAATAATTTTTACTACAAACTGTACGCAAACTGGCATCAGAAACCTTCAAATTATGTTTAAAACATAACTATTCATTCCCTTATAGGTTTACAATTTGTTTACTTTTGGTTTAAAAGATCTATTAGTATTACCTGAAATATTATCCCAATTAATAACCAGAGAATATAGTTTATTGCAGTTATTGCGTAATGTCAGTAAATTGTTTAAAAAAAAATTTAATACTCTAATAAATAGCTTTGTAACCTACACACCTAGCACACAACCGTCACAACCACTCGTTTTGTTTTATACAACGCGTTACTATCGCTACAGTGAGGAAAACGGCAATGAAACAACACACGTGATAAACTTTGTATACTAAATTGCAATAGATGTGTAATCTAAGTGATGGAAAGGGGGTTTAATTTGTTTAAACAGAATGTGATTGGGTATAGATAACCATTCGATTTCTTACAGTACTATATAAACGTGAACTATTAATAGTAAACGGAATCCTGAAAATCAATGGTGAAAGACTTTGTGGTTAAGTTCGTCAACACGTTAAAATAAAATTGAAAGTTAAACGTTGTTCCACTAGATAGCGCGGGTATCTCTAATCTCTAGTATGATGTTGTCTTCGGCAGTTTAGTTCATGGACGTTCATTAAAATTGATTATTGTGTTGAAAATACACGTTTTTCTAAGCCTTAGCAAGAAGGGACGGTAGGAACTATTGTGACAACAATAAAACAATTTCATATAAATATTAGAAACAGTTAATGGCAATTTCTATATCTTCTGAAGAAACCAAAGCAGGTACTAAATAACTTCCAGATAAATAAAACTAATTAAAATATTTGATTAATCATTAAATGTATAAAGTATCAGTACTAAGTTAGTACAAGTATGCCACACTGTAGGTATTCACTATGCTTTATATCACCTCTTTGTGTACAATAATAAGTATAATTAGTTAATCAACTAATCCAAGAATTAGTGGACAACAAAATCCAAGAATATAATTATATGCACAACTTCAAAGCTTTGCCTACGTTAATAAAGTTTCCTTGCTGCATATTACCTACAGTATTGATATCACATTTTTTCAAATCAGGAAACAATGTGTGTGTGTGTGTGTGTGTGTTAAACAATTTTGGTAACAGACAAAAAATGTCAGAGGTAGACCTATAATAGTGCCTACATTTTGATATTTTTATGATTATATTTTATATTATTTCTCCCCCCCCATTTTATTCATGGATAAATTTCAGTTTTATAGTTGTTGCAGACATTAAGCCAGCTCCGATGGTTTTAAAACTGAACAAAGCAATAAACTTTAACAAAACTGTTCATAATTTTGAAACGATTAAAAAAAAAATTGTAACAGTTTTGAGTTTTAACACTCAGAACAGCAAAAATACATAAATTTTAAACATTCTTTTATACTGAATTCAAATCCTCATTTTTGTCTATCACATAGGGTATTTTGGTGTTACTAATGATATTTTCAGATGTTACAAAAATATATTAAGTTATTTTAAAAGTAACAGTTAGAGACTTCCTTAAATATTTTGCTTATGACAAGTCTCTTTTCATTGTCAGGCAGTGATTGGCTTCCATCATGGCATGTCATTTCTTGTAGGTTTTTCTGCTTGTAATACTGTACCTTGATGGGACTGATTTATCACTGGTGGCACTGAGATTTTCAGACAAGAATTACAAGTGTGAGGGCAAGAGATGTTTCTTTAGTGGCATGGTGCATATCACAGCTTTAAATGAATGTAGTAGGCCACTCACTAAGTACTAATAATTGTCTGCTCTTAGTAAATTTCTAAAAAGGCACATGTAAATGATTTCCACATCATTTCCACTTTGTTTAGTTTCTCTCAAAATTTTAAATCTAGTGTTTACTCTCTTATTTGTGGGCCAAAAATCTGTAAATTAATTTTAGTATTTACTTATTTTACATAAAACATACAATCCATAACAAAGTTTTTTATGATCCTAGTTTGATGTGAAGTGGAGGTAGGTAAACTTTTTCAAGGTTGATCAGTGCAGTGAAGATAACATAATTCTTCACCAGCATGGAGTGTTCTTGGATTTTATTGTCCATGACATGTCCGTTGATTAACTAAATATTAATACATCACTACCCACTCGGAACACTAATTTTTTTATTGGTTAAATCGTAAAAGTTTTACCTTATAGCCTGAACCAGTTTTTGCTTATTATAAGCTTCGTCAGAGGCTGCCACTGGGAGCGCTGTCCGTCTTGTTCTTGGTGACGGTGTCGACTTTTGAAGGATCGATGTTGTGTGTGTGGGGTGTTGTATGTTCAAATAATATGTGTGATTTGAATTGTGTTTGTTCGTTTAGAACAGATGAACAGCGCTCCCAATGGCAGCCTTTGACGAAGTTTATAATAAGTGCAAACTGGTTCAGGCTATAAGGTAAAACTTTTACGATTTTAGCACTAATAAACTTTGTGTTTCGAGTCTGTAGTGATATACTTATATTTGGCATGGAGTGATTTAAATGTTCACCAGTCTTCTCTTTACACAAAATTTGTAAACAACTTCTTCAGCCACTACTTTCTTGGTTACACAAAAAACAACAAAATTTGATGTAACCAAGTAAGAAACCGATGACTTTTAAGTCATTAAAAAAAACTGCTTGTGAAGTGACTTTGAAGTCATATTTCTTATACTAAATTTTTTATAAAATTTGTTTCATAAGTAGTTACTGTGTAAGTTGTTTCATATTTTTATACAGTTCTTTCATTTTAATAGCATGTGCTAATCTAGACAATTGATTTCTGTTTTGAAGAAACACAACTTTTAATCTAACTTTTGGAGGAATAAAAACCAACTGCTACTCTGTTGTTTTATTATTTTGACCCAGGGTCTCCATTATTAATATACATCATTATAATATGTTAGATCATTTTATTTTTGAAAAGGTATTTCTAAATTCATTATGATGTTTCCAGAAATAGCATGTTTTAGTATTTGGGTTGAGAGAATTTCATCTTGTAACCTTAATCCTAAACTTCAGCCTGCTTTTTGGGTAAATTTAAATCACTGCACTTTGTTACTAAGATTACCTTGTGTTATTAAATAACGTATATGTGAAGAAGTACTTGCCTTAGAATTTATATATAAAGGTTTTTGTCTTCTTGTTCTTCATCTTCCTGATTAGTATCTAAGTTATCGTTACTTAGTGTCACATTTTGTGGATGTTGTGGCACAAAAACATTCCAACTGCGAGGAACAGGTCTTAATACAAAAAGCAATTCAGGTTAGTGTTTCGATTTAGATGTGATTCCCACTAAATTAGTTTCGTCTCTGAGATATGAAAGTCAGTCCACCAAACAACAAACATGAGGATGAAAGGTGATTTGTATTTTTCCTTGAAATAATGAGATAATATAACTTTAAGCACTGAACTATTCTATTATATAAGGTACTGTTCAATTTATAAAAAAAAAAAAAAAAACTAATTTGAATATTTTGACTATAAGGCTGCCTGGTATTGGATAAATAACTGATGAGATCTATATCATGACAAGACGTAAATTTTAATAAAACTGATTCAATTAATTAACTAATTAAAAGTGATAAACAATTAATAAATGTTTAACATCTTTTCAGATATTCTTTTATACATTAAGTAATTAAGTGTATATATTTAGTATTATGTCAGTCAATTAAATTTCATATTTATGTAAAAATTTATATTTTTTTACTATGACCAAGTTTGGAATTGTGGTAACTTAATAGAACTCATTTAACCCAAAGAATATTTATTTTGGGGGATAGGAAACATGTTTGAGAATTTGTTGAAGAGTTAAATAATCATAGGAATCATAAGAAAGAAGTTTGCGTCTTATAGAAAATTAGCCTTTTAGTTTCCATGAAAAAATGGAACTAGTCTTTTAAATTCAGCAGTCATCAGTATACATGCTATCAAAATATCAGTTATACAGAATCCCCCCCCCTCTCTCTCTCTCTCTCTCTCTCTCTCTCTCTCTCTCTCTCTCTCTCTCTCTCTCTCTCTCTCTCTCTCTCTCTCTCTCTCTCTGGTTCAGTATAGTCTTCCAGCTTCTCTGATCCTGACTCAGTGTCTCCTGAGTAGAATATTTATAATTGTCAAGTCTCTGTTGAGTAGAGTAGAGTACTAGAGGGCTGAGTAGACAATCATCATCATCTTCTTCAAGGAATTAAACCAAGGATGGTTTGTTCCAGTCTCAAATAGGCAAAGATTAGAGCTGGTCACGCCAGCGTTTCCTCGAACGTCCCACACCTCTCCGTCTCCTCGGCTTATAGTTCCATAGTTGTTTGGGGATGTGGCAGTCATCCATTCGGCAAAGATGTTCCCAACATTTCAGCTGATAGCTGATACTGGGCGATCCTGTCGCAGTACCTGTCAATGCCATATATCTGTGTTTCTTCTATGATCATGGAGGGTATACCCTGCTATGTGCCTGAGAAATCTCATTTCTGCCAAAGTCTAATACTCAGACCCATAAGGAATTGTAGGAAGAGCCATCAGCTTGTAGAATTTTAGGTGTGTTCCTTTACTTGCTGACTTAAGGGTTCGCCTTATGGTCCCGCAGATAAGGTTGAACTTATGCAACTTATTCACAATGCCATTGCTTGCATTATAAGACACGCTGTAGCCCAGGTATTCAAAATTGCTAACTTGTTCCAGGACAGTACCATCTATAACAGTTTTTGCCCGTACAGGATCAGTTCCACAAAAAGCCATCATCTTGGTCTTAATTGTGGATATTTCCAATCCAGAGTCTTTGCAGATTTGACTTAACAGATGTATACCCATCTGCAATCTGTTTTCAGAGTCCGACAGAATAGCCTGATCGTCCACAAACAACAAAGTGTCAATTGTAGAGTAACCAATCATAAAATGTTCTGGAAGACACATCTGCCAGTTTGGAGTAGACAATTTTACAAACAATAAAACAACTAATTGTTTTTGGCAAGTTAGTCTTTATTTACAGCAAATGACATTATAAACAAGTACAAAAATCTAATAACAATAAAATTAAATATTTACACGTGTTTGAATTTTTTGATATGGGACTTGTCTTTAGTACACTTATGTTTTAAGTTCTTCTTGAATCACTTGTTAATTATCAACATTCCATTCCTTTGTAGTTTGAGCCATAAAACTGCTGTTGTAATGCACGATGTGAACAGTATGCTGAGTATGCATGTTGATGTGATGAAGACGGCTCCCGATGATAGACACATAGAATCATGATCACCTGTAAAATAATTGTTTAGATTTTATTACAGTGAAAAAGTCAGTACCGTATTAAGATTGGTAATACTACAAGGATGCACATGACATTACATTTTGTTTTTTATTTGTGACACAATAATGCAAAAACACGCACATACACACACTCATAAATCTTGATTACCATAAAGTGCGTCCGACGCTTTAAACTTTACTAATGCACAAATTTATTTGTTTCTACCTTTCACCAATGTTTTTATGTCATTGTATTTTTTTAATTTTATTACTGACGTTATTGTAAATGTTTTATTTCCAGTTTTGTATAGTTCTTTCCTTGCTATAACTGGAACATTGATCTCTGGATTTTGCATTAACTTGGATGATCACTTGATTATATGCAAACAGCATTGTAGTAATGTATGTTCTATTATTTATTTTTATTCTCGGATCCACTTGTAATTTCCACTCTCTAACTAAGTCATCGAAATAGATATTCAGTTTTATTAGCAGCCATCTTAACACCAACTTTGTCACTACATATTGCCACACTGCTAAATACTTTGTTCTTGACGAGGCCTTTTGGTGTCTCCACCATCTTCAGATCTTAAATGACTTAAAGATCTGTTTAAGATGACCTAATGATCGTCTAAGTCCTGAAGATGGTGGAGACACCGAAAGGCCTCATCAAGAACAAAGTATTTAGCAGTGTGGCAATAAGTAGTGACAAAGTTGACATAGATATTAGTTAAAATAGCAATGAGTTTACTATCTGCAAGAGATACAAAGTGTTTGCATAGTAAACATTACACATTCAGCTTTAAAAATTATGTAATTTAAATAAAACAATTATTTTAGCAGAATAATTCTTTGTATTATTCCATCTCCTATTGGAGACTGGAGTTCTAAATAGTTGAATTGAACCCAATTCAAACCAGTTTGTTAAGTCTCTAAACCATGTGGTCAATTGTCTTCCTATACTTCCCTTGTCTTTTAGTTTTACAGTTTTCCTTGCATTTTTGAAGTAAATTCAGCCTGAGGAAGTGAGTATCTGGGATAACATCTTGTGATAATAATGAACAGCTGAAGTATAACACTGATCACACTATCTTCTCTGTGAGCCACATGGCTCAAATATGCAGCCTACTCCAAAACTACTTTGGTGTTAGAGAAAAAGGAGCCAGTGTTTATTATAGAGCATCAGTTTCCAGTAATTGCATGGCCATCAGTGTTCTCTTTTTAACAATCATACAATTTCCCTTCCTTTACTGAACACACAGAATATCTTAACATATGTAAATCAATTTGCTTAGTAAACCCTCCTTCAATTAAACACCACTCAAATGCCTTTAGTATCTTATTATTAATCTGTTTTAAAGTCCAGGCTTTGACACACACTGTATAATAGTGCTAAATGAACATAACAACATGTTAACTGTACCCTTAAATTTGAATGTTATGTCTTTCAAATTGATATGTCAATTTCAATGTTATGTCTGTTCATTACAACATAACTTTTTCAATTTCTAGAATGCACCTCTATCAGTTTGTATTTAGACTCTTATTTCTTATTTATAATCATTGTTTTGAGTCAGTCATTGTCCCAATCTGTTTACAATGTTTAACTCTCTTGTCATGAGTGCCAGAATAAATAAATAAATATAATTAAATCACTACCGACTCGGAACACAAATCAGTATTTTGTGTTCCGAGTCGGTAGTGATTTAATTGTATTTAGTTAGTCAACGGACATGTCATGGACAACAAAATCCAATAAATAAATCTATTGTGTTAGCTCTACATGTATTGAGAATTTAATAAATGTTTTTATTTAAATCAGTTTTAACCAATAATTTCCTCAGGTATTATTACTCATTTAGTTTTGAGTAGTAGTTTAATAGTAAATTCAAGCACTAAAATAGTTGGATCATGAAACAATTAATTGGATAATACAGTAAAAATTAGGTGATAGTCTATAGAAAATAACTAATAGTGGAACTACAGAAGTGTATATACTAATTAGAAAACATCCAGAGGATAATATAATTATTATATTTGTCTGTTTCACATAGATTACTTCATAACATTTCCTATAAGTATATGTCCAAATATGAACAAGATCTGGTTAAATTTGAGAAAGGTGACACATGGGAGCATGTGTCATTCCTGACATTGTTGACAGGAAATGTGGTAAGATGTAATGCCATATATTTAAAGAAAACTGAAAGAGCCTCAAGATATGATGAAATATATGAAGATAATGATAATTTAACAGAAAATCATGTTGAGAGTTCTCAGTCCTCAAACTAATGTTCCTTAGTCAACATATTATAATTCACTATAAATAACTCAAGTGGACAAAATATTAAACAAAATGAAAGTTGTGCATTTTGCAACTAAACTATTAATGCAAGTAAAGTATTTCACGAAGGGAAGGTGTCCTAATCTTTGTAACATATTATAAATTATATAAACCAATATTATGTTAGCAGTGCTAGGCAACCAGCACACCCATAATATCTTATTCCTAGGCAACCAGGTATAATGTTACAAAAAATGACTATCAGGTTTCTGTTATTATGTATTAAAGATATTTAAACATTGTTTTCTGTATTTATTAATATTATTATCAGTGAACAATAAAACTTTTTTTTACAATATTTTAAACAATAGATGTGCAGAGACTATACAAAAGGAAAGATGTTTTCATCTTTGAAACTACAATCTGTTAAATAAATTTATTCAGATGGTTTCTTAGAAGGAAGCTATGGTAACATTTAGATAATAGTATTTAGTAATATAAAATTACCTTCCAATTTGCCTTCCTGGCCTAACACTTCTGCACCATTTCAGTGGTTCAAAATGAAAATCTGTTAATATTATTTTAGTTTATAAAGAAACAATATTTAATTTGTTTAAAATAATGGATAACCTAATTTACAATTTTTTATGAAGTATTTGTTACTGTTTTTATGTTGTAGGTTAGTGTTATGTCCAGATTATAGAGCATTTGCTTCCATTTGTTGTAACGGTACAGGTAAAACCCTCCCGATCAATAAAGAATATGTAAAGTTATATTTGTAATTTTAATTGGATAATAAATAATGACCACTATGTGGGCTCAAGGCCAATGGGTTAACCGCAGAAGGCAGTTATTTTTAGCCAACTGACCTCTGAACTATGCACAAATCGGGGGCACGTTATATGACGTCAGGAGCCAAGCTTTGTTTATTTCACTCTGGAATGCGGGGAGAAGCCCACGACGCCTTAAAATCTGTCAATGTAATACCAGCAAACAATGAAACGAGACCATGTGATCCCCCTCCAGCTCAGATTTTAGAACAGTTGAAATTACACCTTTGTGCCGATCAGTCACGGAAAAAAGGTCCGCGGACAAAAAATTTACGAGTGCGCCCAAATAGAACAAAATGTGAAAGAAATAAGTTTTAAAATAGTTTAAATGAATTAACAGTTTCAGTTTAAAAGGTGAATATATAAAATATCAACAGTGAAAGTAAGGAAACGTGCTGAGTGATCGAAATTGCGTGGTGAAGATGGACTCTTTAGGACAATATAATTCTCAGATAAGTAACCTTCGGGGTATCACAAAAATTTAAAATCAAATATTAAATTTTATTATTAAAAGAAATGTTTTTTAATCACCAAAAAAGATCTTCTAAGGGCCTGGGATGTATGTGTGTGTGTGTGTGAGGGTGAAAATTAGGTAATAAATTTAAGAAGTGCTGGTTTGTGGTATTTTTTTTTTGATGAATTAAAATAATGTTTGAATAGACAGTTCTACTTGTGATTTTTTATGTATATAAAATGTCAACATTTCGCTGCCTTGGTTTGACAAGGTTGTAACTGACATTTTTGGCTAAATTGAGTTAACGTCAGCACTGAACTCCCCGTAACCTGGTCTATTCTGGAATATGACTTTGAATGCGATCTGGTAGCAAACGAATGAACTACGAGTGTGCCATAGTTCTAACTGCAGAATGTTTCTGAAGGTCGTTATTTTGACAAGGTTCTAACTGTACATCACCAGCTGTTTAATTGTTTCAAGCTAATCAGCTGTGTTGTCAGTAGTGTTTTGGTGGTCTGACTAATGATTTAGAGTTAACCTAGTAAAGCTATTTCGTATTTGTATACCAAAAAAAGTAAGGAAGATCGTGGCCAAACCACACAAATGGAAGTGCAATTTATTAAAAAGGGCACACCAAAGCGGTAAGGCCTATATAAGCAAAAGAGGTAAGGAGGTACCACAAAAAACTATAAAAAACTTAAAAAATTGTGATGTTAAAAGTAAATACTAATGTGGAGACAAAATTTCATATCAAGAACGATCTGAAATTCACAATTCTTATTATTCATTACCTACATCAACTGAAAAAAGACACTTTCTTATAAACACTACCTGTCGAATGTTGACAGCTAGGCCCAAAAGAAAACGTGATGAAACTGACAAAAGAGAAGATGAAGAAAGTGATGGACGTTCAGAAAATGAACAAAACAACCAAAATGGGAACACATCGAGAAGAAAATTTACTTTCAAATATTACTTCTTTGTTAAGGGAGAAAAATTGCAAGTTTGCAAGTCTTTTTATTTAGGTACACTTTCAATCTCACAAAGACCCATTTATACAGCACATACGACAAAACATGTGGAAACTAATACACCTATCCCTGACAAAAGAGGTTCTAATAAGAACAGTAGAAGGTTGCCTGAAGGTGATTCAGATGTAGCTAGACAACATATCAAGTCCTTTCCAGTTGTGGAATCGCGCTACTGCAGATCTTCCACTACGAGGCAATACTTAGGATCTCATCTGAGTTGTGGCAAAATGTATGACCTTTACATCGATAAGTGTAATGCTGAACAGTTAAAGCCCGTGAAGAAGTCAAAGTATTATAGGATTTTTGTCACAGAATTCAATTTGGGTTTCCAGTCACCAAAAAGTGACCGGTGCGACCTTTGTGAGAAGCACAAAATTGCACAACAAACAGAAACACTAACTGAAAACATAAAAACAGATTTTGAAAGACATCAAACTCTCAAAACTCATATGAGGGAAACAAGAAAAGAAGAAAAAAATCTTCCAGTTTTACTGTTTGACTTAGAAAACGTAATTTTAACTCCACATGCAAACATTAGCTCCTTATTCTATTACAGGAAACTAAACACTTACAATTTGACAGCATATTATACTCCAACTAAACAAGTTTATTGTGCTATATGGAGTGAAAACATGGCTGGGCGAGCAGGAAACGATATAGCAAGTGCGTTTGCCAAAATTTTGAATGTTGTCAGTGATGAAAATGATTTTACTCATTTAATAACTTGGTCTGATTCCTGCGTGCCTCAAAACCGCAATTCTATTATTTCAAATGCTGTGTTGCATTTTCTACAAGATAATCCAAATGTGTCATCTATCACCATGAAGTACTCACTACCGGGACACTTATGTGTCCAAGAAATTGATTGTGTGCATAGTATAATTGAAAAGGCTATGAACAAAACAGACTTCTTCTCACCTATCGGTCTGGTAAGAATAATGAAACAAATTAGCCCAAGAAATCCCTACCGAGTAATACAGATGCGTCCTGATGATTTTAAAGATTTTCAAACAACTTCTAAGCTGTTTAACTACAAGAAAATACCATTCACACAAGTAGCACGCTCAGCTTTTAGCAGACCAGTGCATGTTGTAATGTATAAGACATCCCACGACAAATACGAGCCTGAGAATTGCGCAAACATAAAATTTAATGAAACTCCTACAAGACAAAAAAGAAAGAAAGAAAACCACCAACAAGCCAAAATCTCCACAGCTTTGGATGTCTTAAAGATCAAGCCAAAAGTGCAAAAACGTGCCAAAGACATATCTGATCTTAAAAAGGAAGACATCAAGGCTGCCTTCCCGTACATGTCCATTCAAGACAGGGAATATTATTCCGCTATTTTAAATTTACACTGAGTAAAATTTGCCATTACCTCCTCAAATATATTTAGTTATGTTATTGCGTTTTGTTTATGTGTTTTTAATGAAATTAAGACAGTGTTTATTTTCCTTCTGTAGTCAGTTAGAACCTTTTCCTGTGTTAAAAAATGAAAAATAAAGTTGTTTACTTTGACAAAGTTCTATGTGCAGTTACTACCTTGTTTGTCTCCCAAACACCACAACTGTGTAGAACACGGTTCTAACTGCAATTTGACCGATGTTGCGCTGAGTATTCTAAATCTTATTTTGAGAAAATAACCCACCAAATATAATGTTTAGTTAGTTAATAATACACATACAAATTAGTACTTGAAATTAAAAATAAATAACAAAGTTCTGAGTATTCAAATCTTTAAACCTATTTTTCTCGAAACTACTGTTGGTGCAGTTACAACCTTGTCAAACCAAGGCAGCGATTTGTTAACTACTATTGATGGGTTTTTATATCTTTTTTCTATAACTTGTTTCATGTTGGTATGGTTAAACGCATTAAGGGAAAGTTTAAATGTAGGATTGAAGTAATTGAGAATAAAAGAGAGTAATATGTGAACACAACCAATCAATTTGTTTACTGAAATAACCTTGTTCTCTTTCCCAAATATGCCTTCACGGACCTTGGTTGAACTTTAGGTAAGTAGGTAAAGTGGGCAGTATTGCAAGATGGCGTCCGGAATGCGGACGCGAACACAGCTAATTTTATATAGTAATTTAAATTAAAGTAAAAAAGTAAAAAACATTACAATTGGCGCTGTCCGAACAGGGACATTTACATAAAACTTATTTATGTAAATGTAGGGCTAGTTTGGAGGACAGAAGGGGTTATTTAAGGTAACCAAATAAAATATAAATAAATGTATGTATGAAGGTTATGTTGTAATATAAAGTGATGCGACGTTATTATTTGTTCATGTTTATATTATAAGCAATAATGAAGTACTGATTGATTAATAAAAATAATCAAAATGACAAATAACGAAAGCAGTTTTACCGAATCGATAATAATGAGTAATGTAGAAGCAGAGTCCACTCCAACGACAACTAGAGTAAGAGAGTTGTCGATGGATGATATGTTTAACCTAATGAGAACAATGTCTGAAAATATAAATAGTAATCTCAATGAAAAGTTGGAAGAACAAAATAATGAAATAAAGAGTAATTTTAGTGAAAAGTTGAATGAGATTAGAGACGAAATAAAACAACAAAATTTTAATATTAATAAGCATATTCATGAGATTAATGAACATTGCAATAATATGAAAGAACAGATAATAGAATCAGTAAGTAACAAATTCAATGAGCAGATTAACGAAATGAATGCAAATTTAGAAAGTAAAATAAACAATGTAAACGAACAAGTGACAGATCAAATCAAAGTATAAGTTAAAGAACAGTGTAGAAATAGAGAGTAGATGTATAAGTAAGATTAATGAAAGCAATGATGATATTAAAAATAAAATAATGGAGGTAGAAAACGTATGTAAACAATCAATACAAGAGAGTGTGGGGGTTATGAATAAACATAACCTTAAATACGAAAATAGTTATGATGACAAATTTAGAGTAATGGAACAAAATATAGTAGAAATTAAAGATGAATTGCGTGTGGCAGTGAGCCAAAAATTAAATAACGTTGCGGAGCGAATATTATATACTCGTGATGCAAAGGATGACATTGAACTTGAACCGTTTTGTTGTGATAACCGGAGGGTACACCCGATGCAGTTCCTGAATAGGGTAAGGGAATTTAACCGGTTTAATAACAGTAGTTGGGAGGTACAATTGCTAAAGATTTTGAAATGTTTTAAGGGAAGTTTTGAGATATGGGCTGAAGTACACAGAACAGAGTGGGGGAGTTACGAAAAATTTGAGGTAGTGTTCCAAAATAAGTATTGGTCTGAAGAGGACCAGGAAGTATTACGCAGTAGAATCATGGGAGCGGGGAACTTTGGGGGACACAATAACAACATAACAGTATATGTGATGAAGATCTTTAACGAAGCGAAATACTTAGAACCGCCATTGCCGTTTCGGTCGTTCATCAGTAAACACCTGCCCAGGGAGGTATAAATTACATTGATGACAAGAGAGGTAGCTAATATCAATGAGCTAGAGAACATATTAGACGTGTTTCAAAGCATTCGGGACCATGAAATAGGTAGGCATCCCAACCAACCGGGTACGAACAATAGCGGGAATTATACGCAGTAGAGGGGGTCACACCATGGATATGCGTACACTAAATGAGAAAATCATAATCGAGACGGGGAGTGGAAATGTATGGGATGTTCTGGCGAGCATTATGTCTCCAGGAATTTTTGTTTTAGATGCAGGAAACCAAAGCTGGATCAGCGGAGCGGAACAACGTCATCACAGAACAACATACAACAGCGAGAAGGAGATGGTCGCGGTGGAGCATCGAGGAGTAATGGAAACACCAACCGGAGCGAGAGGGGATATATGCAGGGCAGTACCACCGCCAGAACTGAAAACTGAGACAGACAATGGAAGCAAGGACCCCACCATTGTCCACAGAGAACAACAGGGTCCAGAAAACACGAATACCAGAGTAACTTGATACAGACGGATATAACGAAGGCGTTACTGGAGGAAGATAACACAGAGATTATGGAAACAAAGACCGGGTTGACGGAGGTAATCGTCACAATGGAAGGTAAGAGTTACAAAACATTGATAGATACCGGGAGCGAAATATCGGTGATTTCAGAAAATGTACTGGGGGAATTAAAAGAAATCAATAACAATAGTCCATCATTACCAGTTGCGGGTGTAACAGTAGTGGGAGTAACGGGAGTACGAAGTAAAAGGGTGACTAAACAAGTCCAGTTAAATTTATTCATTAACAAAGCTGAGTTTGAAAATACATTTTTAGTAGTTAAGGGATTAAGCTTAGATGTAATCTTGGGAAATGATTTTTTGGAGAGAAATAGAGCAGTAATTGATTTTAATAAACGAGTAGTAGAGTTTAATAGTGGGAGTGAGCCAGTCACGGTTAGTTTTGAGCGAGTGTTCAATAAGGTTAGAGTTACGGGAGTAAAAATGATACAGAAGCAGGAAGGCGATAGGGACATAGAAACAAAAGTGAATATATGTCAAGAGAGAGAGATTGTGGACCGTGAAGAGGAGAGATGTATGAGAGTGATGAGAGAATATGGGAGAACAGGGCGGATAAATTTTTCAATGAGGGTGGAGTTGTAGGGAGTCCCCAATGACAGGAGTTGTGGGCAGTAGTGGAGAGTTTTAAAGAGGTGTTTTCGTTCCTGGAAGGGCCAGGAACTATGAGTGTGAGTTGAAGGTTCGGGAACACACACCCTTCATGCAGAGGAGTTATCCAGTACCATATTCAAAGAGGAGGGCAGTGCAAGAGGAGTTGGACAGAATGATGGAGGGGACATTATAGAGAGATTGATATCGCCTTACTCGAATCCGTTGGTAGTAGTAATAAAGAAAGATGGGAGGGTGAGATTGTGTTTAGATGCGAGAAAAATCAACCAAATCATAATACCTGACCGGGAGTCACCGGAACCAATAAACGAAATTTTTCAGAAGGTCAGCGGAGTCAAGTACATGACGTCTTTAGATCTGACAGCTGGATACTGGCAAGTTCCATTAGCAGTGGAGAGTCGGAGGTATACTGCGTTTCTCTTCAACGGTAAGAACTATCAATTTAAACGATTGCCATTTGGGCTTAACACTAGCGTAGCGAGTTTCATTAAGTGTCTAGATATGATATTGCAACCTAAAGATTTAGATTTTCTAACAGTGTACGTCGATGATATATTAATTGCATCTAGAACATTTTCTGAACATTTGGAACACCTTGAGTATATATTAAATAAATTGCAGAATGGGGAATTAACGATTAATTGGGAGAAGTCCAAATTTCTACAAACAGAGATACATTTTCTGGGTTTTATTATTACTCCAGAGGGAATTTTAGCTAACCCTGATAAAGTAGAGGCTATTATGCGTTTCCCCGAACCAAAGAATATTAAACAGCTACAGAGTTTCTTAGGTCTGTGCAACTTGTACAGAAAGATTCAGAAAAATTACGCGCAGACAATGTCAAGGCTAAGTGCAGTTTTACAAAAGAATAAACAGTGGAAATGGGGAGAGATGGAAAGGAACGCATTCGAGGAGATATAAAGAAAATTTTCTAACATGATAATGATGAATCACCCTGATTTCTTAAAAACTTTTTATTTACAGACCGACGCCAGCAACATCGCCCTGGGAGCAGAGTTATATCAGGAAGACAGTGACCGGGAACATCAGACAATAGCTTTCACCAGCAGATACCTTTTGGCAGCTGAGAGAAATTATACAACGACAGAAAAGGAATTGCTCAGTATCGTGTTCGCTATGGGAAAGTTCCGCACCTACATTTTGGGGAACAGGAGAGTCATCAGGACGGACCACAAAGTGCTGTCATTCCTAAATACATGCAGGTTAACACATAGCCGTCTAACCAGGTGGGTACTAGCCTTACAAGAGTACAATTTCTCATGGGAGTATATTAAAGGGACAGAAAACAAGGACACTCTTTCCAGGGTAGATGATACAGAAAACAAAACAGTGAGGGACCTAAAGGAGATAGAAATTTTTCGTTTAACAAGGGAAGATAGACTTTTTGGTGAGGAGTTAAGGGATATTAAGACTATGCAACGATCAGATAATAAATCGGGTAAAATAATTGCTAGTTTAGAAGCGGATTTAGATGGGTCTGAATATAATGCAAATTTTTAAGTATATCAGGGAATTTTGTTCAAAAAAGTAGAAGGGGTGAGCGTGATTGGAGATTGGTTATACCGGAAGGGTTGATAGATAGAATCATATGGGATTGTCGCATAAGGTACGGGCATTTTGGTGCGAAAAAGTGTGCAAATGTTTTAAAGGAGTCATGTGTTTTTAAGAATATGGAAAGACGAGTTTGAAGGTTGTTACGGGGATGTGATTTGTGTCAAAGGTCTAAGGTAGTTAATTATAGGGTAGAGGGGGAATTGAATTTTATTAAAGTGGAGAGACCGTTTGACTTAGTTGCAGTAGATTTATATGGGCCACTGCCCAAGGGTAGGGGAGGAGTGATGTATGTTTTTGTTGTGTTGGACACTTTTTCCAAGTTTGTTAAGTTATATAGTATGAAGAGAGCGACGAGCAGGGTTTCAAGCGAGAAGATAACGAGGGACTACATGGTAAATATAGGTAAACCAAAAATAATATTATCAGATCACGGACCCCAATTCATCAGCGGTAGGTGGCGGCATACTCTAGGATGGGAAGGAATCATACCAAAGCATATGGCAGTATATCATCCACAGTGCAACCAAGCAGAGCGGGTGATGAGAGAGATCGGCCGGATATTTCGAGCATATTGTCATGCCAAACACAGTGAATGGCCGCTGTACGTGAAGAAGGTAGAGGAATGCTTGAACAGTACCACCCATGAATCCACCGGATTTACACCATATGAATTAATAAAGGGGACACGCCCACCTAGAATTTTAGAGCAACTTTATGATTATCCGCTGGAGAATCAGACAATAGATGTGAATGTGAAAATCCAGCTAGCAAATGAAAGTTTATTAACCAAAGGGGAAAGGAGGAAGCGGAGGCATGATGCAAAGGGTAAGTGGACCAAATATGAGGTGGGACAATTGGTATTGGTGAGGAGACACGATTTGTCTAGTGCTCAAGATAAAGAGATCAAGAAAGGACCATACGAGATAATAGAGATAAAGATGAATAATGCATACGTGCTGCAAAACCAGGTAACGCGAGAGGTAATAGGTACACATAACGTGACAAATTTAAAGTTATATTGGTCATAATAATGAATGAGTTTTAATATGTATTTGTATGTTTTCAGAAGGGACTCTTCCCCATTTTCGGGCGGTCATGGCTTCACCGTCCTTGACCATGGATTTTGGCTGTTTGGGGGTGAACCATGGTTGGAGGTAACCTCACCTAGGGGGTGAAAGCAACGATGGTCCTACTCCACAAATTGGTGCAAGTAGAAATTTTATATTTTAAGAACGGGGAGGGGAACCCCTAAAGTTCGTGGATTGAAAAAAAAAAGTAGCAATTGGCAATTTTCCATGAACGAATAATGGTTTTATTTATAAATAAAACACCCAAAATTAATATAAATAACAAGTGCAACTCGTTGGGAGCAGTGGCGGCTCATGAGTAATGAAATGGGAGGGGCACACAGTGGGCAGGATCTAAGGTGGGGCCACCATTCGCGGTAATTAGTACTTGGGTAAAAAAATATAGAATGTCTTACCTGGTATTTCACTTTTTGTATAACAATTCCATTCTCCTGTTTTTATATGTAGCGAATTCCTCTATCACTTGTTTGTTGAAATCTTGAATTCCATGAATCATTTGTTTTCTGTGGATAGCATAGCCAATGCATTCAGTCTATCAGTGCCCATGGAATTTCTTAAAAATGTTTTTATTCTTTTCAATGTAGAAAAGCAAATTTCACTTTCAACTGTTGTCATCGGTATGGTAACAATTATCTTTAAAATAGTCACACATTCTGAGAAGGTACGAAACATGTTATTATCAAGGAAAAACTGTAATAACGGTGTTGCACCAGAAGCAATACGTAAATCTTCACGACTTTATAACACTTGTAGTTCGGTTCTCAGCTTCGGGCCATTTATTGTGGGATAAAATTTAATCATTTTCCGGAAACTCAACACAGTAATGTGGGAACTTTTCAACTAAAAACAATTTGGAAACACATAAATGATCTGAAAATTGAAATCTTTCATTAATATTGTTCACAATCATATCACATACGTCCAAAGCGGCCACACGGTTGCTCCTATTACTTAATTATTCAACACACTGTCTCTTAGTCATAGGCTTACTTACAGACACTTCACTGTCTTCATAGGTCTACGAATATTAACCACTTCACTCGCAAACTTTTTAACAAATTCTCTCATTTTTATTGCATCAATGTTTCTTTGTTGAATGCAATCAAAGAAAATCGCCACATGAGGCATAATTTTGTGGAAAAAAGTCAACCAGAAAATGAACTGAGAATCCCTCAAAGTTCGTACAAATCCTGCAGCCTGGCTAGAAGCACTTTTGTCAGAAATCTTTATGTGCCTAATGTGTTCAAAACATTTTATTATAGTTGTCTTGATTATTCATCTCTTCTTTCACAGCACTAACACTTATCTAAAAATGAAACTTTTACTTGTGAAACTTACTGTTTATTTTATTAGATTATCTTTATGTTCAAACACAGTATTAACAGCCCTGTGTTGAAAGTACCATCTTGTAGGAGGCACAGACCCAATTTTTTTTTACAATTTCTACTAAATAATCCATCCTCTTTTGAGATCTTGAAAAAAGTGGTCCTATTCCTTGCAGGTCTTGAAAAAATATTCTACTCTGGGAGGAAGAATATGTTGAGTTTTGAAGAATCAGATTCCCTTGATGGGCATAACAATGAATAAAATTTGCATTTGGATACTTCTCTTTAACCAAACACTGGACCCCTCCTTTCTGATCACTCATAACAGATGCACCATCGTAAGTCTGACAAATTAGTTTTTCCGGGGACTTGTCTATTCCTATTCTTCCAACTGTCCTAAAATTGTCAAGGCTAAACTTCGAGCACTTTTATCAAAAAGGACTTCAAGAAAACCCCAAAACGTTTCAATTATTCTCCCTTCAACGAGATATCTCAAAATCAGTGCCATCTGTGTTTTGCACGAACTGTCAGTTGTTTCATCAGCCTGAAGTGATAGTTGTCTATCGTAGAAATTTTAGTCACAATAATTTTTCGACACACTGACAAAATGGCATCTAAAAGTTCGTTCTGAATTGTTTTCGAGGTTCTTTTAAACAATGTTGAATTTTCTAAATGATCTTTCAAAACACTGTCAAGTGTTGCAGTATAATTGATTAGTCCTTTAAAAATCCCTGGGTTGTTGTCTGCTTCTTCCGTTTCATTGTGGCTACGTAAAGCTAATTCAAATTCCCCACAAAATGTAATCGCATCAATTATTTGAGACAAGATGTATCTGTTCTTGTCTACAAGTTCTTTATGTTTACGAACAGAAATTCTGTAACCATCATGGAGTTGCAACCTAATATTTACAATACCTAGCACGGCTAAACTCATTTCATTGTCTAAATGACATTTAGACAGCGAATGCTTCTTACTCTTTTCTGGTAAATGTTTCAGATCTTTAACACCCGACTTAGTCCACGTGTCTTCACCGCCAAACAGAAGACAAGCAAAGCAAAATAAAGCATTGATGTGGGGCATCCGCACATCCATTCCCATTTTTCGTATATTGCGGTATTGAAAGTTCTATTATACGTTCTGTTTTTTCCTTAAAAACTTGGTTGATAGACAACTGCGGTCTTAGTGGAGCCAATTGTTTTGGTATTAACCTATCTTCATAGCACAAAGTTTTACTCTGTAAATACTTGACATCATTCATTTTGTCTCAGAGATTTACACAAGCACACAAAATACCGAGACTTGAATATTTTCAACACCGTTATTTACACGCGTGTGTAACACTGATTACTGAAAACCACTTGTAACACTACAATTTATGTAATTACAATAAGCACTGCCACCACAATAATCGTGTAGCACATAACATAACCGCTCTAGGTATACATTCTATTTTAATATTTCCTTCAATGAGAATATAATTTAAAATTATATAAAATCGCAAAAATTATTATCATATTCACGATAGAAACATTATAATAACATTATTTTGTAACAATATATACTAAGAAAGTAACAGTAGTTATCAGTATTATAGCACAGCTCAGATGGCGGTAAAATGTATAGTCTACTAAATAGCTCCGATTCATATCCGTTAGTTCCAGCAATGTGGCGCACCTACAGGATTCAGAGTTGTACTACTTGAATACTGTTAATGTTAATTTCTGGTATCATAGTCTAGTGTGACCGAACGCTATGGGAATTAAGCATTACGCTCTCCCACCACAAGAGAGTTAAGAAAGTGGAAGGGAGTAGTGCGACCTGGGTCACAACGGTCGCTGTGACCATCGCTATGTTGCCACGTTTGTTTTCGCGTTGCCACATTTCTCCAGACTTCTCACTGTTACAACCTATTGCTATCATTTGAAACGAGGACGTTTCTACAATATTTATTTATTTCGTGATTTTCTGGTGGGGCACGTGACCATGTGCCCTTATGAGTGAGCCGCCTCTGGTTGGGAGTTATTTCATTACCAAGTAAAATTGTCAGAAATGAGTAACAGTTTTACTAGGTAATGACGTACAAATAATTTTAACAAAGTCGTCTGAACATTTTAGCTACGTTTAAAGAAGTAGTTTTAATTTAGATTTAATTTAGGAAAGTTAAGGTGATCAATTCGCGTTATCGCGCATTTGTTATTTTGTAGTTAGGGAAAATTGTTGGAAAATAAGAGAGAGAGTATGCGTGTGTGCCTAGGTTAAACTCTATGGTAGATAGTATATGAAATATAATAAATAAGAAATGAAAGACCAGTGTCTGGTAGAAATTAAAAGAAAATTGTAGATTGTGAATCAATCAAATGTTATTTGTACTCGCTAGTGGAGTAATTAAAAGAACATAGTGAAGCTATGGTGATGCCATGGAACCGACAAATGGACAGTGAAAATTAACTGATAATATTTGTGAATTTTGTTTAAATAATAGTGATTTATTTTAATAGTTGTGAATGTTAATGCAAATGCAAATTTTAAATGGTAATTGTAATGTAACAACTAACCTTGCTTGAGTACAGCGGGGTTGTAAAAGATATCTATATAATTTTAACTTTAAATGTGTATGTAATATTAAACAAAAGTGATTCCCCACTTTCGGGCGGTCCCGGCCTTACCAGCCCAGACCGTGGTTTTGGATGACAACCAGTTGTGGGCAGACTTATTGTAAACTGACCATGGTGGATTGCCTTTGAAATTGGTGTAATTTAGAAATTAACCAGGGGGGGGGGGGTAAATCAGGGGAATCAACATAACTTTGGAACAGCGGCTACCACCGAATGGGGTGATAGACCGTATTAAGGGCATATGAATCATTTTAGTAGGATTACTGGTGTCCTCGGATACCAGTAATGCCGAATTTTTTTATATAACGCCGAAGCAAGAACGGTGTAAGCAGCGTTTACACCCTAATAAACTTCAGTTCTTGTGGACGCAAATGGGCGCTACAGTCCAACATCACAAAACAATAGAGTGTATGGAAAGGAGCTGACCGTTACAACCCAGGGACATAAATATAGTATTTATGTAAAGAAGTAAATACCAAAACCGGTGTACCCGTGAGCTTATTTACCTAATTGTAACTGGGTTAAGGGGGGATATTAGAAAATGATGTAAAGGAGGAAGTTGATGATTATTATAAACAGGATAAAATAATCCGATTAAATGGAATTATGTTGGTAATATAGAATGTGTAGTAGTTGATCTTATAATGTAACTAAATGATTTTGTGTTGATTTGAGGAGTATTATGGAGATGATTAACGATTTTGAATAAAACAAAAAAAAATATATAAGTAGATAATTTGTGATTATGTGATTGATTTAAATGTGTTTAAGAGGAATTATAGTAATGAAGTTAAATATTTTTGAGAAGTAAATTGGGTAATGATAAATATTTGAAGTGGTGTAATGGGAAGTGGTTATTTAAATTCTGATTGGAATTAGGGAAATATTTTTGAATTTGGAATAAGAATTAACTAGAGAGAGGCATACAGAATGTTGATAGTAAAATTTAAAATTTAACATGTTATGTTAAATATATATGTATGTTAGAAGTTAAGAAAACCCGTGCTTCTTAATGCAAACCAGCACAACTAAGGGGGACCAGATCAGTTGGGGATATGGTATTATACAAGGCCAGTGTTTGATGTTTTGATTTAATGTTTCAGTGTCTGGTAATGCTGTGGCGGCGGTCCTGTGCTGGCCTGCGCGTGAGAGCAGGGGCGTCAAGTGCCTGTCTGGCCTTGCGGTGTTGGGATCTCGAGAGGGAAGTCCAGTAAGGTCATTCAGGTGCGGCCACAGTCACTGGACAAGGGGGGTAAGTTACCCATGAATTTTAATGAAACATAAAGGGGGTTGTGGCACCATATCTGGGCTGATCCCTTTAGGAAGTATGTGCGTGTCAGTGAGAGTTTTTATGCTTCGGCATAAAACCTCTCATTGAGGGGGTATTGTAATGGTACAGGTAAAACCCTCCCGATCAATAAAGAATATGTAAAGTTATATTTGTAATTTGAATGAGATAATAAATAATGTACACTATGCAGAAGGCAGTTATTTTTGCCAACTGACCTCTGAACTATGCACAAATTGGGGTCACGTTATATGACGTCAGGAGCCAAGCCTTGTTTATTTCACTCTGGAATGCAGGGAGAAGCCCACGTCACCTTAAAATCTGTCGACATAATACCAGCAAACAATGAAACGAGACCACGTGATCCCCCTCCAGCTCAGATTTTTTAACAGTTTCAGTCGTCCCAGTTGAAATTACACTTTTGTGCCGATCGGTCACGGAAGAAAGGTCCGCAGACAAAAAATTTATGAGCCACCCAAATAGAACAAAATGTGAAAGAAATCAGTTTTAAAATAGTTTAAATGAATTAACAGTTTCAGTTTAAAAGGTGAATATATAAAATATCAACAGTGAAAGTAAGGAAACGTGCTGAGTGATCGAAATTGTGTGGTGAAGATGGACTCTTTAGGACAATATAATTCGCAGATAAGTAACCTTCAGGGTATCACAAAAATTTAAAATCAAATATTAAATTTTATTATTGAAAGAAATGTTTTTTAATCACCAAAAATGAGATCTCCTAAGGGCCTGGGATGTGTGTGTGTGTGTGTGTGTGTGTGTGTGTGTGTGTGTGTGTGTGTGTGTGTGTGTGTGTGTGTGTGTGTGTGTGTGTGTGTGTGTGTGTGTGTGTGTGTGTGTGTGTGTGTGTGTGTGTGGTAATAAATTTAAGAAGTGCTGGTTTGTGGTATTTTTTTTTTTTTTGATGAATTAAAATAATGTTTAAATAGACAGTTCTACTTGTGATTTTATATATATATATATATATATAATGTCAACAGTTGTTAACTACTATTGATGGGTTTTTATATCTTTTTTCTATAACTTGTTTCATGGTGGTATGATTAAACGCATTAAGGGAATAAAAGAGAGTAATATGTGAACACAACCACTCAATTTGTTTACTGAAATAACCTTGTTCTGTCTCCCAAATACGCCTTCACGGACCTTGGTTGAACTTTAGGTAAGTAAGTAAAGTGGACAGTATTGCAAGATGGCGTCCGGAATGCAGATGCGAACACAGCTAATTTTATATAGTAATTTAAATTAAAGTAAAAAAGTAAAAAACATTACAGTTGGAGACACAAACGTCTTAAAGATTAAGAGGTTTCAGTGTTAACATTCTGTAAGTACATTATTTAAAAATTTAATAAAATTTATTACTGAAACTGATTAGTTGTGTATTGTTTACAGGTGGCAAAAGATGTAAGGATTTAATATTCTACAAATAAAGCAACTGCTCATAAAGTAATGTTTGGAAGATATTTATTTATCCTTGGAATAAATTCGCAGACTACAGACCTGGAATGTAGATCATAGGAAGATAAGGTGTATGCAGGCCAAGGTAATGGGGGTACCGGACAAGAACAGGCAGGGTAGGTGTAATTCTTTGAAGTGGAGAAGAAAGTAAGAAGTTGACTTTATAGATGTTCATGAACTATTTCTCGGATCAACTGATCATGCAAATGGGTTTAAAAGGATACACACATTTTGAACACAAGATATTCTGGGGACATCAGAACATCACTAACCACCAATCTCTGAATGAACAAAAAGAACAAGTCACAATTTCTCAAAAAGTTTAAGTTATGCCCTAGTGAAGTCATTAACATCACAAGTTTCTTCCACTTGACAAGTTTGGAATGATTCTTCACTTACTTGGACTACCAACATTGATGATCATGGGACTGTTAGGCAGGGATTCCTCGATGTCTTGAGGAATAAAAACTCTGAACATTCTTCCCACTGTAACAGGATCTGTTAATTCCTGGGTAATGTTTGATATGCTTCTTCTTCGCCTTTGTGGTTCATATTGCTGTAATAAATAAAATATGTATATTTAATAAGTACTATGTACACTTATAAAATAAAAAAAATAAGTAAATCATGTAACTAATAAAACTACAACTATGTATGCACCCATCTCTAATTCCATGTCCTGTGTGTGTGTGTAAAACAAGAAGCATAATTAACATTTATAATTAATAAACTAATACTCTTAATTAAAAACTAGAAAAATAACTATTATATTAATGTCATTAGTTGTAATTCATTCAGTATCAACCGCTAATGGGTTATATGTCTAAATCCCTTCAATAGTATCTTGCTGACAGTGGGATTCAACTCTTTACAAGTGTCACAGTATTTTTGTAAATCCCTAACAATTATTTAGGCACTTTCTTCTTCTCCTGTCTTATCTCTCTGAGACTGGTAATGACTGCAGTTTTAATGAAAAAATGAGTTGGTCTATAAAATTATTATGTGGAATTATTTTATGCGAGTCTTATAATCATTAACTATCTTGCTACTTATGCTGTTTATTAAAAAAACAAGTGTGTAAGCAAATTTTCTAATATTTGTCATGGCTGGAGCAAACTGAGGAAAAAAATAAAAGCTGATTATATTTTGTACAAGGGAAGTCAGTAATGTTTTTGCCTACAGTATATAATTCTCATATGTAATTAACTAAATTTATAGTTTCATGCTCTTCAATGTGTATCACATTGAACATTTTCTGACCAGATTCTACTTTCTGTTACGCAAAGATGGTCCGGAGTTGTAGCCTTACTCTGAATTGTGAATTTTTCATGGTTTGTAAAAATAAAAATGAACAATTTTTTTCAGTACATTGTTTTATGTATAGGCAAAGTAAATAACTATTTTTACATTACAGTATAGTATTTCATCACATAAAATGTAATACATATTACTGGTAAGTTGCAAAAACATACTGCACTAAAAACATGTGGTGTCATTTGACAGAGTGGAATGACTTTGATGTGATCATGAAATTTACTTTTAGTTTGTTACAAGGTAAAGTAATCTTATTTAAAATGATTTTCAACATATTTTTATATCAGATGTTAGAAAAGTTATGTCCATTTTATTGTCAAAAAGGTGTGCAAGACACATTATCGTATATGATTATCTGGAGGAGGAAAATTTGTAAAACATCTACAACACTTATTCTATTATTTGATATAACAAGTCAGCTGGTACTGGAGCCAAAGCAAGTGTTTCAAACATTGATCCAGTCTGATGAAATCTTATTACATAATATTATTAAAACTACATACAAAACATGATGTTAACTGTAGTAAAATATTAATCTGCTTACCGGATTTGGATCTGGACAAGGCACACATTCTGTTTTGCAAAGTTCAACATTACATTCTATCGTTAGGTCCATTATGTCAGGGAATTTGAATGCCTGAAACAGACAGAAAAATTTAATGTTAGTTTGTTACAAATAAACTGTATACTTAGTTTGGAACTGAAGCTTTCCTCATTATTTTTTCAGTATTTCAATTTACACTATGTCAGTCTTCTTTGATTCATTGGCAGTTTTCTGTATGGTTTTGTTACAAGCCATTTTTCTTTTCATTTTTTAGTATCTTATACTGTATCTTGTACCTGAGCACTCCTTCCTGTATATAACTTTCCAACCCTTTTTATCCTGGACTGTGCCTTCTAAACTATACACAAGATTGTGATTTAAGTATGTGGCCTATCCATTTGAGTCACCTGTTCCTCGGAATCTTTAATGTCTCTTTGCCTATTCTTAGTATAGCTCTTGGCTGGTGCTATTATATATCTGCTTTTATTTTCAGTGTGCATTTCCAGCACCATATCTTGAAAGCTTCTAGGGATGTTATTTCTGTTACGGGCCGCATCCATTTTTCGGATTTCTAGATGGTTATGCTTTGATACAAATGTTAATCATTTTTTTTATATGAGCAATGCTGATATTGCTTGCTCATATAGTGCTTTTTTGTTGTTTAGCTTTTCCATCGTTCACTAATTTTAAAGCTAAAATAGTGACATCTTCAAAATCCACAATCAGTTTCAGGGCTCCAAACCAGAATTTTTTGCAGAATTGTGTGAGATATTGCCACATATGTTCCTATCTTCTTGTTCAGAACATTGTGAAAACAACTGGGGCTACATTTGTTTCTTTATTTTTGCTACCTAATCTACATGGATAGTATAGATCTGAGTAGATGATTTAGGTGCTTTAGACTGTTCCTTTAAGTGTCATGCTAAACAATGCCGGTTTTCATGAAGGTAATTTTTTTTTATCTCTAAGGAAGGGGCAGAAAATGCCCTCTCTCTGTTTTACCTTTTCATATTGCCGGCTATGTAATAGCTTACACATGTTGGATTTTAACCAATACACTTTCTTCTTCTTCCTCGGACTCTACATCCCTCTATAAAATTTGGCCTCCTCAACAATCCTACACCATTCCCTTCTGTTCTCAGCAACAATCTTTCATCCTCTGATCCCCGATCCCCATGGTTCACAGGTCCTCCTCAACACACTCCATCCACTTCTTTCTCGGTCAACCAATACACTTTAGCTTCTCTTATTCTTTGTTTTGCATCATCCACTCTGCTTCTTATTTTACTGACTTGGTTTGACTAAGGAAGTCTCCATCAATTATGAACTGTACTTCACTCAGTTCTTTGGAGTTCAATAGCACTAATGTTTCTAACTTAGTGCTAATACTGATGTTTGAGTATCAAGCTAATGAATTCAAAAGTTCCTTATAATTAGAACTTATATATTCTCTCATATGGAACTAGCAAATTCTCTCAATACTATCAGAAAATCTAAACGTGTGTATTGATCGCCATTGATTTTTAATTCTGGTACATATTTCTTTGTGTTCATTTGTTGTCTGTTCAGTATATAGTGAAGAGGGTTGGTTACAAATTACAACCCTGTCTACAGATTTTAGGATTTTAGTTTCTCTTGTTAACTTCTGTAATTAATATTTGTTACTCAGTTCTGTGATTAACTGTTGGTTGCTTCTGTAATCTCATTTTATAGGTTTCAGAGTATTCATAATTAGGTTGCATTTTCTGTTGTTAAAAGCTTATTGTAGATCTGTAAAAGCTACATAAAAATTTCTGCTTACTATGAACCTCTTATTAATTATATTATGCTGTTATCCCTGCTAGTTCGAAGTCCACATGGTCTCCTATTTAATTTTTAAAATTAACTTTTATTTGCCTTTGCGTGGGCTTGCACACACACACACACTCTGTGTTAGTATTTTCAACATAGACACAAAGTACCTTGTTTTTACTTCCATATTCCTTAAGGAATGGGAAGTATGGTGATGGCAAAAAAAATCGTGTTCGAGATTATTGCAGATTCTGATTCTACTACGCTCAAAACATGAAAAAAAGTCGTTTTCCGAAATGTGTGTGTGTGTGTGTGTCTGTGTTTCTGTAGATTTTTTTTCTATGGCAAACGATAACTGCTGCAAATTCAAACAGAATCAAATAATTTTTTGCATACAGCCCTAATTTGTAGAGTACTCGCGACCTATTGTTTTTGGTGAAGATCGGTTGAGGGAAAGGGGTAGTTTACCTGCAACGGTTTTTTTTTATCAAGGGAAATTTTTTTTTGGCAAACGATAACAGCCGCAAATTCAAACAGAATTAAATAATGTTTCGTATACAGCCCTGAATTGTAGAGTTCTCAAGACCTATTGTTTTTGGTGAAGATCGGTTAAGGGAAAGGGGTAGTTTACCTGTAACGTTTTATGTTTTAACAAGGGTATTTCCTATGGCAAACGATAACAGCCGCAAATTCAAACAGAATCAAAAGATTATTTGCATACAGCCCTAAATTGTAGAGTTCTCAAGACCTATTGTTTTTGGTGAAGATCAGTTGAGGGAAAGGGGTAGTTTACCTGCAACGTTTTTTTAACAAGGGTATTTTCTATGGCAAACGATAACAGCCGCAAATTCAAACAGAATCAAATAATGGTTTGCATACAGCCCTGATTTGTAGAGTACTCAAGACCTATTGTTTTTGGTGAAGATCGGTTAAGGGGAAGGGGTAGTTTACCTGCAACGTTTTTTTATCAAGCGTATTTTCTATGGCAAACGATAACTGCCGCAAATTCAAACAGAATCAAATAATTTTTTGCATACGTCCCTGAATTGTAGAGGTCTCAAGGACTTTCGATTTTGGTGAAGATCGGTTAAGGGGAAGGGGTAGTTTACCTGCAACCTTTTACGTTTTAACAAGAGTAAAGTACTTGAAAATTTATTTAAACTTTTTCAAACAATGGTAATTGTTAAAAATAAAATAATTTTGTTGCCAGGCAATAAAATTAAAATTTTTTCATTTTAATGTAAATCATGTATAAGAGAAAATATATCGTGCTTGGCAGGCGATATTAAGATTTAAATATAAATCTTAGAATATGGAAGTCATGTATGGTTCTCCATACCGATATTTTACATTTTGTCTTGCTGTACTTTGGCAGTATAACTATCATGAATATTTCTGAGATTTTATTTACCCTTTTGGCTTAGCATGCTTTTAGATCTTCTAGTGATTTTTTTTCTTTCAAATCAATCTGTATTATTTGAGGACTTAATCATCTTGATAAACCAAATCATCATTTCTAGTGGCATAGAGTTCTTATGAAGCTCTTCAGTATACTGTTTCCATCTTATTTGTTACAGTTTTATTCTCAGTAAGATTTTTAACTTTTTTTGAATTAAATATATTAGTTTAATTCCATACATACATGTTGGAAAGGGATAAAGGGGCTTTTATTTATCAAAATATTTCTGTATTACCATATGTGTTTTCTCAGTTTGATTTTATTTAAGACTCATCATCCCTTTATATATTAGACGTTAAACAAACATGAAACAAGTGGAAACTGATGAATGGCCATATTATGAAGTTGTCAGATCATCCTGTTGATCACATTCTGTCTCCCATGGGTGGTAGTAGACCATATCTAAAATACAAGAATCTTATACTTATCCCCATATTGGGTGGTCTTTCTGAAGCTTGGAACATGGTGCAATCTGAGCCAATGGGCTTGTGTGCTCTGTGGGCTGCACACTCTGTTTAAAACCTCTTATCCTTTCAAACCTTTTTGATCCAAGAACATTTTTCTTGGTGTTCTCCTACCATTTCTCCCATCAACCTTCCCATTAAGTACCATAAGGTCACATAGTTATTGTAAGTGCAATTCAGTGCCCCAGTTGTTGAGATTTCTTTGCAACAAGGCTTTTCCACAAATGTTATTCCTCATGTTACTATTTAAATTGTAAATCTGAAATGTTTTGTCAGTAAATCTGAAATGTTAAGTGATTATCAGATCTTCACGTCAAATTCAAAGTCTTCATCATCATCACTATCTTCACAGATTAAACCATTGATGGTTTGTTCCGGTCTCAAATAAGCAAAGATTAGAGCTGGTCACTCCAGCAGTTCCTCAGATGTCCCACACCTCTCCGTCCCCTCGGCTTATAGTTCCAGAGTTGTTTGGGGATGCGACAGTTATCCATTCGGCAAAGATGTTCCCACCAATTCAGCGGATACTGGGCGATCCTGTCAAGTATACTCATAATATTCAGTTCCTGCTGTATATCTATATTTCTTCTATGATCATGGAGAGTATACCCTGCCACGTGCCTGAGAAATCTCATTTCAGCCACTTGGATTAAGTTTTATTTAAGATTCATTTCAGTACCTTTCGTTAAAGTCCAATTCTCAGACCCATAAAGAAATGTGGAAGGAGCCATCTCCTAAGAATTTTAGGTGTGTTCCTTTACTTGCTGACTTAAGGGTTCGCCTAATGGTGCCACACATAAGGTTGAACTTATGCAACTTATTCACAACATCGTTGCACGCATAAGATACACTGTAGCCCAGGTATTCCAAATTGCTAACTTGTTCCAGGACAGTACCATCTATAACAATTTTTGCCTGTACGGGATCAGTTGCATGAAAAGCCATCACCTTGGTCTTATGTGTGGGTATCTGCAATCCAGAGTCTTTGCAGATTCGATTTAACAAATCTATCCCCATCTGCAATCTGTTTTCAGTGTCTGACAGAATAGCCTCATCGTCTGCAAACAACAAATTGACTTTTTGTCAATTTCAGAGTCAAAAAGTCTTCTTTGCATAATAAGCAGATTATCCAGTCAATCACTTTCACTTTCAATAAAAAGATTTACATTACCTGCATCTATGAACATGTTAAAAAGACTGAAATAAGTGTGTACCTCATTTATAGACAGTACAAGTAGTCACATGACAAAATACCAATAACTGTCCAGCAGTCAAACATTTCACGTATGTTAAACTACTTCTTTTATGTGTAAGCATGTTGTGTAACTTATTTCATAACTACACACATTTCATCGTTATGGTAAATAGTAGAAACACTCTTTTTATCAATGTCGATTGTGTACAGTCGGTTGCCTGGGTAGAAGTTGCCTATTGTGAACAAGCCAATGACATTACCTGCTTATGCTTCATTCTGACATACATAGTATTACTGTATTAAATGAAACCAATAAGAAACCTACTTCTAAAGTAAAATTTAATTTACTAAAAATGAAAAAAAGGCCCACGTTTATTGTCAGTTAGAACTGTATGCCCTCTTCTTAGTGGGCATCTTGATTGTTGTCGTGAATTGTCCCACAAGGTTTGCAAGACCATGCATCACAACAGAGGTTAAGAGACAGATGCCATGGACCAGCACTTGGCCTTCCACTTTAATGTCAAGTGCCAACAGTAGGTTTATTGGCATCAATAAGGTAAATTACCTTATAAATTTATTTTAATTATTTTTTTGTTTACTTTTTATGGTGTGCAGAATAAACTAATGCTCATTGACTTATTTTTAAACTAAAATAATGGAGGCTTCAAAATCCACAATCAGTGTCACAGCTCCAATCAGGAATTCTTGCAGAATTGTTTGTGACGTTGCTCCATAGGTTTTTATCTTCTTGCTCGGAACAGCACGAAATCAACTGGGGCTACACTCGTTTCTTTACTTGTGGATAGTATAGATCTGAGTGTAGATCTACATGATTTAGACTGTTTCCTTTAAGTATTTTGGAAAATGACACCTGGTTTTTTGTGAAGGTAATTTGTTTTTATGTGTAAGGAGGGGGTACAAAATTCTCTCTCCATGTTTTACCTTTGCATATCCCTGGTTGTGTAACACTTACACACGTTATTGGTTTTTAACCATTAGACTTAACCATCATCAGTAGTTCCACAGCCCACCATGCACCTCAGCTTCCCTCAGTATTTTTCTCCAGACTTCCCTATCCTTGGCCAATGCCGACCAGTTTTTTACTCCAAGCATTTTCACATCCTCTGGGATGACTCCATCAATCCATCATAGACTGAGTCTTCCACGTCCTCTCTTTCCTTCTCGTTTGCATTTCGTTATCCTCTTAAGAACATCTTCCTCATTCAATCTCTGTACATGTCCTACCCATCTCAGCCTAGCTATCCTAATTGATGTCACAATATCAGGCGATCTACATAACTCATAAAACTCTCTGTTGTACCTTATTCTCCACTCTCTACCTTCCCTAATGGGCCCATAAATTTTCCTAAGTATTTTCCTTTCACTTTTAGACTTTAAATCGGTAACATACCGAGTTTTTCGTTGTACACAATCTAGACACTGGATACTTGGATGGCAGTCACGAACTCTAAAATGGTTTAGGCCTATAACTGTTCCCAGTTTGAACAAATTTTGGCATGTATGCAATCTGGACACAACCCTTTTTAACATATCTGTGAGTAAGCGACGTTTGATATGTGTACTGGAGTAAAAGCCTCCGCCAATCACATTACAGGAATTCGTTCACGTCACCATAGTAACGTTTTGTAACGGTAGTGTGTTGCCACATTCACACTCAGATAAATACGTGGTCAGTTGTGCACGTGCAGCGCTCGGTAAACGTAAAGTTCCCGTGTACAGTTGGCAACGCCGCAGCGAAATGTCAAGTCGCTTACTGAACCGCTCGAGTATAGCGATTAGCGATCGTGTATTTTCATTCTGTGTTGTTCAAGATATTTACTCCGATATTTATAAATTTATATCTTAATTTATGAAGTGACTTTTTTTGAATGAACAGTTTCTGTGTCTACGTGCTGCAGTGTGTGTCCGCTAATTTCATTTACATCAATTTTCATCTTTGACGGATCAGAATAATTGTTTACTGCGTACATCTGCTCTCATCTCTCGACAAATAGAATATAAAACAATATATAACTGTACTGAAAACTTACCAGGTGCTCAGCAAAATATGTGACGTGTTTACCTGGAAGAAAGCGTACGCGATGACGGAGTTACTGTCCGGATTCCGTGTCGTCTGGAAAGCGCCGAACAGTTTCGGTTTGAGGACGCAGCCTCTGTCGTCCGTCAGCTGGACGACATTGCCCGACGTGTCCGAATTGTCCTTGGCCACACAGCTGCGCACCAGCACGTTGAAGCCAGGATCGCCTTCCACGGTTATCACCAGAGTCATCGGTTCGCCAATCTTTACCAGACCCGTCGCTGCCGGCGCGAACGGACCTTTGCCCATCTGTTACACATAAAATAATAATAAGAATATCCACTTGAAACTAAAATAATAATTATATATAAGCCAGTGAAATATGTGTATATATATATATATCTATAACGAAAATTAGGATATATTTTGTATTATGATGAATCAACACAATAAGCATAATATGTACCCGTACAAGTCTCCAGTAGGAAATTACGTAACTCTACAAGAATTCTATTTGATATCATCATTACGCATAAAATAAACTCCATTTTGGGATCTCTAATCGTTGGAACAAACTTGACGTAATCTTCGCCAAAGTCACGTCCTCCGTACATACCTGAATATCAAGTTTCGCTGTGGCCGTGTCTCCGCTGAACGTGACAATTTCTTGGTTCAGCATACCCACCGACAGACCCACTGTTAACGCTTTCTTCAGGCTGCCTTCCCATAAGCAACGCACGCTGCGTATCGTGTCCCATACCTATACAGAACATCAACGAAATAGATTAAATTACGTAAGGCCGTGGTATGCTGGTCGTCCGTTGGACCGTTATACAAGCCGTGAAGTCAATTCCCACGTGAAGGCAATTGCTGTACTTTCTGATTCAAGTGGGAATCAACCCCACGGTAAATACGTTTTACACGCGCGCGCGCGCGCACACACATGTATACAAAAATTTCAAATTGTGTACTATTTGTTACTAGTTTTTTGATACGTGAAAAATTTTTATTTTTATACTGTAGTATAACAAAAATACATAGCCTATATATTTTTAAGGATAATTTTTAATCCTACCTTATGCGTGACTATTTTAATAGTACGGTGGTAATAGTAACTTATGAAATTCATTTTTTTTATTTATGAAATAATTTTTAGGGTGAAAGACAGAAAGGGTGAAGAATGGTACGTACCTCTTGGATTCCGGGTTCGTTCTGCAGTACGAGTACATTCTCCAGGTACGCCTGTTTCCCTTCGCTGAACTCGTCAATGAACTGCGTACCGCACGAGTCTAGTTTCACGGTGAACGAGTACTTCGTCTGTCCGGAGTTTTCAGCTACGTAGCGACACTCTGGGTTGGCGTAAAAACCCTAGTAAACAAGAAACACATTTTAGACTTTCTTATATTTCACAGAATACAGGCTACATTTTATATTCATTTATAAACTAAATCGCATTTTCAAATTCAGTACTGTTGGAGCAAATTCAATATATGAACACTACACTCTCGTTTATCCGGAATTCCGGCTTATCCGGAATAAGTTTTCAATATATATTGCGACAACACAATTGAATTAATTCTTGCGCATAGGATTAAAGCGTGTGTTTTATAAATCAACAAGTCTATATTGGAGGTATAATTATTTATTGCACACCAATTGAATAATAGTTCATACGATATATTTTTAAACATACACAAATGTTATGAATTTTGAAATATTGTTTGGAAACAGTTTATATAAAGTTCAGATCTGAAATTGTTACTTGAGTGAAGATGTTCCAATTTGATGCGGCGAGATGGCTGAAGGCGATGCGTATATCTCACATGTCCTTCCCTCGTGGATTCTGCTGGGATGGTGTCCTGATGATACACACGCTGAACTTGCTCGACGAACTGCAACACTGCCTCGCTGCGATAACACTGATTATGAGTGTTAAAGGTTTTTAAAAATGTTTTAATATTGTTTTACTTATTTACGTATCTCAAGGTGTAACGTGGGTGTTTAATGAAAAGCGGTGTATAGGCGTACACCTTCCGGCTTGTCTTCAACTGTCCTCGCGTCACCAGCTCTACCGCGGTCGGTAGATCTCCCTATGAGGATATCTTGACTAACACGGATACTTGAAATTCACAATTATATTATTAAAACTGAATTACTTGGGTCTGTAGAATAACTCACACAGAGTTCCAAGTTTTCGTACACCTTTCGCACAGTTTACGTGTTCACGCAAGAGAAACTTCTTGAACGCGGACCGCACGTTTACTAGACGAATGCTCAAGATGAATCGCCTTTGATCTGCACATGGCAACAGACAATTTTCAATGATTTTACTGCGTTCTAATTGGCCAATTATCGGTCACATGATAATATGCACACGGCACGAATAGATCTTCATGCAACACTTTGCATGGAATTGGCAAAGCCTGCACAGATAATTATCTGAGATTTTATTACTTCACGCTTGAGTGAGTTTCATATAAAGATTTCATATAACAAAAATTCACATTTAACCGTTATTTGAAGATTACAGAATATAGGGAAATTGTAGCTAATATTAAACTTTATGTCTTTTCAAGTCTCATGTAAATCGGATAATTATAACGGACACAATAGAAAAACGTTAATAACTCGCGCACACTTTCACAAACACGTTACATAGAAAAATAACGAATAAAATTTAAAGAGTTTGACCTATTCTAAATTCGTATCGGTAATACAATACAAAAACTATAGCTAAAAAACCAATTTGAACAAGAGACAAATTTAAACAGGAGAATGTCCGTCATCCATGCATAAGACATAGTTCATTGCTTATCATGATTCTGTGTTCTATCGCAATATATATATCTATATATATATATATGAGTATATATGTATACATATATTTTAACGACTTTACCGGTGAATTTTAAGATACGATTTGTAATAAAAAACCTGTTTTGTTATAAATTCAACGTTATACCCGTTCAGAGCTCATTAACATAAACGTAATTAATCTAAAATGCAAGGGTAAAAATAATACAGTGCTATTATTACCATTATTAATAAGTAGGGCTATCAATAATACTTTGATCATTCATGTATGTGTGTTTATTATTGTTTTTTTCTCGATAAATTAAACTTGTTAATTTTTAGAACTGCTACTACTGCACTGTACTGAATTTAATATAATGTGTGTATAATGCCTAATGTTAAATAATTGTTTTTCTTGTTTATACAGTAGGCTATAATATTCTGAAATAGATTTTGTTTTTCCTTAAGATTTACCCGTAAAATACAGTACAGTAGGCTATTACAGTTTGAATAAAGTCTTCAAAATAAAAAAACGCATCTTTTCTGTATAGCGGTAGGTAAACATCGGTAATACCGGCATTTTCGCCATTAGTTTGGTTTAACTGGAATTTCGTTTATTCTGAAAGGGTCCGGTCCCATAAATTCCGGATAAACGAAAGTGTAGTGTATTAAATTTAATAACGGAAGAGAAATGACAATTAATACGCATTCGAGTACAGAAGGAGTGTAGAATTTAATGCCCTGTTCTACCGTAGAAGTCCATTCTGTGTGAATGTCGTCAATATAGCCTATATGTCAAATAATATCTGAAAGCCAGGCCTTGATTAATTTTTACAGCTTTGGAATTGGTGTGTATCGAATCTTATTCGAACGTTTGCATTTTTATACTGGCTCTTGATAGTTATTCGGTGCGTTGGGTAACCTTTTCGGTTCATTAATAATTATAGTTTCTCTCAGTTAACCCGATCAAAAGCCTTTTCGTAATCAGTGAACGCAGTATGGATCTTTACGAATACGAAGATAACCTCCGAAGGGCCCTTCAGCGAGTGGATCTAGTGTGTAACAACTACGTTATGATTATCTCAAATCAAAAGACAAAAGTTATGGCGTTCAGAGGATGGGCCTACACCCGATAAGAACAAAAATTAGTATTGACTATCAACTGATATAACAGGTATCATATTTAATTCTGTTCGTAAAATTCTAGTCCTTGCAAATACAAAGTGCTCTGTGGCACTAATATCTTGAATAACATTTAATTTATGACACTGTAATATTTTGTTTTGGTTTGTTTATCGGTGTAATGATCAGTTACAGCATAACTAGACTACATAACTGTATTGTAATAAACTTAGTTTGGAATGTGGTGTTTATAGATACTTTAAAAATATACATAACTAATGTTTTAGGAACAGTTTTATACTGTTTTTGTCATATTCTCGTGGATTTAAAATATGTTATTCGTTAGGAGTACAAGTGTAGTTATATATTACAGTACTTACTTTAGAATAAATAACTCCGTTGAATACTCTGTTGAACTCAATGTTGATGGTCATCATGTCTTTGGCACATTGCACGTCGATCGCGTGTATATGAGGTGGATGGCACTCTTCACAGTCGCCAGTGTCAATGGCGTTACTACCGTCTGGGCTTCCTGTATCAGGGAAAGTAGGAGCCGACGGACCTGTAGGAGCAGACGGTCCGATAGGTTGTTCTGGTTCTTGTCCCGGCCCGGTAGGAACTGACGGCTGAGGCGACGATCCGGGTCCTTCGGGGCCGGTAGGTTCAGACGGTGAGATTGCAGGTCCGGTGGGACCTGATGAAGGTAGTTCAGGCCCTGTTGGACCGGAAGGTTGAGGAGACGGAGGCTGCGGTCCCGGTCCGGTAGGTTGTTCCGGTTCGGATGGAGGAACAGGCGGTAGGTACGGTGGTATGGTCGGAGGACTGGGTGGTTTGGGAGGTGTCGGTTGTTGAGGTTGGTACGGTGGGAAACTGGGTTGGGGTGACGGTTGTGGAGGTTGGTAGGGTGGAAAACTAGGTTGGGGTGACGGTTGTTGAGGTTGGTAGGGTGGAAGACTGGGCTGGGGTGACGGTTGTGGGGGTTGGTAGGGTGGAAAACTTGGTTGAGGAGGTTGGTAGGGTGGAAAACTGGGCTGGGGCGTCGGTTGTGGGAAACCCGGTTGTGGCGGCTGTTGAGGATACGGGTATCCAGTCGGTGTTCCCGGTTGAGGCTGAGGTTGGAACGAGGTGGACGGCGGCTGTGGACTCGAGAACGGACTCGGGGATGACGTGAAGGTTTGAAACGGTCTCGGCCGTTGTGTCGACGAAGACGCTGTCGGGGGTAGATAATCCCTGGAAGGTGTAGGAATGTCCGAAGGGCCCTGAGTGGCGGGTAGGTAATTACGAGGCGGAGCGCCTTGACGAGCTGCAATAAACAATTAGGTAACGTTAAACTTAACAGACGTAGTAGTAATTAATTAATCGTACATTAACAATATAAAGTATGTTAATATAATTTTGACAATTCACTGGGCTTTAGGCCGTGATCTAATGCTGCCGCATAACACAGACGTTTCGGCTCCACCATTGGAGGCCACTTTCAGATTAATCTTTTGCTACATAACTGTGGAGACTGGTGAAGAGCACCGTACTAGTTGCGTATCTCAAGTCGTAACACTGAAGATGGGGCCGAAACGTCTGATTTACTGGACCACGGCTTAATAGCCCATTGAATTAGCAGAACAATATTAACAGAGTAGACGCCGGTCGTGAAAGCCTATGATACCAATTAATATAAAGTGTACATATGACACAGCATTATTAACAAAAACCACCAATAATTACAAACAGTTGTTGATAAATACCTGCTGTATGAATTAAGAATGCCCAAACGTGAATATAATCAAAAGAAAATTTCTTATCTTCACCAAAAAATCAAAATCAGACGTTATGCTAACTATGGGTAATAAAACTAAGAGACTGCAGTCTCTGCCTCATCACTGAGGGTGAATTGGCGGACACCGTGCCAATTGTTACCGACACTGATGATGGCGTCAGAGGGTGAGGCCGAAACGCCTGTCAGCATAGACTCTAGACCACAGCCCAACAGCCCGGCTAATAGTGTTTCCAACTGTGTGGCCGCCGGTCGTGAAAGTCTAAACTAAGAGATTATCTATAAGTCTTATTTCATTCAATTGTTTGCTATATAGAACTTCAAACAAAAATGTAAAAATTTACAAGTTAAGTCGTTAAGGACTGACCATCCTTCAGGATATAGAAAGAAGCTGCTACAGCAATGATGGAAAAAGACACCGATATGTTAAGGTATCCTATGTTAACAGAGTTATCAACGAAGTAGTTCTTCACAAGAGGCAGAGTCAAAGCACGAGATATAAAGTCAATACTTAGAGCATGTTATGAAAAGGCAAAGTTACCGGTTATTGAAAATAATAATGCTCATAAAACCATTGGGTGCGTTTTTCGATTGCCAGAACAGTGGCGTAACAGCTGGACCCGCAGGGCCTGCAATGCGGGGGGGAGCATGCGCAATCATTTCTCTTAATTTTTTAAGAATCTTTAATTAAGAAAGTTGTGTTAGTGGTTATAATCACAAACAGAATTAACACTGTTGCACACCACTATAGAAAAATTATTCCGATTAGTGCTTTCAAGCTTCACAGCTCATCATCAGATCGGAAATAATAATATGACTAGACAACTTCTTTATACCCCCACTTGCTCTACAGCGTGGGGGAAATTCGAATGCAGGTTATCTAACCACAAACGTGGAGAAGGTAATAGAACAACAAATTCGTTATATGCAAGACATTTTGTAGAAGAGGGCCATAAGTTTGTTAATCCTCTAGAAAACTATGAAATTTTAAAAGCATTGAGTAATACGGTTGAAAAGAGGCTTAGAGAGGAGTTAGAAATATTGAATGAAAGAGAGAAAGGGTTAGATAATTTAATGAATACTAAAACTAAATTTGATAATGAAGAAATATTTTATAATATAATTAAGAAGTAAAAGGTAGTGGGCGGATAGAGAACATTAAGGTAGAAATTAAATTGCAAATATGGAATGTTTTTGAAATAAGGGTGAGTGACCGCGTCCATATGCGGTAATAGGAAGGGACGAAAACGGTCTTTAACTAAGTTGTTTGCGTTGAATATAGAAAGAAAGAGAGAAGGTTTTGACAATATATCGCATTTTAAAACTGTGCCGAAAAGGAACTTGCAATTAAAAGTGTGAATGAGAAAGATTTTAAAACGTTAGATATTGAAAAGAACTCACACACACACAGAATGTACTAGAAAGAAATGTAAAAGTACCGACACGGGATACTGAACTCGCCAGTTAATAATAACCAGAAAGGACGTTTAATTTAAAGCTTGTTTACGAAAATGTGTACGCGCTGTAGGGCAAGTGGGGTATAAAGGAGTTGTCTAGTCCTATTATTGTTATTTCCGATCTGATGATGAGCTGTGAAGCTTGAAAGCGTTAATCAGAATAATTTTCTATAGTGGTGTGCAACAGTGTTAATTATGTTTGTGATTATAACCACTAACATAACTTTATTAATTGTACATTATTTGGTTAACTGCGCAATAGAGCAATGATTCCAGTTAAGAATGCTCCGAAGCCACCGGTCGGGCCTGCGTCGCATCGTCATTCGTTATGAGCTACGAAAGAAAACTAATAAATGATCCAAAGCCCTGGATCGCGTTGTAAGTGTTACTCTGACATTGGCAGCCTCAAATGTAGCCTTTATAAGCCATAAAGAGAAGATGAGCTAGCCCAACAACGGAAACTTTTTCGCAATTATTGATCTTTTGAGTAAATACGATCCATTGTTGCAAGAGATAATCAGTGGTACGAAGAACAGGGAGAAGTACGGTACAAGAGTCGCCCAAATTCAAAACGAACTCATCCATCTTTTATTTAAAAAACTTTAGAAAATATTAATTTGAAACGGATTGAACCTGCTCAGTTTTTCACTGTGCCCAGTGCACGACGTTGTATTCTCAGCGATAAAACTGTAAGACTGAAAAATAAAATGTGGTTGTTGCCTAAAGAGAAAGGTTCACTTTTTTCTATTAAATTGTTGCCAAAACCAACTTTCTGCCGCTTAACCGAATCGAGTTGACGTTATTAATTAGTTAACATTTCTGGCTTGAAGTGTTGAGATAATTACACTGACAGTAAAACACACTTACCTCTTCTGTTCGTCTGGGTGTATCTTCCTTGTAACCAATTGAGTATGTTCTGGACGTTCTTGTCCATGCTTGTTGTGCTCTGACGCGGCACACGGTCGCTCTGTTCCTCTGAACATTAGATATCAAACACACATTACTCACACTTTGGTTACTTCACTTTAATTAAGTAACATACACTTATTATGTATCGTTTATGTTGATTGCCTTTTGTTTATATTCGGCTACTACTGTTTCTCAATTAAAGCTTACGGATAGGTTACCGACTTATAACTTTCAATTAAATTATAAATCTATTAATGAATGAATGAATGAATGGGTTTTTTATTATATATGTAAATTTATCAATCTCTGACATGTATGTGTATAATTTAATCTTATTGATGATTCTAACTATCTATGCTTATCAACACATACGTGATATCATTTATTTAATTGAACATAAGAAACTCTTAAAATCTATTTGCATTCTTTCAAACTTTAGGTTAATATTTGGGTTGCATTGGTAATAATGAACGCATGTTTCTGATTAACTAAAATACTAGTTTAATTATCATTTATGACATATTATAATAGTACATAGGTTACGTCGCTGTACCTGAAATACATACATATTCATAATAAACAAAGATATATCTTAATATATGCTGAAACAAAGGAAAACATACATACATATATAAATCAAATGATGTTACAATTCAATATTCTACTTATTTAATGCGTTCATTAAATCCCAAATAAGCTTTTGTTTATACGTTCATTAAATACTTTATCAGATTTACTCATTACTTTTCTTAATAAATTTCTCAGGTGTGAATTCTTTGAAAGAAACCAGGTCAGTAGAAGTTATTAATTAGAAGTAATTATAATAGTGGTTACTTGGTTAGTGAATATCCATTAGTTGTTGATGAAGTCTCGTTCTGGTGATGGAGATGGCTCGTGGATACATTCCGTCGTACGTTATTTATCACTGCCACTTATCACTTTATTCTTCCGACCGCTCGCGTAGGTGTTCGGATATGTGTGGGTAATTGAAGTTCAGTGTTCAATCAATGTTCTATCTTACTGTGTTTGTTGTGAGTTCGTTTTAAAGTCAATATACATGTCTAGTTTCATTAGTCGCTGCTTCAACAAACGATCCTATAATTGATTAGTTTGTTTAATGTTTCGTGTTCATTATGTTGTTGATACACAATATTAAGTTCAAATAATTTGTATATCGTTTAGTGATGCTGTCTGTTAGTGTAACGGTCTGATTGTTCACTTGGTGTAAATTTCACTAAGTCCGTTACTGCGCACTCTGGTAACGTTCACTACCGCGATATGAATGTATTATTAAGTTTTAAGTTCCTTGTTATTTATCTAACTTCCGAATGATTTGAGTAAACAATGGGAAGTTTATAATATACCGTCTCTCGCACTTGTAGTTAAACTACTTGATAATTGAAATGTAAACTGTCTGAAAATTCTAACTGTAAAAACTTTAGTATAAATATTCAAAATTTGAGTGTTGACTGTCTAAAAATTGAGTATGACTGACTAAAAAATTGAGTATGACTGCTTAAAAATTGAGTATGACTGCCTCTCCGTCTTCCTGGACAGCTAGTTTTATTAATTCGTCCCTACTCAAAATTTTGTCTCTGGCGCGCTTCACGCCCACTTCTTTTCGAGATTGGTCAGTTTTTGATTTTCTCGGAAAATACTGTCCCACTATGTCAAAATCCTACGTCATAGTTCTTCCGATAGGTTCTTCGTCTCAGTTGCTATGGAAACATCCCTCACCATCAAATTTATCGCTGGCTGAAGGTCTCTGATAGGTCCTTAGGTCTCCCTGCTCTCTGGCTTGACGATCGTTGACCCGCTTCGAAGAAACTATGGCTATAAACAACTTGTCTATCAGCCTATTGTCTGAGTAAACTCTGCGTTTCTATAGATTCCCATTATCTGTACTTACAGTCTTCCTGGCGTATTGTTCTATGCTCTTACCCCTTTTTTCTGGCTATTACTAATTTCGAACATCTGCTGGTCGTTGAAGTCACCCCAACTTTCCCTTCGTAAATTCTTGTCTGTCAATTAGACGATACCTCCAGCTGTGTAACATGACTTTAGTTTTTGTCAGCCTATCTTCCAGTATTGTTACTTAAGGTGCAGCGTATCCGTTTCATTGTAGTATGGAGCATCACTTGTTTTTGTCGCTTATCGTCTACTGACGTAACACGGCCACATCTGCTACAATTCTTGGTACTGGTGTGAATGTCCTTACTTACTTCGTTACAGCTGCGGAAAGCAATAATTCTGGACGAAACTTTCCCTGTCATCTTACGCCACCAAATTCTATAGTTGGATTGAACTTAATGCGTTTCTATTGTCAAGTCAGCAACGCTTCACTGACACCTTCTCATTACTCCTTATTTATTGCTCCACCATAAGTCGTTGACACATGCCTCGTGTGAACGTACTCTGCCGAGGTGAAAATTTAAAAATTTTAAAATTTTCTGCTCGTTACAGTGTCCTCAATTTCGATTTGACGATGTGACCTCTGGGAACAACTCAAATCTAAATTCTGCGCCCTGTACGTCGCCTCGTGTCCATCTTCTTCAGGGGAAGGTATACACAATAACCTACTTTCAAAAGCTTATATGACCAGTGGTACACCCCCTTTTGGTTTTAATTGGTTCTCTGAATTTATTGCCAGCTATTTGGGATAGCTGAACGCATTTCACATTGTCGAATTGACATATGAATACCTTATCTTTATAATTATAAGATAAATCATAAATTCCATAAGCAATTAAATAATTTCATCAATTGAATAAAATTTTACCTTCTAAAATATCATATTCACAATATATTATCAAATAGTTAAGCGGTTCAATGTAACCTTTACATGATATCAAAGAAATCTCCTATACATATACACCTTTGTGCATTACTAATGATCTTACCCATAAAATCTTTTAAACTGTTATTTTAAAATTAGATTGTTAATTGACACAATCGCTATGTTAATTGTAATTATCTTAATAAATTACATACACGTATTACATTTAGTTTCAATGATTTACCTTCTTCATGATAGCATCATTTACAATCCTAGCCTACTAATTACATACATTCACATTAATAAAGTCCATTCACTATCTAGTTCGTTGAATATTATCACTTATCTGATTTTAAGTGTCCATTTTTTTTCACTTTGTCCTTTTAACTTATTACCATATAAATCAAATAATAGCAATTAAATGTCCTTTGCATTCACTGCAATATTTTTCTAAAATGTCACACTAAATGTTAATTTATCTTATTATCTAACATTTAATTAGTGCTTAATTGACTAAATACATTTTTGATGTTATGTTTCAACAATTAAAGTACATAACTTTCTTGGATAAGCCAGCTTGAATGATATCATCGCGTCAATTACCCTAACGCAGTTGATTCATCAGCATCGGCTAGCTTCTTAAGACATCTTCTTCTATTTCTTCCTCTTCCTTCAATTCTCTGATTCGTAGTATTTTTTCAATTGTCTGGCATTAAATTTTCCACGGAGTTTCTTGTCATCATCGCAATCAACGAGTAGATAAGTAGCTTCTCCGAGAATTTGATGCACTTTATATGGTCCGCAGTACAGTTCGCAAAATTTTTCAATTCTTTTCTGGACCGCGTCCGATTGATGATATGTTCTGATTAACACTTTCTCACCAATGTTGAATCTTGTAATGGTTTTAGTCTCATTACATAATTTTGCTTGTTTTTCTCTCTTCTCCTTCATTTTGATAAATATTTGGTTATGATCTACCCCTTTAACTAGGAGCATATCCTTGTTGATGTATTTTTCCCACGCTCTGGGAGGTTTTTTTCCGAGCTGAGCTTCGTACGGTGTTACTTCTATCGTCTCGTGGTACGTTTCGTTAATACAACTCTCGACGATTGGTACGTAACGCGACCACTTTGTATGTTGATCACCAACAAAGATCCTAAATAAGTTCCCAAGCTGTCTGTTGATTCTTTCAGCCAGATTCGCACAAGGGTTCCTTATTGCGGTAAATCGTGGTTGGATATTTAGTTCAGTTAATCCATCTAACCATTTTTTAGATGAAAATTGCGTTCCGTTGTCGGTGATAATCACTCTAGGAGACCCTAGTTCTTCACGATATTGGTGTACTCTCCTCAGTGTAGCGACGGTCGTTGCCCTTCGAAGTGTGAAAAGTCGTACGTATTTGGTAAAGTTGTCAACCATAATAAATAGATACCTTACCCCGCAAGACGAAGCAGGTAACGGTCCGTAATAGTCCGCGCTCACAAGGTCACCCTTGCGTAACGGTATTATGGCTTTTGTTCCTCCGAACGATTTTCTGTTGCCGGAATCCTTTTTTTTCTGACAAGTGTCGCAAGTCCGTACATAAATTTTCACCCTCTTTAACATTCCGTCCATGGTAAAGTACTCCTGCAATAATTTGATACATCTCTTCGCACCGGGATGCCCATACATACGGTGTATTTCAGCAATTATTTCGCCAGACACACTGTTCGGTACGTATAGTTTCCACTCTCCTTTGCGTAATCTGTACAATTTCTCATCGACGAATCTATAAAATTTATTTAATTTCTTATCTACACAATTTTCCCTAATCTTATCAATAATATACTTAAGCTTATGATCTCGAATTTGGTGCCTTCCAATATCCATTAGGATCTTGCTTACCTTCTTATCCATTTTGATTGTCAGGTGGTTAATTAAATATTCGGAAATATTGTCACTAATTACTTCTGGTGTGGCATCTTCTGGATTTCTGCTCAGAAGATCGGCAATAATATTGTCCTTACCTCTACAATGGACAATGTCAAATTTGTACTCCTGAATACTTAAGATCCAGCGTGTAATACGCGAGTTGTTTAAATGACATTTATTCATAAAAGTCAGTGCTTTATTATCAGTAATGATGGTTAACGGTTGTCCTAGTATGTATATACGGAACCGCTCAAGACATCTTACAATACACAAAAGCTCCTTCTCCGTAGTGTAATAATTTATTTCCGCACCCTTGAATGTCCTGCTGGTAAAAGCTATTACTCCAATTCTTCCTTCTTCATCCAATTGATATAGTTGTCCGCCATATGCAAAGTTGCTGGCGTCACATTGCATATAATATCTTTGGTTTATTCGGGGAAACTTTAAGATGACTGTTTCTACGAATAACCTTTTAACCTGCTGAAAACACTCATTTAATTCCTGTGTCCAGGTGAATTTCTGTCCTTTCCGTAGCAACTCGAGTAATGGTTTAGTAGTTTCAGCGTATTTGTCTGTAAAACGATTATAGAAATTTGTCAACCCCAGGAAACCTTTTAATTGTTTTTGGTTCCGAGGTGCAGGGAACTTCATAATGGCATCTATCTTCTCGTCCGTTGCTCGTATTCCTTGCGTTGTTAGTTGATAACCGAGGTACGCGATTTCTTGTCTGAAGAACTGCGACTTCTCCAAATTGATGGTTAAATTTGCCCTTCTTAAATTAGATAACAATAAGTCTAAATGTAACAAATGCGTTTCTAAATCTTCTGAATAACACAGGCAATCGTCGACATAAATAATGGTATTTTCTTTTACTTCTTCGTCCAATACTGTGTCCAATCCCCTGGTCAGTGCAGCAGAACTGGTACTCAGACCGAATGGTGTAACTGTAAAACGATAACACTTGCCGTCGTACATAAAAGCGGTGAAGTTCCGGCATTCCGACTTCAGTGGTACTTGCCAGAAACTGCTAGTTAGATCTACGGTAGATAAGTACTTCATCTCTCCACATCTCGCCAAAATGTCGTTTATTGGAGGGGCACCCTCGTAGTCTGGGATAGTCACACTGTTCACCTTCCTCGCATCCAAACACAATCGTACGCTACCGTCCTTCTTGATTACCGTAACCAGTGGGTTGATATATGCGCTGTTGCATCTCTCAATGACCCCATACCGTAACATTTTCCGAATCTCCTCATCTACCTTCCCTTTATAGGCTAATGGGACAGGCCATCCTCTCTGGAAGTACGGTGTCTGGTCGGTGACTCTGAACTCGTGGACATACCCTTCGATTCTTCCGGGGCATTCTCTGAATAAACTACAATTCCTTATTAGAATCTCCCTTAATCTTTCCAACGTTCCTTTATCTTCGCACTCTATACTTTCTATCTTCTTGTTAATGTTTCTGATGATCTCTTCTTCTTCTTCTACGTCCACCACTTCTATATGCATCATAGGCACCGTTTACGTCGCTTCGTTATCCTCTCTTCTTATCTCGACGATTCTTCTTCCCATGTCAATGAGACACCCTGTTTCTTGAAGAAAATTGGTTCCTAATATGCATGGTTTTATCAAATCTGGTATTATTAGGAAAACACATTCATATTTAATTTCTTCAATATAGATATCACATAATATTTGTTTTCTGATTAGCTTTGATTTATTACCAACTGCGCTAACTATTAATGTGTTAGACATCGGTAATATTTCATAAGGTGTAATGTCATGTTTGTTTTGGTGAAACCACGACTCAGACAACCCAGCTATTACAGATTCAGTATCGATTAACGCTTGTACACTAACATTATTATTGAATTTGATATTTATCTCTGGACACCTGATTATTCGTTGAGAAATTTCTTCATCATCATTACACAATAAATCGCTTCGTAAGTCCGGTAGGATAATATTCGTCTGGTAGTCATTTGTTTTGACGGCTATCTTTGTTAATGGGTGGAGGGATTTTTTTTTCCTCTTCTTGTTGACGATTTCTTTTAGGTTGAGTGCCCGATGCACCAGCTGTCGTGTTTGTAAACCCTATTGTGTTGACAGCGCGCCGGTCTGCGTTACGGGGCTGGTTATTTATGGCGGGTCTGTCACCCCATGTTTTCTTCTGTATACCTCCCCCTTTGTTCAAGCCGCTTTCACTTTCCTTATACGCATTTCTGCCCTCGTTTGCCGCTGCATAGTTCGCTTCTCTATTAATTCTTGGTTGTATCTGTGAATACTCGATGATCAGAGATTCGAAGTTTGGTATCGTCACAATTCCTCTTGTAACCACCGCAAGCTGGATGTCCCGCCCAAAGTGACGAGATATCTTACGTATTAACTGATAATCAGACAAAGTAGGTGTTAACTGCTTACTTTCCAATAAAATCCGTTCAATATATTGAATAGCAGTAACTGGTCCGCGCCAATCAAATCTGCCAAACTCCAAATGGTCCCGGATACTGTCCTGTCGTTCCTGGCCCCAATATTTTAGAGAGAACGCTTCCTTGAATTCTGCGAAGTTTGATATCTGGTCACGTATCACTCGCCACCAAATTCCTGCGTCTAACTCCAGATGTTTGCCAATCCACTTGATATTGTCAGCGGGATAATATAACTCTTGAACTTCGGACAATTCTTTGAGGAATTCCATAGGGAATCTGTCTGTGCCATTATATTTGAGATCATTGTGGTTAGGTCCGTTAAATCGATTTAATATTCCACAATCACCTTCCATCAGTTGTCGCTGTAACCTTTCTTGGTTTTCTCTTACCTTATTTAAATGTCCCTTTAATTCTTCGATCCTAGTTGTCTTTTCTTTCGTAGTCTCGTCCAACTTCTGTTCTGTTGAACGTTGTCTACCGTCTACGTCTTCTAATTTTTGTATAATATTACTATTTGTTCCTTCTTGCTCCTGTTGTCTCTGCAGTATGGTATTGTGCATATCGGCCTTGAGTTCTTCGTGCTTCTTATTGTAATCCTTAACGTGAACATCGAACTTGTGATTAATCTTTTTAACGGTCGTCTGGGTAGAGTGTACCGCCGCCATCCATTCTTGTCGATCGTTATCTTGTTTCTCTTGTATTTCTACGTACTTCTTGTCGGCTTCTTCTCTCAACTCTCTCACGACATCATCTTGTTTTTTCTGTAATTCATCAACCTTTCTTTCCCAAGTCTGCTGGTAGTCACGTATCTCGGACCTTATTTGTGTCATCTCTTCCTTATGCTGGTCGAGTTTTTCATTTTGTTTTTCTAAATTTTCATTAATTAATCTATTACTTTCTTCTAATTTTCTGTTAATATTCTCTTCTTGTTTCTCTAGTCTTCCTTCTAGTTTTTCACTAAGTAATTTATTACTTTCTTCTTGTTTTCTGCTACTTTCTTCTTTTTTTTCACTCTGTTGACGGATGAACTCCATCAACATTTGTATAGTTCCATCCTCTAGTTTTGATGTCTGTCCTCGCGCCCTATCTTCTGGACTCTCCACCACACTACTTGGTCCGCTAGGCGTAGTATTGTCCTCTGTATTTACTGCGCCTAATTGGTTATTAATGTCAAATTCTACACTGTCTGAATTGCTCGCCATTTTAGCCCTACTGCGCGTAATCATTCAAACTGACTTACACTAATAACACTTATCTTACTTCTACTTCTATGACACTACTTTTTCTACTACTTCTACTGCCTGTTCTTTACCTAAGTCGTACGTGTTAACAATCTGTGTTAATACGTATCATGCCGTGCGAATGGGCGCCATTTTATAACATGAATAATTTATAAATCTATTATGCCACGCGTTGGGCAACCATTTTATAACTTTCAATTAAATTATAAATCTATTAATGAATGAATGAATGAATGGGTTTTTTATTATATATGTAAATTTATCAATCTCTGACATGTATGTGTATAATTTAATCTTATTGATGATTCTAACTATCTATGCTTATCAACACATACGTGATATCATTTATTTAATTGAACATAAGAAACTCTTAAAATCTATTTGCATTCTTTCAAACTTTAGGTTAATATTTGGGTTGCATTGGTAATAATGAACGCATGTTTCTGATTAACTAAAATACTAGTTTAATTATCATTTATGACATATTATAATAGTACATAGGTTACGTCGCTGTACCTGAAATACATACATATTCATAATAAACAAAGATATATCTTAATATATGCTGAAACAAAGGAAAACATACATACATATATAAATCAAATGATGTTACAATTCAATATTCTACTTATTTAATGCGTTCATTAAATCCCAAATAAGCTTTTGTTTATACGTTCATTAAATACTTTATCAGATTTACTCATTACTTTTCTTAATAAATTTCTCAGGTGTGAATTCTTTGAAAGAAACCAGGTCAGTAGAAGTTATTAATTAGAAGTAATTATAATAGTGGTTACTTGGTTAGTGAATATCCATTAGTTGTTGATGAAGTCTCGTTCTGGTGATGGAGATGGCTCGTGGATACATTCCGTCGTACGTTATTTATCACTGCCACTTATCACTTTATTCTTCCGACCGCTCGCGTAGGTGTTCGGATATGTGTGGGTAATTGAAGTTCAGTGTTCAATCAATGTTCTATCTTACTGTGTTTGTTGTGAGTTCGTTTTAAAGTCAATATACATGTCTAGTTTCATTAGTCGCTGCTTCAACAAACGATCCTATAATTGATTAGTTTGTTTAATGTTTCGTGTTCATTATGTTGTTGATACACAATATTAAGTTCAAATAATTTGTATATCGTTTAGTGATGCTGTCTGTTAGTATAACGGTCTGATTGTTCACTTGGTGTAAATTTCACTAAGTCCGTTACTGCGCACTCTGGTAACGTTCACTACCGCGATATGAATGTATTATTAAGTTTTAAGTTCCTTGTTATTTATCTAACTTCCGAATGATTTGAGTAAACAATGGGAAGTTTATAATATACCGTCTCTCGCACTTGTAGTTAAACTACTTGATAATTGAAATGTAAACTGTCTGAAAATTCTAACTGTAAAAACTTTAGTATAACTATTCAAAATTTGAGTGTTGACTGTCTAAAAATTGAGTATGACTGACTAAAAAATTGAGTATGACTGCTTAAAAATTGAGTATGACTGCCTCTCCGTCTTCCTGGAGAGCTAGTTTTATTAATTCGTCCCTACTCAAAATTTTGTCTCTGGCGCGCTTCACGCCCACTTCTTTTCGAGATTGGTCAGTTTTTGATTTTCTCGGAAAATACTGTCCCACTATGTCAAAATCCTACGTCATAGTTCTTCCGATAGGTTCTTCGTCTCAGTTGCTATGGAAACATCCCTCACCATCAAATTTATCGCTGGCTGAAGGTCTCTGATAGGTCTTTAGGTCTCCCTGCTCTCTGGCTTGACGATCGTTGACCCGCTTCGAAGAAACTATGGCTATAAACAACTTGTCTATCAGCCTATTGTCTGAGTAAACTCTGCGTTTCTATAGATTCCCATTATCTGTACTTACAGTCTTCCTGGCGTATTGTTCTATGCTCTTACCCCTTTTTTCTGGCTATTACTAATTTCGAACATCTGCTGGTCGTTGAAGTCACCCCAACTTTCCCTTCGTAAATTCTTGTCTGTCAATTAGACGATACCTCCAGCTGTATAACATGACTTTAGTTTTTGTCAGCCTATCTTCCAGTATTGTTACTTAAGGTGCAGCGTATCCGTTTCATTGTAGTATGGAGCATCACTTGTTTTTGTCGCTTATCGTCTACTGACGTAACACGGCCACATCTGCTACAATTCTTGGTACGGGTGTGAATGTCCTTACTTACTTCGTTACAGCTGCGGAAAGCAATAATTCTGGACGAAACTTTCCCTGTCATCTTACGCCACCAAATTCTATAGTTGGATTGAACTTAATGCGTTTCTATTGTCAAGTCAGCAACGCTTCACTGACACCTTCTCATTACTCCTTATTTATTGCTCCACCATAAGTCGTTGACACATGCCTCGTGTGAACGTACTCTGCCGAGGTGAAAATTTAAAAATTTTAAAATTTTCTGCTCGTTACAGACTCAAAGAATAATACGAAAGATGTAAGTAAACATTAATTTCGAAAAACCTAGGATGTGGGTATATGAGAACAATTAATGAATATGGAAATATACTACTACTACTCCACGGCGCTACAGCTCATGAAGAGCCCTGGACTCCAGAATGACGTGCCACCACTCCTCTCTCTCTCTCTCTTGTATGACTCTTCGCCACCTTCTGACCCCCAGTCTTCTCATATATTTGTCCATATCGTCCATCCATCTTCTTCTTGGCGTCCCTCTTGCTCTTCTTTATCCTGGTCCTCCAATGAATGCCTTTTTCACTGCTCTTTCCTCTGTCATTCTCTGTACATGACCTGCCCACCTAATTCTACCTTGTTTTATTGCTGTGACGATGTCCGGTTCCTTGTATAGATCGTACAATTCGGCGTTTGTCCTCATACGCCACATTCCAGCATCCAGTACACCTCCATACACCCTCCTGAGAATCTTTCTTTCCCATCTTCTGATCATATCTTCTTGGGCTGAGGTCTTGGTCCAGGCTTCTGAAGCATATAGTACTAGTGCCCGCATTGTAAATCTGAACCTTGGAGGTTTGGACCAAATGTTTTTGGACTTTAGAATAGGCAGCAAAGAAAAGTATTGCCTATTTCCCATGGCCAATTTGTCTTGAATTTCCATTGCCATCTGATTTTTTGACGTCAAGAGGGACCCAAGATATCTAAAACTATACACTCTCTCAAATTCATTGCCATTGACTTTAATTTTTGGGACTATTTCTTCTCGGACATTCATGCAAATATATGGTTTTCCAATAAAACTTAACGGATGTTGTTAGGTTATGTTAGACAGTTGGTAACACTGCCGATAATTCTGATTTACATCTTCGTCTATTGGCCATTATAATTTTAGTGATGAAGCGACATATAACATACGGCTGTTGTTAGAACGTATTACAAACGCTAGTTATGTGTAAAGTACATGTTACAGACTTCGTGAAGTTTTTGGTCCGCAACCTCGCTCAACAGACAAAACAATATGCAGTAGGCTTATAATGCGTAAATTCGAGAGAACTGGGTCCATGCAAAATGTACAGACGTCTATGCATGATGGTCCATTTGATTCAGCTGAAACTGTTGCCGTAGTTCATGACAGTGTTGCTGAAGATTGCCGAAGAGTGTCGAGTCCGTTTCGTTCGCTGTCGCTACTGCACGATGATAAATGCCTTTTTGTATCCAGAATTGATTTATATGGGTTTAAACGATATCTGGTTCCAACAAGACGGTGCGTTACGCTATAGGACCAACGAAAGATAATTTTATTGCGCACAAAGTTTGGAGGAGGAGGAATACTTTTCCTCAAACGTTGATCCCGAACGTACGCCAAGGTGAGGCGAAAGCAATGACTCATGAGTCACTGCTTTCGCCTTAACTTGAGGTACGTTCGCCCTACCATTCCTTGTCGAAGAATTTTTAACTTTTACTACTCTAGAAGGGCTCCGGTTGGTGCCCAAAACGTCTAGTGAATTAAAAAATATCATCATAAAGCAATCAACCACAGCCAGGGCCGGCTCTAGTAGGAGGCCGGAATATTAAACGTGGCAACGTTGCGTCTGAGGCCTACAAGTGTAATAAAATAGCTAAAGTAAACATGTTATATTTTGATTTAATTTCATAGCATTAATAAAATAATTTGTAGGCCTATTATCATGTGTAGGTCTGTGCGCACTTAGTACTATAGGCCTACGTTTAAGTTGAAGAAATTAGTGAATTAGTGTTAGGCCTAATGAATTAATTTTTTCGATTTATTGAGTGAGTTAATTAGTATATTTCTTAAATAATATAACAGTATTTTACATAATAAACTTTTAATTTTCAAAAAATTAAGAATTCTGAAACTGCTGTTCACCGGCAATTAAAAATGACGCAATTTGATTATTGAAATACATAAATTAAGAGATAGTCTAGTTGGCCTCAAATATCAGCTGGTTACAGTGTTGCCACGATTAATATTCCGACCTTCTACTAGAGCCGGCCTTGCCATAGCCCAGCAGCCCAGAATTTTTAAACTGTTTTAATAATGGCATATACAGTTATAATCAGTGTTACTATAAGTACCCAAATAAGTATGTTCAGTTTTCTAAAATCAAGTGAAATTTCTATTTGTTAATAAAAATATCAGTTAGATCTTGTAGAAATCCCATAGATGACAAAAATACAACAGAAACACGTGCAAAGCCCTTCTCATAATCTAGCAAAGATGCAGCTAGTTTAGTATTATGTTGTAAAAAAATTATTAATAATGCTCTAATATACAGGTTGCTGAGATTCTAGATCAGTAAACAGAGATACAAGTGACTAGAAACCACAAAAAATTTCAAACATATATTTTCAGCACGTTCCAAGATATTGAGACATAATTATTTGCAATTTAACATTGGGAATATAGCGCATGCAATGTCCCCTGAGTTCGCGAAAGGCAAAAATCTATTTCTTGATAAGTGGTGTTGATGGAGGATGACCCCTTGTAACTGTTATTCTTAAGTTTCATTATTCCTTTCCCTGCATACAGTGCACGGAATGATTGAAAGTGCACTCCGTCATTATTCCATTGTTTACTGTACGCCGATGGGCGTTGCCTTTGTGTTGAACAAAAACTGTAAAAACATCTTAGCATTCAACAATGCTTCGCTGAATGGAGGTCAGGCAATGTGTGAACTTCAATTGTACGAATGGTTAAGAAAAAGTGTGAGAGAGAGAGTGAGAGAGAGGGGGAGTGTGTGTGTGTGGACGTAGAAAAGGAGAAAATGAACAAGAGATGGTTAGAGAGATGTTTGAACGAACAAAGAGATAATACATTTGAATATATGTCAAGATGTACAAATTGATTTCGCGAATTCAGCACAATAGTGGACGAGGAATGATTAAGATTAGTAATCTTCGAACACAAATTTTTGTTACTTAATACACGAGTAAGAAGGGCGGAGAGAGACAGAGAAAGTACAAACGAGATGTGAGTTAAGATGAAGGCAAAGAGATATATGAAGACTCGTGACCGGAACTGTCGAGTGGTTTACGAAATTCGATAGCGAGCCTGAATCATCGCCGTGACCAAAGTTCGCCGCTTTTGTGGACAAAAGGCGTGTTATATGTGCGTCATTTGGTTTATCTAGAGTTAATAAATATTATTAATAGATATCGTGAAAAGAACCGTGACCGGAACTGTCGAAAGTTTTAGGAAATTTTATTATGAATCAGAATCATGGCTGCTACAAAAGTTCACCGACTTTGTGGCTCGTTCGATGTTTGTTTTTTGGTTTAACTGGAGTTGGTAAATGTTTTTTCAGCAATTTATTGTAATGAACTCAGAGAAAGAAGACCTCCACGATTGTACTTTGAAAACTAATGAGGGTGTGGAAAGGCTAGAATAATGATTGTGGTAGAGCTTTTTAGAAGTATTTAGAAGCTTTAGTAGAGTATTTAAAAGTCTCTATATTTAGAAGTCTTCTCCCAATCAAAATTTACTGCAAACTATTGTTTACTTTGTTGTTCTGCAAATTAAAGCGTAGGAAGAAATTAGTATGATTCACATATTCATTTATGTTTTACTTTTACTCCTCCGTCTCTCAGTGTATGTGTGTGTGTGTGTGTGTGTGTGTGTGTGTGTGTGTGTGTGTAAGCGCGCGCGCGTCTGTATAGGTCAATATGATTATTTATACGACTACTTTTTAAAAATAAAACCTTTTCCTTTTTTACACGCATGTATTTACTATTGCTTACGCTAGTTTCTTAACGACATTTTAATTGCCTTAAATCTTTAGGCTTTCAGTTTTGCTCTTAAGATGTAAGGCAATAAAAAAAATCCTCACCAAATGTTCATGACTAGTAATATTGAATTATGTTTATTAAATTTGTAGTTATTCATTTAGTTTCCCTTGCAAATATGATTTTTTCAGTAAGCGTAAAATGTTAGTAATTTGAAACAAGGATATACTTATAATGAATTTTATATCATTTCGATGTCTTAAAAATCATAATTATCAGAATTAAACTACTAAAATTCTAATTTTGACGATGAGGGGTGTGCGAGGATCGGTTAAAAAAGTATAATACAAATTTTAAATTATTTGTGTCGACGTTTCGACAATATTTATTGTCGTCTTCAGGACCTGTGTACGAATACAAGAGAAAATATCAAACACAACAGATCAATTAGTTGAGTGAACGTGTTTGTGTATGTGTGCGTGCGTTTGCGTGTATCCGTGTATATGTGAAGGAGTTGAAACAGTTTGTTTTACATCAACAAAATAGTTGAATTATTACATATTGTTTTCCTTAAATACAACGAGAAAATTATAATATCCCAGAACATAATTTATACAATATTACAATTTAAATGAAATTTTAAAGACATATTTATTAAATTAATAATTTAAACATTCGACAACCGAAATTTCGTCATTCAGTGTTCACTATTGTAGTACTGATGATAATCGTTTTTATAAATAAATAAAAGATTTTTGTAATTACATTACATGATCATACGTAAGTATTTCAATAATTCAATAAAATATTTCTTTGTTGAAATTATAAATACTTTACGTTTATTGAAATAAGCAAATAAATTATGAGAACAATCACAAAACAATCGTTTAATCATGTGAAAGGAAATGGGAACTGTCCAAAATCCGTACTCGCACTCCATTTTCGATGTTTTGAGTTGAAATTCATTTTGTTTTCATTTGTGATGTTAGGTAATAAGGTTTTTTAATTTTTAGCTTACTGTTTAAAGAAATAAAAGGCATGGTTGGGAAAAATATGACATTTAATGTGCCCATACAATACTTGAAAGAGAGAAACATTAAAAACAAATAACATAATGTATCTTTAACAAAAACAATAGAAAAAGTGAAAATACAGTTATTTGTTAATAGTAAGATTAAAACGAAAAAAACGAGATATTAAAAAATGAAAACAATATTTATTATTCGTTAGGTGGTCCATATTCTTTTATGTTATTCAGTTCAGTCAGATCTGGGAACATATATAGCATCCCGACTTCCTTGGAGTTGGTAGCTTTTCCAGTGATCTACACAAAAACTGAGTATTAGTGAAAAAAACGAATAGGGCTGTTAATGAAAAACGAGTTCCAGTTCCTTGAGCCACCCCGCCTTACTTCGAGTTGGTCGCTTTGTCTGTGATGCGCACGAGAAACAAGAATTATTGAAAAAATGAGGTCTGTTGGAAAAAGAATTCTGTCACAAAAAAAAGGAGACATGTATAGTAACAGGCCCTTGGGCCACCCGCCTTACTTTGAGTTGTTTTTTTAACGTAGATTTTACAAAAAACGAGCGTTATTTTAAAGGCATATTGGTTTCCGTGTGTAATTTTTGTTTGCATGTTAACCTAACTAAGTTTGGCGTCACAGGCACACATCAAAGTTATATTATTGCTAGAAACATTTTTCGTAAAAAATATGAAAATGAAACATGATTGTAATCGTCAATAAACTATTTTATAATATACACAAATAAATTTTCACGATTTCTATTATCCAACAAAAATGATACGCAATATTCAGTACATACCGATGCCAATGATCGCATAATCGAAATATCGAAAATGAGTGCGGATACGGTTATTGGGACAGTACCAGAAAATGAAGTAAGTTGTTCCAGCTGATCGTTGCACAGCTGACTGGATTACTCACCTAGGTCGTCGACAAATTCGTCCAGCGGTGATGGCACATTGTTTCGCACGAACAGGGCATGTCCGTGAGGACGGGGCTGTTGGCAGCACGACAGTGATACCTAGAAAATTACCAGTGGCTAATCAAAATGAATAATCAGTTTGATGACATCTACAAAATATGTTGTAACAAAAATTTATATATGCATAAGTGTAAGACGGAAATACTGTATTGCAAGGGAACGTATATTACTCGTAGATTGATGTAACGATTACATGCGGACAGATGTGTGGAGGTATATGTAATTCTTATAATCTAAAGGCAAGAGTATTTCCCTTTTTCTCAGGTAAATAACAGTTAAAGTTACTAAATCAGTGCCATAAGGTATAAAACGGGCATCTTACAAAAGATTGACAAATAAAAATCTTAAAAATATTACCATAACAAATACAAATAAATAATAAACAGCGCTGTAATCGAATTAACAGTAATTTAACAAATTAACATTTCTTACTCATAAACACAGTCAAACATCCAGTACATCAGGAACAACAATAGACAGGAAAAACAAAAGCAGTTCCGTTATTTCTAAAATAATCCAGTTCAGTCAGTCCCACTGATGAACAACCACACAAACGCACAAACGCCGATGAACACAAACACACACACAAACGCTGATGAACGTCCTTGAAACGCTATGCAGAATTAAAACAAAGTAAATTCTTGTTAAGGGGTTTTATTAAATTTGTGTAAATAATAAATAAATAAAATACTTCTATGAAAAATCTGTGGACCAGTGAAGGAATGTGAAGAATGGCGCATACGGAACAACAGGTAATTGAAAGAGTTGATAGATGGCGAGGACATAGTGAATTTCATCAAGTGTATGAGGATCAGCCGGTTGGGACATGTAATGCGCAAGGAGGACGACAGAATTCCCTTGAGCAATCTTAGAGGGACAGTAGATGGACAAAGAAGGAAAGGAAGACCTAGAAGAAGTGGCTACAGGACGTAGAAGATGACCTCTGGAGGATAATGGGTATCGGGGATTGGAGGACCGAGGTGTTTGGAGGCGAGAGGCCAAGGCTAATCGTGGGCTGTAGCGCCACAGAGTCAGTCAGTCAATACACACACACACACACACACACACACACACACACACACACACACACACACACACACACACACACACACACACACACACACACACACACACACACACACACACACACACATTTAAATATTTTGTTTAGAAATCTATCAAATCTAAGTATTTATTTATTAATTTTATTTTCTTGTTAATATACATATTAAGTTCAATAATTTTCATTTTAACGTAGTCAGACCTTTTTACAATTTCTAACTTTTGAAAAAAAATTACTGCGTTTAATATAATCAGCTGTTTTAATTCCGATTTAGTTATATTACGCTAAATTGGTATGTTTATATCTATTATAGACAATATTTTAATACTAATTGTTCAGTACGACTTACAGAACATTTGGTTTAAAATAAGGGAAATTATCCTTAATAAACCCATTGTTTATATTACCCTTGTATTTTGAGTGGACCTGTATCCAATCGCATATTAATAAATTACAATTTTTTATATTTAAAAAAGTACATAAATTTTACCTAATGCTCATTTTTCACCTTCTCATTTGGACACGTGTTTAAGTAATTTAACATTATTAAAACATAAATGTGGGAAACAATCGTATAACAATTATTATTTATATGTAGGTAAAACGAAGACTACACGTATAAAACTAGGTAAACCCAAACTATTATAGATATATAGTGTGCATTATCAGTACTCAGAGTGCGTTGTGGCTGAAGCTCAACATTCAGTTTTCATTATTCCGTATACACCTGCTGAGTGATAAATCCTCTTGGTTTTGTAGACGATAGATTCATTGCTGTTGGCAAGCATTCGAGGAAATTCTCGGTGATGTATCGTTTGATCTTGAATATAACACCATGTGATTTATAAAGAACGACACGTGAGTATAAATTGCCTAGTCGACGCCTTAAATTAACAATGTGATTTCCAAAAATGCGTTTTCCAAGTTTTTGTTTAGGCCTATAGTTGTCGAAACACTGCTTTAATCCTTTGACTTTATCAGTTTAATTTAAAATTGTGTCAGTCTTTTATATCCTTTTCCTTTTATTTTTGTTTCCATTATTGCAGTTTCAATTTTTTTTTAACAGTATGTAAACGTAACAACACCGTTTTCGGTTAACATATTTCCGTTTTTCGGAAGCGGTTTTGGTTATTTCTCTTAAACCAATCGTTTCGCCCATACTACGGTGAGGTATCCTTAATGGCTCGAAGGAGACAGGCTTGACCCACCCCTGCTAATACAGTAACCCAGCTTTGCTTGACCCGCCCACAATGTTACAAACAAGCCCGTAATTTACAACAAAGTCTTCTCCGCCCCCACAAAATTACAGTAAATTAGTTTCGAAACTGTAACATACTACAAAAAAGAAATATTTAAACACAATAACATGTTACCATTTTTACAACACAAATATTTTATTTTATTTCATTCGGCTGTAAAAATAAACATCACATTTTATTTGAAGATGCGGCAATCGTAACGAAGATTCATAACTACTTTTTGCGGGTGATAAGAGAGGCGACAGAAATTTACAAAAATAAGAATAATTTTAACAGAGACTGTTGCTACAAGTTGCCGAGAGTTTGGAAATGTGTTTTAAACAAGGTGACAGGATCAAATATCACTATAGTATTGACGACTCGGAACACTAAGTTTTTTATAAGTAAAAACGTTAAGTTTTACCTTACAGCCTAAACCGGCTTTCACCTATAGGAAGGCTTCATCAGAGGCTGTCGTAGGTAGTAGCGCTGTTCGTCTTGTTGTTGGCGACGGGATAGTTTTTCGAAAGATCGAAGCTGTGTGTGCGTGGTGAGATGTGTTCGAATATTGCGTGCGATTTGAATTGTGTCTGTTCGTTTAGGATGTCGTTTTTATTTGTTTTTGTGTGTTTGTATATTTCTAATTGTTCTAGAGTGTCTAGTTTTCGGCCTTTTGTGTGTACGTGTAGAATGTTCATGTTATTGTCGATGTTTTTATATGTGTGGTTTGCTTCAATGAGGTTGTTTGCAAAGGTAGATTCTGTAGTGGTGTGGAGTGCTTTTGTGTGTTCAATGTATCTCTGTTTGAAGCTACATCCTGTCTGGCCTATGTAGAATTTATTGAAATTTGAACAATATAGCTTTTATACACCGGGTAGATCGAATTTGTTTTGTGCTTTGGGCATGCGTTTTGATAGTGTGTGTTCTGTTTTGTTTTGTAAGCGATTCTGTATCCTGCTTTTTTGAATTTGTGGGCAATTTTTTCAGTTTGTTTGTTGATGTATGTTAGTGTTATGAATTTGTTGTTTTCTGTCTTTGTCTGTTGTTTGTTTTGTGTTTTGTGTAGGAGTTTACTGACTATTGTTCTGTCATAACCGTTAGATTCTGCTAGATATTTTATCGTGTTTAGTTCGTCTTTGTAGTCTATTTCATCTAAGGGGAAATATTTCATCTATTTCATCCAAGAATTTAACTCAGCGTGACAGGATCGTTATAATGAAATAACATTTTCATTTATATTTTGCTATTACGTTTAGTGTGCTTAAATATTTCTTTTGTGTATTATATTTCAATTTCTAAAATAATTTCTTGTAATTTTATGGGGGTTATTGGATACGGGGAAGACTTTGTTGCAAATTATGGGCTTGTTTGTAACATTGTGGGTAGGGCGGGGCTTACTGTACAAATAGGGGCGTTTCTCTGTCTCAGTCGAGCCACTGAAGATGTCTTACCGTAGTATGGGCGAAACGTTTCGTTTTAAAAGAAAAAAAATGTGTGTAAAACCGACAAACAGCGTTGTTATTAATGAAAACGACGAAATTTTACGAGCGAGCAATGTAAAAACTTGTTCGTCTGTATTCATTGTGTGTGTGTGTGTGTGTGTGTGTGTGTGTGTGTGTGTGTGTGTGTGTGTGTGTGTGTGTGTGTGTGTGTGTGTGTGTGTGTGTGTGTGTGTGTGTGTGTGTGTGTGTGTGTGTGTGTGTGTGTGTGTGTGTGTGTGTGTGTGTGTGTGTGTGTGTGTGTGTGTGTGTGTGTGTGTGATCTTCTATCCAAGTTAAAGATAATCTGTGGAAGGTAAAACTTATAAGTGTAATTCTAGCGACTTTGTCTTTTTATATGTTATTAATGTTATTAAGAACATACATTCTCTAATTGCAACAAAATGACCACCACCACCAATGACTTATCGATTTTCATTCAGTATTATAACGTGCGTTTAGGCTATGTGATGTTCTGTGAATATTTTACATTTCTGTTGTGTTTTTAATGTATCGTATTTTAAACATTTAACTTGAATATAGGACTGTGACCCTCCCCCCCCATTCATAGGAGTCGTTAATACAAACATAAACTTGCAAGAGAACAGTTGATACAGATAAATGTTACATCATAATGATGTCTGTACAATGATTAGAACATTTTGTCAGTGTTCTATCCAGCAATATTCATCGAATACTTTTATGTGCCTAATTTGTTTGTGTTAACAAAACTTAGGTCAAGGAAGATTCAAAAATGATATATAATTGTTAAGTATTGTCTGCGGATCAAAAGAAAACAGAAAAAGTTATTCATCATATAAGTGGAATCGTGAAAAATAGTTTGTGGAAGGTGTTACTATAACAGAGAAGAAATTCGGAAAGTATAGAAAGGTTAGTGAGACAACTTGTAAGACTGGTTATTAATGAAATGACTAAAGTGTTGAAATAGGTACCATCAAAAAGAATAAGAAGAAGGAAGCTCATTATTCCAAAACATATCTTGCTAAATACTCCGACAGCAAGATTCACATAAGGAAAGAGAGGAAATGAAAAGAGGAATAAGGCAAAAAGATGGAATTCAACATAAACGTTTTACTTGGAAACCTGGGAAGGAGAGTTAAAAAAATGACATTGGACAAATGTGGGATTCTTTTTAACATCAATGGTGGAATACTCTTCTTCCACTTGCGATTTGCTGGTGACACAGCTCGATCGTCGAAACAGAAGGCGATCTTAGACAGATGCTGATAAAATTAGGAGATGAATCATGAAAAAATTATATTTAAAAATCACCTTTGATAAGACAATAGTAATGAGTCCATAGAGAATAAGTTCGAGAAAAAAAAAATGCCTAGGAAACATGTATCTAGGGAGACAGATAGAGTACGAACATAAAGGACATAAAGAATCAAAAGAAGGAGGCAGTTGTGACGGCCTGCTTTCAATAAACTTGCCTCATACCAGTATAATATCATACAAGTACAACAGGAATGTAGCCTTTTTGTCGTGTGAAAAAACCTAACACCTTAGGACGAAATATTTGATCTGTGCATATTGTCCGTACATGTGTGGCGGCACAAACACGTACTCTTACAAAACGAACAATACAGAAAATTGCAAAGAGCCCAGAGAACAACGGAAAAATTTATGGTAGATGCTTCTGTAAGGTTCAGAAGGCGGAATGAATGGGTTTGAAATAGCTCAAGAATTAGTCATGACTTAGGCAGAATAGATGTAATTCTGATCTTCACTTCCAAGTGCTGCTGAATATTGCAGCTACTCAGCGTCTTGATGCTCAGTGTACATCTCCCACCGCAAAGCTGCCACGAAAGGCGCTCTCGAATGCAAGAATCCACATTGAAAGGTGATGTAAGAGAAGAAAAACATCCAGTCTGCGGTCGAAAAAAATAGATTCCACCAATTAGCAGTCCATTCAACTACTCATATTTCTCTTTCTCCCTTCTCTTCCATCTCTCTCTCTCTCTCTCTCTCTCACGCGCGCGCGCGCGTTTTCTTGTAACTTGATATCTCGATCATATAGTACCTATAATGTAATGTTACCTTACCAGTAAAAGAAGAATAAGACCACACGTTCTCATCTTAGGTTAGAATCTGAAACATAGAGAATATAGGTCAATGTCATAAAATGTGGGCTTTTTTCTTGATTTTGCTGAAAGGAAAATAATATTAAAGTTACATATAAATTACGATATTGAACTATTCTAAACATATCGTGAAATCCGTTAACGGTTTTACTGCTTTCTACAATTTCCATGCACGTAAAGTGTTGAAAAAAGCAAATGAAAAGACAAGCTAATGTCAGAACTTTCAAGTCCATTAATGAGAAATTTATTATTTGTTTGATTCACGTGTGTAGTCTGATTTGTGCTAATGAGTTTTTATATATTTCTGACAAAATCTGCAATTATCTGTATCCTCAAAATAGAAAAAATGGACAAAAATACACAATCTCTCTCTCTCTCTCTCTCTCTCTCTCTCTCTCTCTCTCTCTCTCTCTCTCTCTCTCTCTCTCTCTCTCTCTCTCTCTCTCTCTCTCTACCTCTCCCCTCCACGGTAGAGTATTGACGTTGAAGAGAAAGGTATAACAAAGCTATAGATAATATGTTGTAATAATATAATTTTATTCTAATTTAGTGACTACTATATTACGTACATGAATTATCCATGAGTAGCGAACTACATAAAAAAACAACTATAAATATCCATGAATGCTAAACCAAGGTTTCGCGCACTTAATATAATAGAGGAAAGGTGAATTAAAATGTACTGGAACGTTTTCAGTTTAACTAGCTGTATTACCGTTACAGGAAGCAGGTGACTTCAAAATGTACCCGAGCTCAACACAAAAATGGTGGTGAGGTGGAGCATACAGTTAGTACATTAAAGGATTAACGGGATTCTTGAAAGGCTATTCAAGCAGGAGAATCAAGGCATTTGAGCAAGAGATACTGTAAATGCCGGACTAAGGACCGTTATACACCTTCACACACACACACACACACACACACACACACACACACACACACACACACACACACACACACACACACACACACACACACACACAAAGAGAAAACAATTCTTTGCCCTGTGTGCTTTGATTTTTGTAATTACCTACACCGCTTATCATGGCTTGCTCTCGGTCCTCCACTAGATTACATAATACATGTCTCAGATTTCTTCTTTCACGTCTCTCCATTAAACATTCTCAAGAATTAATTTGATTTCTTACCTCTTCGTCCGTTTTTATTTTTAACCATTACATTCCAACACTTCTTCTACAGTCGTCCAACTACACTTTTACGGTCGGCTTTTAAACTCCATACTTCAGATTCAACATAACGGCGGTTCATATGTAACTAGTCCAGCTAACTTCTCGATTTTCTTGGAAAATAATACGATCCAAATATTCTAAGTATCCTAAAACTTTCCAGGGTTGATGTATTCATTGTCAAATTTCACCTAAACCATATTATGAATGTAGGCCCGTAAATGACTGAACTGCTCATTTGTTTGTTAGCTCATTTGATTGAACTGTATCGGTTTGAATTACTGCATCACTATCTTTCAGCACTTGAAATTTCACATATGAGTACTCTAATGGAAGGTCAGCTTTGTTTAAAGAACGGGTTCAATCTTTATATAAGTGTTTGGTTATGAATTCAGACCGAACAACCTGGTCGTAAATAAAATTGAGTATAAATCTTTTCTACCTAATCTTTTTTAACCGACTCTTGATCTTGTCGACCCCAACGATATTAGGTTTAGAAGGCTAGGGTCTCATTCGTTTCTTATATTTCAATTGTACTTTGTATTTTCTTTCATCTTCTTTTTCTTTCGAGGTTTGGGACCGTATAGAGTTAAAGGTCAACGAACCTAGAGGCGGAAGAGGAAGTTTTCCAACTGCGCAAGAGGTGAAAGAACCTAAAAGGTGGGGTCTCCGAATAAAACTCAGAGCAGGACTAGAGGCTCAAAGGTAGCACTCTTACCACTGGACTCAACCTACAGGACGCTGGTGATGTCCTTATAGGAAATTTTATACACTCACGTTCATAAGGTGAAATGTGCATATTCAAAACTAGCATACGGCCCATTTTTAGGCTATGGTGGTGAAATATAGACATTAACATAGACACCTCTGGAACGCGTAAAGATATTTTAGATAAAGCTACTGAGGCAGATACTAGACTCCATACATAGTAAAGGGTACACTGCAACCATGAGCTCTAACATTATTCCAACAAACTGACAGTATAAATAATAATAGCAATATTAAATTTATTTAAGGACGTTTCAGTGGTAACTGTAGTGTATTAATTACCGGCTAGGTAATTATATAGGGTGCGGACATCCACTTGAATCTTATTCCACCTTAAATAGAAGCGAAGGTATATAATAGTATATTCTGTCTGTCTCGCTTAGTCATTGCAGTCATGCAACGAAAGCTGGTCATCTAATTTTATTTGAATGAAACCTTAAACAAAATCCCATGTCTCAAAATGATAAGCACATTTTTCGGCAAAACTTTTGGCGTATTTGTGTTAATTGTCATAAATATTAACGCTCGTATGCTTAACACTGATAAAACGTCAATCGAAGAAAAGAGAAATCTGAAACATAGAGATTAAATTGGATTTAGGTAGACTTGGGAAGGCGTAACGGAAGAAGAGAGTGAATTCGAGTGGCTTTTTTTCGACACAATGGCACTTGAGACTGCAACGGCTGAGTGCAGAAAGTTCACAGTCACGAGAAAGTGCACAAGTGTGGGCGGACGGACTGACAGGTGTCAGATATAGTGTTAGCGAATTGCGGAGGTAATTTTCGCGAAGTCGGTCCGGGATCGTGATGTTTCAACGACACTGATCATGTGGCCGATACCAGCTGACTTATTACTACAGTCAATACTAATTAATTCTTTTTTAATTTGAGTTTACAATATTCCTTTCACTACAGAAAGACGTACGTTAGTTTCACTTAATGATTTAATTTAATTTAATTCATTGTGAGTATGCTGAGTACATTAGAACATTTCTGATGAACGGAGAAATTTGTTACCAAAATGGATCCATTTTTTTCTCTGTCATTGTGCGTCTCGGCACAATACATGTTGGTCAACTTTTCCGCCGCCTTTCGTTCGATACATTTACTATACATGTATTTATTCGGTGGCAACGTGAATAACTTTCCCTGGATCTGCGGAACTGTACTCAACCAATTTTTTTTTTCTCCTCATAACTTGGAAACCGCAGCGTATTGTTACATCATGCTCGTGGAAAACACCCACCCACACACACACACACACACACATTCAATAAAACTTTCTTTTCCTTTTCACGGCAAAGCGTTAGAAGAAGGTAAATAACGCGCGGACTGCGTAAGTGATTTTATAGGGATTGTAAATTAGAAAGTGACATAACAGTAATATCTTTTCTAATTATCAATGAAGTGGTACGTTCAAATGTGAGAACTAATTATCACACACACACACACACACAAACACGCGCGCGCGTGTTTGTGTGTGTGTGTGATTATCATCAATCGATAGGACTCACTGCTAGGCGAAAGCGTCCCTCTGTTTACTGTTTTGTTTAAAAACTGAATTGTAATATTTAATGTATCACAATTTTATATTTTATTTAAAAGTAGATCTAAGACCAATTATGACGACTAATACGTAGATAATAATTACTGTCAGGCGCGGGATCCAGTGGGGATGAGGGAAATCCCCTCAAATGGTCACATCAGACATAATGTTTTCGTTATATATGGTGCATTCCACAAAAAATTGCAAAAATCGTGAACATTAACAAAAAATGAAATTTTTAAAGATTGAAAAATGAAATGAAAAATCTTTGAAAAAATTCATGAAAGAATTGTTTAATGGTCCCATGTTTTATATTATATATTTTAAAATAAAATAAAACCGAAAACCCCACTGTTTTGCCCTCCAGATGGCGGAAAGGGGGATTATCGAGATACGGACTGTGGGTGCCTTGTTTTTTTAGTCCAACTAACAATATTATCGGGTTTATTTGAAAATCCATGACTTAAGGCATTTGACCTATCTTAATCAGGGATATGCATTGTACATTCCACAAATACAAAAATTTCTTTAATATGTGGACATAATAAAGATGAGTGGTAAAATGCCGTGAAAGAGAACATAGTGAAGAGAACAAAACAAACAGATTTAATTATCAATCAAACCTCTACATTTACATAACGATCCCTAAATAGATCAAAGTTCACTAGTGTACAGATGATACTTCACTTACGGCAACAATATGTGTTTTTTGTAAGGAACATTAAAACTGATTGATATTCTATACAAGAATATGGAGAACGTAGTGTGGGGCAGAAAAGTGAACTTTTACGATTATGAGAAGCGATAAGTTTCGAACCAGTAGTTTAAAATTATTTTTAAAAATTCATAAAAATCCTAGCAACAGAAATATGGAAAAGAGCAGAGGTAACACGGCTAATAATCAGTGGTTCGAACTGTATGACCACTTTAAATGACTATTGGGAAGTAGATAGTCAAGCAAGCAATTAAAGAGGGTATTTAGACTGATAAAAACCCCATCTCTCATAGAGACCATATATTGCCTAAGTAATACAGAGAAAGATTTAGTAAAATCCCGAGTGAAGAAGAAGAGGAAGAAGAAGAAGAAGAAGAAGAAGAAGAAGAAGAAGATGACGATGATGATGATGATGATGATGATGATGATGATGATGAAGAAGACGAAGAAGAAGAAGACGACGACGACGACGACGACGAAGAAGAAGAAGAAGAAGAAGAAGAAGAAGAAGAAGAAGAAGAAGAAGAAGAAGAAGAAGAAGAAGAAGAAGAAGAAGAAGTTGTTTGCAATTAATGTAGTTTTCGAAATATATTTCTATATGTATCGTTTAACATGTAAGAATTATTAACACGATCTGAAATCTTAATTAGAGTCTGTAGTTGAGGATTGGTGTAGGTCGTGAAGTAACCGCCAATATTAGAAAGGTCGACGACGACGTCATGTGTTCGGTAATTAAACGCCAGCGATGGCGATGCGAGTCACTGTTACATCGTAAATCATGATCAGGCGGCAGGCGAGGTATCGGGAAGTCGCAGCGGACAAATTACACACAAACACTTTCACTGCATAAATAATAATAATAATGATGATAATTTTGGGAACGTGTAATAGTTTGTGAGACTTCGTGAGAAATTCACACTCCGGCTCGGTGCGCCGTTCGTTCACGTCGATAAGAAGTAAACACGGATTTTAATTTTTCTACATCGAAAATTCGAAAGTAATATTGTTTTCCTAGTAACTTATGTAATTCTTCTCACTTTTTAGAATAAATTTGTTTAATAAATATATTTTATAAGAATTAAATAATTTTTTTTCGTTAATATGAGGGATTATGAATTCTACATGTATATATTCTAACTTTTATATACCGCAGACGTTCACACGGATACACAACAGACATAAGTATATTACAGGGGATCATTATATGTTGATTTTTAAAAATACAAAACTGTTTACACTTTTTTCTAAAATTAAAGGCAGAACGTTTTCGCTTGTTATTACATTTATTTTAGAACTGACGGATATGGAAATTTTTTCTGATGTGATGACAAGAGAGAAGATAGGTGCACAACAGTAGGCTACTACGAGGTAATACAGATATTGTGGCCGATAATCACAAATCTGCTTTAACTGTCGGTAAATAACGTATTAACTGTTCGAGAGAGGAAAAAAAATGGGAGGATCGTTTAAATTTCTGGTGAAAACGTCAATGGATTTTAGATAATATTATTTTTCCTAATGTTACAGAATATTATATACTGCGACAGTACAAATAAGTGATGTACTGAGCATGGAATATAAAAATTTAAATTTACTTAATAAACTGTAAATAATTAATAATCTATTAGAAATAAGCATGTGAGGGATTGCAAGCTTGGCTCAGACAAAAATATGAACAGGTGTTTCGACCTGAATCGACGTGCACACACACACAAATGTAACTGAAAGTGTGTACACCAGTATTTTGCTAGTGTGTGTGAACGCAGGTCTCTGCAGGCGAGTTTGCCACCCCAAGATGAATAATTGCACAATTACTGTTTTTCCGTAATTATTCATAAACTAGAATTAAGAATTAAAATCCAAAAGCACCATAAAATGTAAATAAATTTACTAAATACTGTGTACGAAAACCACGCGAAAGTGACACACCGTACAAGTGTAATAGTGAAATAACTGTGTACAAATCGAAAGGGTTAAGTTGCAATGTCCAAAATTACAGTGAACATGTGTTGTAAAATTAGTTATAAGATAAGTATAAGAGTATACTTACAGTACTCTGCAATTCGCAGAAATATAAAAAATAGCGAATTTGACAAAGAGTGGGGGAATTGAAGCCAGAGACAGTTTCTAACATGTCGATTTCGGATCACTGCAGGGTGTCGACCAAGACATGGGTATAAATAGGACACGCAAGCTACAGTGGTTCTCTTTCTTGAATCATCCACGGTGCAGCGGGAGCTAATGCCCGTCAGCACGGCGTATTTATTTTTTTTCCGTAAACAGTTTAAATTTGCCAGTTACGTACAAATACGTAACTAAGCTGTAAAGACAATCATTTTAATTAATAACAGCACTACTTAAGAAGAGTCATTAATGATTCGACACTAGACAAGAGAAGAGTTCCAGAGAGAGATACGACGCTGGACAAGAGAAGAGTTCCAGAGAGAGATACAACGCTGGACAAGAGGAGAGTTCCAGAGAGAGAGACAGCCGACGCTGGACAAGAGGAGAAGAGAGACAGCCGACGCTGGAGGCGAGACGAGGACGAATACCGATGGAACAAAAATGATCGAGTATGATTGACGACAATAAGGTGATAGACAACTTATTCATATCTTAATCATACAAAGAATTCAAAGACAGTTAAAGACATTAATATTTTATTTAAAAATAAGAGCAATGTTTCTTGTATAGTAGAGTTAAAATCATAGATGTTTTAGAAATACGATTAACGTAACAAGAGCTCAAATTAATATGATATAAAATGATTACAAAGCAGTTAAATAAAAACAATTAGTATTTGAGAAAACAGTACTGAGAAACAATAACTATTAATATTTTGAGTACGTTACAATATAGAAAAAAAGATTTAAAAATTGATTTTGAAACATATTAATAGACTGAGTAGTCTGAAAATGAGATTTATCTTTTATATAATAATTAGTAGCATAGAATATTTAGTCAGTAAGGATGTATATTTCTTAAGCCTTACGGCATAATAACTAATGTTTTAAAATCGAAGTCAGTGCCATGTGCACATATTTTTTTATAGTATCAAATAAATTTTAATTACCGTTTCAAGTTACATAGAGTTCTTATTGCAGATACACCTGACACCCAATTTAAATGTTAGATTGTTTAAAGAATTTGTCAATCTTGAACGTGAGATCGTTCACGCCTATTTATGTGTATGTAACGTTGCATAAATTTGGTGCTCCAAGATCGTGGGGCTCCATAAATTTAAATTACAATAAATTTGCAAATTGTCACGTTGTAATACTTCAATCGTAACTAATTGTTATACACTAAGAAATTCTTATAACCTATAAAAAGTTGTTTGGTCACTTATTTTACTTAAAACATTCAGAATTTAGTTATAAAAATTAACAGTTTTTAATGACAAAAACCCCATCTATTGTAGGGACCATTATATTGCCTAAGTAATACAGAGAGTTATTTAATAAAACGAGGAGATGAAGATGAAGATGAAGAAGAAGAAGAAGAAGAAGAAGAAGAAGAAGAAGAAGAAGAAGAAGAAGACGAAGGAGTAGGAGGAGGAGACGAAGGAGTAGGAGGAGGAGAAGGTTAAAAATAAGGAGGAGGAGGAGAAGGTGAAAAATAAGGAGGAGGAGGAGGAGGAGGAGGAGGAGGAGGAGGAGGAGGAGAAGAAGAAGAAGAAGAAGAAGAAGAAGAAGAAGAAGAAGAAGAAGAAAAAGAAGAAGAAGAAGAAGAAGAAGGGGAGGAGGAGGAGAAAAATAAAAAGAAGAAGAAGAAAAAAGTTATACAGAATATATCTTAAAAACTGTACTGTAGCTGGTTTATATGGTTTTGTTTTGCTTTTTATTTGTTTGTCACCATGTCTCCGATCCATATACAAGAGGATAAGCACCGTTGCCACTTTATAGAACCGTTTGTTTGGGTAATTTTTCGTGTACTATTTTTCAGTGTTCTATTTACTTATTGTAACATAAAGTGAAACTTTCGTAAAGAGAATTAACTAATGTTATCGATTCCCGGTTCCGCAATGTACAGCGCAGTAGTGTCTAAAGCCGATGTTAGAATCCTGACTTACGGCCGAGCCAAATGGCCGTAATTGTGTCCCGTACGACTAGTATGAAATAGCTTGCCTTACAATGATGAGAAACCCTCTTAGTTGTAAAATGATAACTTTTAGATTAGATTAAAGGACAGAGTTAAAGGGTTATTAATTTGCTTCGGTAAAAATAGTTTATACAGAACCTATAAACCCCTAAACCTATAAATAGAAATGCCCTTTATCACTCACATCTGATAACACACATGGCTGGAAAGGCAGAACACCAAGAGGAATGTAATTGTATGAAAGCAACTTTCTGGACATACTGTTATGTGTGGATGATCAGGTACTTATCGCGATGAATGAAAGTGAGGTACATAAACAGATAAAACAGTATCAAAGTACGGAGGAAAGATATCAGCAGAGAAAACAAAAATAAATGGCTGACTAAAGTTAACATGCCGTTCCAACGGAGACAACCCGTGCAAGAAGTTTTGTATTTTGGATGAGACACTTCATAAAGCAGAATAGAGCCTGTATCAACAATATTATTAAATGTAAAACCGAATGTTGAGTAACTGCAAAAAAGTTTAGTATACAGCCTAATTGGAGACATCATAAACAATGATTAATGATCAAATTGTAGAACAGGTGAGCCATTTTAACTATTTGGGAAATGATATTGGCTATGATAAGAATTGTGATATTGCTTTTAAGTTAGGTAATTCCAGGCGATCTGTGGGACAATCGCCAACCGTATTTTTAGAAACGAGTTACGTCGAGATACAAAATTAAAGTTTTACAAAATTATGGCGATATCTGTGCTGTTCTATGGATGCGAATTATGGACACCAATCAAGAAACTAGAAAGTAAAATACGGGTTTCGGAAACGGCGTTCTTAAGAGTAGTTAAAAGGTGTTCTAAACTTTGTCGTATAAAGAATGAGGCCATAAGAAAAGAATTACAACTTTTTAACTTAAATGAAAGATTACAAGATTATAAAGTGACAAGAAAACTTAGAAAGAATGTCAGATTCAAGAGTATCTAATGAAGTCTGGAAGTATAAGCGTATGGGACACAGGTGTATGGGTAGACCCAGGAAGAGATGGCTGGAGGACCTTTGAAGGCGGAACAGACAACACCTTGCCTATGTCGTGATGTGGAGATGATGATGAGTTGGAGATACAAATGCTCTTTTATAATACTTAGATTTCCCCCAGTAGTTTTATACGGGAGTGAAACCTGGATAACAACAAAGGTAAAAGAACAAGCATTCCGAACAAGAGAGACGAAATTTTTCAGAAGAATTAAAATGATATTTGAAAGAGGACAGAGTAAGGAACGAAGCCAAACGGAGCGAGTGAAGCTCAACTAGGAACGAAAGTACAAATAAATATACATGGAAAGTTACGACAGAGACAACCAACAAATGTTGCGTCAGTACACAGACCTGAGGGATGTCGAGGTGTGGGACGCCACTGAAGCATTGATTAAGTGGAATCGGTACAACGATCTAAACCAAAAATGATAGAGCGACAGTGACGACACACGGTTTGGTTAAAGGTTAGTGTAGGCTGTTTTCATAACACAACTCAGATAAAATCAATTCTGAAACAAAACATTTCTTTCTTAATTTTGTGCATAAGATGTCACTAGAAAAAAGAGTGATTGTGGTAAATCTAGCAAAACCATATAAGTCAACATTTTAAGGACCATTAGAAGACGAACCAGCTTTGTTAAATATAACTAGTATTTATTTGAGTCCATTATTTTGTTCATAATTATAGGTTCACGATTGCTGGCGCGTACAAATTGCTGTCGAAAGACACACGATTTTTCTTAACGACGAAATAAAAATAAAAGTAAAAAAGGGAAGTATATAACGGAAACGATGTTTGTTATGCAAGAGGAGAACGATTTGTCGCCAACTCATATCGCCTCCCTCTCACTTTCAGACAAATGATTCATGTTTGAACGTAGAGGTATTTTGACAGTGTATGCGGAAGTGGCGAAAGGAAGGTCAAAGGTGCGTCGACCTTTACCGTTAAAGTGAGAGTGCCGTTGCGCGCGCCCCCATTCAAATACAAACACACACAAGTTACGTACGTACGTACAGATAATGTAGGTACTCAGGCAGTGAACGGTTCGGCAGTGACCTGTAAACGGATCTGTACAACCCTCGGAATAAGACAAGTTGTTGCAACTAGTCGGTTTAGCGGAAAGGAGTGTGACAGCAGGAAAAGTAAAACAAATTTCAGGGTAAAAGGAGTAAAGGAGTGTGATCCCCAGAGGGTCGGAAACGTTGACGAATTTTGTTAGTCTCTTAATTACAGATCTCCTTGCCATCTGTAGTTGTAAAATTGTACAAATACATCTGTATTTACTTCGTTTGTACGGATCAGAAACTAGGCCATGGCCTAAAAGTAAAACAGATTTCAGGGTATGAAAACGAAGTGTCTTCGGTTAGTCAAGAGGTAACAATAATGGATCCCTTTTTACCGCCTAAGCAGGCTAGGAGCTAGGCAGGGCATGTGAGCCGTTCGACATACAAGGAAGGCAGTGTGGCAAGAACTACGCTTCACCCGCCCATTATTATCCCAGAATGTTACCCCAGGCATTCATTTCCACCACAGGCTGATCGACGTGGGGGCTGAGAAATACACGTTGACTTTATGATGCGTCCGGGAAACGAATCCGAGACCTTTGTCAAGAGATACGTGAGACAAAACCCGGAACCTTTGCCAAGAGATACGTGAGATAAAACGTCTTTGAAATGTCGACGTCAGAACTGTTCTACTTAAGCAGCCAATGATCGTTTTTGTTACGGTATCACCAAACGGACCAAATTTGCACGGACGGCACTTGCACATAACGAATGTAAAGGAATGTGTCACGGAAATGCACACTCACCCAAAAGAAAATATCGGTACGGAGAACCATACATGACTTCCATGTTCTAAGATTTATATTTAAAATCATTTACGAAATGAAATGTTTCCATAGAAACTACTTCTTTCTTCAGCCTTAACCACAGTAGTGTGGTCACTAACGTATACCACCTCACGTTAGCGCACTCGATTTTCAATGATGATGGCAGTCGATGGCACTGCCGAAACGTCTGGTTTGCTGGAAACATTGGACTACCGCCAAACACCCCGGGAAGGAATTTTAACAACAAACTACTTCTTTGTTGCCGATAACGTAGTACATATATAAAAAATTATCCCCTCCCCTTCAAATATAATTTTCATTTATAGAAAATTACCCCCACCCCGTTCAACTAGCCTCTTCATTTATAGATATTTCATCTACGTTTCTACAGTGGATTATTAAGATCTTCTTATCAGGATACTTTATTTATCAAAATTAAGTACTTTACTCTTGTTACAACATAAAATGTTTCAGGTAAACTACCCTTTCCCCGTAACCGATCTTCACCAAAATCAATAGGCCTTGAGTTCTCTACAACTCAGGAACGTATGCAAACAAATATTTGATTCTGTTTGAATTTACGGCAGTTATCGTTCGTCATAGAAAAAATTACACTTGTTATCACATAAAACGTTGCCGGTTAACTACCCCTTTCCCTTAACCGATCTTCATCAAAATCAATAGGCCTTCAGTCCTTTACAATTCAGGAACGTATGCAACAAATATTTTATTCTGTTTGAATGTGCGGCAGTTATCGTTCGTCATAGAAAAAATTACTGTTGTTAAAACATAAAATGTTGCAGGTAAACTACCCCTTTCCCTTAACCGATCTTCACCAAAATCAACAGACCTTGAGTACTTAAAACATAAAACGTTGCAGGTAAACTACCCTTTTCCCTTAACCGATCTTCACCAAAAACAATAGGTCTTGAGAACTCTACAATTTAGGGCTGTATGCGAAACATTATTTGATTCTGTTTGAATTTGCGGCTCTTATCGTTTGCCATAGAAAAAAATCTACACAGACACTTTTCGAAAAATGACTTTTTTTCATGTTTTGAGTGTAGTACAATCAGAATCTGCAATTATCTCGAACACGATTGTTTTTTCCACCACCATACTTCCATTTCCTTATGGAACATGGAAGTAAAAAGAATGCTGGAAGATGGCGCAAAACCTGGTTACACCTTCAGAACCGGAACAGGTAAATTCAAATACACCTTGAATGGTTAAGAAGAGAAACAAGATTATTAAAGTTATTATTTATTTTATTCTATTATACACGCTGGCTTAAAAAAAAACCACACACAGTCGTTTGCATCACGTTCTGAACAAAAATATTCTTCCATCGGAAGAGAAAGTAACGAAAATGTTAAATTACCATTAATTTAATACGCTTTTCATTTGGCCTCCGAGTTAAGTTTCGTGTAAACAGTATTACGTAATCTCTTTGCGTGGAAGGAAGACGGGCGCTTAAAGCCCTCAGTGACCTTGAAATGGAGGTATATTTTTTAAGACTAATCATTTTGGTAAAACAGTTTCTACCATCACTTGGGTAAACAGTATTTAACGATAAAACGTTTTATAAGGTTTAGTCAATAACAGACCAATTTTAAAGCATTTGTGTCAACGTTTTGAAAAATTTATTGTCATCAAGTCTTGTAATAATCACGCAACACAGAAGTAATTAGTTGACATCATCTGATGAGTGTTATATGTGAAAAATATATGTATATGTCATAAGCAAAAATAAAAAACACAAATTATTATTCTAATGATAATACGATATAAGTATTCATTTGTATCTTCGATGGCTAATGTAGATTTCGCTGAGCTATTTTGTTTAACATCGTCAATGCTATTAATTTTTTATTTTATAAATTAATATAATTTAAATTTTGTAATTTGTTTTGCATAATTTAAATCAATTCAACATTATCAGAGAAAGAAATAAAACAAAACAAGTAGTTGCATGACAATTTTATATTAAAATAAAATAAAATAATATAAATACGTAATAATCAATTACTTACTGACTTTAATAAAGTATAACTCTAATATTACAAAAACATTAATAAATTTAATATATTAATAATGCTGTATTTAATAATTATACTAAAAACTAAGTACTAATATTTATATATAAATATATTATTATTAATACTAAAACTTTTTTATTAGTAAATATTAATTTTTTACTTATATATTAGCCTTGTATAATTATATTCATAAATGCTCAAATTTTGTCTTGTTATATATTTTATATTATTATTAATACTAAAACTTTTTAGAATAATATATTTTATTTTGTAAATTACAGTGTTTCATTGGCATTCAGCTATTATAATCATTTCCCAAGAATGACCTTATTTTGAATGCTATTGAAACTCTGTAATTTACAAAATAAAGTATATTCTTGTAAAAAGTTTTATTATTAATAATAATATAAAATATATAACAAGAAAAATTTGAGCATTTATGAATATAATTATACAAGGCTAATATATAAGTAAAAAATTAATATTTACTAATATATTAATAAATCATATATTTAATATTTATTATTTAACATTTAATATTTACTAAAAACAATAATTTCTATTATTCTTTAAGTAACACACACACACACACACACACACACACACACACACACACACACACACACACACACACACACACACACACACACACACACACACGCACACACACAAATCGCACGAAATATGCATTATTTGTGAATTGCGTGTATATGGGTACTAATAGGTAATAAATTTAATTGAAACGACGATACAAAATTTTTAAAATTTTGTCTGTTATTGATCGAATCTCACAAAACATTTCTTCGTTCATAATTCATCGAGATAAAACATTGAAGACTGCCTACGTTGTAGGCGCACCATTGCACAAAGCATTTACCTCTTTGCGCTCTCCAGACAAATTGTCATAATTTACCTAACAATTCATCTCGTATTACAATGATGTATTTACCGTAAATCCCATGTGGTCTAGTGTCTTAGGATATTTGACTTTCAATCAGAAGGCCCGGGTTCGATTCCCGGGAATACATTTTTGTAAAAGTTAAAAGAAATATGTAAGTTTTCAATAAAATAGTCTACTTGTTTACATACTTTAACGATTATGTACTTCATATTAATATGTTTTCGAAGTATCATCAGTACATAGCATCAGTTTATCTGATATTCAGATCAATCTGTTTGTTAAAGAAAGAACATTTTTTAGTTTGAAATGAAGATAAACGGTAAGAAAAAATAAATGATATTTATTGGTGATTACGCATACGAAATGAATTTTCAACAGAAAGGCGTAAAGCCAAGACTTTCGAGTACTATATAATAGAGTCTGAGTGGATGGAATCTCCTTTGAAGACATGAAATCTATGCAAATAACATTTGCGCAGAAGAAAAGGCTTCTACTCTTGAAGAATGTTGGGTTGAAAGCAAAGGCGTATACAGCTTCTTGTAATGAGTGTCCCTTTGAACAGCTCAGAATCGTGGAGTAAGGGGAAGAGAGGCAAGAAGCGATTAGAAGCTTTTGAGACATGGCACTGAAGGAGAATGCACTATAGAGGCGGATGTAGGGGAAACAATGATGAATGATTCAAAGGACACATAAGAGAAAAGAAGGCTTTTGGAAAAAATATCTGTTGTTCGGACATCAGTTTAGGTACAATAGCTAAGTGGTATGTTATGAGAGTTGTGAGAGGAAAATGTTGGTGAAGGTGTATTTGAAAAAGGCCATTAAGGAAGATCTTGGATGGATAGATGGACTTCAAAGGATACATGGATGTTAAACAAAAAACAGAGCATAAGTATGACAACATAAACAAAAATGTTTTAAGTGAACATTAGACACAATAAATTTATTTTACATGAAATAAGTTTTTTTTGTGTTAATTTCTTTGAATATAATGTTTCATCATTATCATCAATAGCTCCACAGCCTACCGTGGGCCTCAGCTTCCCTCAGGATTTTCCTCCAGACGTCCCTATCCTTAGCCTATGACCACCAATTTTTCACTCCAAAGTACTTTAAAATCTTCCAGCATTCCATCATCCATTGTAGTCTAGGTCTTCCACGCCCTCTCTTTCTTTGTGGTGTGCATTTCATAATTCGAATATTCCAGCATTCCATCATCCACTGTAGTCTAGGTCTTCCACGCCCTCTCTTTCCTTGTGGTGTGCATTTCATAATTCGAATATAATAGTTAAACATTTTAAAATTATTTAACATGAGTATTTTTTGTCATTATTTAAACAGGCTATGAAAACTGATGTAATACGTATATATTTTGTCATTACTTAAACAGGCTATGAAAACTGATGTAATACGTATATATTTTGTCATTACTTAAACAGGCTATGAAAACTGATGTAATACGTATATATTTTTATACTATAGCATGTCAATATTTATTATAAATTAAAATATCGGTATGGAGAACCATACATGACTTCCATATTCTAAGATTTATATTTAAAATCATTTTCAGCCAAACAGCCAGGGAAGGAATTTTAACAAAAAAATACTTCTTTGTTGCCAATAACGTAGTACACATAAAATGGAATAAAATAAAATAAATATTATGAATAAATAAAATGGAAATGTAAACAGTACATAACTGAGATACGCTTGCCTGCCAAGCGCGATATATTTTCTCTTATACATGATTTACATTAAAATGAAAAAATTATAATTTTATTGCCTGGCAACAAAATTATTTTATTTTCAACAATTACCATTGTTTGAAAAAGTTTAAATGAATTTTCAAGTACTTTACTCTTGTTAAAACGTAAAAGGTTGCAGGTAAACTACCCCTTCCCCTTAACCGATCTTCACCAAAATCTAAAGGCCTTGAGTCCTCTACAATTCGCTGACGTATGCAAAAAATTATTTGATTCTGTTTGAATTTGCGGCAGTTATCGTTTGCCATAGAAAATACGCTTGATAAAAAACGTTGCAGGTAAACTACCCCTTCCCCTCAACCGATCTTCACCAAAAACAATAGGTCTTGAGTACTCTACAAATCAGGGCTGTATGAAGAAAATTATTTGATTCTGTTTGAATTTGCGGCTGTTATCGTTTGCCATAGGAAATACCCTTGTTAAAACATAAAACGTTACAGGTAAACTACCCCTTTCCCTTAACCGATCTTCACCAAAAACAATAGGTCTTGAGAACTCTACAATTCAGGGCTGTATGCGAAACATTATTTGATTCTGTTTGAATTTGCGGCTGTTATCGTTTGCCAAAAAAAAAAAATTTCCCTTGATGAAAAAAAACCGTTGCAGGTAAACTACCCCTTTCCCTCAACCGATCTTCACCAAAAACAATAGGTCGTGAGTACTCTACAAATCAGGGCTGTATGCAAAAAATTATTTGATTCTGTTTGAATTTGCGGCAGTTATCGTTTGCCATAAAAAAAAAATCTACAGACACACAGACACTTTTCGGAAAACGACTTTTTTTCATGTTTTGAGTGTAGTAGGATCAGAATCTGCAATAATCTCGAACACGATTTTTTTTGCCATCACCATACTTCCATTCCTTAAGGAATATGGAAGTAAAATCATTACATATTCGTCTTCTCATCGTTAACATTTTTTATTAAGATTGAAAATAAATTAAAATTTTCATAAATTGTGTGAATTTTTATTATATTTGGCTTTAAATCTAACTTAAAGACACTGAACTATGTTTTTGTATTGCTTCTGCCTTATAAACCTGTAAACATTAGGCGTATAAGAGATTAAAATAATAACTACTGATAAATATATAAATTATCACGTAGGCTTTCGCGGTCAGTGTCCGTTGAATTTTATCCTTTTTCAATCTACGGGACAACCTGATTTCGGCCACGCCACGCCTCTGGATGGCGTCCTCCGTAGTAAAACGTTCGTAAACGTAACAAGCCGAACGTGTCTGATTGACGAGATCGGAGGAAGTGTGGCCGAAACATCTAGTGACAGAAACGCAAGCAAACGACCACGGCCTAACAGCCCGGTATATTTGATATTTTCAATAATATTGACATAGAACGTGATAGCCTTCGCAATAATTGATAAATTGAATTATTTTCTTTTACACATAACGTGCGAGGTTTGATCAGAATTCGCATAATTTTTGAATTTTCCGAGCTAAAAGCACCCGTTTTAAAACCTCTCGTCTATCGATATTGACACATATGTCTGACACATTTTGTCTAAGCTACGCGCAGTGACAGCTGTGTGGGAAATTTACGTTTTGATGTAATAATATCGTGTTTTATGATCATGGCCGGCTCTAGTAGAAGGCCGGAATATTAAACGTGGCAACACTGGAACCAGCTGATATTTGAGGCCGACTAGACGATCTCTTAATTTATGTACTGTATTTCAATAATGAAATCGCGCCATTTTTAATTGCCGGTTAACAGTAGTTTTAGAATTCTTCATTTTTTGCAAATTAAAAGTTTATTATGTAAAATACTGTTATATTATTTATGAAATATAATAATTAACTCATTCATATGATACGGATTCAATCATTCGAACAAAGTTAGTTCAATAGGCCTAACACTAATTCACTAATTTCGTCAACTTAAACGTATAGTATTAATTGCGCACAGACCTATAATTTAGATTTAGCTGTAAATAGGCCTAGTATATTATTTCGCTTTGTACTCACTTTTCTGTTACTTCCAGTCTTCCCATAACTCCCCAATATCCATCTCTCACTTCCACAAAACATGCTGTATGGTTGTGTAACGATTGCTACGGAGATGGAAATCCGTATAAACGGTTTTGTAACTAGGCGAGTTTATGGGCTAGTTTCTAGGCGTTACTCTATTACATAATAAAAGTTCTAGAGTTCAAGAACTACTGTTTGGCTATTATCGTTTACGATTGCGATAATTTATGAAGATGTTGGCAAACAACGGGTTGGAGCTGGTATTGCGGGAGATCTGTGACGAAATCGGGCAATCTAGAGGTGCGTCGTCTCTCTGTGTGCAGAAACGATGCCGACGTTTCGAAACAGTTGACGTCTAGTCCGCAGATGACCGGTTCTAGGTGACTGCAATGTTGTAAACCGATCGTTTTAAAACATTGACGATAAAAAAAAAATCCCTATTTGCAATAATATAAGGTGAACGCTTAATTGCAGACTTTGAACTCGATGGTAGGTAACAATACGCCAATGTAATTATTGCTAATTGTAGCTTTAATTGTACGTTCTATTATGGGGTAACAATTTATATAGTTTTACAGACGTTAAGAAAACAATGCAAGAACACCCACACATAAAATGAGCTAAGTGGGACGAGATGGGGTACCTGCGGTGGTTTTAAACGCTGTATACCGCGTCTGGGGTAGCTGTCGTAACGTCAGGTAGCTGGAAATCATATCTGCCTTGCTCGCTGTAGGCATATATTATATATTAACACCAATGTTTTCAGTATTTAGAACTGGTCTGTCAACAAGCAAGGTGGCTGTGGCCAATAATGGCAAAGTAACATCAAATCCAACAACATCTCATCAAAGCCATACAAAGTCTTTATGTGGAGAAGAAAATCTTAATTGATACAGGAAGATCGAGTGCAGCTCCTAGCGTGGGCCTGATCAATTGTGGAGTACGAAAGGAGTAACCACTGTCATATTCTCTTTTTTATTTACTTGTAAACGATGTCGTAAACAGAATTGGCAAACGAACCTTCCGAAGCATTTTATGATTGCTGTTGATGCGTTGTTTGCTGATGACAACTCTGCCCTGTAGAACCTGGAAAGCAGCTTACGGACAGCTGTGCACTAATTACATTGAATTTACAAGGATTTCGGATTAAAGATTTCTACATCGAAGACTAAGACGATGGAGCTGATCTTATACGAGTAAAAATTGTTGTAGATGGTACTGTTGTGGACCAGGTGAACAATGTTGACTATCTGGGCTATAATTTGTCTTATATTACAATGACATGGTGAATAAGGTGTATAAGTTGAACTATATGTGAGGGACCATCAGAAGAGCTATACGGGCAAAGAAACATGCTTGAAATTCAACAAGGTGATGGCCTTGCCCACACTCCTCTATGGGTCTGAGTATTGGACTTTAACGACATCTCAGGTCAGTCGTATTCAAGCGGCCGAAATGAGATTTCTCAGACACGTGGCACGATATAGTTTCCCAGATCGCAAAATAAATGTCGATGTATAGCAGGAACTGAATACTATGAGTATACTCGGTAGGATTATCCAATATCGGCTAAAATGGTTGGAACATCTTAAACAAATGGATGACTGCCGCATTCTCCAACCTCCAAAACAACTATTGAATTATAAGACGAAAGGACGGAGAGATGTGGGACGTCCGAAGAATCTCTAGTCTATCCGCTTGGGATAGTAACAAACCATTTTTGGTTTAGTCCTTGCTGAAGACGATGACAATGTTCAGTCGTAGTAAAGCTCAACTTTTATGTGGTGACTATGGTTAAGAACAAGCGTTGCAAGAAACAAAATGATTTCGACATTTACACTCTAGTCATGCCAACGCAGAAGCAGAAGTTACAAGAACAAACAAGGAAGCTCTTCAGTTTATTGTCACATTAGACTTCACAGAATCCATTCCCAAACTATGGTTCATTGTGTCATCCTACAGTATTTTTTTAACAGTTTGCGTGTAAAAGGCTCATGGCATACTTCGGCGACCTGAAATCAACCAGAAGAAGACTTTTGATGGCAGATGCCCTGTCAGTCCTATTGTAGGGAGCGGAAGTGTGGGTAGACTCCCTAAATCCTAAGATTTACAGGCTTGTAAGACGAAACTAGTCCAAGTCCAACGACGAAGTGCTCTAACGCACGGTTTCCGAGCCGGCTGTCTTGGTCGTGGCTGGAGTGATACCAATCGACCTTCTCGTCAAGGAACGTAAGATTGTCTTTCGGAAGAAGAAGGGGTAGGTGGTGAATCTGCACACCGAGAGGCGCTAAGCCAGATGATGGAGAGCTGGCAAAGAGATTGCGAGCAAGAAGAGCAAGGTCGCTGGACGAGAAGGCTCGTGAAGCAGGTGCAGCCGTGGGCTGAGAGGAAGCATGGGTAGATCGACTATACCTCACCCACTTTCTGACAGGATACGGGTAATTTTGATTTTACCTGAAGAAAGTTGAAAAGACCGAGTCACCAGAGTGCCTGTACTGCCCTGGAGCTGCGTAAGATGCCAGCCACACATTCTATGTCTGCGACAGATATGAGTAACAAAGAAGATCGTTACAAGAAGATATTAGGCAGGAAATTTCCCTGGATATCATTGTTGAAACGATGTTTCGAGGGGAGAACACCTGCAACTGTGTGACAGGCTTCGGAGAAGAGACTCTTCGGGCGAAAAAGATAGATTTGGACAATAAAATATAGAAGAATAGCAAGTCAGATGTGAGCCCTAGGGTTGAAGAACAATAGGTCTAGCACGAAGTAATGTGTGAAACAGTTCCAGGTTACTGTCCTAGAAGAGGAAAGGGACGGGTTTTTTTTAGTGGGTCGGTATAATACTCAGACCCATAGACCACGGAAGTGTGCACCCTTTCGGATATTTGTGCAACAAAATTTTTCGCCTGTCCTCGTAAAAACACTGTTATTATTATGAATATTATTATTTTATGTGTCTTTTTAATTTTGGCATACATCGAAATATCACTTTTCATTTGTTTTCCCCTCTAAGTTAGATACACTGATATTTCTTCTTAGGTAAACTTATAATCAGTGTCCGTTGCACACAGTGTTCCCATCATTTCGATGTCAATATATCTGAATCACAATATAATAATACAATCACTACAACTACGTACCATTGTTTGTTCTATATCCTTTTGTTCTTCTTAAGTCAAAACTACTACCGGAGTAAAATCTACAAGTAACATAATTTATTCTCTGACATCCTGACACTTTCTTTTATTTTTAAAATTATGCGTGAAGATGCGTTAATTTTATCCAAGTTTGAGAAACTAAAAAAAAAAATCAAAATCAAAAATTTTTCCAGTATCCTCTCAGTGAATCGGAAACAAAAAATTCAGTCGGTGGTAAGCATCGAATCCGTGAACGTATAGATATTCGAAAGTATCGCGTCTGTTATGATCCAGTGGAATCGGACAAATATTTCTACAATATTTTAATTCATTATTACAGTGGCGTTATATCGAGGCCGATGAAACTACCAATTTGAAAGTAGTATGAACAAGGCCAGTTTACGAGGAGGTAATAGACAATTCTGAAAGCTTTATAAAACAATTAGAGTGTAAAATTGTTTTATACTTCGCAGCCTGGTAAAGAAAACATCAATAATAGGTTCAGTAAACAATAAATTAACGGATACGATGCTGTGTGTGTGGCGTACCGATCCCCCCTCACACACACACACACCGTGTAGCAGACGGTGAAAGTGACCTTAACCTCTTGACCCAGTGTCGGCGGCATTACTAGAGGAACGCTACATCATGTTGTTGTCGTGAAGAGTACGTCGGCTAGCGAAGAACAAATAGCGGCCGGCTGCTGCTTACCCACTGTAAATGTTGTTTTTTATTTTTATTGAATTGAAATTACTTTCACGAGTTGTTTATTTATTTGCGATCGTCACGAACATTCTTCATAGATCTGCACGAAGGTCATTTTCTGTAGTTTATTTAGAACAGGCTATGTCTAGAAAGCAAAGGAGTCAGAGAGTAGATGTTTTGAAAAGCTAGAACATGTACGTATTTTTTTTTTTAAGGAAACATTGGATTTCCTGTTTTTGAAACGCAATTTGTAAAATAAAGGATTCTGGACTACGGGTCTCACCGAGGTCTTTGCCTTTCTTAATCCTTGCGAATGTTTTATCACCGTGTAAGGAAAGTATGAGCATAAGCGTAATAACATAATGCTATAACATAATCGAATAGGCCTTTACGATGAAATGTTTAGTGAGGATCGGTCGGTCACTAAGTATAGACACAATATTTACACGACCTGTGTCGACATTTTTACAAAATTTATTGGCATCATCAGGACCTGTGTATAGACAATACAGAAATAAACAAACAATAAAGGGATAAATTAATTGAGAGAGAGATAGAAAGAGAGAGAGAGAGAGAGAGAGAGAGAGAGAGAGAGAGAGAGAGAGAGAGAGAGTGAGAGAGTGAGAGAGAGAGATACATCAACATATTTACTATTACTAACACATTGTTATAATTAAATAGGCAGATGTAATTATAATATTCAAAAAGCATTATTACTTACAAATTAATATATTAATAATTGAATAAGTTCTTAATCATAATTATGAATACAGTTATAATGGAATATACATTGAAATTAGTACGAAGGGCAATACACGACTAAGTGTGTTAAGCCTGAATACAGAGTTAGGGGTGTGTTAATATGTACATTATGAAAAGATTATTTATTATTATATTCCCCCCCCCCCGAATAGCAGAATTAATGGACGTAAAAAAATAATTTAAACTTGACACATATCCATTGTAGTCTTATGACATTGATAGTTAATTATTATTCCCGGCATTGAGTATTTTTGAAACATTAACACATTACTTAATATATTATTAAAAATAATATAATGATTGTTTAAGTGTAATTATAAGAGCTGTAACATCGAATGTGTACTTGAATTAGAATGGATAGAAATACCGTATTTTCGCGTGTATAACGCGCACCCCGTTTTATAGTAATATTTCGCAGAAAAATGTAATTCGTTTTAAGGCGCTCCGTACATGTGATGAACAAATTTATTAGGGCGTAGAAAAATATATATTGTTTGAATATTATACTGTACAAAAAAGTGTTTTATATAAAATAATAGAATAAAATACTTGCCATGCCTATTTATTTGCAAACACAAAACAGAAATAAAAAATTTATAAACACACACAAATCATGCAAAATTAAAATTTCACAAGTCATAGTTTTTGTTTAGTTTGTTATGTTTTCAGTTTTTCACTAAATCATAACGTTCACATCTATGTGCAAATGTTATGTGCTAGTCTTCAGCTGTTTCTGAAGAAGGCAGTATTGAATTACTCTCCTTCTGATTCTTCTGATGCGCGTTTGTTTGTTGTGTCCTGTTGATCTGGCTGGCACAGATTTCAAACCTTTTTCATTAAGATTCATGGCCATTGGGATATTGCAAAAGACAAAACGCTGGTCTCCATTCCCAATTTGAGACGAATCGAAATTATTCGTATGCGTCGTTTGTACAATAAATCGATGAAAGTCGATAATCTTATTTTCGTACTCTCGACGTAAACGTTAAGCGAGAGTAGTTCCTCGAATCGAAACTCCGTGTCTGCAAAGAGACCGTACACACCAACCAACGCTGGCACGAAATTGAGTATTGCCTATTTCAAGACGCTGAGCGATTTGTTAGCTTGAATCTATACCTTTTAGTAAACAGCGAAAGCCCCAGTTCTGTAAACTCGACAAGATGCTTTCCTACTTCTGGAAACTTAGCTGTTTTACCACAGAAAGAACGCCGATCACGAGCAGTAACACGTAATTTTTCTTTTTGTTTTTCCATTCCCGAACATTAGATTCGGCTACGTATATCGAATTTACGCGATGCGGTGCGATTACTACTTTCTGTGTATTTTATTACGGATAATTTAAACTGATCCGCAAAGAACGGAATAGAGATGTTATTGCACTAATTATCAATATGCAATCTGTTTCTTCACAACACACGTAATACCGGTAATTAACAGACTAACGACAACAAATACGTACAGTAACAGAATGCTACAACAGAGTACCGTTATAAGACTATGTCGTGAACAAATAACTCATGGAGGAGTGAAATTGCGGACCAAATTACCGGTTAATGTCATTTTATTATTACTAGACTCGAGCCTCCCAGTTTTAAGTAACGGTGTCAACTGTGCACAATCTGACTATACTTGTGCCTATCTAAAATTTACGATGTAAATTATATTTATTAGTGTATAATGCGCACACACATTTTGGGGAAGAAAATCCAGAGAAAAAAGTGCGCATTATACACGAGAAAATACGGTATATGTCTAATATATGACACCTCTGTACACAGTGAGTAGGGGCATTTGGATATGAACGTTATAAAGAGTTAATATTAATTTTTTTTAACGTTCTGACTTAATACGTATTCGTTGAAGTTTGTGATATTGATCGTTAATTGATGCTCCTGGTATTGAACACTTTTGTCTATCAATTAGAGAACTGCCTACAAACTAACATCTTTACAAATGTTACAAACACAAAATTATAGCAGACCAATATATCATGTGGCAATGATTATAAATTATTAATATTTAAATTAATATTATTGTATACTTATACAGAGTTATGTTGAATTCTGTAGAAATATGTAAGAATCGACAGGCGCTCACATATACCACATACACACACTCACATGAAGTTTATTAAATTGTTTTAGCATAATGTTTCAATAACATTTTAAATTTAATGTTACTAATTGTATACAATATTTAAAACAAGTATATGAAAACTGAAGTGTAATTATATTTTAATAATCTAACGTCTTATAGGCCTATTGTAAACTCAGAATCAGTACATGTTCATCTTATTTTAGATAATATATTAAAATTAAAAGTTAATTAAACTCTTTTTTCATAAATTGTATGAATTTTTCTTCTTCTTTGCTTTAAATGTATCTTAAAATCATTGAACTATATTTTTGTATTGCTTCTGTCTTACAAACTTGTAAATATTAGGCGTATAAGTGATTAAAATATAATTATCGATTAATGTATAAATTGTCAATTACATTATATTTTCACGTAGGCTTTCCCGGCCGTTCTCCATTCTGTATTCGAAGTCTTCTTCCGGTATAGATCGCATCGAATATGTCTTCTCCGATATTACAGAGGAAATACATATACATATACTCAGGTCTGAAGATGAGTATGTCATAGAGTCGAAGATACCTATATGTGGTTGAAACGTTGTCTGAGAAGACGTATTCAACGCTATCAATACCGGAAGAAGACTTCAAATATAGTATCAACTATATTATTAATAATAAAATTAAATAATGTCCTATCAAGTAAAAATGATCGATTGGTATTTTTCAATTTCGTATCGTTTTTTTAATGAATATCTTTTTCTAAAACATTATATTTGTTAAAAACATAAGGAGCTTGGAGGCGCGTCGTGGGTTCGAATACGTTTCGGCATGGATCAAGTCACGTTTCACCAGAGGGCGACCTTTCTCCGATTGCATACAATCCCAAGGATTACATTATTGCAACCGTTATTAACGTTAAAACGTAATACTTATCGTCTGCAATCGCTAAACACGCATCGTGCGTTCGATGGAAGACCGATTCGATACACTGCGTAATTATGTTCTGTAAATACTCAAGTCTAATCTGATTTGCAACCAATATGAAGACGTTTTATAAAGGAGCGCACGCGCGCGGACTCGCACACACTAACATATACAAAGAATACTTTGCTTGATGTTTTTACTTGCATCAGAATCTATTTGCTCGTTTAATAACTCAGCACAAATAGAACTGACGCTTTTAAATTTTGGATATTTCGAAGGCTTTCAAAATAACGTGGATAGTGATAGTGTCGACTAGTGATGTCCTATGGATGGCTGATGATAAAGATAAGGGCCTGTTATGTATTAAGAAAGGAAAGTTGGAGTACTTCGCACATATTTTGTCTGATAGGACAAACGAAGTTCTACAACTAACACTTCAGAGTGAAATCGAAGGTAAGAAGATTTTTAAGAATATTATGGAAGAAGAAGAAGAAGAAGAAGAAGAAGAAGAAGAAGAAGAAGAAGAAGAAGAAGAAGAATGTTATGGATGAGAAACCTATGGAATGGTTCCAACATTCCACATCAATAGAATATGATTCCACACACATCAATAGAGTTGTTCCATGCGGAACCTCTTCAGGAGTTAGGGCAAAGAAGCAGAAGAATCCAATAATACAAGAATCATTTTTCTGGAGAGAAGGGATGCAAAAATGAAGTCTCAACTGGCTTCTAACATAATACTGATGATGTCGCCGAAGACGACGATGGTTGGATGGGTGGATGATAGTGTGACACGAAATAGTTATGAAGTCTCTAATTTGGATATTACTATTAACTATTGGGTATTCTGATATACTAGCCAAGATAAATAAATTTAAGAATATTTCTGCATCGACTCATAGAAATCTTAATAATAAAATACGACACAGCATGAGAATTAAATTTTGTAAGACAATTGCAATAACCACATTTACATATGCGAGTGAGGTGTGGGTCATGACGAAAAAGGGATGAGGCAAGATTCAGAGTGCTGAAATGCAGTTTACTCGAAATACTTTAAATATATATTGTAAGGTAGAAGAATGGATGAGGATATAAGAGCAAAACTAGAAGTAAACGATATAAACCCAATTACTTCAACTTACACAAGACAATCGTGTGGTCAGTTGCAAAGGATGACGGAGGATCGATTGTCAAAAGCGGCGTAGTAAAGAAGAAGAACAAGGAGTAGAAGAAGAAGAAGAAGAAGAAGAAGAAGAAGAAGAAGAAGAAGAAGAAAGAAGACTACTGGTTGTTTGTATGATCTTACCTTCCTCTGATGTGAATACAGCCGTGAAAAAAGATAACGCCTACACACACACACACACACACACACACACACACACACACACACACACACACACACACACACACACACACACACACACACACACATCTTCATCCAAGTGCAATCTCTGTTGAGATCGGCGACCATTGTGCAATGTTCACATCTTATTCGTGCTTCGTGTATCACAATGCTTCGGTTCTTCCCCGTCTACTTTTTCACGTTCCTTAACTGAAATTTTCTGTTCTTATACCTCTGCGTCTATCAATTAATACCATCATCACCAAGACTCTAGAATTACTTGTTACATGTCATATGTCTCATTAAGTATCTTTGTCTTTCTCAAACACTTGAACCCCCAGCGTACTTCGTATAGCATTCATGATGTATAATGAAGAAAGTTTTGTTAGTGGTTATAATTTACTGTTGCACACCACTATAGAAAAATTATTCCGATTAGCGCTTTCAAGCTTCTCAGCTCATCGTCAGAATTCCGATCTGACGATGAGCTGAGAAGCTTGAAAGCGGTAATCGGAATAATTCTTCTATAGTGGTATGCAGCAGTAATAATTCTGTTTGTCATTCCTGATGTATGTTAATCAGCTTTCTGCTGATTTTTAGTCATCCCCCTTTCCTCTCTCTCTCTCTCTCTCTCTCTCTCTCTCTCTCTCTCTCCCTCTCTCTCTCTCTCTCTCTCTCTCTCTCTCTCTCCCTCTCCCTCTGCCTTTTTTGTCTTACTGTCGCATCATTAGCGTATACTCTGCTTCTGTACTGCCGGCTGCACAGTAGCGTACACAGTAGCCGCCGATTTGTCACCCTCCCGCAGGTTTGAAACAAAGTACAGGTATCATTCAGGGTATCATCGGGATACAGGTTAATTAAACTCGAGGTATTGTTTACAGAGGTCAAAATGGCATCGCTTTACGCTGTGTTTAATTAAGTTAACAATTATCTTAGTTCAGTGATATATTAACGCAGTGAAAGTAAATTAAACAATAGACGTAATGTATGTTAATAGTTAATTAAAATACTAACAGAACTGGCTGTAAAGCGAATCGAATTTGAAGGACAGTAGAACTTGAGCAAGAGAGCGATTCGTTTTCCATTTCGAACTATAGTGAAAGAAAATTAGTTTTGCGAAGGATGTAAACAGTGTATAACTTAAAATAAAGTTGTTAATTACAACTATAACTAACAACTAATAAACAGATCCCTTTTTATTACTATCGAAATGGGTTAGGAGAAGCAGTGTAAGCTACTTACAAGGAAGGCATTGTGGCCAGCTATACTGAAGGTAACACTTCAGACGCTAATTAATATTGTAGGTAGCGTCGACTATCTATTAAACTATTATTATTATTTTTTTTTACAATATTAGTGGGTTTGAAACACAAGGCTTAGGTTGAAAAACAAGCCTTGATTTTATGGTGCTGGCCGAAAATTGAACCCGAGGCCTGTAAGTTGGAAGCCAAGTACCATGCTTACCGTTCAACATGGCCAATAAATTATTGTCAGATTCAGCGACGTAACTAGGAGCTGCCCCTCGTGGAGGGGGGATAAAACTAGTTTGAAGGTTGGATTCGTCATTTTTCTCACGACAAATGAGAAATTCAGGATTCTTCCCATATAATTTTATAAATACTTTGCGTCTCAAAGTTTTGACATGATAATGTCTTTTGGCTGGCCATCATTTGAAAATTTCTGTAACGCTGTAAACTGTAACGCATCACGCTGCATGACGTCATTCTTGCGTGACGTCATTGGGATTGTTGTAAATAAACGTTTGTTTTGATACGTCGCAATATATATAATGTGTTAAAAATAATATCACTGCAAACAATTAAACCAGATTTATAAAGCGTCCTGAAAGTTTAAAATCAAGTGTTAGCACAATTTACCAGCCGGGAATCGTTAACTAAAACCGCGACCGCTAACATGCTAACGTCGTCGCAGATTAAAGACCTAACAAGCGAACAACACTGCATAGCTGTAGATAGGTTATTGGGGTTATTGTCTCTAGTTAATGGTTGTCTTCGTATGTGATTCAGCTAACGATCTATTCATTAAAATATTTGTCATCGTAAATGCAAATCTACTGTTCTTTATATTTAATTACTCACCGCAGAAATGTGAAGTATAACACAGATACATAATGTCATTGGGATTGTTGTAAATAAAGGTTTGTTTTGTGTTGTGGTGAAATACACTGCTGCTGGTATATAGTAACCATAACGTGGCGACTGATTAAAACAGCTAAACGCAACATTATTATGGTTACTGACTGACTGATTGTTTCCTTTCTGCAAATGTTGCGTTTAGCTGGCGGCCGAAAGACATTATCATGCTCTTTAGCTTTTGCCACTAGGCAGACGGTACTTGAATTTTTAAATAAACCAACATGAAGCAGGCCTATAAGGGTTGAAAAATAAGTAAAACGCTGATTTCAGAACATTCTAGTTTGATTAACCGTTATTCAAAGTAAAGGTAATAAATCCGATGCCATTAGGAATCACTTTAATCCTAAATTTGTATTCTTAATAGATCTCATGAAAGTGAGATTCCTCAACGTATTGTGAAATAAAAACAGTTTTATTAACATTCGCACGTTAATTTGGATCTCGACCCAAGAATTTTTTAAAAACTTATAATTTGTTATAAATTATAGTGAGATAGTGGGAGAGAGAGAGAGAGAGAGAGAGAGAGAGAGAGAGAGAGAGAGAGAGAGAGAGATACTTTTATTAAATGAAATGGATATAAATAGTTTTATTAATTTTTACTACCTGGAAAAGGTTTTCCACATATTCAAATATAGAAGAGTCTGCGAAATAAGTTGAACTTCAAGACACCAGCAAAATTAATCAACGTCTTTTTAGAGCGTCGGATTCAGATTCCGCGATTGAGTAGGTGTCCCCTATTTAGACATTTTCTAGACAGTACGGTGTTAAGCAAAAAATAAAATACGTAAATATTTAGCGCAACCCGTTATCGGCCTTCGCTTGCCTGCGACGTTTCTGCGGGTCAGCCCATTGTTTGGTTCGCAGCCGCTGGCCTCACCTTGGACACTTTCAGACATATCGAGGAATTCGAAACCGCAATTGTTTGTACATGAGGAAAGAACCACTAGCCACTAGACTTCGGAGGAGGTCATTCAAATTTAGTAATTATAATACTTCAGCAGTTTCAGTCAGAGTCATTCAGTACACGTCTGAATGGGTGTTATTCAGACACAATAACAGCACCGCGGACAATAATTGTTGTCATTTACAATTCGCGGAATAATGTGACTGACGTTGCGGAATGCCTTCTTGATGTCCTCGTCTGGGAAGGCGTCACAGTTTCGTACCGCTGTGTACTGACAATCCTGTTTTTTTTTTTTTGAATTTTTATTTTCTTTAGCTTGCCCAGAACAGATTACATGCAGTGTGAAGTTACGAGTGCTTCAGTTATTTCATTTTCTGAATTATTTTTTTTGGGGGATTAATTTCTGATTTCTAGCACTCATTAAACAACCTAATTGTAAAATAATGCAACTGCGTACTATATACATGAATTAGGTGGAATTTATAAGAGGAGAGGATGATTAATAAACCTTTATTGTTGAAGTTTGGTTAATTTGGTAATAGAATATGAGAGGTAATACTGGGTGAGTTTATGTGGAAGCAAGAAGGTGAGAGAACCATAATCTTTGTTTGATTTTTAACAATTATATCTCCAAATCCGAATGCTAGAACCATCTTTCAGCGAGGTGATAGATGTCATGGTACATGCTGTGTTTAGTAGTTTGATTGAATTGAACAGTAGACTAACAGCTGTTGAAGTATTAAGAGAATTAAGAACGGCGTACTGTCCACGAATTACGGTAGAAAAGACAAAGGAAGCAAGAGACAACTTGTACGATAGTCATTTATTTATACGATATTCATGGCTGTTCATAAATTTGTAGACGGTCTCGAAAGTTCTGTACTTGTGATATAATTCTAAGGTTCAGTGTCGCGGCTTCTCTGTCGCGTTTAAGACGATACCACACTCTAATCCCATACATACCAATTGAATATTTCGCAACTAGTGGTACCTTGTAAAAGGTAAAATGAGCTTTAGTAAATCTCCGTTTTAGATGTTATTCTTACTTTAACTAAAATTATAAAGTTTCATTTATTACATCGGTTATAATTATTTATTTACGAAAAGATATAGGCGTCGACGCTATATATATTAAGCCCAGGTTTATGACAAAGTCATTTGGAGGTAAAATTTGTCTCGGTGAAACTGGGGGGGCGAATCGTGACCTAGAATAACTTAAAAAGAATCTGAATAATACGACCATAATATCCATGGGAATTGCCTGCATTGCTCATTTAGTTGTAATGGACGAAGGAAGAATTTCTAATTGGATACATACGCATAAAGAATAAAAGGCGAAAAAAGAGATGAAAAAATGATACTTTTCTAGACGGGACAGAATTTCAAATGAAGAAATTAGAAGAAAGATGGGGATTGAGGAACTTTTGTTTCAGGATATTGGTAGGAACAAGTTGATTTGGTACGGCCGCGTCCAAAGGATGGGGGATGAGTGACTTCAAAAGAAGGCAGAAACGTTAGTACGTTATTAAATTTGGCTTCTATAATCGTGTTTGTAACATTATAAAGTGGTAGTTACTTTATATCAGACGAACTTTTGATGTCTCTACTATTCTCAAGATGAACCTATAAACCCCACGAAAGATCTCGTCACTAAACGAATAACAGTTAACTAATCGATATTAATAACGCAGAAGTTGCGGTCGCTGGAAGTAAAAACTACCGTCTGCCACAGGTCTTCAGATGAGAGACAGCGTATGGCAGAGAGTTTCTCCTTTCGTGAGGAGAAGGGAAGACCGAGAAAATCCTGGAAAGAAGGCACATTAACAGTACACGAGATCTCCGAGATGGAATTGCAATGATCGTATCGAGCGGATGTTAGGCATCGGTCACCGTTGAAGGACGTTACAAAATCGATATGTGTGTGTGTGTGTGTGTATATATATATAATTTCTTCTGCAGATAGTTCTAATGTACTTTTATCGTTTTAATTTAAATCACCAAACGTACGTTTCTCTGAATATATCAGTATCTTCAGAGGTTTGTAAACGAATTAACAAATAATCGAAATAATTCAATTTCAGTATAAAAACTATCGGATAATCGAATTTGTTTCGATTTTAATTTACAAAAAGAATCATCGATTAAATTCAATTTATATTATCGATTGTTTTAATCAGCTGTTCTGACGGTTATATCAAATAAAAAATTAATGTTTACATCTTATTTATTTTAATGAATTTATAATTTTAAATAGATAATCTTGTTTTGTTTTTATCTGAGTTCGTTCGTTAATTAAATATTTAAATATCATCCAACAATATTTCCGAATTGTTTCAAACCTCTGAAGGTTTATATTTATATTCAGTGAAGCGTCCGACAGGTGATTTGGAACAATAAAAATACATTACAACTACTTGCTGAAGAAATTATATTTGGTAATATAAATATAATTATACAATACTGCAAGAAACTCATAGAATTACTTATAAAGAAACGATCATTATCATCATCACCCTCAAGGTTTAAACCAAGAATGGTTTGTTCCGGTCTCAAATAGGCAAATATTACAGCTGGTCACTCCAGCACTTCCTCGGACGTCCCACACCTCTCCGTCTCCTCGGCTTATAGTTCCATAGTTGTTTGGGGATGCGGCAGTCATCCATTCGGCAAAGATGTTCCCACCAATTCAGCCGTTACTGGGCGATCCTGTCGAGTATACTCATAATATTCAATTCCTGCCGTATATAAAGAAACGATGGATATACAGTATAAATAAATATACACATACGCACATATACATATGATACTTAGGCCTGAAGGCCTAAAGAAGATGGAACTAAGAAACTAGAAATTAACTTGTGAAGAAGAACATAATGGAAGAGTATTCTTAAAAGGGCAAACATTTGCAGAAGAAAATCTTTCGAAGACGAGAATAAAGTAATTATTTTACGTTTTGTTTCTCTCAAAACGCACGAGGAAAAAACCAAGCATGATAACATTATTATTTGCTGATGTGACATTAAATGTGACAGGGCGAGGAGTGCATACAGCGAACGCGTGTGAGAGCGGAGTACATCCTATTCGTTAACCGCAAACCGCACATCGATAACGTTTGACGCTTTGATTTGTACGATCCTGTGCTGCTACTTAATTAAAAATACAATTTATTATTTCTCTTCACAATCAATCGAAGGTCGAGAGAAAGTCAACAATTCTTTCGTATCGAAGAGCGAGCAATTTGTCTTGCGCAGTGTAGGTGTGTACGTTCAAACCGGTATACCCCGACCAGTTGAAAGCAGGTGTCATTATTTCCTGCGGCGATGTTAAGACGTTGTCGGGTCTGGATATATAGACGATGATCGTTACTTTCACTTTTTTCTAAAAATACGACAAACTTTTTTCTAAACTCACGTGTGTCTTTAACGGCTGTCACGGGGAACAAGATGCTGTGCGTCAGATAGTTAACAGTCAATGTTGAAACTAACTTGTTTGTTTGGAAACCTACTGAACGTCAAAATATACAGTTTACGTATTTCGGTTATTTTGAAAACGTAAGAAGATGTTTACTTTTGCCAAAGCGATTATCGCAATTATGCGAAGGGCCACGCAGAAAAGTACGTACATATGGAGGCACTGAGATAAAACAAAACATGAAATAAAGTTTAACTGATCATCAAAGTTTTATTTGCACATTTTTAGAATAAATCAGGGTATAGTGTTGGAAAACTTTACAGTCTCCCCTACAGGGCTGCTTAACATCATCGAGTCTTTTCGAAATTTTCCGTCGAGACCCTGGAAAAGGAAGTACGAAGGAATGGGAATACCAATAAAAGACGCTCCACATTATTATTCTGAGCTTTGCAGACGATCCATGTGGTCATCGCGCAGAATGAGGAAGATCTCTGTTTTAAGCTAAAGAAATTAAACAGGATTTACAAAGAATAGACTGGAAATAAATTCCGATAAAACTGATTATCTGGCAACAACAGCAGAGGATGTACAAAATCTAAAAGTAGCTGAAGGGTAAGAAATTAAAGCGACACAGAAATTTAAGTACTTACGGTTTGTACTAAAGAAACAATGGAAACGGAAAAAGATATAAACAACAGATTATAACAAATAAGGAAGTGAATTATTCAACTTCTAATGCGCTTTTGGTAGACATATTTCAAGACATACCAAAGCAATATTATATTTTATACCATGGTGTGTAGCATATTGACGTACCGAGCAAAAAACTGGGTCATAAACTAAAAATATAAAACGAAGTAACAGGAACGGAAATGGACTACCCCAAGCGGAGCTGTAGACTATCAAGAGTGAAAAAGATCACCAATGATGAAATAAGAAAGAGAGAGAAGGTAGAAAAAAGATGTGCGTAGTTATATTAAAGGAAACAGACTGACGTGCGGGAGGTCTCGAAGGTCCTGGATAGGTAAAGTGGTGAATGAGGCGATGGAAAGTTGAGGCTCAGAGACGGGGAGTAGGATGATCGGAGACTGGCGATCATCGAGGCAAGGCATCGGCAGCTGTTTTTTTATATATATGAGATACTTCGACTAGATATAGAGCGATGGAGACAAGATACGAAAAGATAAATACGACATGACAATAAATAGGAAAAACAATTATGCGTTTGCGAATTGAACGAAATCCGAGGCCAGTCGTTATTCAAGCGGCCAAAATGAGATTTCTCAGGCATGTGGCAGGATATACTCTCCAAGATCGTAGATGAAATGCATATGTACGATAGCAACTGAATATTATGAGTATACTCGATAGAGTTACCCAATATCGGCTAAAGTGATTTGGACATTCTAACCGATGGATGACTGCCGCATCCCCAAACAACTGTTGAATTATAAGAGAGGTGTAGGACGTTCGAAGAAGCGCTCAAGACCAACTCAGATGTAAATGACCAGAACAAACCATTTTTGGTTTAATCCTTATTTAAGATGATGATTACTACGATGAAGAACAAAACGTGATCGTCAACCGACAAAAATATTGTTATTAAAAAAACGACGCTTCATGTCTACGAAAGAAAATTGTTTAGTTTAGTAATATGATGATAACACGGCCAATTCTGTTAATAACTAAAATGATATAGTCTTCTGTAAACGTATGGTGTTCATCACTTTTTAAATTACATAAAAAGACGCGCGCTTGAACCAGTTATAAACGAGGTCACACCGCATAACGCGTACAGACTGACCGTGCGTTATTAAGTAAATGTTAATAGTATTCTCAACGGTGAAAAGAAGCTGCTAACGAAGAACGGACACACACACACACACAACACACACACAAACACAGCTAAACAAATGACCCCGTGTGAATACAATTAAATCATCTCTCCTACAACTTTCATTTTCTATTCGTATGCGCCGCGGTTTCAACACCGCTGTAGCTGTCATTGGCCGCACCAAATGAATGGCCAGTGAGGCTTTACAACGTCTGCATCGTAACAGAGCCGCGGCCTTTCCTACTGTTTGCAAATCGATAAGTTTTTAGCTTTTACTTTTGCCCGAAGGTACTTTCGTTCGAACCCCTATTGTTATATATGAATACATAAAGTTGCTTAACGCAGTGAATATCAAAATGTGGTAAAAACATAAAATATACACGGATAAACGTAAATACCAAAAGATTGAAGAGAAAATCTTATGTTACGTGAAGAAACTCAATTCCAGTAAACTACAGTATTAGTCTATTCATTAACGCACTTACTATTCCGTATTGTAATCTGTATTAAAGTTGGATAACGGAATATTTTAAAAAGATACTAATACCGCCGTCGCCGTTAATTTTGTTATTATTTAGAGTTTTACCAACTAACAGTGGATTCTTTACGTTTAATTAATTTGAAATTACGTTAAGGGTAACTGTAAAATAGAATGTTATAAAATGAAAGCAGCCAGAGCGTCTGTTGTGATAAAGACGGTCACAACAGACACTCTGGAATAAATAGGGTTTATTACGTGCAATAAATATTTAAGCCTCGAAGTAAAACTGGAGTACTTAAAGCCATGGTATGACGTACTTAATCCGTGTACTGAATAAAGAACATATGCAAATAGGACAGCAAAATTCTGGAAACAGAGGAAATTATTTGTGAAAACTCTGCGCACAAATTACGGGAATATTCTGATAAGAAATAAATTTGATGTCGGTCCCATCAGGGGTACACATCTGGTGGATACGGGCTTGGCAATCTCGACGTGCCCTAGCTGGATTATCACTTTGCTTCAGCTCGTCCTGGCTGAGATCCCTTTTTTAATCTTTCCTGTCTAGTCTCTATTGACTGACTCTTGTTATTTTCTGACCCCGATGCTATTAGAGTACTCTAGGGCTAGGGTGTATCTCATTTTCCATTCTAATTTCTTAACTTTGTGTACCTTAAGATCTGAGCGCTGCAAATATTAAAAGATGTCTAGTATCAGAATCACAAATGCAAAGCGACCAAATCCTATCTCAGAAAGAGAAGGCTGAGTGCGAGTCTCCTGGTCTCATAAACAGAGGCTTTTCGGTTAAGGAATGGTAATCCTAACAGAGAGTCTCTGGTCTCTATGGTAGGGGTTGTGCAACTGTAACCTGTTCGTGTAAATCTACTGCATACTTACAGTACCCAAAACAGCAAGTGAGCCGTTTTAAATATCTAGGATGTGAAGTAAGCTATGAGCTTAATCTGATATAAAAGACAAGATAAATACATTTAGGTATATTTTTGGGACGAATTATAGAAGAATTACAGATAAAACAACTCAAAGCACAGGAATTACATTTTGTGAGACAATTGCAATACACATACTGACATATACGACTGATGTGTGGGCCACGACAAAAAAGGAATGTGGCAAGATTCAATGGCCAGAAATGCAATTTCTTCGAATTACTTTAAACTACACATTGCAAGACAGAAGAAGGAATGACGGAAGATAGGAGTAGAACTGGAAGTAAAGGATATAAATTTATAGAAGACAATGGTATGATTATTTGTAAAGGATCGATTCTCGAAAGCGGCACTGAAATATAAAGCCATTGGTAGAACAGACGTGGGTCATCCAAGAATGAGATGGGTGCCGGGACAGGTATATTATAAGCTAATCCTTGTAATGAAGAAGAAGAAGAAGAAGAAGAAGAAGAAGATATCGGTAAACGGTCAAAGTAAGGAGATAAGAATGGAATGATGAACACTGATGGTGCGCAACGCTAAAGATAAATCGCTGATAGGAATGAGATCTCAAGGCTGACTAGTGAGGAGATAGCCGGAATTCTATAATGTGGATTAAACAGTCATTAGTCACTAGCTTATAACAAAAGGAGACGCATAAGGAGTAGATTTAGTAACAATAAGAATCTTTTATTAACCGTTTCTGTAAAAAAGTGGAAAGATATTATTAACTTGTTAGTTGTTAGCTTAAGATATTATTAGCACGTATTAGATGTCGAAACATAACCGATAAAGAAGAAAATTTGAATATGAAAAAATAAGTTAATTTGAACGACTAACAAGGTTTGGAATATTTTGAATAGAAAAGGTTGTTACTAAAAGAATTCGAAAGACAGCTAAAGTGAACGACGTTTCAAGAAACGTCCAGAAACAAAGGCCCCGGTGTTAAGGTAATGTGGTAAGCAGGCAAACTAAATACGATGTACGGAGAATGTCGGTAATGGCAACCTGTGAAGTATAAGATGTGAGAAAGATCAAACGACAAGGTAGAAAGACTGCGTTAATGAAGTAATGAGCTAAGTAAATAAAGGCTGAGAACGAGAAACATAATGAATCTCAGGGAGTGAAAACGATGTCAACGAGTGGTAACATAACAACCATTCTAATAACCATTCCAAGAAAAAGAAAAAGAAAAAGAAGAAGAAGAAGAAGAAGAAGAAGAATAAGAAGAAGAAGAAGAAGAGTTAAGTAGTATTAGAAATTAGTTACAGAAATTACTCGATTGAGGGCACAGGAATGTTGATATTTGGGCATAAGAACAGGTTCTGTTAGAACCGAAGATGTAGGCCTGCAATTGAATTGTCTTATTATTCTGTTTAGTTTGTCCGATTTAGGTGCGTTTCGTTTTCCTGTTCTCACTACCACTTCAGAATTACCACTTCGCTTTAATGTGAGACCGTTTGTTTGTCTGCGTCAAACGTCAGCCAGTACATAAATAGTTTTTCGACAATACAGTTTACATTGTATAATACACAATTTTTTAAATTAATTGTTGAATCTATTGTTTATGGGTAGACGACTTTCCCGTCCCATCTACGGCAGGAAAAACACCACGCTAGGTTACCAGACTTGTAGCATAGTGAGCAAATGATAGAGCTGCAGTTTCAATGGCTGCCTGTGTTTATTTTTGTCAGACAACGTATTCCAGTTTTATCCGGGGGAAACTCGCCGACCACCCTCTCTCGTTTACTAAACAAGCACATTCATGTACGCCGTACATTCCGGGGATCATGGCCTAAAAGTACAAACCTTAGGATCATGTCTTTTTGAATATCAAAGGAAAGAAGTGACATCTGTGTAAATATGTGAACTGTAAAAGTAACGTACTTAATACGTAAAGCGGATATGATTATGACGACGATGATCATGATGGTGATAACGAGAAGAAATTTACTAACTTTCAGATTGGCTAACAGATGTAATCTCGAGGAACATGTTTCAAACAATAATAGGAAGGTAGTAAAAATACTATTATCGTACTGTTCAGACGGATTTGTCTATTAACATGTAACAAAACATCTCCGACACCATGTCTCTGTCTTGTTCAGTATTCATCACCCTTCTTCAACTCCGACCATTCTTCACATCATCAAATATTCCCATCCTCTCCCTTCATCTGACTCTCTTCTTTTCAATTATCGTTACATGTCGAATGTATGCCACATCTAGGCCTATATCGTCTTTCTCCTTCTTATTATCAAAACCATCTCATTTCCCGCATCAATTTTCCTCAACTTCTCTTTATTTGTCACTTTGTCCATTCCGTCGAGTTTTAGCATCCTTCTCCCAGCCCATATTGAAAAACTGACCAAATACTTTGTTTCTATTTTCCTCGATCTTTATGATTCCGCGTCGTATAATACTAAGTTACACGATATATAACATTGATTTATTATAATATAAATCAAATATATATATATATAAATTATAAATAATATCTCATCAGACGATGTAGAGGATCAAAATTGTTCATTTTTCTTTAACACTGACAGCACACACACGTTTTTGAGGGCTGTTTCCGGATATTTCATAACGGACAGGAGTAACAAATTCATTCGGAAATGAAAAATATTTCATTTAAAGTCTGAGATAGAATGGTAAAAAATAAACGGGGGCAGCACATCGATCGTATGGTAAATTCTTGAGTTCCGAAGGTCATTACGAATTATAAACGACAGGATGGCAGAAGATGTGCCAAGGATATAAGATCGACTAATGAAGGCGGAACAAATTAGAAATGGTTTAGCCCTTGAAGCTGATGATGATAACAATGTGTTAGACAGTTTAGGGGAATTAATAAAAAATATATATTAAATATATTATAAATAAAATAAGATTTTATATACACTTGAGATTTTCGAACAACATTTAAAGTCATTTTCCGTGTTCTAGCTTGCAAACTTTACGATCTTTCCGGTCATCGTCCTTGAGATTTCGCTGTGCCATTTCATTCCTTATGCCTTCCATCCAAGTCCGTCGCGGTCTCTCTCTTTTTCTTCTTTGAGGACGAGTCCATTCTAGTTATTTCTTTGGCCATCTATTATTACCCATACGGCACACATACCCGTATAATCTTAATCTTTGATCATCATTTGTGTCATTTATATTGCTACATACATTCGTTCTTTCCCTTATTTCTTCATTTTTTACCCTATCCAGCAATGGAGGTCTACAGCGCCATTTCCACGGCTCGTAATCTTTTCCTAATATGCTCTGCAGTCTCCAACACCTAACCCTCATATGTTACAATACTTTCCACTAATGTCTTATACATTTTAATTTTTTTTTTGAGGGGGGGGCCTTAGTCGACTGCTCCATAAAGTGGAATGTAACTGTCTCGTCACTTGTTTCCCTTGTCTTATGCGTATGCGATTTTTTTATTTCTGCTACACTTGTGCCGTCTTTTCTAATCATGACACCAAGGTATTTGTATGAATTCATTCCCTCTACTACTCTCCGTTCCAACAAGATATCTCTGCATGTATTTCCAATGACAATGTATTCAGACTTATTTGTATTTATTATTAAACCCCATTTCGGGTGTTCTTCATCTAACTTGCGCATATGCCAATAATCTAACTTGCTCACCTTAATCTATAATTACTATATATAGTAATAGATAGTCAGTAATAAATTGACTATACAAGACCATATTGGTTATAGCAAAACGATTATTTTTTAATACTGTGCCGAGTTGGTCATACTGATTCAAGGTATTCGTAAACGCGGAAGCAGAGAATTTTAACGGAAACACTCCGGTTACAATTAATCGTGGAAACTTCTTGTGTATTGTTTTTGTGTTAAATTATTCATCACAGTAATATAATAATGTAATAATATCTGAAAGCGTGTGCGTTTGTGCGTCTTACCTCCTCTCTCTCTCTCTCTCTCTCTCTCTCTCTCTCTCTCCCTTTCTTACAGAGAAGAACAGGTCTGTATCGCGCACGTACGTAATGTGTGAACTTCATCTTCGTTCAGGCCATTGTTTCAGCGTTGCTGCCCCACATACGTATTAGTTAACACGGCCACTGGGTTGCAAACGGAGTTTGACACAGGTTACAACACAGTCAGTGTAGGCCTACATGCCCACCTCGCTGTAACCGCTTTGCTATTGTGATGTAAACACTTGTTTTTCACACCAATTTGTGCCCCCCCCCGCTGTAGATTATAGGCTTTACCCTATCCAGAAGACTGGCTGCTTACTGTTTTCAGTCTCAGCAATAATAAACTACGTTCATTGTATGATGTGAAGCAAAACCAGTTGTCACGGGTTAAAGTGAAGAGACTGACACAAATAAAGAATAATCTTATTCTTCTCTTCAAGGATTAGGTTATATAAACCTGTTCCTACAACCATCTCATCCTCGGACGACCCACATCTCTTATACCAATGGCTTTATAGTTCAGTGCCGCTTTCGGCAATCGATCCTCTGTCATCCTTTCCAGATGATCCCACCATTGTCTTCTGTAAGCTGAAATAATTTCATTTATGTTCTTTTCTTCGAGTTCTGCTCTGATATCCTCATTCCTTATTCTATCTTCCAATAAAACTGCATTTCAGCACTCTGAATCATGCCGCATTCTTTTTTTTTTTGTCATGACCCACGCCTCATTCGAATATGTCAATGTGGGTATTGCAATTGTCTTATAAAATTTAATCCTTGTGTGAAGAATAATTTGGAAGAAATTTCAGAAAATTAAAGTTACTAGTGATAATATACTCTAAACTTTACAACATTATTTAGTAACAAGTCTGGGCTATACGTATATTTATGTAATTAAAACAACAAAAAACGCTACTTTGAACATTTAAATGCACATGTAAAAACAAACATTCCATCAAATTTAATTTAGAAACACATGCCATAAAACCTAGTTAAGTTACCATATTAAATCGAACAATTAATTGTTTCCTTTTTTGCTCTCTCTTTCTCTTGCTGTTACTACTAGCACATTTCTTTTATATGAAAAATGTTTCAAAGCAGTTCGCAGATATATATCATTCTGGCATTCAGTGCTAAAGTTTTAGGTCAGTAAGTTGCTTCCAGAAATAAATCTATATAATTTTTGCATAGAGGTTAATTCATTTGATGCAGTTAGTAAGTTCAGATACCTAGGTAACATGATAGAAAATGAAGGGTCCCCAGGGAAAGGTGCCTCAATGAAGGGTGCAGAGGACAATACATGACAGGATACAAATAGGAAGTAGGGGATATTATGCAAATGGAGACTATTGAGAAGCAAACTCATTAGTCGTAATACAAAAATAAAAATATATAAGACACTTATCAGACCGGTTGTTACTTATGGAGGCGAGACATGGACCCTGATAAAAAAGGAACAAGAAACATTAAGCAGATTTGAAAGAAAGATTGTAAGACGTGTTTATGCCCCGGTTAAAGAAGTTGACGAGTGGAGAATACGAAATGACCAGGAGATAGATGAGCTATTGAAATATGAGGACATTGTAGGACATTAAAGGCTCAACGAATACAATGGCTAGGTCACCTAGAACGGATGGATGATCAACATATGCCAAACAAAATCCTGAGGGCGCAAGTCTATAAAAGCAGAAAGAGGGGCTGACCTAGGATAAGATGGTTGGATGATGTGCCAGAAGATCTCCGAAGAATGGATGTGAGGGGTTACACTGAGATGGCAATGGACATCAATGAACAAATTACTTTGTTGGAAGCCAGGGCTCACATGGGAATATAGTTCTGAAGAAGAAGAAGAAGAAGAAGAAGAAGAAGAAGAAGAAGGAGGAGGAGGAGGAGGAGGAGGAGGAGGAGGAGGAGGAGGAGGAGGAGGAGGAGGAGGAGGAGGAGAAGAAGAAGAAGAAGAAGAAGAAGAAGAAGAAGAAGAAGAATAAGAAGAAGAAGAAGAAGAAGAAACTGTTTTCGGAATCGGACACTGATTGAACAAAACGGCAGTTTATTATTCTAACCTTTTAAAACAATCCAAGCTGACTTTATTCGGTCGATAATTTCTAGCGTTGCATCTTGAATGATTGCTACTATTATTGTACTGAAATGTTTAACTTCACTGGCACGCAGCTGTCTCACTCTTAACATTGAATTTTAATTTGTTCATTTCATATTAAATATTACTTTTCCTTTAAGACAAAACATTCCATTCACCCTTTACAGTGACTCCTCATATTGAGTTTGTGTTCATGCTTTCCACCGCGACTGCATTAAACAAATCTAAACAAAACTAAACATCATCAGTAAATCTTATTTTTAATATATATGTCTGTTCAAAAAGCCCTCTGTCGTCTTCAGATTTTTAGCCTACAGCAATCCCTACCTATCCAGTGGTTTTTCTACTAAACCTCTTTTTGACGTTTCCTAATTACACTCTCCATCTCCTCCTAGATCTTCGTCATCTCCTTCTGTCCATAGGTATCCAGTGTTGAATGTGTTTTGGTAACGTTCTTCATCCATCCTTGACGCATGTCCGCACATGAGGAACGATCAGATAAAGACAGCATCTTTTGATCACATTATGTCACAACGTCTCATCTTGAAATTCCTGCAATTCACGTATAAAAGTTCGTTTCTGTAGCGTTTAAGAATTGTAACCGTACTTTTCTTAACCATACCTCACAGAGCTGCAAGTCACGACGCTTCCTAATATTGTGTTTTGTTTCCGTCTTTTGGTGTCTTTCGATGTATTTGTCGGATGCCGTCGTCTTATTGCGCTTATTACCTTTCGTGTTCCTTACTCTAGTAGAAACTTCTGTCTGGTGTAATCTTCACTTTCACGTTAAAAGATCTGTCCACTCGAATCCTTCCGTTTTCACAGTCTAATGGGCTAAACTGTGTGCATGATAAATAATAAAATCATATTGTTTGTTTATCTAATAAGGAAGTTAACACTTTTTAAAGGCAAAAGCATGCCCTCGTGGTAAAAACGTATTCATTTGCTTATTAAGTAAATAATAAAATTATACCTGCGGCAAATAACCAGGATAAATTAAGAACGCATAATGGTAACTAGCGTGTGTTTGATTGTTGCTGTGTCATTCGGCAGACGAGATGATAGACGGCGTTAATTATCGCAGAGGTCTGACATGTTGTACGCGCCTGTCAGGCAGGAAGCGGCCACGCACTTAGACTAGGAAACACACCGTTTGTTTACGACGCCTATTATCGTGCGTACGAGCGCGCTTCAGTGTACCGACATCGACGACGTCTGTACGTTATGCGGCATGTAGCTGATTAGTGTGTGTGTGTGTGTGTGTGTATGTATGCAGATACGAAAGTAAATTACGAGGCGCACAGATGGAATAATAATTGATGACGGTGGTGGCGTATAGTGAGTAAAAGTAGTAGTGAGAGTAAGAAAGTGAGAGTCGGAGAGTCGACGAGAGTTGTTATATTGTACGTGTATAGAAACGGTAAACAACGCGTTTAATGATGGCTCACTCCGCCGCGTGTGTTACCATAATACCGGTCATACTGGATAACTGGACGCAGTATGTCATCTCGTCTAATTATTGTTATGTACCTGTTTCACAACTATGTGTAGCCGTGGGCGTGTGTCTGAGCGCGATGTCTCTCTCTCTCTCTCTCTCTTAAAGTGTATCTGGGGTATCGGGGCATTCATTTTTTTTAACGTCTCCTTGTTTCCCGTGAAACGACTTAATAAAAATTCATTTAAACGAGTTTCTACTTTCTGAGCCGAGTTGTTTGTTTTCTTGATCCGATCAGCGGTTAGAGTTCTGATTCATGATTATTTAATGTTATTAACAGTTGTAAATAATTTTGTATTTCGATAAAAACAGATTCGATTGTAATGAATTTATTTTACAAACTAATAGACTCCGTGGCATTGATTCCTCTGTGGTATTTGGTCGATAGTATAATCGACAAAGTGTTTTATACTTAATCACATTACCACGAGTGCAGAATCGTGGATCTGTAGGCAAACTTTAAACGTTATGTGTCTTTTAACATGTAACTGGGTTATCGGAAACAATTCACCTTTATTCCGTCTATTTTTTTCTCCATGCAGCGATAAAATTAAATTGTTTGAAACGATTTTCACTTTTCTGTATCGAATTATCTGTTTATTTGATTACATTGCATTTATGTTGTTTGATTTAATCTTTACGTTAATTATAAATTTAAACTTCATGTGTGTGTGTTTTGCTCACATAATTCTTCTCATTTAACCATTAACAATAAATAATATTTTATATTTTTAAAACAAGAATATATTTTTTTATTATTTGTTTTAAAATGTTTTGACATTTTACAATTTATTTTACGTTACATTATCTTCAGAAATATGTACAAAACTGTTAAAATAATATATATGTGTGTGTGTGTGTGTGTGTGTGTGTGTGTGTGTGTGTGTTTAAACAATATGTATTGACTATACATATAACATAAAACATAACACGTACGTGCGCCCACACACATACATAAAAAATGATAACACATAAATAAGAAACTTTCTATATCTAGTAATTGTAAAATTGTATGTTAAAATATAAAAAATGTACAAAAGGGAATATGAAACTGAGAAAATTTTAATACTTCTACAGACGTTAAAAATAATTTAAGATGAATTAAGAAAAGAAATCCAGCTGGATACGCATACCTTAAGAAGGAATCGCCTTACTGGGGAAACGATAGAATGGTAGATAGAGGAAAAGAGAACCAAGGGAGGACGAACATAAGTATAAATAATTATATTTTATTTAAATATACTATATAAATACATGTATATACGTTTATTATTAATACTGTATATACATAATATACAATTATAAATAATTACACATTATATAAATTTGTATGTAGTAAATTTCGTATGCATGCATGTATGCGTGTAATTATTTATTTCTTAATTATGTAATAGAAACGTAAACGTTTTTACAAAAAAAATTTGTATTTGAAATAAGGTATTTGTTTTAAAAAAATTTTTGTTGTAAGAGTTTTCACTTATTTATTAAAGGAGCGAAGCGAGTTCTTAGTTTTAACAAGACCGTTTGTCGTTTGTCTGTCTATCTGTTTGAGGTGTCTCAAGATAACTTTTGGACGTATCAACAACCTATTTCGTAAAACTTGGCACTGCGTGACCATATTTTAACCCTAGGGAACCATACTGTTTTTGAGATTGGTCCTCCCTAAAATAGTGGGGTGGGAAGCAAAATGTGAGGGTGCTAAATTGTGAAAAATCTGAAAACCCGTGTAGGGTATTAAATTAATAGGAATTTTAACCACAATATGAATACAGAGGTTTTTAAAAATATATAAACACTTGGTACGTTTCAGAGATTGTATTTAACTCTGACAGCTGTTTCGACTTCTTAAGCCATTGTCAAAGAGCTGAGTGAACACTAAACACAGGATGTAGGGTGGACATCTGTTTAGGGCATGTATTGGAACATGTGTGAGGTGTGGAGATGGTGAGGGGGGTTGCAGGAGCTAAGGAAAGGCCAAGTGTCTGTAAAAACTAAATATAATCTGAATGCAAAATATAAAATTAACCAAACTAAATAACAGCTTTTAATAAAGTGGATGCACAGAATTCAGTTTGTTCATTTGTTAAATTTTTGTTATTTTTATTGATTTTTTAATTTCTAGAATTTCTAACAAATCCATTTTTTTACCTTTTTGTCCATTACCTTTCATCTTTTACACCTCTCTATCTCCACACCTCACACATGTTCCAATACACGCTCTAAACAGATGTCCACCCTACATCCTGTGTTTAGTGTTCACTCAGCTCTTTGACAATGGCTTAAGAAGTGTAAACAGCTGAGTTAAATAAAATCTGTGAAACGTACCAAGTATTTATATACTTTTAAAAACCTTTGTATGTTTCACCAAGTGCCCAACGAGTCATCAATTACAATCTGAATATAGTGTTCTTTTTTGAAAATTTCATATGGACTTTAGGGTCTAAAATGACGGTGAAGATTTTGGTAAAATCGTAGAAATTCATGTGGTGTATTAAATTTAAGAGAATTTTAATTAACATCTGAATGTATTGTGGTAAGTTTTAGAAATTTAAACATTTTGGAACTCCAGGACTCAATAAAGGGACCAAGAGTTTGAAAACAATTTTAAGAATTTTAAAAATCCAGCAGGGTGTCATACTAAAAGGAACTGTAACTAAATCCGAATGTTTCGAATTTTTTGTGTTTATTGTATGATTGTGTGCTCTACAATTTTCATGTTACTATAAAGTAGTAGAGAAATCGAGATTTTTTTAATTTTTTCCATAATTGAAAAATGATCTAATATCGAAATATATACGTAATAATAAACGTACTTCGTTCAAAATAGTGAGCGAGTTCTGCATCTCAGGGAGCATACTAGTTCCTAACAAATTTCTTACAATTTATAGTAGTCTGTTGTTATTATGTAAAAGTAACATACCGTAGAAATTTAAATTTAAAGGTTGTAAAATCTTTCGTGCATGTTTTACTTTCTGTAAATTATAAAATTATAATTTTAAAATTATTATAAAGATTGTAAAATTATACATCTTTCTTTCTTTCTGCGTGTATGTCTGTATGTCTATTTGTCTCTCTGTCTATCTATTTGCCTCTCTCTCTTTGTTTCTTCTCTTTTTTTTAATGAGTCTGTACTTTCTTGTTTCTTGGAACTAATAAGAGCACGTTATAACTTTATTGTCTGATTGAGTCCGAGTTCGTCTCATTGATAGTTCGCTACTGTCTACAGTATTATTTAAATATTTTTCTCTCATCGTGGACAAGTTCGCAACAACAATATTATTTCAAAACACTCACCTGCGTTGAGCGAACGTCAATACAACGTGACGATTACAAGTAATCGATCAAACTATACACTGTCCCAGTAGTTCCTTTAAATAAAACTTTGCTTACATCATACTTACTGTAAGTAGTTATTTTAAACTGTAAATTGTAAACTAGTCAACTGTAAACTTTAAATTTACGGTAGAACTTTAAAATAAATTGTTGGTACGTCTTAAAAAAAAGTCGGAATATCGACTTACATGGAGACTTTGGTATACATAGACTCGACGAAGCATTTAATAACTCCAAAAACACGAACATAGCCTGCATGATCATGTGAACTTCGAGGCCCCGACAATCAGCAACTGGTTAGAAAACTCAAGAGAACTGAGCCATTTGAGTGTAGTGTCTAGTACATACAAGGTTCGGTGGAAAAAAATTCATTCTGTTTTCATTGATATGAAAAATTATGTTTTTAATCATTTATATTAATATTGTCTCCTTTAGAGCAGCGTCATTGGAAACACGTGCACGGTTTCTCGGGTCTCCAAAATGTTTGAGTACTGTAGGTATACACATTTGCGTTTTCGAACAACATTTAAAGTTGTTTTCCGCATCCTAGCTTCCAAATTTTTCTATCCTTTCGATCATCATCCTTCAGATTTCTCTGTGTCATTACATTCTTTGTGGCCTCTGTCGCGGCCTCATGCTTCTTCTTCTTTCAGGAGGGGGCGATTCTAGTAAAGTCTTTGGCCGTTTATCACTGCCCACGGAGCACTCATACCCATACAGTCTTGCTCTTGTTAAACCAATTGTTGTCATTTATATTGGTACATATTTCCATTCTTTCCCTTATTTCTTTATTTTTAACTCTATCCTGCAATGTAAGCCTACAGCACTTTCTCCAGTATCCCGTTTTCATGGCTCGTAATCGTTTCCTCATATGTTCTGTAGATCCTATACTTCAGCTTCATGTGTTAAAGTACTTTCTACTTTGTCTTCCATAACTAAGTCGTAAACCATTAAATCCGTCAGAGTGATACTACTTACTAGGTTTTTTAGCGGTAAATGGTTTTTACATATACAGGGTTGATGTCACTGAAAACTAATTACATGCTGATTTCTCCATCAGAAAGGAGAACAAATCTGTATAATTTATACATAGAGGATTATTCATTTGATGCTGTTAATAAGTTAAGATACCTGGGTAACATGATAGATAATGAAGGGTCCATAAACATGACAATACAGGACAGGATACAAATAGGAAATAGGGTATATTATGCCAACAACAGAGTATTGAGAAGCAAACTCATTAGTCGTAACACAAAAATAAAAGTATATAAGACACTTATCAGACCGGTTGCTGCTTATGGAGGCGAGACATGGACATTGACAAAAAAGGAACAAGAAACACTAAGAAGGTTTGAAAGAAAGATCATAAGACGTGTTTATGGCCCGGTTAAAGAAGTTGACGAGTGGAGAATACGAAATGACCAGGAGATAGATGAGCTATTGAAACATGAGGAGATTGTAGGACATTAAGGCTCAACGAATACAATGGGTAGGTGACCTAGAGCGGATGGATGATCAACGTATGCCAAAGAAAATCCTGAGGGCGCAAGTTTATAGAAGCAGAAAGGGGGCCGACCTAGTAGGATAAGATGGTTGGATGATGTGCATTTGTATCAATTTGCAGACCGCTCGTTTACGAGATTACTAGATCCAACGAAAGCCTTTTGCAACTTTTACGATATATATTTCAGAGGCTTATTTCATCCTTTACACAAAGTTAATGGAATATTTTCAGTCTCGAATTATAGAATTTAAGAATTTGCTTAATAGAACAAAATACTAAACTCTCAGTCGGATGCCAAATTCTGGATTCAGTACTATACGCCTACTAATTTAAAGATGTGTTTAAAGACAGTTATATTAACATTATATACGTAACGTTATATAAAAACAGTTTTTAAATTAAGTCTTTTTATTATGTGAAATTCTAAAGAAACATTTTTGTGGGGTGAAATTCTAAAACCAAATATACTTTTTGATTAATCCTCGTTCAAGGAGTTTGTGTTGTGTAATTCCAGTAGGCCTATATGCATCGAGCAAAAGTAAAGCAGAGACACTATTGGCTAAACTTCAGTTTAAGTACATTTTAAGAGAGACAGATTTTTTCATTAGGCAGATTTTTAAAGTCGGTCATGCACTAACCATCGCCGCTGTCCAGCACGCCCGACGTCGGTGATAGATGTGCGCACCACACTGTCGTGCAACTCGTCCAGCGTACCAGACGTTCTTTAGTTCTCGTTGTGTTTTGTAAAAATCATTTTATTGATTTTTTCTGTATTAAAATTAATAAATTGTTTTGATAATTAAATCTGTTGAAAATCATGCCACTTGTTTTACCATATCTTGGAACGCAGTAATTCTTTTATTTTTATCCATGTAATGCCACAGACATCTATTTAATTTACATTTTTCGATAAATTTTGATGTTATTTTACGGTCCATTATGAATTGTAAGTAAAACAAATTAATAATAACAATATTTAAAATAATAACTGCTAATGATATTTGAATGTATTATGTAAACGAAGAATAAACTAAACTAAATATTAAAATGAAATTTTATCTGAATCGTTACTTATTAAATATAAACTAAAGAATGAATGTAACGTAAAATTAAACAGTAAACATTTATTAAGCGAATGTGCTCTAAAAACATGTACTGTACTTGCTCGAAAATGACAATTTGATAGACAGCAAGCGTACGCATGATCAAACATGGACGATGCACGATTCCTTGACATCCGTCAACACTACACACGATCCATCGCACGTCGTGCGGCTTGAGCTGATGGTATGTGTATTTTTATGGATTTTATGTGTATTTTTATATGGATGCTACGCACTGTCGTTTTTGACTTGCTGTCCGTCATGACGTCCAGCGGGGATGGTTAGTGCGTGACCGACTTAAGATCTGAATTTTGCATTAGGCGTACTTTTATTAATGTATTTTTCAAGTCTTCCTTTTTTGTACGTAAAGGAGGTAACCTATTTTGTTCTACACCACAAGAAAATCAGTGAAATCTTTTTGCGTCGTAGAAATAAAAAGGTCTCGTTTCGCTTCATGTGTATTTAATGAATTTCTTGTACGAAAGACACACACATATATTGGTACTAACTAAAAAGCAATTAAAAAATTCTTGAAGAACAGATTTTATGGAACAACAGCAGTAGTTATTGGGGATAGCACATTTCAGTAAGAGACAGAATGTGTAAGTCATCATCAGACAAAGAACTGAAATCTGGTGATGCAGTTATCATTATAACTAGTATACATCTATATAAATAAACATACATAGTAAAGAAATAAATAATATAAATAAACACATAAATATAGTAAATAAACGCGCGTCATCACATTTCAAAACACTTCAACTTAGTGGAAATACAAATCGAAATTTTGTAAATATGCGATTTGATATGTGTATAATTAAAAATAACCATAAAATAAATACAACATACTACGTATTTATTAAAACATATATAGCATAGGATAAAGTAAATATACACATTTGAATTACATTACCGATCATTTTTTCAGTTTTAATTTAATTTTGTGTTTAACGTAGCAGCACTGTACGTTTTTGAATAAAAACCTTCCCAAGGTTATCTCAATTTATTCATTAAGTGAATATAATTAGGTTACTTCTACGTAAAGCTGGCATACCAAACTGTTTAAACAATAACGTTACATTTAATTTTAGTTGTATTTTTAATTAGTTAATAACGTTAGGTTACCAAATTAAATGCTCAGTTTAATAATTATTTTTAAAACGCATTGTATAAAGCTTTCTCTTTCTGTGTTTATAGTTTTCCAAGAATATTAGCGCAAGGTATCAAGTCCATGGTCAGACTATGTTCTTGGCAATCGCTAGAGGACGCTCTCTGTGTAACAGATAGTTTCGTACTGAGGAAAAGCCCATTCGTGTTTGTTCTTGTACGTAAGATGGTTCGCGTCTTTTACGTTTTTAAATTCGTTAATAATTCTAAATTAATTAGTAAGTGAAAGTTTATATTTTGTGATTTTTTTAATGCGACACCGTATTACGATATGTATTATATTTATAACGTTTAGAACTAATTTTTATCTGGGCTAAATTCGTAGAGGAAAAACGTTAAGGAAAAACGTGATATTAATTCTTAAGAAGCTGATTTTGTAAACTACCTTTATTTTTTAATATTCTTAACAGTTTTTAATTATTCATTTAATGGTTGTGTCAGGATTACATATCCTATAAAGAAAAACTCATACGATTTTGTACGTAATTTACATTATAAAAGGAGCTGTAAATTGGTGCATAAACTTGCCAACATCGGTAACTAAAGTACGTCGATTTATAAAATACATTCGATCACTTTAAGTCCACTTTCTGTTGAAACACGAATAATTGCATTAACATTTAAGTATTTATAATTAATAATGTATTGATTGGGGACTATCTGCTGAATACAGACTTATGCCGTTGCTACTTACATCTCACGAATACCTTTCCTCACCCCTTTCTCTCTATGCCTTTTCCCACGTTTCTCTTACTCCTTTTGTTCTTACCTTGGTCTATCATATTCTCTTCGTTCGTCTGTTATCGTTAATTCTCTAACACCACCAACTTAGCTGCCTCTGTTCTATGTACTTTGATATCGGCTGCACTTTCAAATCATTTCTTAATCATTCGTTTCTAACCCTAACTATTTTAGTCATCCCTCTTACGCGTCTCAAATATTTTATTCCTGTGCGGTTGTATTTACTTTCATAGTTCTTGGTCATTGTCCATGTTTCACATTCATTGCCTATTTATTGTTCTATATAAAATCCTGAAATTACTAGTAACCGTCGATCAGTAAATAAACGTTTAACAATGGAAGGTTTAGCGAAGATCAGTCAATAAGTATAGGCACAACTTTTAAATTACTTGTGTCGACGTTTCTATAATATTTGTTGTCATCATCAGGACAATTGTTGAGTTGCTGTTATTATCACAGTTGTGTGTTTGGCGTCGTAACAACTCAACAAAAATTGACCTGATTTTGTGATTTTGAGAACAAATATTGTCGAAACGTCGACACAAATAATTTAAAAGTTGTGCCTATACTTATTGATCGATCCTCGCTAAACCTTCCGTCGCTAAACATTGTTCTATATAATTTAATTTTATATTTCCGGAAACTTTCTTTTTGTTTAGAAGACGGTTGCTTGACGGAAATAGGAAGTAGGTAAGTGCTTTTGCAATCCATTTATTGATTTATATTTCTTTCTGCAGTTTTTTAATAATCAACATTTATTAGACTATGTATCGTTTTTATAGTTTAATTTTATTCTTCACTAGTGGATAGTAGAGTCACTCCAGTAATTTAATGATTCTAGATAAGCGTTTTTGAGCAGATGAGCCATTTAGATTGGAACCTGACTTCCAATAATACAGTCGACTTCGGCAATTAAGCCATCGACTGCTAAATACAATCGGCTATTAATTACAAAACGGCTCGGTCTCACCACATCTCATTAAACCTCTTTGTTAAAAGACGAAGGTTGTTTAACAGAACTTTGTATATTAACCAAACTTTTGATTTCTTCTTCTTATTCTTTAATTCCTTGTTAGGCCTCTGTCCAGTTCTATAACAACGGTCCTACATGATGTCACTTCACCTGCTCCTTGGCCGACCAATGCTCCTCTTGGTGTTTGGTTGGCTACCTCTTGCCTTTTTCACTAGCCTTGTGTCATCCATTGAACATTATAATATCTGGATTACATTACACGTTTCTCTTATACTACTGTTTGTCAACCTATCGTACCTTGTCTTTCCTAGTAACCTCCGTAATATAACCATTTCTATAGTTTGTCGTTTTCTTCGAGTTGTTGCTGTATCTGGCTTGGTCTCTGATGCATAGGATATTACTGGACATATTGTGTGAGGTATTTATTATTCCATATAAGGTTATTCATGTATCCAGCAATTCTTTTTGCTTTCATCAATTAATGTTCTATTTCTTCATCTGCCCTATTGTTACTTGTAACCCTTGTTCTTAAGTAGTCTATTTGCATTACTTGTTCTATTATTTGTCATTTATCACAAGCTTACATCTAAATGGGTTCTGTGAAATCCGTAATTGATTTTGTTTTCTCTTCCGCTATCTTCATATTATATTTCTGACATGCTTTGTTAAAATTATACACAAGTCTCTGTAAGTCATTTTCATTTTCCGCTATTAGTATAAGGTCGTCTGCATAACATGTAATATTAAACACACTTCTACCCATCCTATATCCTCTCATATGCTTTACCTCATTAATAATTCCATCCATAACTACATTGAAGAGTATGGGAATTAGGGAATCCCCTTGCCTGATCCCTTTTGTTACAGATATATTATCAGATAATTCGCCATTGGCTTTTACACTAATTGAAGTGTTCGTGTAGATCTATTTTATTAGCTTTGTGACGACGATTGAGACTCCTCGTTGTTGTAAAATCTTTAACACGTCTGACACTCGGATCCTATCAAATGCCTTCTTGAGATCTATCAGACACATAAAAGCTGGTTTTCGGAACTCAATTGGCTTTTCTTACTTTTGATTTTAAAACCATTGCTTTTTGTCAGTGGCGTTGCCAGAATTTCGTTTCCGGATGTCCAAATTGGATTGCAAGCACGGGATCCAGGCAAGAATACCAATGCCGGGATGTTTAAGGGGTACAGAATACCCTTTCGCCCAGGAAGGAGAGGGTAAAGATATTTCTCCTGGGGAACAATGTATTCAACTCTCAGAAGTCCGGTTCTAGAGTATTCCTGGAACCATGAACTTATTATGTAGAATAAAAGGAACATTTAATGTTGATTTTTTCTTAATTTTAATAAACAAAATTTGAAAAATTTGAATGTGTCAGATTCAGTCCCTACAATCTACGACATAATATCTAGGCACTGCAAAAGCTGATAAAGCATGCCTAGTTAAATTATTACTTTTTGCCATTTAAAATTCGAAAAGTTAAAACCAGTTTGTGTTTTAAAATTAAGTTTGTTGAAAACAAAATTTGTTTAATGAATACTATATCAAATTAAAAATGGACATAGTGAAAACGTGATCATCATAAACCTCGTCTTCCTATGAATAATAATGACTTTTTAAACCTGTTATACATTTTCAGTTGCTTAAAGGCATTTCATTTATTATAGAATTTTATGTTCAACGTTGTCTCTGTATTTCAACATAATATATTTCTTATATCAACATGAAAATATATCATAGTTTTTTGCATTTTTTAATATTTCGGGGAAGTTTGGATCTTTCGGTGTTCATTTCTGGTTACGTCTCTGTGTTTTGCTTGTAAATTTGTTTATAATACTTAGAGCTTGTACTCCATTTTATTCGACTGCGTAAATGAACAAACAATGCGTACAGATCTGGTTGTGTTTTCTGACCGAAGTAAAAGTCTTTAAATCCACTTCTTTGTTTCCACGACTGTTGAAGCATCAACTCTATTAAAATATCAGGTGTAAAAAGAAATTATTTATCAACTTCAACTAAATTAAGTGTTATCAGATTCGTGAAGAATCGAGAGAACTACGTTAATTTGATAATGAGGTTCAACTTACTTCATTCATACATGAACTCTCTATGGTCATGTACAGAGTATGGCTCACACTAAACGTTCTTTGGCTTAATAAATGATGAGAGGTTCGGCCGTCAGCTAGACGTAACTTTAAACAATAATTTTTTGTATTCTGGTAACGTGAGTCAAAGACTAATGAGATATATTAATAAAGAAAAAAGAAATATCCTACATCAAAATACATAAAGACATTATTCATAAACGTGTATACGAGAGAAAGATATATATATATATATATATATATATATATATATTGTAACGTACCATAAGACTCGTGGTCTGGTCTGTTATTTATTTTTGATATGAATAATTTCCAAATAAAATTTATTTAGTTGGGCCCCACGTTGGGCGCCAATTTATACCATACCGTTATCCTTAACGATAATTATTTTCAATTATTGATTTATATAAGTTTAATGTTTTGTTTAATAAGATTTGATTTATTTAAAATCACTTGAATTAACCTTGGGCGCCATTTTGTAATGTAAACAATGATGAGGTGTTACACTGTTTAACTGGTTATATAATAATGATGAACCTCTCTATTGTAGTAGTACTGTAGTAACTGCCGTTGACCTACCTGGTTTAACTCTTCTGTTAATTATTTAAAGTGAATAGCTGAAGTTACTAGTCATTTGAACTCATTGACCTTTGAATTTCGTGCAAATAATTTACCAAAAGAACTGCCGCCAACATAACCTGTGACGGTCGACTAATACGAGTTTTCAAGTAAGGCAAGACGGTCGTTAATGTTAATAATGATAGTTCATACACCAGTATTTTCCTTTAACATGCTTTTATTTTTCATTTTAATATCCATATTATCTTCCTTCTGACTTCAATAAACATAAAAATTCTCATGATAGAAACTGATTGACCCGGTTAAAGACAATCCCTGGTTTCAAAATTGGTAACATTAGATTCGCTAATGAATGTAAACAGTAACATTCATTATTATACAATTATTAAATTATTGGTTTCTTTTAACCATGATATAGAAATAAAAATGTCTTATATGAAGAACAAAATTTCACAAAAGATTAATAACAATAGAATTATTTGAAATAATTACTTAAATCTACGGTTGTGAACAAAACAAATGTCGGATTATATCCATGTGTTAACGTAAACAAGTTTGGTTAGATTGTCCATTGCAAGTTTTATAATATTAAAAAAAATAATTAAATTATTTTTTATAATCATTAAAATGATTAGTGAAAGTGGTTAAATAGTGTTACAGTGGTTGAATAATTTCTAAGTGTCTAATAATGGAAAGGGGATACAAAATTCTTAAGTCCGATATAGCGTATTATTGTTTAATTAACACCATACTTGCTCGTTTGTACCCTCCTTTATTTATTGCACTTTTATTTTAATTCACTATATTGATTCATTGATATTTAATATCCACTGCACAACACTGACACAATCTTCCGTAAAGATTATCCGCTCATAGGTTATGATGCCTATTGTTGACATATGGCATAACCTAAATTACACTTTGAGGTTAACACATATGATCAGCTGTACTAGGTTAAAACTGAAAATTTGGTCACAGGAGGAGCGTGGTGTCCTCGTTAAGTACTCATTGTAGACTGTCCCTCACCTTGATCAAAATCTCGCGTCGACTGATAGGTGATGATCGCTGATTTTCGTAACTAATCGGCAACTCTTGTGAAAACAGACGCCTTGAAGCGTTGTTTTCCGGGGTTCATTGTTAAAATAATGGGGTTCACAAAAGTATTTATCGATGCTTAGAATTGATTAATAATTGTATAATTGATATTATTCCCTTAGATTAGGTCCAATTAACAATTCATTAATGCCATTAATCTGCATTCTTTGAGATGAACATTTTGATGCCCCATACGATATGTTTTTGTTCATTAATAACAAACTACAAATCTTAACATTTTTTTCTTTTATCACTATGTCACTGTTCTTACTTATTCTAGAAGCTATTAGCTTTAGAAGGTATTCTGACGGTTTAGAACATGTATTTTGTTTCATTATTTATTTTGTTTACACTTATTAGTTAATCATATCTCCAATACTAGAATATTCTTCTAATAATACTGATTCTAGTATTATTTATATAATATTGTTTTTTTCATTAATTTACATTAGAAATCGTTCTTTTTAAATACAATTATTGACAAGTTCAATGTCTCATATTTCTTCTTTTTTATGTTATAATTCATATTATAACCATTATTATCTAGTTATTATGTTATCATTTACTACTTCATAGGTAGTTTTCACCTTCTATTTATAATTCATGGGTTTTACAATGCTTTTTGTTTCTTTATGTTGTTTAAAACATTACAATGATACATAACCTTACATGTAGGCTTCCATTTGGTTTCATTGTTGTTTTATTAGTACATTTTCATTTCACTAATTTTAATACTTTTTTTGCTTTACATTATTCTATTCATAATCATAAATAAAATTTATTATTTTATTTCATTCTTTTTAGTACTTAGAAACTAGTTATTTTAATTATAATTTTCTTTATTAATTATCCAGTTTATTGCTGCAGTATGGAGTATAAAGTTTATCTTTTTTACCATATTTTAATGCAGTTTACTGGATTAAAATCTTATTATTGTTCATGTACACAGGTATAGTATTCTAGTTCTTATTGATTTCATTACATTGTTCTTATCTACTTTTATTATCTCAGACCATATTTATGCTATACAATTTAGTTAATGAGTTAGTATTCTGTTCTTCATGTATCATGGTCATGAAATGGTTTAAGTTGGGACCTACTTTATGTAAGGGAATAACATAACGTTACAATATATATACATATATATATATATGTGTGTGTGTATATAATTTATAATATAGAAAATGATATATATATATATATAAACTATTAAAAAATAAATAAAAGATACGCTGTTTTTAAACGCAGAATATTTATTAATTTTATTATTTAATTTCACCTAAGGGTTATAAATAATTTTTGTTCGTCTTCATCATCGCAACAAAATTAAAAAGAGAATATAATAATGTACAGTTATATGGAACTTTAATAATTACTAGCATACTTTTAAATAGTGCGGCAATTTTTTTTCTGATAAGTTGTAATAATTTCGAGCCACAATATCAAATATTCGTACTTTGCTACTAATTTGTTTGTTACTAACAAGATTTAATGTTTAATGTTATCTGTTTCTCTACCGTTGTTTCCTAGAACTGTAGTAAGGGATCGATTTCATAGACAAGAAATCGTGTCTAACTAGAGTGATAACGCTTTCTGATTTGTAGGCTTATATTCATATGGCAAAGATTTGCGTTTTGTGAAGTCATTCATGTTTGTTCTGGTCTGTAAGATGGTTGGTTACTTTTTAAATTGTTTTACGAATAACAGTTATTGAAAGTGATTATGTTGTGGTTTTTGGTAAAGAAGAAACAAAATTAACTAAAAAATAAAGCTTGCAGCGCATCGGTAAAACCTTTTTAAAGTAAAATAGTTTAAATTTAAAACTTTGTATATCTTTACTTTTTTAAATAAAACGTGAATTGTGTAGTTAGATTCTAGTTTTCTTCCGTTTACTTACATAATAATATGGATAATAATATTTTCTTTTCTTCCATAAACTAGTTGGATAATAATCTTTTCTCCTATTTTTAAGAAAATAATTCTATATTTTGAAGGAATTTTAGTTATTCAGTGTCAAACTTTAAAATAAGTCTTTCAAATTTTCTTTCTTAAAAACATATTTTCTTAAGAAATTAGTATCGTACATTCTGGACTGTATTATCTAATTTCCTGATGTTTTAAAAGTTTCATGTCACTAATTTTGTTTTTGAAATTAATATACGTGTGGAAAATTTTAATTCCGAATTATGCTTTCACGTTAAAATCTGGGTTAAATCTTTTAGAGTCAGTGTTTTCAAAGCCAAACGTTTCCATACCTATATTGATATAAATGTTTTCTTTTTATTTTACGTTCAGAAAATGTGCTGAAATGAAAGTACTTCTGTGAAACGTTTTGAGTATGTCAGATGTCTATTTCAATGTATTTCTATTTTAAGTAGCTATTCTAATTCTTCAGCTCAAGCTACTAAAATACTAATATTTTTCCTCTATTGTTATAAATATAATTTAAACAGCTGTTGGGGCATTTTGGCGTAAGTCTATTTCCACTATAAAATAAAATATTTATATATAACAATATCTTGTGTATAATTTCCGAATTGTCCCCAAAAGTCGTATCTAAAACGATTCAGTCCTTTCAGAAAACGTCTATGGAACATGTCAATGCTCCGTGGTAATATACAATAGCGATACGCACGGATGACATAACTTGCGATGTGGCTAACGAAATAAAAAACAAGAATTGCTGCTAATCATAACGCTTTTTTGCATCAACATTTTAAAAATTGAAGCTTTCTGATCCCATGGTAGCCAGTAGGCTGGAGTAGAAATGGGCAAAGTAGTTCATCGAAGCGAACTTATCAAAGTTAGGTCGTTCACATAAGCGAACTAGCACAATGGACTAGGTCACTAGTTCAATCTGTCGAACCCTCTTTTTGTAAAATTTTTATAGATATTAAAAAAACAAAAATTGACATCTTCCTCTTTCTGTTTATCTTATGACACATGCCAGGGATGACCACCCTCATCATGCACGTGAGATAACATCAAAGCGCATGAAGATTAGCTGAAAGATAACCAATACCTTTTTTAGGCGTTTCAACAAAACAGACGCAAGAAAATATTATTTAAATACAAAAAAAGTATGAAGATAATTTTATTCATGTCGCTTTTGGCCAGAATCGCGAAACCCTAAGGCGAATTCTCTCCTGTTTTTTTAATGATAAAAATTTTAGGACACTGGATAACTGTCTACGTAGTTTTAGGTATGTGAATTATTCTTTTATTCGTTTTCACAATAATAAGTTGAGCTTACAGAACCATGAAAAAGAAAACACCATACAGACAGTATTTTATTACCAGTAATTTTAGATTTTTTAGAAGTCAGAGATGTCGGAAAACTTACTTAAACTTTTTACGTATGTAAACAATATAAACAAGAAGATCACTGAAGATGACTGCCGCAGCTGCAACCGAACCGTTTTGATCTACAAAAAGAGGACCACGGCCCAACAACCTGGAAAATAATTTTACCGAAGATAATTCCAGCCGTGAAAGCTTTGATGTTATGATGAATCTTCATTAACCGTACGTTCCAGTCAGATTTATAGATTTTCCGAAACTTCCAAAATATTATAAAAAATTCTCTAATTGAGTCACACGAAAATCAAGCATTGGATAGGTGATGATGGACGGATGATCACACGGCTCGCTGGCCGTGGACCTCTATTTTTGGAGAGTAGACAGAAAAAATTACTGGTTCGATCCAATTGCTTCATGTATAATGTAGGGACAATAAACGTATTCTGATTTTATTGTTAAATACACAGGATCCAAATAATAATTAACCTTGACTGCGAAAGACTTTTAATAAGGCTTGAGATGCGTTTTTTTGGTGGTCATTCTTTATTCTGCTTTAGTAACAAAACTGCCGACTACAGCTCTTAGACAGCTTTTTCAGTAAACATACTGAAGTTTCCTAGGTCTTCGTTCTCGTCATTTTAGTTGTATTCAATGGAAGAGGGATGCTCGACTTTAGTTTCACTTCTACTATTCCTTCGCTCTTAAAAGTTTGGTATCCAAGGTGAATAACACTTAGATACCGATTTTTAATATTGGCACCTTCTTTAAATCAATTTATTGTTGAGGAGTTCAGTCATTTTACGTTCCGGTATTATTGTCGTCCAATTATAGATTCTGTCTGTCTGTCCGTCTGTCCGTCCGTCTGTCTGTCTCTCTGTCTGTATCTCTCTCTCTCTCTCTCTCTCTCTCTCTCTCTCTCTCTCTCTCTCTCTCTCTCTCTCTCTCTCTCTCTCTCTCTCTCTCTCACTCACTGTAATGAGACCGAGAATTATGGTAAAGGTCACTGGGACTGATGGGTAATAAAGCTGAGAATCTGAAGGTAAAGCTGTACCATGATGATGTCTCATCACTGTATGGACATAACGTTTGTTCTTTATAACGATACCAATAAAACCTTGTTGTCAACCGAAAAATGTTTAGTCACGAAATACGCATGTCTCCAGAGAGAGTACAGCGGAATATCTTAATGTATAGCTGACTGAGAAGGAGAATTGTAGAAGATCGAGGAGAAAACTGTGGTTCCGAACAGGCAAACGTACCTAGTACCAGGAGAATACGTTACATACTTACGGCACAGTAAACATCAGACAAAATTAAATTGCAATCCCATAGGGATATCTGCATGAATATCCCGAGAAGCATTAAGATTGATAAATTAAATGGAAAGTACGGAAAAGAAATTCTTTAAGAGGACAGTTTTATACACATAGCGGAATGGAAAATATAATGGTGTTAAAATCGATATGAGCTGCGTAGTCTATGAAACATTGGGTTAAAGAAGCAAATTAGTAAGGAAAGTTCCCATTCAAGCCGAACGTATAGATCTGTAATTGCAGTAAATGTCGAGCTTTGCAACACATAGTATAATCCTCGACAAAAAGATAAATAAGTAGATATCTGTACGTATATGTACTTTTGTGTGTGCAATTATGAAGAACGCCTATATTTCATGCTGCTTACTCATTAACAGAATCAAATCTTGCCCCTCTTTACCCTCTGGCTATCTTTACGAGCGTAGAAATCCATGACCGTTGAATGATTATTATTGTTAAAATTCTTAGATATTTCTACTTTTATTTTAGCAACGACACATTCAGTAGGCCGTGATCCTCTTCTTAAAACATCGCACGTTTTAACTACAGCTGCGGCAGTTATCTTCAATGGTCTTCTGTTCACAGTCCTAGCCCTCGGACGAAGCGATACTCCCAACCGTCGCACTCCATACATGCATACGGAGCAGGACTGAACAGAAGACCACTGAAGATGACTGCCGCAGCTGCAGTCTGGTGTTTTAAGATGAGGGCCACGACCCAACAGCTTGGAAGATAATTTAATTGAAATTTACTCTGGTCGTGAAATTTTTAATGTTAGAACGATACATTCCGTTCATTATTGTAATATCTATTCAGAAAGCTGCAGCTTTTTGGTTGAGACATTTTTTAAATTTCCTAATTAAGAGAAAACATATATTATATATAAATATAAAAATACAAAAATAAATAAGTACAAATAAATGTCAATAATATAACTTATGATAACTTACGAATGTAAATTAGCGCTTGAGTATAAGACAATATTTAGAATTTATCTTTCCAAATGAGTAAAAAGATAAAATATTTCAGTATGTTACTAACATCTTTGAATAAGTTTAACAATCATGTATGTAATAAATATAGGCTAACGTGTTATATAATGTTATATTACATGTTGTGTGTGTGTGTGTGTAAATATTTATAACTAATTTACGTATATGCGCGCGCGCGCGCGCACACACACACACAGAATTTAGAATGTACGTCTTCCGGTAATAAAAACTTTTTCTTTACCCTGACGCGTATCTATAAGATGATAGAAAAAATTGACATTAGAAGAAAAACTTTTTTAATGACTAATAACAATCCAATGCAATGCAATGTGTGTGTGTGTGTGTGTGTGTGTGTGTGTGTGTGTGTGTGTGTGTGTGTGTGTGTGTGTGTGTGTGTGTGTGTGCACTATTATAAAGTAAAATTAATAAAGATTTTAATATGTATAACAGTCGACAGGAAAGAACAAATAAGAAATCATCTTCCAATTAGCTATCACAGTCCATTCGTTACGTATCACTATGTGAAAGAGAGACAAAATAATATATTTGCTCACCATTATTATCAGTTAGATTTGTGATTGGTACTTCCTGATTTTCTGGGCGATTTGAGTGTCATAATTAGTAATTTAAATTAGCTTAATCGCCTATTTCGTTTAATTTTAATTATTATTTCACGGCTATTATAATTTTTATTCGTCGTTTAATACTTTATTTACTCATGACTGATAGTTGTCGTGCGATGACTCCTTAGTGCTCTCAGGCTTGAGGACATTTCATTGGATTGTTATTGGTCACTAAAAAAAGTTTTTCTTCTAATGTCAATTTTTTCTATTATCTTACGCGTCAGGGTAAAGAATAAGTTTTTATTACCGGAAGACGTACATTCTAAATTCTGCAGTAGTAAATGAGTTAAATTCTACTTTCTACTAAATGACTGTCATACGCGGAAGTTGAAATCTGGACGGACGACTTGGGGTGGTTAGACGGTCAGGGACCTTATTACTCTTAAGAGAAATATGAACAGATAGGGTGTACAGATTCTGTTCGATTTGGTACGATTTAGTAAAGAGTTTTATTTAGACAAAAGACAAAGATTAAAGAAATAATTGATAAAAACAGGCCTACATCCTAAAAATGTTTCTATAGATATGAAAAGATTGTTTTTAAGTTTTAAACATTTTGTTTTTAATTCGTAAAAGAACATTTTTAAACAGTAGTTTCTCAACATAAATATTGGCTGTATATATGAATGTACTAAAAAAATAATCAAATCATCTTATAATATATTTAATACACATTTATAAACGAAATTATTTAATTTTATCATGAATTAGATCCATAGTCTTATAAAATAAAAAAGTTCGCGCGTTTATGTAAGTATTTTAATTTGAATATTTAGTCTTGTGAGGTAGCTATCAAGAACTGACAAACGCATTAGATCTTATATGTAACTTGAAATGATAATTTTTATTCGAAGTATAAAGTGTATACGTATGCATATGTGAACATGTATTATATATAAAGCATGAAATGTATTTAAGTCATATAACTATTTTTATTTCATTGAATCAAAGTTTAGATGGAAGTATTTGTTTTCATTTTAGTTTCTAATGAAGGCTATATTCATTAATCTATTGTATTTTTAAATTTTGATGTAGATAAAAAATATTCCAATAGCCTATTTTATTTACATATATTATAGCAAATGTTTTAATATTAATTATTTGGACTTAGTTATTGAATTTTTGGTCGACATTTTAAAAAGAATTATATTTTTAATTAATTTATTTTTCTGTATCTATTAATTAATTGTCGATTTTATGGTTAAAAATATATGATTTCCCAAATGTTCATTTTTCCCTTGGACTAGTTTCAACTGATTTTACAATATTTAAATCTGAAAATCTATGTGAAATATTTATGGAATGTGTGGCTAAATGCTGTTACGTATATGAGGTTTTATACGGTTTTATACAGGCGTTTTTGTTGTAGATATCTATCTTAATACAGCGTCGCGTTCTACTGAATAAGCTTTTGTCATACTGTGTTTATACAAGTCAAGTCCGGCCCCCAAAAGCGGTGTTCATAAAACTAATATAAAATTCCAGTGAAGCGTTTTTTTTTTAAATTAGCGTTGTTGTTTATATGTGTGCGTGTGGGTACATGCGTTTTATTAAATTCAATCTCATGAACTCCATTAACAAAGGCTCTTGTAGCTATACCACAATTATCAATTATCACAAAAAGTATTAGTTTTTGAAAGCAGAAAATTGTTGTGTCTAATTGTGGTTATGTAAAATTATATCTTCAAAGAATAATCGTCTTCAAAGAAAATCAGATCTGAAAATATCAAAGACTTTTTTTATACTTGCAGAAAAACCTAATAATTAACTATAATTATTATAGATATAATTATATCTATATCTATTATATATATATATATATATATATCTATTGATATATATATATCAAACGCTTTTTGCTACAGTCTATTTCTTGATGCGTATTATTTATTCAATATTTGAACTTTTTACCTCAAGATATATTATTTCCTTATTTGGAACATGTTTCGGGAATCCTATTTTTCCCATCCTCAGCCATCTTCCTAGAAGATCCTAAGAATGTTGAGGAGGGAAAAATAGGATTCCCAAAACATATTCCAAATAAGGAAATAATAATATCTTGAAGTAAGAAGTTACAAATATTGAATAAATTATATATATTTTTTTTTTGAGTTTTCCTAAAATCGTAAAAAACCGCCTACGCTTGTTTGTATCTTCGAGATGCTCAGATGTTTTAATACACACTTGATTTGAATTTCACCGTATTTCAGACATTTCACCATAAACGTCCGTGCACTATTAAGAACATTCCCTTTAAGTAGAAACATTATTAAATTTCGGAGACTTTTATACTAGATCTCAAGATAATATTATCACCAAATTAATACACGATTTGTTCGTCCTTACGAGGCCAAGGCTAATAAAAAGACTTGTGAGGATAGTAGACTAATAAAATAAATATCACATTGTGACAGCTTACTCACCCGTGACAGTGGCGAGTAGAATAGATTATAACCAAAGTTAGTTAGTTGTTTTGGTAGTTATCCAAGGTGCGCGCACTTTTGTAAATGAAGAGAATGTGAGCAGACGCCCGAGCATAGCTACTTATATTTATATATTTGTGTGGTGGTGCCGGTCCGGCCGGTGAGAGTGAGAGTGGGAGAGTTGTGAGTCTGAAGAAGAACAACGGCGGATGGGAAGAAGAAGAAGAAAACGGAGAAGAAAAAGCAGAAGAGGCTGTGAGTGTGCGTGTGTGTGCAGCGGTAGTGCACGTTTTGATGGTAGTCGTGACACCGAACCCGCGACCCCCACGTTCTCGTTTACTACGTTCACAGGCCGCGCGCTGTTCAGTAGGCCGCGTCATTCATACTCTTGATCCACATAACGTTACCTTGTGAGTTATCTGGACGAACTGTTTTCGTTAGCAGTCTGTCGACTCTAATTTTCCCTCAACTCTGCCTTTATCCTGACGCATTATTATGTACATACAAATAAACGATGGTCATGAAACGAACAGGCTCATATTAAATTGATGATGCTAGGTAAACACTGTATGAATTTTTTACTAGATTCGACCACAGGATCTCTCGATCTGTCGCATACCTCGGATTTCAGTACCTCGTTTTGTGGTTTACAGTATTACAGACCGGAAAATTTATGCATTTTATCTGCACATCATTTATATCTATTAATCATAGATTTAATATTTCTGTGTAAATCCGGTAATATTTTATTAGAGATAATGAGGCATATTTTTGTAAGTTGAGGAATAGCTTAAAACTAGCTTAAGAACTGCAGGATCGAGTATCGTCTATGTAGATTCTGGGAGAAGGCTACAGCTGTGTTCGTGGCCGCGTTAATAAAGACATGTTCCCGCTCGTTTATTGTCTTGTCCACTCATTTTATTTTTAACATTCTTCTGTAGCATCACATTTAGAATGCTTCTGTTATTCTTCTCCCACTTTTCCCTTTCTCCAGCTTAACACCTGCATAGTGCGTTGCCTCCAAACATTCGGGTTGGCGTCTGGGAAGGTAACTGTATTTTAGCAGCAATCCGTAAATATTCGGAAGAAAGTGATCAACTTTCGTCAGCTGGTCATCAATGAATTGGGATTTAGTACACAATGGATAATTGGACGATACAAGAAATACGTTTTTGTAGAAAAATTAATTGAAATAATTCTTTAATTGATATGCAACGAGCATCAGGCAAGAATTTGGCGTAAACGGAAGAGTATTAGCTCCATCGCGGAACACTGTTCTTAAGGGGGTGAGAAAATGGAGTGATACAGAAAGTGAGGGATAATTTCATTGAACGTCTCCATCAGTGCATTACAAAAAAGTGGACGACACTTGAGTAGTATGATTTTCAAAACAAAACAAAGTATTACTCAATTATATCGCAACAAGTATGGATTATTTTAAAATAAAAATCAACTTTAGTTCCTATGTGTTCTTACTTATTTCTACTTCTTCTTATTCTTCAGGCAGTGGACCTTACGATCCGTTGCGCATTCTTGGTCCGACCCTCTTTTCTTTGGTCTTCCAATATTCCGCCGTTCTTTCGGATTATTAACCAAAATTTGTTTTTGTATCCTGTTCTTATGCATCTTTTCAACATGGTCTGTCCAATCCTGTCTGTATTGCTTTATCCTTTCGTTTAGGTTGTATATTCAAAGGATGTTCCTTATATCATCATTTCTTAGCCAGTCCCTCCGTGATACCCTAGTACTGATCGTAAAAATCTCACTGCCATAAAGGACGCATGACACTGACACCACTTTATAAAAATTTCAAAAGAGTATCTCTTCTGACCTTTCCATGCAGTGTTCTTCTTATCGTTCCACACATGTGATTAAACTTCTCTATTTTTATTTGTCCGCATCTGTCTCACCAAAATAAGATAAGTTACATCGAAGGAACCTGAATGAATGCACTTGTTCAATTAGTTGATCATTCAGTACTAGTTTACACCTTACAGGATAGCAGCCTTTAAAAGCCACGGATTTAGTCTTGATAACAGAAATTTCCAGACCATACATCCTAATTATCTGCTGCAGTTCTTACTTATTTAATATTAAAAATAGTCACCCTGCATTCATAAAAATTTCTTCCTAATTCCTAATGAAATAACAAATTTTCTTTTGGAAAAATTTTCTTTCGATGAAGTGTACGCTTGTCATAAATTTTTGTCCCTTATCACCTGCTACCCTTGTGCTACGCTCTATCTTGTACCACAGATTCCGCCACGAACGGAACAGCTGACAAAGTTCAGTAACATAGTGTAAAACGCAACTAGTGAACTTTTCAGTGGTGACTTGATTTTGCAACGTCTCGCACAAAGATAATTTCAATCAACGTTATGTTACCGTTAAAATCAATCTGCCAACAAGATCTATTTGCCGGCTGTTTTCAATTTGTCTGAAGTAATTAGTAACGAGATATTCATTATGCAACGTAATTGGTAGTGAAAGTTTGAAAATCTATTTAAAACGCTTTCGTGACACCTGCCTGAATTGTAGACTAACATGTAAAGATGTTTAAAGTAACTGTTTTATTTCACAGTGTTATTTGAAACAAAGTGCCCTGGGCGTTAAGTTCTAGGTGTTAAGTCATTGCACCTAGACCAATATAGACAAAGCGCGACTGAAGCTGTGGAGACCGACTACAGTCATAAAAATATTTAATTACAGCTTTCAGTGCCTACTAACTGAACCGCTGGAACATGCATAACATCACTAATTATCACCAGTATTAGTCCATGAAAACAGTGTAAGCCAGTTAGTCCCGAGGATCGTAAGTGTTCCCGAACGCAAACCACTGACTGTGTAATTTCAGTTTCAAACATTAGGTCGGGGTGTAGCAGTGGATATAGTTGTTCCTATTCACGTCTTCTTCTTCTTCTTCTTCTTCTTCTTCTTCTTCTTCTTCTTCTTCTTCTTCTTCTTCTTCTTCTTCTTCTTCTTCTTCTTCTTCTTCTTCTTCTTCTCCTTCTTCTTCCGCAGCTCTACAGACCGGGACGACCTTGGCTTTCGTACCACTCGCCTCCAATTCTCTTTCTCTGTTGCAACGTTCCTCCAGTTGCGTACGCCCATTCTTCTTAAGCCTTCCTCCACCTCTTGTATCCGTCGTCTTCTGGGTCTGCCCCTTCTCCTTGTTCCTTCCATATTTCCGTTTAGCACTTGCTTGGGCAGTCTCTCCACGTGCCACAGCCAGCTTATCCGCCTTGCCTTTATGAAACGCACTATATTTTCCCGCTGCAAAATTTCATCAATTTCAACATTTCGAAAGGATCTCTACTCTCCTGCTTCCATTATTGGGCCGTATATCTTTCTCACTATTGTCCTTTCAAATAGTCTCAACATTCACGAATTCAGGAAGAGTGAATTCGTCAGAGCAAAGTACGTTAGGAAACTTTAGAAAAATTGTGTTTTTAAAAATATATTAAGCACTTATCACACATTAGTACGCGCTTATCAAACTCATATTCAGTAAAAGCATGAATCAGACACGGGTTGTAAGGTCTAACTTACGAGATCGTATAGTACGATGAAATCGACTCTGTGGATTGTTGTACGTTTCATATAATCTGATTACCAACTTTCTCATGGTTACTTCCTGATCTGCTACCTTCATGCTTCGGACGAGGTCTTTCAGTGTCTCCACCATTATCAAGTCCAAAACCACGACGCGGAAGTTGATCAGTTGATCACTTTATTCTGAATATTTACCCACTGGGTCTTGATTTTGGACTTGACAATTGTGGAGACACTGAAAGGCCTTGTCCGGAGCATGACAGGTAGCAGCTCAGCAAGTAAGCCCGAGAAAGTCGGAATTACAGACACTGCTAATTCAAATAACAAGATGAATAATCTGACTGAATTAGATAACAAAAGCAATAAATAATGTTTATTGTTTTCTATAATTTTTACGAAAAATATCGTGTCCGAGATAAGGGCTGATTCTGATTGTACTACCCTCAAAACATGAAGAAAAGTCATTTTTTGAAAAGTGTGTGTGTGTGTGTGTGTGTGTGTGTGTGTGTGTGTGTGTGTGTGGGTAGAATTTTTTCTATGGGGAACGATAACTGCCGTAAATTCAAACTGAATCAAATACGTTTTTGCATATGTGCCTGACTTGTGGAGGACTCAAGGCCTATTGATTTTGGTGAAGATCGGTTAAGGGTAAAGGTTGTTTACCTCCAACCTTTTATGTTTTAACTAGAGTAAAGTAGGCTACTTAATTTTGATAAATAAAGTATCCTGAAAAGAAGATCATAATAATCCACTGTAGTAAGGTAGATGAAAGATCTATAAATGAAAAGGGTAGCTGAAGGTAATTTTCTAAAAAATGAAAATGATAGTTGAAGGGGGAGGGGATAACTTTTTATACGTGTACTACGTTATCGGCAACAAAGAAATAGTTTGTTGTTAAAATTCCTTCTAGGGCTGTTTGGCCATGGCCCAATGTTTTCTGCAAAACCATACGTTTCGGCAGTGGCATCGACTGCCACCATCGGTGAAAATCGAGTGCGCTAACGTGAGGTGCGCATACGTTATGAACACAGTACTGTGGTTAAGGCTGAAGAAAGAAGTAGTTTCTGTGAAAATATTTTTCATTTCGAAAACGACTTTAAATATAAATCTTAGAGCATAGAAGTCATGTACGGTCCTGCATACCGATATTTTCTTCTGTAATTCTGTTTTTTTCTGATAAAACGTTAACACAGTGAAGATTACTTCCTTAGGGATGGTAACACAAACAAGAATGAAAGAAGTTATTAAGCACCGGACGACCAAATAATAGTCAGAAAATGGTGTGGAAGAGAGAAAGGGAAAGGGAAAGGGAGAGTGAGAAAGAGAAGGAGAGGGAGAAAGAGAGACAGAGAGAGAGAGTGAGAGTGAGGGGGAGTGAGAGATAGAGGGTACACAAGTAGGGTAGTGTGGTTACTACTACGCCAAAACCGCCTTTAACTCCTCCAACGGATGACAATTATTTCGTCATTGATAGAAATAGAATCTGACCATGAGATGTAGCGATCCAACACGAAGGAACTAAGAGGCGATCTAAAACTCGACGAACTCCGTTTATATCAACAGACAGTAGAATACAATATGAAAGTCAATTAGCTGTCACAGCGGTTACCGGGTAATGGTTTCAACGACAAATGAATTCAAACTTTTACCTTGATTCTGTAACTGGTTTATCCCACTCGCTTTCGTTTACAGTTTCTCCGGCGAAGAAAAAACTGGTTAGGTCGACTTTGGTATAACGTCTTTATTGTTACCGTAGTGATTGTGTAATAGAACATGCGTGTTTATAAATACGCCGGTCGTAATATTACACAAATGCAAACAAGTACATATGACCTTGAACATTATAGACACTGGAAGTTATTTGTTTTTCTGCATAAACAAAGCGTTCTTTCATACGCACACAAATCGTAACACTTGTACTGGGAGGCTAAACAAACCTTCGGTTGGTATCGAAGCCGCAGCATGTGTTTTCGGCCCACTTGATCTTACTAGTTCTAGACGTTAGATTATTACGTCATTCATACTTTCTTCTTCGAATGAAAGCGACTAATGTTAATAAACAAATAATATTACGTTTTGATTGGGTGTGTAATACACAAGTCAACTTAAATTGTTGATATTCTTAGTTTACATGCGTATTTCATCTTCGTTGTCATCAGGTATTGACTCCAATTATGGGAATCAAAACACTGGATTATGGAATGAGGTATGTTGAATGAAGTGCTTTTCAGCAATGGATGTAATGAGATGAAAATTGGGCGAATTTTTAGGAAGCAAACCTTCAAGGAGTCCCTTACACACAGTCGAGGCGATACTCTATGACTCAAGCAGAAGGTCGACGCGCTAATTGCCCGTATGCACGTGGGACTACCAATAAGATCAGCCGAATTTTGAAAAAATAAAACGTACGGTCTGTATGCAGACCAATTAAGTGAATGAGGCAACTGTTCACTTCAGCGAAAGTCAAGATGCCTCTTTCAACTCTTGTAGTCTACAAAGTCCTGTGTAGTTTTATTATGCGAATGAGGGCTAAACGTTCAAGAACTCTTAACGTTATTGAAGAATAATATCGAAGAGAGCGGAGAACATAGCTGTGAAAATAAACATACACTTTTTTACGACAGCAATCATAGAGCAATTTTCATTAGGGGTCAGAGAGACTAAATTCAAAACTAAGTCAGAGGGACATTAGGGGTTTACAAAAATAAAAATATAATTTTAATATTTAAATAAATAATCAAGAACGAGAAACTTCAAGAAGGACAAGCGAGATAGCAAATAAAAAACATATTTATTTATACGGCATCTAAGGAACTAATATGCTCCCCGAGTTGCAGAACTCGATCACTATTTTGAACGAAGTGCATTTATTATTAGGTAAATTTTGTTATTAGATAATTTCTTAGGTTTGGGAACAAATCCCGATTACTCTACCATTTCTTTAGTAAGATAACAATTATATAGAGTACGCAGTCGTACACTAAACACTAAAATTCTGAAACATTCGGATTTGGGTTCGAGTTCCTTTTAGTCTGACACCGTGCTGGATTTTCACAATATTTTCAAATTTTGATCTCTTATGGGCTCTGAGGTCTCAAAATTTTAAAGTTTCCAAAACTTGAAACTACATTCAGATGTTAGTTAAAAATTCCCTTTAATTTGATACTCCACATGAATTTTTGCGATTTGATCAAAACTTTGCCCACCTTTTGAACCGTGACGTCGAAAATTTTGAGATTTTCAAAAGTCAACACTTAGTAGCGTGGCGTGGGTACATAACAGCTGTTGCCGATTGTGATAGGCCTAAAACTTGGCCTAAAAATTAATTCGAATCTTTCCTAGTACCAAGAGTTCTTTTTAGAGCCAAAATATTTTTTTAGAGTATTTTCTATCATTCGCTGGCAGAAGAAGAAGGTTCCGGTTCAACGGGATCTGACTCCATTATACTTACACAGAATAAATCAGGACATAAATAATCGAATTAAAAATAATAAAGACAAATAGAGAAACACATGACTAAACGAACAAAACCCAAATAGGTACGAAGTAACTGCTGCACGTCGGTTCCAAAAACGAATATAGCTGCTAACTGAGCGTTTTGCCGGTTTATATAGCGGCACACATTGGGTAGACGAATGTGCCCTCTCCAACAGTGTGCACAGTGACAACTACTACAAGGTCAATGACCGTAGGCAGTAAAACATTGCTGATGTCTGAGCCGGCAACACAAGACGACACAAGCGCCCAGCAGTTCGAAAGCAATGCTATGCTCTTCTTCAAGTTTCTCTACTAATATTGTGCGGATTTCAAATTATTCAATAACCAAAGTATTAATTCTGTGATATAAATAAAATTATTTTATCTTATTTCCAGTACTGTTGCCGCCGGCAACAGCGGTTACATTGTCGCCACGCTACTGCAACACTATATTCAGACTGTGGTTAAAATTTCGTTTAATTTGATACCCCACCTGAGGTGTTGCGATATTTCAAATTTTTACCCCATCACATTTTTGCCTCCCGTCCTCCTATTTTTTGTGGGATCTACCTCGAAAAAAATAGGTTTCTGTAGGGGAGAAGTATGGACACGTATGCTAAGTTTTACAGAAATCGGTTGATGCATCAAACGTTATCGTGAGACACACCAAAGTAGATAAACAGACAGACAGACAAATGCCTACCGGTCGAGTCAAAACTGAGAACTCGCTTAGCTCGTTCAATTCAAGCACCAACAGAGATAAAGTATAACACAAGTGAGCAAAATCTTGCTTTTGCATAAATGCACTTTTAAATGCTGTCTACCTGTCACGGTCTATCTCTGTAGTCTCTCTGTCTATCTACCTATCCGTCTCTCCCCCTCTCTCTTTTATTGTGTAAAGGGTTTTCAGTCATTTGGTAAAGTGCTGACAATTACTACCGTCGTTGAGTGGTTTCAAAGTGAATCCGCGTTCAAGACTGGCGGTGAAATTTGTTTTCGCAGCGCAAAATATCAAGTTCTGTATCAGTTCACTCGATGATGGCACACTTTCTGTGCTCACTGCGTACAATACGCTCAACTCCACCCTTCATAAAGCACTTCGAATATATTACCGAAGGTGAGTGTAATTTGTTTCGTTTTTTTTTTTTTATCGTAACACTTCCTTTAGAGCTGTGTGAAATTTACATTGTGCGTCTAGGTCACCATTCAAGCCATTGCATGCAGCTCATTAATACTACTCTCTCTCTCTCTCTCTCTCTCTCTCTCTCTCTCTCTCTCTCTCTCTCTCTCTCTCTCTCTCTCCAGTGAATCAGTATCATAATCACCATTAGCATTTGCCTATCCAGTACTTTTTTAAGAGGGTAAATCTTCATAAGACACTGACATGCCCTAACATGTTATGGAGTTAGATTCTACATCCGCCATAAGAGGTAGCCTACCGGCTAAACCCATCTTCTTCGCAAACGATAGGTTCGCAACCTATCTTCTTAGTAACACCTGATTTAGATGTCTCCATCAGGAACAACTGGCAGTCTTAAACGTCCTCCCTGTAAGCTCGCTCCTCCTTCTCCTTGTTGGTCTCCACTGTCTTCACAGATAGATGTATTAGCTCCTATTAGCTCGCTACTTAACACATGTCCTACAATTTTATTCACTCTCAATCCCAATTCTGTTTCTAAATTGCAGCCCAGTATTTCCTACCTTGGGCATTCAATCATTCAGTTCTGGGCTATCGACCTCCTTGTAATATAGGCAATACTCATCACCTTTTGTATGTATCCTATGTGTATACGTTAAGAAGCAGCCATGTCCTGTTAGGGATTGAGTTATAAAACATTCCAGCTGCCTATGCTTACATTCCAACTATACGAGGTATTAGGGACTTAGTTCGCTGCCCTTTTGTTACATTCCCATTTCATTTTGTCTTTCCAGTCGGTAGCTTTATGCCTTTTGGCCTTCAAAATAACATAGCAACTTCCTCGCATAGCCAAATGCGTTGCCTACCTGTATGTTCCTTTTTCTCAATTTGTGATATTGATGGCGGCAAAGCTAGCTACATTTCCACTTACTCATGTTTTGTCTGTTGTTATTCCTACCGCGACTTTTCTTATGCTCGTCCGTGCAGTCTGGAGTTTTCGAATCATTCTCGTGTTTCAATGTCCATGGATTTGAATCATACGTCCTTGCAGTAAGCAATAGTATATTTAGCAGTCTACAAAATAGTAAGTGAATCTGAGTGTGTGGAAAGCTGGTATGAGTTCAATGATGTGTATTTTGTGAGGAGGAAACAATCAGACACATGTCTCTTCTTCTTCTTCTTCTTCTTCTTCTTCTTCTTCTTCTTCTTCTTCTTCTTCTTCTTCTTCTTCAGCCCAACGTGTGTCCTAGCTTCCAACATCAATCGTCTCCAAAGTCTCCGATTCATTGCCATCTCAGTGGAATTCATCGCATCCATTCTTCTAAGATTTTATAGCACATCATCCAACCATCTTATCCTCAGTCGGCCCCACTTTCTGCTTTTATAGACTTGCGTCATCAAGGTTTTCTTTGACATCCATCCGCTCTAGGTGACCTAGCCATTGTATTCGTCGAGCCTTTGTGAATCTTACAATGTCGTCATTATTCAATAGCTCACCTATCTTCTGGTTATTTCTTATTCTCCATTCGTCATCTTCTTTGACCGGGCCATAAACACGTCTTGTGATCTTTCTTTCAAACCTTCTTAGTGTTACTTGATCCTTTTTTGTCAATGACATGTTTTTGTTCCTTTTTTGTCACACACATGTGTAAGCTGAAACTGCTGGACAGCTTCCTGATGGGAAGCAGAATACTCTTGACTAAAACTTTTTCTGAGAAGAAGAAAATTAAAACTATAATTTCTTGTGTGTGAACAACACGGCCTAGGACACTTGCATCGATAAGCCGATTTTGTCAAAACCAGTGAAGTTGTTTGTGAGTTATGAGGGAATACATAAAAATATACGTTACTCTAAAAAAATTTACAGGCATTGCACAAATGCAATGCACAGAGAAGGGCATTGAAAATGCTTCAATAAATCTAAAAAATATATATATTTATATTCATTCACCAATCAAGGAATTTATTCTTCATTCACCAATCAATGAATTCATTCTTCATTTACCAATATGATATCATATTAGCAAGTCGTTTCAGGATTCATATCTTCTCGAACAACCTTTCCCACCGTGAGTGTACATTTTTATTGTTCTCAAACAAGAATGAAAATCTGCACTGCACTTTTAGAAGCAGTCGGTACATCTTACTCGTCCAGACAAGATGTTGATATTTGTGAAAGGTCTCGAAAGCGTGGACAGTCTAAATCTGTCTTGTTTACGATCGTTTATGTGTATGTAACATACAATTATATCGAGACGGTCATCTTGTTTTGTTTTGTGGCCTTATCGTCAAGGATATCTCAGCGTACCATCGATTAACTTTTTGTATTTTTTACTGCTCATGTTTGTGACTTATGGTTTATAATATTGGCAGCACTTGGAAAACTGAAAACGTTCCCACGTGTTATAATGAATAATACAAAATAAAAAGAATCACATAATGTAAAACTACTAAAACTTACTGCAATTAAAGGCGTCACTCTTCTTAATAAAATATTCCACTAGATGTAAAAAAAATAAAATCGTCAGATTTTTATAATCATGCAATACTCGTATCCGCTATCATATTAAGAAAATTGCTTTTGCATGTTGTTCCTCTTGTTTGTTGCACTGGCCTTGTCTTCGTTGGCATCCGATGACGATGTGATGTTATCATCCTCCTGCGAAAATAGTACACTGTTCTCATCACATATCACGGCATCAATCTGTATCGACAACTGTGAAGTCCTTTAATGAATACTCGCACTAGCATCCACTCCTCCAGCGGCTTCTTTACACCTCTCCCTACACTTCCACATTCGCTTGGTAGATGTAAGGAGAACCTTATTTTGTTCCGGAGCCTGTTATCTTCATATACAGGCTACTGAAATTAAATTTTTACGATCAGTACTAGGAGTAACACGGAGGGACCGGCTAAGAAATGATGATATAAGGAACATCCTTTGAATACACAATCTAAACGAAAGAATAAAGAAATACAGACAGGATTGGACAGACCATGTTCAAAGGATGCATAAGAACAGGATATCAAAAGAAATTTTGGTTTACAATCCGAAAGGACGGCAAAATATTGGAAGACCAAAGAAAAGATGATCGGACCAAGAATGCGCAGCGGATCGTAAGATCCACAGCCTGAAGAAGAAGAAGAAGATGATGGTGATGATGATGATGATGAAGAATGTTATTTTTACCTTTCTTCTATTATAATATGCCTGTGGGCATTTATCCATTTCTGGTTCACACATTTTGACACTACGAATTTTTGTATTAATTTTATCAACAAGTGTCCATTTTTCTCCATGCTAATGCTATTTTATTATCCCACTTGAAACACTTTTAAATTAAAGAATATTTTATTTAAAAACTACTGAATTGTCTCTGATGCGTGAGGCTTACTCCGTTGTCGAGTCTTGGCTGTTCGTAGGTAGGAAAATTACTTATTTTTATCATCTCCCGACGTCATAAGCGCGCTCCTGACACCGTCTTAAAGTCCTGTGCAAAACTAGTCACCGATCACTTGAGAGTAACATTATCGCCCTATCGCGTAATGCGTAATACCACTGTCTCTCCCACCGAATATTATGTTTACGCTCAGCTACTAGTATTTAAAATATAACCCCTTTTTCATCACACCCGATCCATCGACACGATACCTCATACCATGTCCGGGACATACACATATACTGTACAATATCAAATTTTGGCTCTTACAATGAAGAAGTTTAGATTCGTTCGAGATGGTGCTCGAAAAGAATGTAGAGGTTTTTATGGATTCATACAGTGAGCAATATGGCGTATCACAAACCACTGCAAAAAAGATGTGTATGGAAAAAAGTTTCTAGAAAAGCGTTATTAAAAGTAAATGCTGATAATTAACCTACGTAATTAGGCACAATAGATGTCTGACCTTTGTGACTTTTGAGTGAACTAATGCCCTCTAAGAACGTTACCAGCGTTTCGTAGGGTAAATACGGTGGACAAGTGCTACCTTTGAACCTCTGCTCCTGCTCTGGGTTTCTTTCGGAGACCCACCTCCTAGTTCTTCGGCTCCTAATCCCATTGAAAACCTTCCTCTTCCACCCTTTGGACCACTGACTATATGTAATACATGTATAGCATATGTAGTACTGTGGGGGTATCAGATTTCCGCTACCTTGGTTGTGATGTCATTTATGACATGAACATGATGTCATTATGTTGATCATAAGCTGACCAAGTTTCAGTCAATATGTGGCACAATTCGTCAAGCGTTATCGAGGAAATCAAGGAAAGAGACTCAACTGACATTTTATAAGGTAATAACTATGCCACTGTTGTTGTGTGGATCTGAAACTTGGGTTCTGATGAGAAAACATCCCAGTAGGATACAGGCGTCGAGACTTTACAGTGAAGACATAAGCAAAGAGTTGAACGTTTTTAGTATCCAAGACCGCATCGCGGAAAACAAAGAAAAATGGATTGCTCGTCTGAATAGGATGCTGGATGTCATATAAGTGTAAGGGCGTTGGCAATACAAGCCTGTTGGACAAAGAAGTACAGGAAGACCTAGAAAGATTTGGTGAAGTGGTTGTATTTCCTTACGACCGGAACAGGCGATTCGCCTATTCTTTGTTAGCAGAAGAAGAAGAAGAAAAAAGAAGAAAAAAGAAGTTATTTGACACCGGTATTGGAAAGAAAGTTTCATGAATGAAAGTTGAGGGGAAGACTAAGGAAAGGCTTCTTGTCTCAAGAATTCCTACAGCAGTGACAGTATACAGAGATTTTAAACCGTAAGCGGTCAACATTGGCTACCTGAAAACTTTTGAATGTATATGCCCATGACTCTCTGGAATGGGAGAACAAGGAAGAAAAATAAGAGGAAATGGATCTTTGAGACTGTCGGCGGATCAAGAGCAGAGTAAAAATGAATCTCATGTATTCCTCCTCCTCTCCCTTCTATTCCTCCTATGGCGCTACAGCCCGAAGTCGAGCCTTGGCCTCTTCTATCCTGACCCTTCACCTCTCCCTATCACTAGCAAAGGACTTATATCCTTGCACTGCTAACATCTCTCTTGCATCATCCACAGTGACAGTATATTCCCATCTTTTCCTTGGACCATCTTTGATGTTTTGCCATCCATACTCCCCATAAGGACTCTTTCAGGCGTTCGTTTGTCATCCACTCGTACGACATGGCCAAACCATTGCAGCCTCCTTAGGTTTACGTACACTTCTACCGTTGGTTGGTTCGTTGAAGTGACAATATATCTCATCATTATGTCTATATATGGTGCCCAGGATACGTTTCAGGAGCTTCCTTTCAAATATCTTCATGCGTTCAATTGCTCTTTGTGTTAATATCCAGGCATGATAGTTTTGTATATGAGCATTTTTTTCTGCCTATACAACTAAATAAATGTTTTTGTTTGAATAACTCTTGTCTTAAAGGTAGCGATAAGCGCGAAGTAAGCCTTGTTGACTAGAGTTCTCCTTCTCCTTATCTCTGCCTCTTCGTTTCCATCTTCAGATATCGTCGCTCCTAGATATGTGAAACTTCTGACTGCTTCTATACAGTCTTCTTCTATAATCAAATTTCTCCTGGGTAGGGTAGATCTTGTCTGACTTATCATTTTGGTTTTATCCACATTTATTTATAGTCCTACCTCTTGTGTACTTATTTTCAGGTTTAGTATGTCTCCCTTGCAGCCCTTGCACTTGATCGGGTTATGATGGCTATATCGTTACTATATGGTGCTATTTATATTGACTTATAATAAAGTGCGTCATCTATTCGTATATCGCCGGTGAAGGGTGTTACGAACCAATAGCGGGTAGAGATGTTCGTAGCCAAACAAAGATTACCAACACAATGAAAAAACGTTGGTTCTTTTTGCCAAGTATGTGAACACCCACAACAAAGAACGATATGTATTCCTGGGAGCAGATGTTGAAAGACAGAGCAAGGCGAATAAGAAGTAAATTGCGGTCACACAGTCACAATTTTGATAATCGACAACACCGAAATACAATGGGCAGCAGAAGTCTCAAATAACACACACACACACGTAGTCGCGTGCGCGAAACGTGTCCCAGTAATTATAGATTCGTCTGCAAATTTTTCTGGGCGTATTAATAAAATATAAAATTGAATTTCCTTCTACTGAAGTCTCTTTACATTATACTTGTTATTTGCCTACAACACGTTGCATGCACTGATCTACTTACTGCAGATCCAGTGAAAAAACTACTTCCTTCCTCGTTCGTTATAATTACAGCCTTGTGAATAGCTCGCTTAATATTGTTCTGTTAACAGGAAATGCTGCACCTGTGTGTTTTCGTATTCTCATAATTCAGTTGCACAACATACAACAAGCATATTCTATTTAACGTAAACGTCGTTACAGAATATTTCTGTTGTTAGGTTACTAGGTGTTTTTAGACGCTCAGTCACACACACACACACACACACACATGTAGCAGATTTTTGGGTACAACCGTGGTGTTTGCAGTTTTCAGAGTGCGTTCGTTTCGTTCCTGAGCAAGGCGTATCTGGTTGTTTCTATAGAACTCTTTATATACGGTACCTGACTTCTCCTGGAATTGATGCCGCGGTATGAGAGTTCGGTGATGAGGATGACTGTGATTGGGAAATTTTGTTGCTTTTTATTCTCGAACTGTCAATAATGAATATTCAAGTGGGCGAACTTTAGTAAACTCGTTTCTATAGTTTACCTCTGTCTAGTCTTTTTGTATTATTTCAGTTCGCCTCTCTATTTTCCGATTTTCGTATTGTTTATTCTTGCTGGAAATGTTGTATTGTGAAATAAAATGTGTGTCCTGTTGTGTCAGGGATGTGTTTTCTTTTTGTTGATATATACGCATTGTAGCCTTAAGCTGAAGAACGTACAATAAATATAATTCAAAATTTGTACTGTGTTTAGAAGACATTTTGTCTTGGGCTTTGGTAGTTCGTATGGAAGACGAAGCATCAAAAAATTGACGTCTACAAGAGTCGGACAAGTTTGTGTCTTCTCATGCGTTTAAACAAATATGTCTAATTTAGGTCTATACTTTGCAAAAGTATTTGAAAAAGCTGTTTAAGATATTACAGTGGGCTGTAACAGTCAACGGAAGGCCAATTAACAGTATTAGATATGCTGATGTGCAACGTAAATTAATGACTCCCTTTCTGTCTTGAAAGAGTAGAGATCCCCGATCACCGAACCTGCTTATGGTCATCCGTCCAGGTTTCTGAACTCATCTGACGTTTGACAAGTGGGGCCACAACGCTTTAACTACACGACCGTTTCGCTCTGTTGAATATGAATCACACGGAGGCAAAATAAGTGACAACCATTAAAGCTTTGTTCAACATAAATCAGTTGATGATCATCAACAACCACATAGACATTGGCCGAGTTAGTAAATGTCAGTATGTAGGGACAACATTGAAACGTACTGTTGGAGTGTATAAACGACAAGAAGTGGCAAAATGTACGTTTATAATAATGAAAATGGTGCCACTGATAAAAGTCTGAATTTAAGTTTGAGAATTCGTATGGTGCGTTGTTACATTTCCTTGGTTTTACTCCATGTCACTCAGGATGCTTATGAAACACGACATGAATTGAATTGAAGGTTTGGATTTTGGATATATTGAGGGCTTTCCAATATATCGAGAACGGTGATACTGTCGAACAATGGCGTAATTAGGTCTTGTTTCTGGGAGGGGATGAGGCGAGCTTAAAATTGGAACCTCCCAATTTTCTTTAGGATAAATGAGATTTTCTCAGGATTATTCCCATATAATTTTATAAACACCCGATTATAATTTTTGACATTCTATTAATTTTTGACAAACAAAATACTATTATCGAGTCCAATAGTTCTTAAATTGCATAACATATTTAAATTCTTAAAACCTGCGACTGCAGATAGTCACATTATTTAGTAAATATTGAGTAATTGCCATTATTATGAAGACTCGATCGTTTTTTTTTCTTGTATCGCCCATCTAAGGACCACAATTTCAGTTCGTTATTCCTTGTTCTTTTCTTTTTCTCCAATATTCTTTCATCTTTTCACTGCTCTTCTTCGTGTCTTCAGTCTCTTTGAACCTGCGTTTTTCTCTCTCCTACCCTTGACTCGTTCCATTTTGAACACTTTTGCCCGAAAAATTTCTCTTTCAATTGCTTCTTCTGCGTGTACATTATTTTTTCCTGAATCCTTTTGGACTTCTTTAATCCAACTTAATGTTGACTTCTTCCCCCACAGATATTTGAAGATCTGCTTTGTTAACATATTGTCGTCTATTCTATATAAATGTCCAAAAAATAATAGTATTCTTTTTCTCATTGTCTCTGTTACATTTTCTATACTTTTATATATTTCATCATTACTTCTTAATTTCCAACCTTCTGAAGTTTTCCGTGGGCCTAATATTTTCCTAATAATTCGTCTTTCCGATCGTTATTTTATTAATTTAAAAAAATTTTGCAAAATTTTTAATAGTTACGGGAGGCTCCCGCTGATTCCCCTGACCGTCTCCCTCCGTAGTTACGGGAGGCTCCCGCTGATTCCCCTGACCGTCTCCCTCCGTAGTTAATAGTTACGGGAGGCTCCCGCTGATTCCCCTGACCGTCTCCCTCCGTAGTTAATAGTTACGGGAGGCTCCCGCTGATTCCCCTGACCGTCTCCCTCCGTAGTTAATAGTTACGGGAGGCTCCCGCTGATTCCCCTGACCGTCTCCCTCCGTAGTTACGGTAGGCTCCAGCTGATTCCCCTGACCGTCTCCCTCCGTAGTTAATAGTTACGGGAGGCTCCCGCTGATTCCCCTGACCGTCTCCTTCCGTAGTTAATAGTTACGGGAGGCTCCCGCTGATTCCCCTGACCGTCTCCCTCCGTAGTTAATAGTTACGGGAGGCTCCCGCTGATTCCCCTGACCGTCTCCCTCCATAGTTAATAGTTACGGGAGGCTCCCGCTGATTCCCCTGACCGTCTCCCTCCGTAGTTACGGGAGGCTCCAGCTGATTCCCCTGACCGTCTCCCTCCGTAGTTAATAGTTACGGGAGGCTCCCGCTGATTCCCCTGACCGTCTCCCTCCGTAGTTAATAGTTACGGGAGGCTCCCGCTGATTCCCCTGACCGTAGTTACGCCACTGCTGTTAAATAATGAAGACTTATAAAAAAGGAACTGACTTATGTCATTCAGAAGACAAAGTTAGAGTACTTTGAGCATGTTTTGCGAGGATCTAAATATGAACTTATACAACCCATACTTCGGAGTAAAACGGAAGGTAGATATTTATTAGGACGGAGAAGAGTTTCGTCGAGGAGAAACCTAGTGAGAATGATTTATTTGACATGTTCAGTAGACTTCTATTGATTGTCCGGATAGCCATGATGATTACTGGTATTTGGGTCGGGACGCGACACTATAAACAGAAGAAAGGAAACACAGTCGATGAACCACGAAGGATAATATCGTTAGGTTTTAGATTTAGTAAATACTTCTGTACTCTTGTCTCCCACCATTTGCCGTACATTTAGGCAGTACTTGTGTAAACAACATATACTTTAATATATACTAATATAAAGATTCTACAGTAATATAAGAAATTAATATGTACACTAATACTTCTGTACAGTAGTATGTGGTGCATTTGGAGAGCATACAATTTAAGCTTATGGATTACATAAATAGCAGCCAAATTTCAGAGACAATAATGAAGTTACATCGCACGTGTTTCTGAGGAAGTGAGAAAAGTAGACGTTTGCTATTAAATTTTTGACAGTTATGAGTTCTAATTACAGTAATTAGAACAAAATGAAACCGTCCAACTGATAGCGACGCACTGCCTCTTGTAATTATTTCCTTAATCCGTTTGTGTGTGTTTAGCGCTACGTTCCCACTAGCGGGTGTTCACTTATAGTTTCCACTTAGGTTTTCGTTCACCGACCTCCTGTAGGTACGTGTAAGGTACACATGAGAGACACGTGTCTGTTGAATGTTTGTCTACTGTTTAGTGTCAAAACCTCAGTAATAACGTGTAAAACAATTCAGTACTAGTGAACTCCTTGAGCTACAGAACTCACTCACTGTTTTGAACGAAATATATTTATTATTAGGTAAATTTCAATATTAGATAATTTTTCAATTATCAGAAAAAATACAAATCCCGATTACTCTGTTACTTTTTTAGTAAGATAACAAATCAAACAATCATACAATAAACGCTAAAACTTCCAAACTACTGGGTTGTTTGTTTTAGTTAAATTTATAACCATAATACCTAAATGACAAATAATGTAGTCCTAGCTTTCAATTGCTTAGTTTTTTACAAACTCGACTTAAAAACTTTTTAAAAAGGTCAACCATTTTCAACGAGTCTTAAGGAATATAAATTCTATCAAATTATTAAAATACCAGATTTTAATTAAAGACAATAACGTTGAATAAGATTCCTCGTAACTTGACACTTTTCTTAAAATTTTGACTTCTACTTTTGGCCCGTGGTTTCCCTAAAATTGCAAAATTTTCAGAGTGAACACTACATGAGGATTCAGATTCATTCTCTTAGCCTGATACACGGAATAGACTTTTACAATTTTTTCAAATTTTTTATTCGGTTTGGGCTTTAGTGTCCTAAAATTTCAAATTTTCAAAACCGAACATAATGTTTAGATTTATATTATAAAATTATCTTTAATTTGAAACACCCAGACAAATTTTTGTGATTTTATCAAAATTTTAGCCCCCTCACTTTTTTGCCTCCCTCTTCTTACTATTTGGAAAATCAATATCAAAACAATAGGATGGACACACTTTTAGGTAAAAGTATGGACACACGTGCCAAGTTTTACGAAAATCGGATGATGAATTCAGAAGTTATCGTGAGACATACCCGAAACAATAGGCACACAGATGCCAAAAGGTCGAGTTAAACATTTTTGAACACTAATGTTATAATTTAAATTAGAAACCTAACGACAGTAGTTATGAATCTCTGGTGACAATATTGGTTTAGTTTTCACGACTGATTATCATAATTATCATTATCAACAATTCAGATTATAAAGTATAGCCTGTTTCACAGCCGTAGTCCAGATCTTAGTACAGCTGGTCACTACATCTTTTTCTTGGCCGACCTGAGTAGATCTGACCCATTTTGGAGAATGCATTTTATCAACTGCTTTATAGCTCCAGATAATTCTGGAATCCTATCACAGTTCGTTCTATTGACATGTGCTCACCATGTCTGTCCAGTGCTCCTCAGAATTTCCCAAATAAGATCACTCTCAGTGACACTTCATAAAGAAACGCGTATCTGTTATTTCAATCCGTCAGCACTGACGTGATGCGAAGATCCACGATTCACAATCATACAGTAACATCAATAACATTAATAGCAGTGTCCTTTTTAATTATAAAAATAATTCCTTGAATTTATCTAAAATGTCTCTGAAATTTATTGCAACTGATTTTTTACGTCTACCGGATTTTTGTGGCACCGGATACAATCGAGGACAAGACAGGTTTGGTGTCCATATGACCTTTTTATCTGAAAAGGAGATTACACGATTTTAATTACAGCTTCAGATTGATTGGCCTTTCTTCAATCGAAACGAAGGTTATTACTTTCTGTTTTAGGAGCAGAGATTGTAATGCCGTAATAGCAGAGATCATACAGTGCTCCTTAAAGACCTTAAATCTTCTACATAATTATCTAACTATCACAATATATCAGTGTGACCCAATATTGAACGAGCCTTAACATAATCTTCAGCAGATTCAAACAGTAATTAAGTAAAATTAACCCTAGTAGGGCGTACATGAATTTAGGGCTCAGTGTTAGCTTATATACAATATTTCTTTTATGAATTTGCTAACTGCTATAATTTTTTATTGTTCGACTAAGCTTTTCGTCATTGCTGACATCTTCAGGTCTTAAACAACCTGAATTTATTCATAAAAGAAATAGTAAGGATGGCTGCTAATTTAAACAATACGAAGAATAAAACATGCGAATTGCAAGCAGAGAAATATAAATTCATAAAAGAAATAGTAAGGATGGCTGCTAATTTAAACAATACGAAGTTATATACAATAACTTACATGCAAGTACCTATTAAATATTTAGTGCAATGCGACTAGAACAGACCTGTCTTATCTGGATACTTGCGTTTATATTTCGATGTTCGTAGCGCCTGGTTAATTCCGGAGATGAGTCAAATGTCTAATGAAACACGTGTTACGGTTAAGGAAGTGGGGGTCGAATAAAGAGAATAAAGAAGGCGAACATGCGCTCAATACAGCTTTTTGGACGAAAAATTGTAATCTAAAGGCTGATTTATGTAAGAGAAAAGAGAGTACGAAAAATAGAATAATGACAGAACTATTATTATCGATACTGACATGTAGAGTCTGTGTGTGAGTGGCGGAAACGAGAAGCAGATAGATTCCAAATTGATTAGCAATGTGTGGCAGTTCAGACGGAGCGGAGGCATGGAGATGTAGGCCTAAATAATCCATCCACCCATCCACCCATCCATCCATCCAACTGGATGGTACGGCTGTTTTAACACCTACTACCTTGACAAGATGGGAAAGATGGGAAGCCCAGCATGCCAGTATGGCGACACGCCAAAGATAGGAAGGGAGATTAGGAGATATCGTGGGCACACAAAGGCTCCACCCTGAACTAATCCTGGAAGTGGCTCCAGGGTGGAGCGACGTCCGAAGAGGAGGAGTTTTTTTAGTTCGTGAGAGTCGGACACGCCGAGGCGCGAGAAGCGAGCATGCAATCTCCCCGACGGTATATAACGTGTTTTTATCCTGCTCATGAAAAACTAGGGGTTTACGTGAGGAAGATCTAGGAAAAATGTTGCCGATAGATAAAGGATGTGACAATAGATTTCGCCAGGGCAAACTCTAAGACCTGGATGAAAGATGTTCACGGCACTGTGATTTTCAAAGGGTTTCTAGAAGGTCAGCGATTATTAAAGAAGACGGAAAACCGGCAGGGGGATTGAGTGATAGAAGTCGCATAGGTACTAACTAAAATGTAAAAAGTTCATGTACACCTATGCGTAGCAGTCAGTACTCGGTGGAAACGATCGTCGGTAGCGGTGCTTGGAGCGAATTCACCACGATCCACCAATACAACACAGATAAAGTGCATACACCCGGGAAGTGCAACACAGCTTTTGGTTGCTTACACCCGAGAAAGACTCGGGTACTGCTCGGCTTACATCTGCCGTAAGTGTTCTCTGTCACTGCGCAGCGGCTCTGAAGAAAATTCCCGGCGGCTGGAATTGAAACGTTATCCGACTACACCCTAAAAGCCCGGTTTTACAAAAATTTAATAATGTAAACGCCGGCCATGCAAGCCTACGTAATAGAATTGGACTTTTGCGACATTTTCAAAAATGTTTGTTACACTTTTCGGTCCTGAAGTCTCAAAATTTTGAAATTTTCGAATCTGAATGCTATATTGAGATCGTAATTACACTTCTCTTTAATTTAATACCCCCACATATGGATTTTTATTATATTTTTTTTAAGTTTTCGTGACACAAAATTTTGAAATTTCAAAAACTGAGCACCATATTCAGATGGCGATCTTTTCTTGGTATGTGAAATACTTATACTACCCTAGTATACAATCAAGATGTGTTTATATTTTGTTGCATAAAGTACATTAACCTTGACTGTATGCTAGTGAAGTATAAGTTACATATATAAAATACAAATTTTATAACTCGTCTCCAGGTATTTATTCGTTCCATTGTATACCATTTAAATGGTTATGGTTTGATGAGACATGATGCCTGGCTACTGCCAAATACAGAAACTGGAATACAGCCGTTCACCGCCTGGAGGTCGACTACGTTTCTTATGAATGTCAGAGTTTCATTCTGACCGATGTTGACTTTGCAAGTACTTTCTTCTTTGATGCACACAACGACATGTATGTGCATTAATTCTTCATTGATATGTGTTACAAATAGGGACACACAGAAGCAGGAGGAAAAGAATTCAAGAAAGGTTGTGTCTTGGGTGTATGACATATAAGTAATCAAAGCTCCAACTGATTTCGAGGCAACATAATAATTATACCAACCTTATGAAGGCAAGTTTTTTTTTAAATTTATTCCAGATTTGTGATCTGTTCGACTAAGCGAACATTGAACAAATTGACTGACAAAACACATACATGATTTTTGACAGCTCTTCTTGTTTTTGTTAACAGATTAAACGGATACAAAAATTACAAGACTAAATGACAAAAACACGTAAACAAATGAACAAAAATTACTTCACTTGCTGCTGGCATGATACAATAAGTTCAAAATGTTAAACACTGGGCCTATAAGGCACATATACTGGTTGACATTAACACTTAATGTTGACACGAATACAAAACATACAAATATTACAGAACAGATATCACAGACATTACAATACAGATAATACAGAGAATACATTATTAGTTAAACCTGAAGGGAAAGTCTAATAGTTTGTGCCTTTTTAGTCTATAAATATCTTCACTATTATCTAACAAATTAATTGCTAGGGGGTTTGGATACTTTTCTAATTTAGAGATGTGAGTCCTGCAGAGGCGCATGATTTCTTCTCTCACAGTTGGAACTTTGAGGTCTAGGTGTATAGAGTTCCAGACGAACCATGGAGCGTCGACTATACAATTACCATGAAGTACTATACAATTATCTTAAAGTTTTAGAGTGAAAGTCCTGTATAATCTCGATATTACTCCTACTAGCAGTACCCCAAAGTTGAATACCATAAGTCCATACCGGTTTAAGCAATGCATTATATATTAAAAGTTTGTTGACGAGACTTAACCGCGATTTTCTGATGAAGGCAAGTATGTTGATGTGCAAAAATTACATAATTCTCAGTTTAGTGATGCATGCAAAAAAAAATTGCCAGCAATATCGTCTTAGATAGAACGAAACATAACGTTGAAGTTACGTTAAGTTTGGGTTCAGAAAGAATACAGGAACCAGAGGATCAATGGTAATTCTAAAATGAATTATAGAGAAAAGAATAGAGAGGAATATGATATTGTGCATCCATTCATAGACACAGGGAAAGCCTTTGGCAACGTTAAATGGGATAAAATGTTTGAGGTTTCGCACTGTAAAGATCGAAGAGTATCCTCATACGCACGTTTCGGAGTAGTTTGCTCCTTCATCAGTGAGGTATAAAGTAAGTTTTTTCACAAGTGAAAGTGCATTAAATTATTAATTGTTAAAGTGCTGTGAAAAAAGTGATGATCATTCAAAATAATATCGAAGAGTAATATGGCATGTCTATAGAAACGAGACAGTTGTTATTTGGAGGGAAAGCAAGAAGAGTTGGAGATTCCACTGCCATGCATTATATTAATGTATTTAGAAAAAGGGTCTAAGCGTACATAATCGTACGACACTCTGCGATCGCAGACACCTAAATTACGGAGAGCAGAGGAGACGCCCACGTTTAACATTTCCAAAAACAACCGTGAGTAGGGGGAAAATGAGAGTTCTACCCCGGAAGTGACGTCACACGGCGGGAAATTCAAAAATTGTGGTGGTGGGGGTAACCATGCGGCAGTAGTCTGTCGGCCATGTTGTCGTCGTCGCCGCCTAAAGTGGGGTAATGTGTGCGTTGATTGGCGGAGGCGTGGCTATGTTCGCCGTTCGCCGTTCGCCGTTCGCCGTTGACGTCGTCGTTGACGTCGTCATCGTCGCTGGGCGGTGGCCTGGTGGTGGCTTGATGGCCGCCCGCCGTGGTGGGTCGCCGGCGGCCATGTTGGAAAAGGTGCGATGTTGTCGATTGGTGTAAGAGTGTAGTGGTTAAGGTACGGCCTGGTTGCCGATTCGTGCGTGTGTTATAGTGTATGGTTATGTATATGTAAGGGGTTTTTCCGGAAGTTCGGCCATGTTGGAAAAGCGTCGGTGTTGCCAACTGTTGTCGGTTCGGTGTTATAGTGTACGGGTTGAATGTATGTTTCGCCATTGTTGCCAACTCGGTGTTATAGTGTACTGGTTTCGTGTATATTTACCCTGCCGTGCCGATATCGTCGATGTTGTGTATAAACATGGTTATTCCCACCACCACAATTTTTGAATTTCTCGCCGTGTGACGGTCCAGGCTAGAACTCTCATTTTCCCTGTAAGAAATACACATGATATTCAGTGTTCGATTCACTTATCTGAACGATTGCATTGTTGACAACTGTGTGTCTATGTGTTAAGTAAATTGTAGTATGCGAAAAGGATAGTTTAAAATAAACATAAAAATATTATACGATAAAAAAAAATCCATGCTTTTCACATGTGGAGTTATTTTTTACAACAGAATGCTGACAGACCACACGTTATTACTGGTGTGTATGTAATATAATAGGGACAAGCAGTAGTTGGCTCCCACACGCTTTTTTTTTTTTTTTTTTTTTTTTTTGAATGTAGCAGTTGACTCCCACGTGCATTTGCAGCTGTCTAGACATCTGTTTAGCGAGTCGCTAAATTAATTGCATCCGGCTGTCTGAGCGTAGAATTAATTGCCACCATCTGTTAGTTGTCGCCGTCTGTCTGAGCGTATAATTAATTGTCGCTGTCTGTCTGAACATATGTTAATGTTGGGTGTGAACGAATTTAAAGGCGTACATAAATTATTGTGTGAACAAGTCAAGATAAATATGCGTGGCAGTCGTTACTTTTTTTTTGTTGATGATGTAATCGGTCCGTCTGTATGGCCATCTGTTTATCGCAGCGTGCGAACGTGGTCGTACATAAAGTTTTTTTTAATAACAGAACAGGATGTGTGACACCATCTGTTATCACAGCGTGTGGGAATTAGAACGCAGACCGAGCTAAGTGCGTGTTCATGACTTTGTGTGTGGGAGCTTTTTTTGTTGTTACCATCTCTTTCGTGTACATCCTTGAAATACTATATATAAGCCTGTACGAACTGCTCTCCAAGACACATAGTTCGTCGCGAGACTCAACTGGAACTTGTATAAGGTCAGTTTGATTTTTAAATATTCTTTAATTTCTAAATTATATTATAATCATACACTTGTTGTTTAATAAAATTGATTTTTTTTAGAATAGTGTTAATGTTCCAAGGAATTTTGAAATTAAAAAAAACAATAAAAAGGTTAAAGCAATACTGTTTAATTACAAATAATTAAAATACATGTAATCAAAATATATTACAATTTAAAATACATAATATGTAAACGCACACAGTAGTGAAAGTAATCAAAATATATTACAATTTAAAATACATAATATGTAAACGTACACAGTAGTGAAAATTACAGTGCACTATGACATGACAAATATGTACAAAAAATGAAATAAACACACACAGTAGTAACAATTAAAAAAAATACAATTGTATACAATTATATCAAATGAATTATGTGTAAGCACATTATTTTAAATATTATTGGTAAACGTGTGCAATGACAATTATGTACAAATATATTTGTTAATTCTGAAGATGTCTAAAGTGTACAACATGTAAGCCTTGTTTTATTATCTAGGCATAATCAAATGAAATATGTGTAATCACATATATTATTTATAATTAAATGAAATAGAACTAAGTACATGTTAATATATATATATATATGTAATCGTACGTGACAAATGAAGATGTCCATTCGATACTACTGTACAATTTCTACTATGTAAGCTCTATCCTTTTCTCCGCGATAAATTAGTTGCAGCGAGCACGGTAATAAATTTTTTAATTCCTCATCTTCAAAAACACCTGCGTATCTCTTTGGTAGATATACACGATATTTTAGTCTAGGGTCTTTGTAATCTTGAAGAGTGACGAGTATAGTTTTACCGTATTTTGCGTCTATATTTTGCATTTCTTCTATCGGATATTTTACACCGATTATCAATTCCTTTATTTTTTTATACTCGATTGCGCTAATAGTAGCAAACTTTTCAGTGAATGATGCCATTTTAAAATAAAGAACTTATAATAATTTGCGGCACGTCTCTCAACGAATGAACGAATAACGCTTGCGCGCAGTGGAATATATAGGGAGGTAGTTGTGGAGGTGGAAACCGCAGAGGGGGGAAACCACTCAACGCACAGTAAGCGTTTATTTTTAACCGTGTGAACAGGTCACGAGTTGATTTCTCACGGCTCGATGGGTAGGTGGGGAAGAGGGGAGTCGGTTATTTTTTTATACGTCTAGACAGCACTTGTGCTTGTTCGAACATGTCGCCGACGTTAATTTATTTTTAACTGTGTGAACAGGATGCAACTTGATTTCTCACGGTTCGATGGGTAGGTGGGGAAGAGGGGTGTCGGTTATTTTTTTTTATACGTCTAGACAGCGGTCGCGCTTGTTTGAACACACTAATTTATTTTTAGACAGATGATGTAATCGATAGAAAGACGACGACTGTTTTTATTTTATTTTTAACTGTGTGAACAGGATGCAACTTGATTTCTCACGGTTTGATGGGTAGGTGGGGAAGAGGGGTGTCGGTTATTTTTTTTTATACGTCTAGACAGCGGTCGCGCTTGTTTGAACACACTAATTTATTTTTAGACAGATGATGTAATCGATAGAAAGACGACGACTGTTTTTTTTTTTTTTTATGTAAGCGCTAAACAATAATTTTAGTAATTTATCAGAAACGTATTGACTATTCTAAAATCTGACACAACCCACTCGCGTAAAGCGTGTACTCTACTATTTGTACATATTTCCGGACATAAGCGGTGCGTGAGACAGGCTGTTCCGTGTATTGATTGTAATTGATCGAGTTTAGGACATCCGAAATCTTCTAAATTTATAATATTAAAATGCACGATACGCTTCTGTAGAAATCTTTTTTTTTGCAATCCTTTTACGAACACGAAGTTAAAAGGAAACGTATACTTTTCTAATATCGGTACAAGATGTTCGTACGATGTGTCCCCGTCCGTCCACGTTAGTCCATGATAATGGTCTGTTAACCATCTGTTTGTCCTCACATGCTTGTGATTCGAAACAATCGTCTCTACTGGATGTGTAAATATCCAATGCCTGCTGGCAAATGCAGTGACGTCCATAACGGCTAGTTCCTTAACGAGTTCGTTTCCATCGTTGTCGATAAAACAGTGAAAGTCAACTATGACTGCTAGTTTATCCTCGCACATCCTTTTTTCGTTATATACAACGTGTTTGGTTTTACTAGGAACGTTGCAGATCCGTCCGTCTTACGGAACAGACACGTTGTATATTGTGAAACGCTCGTAAAGAATTTGTTCGGAACGTTTATTTTGTACTTTATATTTTCGTCACGGATCAGTGCAACAAATTTACATGTCAGAACGTTGTATACAAAAATTTCTATAGGGTACAGTACTGTATGCTTTAAGTCACTGCAGCGTATGTACTCGTACGGAGATAGCAGCTCCATGCGTCCGTCTTCAACGCGTGCTGTTCAAACACTGAGGTATGCGATATTAGCGGAGGTTGTATAAAACACTTTTGTCACAGCAGCATATATATATATATTTTCAAACCGGGTGTTCAATAGACGCGTGAAAACGAACTAGAAATACGCTCTCATGTAAGCAGTGTATGCGGTTCTACATAAGGGACAATTATGTAGGGTTATGGCACAATTCACACATGTAATAAAATGTCGACAGGGAATAAGTACAACTTCCACGTTATGTGTGTAACAGACTTTGCACATCGTATCACGATTCGAGCTTTCTTCTACGTTTTTTATATTCTCCTTGATCGTGTCGGTGCGTTGTTCGTTCTTTGCTGTCACTGCTACAGCTGTTGGTGCTTGCGCCTCGGTAACAATACCCAGTGCCTTGAGGATAAAATTTTTATCTTTCATTAACATTACGTAAGAGCACGCAGGGAAATGTCGTGCGTGTTCCATCCAAGCATATTCTCCACGTTCCCATTTGTTTAATCCGCCTCCACAGCAAAAACAAATCACTCTATCGTTGCATCCGGTGTAAAAGAAACCCGCTTCTGATAATTCTTTAGGTGTTATCGTTAACGATACAGGCCATTCTTTAAAACTCTTTAAACGGTTTTCCAAGTTTCTGTAACGTGGGTACGGAGATGTGATTTTTTGAATTAAGATGACCTGTACTTCTTTATCGTCCGGTGATAAAGACTTGATTGATGTAGTCGTTGCCGCTTCACCGCATTGTGTGAAATAGCGGTTGTTGCTGTTGTGATTGATATCGTCAACATAGATATCGTGTGAAAGCATCTTGTACGTCCACTCGCGACTCGTGCTGATGAAACACTGAACGAAGAATAGGGAGAAGAGGAGAATCGTTTTCCCCCTCCACAAAAATAAAATACACGAAAATTGATTACATTACATTCTATTTACAATAAAATAAAAATACATGAAAATTGATTACACTTTTTTTTTAATTAAAAATTACATTCTAAAAAAGCAAATTTCTATTTACAGTAAAAAAAAACATTAATATATAGTAAACGTTTAATTGTGTCTGCGCACCGTGTTGGATAACGGAGTGTACACATTTATTGAATCATGCAGTATCAAGCAGTAGGCCGCTGTCTGAGCGGGGAAATTGGTCGATGACTCGAATTCCAATCTGACGTCGACTGGTGATGACTTGAGCGATTCGTCCTGTCTGCTACAATCGAAGACGAATAACGGTGCTTTTGCTATGAACTCTGTAGGTGTTAGAAGTACGTTGGGTTGACTTCTGTGGTAGTACGATTTTTGAAATCGTGTATACATGTCGTACAGCAATGCGTAACGTCCGTTATCGATATCCAGGTTCAGGTTATCGTACGGGTAGTATTTGTCGTTCAGAAAGAGTCTCGCGTTTGTCACATTGCAGTGATCGAATTCACCTGCGTGTTTTTTCAGATTGTTTTTTCTGGCGGTCTGAAAGGTGAGTATCACGTACCGTGGTTTCTCCAGTTGTGTAGTTGTTTTCACTGTCCAAGTCTGTCTGTCAGTCGTCGGTAAAGCCGGATACTCGTGCAGTTCCCAACTACGAAACGGTAAGAATAGCGGTAGGTCCTTGCGTATGATATCCAACAATCGTATCCGTACTTCGTTGTTCACGTACACGAACGGAATCATCCAAGAGATTTTGGTCAGTTCTATATCGGCGTTAGCGGGCGCATCCGTAGACGAGAACAAAGCGTTAACGTTGCTGGAAGTGCGCAACAGTATAAGTTCCTGTTTCATGTTTAAAATAACATGCGTGAAATCCTCAGCGAATCCCATCAGCATCCTCAACGGTATGCAAAAGTTGAATTCCTCGTGTTGGCCGGTCGGTGTTATCTCGTTAGCTGTAGGAGCAACCCAACCGGCGTTTTGCATCGAAACAATGTCCTGCTTGCCGGCAGATAGCATGGTTTTAATAGTGGACGTGATGCCGACGCTCTTGGTACGATCCACTTCCACACCGGCCAGTTCGTAACGGATTTCTTCGAAGAGAAACGCGATCGCGTTGTTGATCATTTTCACGTTCACACTACCGGTGCTGTCGGTCTTTTTGCTCAATTTGCCTTCAACGTACAGGAAACTTTCCATCGGTAAAGTGAAGACTTCCTGTTGCAGTATAGGTATGCGTATCTCATCGTTATTTCCGTATCGTGACGCTGACGCGTACGGTGCATGAGGATGATATTCGTAATGTGTGATGTTGTCTTCGAAGAATGGTCGACGTTCAACCGATAAGACGATACCGCTGTCCGCCATATTACTTGTTTTTCTTGACTTTGAATCCTAATGAAATCAGGTAGCGTCGGTTAGTTGCTGTTAACCGTGTCAACGACGAACGTCTACTGATACCTTTTCCAAAAGTGTTGACCTCTTTTATCTCGTGGTGCGAGCCGCCGCCGCCACCGCTCTTCATCACGGGGGTATCGGTGAAATAAATTCCCATGATTACTACACACGTTTCAAATGTATACGTGCGGTGATGACTTCGCCTTGAAAATTCACAATATCACCGTCCTGATCGTGTACGGACAGTAGTACGTTAAGTGGAAAATAAATGACGTTTCTAGGCGTTTCTACTATCTTGAATCCTGGCTCAACCGTTGGATAGAACGAGTGCAGTATATGCTCGTTTCGTCCCGTCTTGTACGAGCCTTGTACAGCGTTACACCTTATCTCCAAAACGTTCACTTTGTTAATGTTTACAGGCACGTCCGACGTGTGTAATATATACGCTTCTAACTTTCTGTTCTTGGAAAAACCCAACATGGTACCGATCGTGTGTTCCGTACATCCGAAATCGATATCGTATGAACAATAAATTTCACATTTCAACGTGTTGTTGTTGGGTCGTAGAGAAAATTTCGGGTCTGCTAGTTCTTTCTTCAGGTATGTTTCGATATCACTGATTTCGTACACTCCGGTCGGTATATTGACGAGTTCTAACGTTTTACGTGCTCCCTTTAGTACGGGAAAGATGTTATTTCTTCCGCTTTCCACGTTCGGTATAGAGTTGTACGTGGTAAAGTCCAGCAGTCCCGCGTACCATTCACCGTTCGTCAGTTCAAGCGGTGGAAAAAAGTCACAAACCAGTGCGCTTGGATCCGTTCCTGTGACAGTGACCGTAAGCGAAGACATCTTGGCGTTTACTGATCGTTCGATATCAAAAACTCTAAACATAAATGTCCGCAGATGACCGTGTTCGATGGCTGTTTCTGTGCGTAATTGTAATGAATGTCGGTCACGTTCGATCCAAAGTACCGTATTAGCTCGACAGGAGGGCGCAGATTGCCGAATCCATCAAAGTACCAGACTCTGTCGCCTCGCTTCTTGTAGCATACCCAGTGCGTGCCCGGTCCGGTAGCGTCGTCCAGATTCACGATTGCGCTTTCGTTCTCCCACGGTGATGTACTAGGAAGTGTGTCGCGCATGTACACGCCTCTGAAATAAGGTATACGCAATAGTTTCGTGTACTCATAAAGATCTCGATCGGACAACGGACGCACGGGTATTTTGATTAGTTTTTTCGGTACGGTCGAAGGTATAGTCCTGAAGCCTTTTTACCATCGGCCCGTCTTCGTCGACGTCCTGCCCCAGTTGTCGTTGTCCTCCTCCTCCTCCTCTTCCTGATTGTCGTGCGTCGAACCGGCTTGCGTCGTCTGGTGCGACGTTTACGCACACCGCCACCGCAGCATAGCCCGCTGCCTAACGCTGATTTCGCCTTCATCGCTGCTGCTACGGCTGCCGCGTACGCTCTTTCACTGATGCCGGAATTCAAAGCTTTCACTCGTTCCCACGCTTTACCGGCTAGCACACGATCCGCTACACGTCGTCGTTCGTTGTCCTTGTACTTGCTGTAAGCGATATCGTGTTCACGACAAGCTTCGTCCAACTCGTTGATTCCTCGATCACCACGAGCCAATCTCTGCTCTAGTTTCGTTCCGGGTCCACAGAACCTGTAGCCGGGCAGATGTAGTTCCACCGGTAATACGTCCACCGCTCGATTGATCAGTGTAGCTACTGACTTCGCAACGAATGGTACCGCGCTTTTAACTATTTTTCCGATAAGACCACGCCCTCCCTTTTTTTTCGGCTACGTAGTTCGTACATGACTACTGTTTCGCTTGCTCTCGATAAAGGGATCTCCAATCGTGCTCGTCCTTAGATTTGTCCAGATCACTAATCAACTCGTTCGTCTCCGACTTGTTCGTAAGTAGTAAGTCCGCCTCTTCGGCACCAAGTGAAGTACGCGCTGCGTGCTTATGCAATTTATAGATATACGATACCACTTTCTCCCAACGATGTTGGAACACTTTTGCGAGTTTGTACGTTTCGCTCTTCGCGTACCGCTTCGCCTCCTCCAATTGACGTGCGTTCACCGCGTCCGTAGCCCGTGCGCCACCGTCGCCGACGTTTAGAATAGTCTTTCCTTGTGCGTTGAAATAAGCGTCGTTTACCGCGGTGATCGTGTGTCGGTTCAAAAATTCCAAATTCACCGCGTCCTTGTTGTTGACTGGTGGCGCTAACTGTGTTATCCGCACGTTGCCGACCATTAGGTTAGAGTTCGTATCCTTCGGTATGATTTTCGAGTCCACGTATACTTTGGTCGCAGCGTCTCTCGCACGAATCGGTTCCCTCAGAGACTGTATGCGATGATCCCGCGCGTCGACGACAGCTCCGTTCTTCTTGTTCGGTACCAGCTGTGTGAAACGTAAGCACGAGTAGTCTACGTACTGCTTGTTGACAGCGTCCCCGAGATCGACGGGAGCGCCGACGTTGACGAGCTTACGACCTTTCGCGTCTATTCCTTGCGTCGTCGTCGTCGACGACGGATCGTCGGCAAACAGACAGTGGTCACGCACGAAGCGCAGTGGAACGGCATCGTTACCGTCTTGCGGTTCGCCCAAGTTGTGTATTTTTTTCCCCGCTACGTCGAAGTGCCCGTCCTCGGTCATCGAGATACCAATATCCTCCCGTAGACTGCGACGCGTCTCCCTTCGCGCTCTGACAGCTCTCTGGTGTCTGCCGAACTTGTCAACACTCATCTTGTGAATGATGCGTCTCGTCCGTTGTTCACGGCATTTATACGTACTCGCGTAATAAATCGATTAGTTTTGATACGATCGTACTGTCTATGCATTTTATTCCGACAACGGAGAGTCCGTCGCTATGTTTTCCTTTTACGATCGTATTTAGAAATTCATCGTACACGTATACGCGTGCGTCTTTGAAGAAATAAATCTTTCCGTCGATGTATCGGAACGCACTGTCGACGGCTTCTGGTAAGCCGACAAAACGATCTTTAACGTATCCGTGTTTCTTGATCGTGAACGTGCACTCGTCTATTTCGCCGTAATACATATCGTTGTACAACAGAAGAGTTCGACCCGTGTACGTGTGTATCGCAGCGTTTATTTTCGTCATCGTGCGAACACCGAGCGTTGTGATCGAACGCGGATACCCGTTCAGCGGTTGCAGACTGTGTATATCGAACATGTATACGTAGTTGTCTATGAATAGCACCACTTCTTCGGTTCGCGGTCTCTGGTACATCGCTGAAACGTTGGTGAACGTCAACGGTAAGAAAGTCAACCAATCCGTCAACAGAAGCGGTGACGACGGACTCGATCGCTTCGACTCGAGATCCAATGTCCACAAAAAGTTATCGTGCACAATATACAGATGTCTGTTGATTATTAAAAATTGATTTACGTTCTTTAGCCGACATAAATCCGTCGTCCGAACGGTGTCGTTCGTTGTCGTCGCCGTCGTCGTTGACGTCGTCGTTGACGTCGTCGTCGTAGCTGGTGGCGGCGGCGGCGGCGGCGGCTTCCCGTACAAGCGTTGAATACCTTTTATATCGTCGTCTCTCAGGTCAAACGCACCGTTCGAGCGTGGTACGTAGAACGGGTACATGATCGAATCCTTCTCGAGGGAATGAGACAGTCCTAACGCGTGTCCGATTTCGTGCGTTAACACCTGAAGGAAACTGGTCTGATCGTCCGGTATTTCGGTTGCGTTCGTATAATTCCACGATTCGTAGTAGTCCATGTGTATTTCGGTAGTGTTATACGGTAAATCGGGCGGGTAATAAGCGTGAGCGAGTATACCTCCTCGTCCGTCCAAATCGTACCCGCAGATCGTGCACCTGGAAGTCAGACACCTGTGTTTAAAATATTTCATAGCAATGACCATGTCGGGGTTTATGTCGTTGGGTCGATATTCGAATTCCAGGTTCGAATGTTTCTGCCATACAGCGAACGCTTGTCGCGACGCTTCTATAGCGCTGGCGCTACCGTGAAAGAACCGCCACGACAAACGTCTCTTGGCCCACGGTGTTCGTAAGGTGTACGACACGAAATCTTCGTTACCGCATCTCCGCGCACGCATCAGATTCATCGTTTCGTTGTTCAATTCTCCATTTACGGTTAAATTGTAATTCACTTGAAACGTGCGAAGGTAGGCGTCCATATCGATGGTGGCGTTGTCCGTGAGTCGTAAACTATCGTCGGGTACGTAACCGTATCGCACCAAGTAATCTATAGCGAAATCAACATCGTTAGCGTTAACGCTCGATGCAACAACGGCACTTGTGCACACGATAATAAACAGTAGCACGATATCCATGTTGTCACAACCAAACGTGGAATGTCCCCGGCGCATGTACGACAGTATTATTTATACACTTTATCGGCTTTCAGAATCGAACCGCTCTTATTATACGATTATGCCTGCTTCACGTAGTTCTTCCACTATGGAGACGATTTCGTTCGTGTGCCCACTGTTTCCAACACGTTGTGATGCCATTAACAGTCGCAATCTGTCCACCAGTTCGTTCGGATCGTCCCAGTGCACGTAATCGATTTTGTCTTTTTTTCTCGTTAACGTCATATACGATGTATCAATATTATTATGCCCCTGTCCTGTACGTTTCGGCGGAAACAGTTGCGATATTATTCGTTTATACTTTACACCTCTGTTCGCGTTCACCTGTGCGTTCGCTAAGTAATACTGCTTATGCGCGTTGGTGTTACGCAGTATATCTTTGTACGCTTTCAGATTCCTTGTAAATATTTTCATTAGGATGCTTCATGAACACTAGTTCGTAGAGTCCTGGTGTACCTTTGTATCGTTTACCGTTGATAAGAATCGAATCGTCCGTATCGATTTCGAACTGTGAATCACCGATCATCCATTTTCCGTTTTCATGTCTTACACCGTACGTATAGTCCATCAGACGATCGCGTTCGGACGAAACGATCATACGCATATACTTGTTCGCTAATGATTCACTGTCATATTTGTCCTGAAAATATCTACGCGCTTCACGTCTTCCTTCCGGTGTGTCTAGCATTTTTTCAATGTTGAGACTGGGATCGTCCTCATCATCATCATCATCATCGTCTAATGTTTCGGCTATCACGGGCGTTTTCAGGAAACGCGGTGGCTTCGTTCGGGAACGAGATGGTGTTCCCGCATCGATTTTACTAATTGCACCTGTCGGATCCTCTTCCTTCTCCTCTTCCTCATCCTCTTCACGTTTCATCTTTTTCACTCTTGAAGGCTTTTCATTTGTTGATTTACGTTTCTTTTCAAGCAACGCTTGCGAAATATTTTGTAACGGTTCTAGAATCGGTTTGTAACTTTTGGATAACGATGCTTCTTCTTCACGAATCCCATGTTTTAACGCACGGTATTTCTTCCGTATATCATCACTAATCGTGTCGATATCACGTGCTAGTCGTTTCTTCTTGTCGTCCATCTCGATAAACGGCAGAACATCAACTAAAGTCGTTGACAGCAGGTCATGTGTATTTAGCTGAACGTGTGACTTTTTTTTGTTTAATCGTTAGGCGCGACTACTATGAAACGGTCAAAACCGACTCTATACCTGCCAGCGTCGATAGAAGAATCCTTGTCCACAACGAGAAAGCCGTAACGATCTTTCCACGCCTCAGCGCACATATTCTTAAACGTGTCATATTTCATGTCCGTGTTGACGTGATCGTTGTACGCATGTTTCAAGTTGCGATCGTCCTGTTTGAACAACACTATTAGATTGGCATTGTCACGAACCAACTGTTTTGGCACTTGACTGTACGTCTGACAAAGGTAAAACGCGTCCACACCGCTGTGTCGTCCCATAGAGAAATACTTGCGTATGTTGTGTTGCCTTTCGCAAGACACGTCATCGAACACCATAATAGAATTGGGATCGACCTCGTCGGGAGGTGGTACCTCTTCGTTATCGTTGTAGGCGTGATAACCCATTCCTTCGTCGGAAAGTCGTGTCATCAGGGTCTCCAGCATCTGATATTTGGGTTGAAATAGTGATTTAGAAAACACGTATAAGTTCACGAATCTCAATCCGTTTACATCGAACAACAGGTTGAACATGACGTTTGTCTTTCCGCACGCGGAAGGTCCGCAGATAATCGAACGAACGGTATCGGGCAGAAGACGTCCGTGTTTACGTTTTTTTCTGCCACTCCCACCATCGTCGCACAATTTCGAATAGTCCACGTCCTGTATTTTTAGTCTGTGCGCTTGTTGCAATATTTTCATGTTGTCGTTCTACGCACAGTCTATTTAATAGTCGCACTATATCGTAGCAGTCGGTAGATATGTAACTGCATACACATGTGTCCGGACCCGTTTCACAGTTCGGATCCGACCAAACACATTCTTTGTAGTGATCGAATCCGGTGCCGGTTGGTACTATTTCGCTGAGTCGGAACCTCGTCACGCGATTGGTAACCCGTTGCCAGTACTCGTACACCGTCAAGATCCTGCGCATGCGTTCAACGTCGTTTGCGGTCGTGTTCACGATGTACTCATCGTAACCAGGATGTGACACAATGTCTTTTACACTGTACACAGCGCGCATGTTGTCATCGTAACGCATCGACGCATACTAGTTCTATTTCCTCGAGTCGAATCGTTGTTATACCAAGTTCTTCTTGTGTATCCACGAATCGTGTTTACCATCGAATCCTAACCATCTGACTTTCACACGATCGCCTTTACGTTGTACGATCTTTTCTACCAAGTACACGTCACCAACGTTCGATTTACTGATTTCGTGTTCATAAAAACCACCTTTCAACACTTCTCCTGTATGATCCTTTAGCGAATAAGTGACGGGTACGCTGCCGGTACGCACTGTGTGAACGAAGAATATCTCGTTTGTCCAATTCGGTGTGTATCCTTTAGCGAACGTCATTTTGTGTTTGCTTATACGCACACGATCGCCTACTTTGAACTTCTGTCGTTTATAATAGATGCTCCTCGCCGTGTTCACACGAATCCTGCGTAACACTGTACGTTCGTTGGATTCGTTCACCTGTTGTGGTTTCATTCCAATCGTTCTGTGCACGGTGTTGTTATACGTGCTGACTAGTTCCGGTAACATATCCAACCAACGGTAATGACCTTGTTCGCTGAACGCGCGATACATGTGCGTTTTCAACGTACGGTTGAAGCGTTCCACAATGGAAGCCTTTTTCTCACTGTACGTGGAATAGAGTGTGACACCATATCTGCTCAACAATTTTTCTACGGTACTGTTGTAGTACTCTTTCCCGTTGTCCGTCTGCAGATATTTCATTTTATTAGCACGCAGAATCGGTTCCAGAGCTCGTGCGACCTCTACACCCGTCTTCGTTTTCAATGGAACGGCGTACGCGTACTTGCTAAACGCGTTAATCATCGTCATAAGGTACTTGAATCCCTTGTTCACCTTTGCGTGCGGTATCATCTCTACCAGGTCTGCTTGGTACAAGTCGTGAAGTCCCTTCAACTCGACCGCACGTCTCGGAAAATTCCTTCTTACCGGTCTGTGCAACTCCGTCGCGATAGTCTTGCGAACGCTCTGGTGTATATTCTTCACAGCTCGTTTCATTTTCGTGTCGTCGTGCGAACCGTGATTCGCAATACGCTGGAATGTAGTAAACTGTCGGCTCGGTGCTGAAGGTAATTCTCATCGATGCCGTTCTGGCACGTCCACCTTCCATCACGCGACTGTCACACCGCCACCGCTCCACACCCGCTTATATCATCTCGACCGAACGGAAGAACATCGCGTTCTTTTTCCGATTGCGCAAGTACGTTAAAACATGAGCTAAACTGATTTTCATACGCCCATTACGCACGAGGCTCATACCGATGTAGTATCTCGGGAGCGCGTGTTGTTTCGAGTCCAACGCTCTTACAGTCTTAACAGAATTCATGTCTTTGAACATGACGCTACGTATAACGTTGTCGCGGTACTCGTGCATTTCCGCGACTATGACGTTATCGTTCTCAGGTAGCCACTCGCACATGTGTTTAGCTTTGAGTTCAGCGATTGGGCGTTGACTTCTCGATTTCGTATGCAGGTGTATCAGATACGAGTTCAACAACCAAAATTCGTCCGCCATAGAGCCCGTGCAATGCTGCCACTGTTCGTACAAACGCTGGTTTTTCACCGTGTACCCTTGTTCGTGCGAATACCGCAGACCAAAGTATTCGCAATACTTGCGGAGTGTAGGCAATGCCTCCTTCAGAAAGGCTACCGAAAATAATCCCTGCGCCTTGTTGTTCACCAACGCGAACTGTTTCCCTCTCGCTAGTGTCGGTAACGAGGACGGTGGGCAGTGCAGGTCAAAACTTACGTTGTAGCTAGGATCCAGTGCGCACTTTGGCACTATCATCATCACGCTTCTGTATATTTCCATCGGTGTGCGTATCGGAATAGTGCGCTCCGTAAGGACGATGCAACAAGAAGCGTGTGGTATCGAACTTCCGTAAGCGAGCATGTCCGTGTATACAGTAGTGTAGTTCATCTGTCCGTGTGAATCGTGTAAGCCGTGCACACGCTGAACAGCGTTATAGAGTTCAGGAATCGGACGGAAACGTGAAAGAAAATTCCATCCGTGACGTACGGTACACTTGAACATATTCTTTTCGTAAACCACAAGTTCTATCGGTACGTTATTTTGTTCGCACTCTACGATAAATTGAAGCACCGTGATTTGTTGTGTATACGATCGGATACTATCATCAACAGCACGATCGGTGGCAAATCACTGCGGTGTTTTTTTATGTGACGCCAACAACGTGCGTGATATTTGTCAACGCCGAATTTGTAACGTGTACAGTAGTTGCCACAAAATCGTCTTTTCTTCACAAAATACATGGAACATAAGTTGGACCGTATCGCGCTTCGTGAAGCTTTGGTTATTGTGAAATGTTTCCCATCATCATATCGATAGACGTCCATCGTCTCGATGATCTGCGATGTGAGTGATACGCTATTAATCGTGATCATGATATTTATAGTGTATACGCATATTGTTTGAGTAATTTTTTTTATGTGTCTTCACTCACACTTTTGGAGTGAATACTGTCGTTCGGTAGTAGTAGTAGTAGTAGTAACACCTAGTACTACTAGTACTACCCAAACGGGCATGTTTGTACATGAGTTTATGTTGGCTCTGAAAAGAGCCGTTTTTGCGTGCGTCGACTTCTACAAGTGTTCACGAACGAAATCGCATGCGGGCATTGACGCCTTATGGACTTGGGCGGGATCATCACCCACTGCCCAATCCATAATTCGTATTTTACACTTGCAGCATCTTACAACATCACCATCGTCTTCGTAAATAAACCCAGCTTTGGCTAGGTCAAAACTTTTTACGTTCGCATTCGGAAATTTATGAACGAAAAATTTAATGTTACCACGACGACTGATGTTGTAAAAGCTTTTTAAGCGGCTTGCAAAAGAATATGTGGACACATCCATATCTGAAGCAAGAATGTTGGTTTGTCGCGTTGCATTTCACCTCCTCAGCGATAGCTGCGCGCGCATCCGTAGTGGGGATGGCTGTCGTCAATTGGTCGCTATGAAATAAAGCACGGTGGTGGGAGCAGATAGCTGCGCGCGCAGTTGGTAGTGGGGGATAGTCAGCGGTAATAGTTCGGTAGTGGGAGCGGATAGCTGCGCGCGCTACTGTCATAGATAGTATAAGTAGAGCGACGATCACTGCCAGCGTTCACCTTCAAGTCTCGCGCAGTGTAACTTTCACGTGTCGCATATAAAATAGTGCTTATTTTCTAATTTCGTATCAGTATTCAATTGTTCTTCAAGCGAGCAAGTAATTGTTAAAGTTTCGTGTTTTCATTGTTGTTGATAATGCAGTCATTTGCTGTTGAATGTAAATATTCGTTACGCGGCGTGTTGGTATCGCGCGTTTACACGCCTATCACAGATGACGAAGAATGTGTCAACGATGTCATAACCTTTTTTGATGAAATGCACGATACGTTACGTACGGACATTCTAAACGAACTGACACGTTTGCTTTCTATAAAGTGGCATATAACGGTTAAAGCGAGATTTGTCAAGTACATCGTAAACGCTGACACGGACCAGGACGAAGAAGTGACGACTGAAGCTTATTTTCACGGACGATGTCATACGACACTGATCGCTGACCAAGATGTATTGCCCGATCGTTTAGAAGCTTCATACGAAAAGATCATTGAATCGATTGATAAATTCACACGCGAGGGTAGCGGTTGGGTGTTAGACCGCATAATCTCCTTAGAACTCGTTCTCTCACGATACCAACCGCTAACCGCCTCCAGTTTCATTCGTACACCTCCTGAATTGTCTCGTACTAAATCCATCATCAACGTGAACAATACAGGCGATCAAATGTGTTTCGTATGGTCAGTGTTGGCCGCTCTGTTTCCACAACACTCACACAACGATCGTGTATCCAAATACAAGCCGCATATCTGCAGTATCAATACTTCTGGTATAACTTACCCCACCCGTCTATCCGACATTGTGAAGTTCGAACGAGACAATCCTAACGTTTCTATAAATGTTTTCGGTTACGAAGAATATGAAATTTACCCTTTAAGAATAACTCCTTCCAGCGGCAGACAACATCACGTTAATCTATTACTTTTTACCGCTGACGACCGAAAACATTACTGTTTAATCAAAAATACAAGTCGCTTATCTCTTCACTAAGCAACCACAACGGGCGTTCTTTCTATTGCAATTACTGTCTGCATAGATTCTGCGAAGAACGACTCCTTACCGAACATATCCCCCACTGTTCACCATATGGTGAACAGAAAATTCGTTTACCCACGACAGCGGAGGAGGAGAATGTGATGTATTTCAGAAATTATACATACTGCCATAAGGTCCCTTTTGCGATATACGCAGATTTTGAATCATTTATCGTCCCTTGCCATCGCTGCGACGCTCCTCCGCACACATCGTCCACCACAACGGAGTCGTTACATCTTCCTTCAGGTTTCTCCTACCTCATAGTCGACTACGAGCGTAACATTTTCAAACCCCAGGTCGTTTATCGCGGTGAGAACGTGGTAGACGTTTTTCTCAATAGACTGGTCGCTGAAGAGCGAGAACTTTTCAGAATCATCCGATCCATTGTCTCTATGACTATGAGTGACCGTGATTTGTTATCTTTCGCAAATGCCCTCGTATGTCATCTCTGTGAAGAACCACTGAACGAAATCGACAAAGTGCGCAACCATTGTCATCTGACAGGACGATACCTAGGCGCAGCTCACAACATCTGTAACCTTAATTTCAAGACTCCACGACACATACCTGTATTTTTTCACAACTTACGAGGTTACGATGCACATCACCTAGTACAAGGGTTGGGTAAATACGACGATCTCGCTTGTATCGCTACCACTAGCGAACGCTTCGTATCAGTCTCGTTGGGTCGTCTGCGTTTCGTAGACACGCTTCAATTTCTGAACACGTCCTTGGACACACTTGTTGGAAACTTGCACGCGAGCGGAGCGGATTTCGATTTAACGAAGCAATGTTTCGAAGAACACTTCGAGCTACTCTTACGTAAGGGCGTGTACCCTTACGATTACATGACAGGTAGCGAGAAATTCAACGAAACACGTCTGCCCGCACGCGAACACTTTTTCAACAGGTTGAGTGAATCGCCAATATCTGACGAAGATTACGCTCACGCGCACAACGTGTGGCGTACTTTTGGAATCAGTACACTGGGCGAATATCACGATCTGTATCTTAAAACAGACGTGCTGCTACTGGCCGACGTCTTCGAGGCGTTCCGTGAGATGGCCATGCGGTACTACCAGATCGATCCGGCTCATCTTTACTCGCTTCCTGGTGTCGCTTGGCATGCGATGTTAAAGATGACCCGTATGCGACTGGAGCTGTTGACGGATATAGATCAGCATCTCTTTATAGAATCGGCTGTTCGTGGTGGCGTTAGCATGGTACCCAACCGCCACGCCAAGGCCAACAACCCACTAATTGTCGATCAGTACGATGCTTCAAAGCCAACCTCTTTCATATTGTACACGGACTGCAACAACCTTTACGGTGCAGCCATGTCACAACCGCTCCCTTACGCCGCCTTCAGATGGTTAGATCGTAACGAGATCAACTCACTGGACGTGCGTACTCTGTGCGATGACGGTGACGTGGGCTACATACTCGAGGTCGACTTACACTATCCACCTGAACTTCATGACCTCCATTCCGATTATCCATTGGCACCCGTCCGTTCCTGTGTCCATCCTGACGTACTTTCACCGTACTCTCGACGACTCCACACACGACTGCACTATACAAAAGGGTATAGCGGATCGGAAACGCCTTCGTCGTCCGTTCCCAAGTTGCTGACGACTTTGGACGACAAGCAAAATTACGTTCTTCATTTTCGAAATTTAAAATTGTATCTGAGTCTCGGTTTAGAATTGAAAGCGATACATAGGGTGTTGAGTTTTAAACAGAGAGCGTGGATGAAACCGTTTATCGATTTCAACACGCAAAAGAGAGCAGCAGCCACCAACAGTTTCGAAAAGGATTTTTTCAAACTGATGGTCAACGCCGTCTATGGCAAATCGCTGGAGAACGTGAGGAAACGAATAGACTTCCAACTAGTCTCTAACGAACAACGGCTGCAGAAAATTGTTTCCAATCCTCGGCTAAAGCGTATGATCCGCTACACCGATAACTTGGTCGGACTGGCCTTACGAAATAGGACGATATTCCTTTCCCGTCCGGTGTACGTCGGCTTCACAGTACTCGATGTCAGCAAATTGATAATGTACAATTTTCATTATCGGTACGCTGTCGCCAAGTACGGACAACGATTGACCTTACTAATGACTGACACAGACAGTTTGCTTTACAGCATTCAGACTAACGATTTGTACTCAGATATGAAAGAGGATCTCCACCTTTTTGACACATCGGACTATCCCGCGGATCATCCTTGTCATTGCGACGACAACAAAAAAGTCGTGGGGAAGTTCAAGGATGAGACCAATGGAAAACCCATCAGGGAATTTGTCGGACTCAGGGCGAAGTGTTACTCGCTCTTGTTGTCCGACCGCACCGACAAAAAGGTGGCGAAGGTGTGCCAAGGACGGCAATAAAAAAAAGGTTACGACATCAATTGTACAGCGAGTGTCTTTTTGACAGTCGTACCGTATTCACCTCTGCTGACTGTATACGAAGCAATCATCATAAGCTGTACACGCAACGTATAACAAAACTTTCCCTGTCTCCTTATGATGATAAGAGGTATGTACTGGACGACGGTGTAAGTACACTCGCGTACGGGCATTACATGATAGCAGCAATAACCAACGACGCTGCTGGTCCTAAGGCAAAAAAGAGAAAGTACACGGACCGATAACTAACGGTAAAGATGATGTTCAGCATTACACACACACACACACACACACACACACACACACGCACACATTAACTTTATGTTCTTTATTTACTTATTTTACAACTTTTGATACGTTTTACAGAATGAACAACAAGAAAATTGTGAAAAATAGGACAGCAGAGCAACGTCGAGTACGATGGTAAATATAACATTTTTTTCTTTATTTATAATGCACAAAAAGAATATTCCATTCGATTGATGTGTGTTTTTTTTTTATAGTTCACAACGGTTACGTCGTGCTTTGACAGGACCCGGCTCGAGTCGGTAAGACCGTTTTCATTAATATACTCTTGTCCTAAAGCGTTTACCTCCGGTGTTCAATTATATATATTTTTTTTTTATTTCAGTGATACAGACGAGGCACCTGTCACCGCTGATTCTCCCGTATCTCCAGAACCCGATTCGAGTCGGTAAGACAATTGTCATTTTAATAAACTGTTGGTACTTTTTTTTTTTTTTTTTTTTTTTTTTTTTTTTTTTTTTTTTTTTTTTTTACCGTCGGTGTTCAATTTATTTATTTTTTCAGCAATGATGCTGCTGCTCCCACTGTTGCTGTAATTCGTCCCCAATCTCCGCAACCTGGCACGAGTCGGTAAGACAATTTTCATTAATAAACTCCTGTGCTCTTACGTTTTACCTCCAGTGTTCATTTCATACATGTTTTTTTTTTAAGTGATGCTAACGCTCTGACTGGTGCTGTTGCTGCTGCTGCAGATTGTCGTCGTCCCCTATCTCCAAACAGCCTGCAATGTTTTAAACGCGCGTTATTTCGATTACAGGCTAGTGTGTTGCGGTAAGTCAGTTTTCATTAACAACAAAGTCTTATACTATTGCGTTTACCTCATGTGTTCAATTTATACTTTTTTTTTCAGTGATGCTCTAGCTGCAGGAGTGGCGGTATTTCACCCTCGACCCGGTACGAGTCGGTACGTTTGTTTTTAATTAACATTCATTTGTTCTCTTACGTTTAAATCTGGTATTAAAATTGTTCCTTTTTTTTTTGTTTCAGTAATGTCGAGTCCACAGAAGAAGGTGAAGTTATGGAGGTGGAGGACAATCAAAGCGATGCTGATACGCTTGAATTAAATCCGAACGGTAATGATGATAGTGACAGTGATGATGATGATGTAGAAGTCCTCGACATAAATATGTAAGTCATCTTCTTATGCGTACATACTGCTTTGTTTTATTTGCGATTATACATAATTTCTATGTTGTCTTTTTTTTTTTAGTGACATTCGCCCGATACCAGCACCGCCGCCACCTCCACAACGACATCCGATTACACCACCGCAATCACCACCACCGTCACCACCGCCGCCACCGCAGATGCAACCTCAACCACGCCCACAGCCCATTTATCAGCAACAGCAGCAGCAACTATTGCGGAGAGATCCCCGTTTGTGGACCTCTCCAGAAGACGCGCTACCCGTCTTCTTTGAAGTGCTACACGCAACCGAACCGAGGACGCACGATGACCCAACAACATTGAGACTCCTTCTTAGAAGGAGTCTACCGACATGGTGTTGGCGTCGCGGTGAGCCCTGTCCTGTTCAAGGTATGATTCCTCCACACAATACATGCAGTATATGCATAGAATCATACAATGACGGGCAGAGGCTCCTCGGTTTGGTATGTGGCCATACATACCATTACCGATGCGTCCTCAACTGGTTCCAGGCGGTAGCGATGGAGGGGACACCACCCGCATGCCCACAATGCAGGATGTACGTATTCGGAAAGTCGAATCGTACGTTTTATGGGCGTATGCATATTTAAGGTATATTACAGTGTTAATAAAGGTTTTAGTAATCCATCCTACTTGTAACAACCACATGTCACTAATACTCTTACTTTTTTGTTACAGATGGAAATTAACCACCGGATGAAGACTTTTTAAAAAAAAAAAACCTGATTGTGAAATGTTTAAATTTGTATATATTTTTTTTATTGTATAATATTTTTTATGTTTATATATTTGTAAATATTAGTTGTAGGAAATTAACCACCCGGATGGAGACTTGTAAAAAAAAATACCTGATTGTGAAATGTATAAATTTGTATATATTTTTATGTTTATATATTTGTAAATATTAATTGTAAAGTAGTTATTTTTTCTTTTATGTTTATATTTGTAATAAACTTGTACATATTTTTTTCATTGTATAAGTGTTTATTTTCAACTATCCTTTTCGCATACTACAATTTACTTAACACATAGACACACAGTTGTCAACAATGCAATCGTTCAGATAAGTGAATCGAACACTGAATATCATGTGTATTTCTTACAGGGAAAATGAGAGTTCTAGCCTGGACCGTCACACGGCGAGAAATTCAAAAATTGTGGTGGTGGGAATAACCATGTTTATACACAACATCGACGATATCGGCACGGCAGGGTAAATATACACGAAACCAGTACACTATAACACCGAGTTGGCAACAATGGCGAAACATACATTCAACCCGTACACTATAACACCGAACCGACAACAGTTGGCAACACCGACGCTTTTCCAACATGGCCGAACTTCCGGAAAAACCCCTTACATATACATAACCATACACTATAACACACGCACGAATCGGCAACCAGGCCGTACCTTAACCACTACACTCTTACACCAATCGACAACATCGCACCTTTTCCAACATGGCCGCCGGCGACCCACCACGGCGGGCGGCCATCAAGCCACCACCAGGCCGCCGCCCAGCGACGATGACGACGTCAACGACGACGTCAACGGCGAACGGCGAACGGCGAACGGCGAACGGCGAACGGCGAACATAGCCACGCCTCCGCCAATCAACGCACACATTACCCCACTTTAGGCGGCGACGACGACAACATGGCCGACAGACTACTGCCGCATGGTTACCCCCACCACCACAATTTTTGAATTTCCCGCCGTGTGACGTCACTTCCGGGGTAGAACTCTCATTTTCCCCCTACTACCGTGGAGAAAATAAGGATCAAAACCTTGGTACTCGAGAACGTACAGCGCGAATTGAGATATTAATGCGGCTGAATCAGGAAACATATTATAGGGCCAGTTGAAAAGTTCGCGGAGAATTAATTATAATCTCCCACCAACCGGGAAAAACAAACATATATATGAGCTCGTTGAGGCAGAGGCGGCAATCAAGACTATCCCGAACCCTCTCTTACAAAACGAAGCACGCATATTAACAAACAATAAATTCACTAGAACTATCAGATCTAACGATAACCAGCCACATAATTTGTTTATACATCCACGATTCTCCGGAGAATACAAAACCTTGAGGCACATCAAAACAAAATTAACTAACAACAAAGCTAGTATTATTAAAGCAGATAAGGGGAATACATTAGTAATCATGGATACTGATTCGTACAATGCCAAAGTTCACGACTTTATTTCTAACCATAATATTAGACTATTAAACTCTGATCCTACCGATAAATATATCAAAAACCTTAATCACTGTATTAACAAATGTACGAGTTTGTTCAATGAAAATACACGACGCTATTTGAAGCCAATTAACGCGAAGGCTCCGATATTTACGGGACTGCCTAAAATCCACAAACCACACACACTCATAAGACCGCTGGTTAACTTTACTACAGCCCCCGGTTTCAAAACGGCAAAAATTCTTGCACGATTAATTAAAGACAATTTACAGTTAACAAATAATCATAGCATAACAAGTAATATTGATTTCATTAATAAGACCAAAACCGTTAAATTAAAACCTAATTATAAATTGGTCTCATTTGATATAGTAGATTTATATACGAATATTCCAACCGATGAAACTTTACAGTTATTGAGGGACAATTTACATAATAATGCTTCTATGAGTGCACAGATGATAGATGAGCTGATTAACTTGCTTAAAGTCATTTTAATGCAAACTATTTCACATTTATTGGTTTATTCTATAGCCAAGATGATGGTCTAGCTATGGGCTCACCCCTCTCAGGCCTATTGGCCGATGTATACTTAAATTTCTATGAAAATACTCATCTACTAAATAATAGCATATACACAAATAAGATAAAATTTTATTCACGTTATGTGGATGACACGTTCATTATTTTTGACGGTACTCTGAGACAAGTTGACTCCTTCAAAAATTTTTTAAATGGAATCAACAAGAATATTCAATTTACCCTAGAGACTGAGCATGGTAACACAATCAACTTTTTTAGACCTGACCCTCACTAGACGAATGGACACATTAAAATTCAATATTTATAGGAAGCCTACTGCCACTAGCCATAAAATACATGCAGACTCCCACCACCCATATTCACAAAAAATCGCAGCATATAATAGTTTAATCTACAGATTGCTGACAGCCCCCTTGACAATAATGATTTTCAGGCTGAGCTAAATACTATAAGATTTATCGCAGTTTCCAATGGTTACAGTATCTCCATCATTGATAAATTATTAAAGAAACTTATTAACATTCAACTTAATGAAACACGGAAAAAGTTTATATCTGCGAAATACACGTATGTTATGCCAAAAATTTTGTCTTCAATGATGAACAATATTGGTTTTACTATGTCATTCAGAACTAATAATAAGTTGATAAATATACTTAGACCTAAAATGCCGTTACCCATAGAAGGAAAAACAGGTATTTATAAACTGCAGGTATTTATAAACTGGTCTGTAATGATTACAACAGTTTCTATATCGGTCAGACCGGAAGAGGTTTTTATAAACGCTTCCGGGAACACATACCAAAAAAGACATATAATTACAATTATATAAATCTAATTACACTCGACATCTGACCGTACATAATCACAACTATACAGACTTTAAGTCTAATCTGATGCCATTGCACATATGCAACAAGGGCCGATTTATGAATGCCTTGGAAGAGCTTGAAATTTATAATGCATACAGTAATGATAGCAGTCGCGAGTTTGTTTTGAATGAACAATTCAACTTTGAATCTAACCGCCTGTATGATACCGCCTTGGGACTGCTCAACAATATCCGATCAGTAGCAGACAGTACCTGAACGGGTGCGCACCCAACAACAAGTGCACATAATATGCCAATAATCTGCAATTTTATTTTTGACAAACACGTTTCTTGTGTGATGTCTGTGTTTCAAAGTTTTTAAATTTAACGTCTGATGATGAGGCATACGCCTCGAAACGAGAAACGTTTAACCTTTGACGTAAACCAAATTGAGAAGTCACACGGCGGACCGAATATAAGGTAATAATTTACTATAATTATAAAAGTGACTTGGATACCAACACGAACATGAATGTTAAAATGGATTGAATAGTTTGTTATAAAAGGTCTAGCGCCAATGAAAATTTGTAATGAATCTTCAAAAACCTTTAAAAAACCTTGTAAGTGGTAACTCGAGCTTAAACTGGCCGTACGAGCATGAATATGATCCCTGAAATGGACGACCAAAAACTGCAACAACTCTAGATATCATAAGAAAAATTTCATACACGGTGTTGAAAGACCGACGAGTAAAAGTGGATGATATTTGCTGACAGCATAGGCATCTCACGTTAGTCTGTGTATCATACATAACTCAAGAACTTGATTTTAAAAAAGATTGTGCAAGTTGGGTGGCCCATTTTGTACTGTCGCTCTTGTTGGGCGTTTGCCATTTCGTTATGAATTTCCATTGTTGCTAGACCTTTTTAACAAAGAAAGGAAGATTTTGACATTTTTAAAACATACCTGATATGTCGATTTCAAACAGCTGGTAAAGAGTGAATAAATTGACAGGTGTATATTGAAGTTGATAGTTGTTTACATGAAACACGAATCTTGACAATACATGAAAAAATTTTAGTTTTACCTTTAAGCTAGATCGCGCTCTGCGAACTTTTGCAGCTGACCATTATTAATGTTGTATTGAAAATGTAATTCAAAATAAATTTAAATGTTTTTAAAGATTTTCTACTTAAAAATTTGTATTTGAATTTTGTTTTTCTTGATTTTGACAATTTAATACAGACACATAACACAAGACTTACGACATAAAATGTGTAACTTGTAGATGTATATCGAATCATTTTCATAATTTAACACCTGACTTTTACTCATTTAAATCAGTTCGTACTAGACTTTATTCTCTTGAAAGCATTTAAGACATAATGTATACGATGCAGACAAATATAACTTTATTATAATACAGTTATTGCTACTTTGGTTTACAGTACCGGTATTGTCAAGGAATCGTGCGTCGTGCATGTTTGATCATGCGTACGCTTGGTATCAAATCGTCATTTTCGAGCAAGTACAGTACATGTTTTTAGAGCACATTCGTTTAATAAATGTTTACTGTTTAATTTTACGCTACATTCATTCTTTAGTTTATATTTAATAAGTAACGGTTCAGATAAAATTTCAGTTTAATATTTAGTTTAGTTTATTCTTCGTTTACATAATACATTCAAATATTAGCAGTTATTATTTTAAATATTGTTATTATTAATTTGTTTTAATTACATTCATAATAGACCGTTAAATAACATTAAAATTTATCGAAAAATATAAATTAAATAGATGTCTGTGGGACGTATCTTCGCGCAGATTACATGAATAAAAATAAAAGAATGACAGCGTTGCAAGATTTACAACAAATTTAATTATCAGAACAGTTTTTTAATTGTAATACAGAAAAATCAATAAAATGATTTTTACAAAACACAAACGAGAACTAAAGAACGTCGTCTTTCACAGTAATACCCATTTTTTAATTACGATTTACATGCATTAGAGTAAGTTGAGTTTAACTTAAATCACGTATTTGAATTGTTAATAGAGTTTATTATTATCGAAACCTGATTTGATCTACCAATGTTGGTAGTGGTGCTCATGTTGTAACATGACGCTTCTTGACCTTTTGTTCCGTTGTGCGTCTTGGTCGTGTGTAGATGTGATTTTAATTAGTACAGTAGATGTGATTTTGGTCGGATTCAATTAACGTATTAAGTTTTGTCTACTCTGAATAGACGTAAGTACTTACTGTATTGTGTACTAACCATCAACATACCATTTATTAGGCTTACTACGTTCTTAAAAATTACAGTTCATTTCAGCATATGCAAAATGGAGAAATTTAAACTTCATATTAAAACGGTGAAATCATTATTAATTTCAATTTGTTATGACTTAATGGCTACGTTTTTATTGGATTAAGTTTATAGATCGCATATTACAATGCTGTAGGCCTACAGACATTGTATCTGCGTTACTATGTCAGCGGCATAGTAAAAATTGAATCAATTTTTAAATTCTTACCTGATTCAATTAACCAAACTTACCTTACTAATAAAGTGAATTGTAATATTGTTTACAAATGCATATATTTTATTAGTATTTTCTCAACTATTAGCTTTAGACTTTTCTTCTAAAACTTAGGCCTACTAAGTAGGATTAATCCACCTTTCATAATTTAACAAATGGTAACAAATAATACTAAATTGGTACTAAATTCAATTACTCAGCAATATATTATCCGTTCGGTAGAATGTTTTAAAAATACTTTAACCAAGAGTCAATTTTTTTTTATTGTTACGATAGATCATGAGCTGTAAGCACTATGAATAATAAAGTAATCAGAAGAAGAAACAGAACCACTGGGGACAACGATATTGTAATAATTAATAGATTATAAAAATGATATTGTAATAGATAGCATTTCCTGTATTATTTCACTATTTTCAATCTTGAATTTAAACAAAGACAGCTTGAAATTTTCCCATTTTTTCATGTTTTTATAAAATAAAAAAACTCGGTTACTGCCGAGTTTTAATGACATTTCACATTACAAAAAATTCTATACATTTATCTAAATCTCATATAAGTTTTTATTCTTAAAACTAGCTGCTTGTTATCTGAATTGCTACACAACAGTTTTAATGTTATTTTGATTTACTTCTTTGAAAAAATGTGTTCAGCTGTGGTACAGTTATAAGACAATAATCAGTGCTTTAAGACAATTTATAGTTTTATTCTGAACTCAATTGTTCTACAAAATGTGAACGATTAGACGAGACTTTATGTAGGCTAATTCGATGCAGTTTATTTTGTATAGTGCTGTTTGCATTTCGAAAAACGTTTAGGTTATGTACATTAGGCAGAATTTACTTTTGTAAAGTAAAGGGTAAAGTATTTTTGTAAGTCAGGAAAAGGTTAGGCTGTGTATCAGTAACAGTTTCTGTGTTAGGGTAATATCAGTTTTTATTACACAATAGGTTACAATATGATAGGTTACGCTTAGTTACGTGTAAAATTACTCGATGCCGCAATCACTTATAGTTTCGCATAGTTAACAATGATTATACCGATGAAATGTATAAACCTTGCATAACTTCACCTTTTGTCACTAAGTTTAATGCGTTCAATGCTTTTTCTTCTTCTTCTTCCTACATTCCTCTATGAGATTTTGTCTCCTCAACAATCCAACGCCATCCCCTTCTGTTCTCAGCAATGATCTTCCATCCCCATGTTTCGCAGGTCCTCCTTTACACACTCCATCCACCTCTTTCTCATTCTTCCTCTGCGCCTACACTCCAAGGGTTTTTAATCTGTGATAGCTCTCGTATTTCTGGTCTTTCCCATTCAATAAATATGTCCTAGACATCCAATTCTTTGTGACTTTATAAACTATACTATGTTTTCGCTGTTTATTAATGTATCAAGTTCAAGATTCATGGGAATCCCCCAAGTATTGCACTACTGGCCCAAACTTCTCCTAATTATTTTCCTCCCAAATCGTTTAAGATCTTCTTTACCTTTCTTCCGCATGGTCCATGTCTCACAGCCGTAAGTCACTACTGGTTTTATAAGTCTTTTTTAGAATTACGACTTAGGATCCTAGAGCACAATAGTTTCTTGTTTGCAAAATACACTCTGTTTCCCTTTGCTATCCTTGATTTGATTTCCTCGCTGTTTAAATGTCCTAATTTAGCAGTGATCCCAGTTAGGTAAAATGATCCATTTGCTCAAAGCTATAGCCTCCATCATTCAGTGTATTTCTTTCATTACGTCGTGATCTTGAAACACACATGTCCTTTGTTTTGTCCTGGTTTATTGACTTCTCAGCCTTCTTTATCTGTTCTTCCAGTTCTATGAATGTTTCCCTTACTGCATTTTTGTTACGGCCGAGTATAACTAAGTCGTCAGCATATGCACCAATTTGCCTGCTTTTAGTAATTAAATTTCCATGGGCATTCACTTTAGAAATAGCTGTATGAAGTATAAGATTGAAAAGGTGTGTTGGTAATGCCTTACAGCACAACCAATTTCAAAGTTGTCAGTTCTTATTCTTTGAACGATCACTGCCGCTTTAGAGCCATATAATGTTACTTGCTGTGTGTAATGCGTTGAATGCACCGTGTGTAAAATGCACTGCTATTTATGCTTCTCGACGCAATAAACCAAAATTATTAAAGCAGGTAATGATACCAATGCTACAAAGTGTGCAACAACACACGCACAATATTATACGCGTCTGTATTGTTTACACAAATAAGAAGTCATGATGTTTTTGTAGATTCACACACACACACACACACCACCACCTCCACCACGACTACACCACACTTATCATTCGATCAGGACGGCAATAAGAAATTAAGTCAATCATATGACTTATAATCTACTACTTAAATTAAACAAAAACGTTTCTAATTAGCGTCTCTTAGCTTCAAATACATGCGTTACAGATCGATCTCGGTAATCCGGCCGTTAGCCAGTCCGATACTTCCAGTAATTTGGCGTTAAGCGTACACTAATCATAATTTCTCATCTGCAAGAAGCCGTTGCCAGATTACGACAATAAGTCACACCATGTCCTCGAATGCCCCTGTAATGAACTAGTCTATCTGGAGATGAGGAGGAAGTCTTCAGCTAATGACAGATGAAAAAATAAACAATTTGAAGAGGTGGCAATGGTGGAAATTAGTATGAGGCAAGAGTCCAGCCGTTTATCAACACTATGGCGACACAAGGCGACATTATGGCGCCCTAAATTCCTGCAAAACGAGTTGTCGAAGAACGCAACGTACAAACTGAAGCAAGCTTCACAGTGTAAACATTTCAAGTAACGTTTTTTAAATATTTAAGTACATACGAATTCAGTACATGTTTTTTAAACGGTAGAGAATTTTAAGTGGCATTAAAGTAGAAATTGTTAAGTGTATTTGTATAGGTAAGAAATTTAAATTATCTGTAACGTGAAGTTCCATATTATTCTGATAATGATATAAATAACAATGTAAGCAAATTCACAAGATAACATTTGTGAACAGTACGCAAAACAAAATTCTCAAAAATATAACACTTTGAAGTAACGATGAACGGAAGGAAATCAGAAGTGATAGTAACAGAATTCGATAAAAGTAAAATGAATATTCATAATAGAGGTCCGATATTGAGCTAAGTAACAAACTCTTAAACAAAAGTGGATACAATGGTCTGAGAAGACTGCATTGAATTTAGGCTAGGCACAAAGAAAATAGATTCTCTGAAAAATTTATCTTACTTGAGAAAACTGGTCTTAAAATAAAGAAAACGTCGTTTATTAAAAAAAGAATTTTTTGCGTAGTGCGTCGTTTTGGATAGCTTTGAATCATGGAACACTGGGGTGGACGGACAATAAAGGTATAGAGTCCTGTTATATTTGGTGCTGGAGAAAAAGGCAGAGGATTTTATGGAGCGACAGAATGATCGATAATAATGAGTTTACTCACCATCGTCATAAAGTAACATTAAAACTGTAAACATTTCATGGCTGGAGTCAATTTCAGTAATTATTTCCCTGGCTGATGGACCATGGTCCTCTTCCTATAAAAGCAGACGTTACGACTACCGCAGCTGCAGTCGAAACGTCTGGTTTTATAAGAAGAGGACCATGGTCCATCAGCCAAAAAAATAATTTTACTGAAATCGTTATGAAGTAAATGTATTACATCTTATAGCCTCTTCCATAGCCATTGTCTAGATATTGACGATGAAAATGAAAATGAATTTCTTATTGATGATCTTTAAGAAACAAATGTCAGTAAAAACAGTGTTATTGAAGACTTTTTGGTACTTAAATTTTTATTATAAAAAGACAATATTCACATTCAATAAACACAAAAGACAACAAATACAGTATAGGCCTACTCTAAGTTTTAAATGTGGCCTATTCCAACAATCTTTATATACAGGAATGAGACCCACCAAATTATGGGGAATTTTGTGAGCTACAACTTTTATCTGAAACATGTTTTGATAAAATACTTCGTTTTTAAGTTATTCGCAAAATATCGTTTTTTCGCCCCTTTCAACCCCTGTAAAACCACCCTAGACACTTTTAGGTGGTAGACTCATTGGTTTTGTATAATTTGTGGTTCAAGGACCATTATTAATTCATAAAGGCAATGCCTTGTCGCTGTAGTCACGTCACTCTATCCCTTGCGATATTCTTCATTTCTTCATAGGACCCACTATTCACGACACTCATTGTGCTGCGAAAGTATGTAGTTCTTCCTTGGGCTTCCTTTGGGCTTCTTCCCCACTACTTTGCCCTCAAAGATGTTAGTTAAAAAAGCACTATGTCTGATCACATGCCCTATCAACTTAATCTTCCTCACCTCTATACTCCTAAGCAGTGTTCTATTCTCATTTATTTCCTCTAAGATCTGTTCACTCGTCTTCCTATCTGTCCAACTAGTTTTTGTCATTCTCCGCCAAATCCACATCTCCATTGCCTGAAGTCTGTCACTCTCCACCTTCCCTAAGGTCCATGATTCACACCCGTAAGTTAAAACACTCCATACAAATACCTTAAACATTTTCCTTGTTTCAATACTAATATGGTTGCTTGTTAATAAGTTCCTTTTGCTCTGGAATGCTTGTTTTGCCAGAGCTACTCTCCTCTTAATCTCTGCCAGACACTTATTCCCACTTGTAACTACGCTACCCAGGTAACAAAATTCAGTAACGTGCTCCAATATTGTGTTGTTCAACATAATGGTTGATTTAATGTCTTCTCTTTTTTTACTTACAACCATTATTTTAGTTTTCTTAACATTTATCCTCAATCTCCAAGCGTGAAGAATTTTGTTAAACGTACCTAACATTCGGGTCATATCCTTTTCTGAGTCAGCCATCAGTACAATATCATCTGCGAAGCGAATACTGTGTATCTGTTCCCCATTTATATTAATTCCCCTAGAACTCCTTTTCATCTGAGTTACAACATCTTCTATAAACAAATTAAACAAGTACGGTGACAGTGGGCAACCTTGTCTTACCCCCCTTCTTATTATTACTTCCTTTTTACATCCATTTATGTCTATTTCAGTACTTTGCAATCTATAAATATTGAAGATTACCCTTCTAACTTTCCAGTCAAGTCCTGACTTCCTCATAGTTTGAAACAACAGCTTCCAATCAACATTGTCGAACGCCTTCTCGAGATCCACAAATACTAAATAGGTTTTCCTATTCACTTCAATTCTCCTCTCCAAGATCTGCCGCAGAGCCAAGATTGCTTCTCTAGTTCCTCTACCTGCTCTAAATCCAAACTGATCCTCCTCCAAAGTGTGATCAATCTTTCCTTCCAGTCTGTTCTTCACTATGTTCAGCAAAATCTTAGCAGCATGAGACATTAAGGCTATCGTTCTATAATTAGCACAGTCTTCTACTTTACCTTTCTTTGGTATTGTGATTGTTCTACTTTTAATGAAATCAACTGGCAATACTCCCTCTTCATAGCACCCAGTAATTATTCGAAATAGCTGGTCTTTCGTTCTCTCCCCTACATTTTTCAAAAGCTCTGCTGGGAGACTGTCAGGCCCTGTCGCTTTTTTCATACTGAGACCTTTATGGGCATAATCAAATTCCACCCTGCTAATTGGCGGTCCTACCATATCTCTATCTACAGCATTCTCATTTTCTAGAAACTCCTGCATCCCCATCATATAGTTCCTCTATATACTCCTTCCAACGCTCGCTGACCTTATCATTTTCGAAAAGTATTTTACCATTTTTATCCTTAACAACATTACTTCGAGTCTTATGCTTCAACTGTAACGATTTTATCCTAAATATGCCTTATCACATTTTCCTCTACTGAAATCATCTTCTATTTCAAGACTTAGTTGTTTCATCCAATTTTCTTTTTCAATGCGACACATAGAGGTAATCTGATTTTTTATTCTCTTGTACTCCTAATAATCCTTTACTCAAGGACCATATATACAAAAAATTAGCTTTAATCTAATTTTTTCCTTACAACTTCCTATTTTTCCTGAGCTAATATGTGACAATAGCTAGGCCCTTTATCGCTTTCTTGGCTCCCCTACTCTTCTTTTACCAACCGCTTTGTAGCTCCAGATATTCCCTCTGTCATAACTCATTTTGTCCACATGGTCCCTCCATGTCTGTCTGTATATGGCTTTGAAAATAATAAAGAATTAAAAAAAAAATAAGTTATTGGCCCATCGCTGGTAACCTAGTGGTGTGGCTGCCACTTCACTGTTTTCCAGCCTGCAGGATTTTCATTCGGTATTTCCTTCACTAGAAACTTCCACCACTTCACCGTCGAAATTACTTTCTCTTCCGTCCTCAAGACCCTCTTCTGCCCTCAACGAGTAGGCCTCTTCTCTTCTTATGTATTCAATTCTAAGATTGGTTTGCAGCAGCCCTCTATTGTGATCGATCTTGTGCTTTCCTCTTCATTTCCTCATAAGTTTCACAATTTACATCATCCTTAATTTGCTTTATATAGTGCAGCCTTGGTCTTCCCTTGTATCCTTTACGTTCTGTTGTTCCTTCCATCACCAATTTTAATAGTCCTTTCTGCCGCATTCCAAGAAGTTCTACCCATCTTCTAATTATGCTTTTCAGCAAACACCTCTCATTGCCTATTCTTTTCAGCACCTCTTCATTTGTAATTTTGTAAGACCATTTTATTTTTAACACCGTATCTCAAAGCCGTCAAGTTAGGGCTAGGGTGTCTTTTTTCAACATCTAGGTAGGGCTCACAACTGGGTGCGTTGATTTCTGTGCTCTCATCCCGGAGACCTTATCTGCGGTTAATGGGTCAGCTCATTGTTAATTTAGATTCGCCGCGGTTATTTTAGTTTACCGGTACTCCGCAGTCGTTTAAGAGCTTATGAACACTGCAACTCCACCTCCGCGGGAAGGCGCCGCGGTTGAGGGATTTAACAAATCATACCTTGGTGCAGAACCGCAGAGGAAAGCTCTTCGTTGAACTACTGCTGATACTGCTGCGATAGCAGCCGGACGCTCACGTGACCTTGGATGCCCGCGGAACCCCACACGGAAGTGTTTAATTAGATACACGGAAAAGTAGTGTGGAATAACTTCATCAATAGGTAATATCGATTGCTAGAGCATTTAGAAACAATAGCGCATGATTACGCTGTTTGATGGACAGGTTGATAATCAATGCTACAGTAAAGCCAATGGAAAGCTTCTTGGATGAATTGACTACAGTGATGACCTGACGACTTCAGAATGTGCCACTCACCAATTCTAGGAATAAAGAATACTCGGTTTCATGAAGGAAAATAAGGATCATAAATGAATTCACTTCAGTGTTATGAGAAAAAAGAGGATCTTATAAAAAACAACAAACTTCATGATAGAGCTTCTATCTGACCGTTTCCAATTGTTATACGTTTGGCCTGTGGGTGCTCGTCTTCTAATCCTCGAGTTTGCATAGCTCGTCCGATCCTCTTGTTTCGTGATATTCATTGTCTACCACGCTTTTTACTTCTTCTTTCACTGTCTCTATGTGGGCCTTGTCCTCCGCTTAGATTCACAACGGCTGATTTTTGACAGTGCCGGGATGTAAGCCCGGGATGAAAGGGTATTCATCGAAAGAGTCTGTGACGAGCGTTAGATGTCAGGCACTCTTAGAAGCAGATCAAAGCATTCGAGTCTACACTTCTCTAACCCATCAGCGACTGTTTTACTGGTGTTTTGATGCTGTATAAAATATTCGCATAATGTCATCTCGCTTGTATTTCAGGTAATAAACGTGTTTCCTTATTTTTGTTATACGGAGACACTTTCGTTACCTATAACATTAGTGAAAACGTGTGTCTGCATATGTATTATTATAAATACAATGTTGAAAAACACTTTTTCATACCAATTTTTTTTACGTTTGTTTGTTTACTTTCCACAAATGTATCCACATAAAGCCACGACAACCGTTACTGTGCCTACGTATAAACTTGAATATAATCAATATAAAGTCTTGGCTGCTCTGTACGTGTGAAAGTTCTATAACTCGCCGCCAGAGGTAGTATATCATTTTAAAAATAAAAATAGTAACCTAATCTCTGCCTTCCGTGCTCGCGCCGTTTTTTCCCTAAAAAAATAAACTGAAACTTTTTATTTATTAAATAAAAAATCTAAAGTTTTTTTAATTCTTCTGAAATTAAGTTATGTAAATAAATGAACAGTGTACAAAAACATAAAATAATACAAAAAAAAACATAAAGTAAGATATTGTTAAATATATATAGGCTACTCAGTGAAGTATGTAATTAAATTGAATGTGTGATTTATTTGCATTGGCTAGCGTATGTGTGAAATATTGTTAATTGAGTTAAAAATAAATCATTTCCTTGTAGCCTATATAATTGCTTATACGAATTCTTCTTTAAACAACGATTACAAAAAATTTTGAAATAAAGGACAGATATTTGTGAAAGTATTCCTTTTTCAAGGTTTACAGTTAACGCAGTCAATGCGCGTTGCATTCATTTACTGAAAATGCACCTCCACTTCATTCTACTCTCCACGCATTCTTTTATAACAACTTCCGCCCTTCATATAACCAACAGTTGTTATCCTTCGTCTTCTTATTTTCCGTGTTCTCTATACTTTCCCTTCTATGATATTTCCTTCCCCTTAACCTATCTTTCCCAACATTATTTTACATTCTCCCACATCTCGAAACTCTCTGCATCCAATAGTCCGTGCCGTTGTCGTGCGTTGCATTCGTTGTGCGTTAAAAAGCTAAAGCCTCGTACCTTTTTCATCCTTTGTTTTCCTAATCCAGCAGTCACCATCCAAATAAAAAGAGTAGGCCTACTCTTTGGATTAATATACGTTTGAATATTCGCTCGTAACTCTAAAAAGTCTGCATCGATTTAGACGATGAATGGCTTAATCGATCTTTACAATCCACAATCGACTGCAGCTGCGGCAGTCGAAACGTCTGCTTTTATTAGAAGAGGGCCATGGTCCATCAGCCAAGAAAATAATTTTACTGAAATCATTATTAAGTGAATGTATTAGATCTTATAGCCTCTCCATAGCCATTGTCTAGATGTGACAATAGCTGGGCGCTTTTTGTCTCTTTCTTGACTCCCCTACTCTTCTTTTACCTCGAGCTCTTCTTGTTTTGTAGCTCAAGATATTCATTCTGTCATAACTCATATTCTGTACATTGTAAAAAGAAAGGATGGACGCCGGACAAAAATTAAAACATTTATTTAGTTAATAAAGTTCTGTTAGTGGTTATAATCACAAACAGAAATTTCATGTTCAGACCACTATATAAAACGTGTTGTCTTCATAGTGCTGTTTCATTCGTTAATATTTCAAAAATAAGACGTGTTCTACGTTGGGGGACGTAATTTCGGTACTGTTTATATAATTTTTATTTATTTCAAATAATGCGATTGTTTTTTAATACTGTAGTCGATATTTATCAAGCACAGGCCGAAGGTGAAATGAATGTAGGTAACGGATTGTAAGACAGAAAGTTCAGTAAAGGGATCAAACCAGTTTCTTAAATGTGTAATGGTTAGTCGTCTTCCTTGGTTAAGTTGCGTCAGGTTAGTACGGTGTATTTTTGTCTAAATAAGGCCATCGATGTAACGTAATTATAATAATTCAGTGTAATTCAATCACTCTTAAATTCTTTCTTAGCTCTACAAGACCGAACACATATTCCTTGCATTTACTTTTGTTTGTTTCAACGATAATTTTGTTTTGTTACATGCATCTTTTCAGTGTACGGGACAGAGTGGCTAACATCAATTTATATATATATATATATATATATATATATATATATATTGTAACGGTACATAACCCGGTCCCAATAAAGTAAGTCATGAGAGTGAAAGTCAGAAATGGGTAGAACTAAAGCTCGCTCAAAATTTAATTATATCACTCCACATAATAAACAATTCGAGTGGTATATAGTGCGAAGTGAGTTCTAGTGTACCCATTGAGGTGAAAAACCAAAGTGAAACTAATATATTACTAAACTGTGCTGTATGTTTTGGATAGGATAAAACTATGGAAGTAGTATGTAATAATACTAATTGATTTTTGTAATTTTATTTATTTACTGTAATTCATATTGTATGAACCACAATTTGTTATACCCAAGTTAATATTATATTGTTTCAAATAATTATGTTAGATTGTAAGAAAACCCAGGGTTAATTTTAAAAGACATAAAAATTTTAACTACCAAAGATAATATAAAATTAAAATAATCCTAGGAAGGAAAGGACAACAGGAAGTAGTACCGGGTATGAACACTATTCGATACTAAATAAATAATATATATAAATTTATTTAATGATAATAAAATGATAAAATATTTATATACAATGTCATAAAAAAATTAACCAAAACATATTATGTGAATTAAATTAGTAAATAAACCGGAATGGAAGGGAATTATTTTTCCATAAATAAAAATATAAATTTATAATAATCACAAACTGCCTACATAATAAAAATACTATGTGTTACTAAGAGTGATGGAAAATAACAAGTATTGTTAATAAGATAAAAAATTTTGAACTGAACCGGAGTTGTTGAAGAATCGATGCGACAAAAATTATAAAAAAATAACCTTTTTTGGACGTTGGAGGAGGCGAAATTCACGCAAGAGTAATAAACAAAGTGAATACTAACTAATTATACCTGAGGAATCCAAATTAAATGGTGATATACCTTAAAAACCAGTGGATGAAAACATTCTGAGGATCCAATATAGTTCGGCCTACTTCTAGTAGACAATCAGAAAATACTCGAAATGTAAAGGAAATAATAACGCAAGACGTACCTCATCACAGAATAAAACTTCAACCCAGTAAGGACAACACGGAGCGAGGTAATATAAACATTTTTCGTAATAAATCCAGAAGAAAACTCGGTTTTTAATAGTGAAATAGAACAAAAAATATTAATTGTATCATATGTTTATTTCAAAAGTAAACAAATACATGCTGCTCTCTTACGGCAGTTCCGGAAACTACGTAATATCTGAAAATTAAACCAAATTATTTATTAATTTCTTATATTTGTAAAGCGTAGCATTTAGCCATTTCTGACACTCTCATAACACAAAGAATTCACCCTGAACCCTGGGGAATTAATAAGAATTATCTAATAACTGATGTATTTTATTATAGCGTAATATTGGTTAAATAACAACATATATGTTTTGTTTTTTAGACAGATCTATGTTTACTCGGTAAAGGCGAGAGGATGTTTTCTTTTTAAAAAGATTAATTGTGATACCTATACTTTGGTGGCTGGAGACAGAAGTCAATAATCAATAAAGCAATATTATTGAAAATTAATATTGAATTATAACGTGTTATAATTTATTGTAGTGGGTAGTTAATGAAAATTTCAGCACAACATACAGAAGGAATCGTCACAACAGAGGGGCAAATTTGATACTTACTCTCTCTTCTGCATAAGGCTGAACAAATTACCTCCTTGACCCCAAATCACACACTCTCGATTTCTTTTAGATTGAGTAAAACAAGATAAACGAAATCCTTTATTTATACCGTTTAAAACGTCAGTTAGTATAATTCAAAAGTGACGCATACTGCGTGAGGCATATAATAACACTTTCGCAAGTGCACACCTCACATTAAGCGGTACGTTACAGAATTGGCGTACAACTGTGGGGCGGAATTAACAAAGCTTGTAATTGCAAAAAACTCGTAAGTGGTGGACGCCTCAAAGCAGAACGTTACAGATTTGGCGAACCCAACAAGTGGGGCTTGACTAAAGGTGTACGTTTCGCTAAAGACCTCATAATAAGCGGTACGTTACAGAATATATATATATATATATATATATATATATATATATTGTAATGTAAATATTCTATGTGACTCCCGTGTATCAACGTCAAGCCCCACTGTTGGGTCCGTCAATTTGTTATATAACTAAGACTCCTTATACTCTTCGAAACTCTCGCCTAATTAAGCCCCACTGTTAGGTTCGTTAAATTGTAACCCAATTATTTTTTGTTGTTATTTGAGTTAATTGTTTTGTTTTTTATTTTATTTTTTGAAGTTGTAAGTGGTCTCTCTTAAGTACTGCAATATCAATCTATTTATAAGGAAACAATATTTTGTTTGGTTGATATTATTTAATTATGAATAATAACTCTATATTAGATAGTACTTAGGTGCTTTACGAAAGGATAACGTTCTACTCCAGTTAATATATTGGGTAATTCAATATATTTCTTCAAGCCTAGTCTACATACACTATCGAGAGAGCGGAGAGAGGAGAGCGGATGAAACGAATTAGTTTTCTCTTCTCCCGTATTCACCAGCTGTTCGCGGACGAGCGCTGTTGTTTACGATCGGCCTGTTATTATAGGTTAAGTTGTTCCGCTTGCTGTATTTCTCACGTTCCTTTCTCTGTAACTTACAACTTATTCGAAATGCACTAATTACTCTACAAATAACAAGAAATCGTCAAATTCAAGAAGGATTCTTTATTTTATATATTTTTTAATTCAAAACAGATGCTTCCTCATGCCACAGATACAACACATCGATTACACAGGACTGAATCGATTCGTCATTGAATTCGGGTTTTAGATGTTTTAAAATTTAATTATATTTTTTAATTTGTTCTTAATCTCAGGGTACATGTAGTTCTTTTGACTATTAGTAAGGTCAGGTAATGCAATTTAAGGTTACTAGGTATTACAATTTAGTTATAAAATCTTATTATATAAAGTTCAAACATGAGCTGGTTTTTTACCGTATGTTGACAAGATACTTAATATGGCCGTGTTTCGCTACACAGAGACGAGAGCAGAATGTTGGTCCAATGTCTGGAAAATATCAGCCTCCAGCTTCTCAATAAAAGTTTGGTATTGATGTCCCAGGATGTGGTAGAAGTTTCAGTTCTGATCTTCGCTAATCTTCACGGTTCTGGTGGTCACTGGTCCCAATGGAATTTGTGTAGTATTAAGACTTCGTTCGGTGGTGAAAAGTGAGGTTTTGGACGTTATTTTAAATTTCTTTGTTTGTTTTTAATATATTTAATTAATTTGGCATCTCCAGTCTATGGGTTGTCTTCATTTATTTATGGTTAATCTTCATTATTACTCATTTGCCATTAATAGGTTGGTTAATTTATTTTTTAGAAATTCGTTAAATTTATTGGTAGATCGAATTATATTTGTTGAGTGATAGCTTCGGAAGTCGATCCACTGTCCTCTTTAATGGATTACTATTTATGAAATTTGATTTATATTGATTTTGTTCATTAGGTTTTTAGTTTCTTTTCTAAATTTGTATCAACTGAACTCAACCCATTCACATATAACAATTGACTCTCAATCAACAAGATACTCCTATTTTGTAGTCCATGACAACCATTTCTTCTTCTGTTATTGGATAATATATATTATCCTAGAGCCGTAATTAGAAAATGTTCTTGCACTTATTTAATAAAATACTCCCCTATTAAAATTACATTACATCATATAAAACTTTCACATAATATGCATTATTAAACTATATACATTTTACTACATTTTCATCTTGATCGACTTAGTTTAAAAGGTATTATTTTCCTTTTACAAAATACTAATTTTAGGCCTATTTGTTTTATTACATGTGTTATAGTTTTTATATTTTTAATTTAATTTTTCTGACCTGACCTACTGTACAATGAGTCACTGGCTTATGGCCAATTATTCTAATTTTATTTTATCCTGATTTCAATTTATTATTATTTATTTTAGTATTGAACCCTTCATCTGTTTATAACATAATTACAATGATCCCTTGGCAATTTATTAACAATTATTGCCTTCATGGACAAGCTTACAAATACAATCCAATAATATTTCTATTATTTATCAAAAGTCAGTATCCTCATATTTAACATAAATAAAAATTTATATTATTAATATTTAAAGTTTAACTAAATGAAATTAACATCCATGAATTGATGCTTTCTCAAAGCAATTGCTTCACTCCTGCTACATACAAAATACAAAATAAATACCATGCAAACAAAATATAATAACATGTACATTATTATAAAATATTAAATACCAATTAACCAGTCTACTCTCAGTTCAAACTGTCTATAGTAATTTCACATCATTGGACACTTTGTTTATTGTTTACACCTTTCACTGATCACTCCATATTTTATATTTATAGACATTTTTATTATTTTATTACCTAGTAACCTTACTTGGTATTATTGATTCATTTATTTGGTGGAAGTTTACCATTCTAACCTTTATTATGACGGACAATTAGCGTTTTTTTACCTTGATAAGTATAAACCTTTATGTAACGTAGTAGGGGACCTTTGTTTTGTTACGTTACAATATATATATATGAGTTTAGTACATCAATTTTGAGCGTACCGTTAGTTCATATACCTTCTTACTCTGTAGGAAATGACAGACTTGGGATGCTAATTTTGTCGAACATGAAATCGTATTATTTTTCCCAACGTATTTTCGTTAGAAAGTATGTAGTTTGTTTTCGTCTCCTGTTGACCTCAAACCAGGTATTGATTAGGTGCCATATTCTGGAGTAGTTTTATTTTTTTATTTACAACAGAAATAAGAATTACAAACTTTCATAAGTTATTTAACTAGTTGTTATTAGCCGCTCTTCTTCCGCGTTGGGCTTTTCCACTGAAAGACACTTTTAACCCTATCTCAGGCTATTGGCCAACACTTTTTGAGTCTTTGGTGTGATGATCGGACATAAGTGGAGTTAGATGCGTTTCTAACATTTCTTGATGTTCCTATTTGTTTTGTGGATATCGTCTTAGATAACTGGAGGTCTAGGTGTAAGTGTAACGTATGATTTACAACATACCATAGCGCACCATCGCTCAAAGGATTTTCGATCGTGCATTGCACGTTAAATTATGGCAATGCTGGATTTATTGACATAGCTCCATAATTCTGTGCATTATGTCAAGATATGTTTAATTATGGCTTTGTATAAGAGAATTTTGTTTTCTAATGGAATTTTGGATTTTATACTGAGTAATCAATATAATTCTTTCATTCTCAACTCAATCTAATTAAGTTTTTTTTACTGTCTGTTCACTCCAATCGAGTTTACTATCAAGAAGGACTCCTAAGTACTTCATTCATGATATTCTAGAATATTATTTATAAATCCGGCGGACATTGTTCTTTTCCTGTGGTGAAAGTTACAGGTTTCAGTCTAGATTCATTAATGTTGATCAATCTTTAATTTATTTCTTTTTTTTTAGAATATATATTGGTTTTCTTTGCTTTGCTTTAGACTGTATCAGTATGTCCACGTAAGGACGTCTCTGGCATAAGTCAGGTGGTTGAGTTGCCACATTAGGGCTTCCAGACCTACCATGGCAACTCCACAATGAACTCTATCTCCCAGGTTCTTCCACTTTTTCTGTTGTTAGGAAGACATAACACCTTCTGACGTTTAGGCCGTTCAACGGTTTTCACCTATAGCCTCAGGCGTGGGCCCTATATTGGTTACTGTCATTCAGACCAGACGAACCCAGTATTTTAAAGAAGTGTTCCGCCTCCCGATCTCCTTTCTCATCGTATGTGAGATGAGACCCCGGGCTTGGGGCCACCATGCCGAAGTAAGGAATCCGGGACAGGCTATTAGGGCATAGAGTTTATAAAACTATAGATTATATATTGTTTACAGAACTGTATGAAAGAAAGAAGAAGATGACGACTACGAGAGATTAATTTTAATTTTTTACCTTCTGATCCATTCTTCTTATTGAAAGAGTTAATTCTGGAAATTTTATGATGTTATTAGTCAAGATAGCTGCGTCGTTTACAAATGTACCAGTTAAGAGTCTAAACTGTTATAGTATAATTGGATAACCCAAGGCAGATCAACGTTTTGATTGTTGCCTTGTTAGAATCCTTAATCATTTCACATCCCTTTTTGCAGCCACACTTTGAAGTCCTTTGTATACTCTTTTTAACCGTGTTTTAAAGTATCTAATCGTTCCTCATTTCGTTCTTCACGAGCTGTACAAACGTTTTTATGAAAGTTTCGGCTCCAGTCTTGTTTAAGACTAGCAGCTACCGTAAACTATGTAGCAGTTTCTAGACAAACTTGAAGGTGAGTCTTGTAGTTTAACTCTGTAAATTCAGACCTTCCAGCCGCAAACGTTTAGAGATGCTTCAGTGTCTCAACAATAATTTACCTCACTAAAGTTGACCAAAACTAGGCCAGAAAAGATCTTGTTTCTTCTTCGTACACCAGCAACCAGTGTTTACACGTTTAATTACAATTATTACAATTTATAGTAACATATAAAACTATTAACATATAAAACTATTAAAATTATTAAAGTTTGTTAGAAGTAGTTATAATGGCAACTTTAAGGCTGGGATAACTATTTTATGTTTTCAGAAACTTTGTGAATATTCTTGACCTATAGTGTAAATGCGTATCCAGAAATATGCTACAAGATACATCTCAAACGAACTGACCGACTGCCTCCTTAAATATCAACTCATAGCTTGTTTTATATTTGCCGAATGGATTTTGATATATTGCTTGCAAATGGTCGGCTAATACCATACCTCGTACATTATTTATCCAATGTTTGTTGCTCCATAAGTGAACATGACCATTACTTTGTACGGAAGTGTAGTTTTCTCTTAAGCTGCCTTAGATCATTTAAGATATCTCGAGTACTTGTGAATACGGTAATCTACACACGTCCTTGCTTGCAATGCGTACTAACTTAAACATTAAGAACGTGTAGTACGGATACACAAAGAAGGTAATACTGAGTGATAAGTGTGGGGAAAATGTTTTTCTAGTATGCGTACATTGTGGCCAATGAGTTCTAGTTTAAACCTAAATGGTTGGGAATGTCGTTGTTCTTATGAATGCGAAAGAAGTCCGAGTAAAACGCATTACTATCGCATTTTTACCGGTACCGTTTTGCCACCTTCTGTTACAGAACAACAAAATGTACCTACAGACCGCTAAAATCTGCCTACCCTTAGTTGAGTCTAGATGTCAGCAAACGTTGGATGTGACGGTTTGTGTAAATACACAACATACACATACTCAAGTGATCTTGAGACAGCTGTACAATGCATAAACAGTCATCAAAACACTTGTTAGGGAAAAACATTTAGGTTTTGGAAACCTGATGGGGCCATCGTATCAGACTACCTGCCTACTACGTTAACAACCTTCGAAAGGGTCGCCTATTCTTTATTTTCATTGCACCTAAGCAAGTCGTCTATTCATACATGTTTAAGGAAATCCCCAACCAACGTGGGCCCGTCTAGTTTCTTAAAGGCCATTTAATTTAGACGGTGTACAGTGTTCTATCAACATCCTGTTTTCTTGAGGCGTAGATCATTAAAACTACAGTGTGTAATCCAGTGCCATTGCATCAAATTTTAAGCGGTAAACTGAACAGCAAGATGGATTTCAACAGTATAGATTCATTGAAAAATTATATACTAAAGAGAGGCCTTAAAAATTGTGCTGAAGACTTGAAGCTTATGAAAAAAAATCAACTAACTGTGTAAAGTGTGGAGGAAACATGCATATTAATTACGGGCAAAATGAAAACTTGATTTACAGATGTGGGGCAAAAACTGTAGAGTGAAAAAGATGTACGAGACACGCGTTCTTCCCGTCACCTTGTCCGTTTTAATTGTATGGATTTTGAAGTATTCTTTCTCTGTCATTATGAGAGAGACTAGTTGTCACAACCAACGGCAAGAAAATTAATACATTCTTTCAGAGAAATTCTTGTTGTGTGGCTGATTGAAAATTTTTGTAAAATTGACGGCGTAGGGAAAACTGTCGAAGTTGATGAAAGTGCATTCGGTAGACAGAAATACGCGTACAATCGCGGGCGACTAAGTAAGATTCGTTGGCTGTCGGTGGAACCCAAAAATAATCAGTATCTTTCCATATTATCTTAAGCGGCTAGAGATACGTTATACAGAAGCGGTTAAGAAAAATATATGGTAAGTACTTGAACACATTAGTCTTATTTTGTTAGGACAAACAGTGACAGAATAGTTTCTGTTCAATCCGAGTACGCTCATTTTATTTTAAAATGTACCTCAAACAATTTAACGGGGCCATCCTAAATTTTACCTGTTATTCCTGCAGTAATTGTATTTTGGAACATAAGCGACCCTTTTAAGGTCGTAAATGCGATCGATGCAGGCAGTCTGACTAGCTGGCCCCGTCAGGTTTCCATAACCCAAACATTTAATTAAATAAACACAAACGTTCAGAATTTACTCTTAAACTCTGATAACTGTTACAGCCTATTAGGCCATAATCAAAGAGCTCCTAAGAATATCTCAGTTGTTCTTAGCATCTCTTAGAGAATAGCGTAATCGGCTGAAACAACTGTCAGATTGTAAGAACACTTTGTGAAACCACCAAACCTGTGTGTTTATTTAAATATTTTTAAATAATATTTTTTAGCAAATGCCCAACAAGTATTCAATAAAAATCTCGTCAGGGGGAATGGGCATGCAGGCGTCACACCGTTTGGTTACACACGGTTCGCTTGTAATGTGATTCGTGTATGTCAGTATTCAGTTAAGTAAAAACGTACTACTGTGGACAGGTCCGTCGTCATCTGTATTGAAGAATTGAATACCGGTACGTAGAAACCAGAATAATAAATTAAGCTTTCATTGGTCATAAAAATAATACTGTCTCCGGCAAAGGGCAAGCGGAAGGCCACGTTCAATATTCATGTCGTCTGTCAATTTTTAATTATTTCTGAGGTAATAAGCGGAAGTTAAATTAGAATTTGTGTTTGTTAGACAGGTATATACATATGTTGTATATGAGTTAGATATGTGTGTAAACGTGTTTGGTGCTAAGTGGCCAGTCTTGCGTAACACCGCCGCTTTTACCGACAAACACCAAACGTGTTTCTACTTCTGTACACAAACAGCTGACACCCGTCCGTGTCATAGAGGTTAATAACTGTCCTTGAACTTGTACCAGCGCTGATGTTTATCAATCCCAGTAACGATTGACCTTTTTAACGGTATTTAATTTATTCTCGAGTTTGTGAATATTGCATACAGATGTGACGTTCATAACACATTATTGTGATAATTTATTGATAAAACCTGTTCCGAAGCCTCGTATAGCTTTTATTTTATAACGTAGAGTTACCACTCGGATTCTCGTACAAGACCGACGTCCATGGTCCATTTCTGGTGTTTTTTTTTTTTTTTAAAGACAGTATGATGTTTAAGCCGACACGAGACCGGCAAATTGTTTAAAAATGACCCAACGGTTATTGAGGGTTATCGACGTTATAAGGTAACAAGATTCCACCTCCAAAGAAAGACAAGTATATCATCAAAATTCACTGTGAAATATGCAGAAACGCAATCTTATTAGTAATAAAAGACATGGAAGAATAAAATAAACTTAATAAATACAGAAGAAGAGACAATATATTACTTAAAGATAATTAATATTTTCAAGGAATAAAAAGTAATCAAAACAAAAAGGGAAATATTCTAATAAATAAATTATTGGGAAATAGGGAAATAGAGAATGCAAATTTAGGAATTAAATAATGTAATTAACATGACAAAACAATAACTGACGATGACAATTATACCCAGAAGAGACGATCAAATGACAAAAAATGTAGATAGGTATTAGTAAACAATTATAATGTACGAATGTTACACTTACTATGTAAGAAATAAGACATTGAGTATAGCCTTAGATTAAAACTATGAGGAGGTCTGCGAACCTCCACCAAGTTATTTTATATAAGTGAACTACAGACTGTGAGTAATATAAAATTACAAATATAATAATATTGAACAATAATTATAAAAGTTAGGTAGTGTAACAGTGTAAAAATGTGAGAACAACAGTGATAGGCTTTAAAAAGAAAAAACAGTGTATAGTGTAATTGAATAAACATATTTACTATATGAACATTGCATGAAACATGTAATTTATATGAAACAACAAGGTAACTCACATAGTGAAATAAAACCAAGGGGAAATAATTAAAAAATAAAGAATCTTCCGTTACAAACTTATAATATAATAGTGACGAAGATAAAATAAGATTCTACGGAATCATATTAATTATAAATTGTGAAACCGAACCTGTGACCCATAAATATATCATTGCCAAGACCTTAACTGAATAAATTAGTGTTTTAGTAAAAAGGAAGGTATTGTTGGAAAAATATTAAAACCAGGCAGAACGTGTCAATTTTACTGCTGGATTTTATACAAATTAAAGGCAGATACGAGACGAAATGATACAGAAAAACTATGAAAATAAATAGAAGAATTATGTTTTAATCAATGGTATAAAAAACTTGAAGTCCAGACGCTAAGGATCAAAAAAGAAGCTCGTAAAGAAAACTACCAGATGGGTGAGATCTCTCCAATAATCCACCAAGATATTTGTAAACATTTTAACATTTAAAGATCGAGTCACAGCGATATACTATCACAAAAACTATAAAAACGTTATAATAGTGAATTCTAATTGTACACAAATAATTGTTAGTATTAAGAATTTCTTTTTCAATTGTTCATTTGCACTTTTGTATGATCCAAAGAACCCACCGCTACATAACATACATCAACAACACCTAATTACCAAACATTATTTATAAATATTATGTTTTATGATATGTTTACGACTTATGTACTATACTTTAACGTGACTTATACATGAACCCTGAGATTGAGATTTTTCATGCTCTACAACAGAAATTAGTTTCAAGAGTAAATAAAAATAATTGAATTTTAAACAAGAACGAATAAGGAGTTTGAGTATTTATTTTAACATAACGAGTTTACTTACAAATTTGGCACCAGCAACTTGGGGCTGATTAAGAGAATTATATGTTATTGTTATAAAATTGACGCAACCAACGTGTGGCTTTTAACCCATATTACTTGGATATTACATAATTGGCACACAAACGTGGGGCGTTGAAGAAAATATTTAACCACAATAAAAGCAGTAGACAGAGATCTCGTTATATTTTATTGTTAAAACGTGAATCCTATTAGTCCAACGACCATATTGTGTTCTTCGACTATAACAAACCTTCGATGTAACAGTTTCGCTGAAACCGTTTGCCGTCGGCTTCAAATCAACTCTTATCAGTCGTAATTAGTGGAAATTACAGTCGCTGCTCCACTCATACAGTCGCTTTGTTCCTGTGTCACATAAACGAAAAGGCCTACATGACAGCAGAATAACGACGACGCAACGGGTCGTTTTCATTGAACGTGGTAAGCTGCAGTTGCTGAATGCTAATTGCAGCAAAGCGGGTCCACTTAGACAAGACATCCTCTTGTCGCTATACGAATGGGGGCGTAATCTGGCGTAGACGGACAGTATCACTGTTCTAAGCACAGGTTATGACTTTAAAGTGCTCCTCATGAAATCGTTCTAAGCGCGCGAGCTACAGTCAGAGAAGCAATTAGATAAATATACCTGTGACAGATGTTACAAGAAATAGGCCTAGATATCAGAACGTACGACATTCTTCTTCTTATTATTATTATTTTCTTCCTCGTTACTCCTTTCGGTCAGCAAGGTAAAACCAGGAGGTCGTTTCATTTTGGCTTATAAAAGACTGCTTGCTGGGAAATCTGTCAACCGTCATTCTTTTCACATATCGGAACCATCTTTTTGGATAGTCGCCAATCACGTAATTTATTAAGGAAATTTTTATTTCTCTGAGCGTACTAACATTATCGCATTCTGTCATCTTATGTACCTGCCTTTACATAAAACAGAAACTTATCTCGGAAACTTGAATCCTACTTACGTCTCAGCGTTGTTAACAAATTTCGGTTTCATATTGCATAGTAGATTCTGTTATGACTCCAAACCTTCATGTGTGTTTTCTTTCTTGTTTTTCTGCTAATTTCTGTTGTATGGAACCTTAGGCTGAGCTAAACTTAAAAATTTTAGCATCTATATCAGTACTGTTATGTGCCTCTGCAATAAGAAACTATTCCTTCTACAATTTTTCCTATGTACGTATAGATAACCGACTGTCATGTCAGAGTTTTCATATTGGTAAGTGTCAGGTATGGAAGCATACTGCTCCTTTTATTTTTTTACTGTGTAGAACAAGTAGATTATTAGGAGGGCAACATGGGAATGGGATGAAGGACTATCAAAAGGGGACAGAAATATAGTCAACGTATGTGTGCCGATTTTAAATTCTGCTGGCAACTATCTTAAAAGAAATGACGCTGTTTTTTAGGTAAATTTTAGACTTCTTAGACTCAATAAAGCTCACATTATGGTTTTTGACAGAGAAGGAGTTCTGTCACAGATATTTTAATTGATACCGGATATCGAGACACAAGAGGAAATAATGTATTTTGATTCCTAAATTATGAATAAAGGAGGCAGTGAGGAGGAGATAACGCGACGAATTGGAATGGGAAAATCAGTAAAAATACAAGTCAGTAAAATATGGGAAAGATGATCACCTCAGAAAAGAAAAGACGATCAGACTTCCATTTGCTGTATGTGGATAGGAATCATGGACTCTAAATGATACTTGTCGAGGTAGAATTAAGGCTTTTAAAGTGATCAGGTTCAGAAAATGTTAAGAATACCGTGGTAGCCCCGTAGAACTATTGCTTCCGTTCTGTGTTTGAACTGAACATAGACGGAAGACGCGTCACATCTTAATACGAGACGGAATTGAAAGTCTGGTCGTTTAAGGCAAGCTAGATTGAGAGAGGAACAGAGGCTTCTTGCCGAAGTAGAATTAAAGCTTTTAATGTGACCAGCTTCAGAAACATTTTAAGATTATCGTGGATTGTCCGTACAAAACTGCTTCCATTCTGTGTAAACTGAATATGGGCGGAAGACGCATCACGTCTTAATACGTGATAGCACTGTTAACATTAAACGCATTAAAGACTGGTTGTTAAAGGCAACCTAGATGGAAAAAGTAACAGAGACCGATCACCTGTCCGATTTGGCGAACACTGACAGATTTGCTAATGGAAGACGGCATGAAAAGGAGATGTTAGTTACTTTTTTCTGGACGCGACGGAGAAGCCTGGAGAAGATTCAAACGGGTTACGATGTTTTGAAACGAACACCGACAAAAAATGGAATATTACTCTAAAAAATATGGTTTAATTATTGTGAGGACAATTTATATACACGTGTTTCTGTATGGCACACAATTGAAGTGTTGAATATATTTACCTATTTTCATGTGTATTTTTGGGATATGTTTATTCAGTCGAACGGGAGACAGTTAATGGGTCCAAGCAGGAAGTGTTGAGGTTGGTATGAGAATATGAAAATGTGAAATAGACAATACGAAATAAATGTGAAAAAGTCGAAGGTGAAATCAAGTAAAATGTTTTGGTAAGGTGATAATTAACACTCTAGGTGCAATGTTAGAAATTTTCAGGAGAATGAGATCACGGCAGTGTGCATTTGGGGGAAAAGAACAATATTTTGAAAAATAATACCCGGTCATTATGTTAAAACTCAAAATGTGTAAGACGTCAGAGCCAAAAATTTTTAATTTTAATTTCAACGGTTTCACAAACGTAGACAATGAAAGGGATATAACTTCGTTCTGCACTAAAACTGAGGAGATGAAAAGGACTATATAATAATAAGCAGGACTGACGTAACACGATTAGATGCACGTATACAGTTAAATAAAGCAGGAAACCTCAACAGATTTCATCTGTACTTGCAACTACCTTCAGAAACACTGGGATACAATTAACTAACGACACGAATTGTTCTAGTGAGATATCTGTTAAGAATAACTACGGAGGAATTCACTCGACAATGGGGAGGTAAATGTTAATCGTCATAAGGATGATGGTAACCTATATCTTAATGCGCTATTGTGTGAAGGACTTAATAGATAAAATTATATACCTAAGAGGCTTAAGGCGAGAATATTCGTACACGCAGAGAGTGTTTCCAATGATGAAGGGGCATATTTACACATACGGACGGGGGACAAGGGACGAACAGGATCGGACCCCCCCCCCAGATGGTCGAAAAAGTTGACGAATCTTGTTAACCTCTTAATTTGTAGGCGGTTTTATTATTTTTTCAGCTGTGTACACTAATATAGTAGTAACGCTTTTTTAATATAAAAACAAGCTTATTAAACAGCATTTGCGTATACGTTTGAAAGATGAAATATTGGGAAATCAATTTAGTTAATAAGTATCTTCTAAACAAAGTTTCAATAACGCGTATTTTTATAGCGTTATTATCATTCATTTCAATGGGATTGATTTCAGGACATTATCAAACGTTTTCAACCACTTTAAAGATATTAATTGAAAGACAGTCTTCACTTACGTTAGTTGATTAGTCTTCACTTACGTTATGCGGATGATACCGACATATTCGCAGATATCTTAGAGGGTCTGCAACAACTAATGAATAGAGTGACAGAAAGCAGCCGTAGATATGGTCTAGACATCAATGTTAATAAAACGAAGCTAATGATTGTATCTACGAACAAGTACACAAACTGCACCGTTAATATAAACCAAAGGCCAGTTGAACGTCTAAGCCAATTTACATATCTTGGTACTATAGTCAATGAACAATGGGACCACTCTCAAGAAATAAAGAGCAGAATTTAAAGGCAAGAGCAGTGTACACTAGAATGAGCAGTTTATTTAAAAGTCACGATTTAACAATAAACAAAAAGATGAGACTTCTACGCTGCTACGTATTCTCGGTCCTCTTTTACGGTGTAGAATCTTGGACTTTGACTGAAGCCAGAACTAAGAAATTGGAATCTTTCGAAATGTGGCTCTACCGTAGAATACTGAGCATTTCATGGACAGCACATAATGTTGAAGTTCTTAGAAAGATGAAGAAAGAAAGGGAAGTTATTAACACAGTGAAGATAAGAAAGCTTTAGTATCTGGGGCATCTCATGAGAAATGAACACAGATTTTACTTATTCCAGTCCGTACTACAGGGAAAAGTACTTGGAAAGAGTGGAGTTGGGCGACCGAGAATATCATGGCTGAGAAATTTAAGGACCTGGTGTGGCATGAATACAACTTTCGTACAGCAGTGCAGAAAGTTAAAATAGCCTGTATGATATCCAACATCCGAAACGATAGGAACTATCAGAAGAGAAGAAGTCTTCACTTGCTTTCTCTTTTGTATGAAGCCGACTTGACCGGACTCCCCCTCCCCCACAAGACCAAACTCTAGATACGCCATTACAGTGATGTTACATAGCTCTGAAGATGGAATATCTTTACTTGGTAAGAAGGTGTAAGATGGTTAAGAAGATAGCTGCTTAATTGGGTCTAGAGGTTCTAAGGAACCTCTACCAGTGTACCAGTGTTGTGGTACAGGGAAATTGCTGTGGTGGGGAGGGAAGAGTCATCACTGCAGAAAATTAGGGCAGGCATTCATTCAGCAGTGGGTAGACATGTGTTAATGATAGCAAGTGAAAATATCAAAGTAAGATAATTAAGTGTTTATTGTTATTGTGGCGTTTTAAATACTTGTACTAGTGTGTAATAAATTCAACTAGCGTTTACGGAAGTACTTTGCATGTTAATTTTTGGTGAAAAAGACAAATTCTCGTGTTCGCCTGCGTGTGACCTTCGGCCCCGGAGGAGAAATCGCGTCGCGCTTCGTGAGACATGAAATAAGTGAGAAACAAAGGCGGCTTCCCTTTAAACACAGCTGGTGTTCTGTACGATTGTTATGTCGTCTTTTATAATACTGAAAATAATTATTAAATGCTTATAAACACAAACAATAGGTTTGGGGTTAGATAGACGTTTTATTTGTCTTAATAGTGACAACAGACGCGTGTGAACGACAATGACAGCGTAAAGTATCGTTTTATTAGTGATACGTTACGTTTATTTTATGAGTAGTCATCTATAAAGTATATTTACACCAAAAATTTTGTACATATATACAACTCGACTATACTTGGTTCAGAATGAATATCAGTCGAGTTATTAAGAATGTCCCATCGTTGGCGAAACTTGTGGTGTAAGAAAAACGAAAACGCGTGTTATGTCCAGTGTTTTAATTGGTAACACAATGTTACCTTGTTATTTTGTTGACTTGGCAAAACGCTATGATAAAATAGTGGTAAAAATCTGATGATTACTTAAAACCTATCGAATATCCCTGTTATGTGATAACACAAATCAGGATAATCAAAATGTACAGGCTAAGGTGGGTTGAACACATAGAGAGAATGGAGGAATGACAGCCTAAAAAACATATTTTCTACGAGAAACCAATGGATAGTAGAAAAAGGGGAAGACCTCGGAGTAGTTTCAACGATCAGATAGAAGAGGACATCGGAAAGCTGAACATAAGGAACTGGAAAGCCAGGGCACGCAATAGGGAGGAATGGAATCGACTCTTGGAGCAGGCCAAAATCCACCAAGGGTTGTAGAATCACGGCTGACGATGATGATGATGATGATGATGATGATGATGATGATGATAATAACACATAACAGACTGTTATGTGATTGTCAGTCCTGTGTATAGGTATTATCTGTATAAAAACGGTTTTCTTGTAAAATAATCATCATTAGTAGCTTGCAGTAATTAGTTGCTAACCTCTGTTTCGTTTTAAAAATCACAATTCACTCTATCTTCCTCACAACACGGATGGGTAAATAAGTAACTGTCTCACCTGCTGAGATGTACTGAATTATTCCCTTTGACAATGGCGTGTTTAACACGTTTCGCTAAGTAGCACGAATTTCATTTGTACCCATTTGAGTTTATCACAGAAAATATCTGTACTCGTCACCGCAACACTTTGCTATTACCAATTAACACGTCTCAAACGGATCATTTCAGAGCCTCAATCTTATTTAGATATCTTCACTGCTTTTGATCCATATCAAAGCACTGAGCATATCAAACTTTTAGTTAAAATATTAGTAACTAGTATGCTCCCTTAGCTGCAGAACTCGCTCATTATTTTGAACAAAGTACATTTATATTACATAAATTTTCATATTAGATAATTTTCCAATTATAGAAAAAATTCTCTATTATTTCTTTAGTAATATAACATTATAGAGCACACAATCATACAGTAAATACTACAAATTCTAAAGGTTCAGATTTGTGTTATAGTTCCTGATATTCTGACACTCTGCTGGTTTTCACAAATGTTATCAAATATTTATTTAATTTCTTTCAGGCCCAGGGGTTTCAAAATTATGAAATTAATAAAACTTAATACTACATCGATATATTACTTAAAATTAGCATTCAATTTTATGCGCCGCATGAATGTTTGCTATTTTATAAAAATGTTCACAAGCTTCTTGGGCTTTGACACACAAGGATTTTGATGTTTTTAAAAATGAACACTACATTCAGATTTTGGTTTAAATTCCTTTTAATTTGTTACTCCACATGGACTTTAGTGATTTTTCACAATTTTCATCCCCCACATTTTTGAAAATTTTCTTACCACTCCATATTTTTGGAGGGTTCTGTGGGGTAAAAGTATGGACACGCATGCCAAGATTTACGGAAATACGTTCAGGTGTTCAAAAGTGATCGTGAGGTATACAGAAAGATAAATAGAGAGATTTATAAATAGACAGGCAGGTAAATGACAAACGGTCGAGTCAAAACTGAGAATTCGCTTCGCTCGTTCAATGAATACGATTTATTTAAATAAATAGTAAAATAGTTTTACCTTTTTTCTTTTCCGTCTGGTGGCCTTTATCGTTTATGAATATCTACGCGTTTCGGGACATATGTCCCATCATCAGGAATATCCCTTGGTGAAGTTCGTCAATTATTAAAATATTAAAAACAACTTTATATACAATTTTACACACATCACAATAAATATAAACACAAATATATATATATAAAAACCCCCAAACGTGAGAACACACGCGATATCGCTGGTGCGCACCACGAAATACTATAGTCGACTGCTGTGCTCATGTTGTTATAGGTCGCGCACTATGGACCTTGTTTTGTATTCTTATCGCTGTGTCGTATAGTGGATTTGATTGGAAATTCAATTGTTCATTAAGAAGGATCTCTTTTGTGTTTTTATCTTTATACGCCTTATATATTTCGAATTCTTCGACAGCATTCATATAACTTCCTTTTCTGCATACGTGGAGGGGTTGAAAGTTCGTCGTGAAATCGGTATAACTATGGTTTTTGTCCATCAGATGGCGCGCGTAATTTGTCACAGTTTTACTAAATTCTTTTTTAGGTAAATGTTCTTTAAAGCGTTTTTAAAGGGTCTACCAGTTTGGCCAATGTAGTAGCTATAACAGTCATTGCACATTATCTTATAAACGCCCGTCTTGTCCTCAACCGATTTTGAATGTTTAGGTAGGAGTATCTTATTAACGTTGTTATTAGTTCGGAAAGCCATTTTTATATTTATCTCACTGAATACTTTGTCTAAAATTTTGGGTAGGGTGTTACCATATTCTGACGCTATATACCTAACTTTATTTCTATTATTTTCTTGTAAGCCTATGTTGTTTTTCTTTTTTCGGTGCTTCTTGACTAAACTTTCCACAATTGAACCTTTATAACCATTGGCCTTAGCTATGTACTTGATCGTGTTTAGTTCTTCATGAAAATCTTTGTCACGATTTATTTATTTCAGGCAACATACGTGTTAAAACTAACGAAAACGTAATTTCAGAAGTCCCAGTCTTAATATTATATTAATTATCTAATTATTAGATCTTGTCAATGTTCTAATGTATATCAAGTCACCGAGCCTAGTAAACTTTTATTAACTTATTCTGAGGCCAAGCATTAAATATAAATATGATTTTTTAAGGGTTTGTTTACGCAACAAACGTATTTCTTAAGATGATTGTAAACAGGAAAACGCATCCGTGTTACAACAGGCTCGTCTAAATGTCTCTACAGCGATAATAAGACGGTTGCAAATCAAAACGAGACTGTCTTGATCTAAAGAAATCGACAGTTAAATCGAAATTTGTTGCAGTCGACTTAGTGGCAGTTAAGGAAGGGGAAATATCTCGTTTACTACCGACACGAACTCAATAAAATGTGCCTGCGATATGCTACTTAGCTGTAATAACAGGCGATACAGTACCAAACGCGTTGCGTACACAATTTGAAAAGGCCAACTTCACACAGTACGTAGATGCAACATTGTGAGATCGCGCGTCGTCACCATACAATAGTATACCAAGATGTGATGAACACTGAATGTTTTAGTTCAAATACTAGCTCGTTATTTCGTAACCAAGGCAACCAAGTAATTTAACATCTTATATATTTTTACGGTAAGGATAAATGAAACGATATCACTGATAAATTACTGAAGCTTTTAATACTACAATACCCTGTAGTTTTTATGTTGTAAGGAACTCTTAAGTATTTCTTAGGTATGTATTTTTTATATTGTGAACAGTTCTTCAAATATTAACCATTTCTGCAAGTAAAATTATGTAGTATTATCGCCTTACGCACGTTTCACTGATTAAATCAGCATCATCAGAGGTTAATATATGAATAAACAAACTTTTGAATTGATTCGATATAATAATACAATATTATACAATAATAATAATGGCTCCCACGTGTACCACCTAAGTAGCTTAGGAGAAGGTAGGGTAGGCTGGCTGCCTTATGCGAGCCGTACGGCATACAAAGAAGGCAGTGTGGCTAGCACTACGCTTCAGCCGCCCACTACTATCCCCAGGATATCATCCCAGGTACTCATTTTCAACAGGCTGAGTCGACCTGGGGGCTGAAAAACGCACCTTGATTTTATGGTGCGGGCCCGGGAATCGAACCGGGGACCTCTAGATTAGTAGCCAGGTGCCATACTATTATACAATATTTTATATAATAATATTATAATACAAAATATAATATTATATTGTACCAAACCGTAGGTACAAACAGTGGCGTAACTAGGAGCTGCTCCTGGCGGAAGGGGGTGGGGGATGAGACAACCTGGAAGGATGGGTTTCCACATTTATCTCAAGACAAACGAGAAGTGTCTATATAGGGTGATTCAAAATTGCACGGCAATCTCTCGGATGATAATTCTTTAGCTAAAAATAAAAAAAAAAGTATATATACATAGGTCCGAAAACGGTTCGTTAGCGAGTTACGACTCGCAAACCAGTTCGCCCTGATTTCTGCTCCAACGGTAAAATGACGCCATACTGAAATTCTTGTGTTATAAAGTGAAGAGTAAATTTGGTGGTTTCTTATGGTTGTTGATCTGAAAAATGAATAAAAGAGATCCCAGAGCTCTATCTTAATTAGTTTCTAAGAAAAACTGTGTTAAACACAAAACATTGTAGTCCAAAAACACACTTTTTTAGATTTGGGATAAAATAACTTCGTTAATTTGCCAATAAACAAATACAAATTTCTAAGTAACTTTGTAAAGAATTTAATTATGAGAAAATTGTCTTGTATAATGTCAATTAAAAATAAGTACAAATTTGTGAAATTTGACTTTAATTAAAAACAAAACAGACCAAAATGCGCCAGAAAAGTGTTACAATTTACATGAAATGGCATTGTAAACTTTCGAAACACCCACACTAGGGCCAAAAAACCACATGAGACTGCTACAAGACATGACCAACATACTTTTTTTTTAATGTGTGGTGCGGTATTCTTGGTGATAATCTCTTAGGCCCTTTTTTCTTACCACCAAGGCTTAATGGAAGACAATACCTACACATTTTTTGAAAACGAATCTGATGGAATTCTTGGAAGATATTCCACTTACAGATAGAGTGCAGATGTGGTTTTTGAATGATGGAGCATCCATTTAAATAATATATTCCGTAAGCGATGGATTGGTCGAAACGGACCAGGTCGATGGCCACCTCGATCTCCTTATCTCACGCAAGCAGACTTTTCCTTTGGGGTTGGATGAAGTCGTTGTTTATTCCGCTCGTATTGGCACAGAAGAATTGAGACATTGCCTAACATAATATGGAACTACTGTTAAGAATAATACTGATGGTATAAAACGTGGCCGGCTAGCGTAGATTCACTAAGCTGAATTCTGCATGCAACAAAATGGCCTCATTGAACAACTGCTTTGGGGTTGGATGAAGTCGTTAATTTATCCGCTCGTATTGGCACAGAAGAAAAAGTGAGACATTGCATAACAGAATATGGAACTACTGTTAAGAATAATACTGGTGGTATAAAACGTGGCCGGCTAGCGTAGATTCGCTAAGCTGTATTCTGCATGCAACAAAATGGCCACATTGAACAACTGCTTTGAACGAACGTTGCAGCTTTATCAGTTTAACAGTTTTTATATTTAGTCATTTGAAGGAAAAATTCAATTATATAATTTTTAATTTGTTTACAATTACATGTGTTGTGAAAATGTTTACGAAAACCTTTGTTCTGTTTAAAATTGTAACACTTTTATAGCGCATTTTAGTCTGTTTTGTTTTTTAATTAAAGTGGAATTTTTCAAATTTGTATTTACTTTTAATAGACTTTATAAACATCACTTTTCTCACAAAAAAATTCTCTACAGAGTTAGTTAGAAATTTTTATTTTTGTTTATTGGCGAATTAACGAAGTTATTTGATCCCAAATCTAAAAATGTGTGTTTTTCGACTCCAATGTTTTGTGTTTAACACAGCTTTTCTTAGAAACCAATTGAGCTCTGGGACCTCTTTTATTCAATTTTGCAGATCAAAATCCATAAGAAACCACTAAATTTACCCTTCATTTAACACCTCAAGAATTTCAGAATGGCGTCATTTTACCGTGGGAGCAGAAATCAGAGCGAACTGGTTCGCGAGCCGTAACTCGCTAACGAACCATTTTCGGACTTATGTTTATATGAACTTTTTTTCTTACTTCTAGCTATAGAATCAGCATTCAAAAGATTTCCGTGCAATTTTGAATCACCCTGTATAATTTTGTAAATACACTTTATAAATTCTTTGCGTCTCAAATTTCTGAGTAAACTACGCGAAGTATAAGGGTTGAACATATATGGAAAAGCGCCGACTTCAAAATATTCTATCTTGATTAACTGTTATTGAAATTAAAAGTAATAAATTCATGTCGTTGGAATCACTGTAATTCTAGATTTGTGTTTTAATAAAGCTTGTAAAAATGAGTCTTTATGACGACATTTTGAAAAACCCAGTTTCATCACCCCTTTGCACTATAATTTCAGGCTGTTGTCCTAAGAATGTTTTAAATGACTTATAGTTCGTGTTAAAGTACCGGCACGTTATTATTTATGTAAAATCCAGGAATAAAATCTTCTAAATTTTCATAAGTTTAAAGCCAAGAAACTGCTAATTTTTGCCTGTGCGAAAACGACGGTTCAAACTGTACTAGACGAGTCATCAAACAGACAACCCTGTAAGGGGAAGTGATTCTGGGAGAATAGAAGAAGATAGATTAATAGGCTGTGGCTACGTTTTATGGCGTGTGCATAATTGTTGTTTTTACCTCAGCAAAATAATCACACACACACACAACTTTTTCTTCTTCTTCCGGTAGTGTTACATCGAGCCCTGGCCTCCTCGATTCACTTCTTCCAAACATCAGCTCAATGCCTCTCTCTCCCAAACTCTAGCATTTATCATTTCCCTGGCCGGACATGCATTTCCAATGTCTAGCAGTTGCTATCTAGCCACTAGTTTCCTTCTTATCCTCGATTTTCTACAAACCCATCCTTTGAGCATGTCCCTACCAGACCAACTGTCATATATAACGAACAGTTAGTGGTTTCAGTGGTTAGTACATTAGAAGACTGTGATGTTTACAATAGTGTCAGATTAAGACGCTTTTATAGCGGTTAATACTGTACATTACGAGAGTGTAAATGTTGTCATAGCGTCAGAGTAATATGTTTAGTTTGTGAGTTGAAAACTTCATTACCTCCTGGACTCTCAAGTGCGTGATCCTTTCCCTTCTTGAAATTACTCCAGGTCGATTCCAAAAATTCCGTTTCTTTAGCATTTAAGAATTTTTCGTTCATATTTTCATTGCCCACTTCTCAGAAATTCACGATGAATTATTTTGTTATCTTATGTTGCTTCGTATTATTCGTATTTTGTTGTCTTTAAACAATTGTTAAACCAACAGGATACTAGGATATTATTCAGTGCGTTTATTGCCTATTTGTTGTTTCGAATCCCTTTCATTAATACTTGCATCTTAACTTCTATCTTACTTAGTATTCAGTGCCAATTGAAAAGCTTTAATTATGTTTAAGTTATACTTTTTTAACGATGGAAGGTTTAGCGGGGATCGATCATTAAGTATAACACAAATTTTACATTATTTGTGTCGACGTTTCGACAATAATTATTGTCATCATCAAGACCTGTGTACGGACACTAGACAAAATCAAACACATAACCAGATCAATTGCGCGCGCGCGCGTGTGTAGGGAGGGTGAAATAATTTGTTTTACATCAGTAAAATAATTACCTTTCTAACGTATCTTTACTTACATAGATAGACGTACGACTATAATAGTCCAAAAACAAAATTACTACAGTATTGCGATTTAAAATATTGATAATATAATAATACCTTAATTATATTTATAAATAATTATAGATGCAGTAATCATCGAACGCAGATTGGAATTGGTAGGCTATAGATAGCAACACATGTCTTAGAATATGTTATAGCTGAATACAGATTTTAAGAATTGTTGGTTTATTATAATTATGTCTGTCTATTTCAGTAAAACAACATGCAAGAAAGGTTATTAATTTCCTGTCAAAACAAATTGCCTCATCCCCCACATACATAAAAATACGTTCACTCAGCTAATTGATCTGATTATGTGTTTAATTTTCCTCTGTTTTCCGTACACAGATCCTGATGGCGACAAGAAACATTGTAGAAACGTCGACACAAATAATGTAAAATTTGTGTTATAGGTATTTTACTCGCTAAACTTTCATCATTAAAAATTTATTGATCGACGATCACTACTAAATTAAGGATTATATTTAAATTATACGTTTCTTCGTAGTCGGATTTTTGTTTGTTTTCTTACAATAATTTTTATTATGTGCAGAAGTTAGGTATTTGTGTGCCCCCATAAACAATAAGAACAAAGTCAGCAATGAGATTCCAAATCGCATAATGAATGGTAACACAGTGTTTTATGCCCACAATAAAATATTCAGATCCAGTTTAGTCAGCAAAAGAACCAAACTTAGATTATACAAGACCTTAATAAGACGAGTTGTGACGTATGTTGCAGAGACCTGAACATTATCTAATAATGACATATACAGTATAATTTAAGAGTCTTTGAAAGAATAATTCTAAAAGAAATCTTTGGAAAAGTGAAGGAAAGTGAAGAATGACGCATACGGAACAATAGGGGATTGGAGGAATTGATAGACAGCTAGGACATAGTGAGATTCATCAAATCTATTAGAATAAGCTGGTTGGGACATGTGATGCGTATGGAGGACGACAGAATGCCAAAAACAATTCTTAGAGGGACAATAGATGGGCAAAGAAGGAAATTAAATATTAGAATTACCTTGGTTTCCTTCTTTGCAAATTCTTTGTGTTTTTTCTCAATATACACTACGCGTTTCGGGACAGTGTATATTGAGAAAAAACACAAAGAAGTTGCAAAGAAGGAAACCAAGGTAATTCTAATATTTAATTATATAGGCAACTTGGAGACCACAACAATTATGTATAAAGAAGGAAAGGAAGACGTAGAAGAAGGTGGCTGCAGGACGTAGATGATGACCTCAGGAGGATGGGTATCGGGGATTGGTGACGGAGGGTGGAGGACCGAGGTGTATGAGGCGACTAGTCGGGGAAGCGAAGGCTCGTCGTGGGCTGTAGCGCCAGAGGAATGAATGAATACAGAAGTTAGGAGAGAATAACGAACTAGTCAAAGAAACTGATGACGAAAGAGTTGTCAGTTTCGAGAATTAAACTATCCAGTGACGTTTCACTACTTACTGTAGTTTGGTGACGTAAACAAACCATTACCATCAACGTTATTGCTATCCGGGGGGGGGGGGCACAGTTAATTGTCCTGCGTACATCACGTTCTGTGTTTGTAATTCAGCGTGCACGATTTGCCAAAACATTTGTCGGTTGTTGTCGCTACGTAACAATAGACCACGACTGTTGTGAAATACATAGTACAGAAGCACGATAACCCAGAGATGACAGGCTTGCTACTGTTTAGAAAACGTTTGCCGCCCCAGTAGTGGGTGGGCGTCAGCTGTTTTAGCAGAAAAGCTTGAGATCATAATTTTGTTTGTGGACGCGTGACGACGATGATCAAAAAGATAAGCGAAAATATTTTGCTAAATGAGTACGCAGAGAATCTTCCTTTGTTCAGGAAATACACCGTGTGTTCCGAGAAAACAAACTCTGTCATCAAAACAATGACGTGTAATATGACAGCCTTATCCTTGTTTACAAATCCAGGCGGTTTGCGTGTTCACACAAGCGTGCGTAACTTTCAGTCATATTTTGTACATAAATTGCAGCGTGAAAACTCTTATATTCTGTCTGTACATATAGAATTGTCAGCAGGATCGGGATATAATCAATAATTGGTCGACATCATCGTGATCAGACATGTCATAAAATGGTGTTTATAGTGTGTGTGGTTATTGGTAAATCTACCCAAGTCCACTCATGTGAATTTATGGAACACTGAAATTAAAGGTTTTCAAGTGCAATGATAAAAATCTCCAATCATCGTCTTCTTTAACCGGGCCATAAACACGTCTTAAGATCTAAAGGAGACGGATATTATAGAGCATAATAAGACTTGTGTACAGTACCCTGAACGTTTAAAAAGTTCTTAAAAATACAGGATTTTCTAAAATGGAGAAAATGCCTGTAATCTAAACGTATGGCATAACAAATTAAGTAATAAACCTTTTTAATTTTGCATATAATCTTTTAGTAATTTTGCTCCATAAACTTGCCGCTTTGAAAGCAGCGACTAATGACAACCTCGCTGAAATGGTAGAGTAATAGGGATTTTTGTAAATTTTCTGATAATTTAAAAGTTCTGTAATTTTTAAATTTATGTAGTAATAATAATATGTACTTCGTTAAAAATAATGACCGAGTTCTGCGACTCGGGGAGCATACTAGTATATTCATTAGACTTTTGATCGCGTTAGCTGAAACCGTCCATCGCCCTTGAGCAGAAATCACTTTTTTGCTGACTTTATTTTCGTTCATCCACAAAAATTCCCGTTCCGTGGACAGCTTCACTTATCATAAATTCATAAAATCCAACTTTTGCTTTCAATACAATGCACCTTATTCCAATGACGTTTTTCCAAAGTTTCGTTACATCTGTATTTTTTTGCTTATAGATAAGCACTTCCTCGTGTTAAAATTATAAATTCTTTTTATTATAATTAATAATCACTTCGATTTATTTCTACAGCTGAAATTCTGTCGTCTTAAGTAAATTTACTTTTTAGGTAACAGAACTGTTTCCCCCGTTCCATTTCGTGTTACCTATTTAATACCTAAGGCTACCTGAGGCTTTCATGGGCAGCGTCAACTGTGTTAGAATCAAATTGACTTATCTCTGGACTATTAGGCCGTGGTCCAGTCCTGCCGCTACGAACAGACGTTTCGGCCTCTCCTCTTTAGGCCATCTTCAGTGTGAGAACGATTCGGTGGGAAAAGATTGTGCTTAGTACTGTACTTAGTACTGGCTAAGACCGTGTCAGTTACCGAATAGTTCTCACGCTGAAGATGGCCTCCAGAGGAGAGGCCGAAACGTCTGTTCGTAGCGGCAGGACTGGACCACGGCCTAAAGCCGGGATATAAGTCAATTTGATTATATTTAATATTTCTTTAGATTACTTCTGTGCTCATAACTTACAGTTTCCGTTCTGTAAACTAATAATTTAGATTGTTTAAAGACTTCTTTAATACATTATTAGTACAGTTCATTTTCGTGACGCTGTTTATGTTTCTTCCCGTGATAGTATCGAGGTTAGTAAGTCTGTAAAATCACGAAAAGAACGAAGAGGAAAGTAGCCTACTAGAAATATGCATACTTACGTAAATGTGGGCGAGCGCACACACTGACAGCATACAAATACTAGATAATAATATTTGAAAGGAAAAAACAGGTCACACTTGCAGCGTTGCATTATATGTTTAATTAAGTATGTAAATTACGCCAAGTTCTCTGGCCAGTGTGTAGCTTATTTCCGTGGTTTCAACTGCAAATACAAACTGCAGACTATGCAAATTGGAGGCGAGGAAAGTATTTCTCTAGACGCGTAAAGCAGTTACCACCTCTATCCTAAGCAATGCAGTTTTTAGGTGTGTTCATGATGTGTGAACAAGTAGTTGCATACTGGATTTGTGTTTCACGAATAGTCAAGTGTTTCTTGTTTTACAAAAGTGAAAACAATGTATGCAAAATGCCTAGCCATAAATGTATTGTAGGCTCACGCCCGAAAATAGGAAAATAGTTCAGGCATTCTACGGTTCATCTATTTTAATTATTGCTATTTATGTATAGCACATTTCATGGGCATAGGAAGAGGTAGTTTTTGGGACTTCACCCCCCCCAAAATTTCCTACTCAGCTAAAAAATCATATTGCGTCTTTTTAGGGCAGGTCATAATATTATTTATAACAAACAATAATAATTAATTCTCATTACAAATATGGAAAAGGGAAGTGTAAAAGAATGGGATTAGACTTTGGAGGAGTGTTTTTGTACTCTCTGCAGTTACCGGATGACCACGTTATTATTACGAATGAAATATGACAAGGGAAATTTACAATATATGGCTCGGAAATTACGATAAGAGTACAAAATGTGGAGCTTAGAGATAAATACACAAAAAACAAAATACTTGCCTACTGGAGCTGATATATCCAGTCTGAGGTTGGATACTGAAGAAATACAGGCATGTGGGTAATACACGAATTTAGAAGTCATTTTTGATGCGACTGGTATGCGACTTCTTGTAAAAGATTACAAAAAGGATAGTTCAGATTAGGAAAACGGTTAGCTGCCTCAGTGGAATATGGTGGTGAAAGGACACTGATAAAAAGAGAAAGTATAATATTTATAGTGTTATTTAAGAGTGGTTTACTGTATGGGGCAGAAACGTAGCGCGTGAAAAAGTAAAACAAAACGAAATTAGAGATTGTGCAGATGGATGTGCTCCGGAGATCGCTAAAGAATTTCTAGACGGAACAGAATTTTGAATGAAGAAATTAGAAGAATTATGGGGATAGAGAGAACTTTGTTTCAGTATATTGAAAAGAAACAGTTGGTTTGGTAAGACCACGTCCAGAAGATGGAGAATGAGAGACTTGCAAAGAAGGTGATTCAATGGTTTCCTCCCCATCGTCAGAAGCGATGAAGACCGCGAAAAGCCTGGAAAGAAGGCGTATTGAGAGCCATACGTGCATGAGGTCTCCGGGATGGAACGTAGAATCATTTCATCGAGTGGATGTTAGGCATCGGTCAACGTTAAAGGATGTTTTAAAACCTACATATTAATTCTGTCTGAACTGGTGACATAAGATTGGTTATCACAAGTTTTATTCGTTCCGTTTTTGTTGAACCCTCCCCCGGAACGAAATCCAGCATACGCCAATGGTGCTTTTCACTTTACCGTTTTGTATCGTCGTATGAGTATCGATTGATCATTGCTAATTCTCTGCCGCATAATTTCTGTTTCCGTTGGTTCCACTCTTACTAACCATCCTGTATATAGATCATCCTATAGAGCTATGCCGTAGGTTTTTAATCACATTTTTTTTTATCGCGATTACTATAGTATTTTCTACCGCTTTAATTAACTGGCAATTTCTTTTACTATTTCTCTTCTTCTCCTCCTCCTCCTCCTCCTCCTCCTCCTCCTTCTTCTTCTTCTCCTCCTCCTCCTCCTCCTCCTCCTCCTCCTCCTTTATCTCTGGGTTGATGTATTTTTTGTTTATTTCGTCATCAAGACTGTCTTCCCCTCCGTTCCTTGTCTCCTTACAAGTCTTCCACCTTCAGGGTGTAGGCCTAGTACTTCGAATTCGACTTTTCATATTCTTTCCTCAAGTTCTTTCCATCTGGCAGCTAATTAGTTTGTCGTATCATATAAAATCCTGTTGATTTCTAAATTCTTCTCGTATATCACACCCACCAATATACTTCAACCTTTAACCATCCTTAAGAATTTGATTTTACTTTATTTGATATTCATGACACGTGGTACACTTGGGGGCATTCATCTTCTTGCTTTCTAATAAACTGGACAAGGAGCAATTTTACTATCCGCGGGAACACTGTACTTTCTATGTGCTGCTAGTCCATAACTGGCTTTGTTTTCTAATCCAAGATGCATATAGAACATGGGTGACGCTATAGATCATTTCCGAAACGCTGCATTCCTCGGGTGCTCTGATAGCAGGTGTTTTGTGTCAGGGTTTTTATTGTCTGAATTCTTCGTGTCGGTGTGAAGTGTCGCCCCCCCCCCCACGCGGTGAAACCAGAATAAAGCTAACATAAATCTATAACATAAATCATGCATTTTCTCATTGTGGTAATATCCTTTTCTATATCACAACTTTATTTCTAAATCGGGCCCTTTCTTAAAATGATATAGGGTTTGCCTTTTTTGAAAAATTCAAAGGATACGTTTTTCACGCCTTATTTACCCGATAGATTCTACTTTGTTGATCGTCTTTGCTCTAGAGAAATGTGCCACACGCAGTGCTCAGAAATGTTTTCTTGTAAACGTTTGTATAGTTGAAAGACGGAAATCCAAGATATGTGATATATTATCTTGGACTGACTGAAATTTGGAAGTTTTACGTTTGAAATTAGAATAAGTCAGGGCATTAGAATCACTATAGGTAACATCTATTGTACCAAATATAATCTGGTCGTCGCTGGTCGTAAGCAGTTTACTTCCATTTTTGCGAAGTTCAATTTTTGTAACATCAAACATATTATCTCGTTGAATTAAAAGTTTCTTAAACAGTACGGAGAGATTTAACATGTCCTAAAACAGGCTTACTTAAAACTCGTTTTAATCAGGTTGGTTACTCAATTACTTGGTCGGTTTCAGATTGTCATCAGTGACAATCACTGTAGCGAAGGGGCCTCTATGTATGCACTTAGTGATTCATAACCCATTATGTCCTCTAGGAAGCCCCCTTTCACAAGTTTGTAAAACACCTATAAAAATCATAAAGATTGACTATATTTGTTTACGTACAACAATGAGATCGTTATTTGCCAGCAGTAAATTTCCATCTTGACGTTAATTCGCTTAATCTGTCGAAAATATCTTAAAATTGAACCTATACCCATTTACCCTCCATCCGTCTGGCAGATGAGAAGACATCATGACTGACTCGAACAACAACAACATAATGCACGCAATTATTAGGCAAATGAACCGACCGGTCGACTTGACTTTCTATGTCGTTAGCAAACCAAACCTCTTTGTTTCCGATGTGCTGTTTCTTCTTCTTCATTCTTTCAGGTAACGAGACGTCTCATTTGTACATATTTTGTTCTTAGAATGACTCTCACTATTTTAATTATGTAACCACCAGCACACAGCAGCTTTCTGCTGTACGCAGTGTAACTTTTGCTAATTATCGACCGTTAGACAAAAATAATTACACCAATTTAAATGCATGTAAACGCGCAATTGAAATGGAAAATATGATTAATGAGCTGAATCAGGAAACTTGAAATGTTGGTTTGAGAATAAATTTGGAAAATACAAACGTAATGTTTAATAGGGCTGCACCAGACGAGGAAGTGAAACGTTTGATGGTATTTGCCATTTATGTATGATGTGAGTACAAGGAAAAGATAATAAAAAATAATACTAATGTCATGCCAGAAATTGTTAATCAATTAATATCCAAGTGGCTTGCTCTTTGGAAAGATCAGCGATATATACGTATATAGAATAACAAACTGCCATTGTGCTTTAAAGAGGAAGCTTTTAAAGAGTTTATGTTTGTGTCAGAAGCGTAGACAGTGAACACTAGATGACAAAATTTGCTGACTGCACAAACATAGAAAGACTTCTATGAATATCAAGGTGAGATAGAAGAGCAGTTAAATTAGTAAATAAGTAAGCGAAAGTAGATAATGTAATTTACATACATAAAAAATTAATTCGAGGCGATGATATTCATTTGGTTATGCAATAAGATGGCAGACAATGTTACCAAAGACTACTACATTTAAGACAAAATTTAAGGGAAAAGGGTAGTTTACCTGCAACGTTTTATGTTTTAACAAGAGTAAAGTACTTAATTTTGATTTTGAAAAAGGTTTCTGGTATTGTTTATTTTATTTATGTTGTAGCGTAATGTATGTTGTTTGTTTATCGTTTCATGACTTTAATAAATATATCTGTTAACGTAACCTTAATAAAAAAAGATTATGTTCCTACACCTATCTTCTTGATTACAACAAAATAAATAGCAAATAATAAGTTCTTTGTCTTTGAGCTTTGTAGTTCATCATCATCATCATAATCACTCCTAGGGTTAGGCCTTAGACCTGTTCCGGAACCGATCTCTTCCTCGGTCTACCGACATCTCTCTTCCCAGTAGGGTGATAACCCCAGGCAGCCACAGCTAGACGGATATTAGGCATGCGGTTAAAGTGTTAACACAATCTCCTTCTGTAGTCTTCAATCTTCTGGCGCAATGATACAATATTTAATTCGCGTCTAATATCCTCGTTCCTTTTCCGATCCATTAGAGAACAACCTTGCGTCCCTCTTAGAAATTTCATTTCGGCTGCTTGAATCCTCTGTATGTCCATTTTACCAAGAGTCCATGTCTCACTAAGATACAGGAATGTGGGGACAGCCACAGTTTTGTAAAATTTCATTCGGGTATCTTTCCGTGTTTTATTTCTCAGGTACCTATGAATCGTTCCACAGATGCGTCTAAATTTCGTTAGCTTACTATCCCAACCAATATCGGTTCCATAGGAGATATTACAACCCAGGTAATTAAAATTACTAACCTGATCCAATATCTGATTGTTCACGACTACTTTAGTTCTTATAGGATATCTGCCCTTAAATGCCATCGTTTTAGATTTTGTAACAGAGATCTGTAGACCGTATTCTTGTATGATGCTATTGAATGTAAATATCGCTCTTTGTAACTGGTCTTTTGTTTTCTGTCTCATTACATTGTCATCAGCATAAAGCAATGGATTCACATATGTATATTTCGCTAAAGTGATATTCCCGAGTCAACTTTAGCTGTCCATCGTCGTAACATGTCGTCCATGTAGAGATATTAAAAAGTGTCGGTGAAATAAGGCACCGAGTTTTGTAGTTTTTTCACAAAAATCTAAATCCTCCCCCCAGAACGCGAAAGAACCTCCTCCCCCCCGTCAGAAGGAAATCCTGCTTGCGCCGGTGCCATGAGTACGTTTGTGTATCTACTAAGTGTATGTCGTCTTTGTGCTTACTTCAGTTCAAGTATACGTAGAATGTGTCCAACGAGGCGTGTCCAATTTTAGCGGCTCGCCAGACGGAAAGCAACTGTCATGTGCGTCGGTTTATTGATGGTTGTGTTCACGACTACAAAAGAAATATGTATATAATGAGTTGTCGAGAAACGTTTCAATAGTCTGTGGTGTTACTGTCTATAGTAAAGGAGACCGACCGACAGTCTAAGGGTATGTTTACTAGACTGTAATAGAGACATGATACGGGGACGGGAAAGGTCAACAGGAACACGACGGACTTTTCGTCATAACATTACGTAGACGTGACGGGCGCATTATAAACTGCAAGTCACCGGTTGTTATTACTGAAAACATCACCTTATAACGCTAAACAAACAAACAAACACACTTTATAGTCCACCGTCATCTATATGTACCGTATACGTACATGAAACGTATTATGTAATTCAGAGATCTTTATGAAAATATTGTTTCTACAGGTAATATCATTTAATGATTTTTATCCTCTAAACAAGTATAAAAGAATGTTTTATCCTGTAAAACACTGTAAAATTAACCTCCGATTAGCTGGTGTACACAGACTGTCATTATAGCCCTCTATGGTCCTTGCCTTGCGTCACAGCACCATTTCATTCCTTTACTGCTGCCTTTTAAGTGTATGGTAATTAGCAGAGGAGGACAAAGGGCAAACATAAAGATAGGGCAAGACAAAATACAACAGGTGGAGTTGTTTAAATATCTTGGAAGCTTGATAAGTGAAGATATGTCCTGCACTCGCGAAATTAGAGCAAGAATTGCTACAGCGAAAGAGGCATTAAATGAGAAGAAAAGACTGCTGTGTGGGAAAATTAATAAGAATTAAGGAAAAGGTTGGCCAAATGTTATGTGTGGAGCGTTGCTTTATATGGTGCAGATAATGGACACTGAGGAGGGAGGGTGAGAAAAGATTAGACGCATTTGAGATGTGGGTTTGGCAAGCAATGGAAAAAGTAAGATGGGTTGATAAAATAAGGAATGACGAAGTTTTAAAAAGAATAGGGGAAGAGAGAAGAATCGTGGAGGTAATAGAAAATAGGAAAAGAAATTGGTTAGGTCATTGTTTAAGAAGAGACTGCTTGCTTACAACTGCCATGGAGGGTGTCATAGAATGAGAAAAAAGAAGTGGGCGTAGAAGAATGAAGCTAATAGATAGCATTAAAATCAGAGGATGTTACGAAGAAACGAAAAGACTGGCATGTGATAGGACAGCTTGGAGAGCTTTTACCACTTGAAGATCTGCCTTAGGGCAGAACACCAAATAATAACTGCTGTCATAACAAGTGTATCCATATACCACGATGCTCCAGACATAACTTCAGGAACTTGTTGCCAATTCCTAATCCAGTATTTGACAGTAACATAAAATATTCTCTTTAAAAAGCCCTTTTGGCTTGTGCTATTCTTCTTCTTCTTTGTCCACCTTTCGTGATACTGGTACTCGAGTAGGTGAATTTATCCAATTCCTCTATGTTGTTCTCTTCAATTGTAATATTTAAGGAAACCCTACTTTCCTTTTTAGAGCACTCCTCCTCCTCCATGCACACAATTATCGTACTTTACGTTTCCCTTCACACATTTTACTGACCTACGGTCTTCGAGACATCACTCTATATTTTTCTTGGCCGTTGCCTTGTTCGACATACATATATATGTCTTATACATACACAATTTATAGTACAGTACTTTATAAATTAGTTTTCCTTGTTTTATACATTTTTGCTTATTTTTAAATATTATAAACAAAACAAAAAATATATAGGCCCCGTATTTTTGAAGCAATTATTTAACACATTCTAACGTTAAGCTTGCGGGTGTTGTTTTGTTTACATACTTAACACAAAAAGAAAAATTTGGTGATAAATACTGACCACTTGCCCTAAACTAAGCAAATTAGGTTATCATATAAAAGGTCTTGGCTTGAAAGATTGCCTCTTCGGGTTCTAGTTCCCCCATCCATTTCCTGCTTCACACAGATCAAAATCCGTTCTCTGTATTCTTTGTATGTTCTCTGTGCAAGCAATTTATGTGAAGACTTTATTTAGAAAAATTTCTATTGGTCCTAGATAACAAAAAACTTGTTTTCTAACATGTCATTTTGCGTAGCTTAGATGTACCTTTCGTGCTATTTCCTAATCGCTATTTTAGCAATGTATCAAGAGTAGCAGTGCCATTTATTATGCCTTTAAAAACTCCAGAATCGTCTGGGGTTTCTAGCTTATCGTGGCAATGCCTCTGAGAGACAATTCAGATTTACACGAAAATGTACTGTATCTATAATTCGGATTCCGATTGTGTTTGCGATAATTGTGGATTATATAGAAAATAATAAATACAAGGGAAGAATGGGAGATGATTACAGATGGATTAATTAATGTATTTAACCTCCCAATTAATGAACAGAGGGAATTAAATTAATTAAGTTTGGATATCATTTAAATATGTCGACGATTGAAATGCATCAGAAGATATCAGTCATATCATCAAGACGGAATATATCATTAAAAAATTTGGTAAATTATCCAGAGGAAAACGGGAATGGAATGATATTAAAAATGAGTGAATATGTTATGTCAGAGGAGGTGCAATATCTGTTAGTTAAAAAAGAACTAACAATGACGGAAAACTGTGACTTCAATGAAGACTTTGTATCAGCTGAGTTACGATGCCAGGTGAAAGAGAGGTATTTAACAAATACCAAAATCATTATGAATACCTCAGTAATCCGAGTAAAGGGAGTACCTGAGTTAATGGACCATGGTTAACCTAAATAATAACAAACCAGAAAAGGGGACTGAAATTCTGAAAACCGACCCAGCAACCCATTGAATAGCGGAAGAAAACCCCAAAATTCAAAAACTATGTAAGGACATCTTACTCAAGTTATTTTGAAACCATATAATTTAAAATAAAGAGACTAAAACCCCAAAATTCCAAAAGTATGTAAGGACAACTTACTCAACAATTTATCCAGGAACAAGACGATTTAATAAAAACTACGTAAGGACAACTTACTTAATTTATTCAGAAATAATACGATTTAAGATATTTCGAAACCATTTAATTTAACAAAAAAATGAGAACTGATTAGTAAATAAGAGTTATAAAGAATTGATTTAAAATGAAATAATAGGAAAAAGTAATACTTTTAATGGTAACAAACAGAAGAAAAATTAAATGAACAAAAACAATTGATGGTAATGTGCTCAGATAAGAAGAATAAAGAATAATTTAATGACTCCAATGAAACTGAAGGAGGATGATAATTAATACAATAATTAGAATTTCTCCGAATTGAAGATTATATAAGAAGAAATGATACGAAGAAATATGTCACAAGAAGTAAAGTCAAAAGAATTTTAACATAAGGCCTATCAATAATGTTATATGCTATTAGTTAATGGAAAAGAAGAAGGAATCAAGGAGAAGAAGAAATATATAAATAAATGCAAACAGCTACAGTATCAAGAATCCCAAAAGTGTTTAGTACTAGTCGCTAATTGACTACTACTTATAATTTTTTTTATTTTTATGTATTGACCGTAGAAATGTTCCGGCAATAATTTTCCTGAGCAGGGATGATGTTCCCCTGGTCTCAGAAGGTGTAAGGATGGACAGAGGAGTATGGACCCAGAGTGGCCACCCTACTGGTACCACCGCACAAGATAGGGAAAAATGTTAGGGAAATTGAATATTTTAGGGGATAATAATTATAAAATAGCTGAAAAGAGTGATATTAGATTCCAGAAGTATAGATGAAGAAATTAGAAGGAAGATAGCAGACCGAAGCTTAATTGATAAAGCGAATTTATAGAAGTAAATGGAAATGAGTGTTAAAACAAGTTTAATATGATTAGTGTGACCAGTCCTTATCAAATAAAATGTGGAAGTACCACTACCCAGAGAAATAAATAATTGATGAATTTGCCTCCAAGAGAGAGAGAGTAGAGTAAGAAAACAGCAATTACCAACAGTCTGAATTACCAGTCAGTTTACAACCAGTCGGAAATGAAACACTATTACGAAGAAGAAAACCAAGAATATTAGGAGAATTGAAACAATCAACAATTTATTTTAATAAACGAGTAAAACCAAAATAAATTTGTTCTAGTGGGGGGGCTTTATGTAACGGTACATAACCCGGTCCCAATAAATTAACTCATGTAATACCATAAAGGTCAGAAATGGGTAAACTGTAACGAGCTCAAAATTATACAGTGACAAGTGAGTTATAGTGTACCCATTGAGGTAATAAGTGAAAGTGAAGGGAACTTTTTACAGAATTGTGCTGTAGGTGTGAGAATTATAAACGATAATAGTAGACTATAATGCTACTAACTAATTATGTATTTTGTTAATTTATTGTAGTATTTATATTGTGTAAACAACCAAGTTTAATACCTAAGTTAATTTTATATTTTTTAAAATATTTGTGTTATAGTATAAGATAACCCAGGGTTCATTTTAAAAAACATAAAAGATTTAAATATCAGATGATAATAAAAAATTAAAATAATACTATATGAGGGAAATGGCAGAAGGAAGTAGTGCAGTGTAGGAATACTATAAGAGACTAATAAATAATATATAAATTCCTTTAAAGTTAATAAAAATATTAAATACTTATATCCAAAGTTATAAGAAAATAAACAGAAAACTATTATGTAAATCAAATTGGGAAAGAAACCAAAATTAAAAAGAATTATTTTTCTGTAAATAAAAAATAAATTTATAATAATTACAAACTGCCTATATACTAAAAAGTAAATAGCAGAACCAATAAAAAGATATATAAAAATTATGGGTTACTACGAGTAACGAAAAATAACAAGTATTGTTAATCGAATTTAAATATTAAACCTGTCCAGTTGACAAAATGATGATACAACAATTTTATTAAAATATCCTTTTAGAAATCTTTGAGAAGTGCAAAATTGGTACAAAATTAAACAACAGTATGAACATTATATACTAATACCTTATTTATCAAAGTTAAGTTGCTATACTCCATAATAAAAGTGAAAGAAAACCAATTTTGGACGATCAAGCCTAGTTTCGCTATGTTTCAAGTTTGACGAGAGAATATTTTCCAGACGGTTATGAAATTACTACCAAATACGGACACCACCGGAGAAACGGCTTCATCCAAGTAAGAACTTCAAGAAGAGAGGTAATATAAACATTTCGTTTAATATTTAACGAAGAAAACATTCCGAATGGTAGTATAGGCAAGAAACTATTAAAAAAAAATTAACCACATGTTCTAATGAAAACAAACGCACTCTGCTCTCTTACGGACATTTCCGGAACTACGTATTAAGCGAAAATAAACAAATTTTTGAATATTTTTTCGGTATTTGTAAAGCGTAGTATAATTATCCATTTCTGACCATCTCATAACAAAAAGAACGTACCCTTAACCCTGGGGAAATAAATAAAAGAATTATATATTGATTGATGTTTTAAATATAGTATAAAATTTGGTAAAAAACCATATATTATTTTTTGACAATTCCATGTTTACTCAATGAAGTCGATATCATGTCTTAATTAAGGAAAAGATCGATTGTGATATTTGTACTTTGGCGGAAGAGAAAAAACCAATAATATTCTTAATAAATATTATTGAAAAATTGAGATTTAAAAAATAAAATGTGTGTCCTTTCTTGTAGTGGGTAGTTGTATTAAATTTCAGAACAACTAAGAAGAAGACGATCCACCTGGTCGTATACTGTCACGGTGTCGTCTGGTTAATCTATATTTGGAGACTAGTGTTAAAGTCAGCTGATTCGGTGCACGGCGAATATTTGAAAATTTAGTAATCGTCCAAACCGAGGGTAAACAAACGGTACTAGCTCTCTCTCCAAAATCAGGCTAAACAACTTCCCTACTTGACCCAAATCACACACACTCGATTTCTGCTTTGTTTGAGTAACATTCCCAACCGCTTTATTTAAACTTCGGTCTTTATAATTCATAAGTGGCGACTGCGGAGAGGCGGAAACATTAATAAATAATAAAAAAAAAAAAAACAACGAACGTTACAGATTTGGCGCTTACAACATTGAGTCTTGAATGAGACAGACGTTTCGCTAAAACACCTCTACGAAAACCGCTACGTTACAAATTGTTGAACCCAACATTGGGGCTGAATTCATTATAAACCCGTAATTGTAACACACTCTAACCGCTACGTTACAAATTGGCGCTCAACGTAAAAGGGCTGTAATTAGAAAAGAATTGTGATATATTTAATACATTAATATACCAAAAAATCTAATTATCGTCGGCAGTTATGAGAAAACAAGAAATGCATAATACTAGAGGCAGATCGAAGAAGAGGACAGAAGAAAAGGAGATGGAAGAAGGTGGACAGGAACGAGAGATAGAAATAGTTACGGACAGTGAAATGGAACAACCGGCAGGTGATAAAGAAGAAACTGAAGCAATTATGAGCACGGAAAAGGAAATAGTGGAAGAGGATGCCCAAGGGGACCAACCGGATAAAGCGGAAGCCAGGAGAGAACCAAATTGGCAAGACATGATGAGATTTATAGCCGAGAAGTTTGATAAAATAGATGAGAACTCAAGGAAACAAAATGAAACCTTGAGCGAAAAATTTGACAAAATAGATGAGAATTTTAAGAAACAGGAAGAGAACTCAAGGAAGCAAAATGAAACTTTGAGGGATAGTTTAAAACAAATTGAGAAAATAAACGAAGAAAGTTTAATGCGGATTGAGGGTAAGATGGAGAAGTTCAATAAGGAGATATGGAAAACTTTCGGGGAGAAGTTTAAAAATGTTAATACACTTAGCCAAAAAGCAGATACATACAAGGAGGAGACAAATAAACAAATGGACCATAGTGTCAAGAATTTGGATGAAACATCAGACAGCACTTCAGAAGGTATTAAAGTAAGTCCGAATACAGAAGAGAGCAGGAAGGAAATAGAAATTACAGAATACCAAGGTGTAATGCCATCGGAAAATAAAAATAGCCACAACAAAGAGGATAATCAATACCTGGAAAAGAAGACCAAGGAAATAAGAAAAACATGTAGAAAGAAAATAATAAATACAAGGGAAGAATGGGAGATGATTACAGATGGATTAATTAATGTATTTAACCTCCCAATTAATGAACAGAGGGAATTAAATTAATTAAGTTTGGATATCATTTAAATATGTCGACGATTGAAATGCATCAGAAGATATCAGTCATATCATCAAGACGGAATATATCATTAAAAAATTTGGTAAATTATCCAGAGGAAAACGGGAATGGAATGATATTAAAAATGAGTGAATATGTTATGTCAGAGGAGGTGCAATACCTGTTAGTTAAAAAAGAACTAACAATGACGGAAAACTGTGACTTCAATGAAGACTTTGTATCAGCTGAGTTACGATGCCAGGTGAAAGAGAGGTATTTAACAAATACCAAAATCATTATGAATACCTCAGTAATCCGAGTAAAGGGAGTACCTGAGTTAATGGACCATGGTTAACCTAAATAATAACAAACCAGAAAAGGGGACTGAAATTCTGAAAACCGACCCAGCAACCCATTGAATAGCGGAAGAAAACCCCAAAATTCAAAAACTATGTAAGGACATCTTACTCAAGTTATTTTGAAACCATATAATTTAAAGTAAAGAGACTAAAACCCCAAAATTCCAAAAGTATGTAAGGACAACTTACTCAACAATTTATCCAGGAACAAGACGATTTAATAAAAACTACGTAAGGACAACTTACTTAATTTATTCAGAAATAATACGATTTAAGATATTTCGAAACCATTTAATTTAACAAAAAAATGAGAACTGATTAGTAAATAAGAGTTATAAAGAATTGATTTAAAATGAAATAATAGGAAAAAGTAATACTTTTAATGGTAACAAACAGAAGAAAAATTAAATGAACAAAAACAATTGATGGTAATGTGCTCAGATAAGAAGATTAAGAATAATTTAATGACTCCAATGAAACTGAAGGAGGATGATAATTAATACAATAATTAGAATTTCTCCGAATTGAAGATTATATAAGAAGAAATGATACGGAGAAATATGTCACAAGAAGTAAAGTCAAAAGAATTTTAACATAAGGCCTATCAATAATGTTATATGCTATTAGTTAATGGAAAAGAAGAAGGAATCAAGGAGAAGAAGAAATATATAAATAAATGCAAACAGCTACAGTATCAAGAATCCCAAAAGTGTTTAGTACTAGTCGCTAATTGACTACTACTTATAATTTTTTTTATTTTTATGTATTGACCGTAGAAATGTTCCGGCAATAATTTTCCTGAGCAGGGATGATGTTCCCCTGGTCTCAGAAGGTGTAAGGATGTACAGAGGAGTATGGACCCAGAGTGGCCACCCTACTGGTACCACCGCACAAGATAGGGAAAAATGTTAGAAAAGTGAAAGAAAACCAATTTTGGACGATCAAGCCTAGTTTCGCTATGTTTCAAGTTTGACGAGAGAATATTTTCCAGACGGTTATGAAATTACTACCAAATACGGACACCACCGGAGAAACGGCTTCATCCAAGTAAGAACTTCAAGAAGAGAGGTAATATAAACATTTCGTTTAATATTTAACGAAGAAAACATTCCGAATGGTAGTATAGACAAGAAACTATTAAAAAAAAATTAACCACATGTTCTAATGAAAACAAACGCACTCTGCTCTCTTACGGACATTTCCGGAACTACGTATTAAGCGAAAATAAACAAATTTTTGAATATTTTTTCGGTATTTGTAAAGCGTAGTATAATTATCCATTTCTGACCATCTCATAACAAAAAGAACTTACCCTTAACCCTGGGGAAATAAATAAAAGAATTATATATTGATTGATGTTTTAAATATAGTATAAAATTTGGTAAAAAACCATGTATTATTTTTTGACAATTCCATGTTTACTCAATGAAGTCGATATCATGTCTTAATTAAGGAAAAGATCGATTGTGATATTTGTACTTTGGCGGAAGAGAAAAAACCAATAATATTCTTAATAAATATTATTGAAAAATTGAGATTTAAAAAATAAAATGTGTGTCCTTTCTTGTAGTGGGTAGTTGTATTAAATTTCAGAACAACTAAGAAGAAGACGATCCACCTGGTCGTATACTGTCACGGTGTCGTCTGGTTAATCTATATTTGGAGACTAGTGTTAAAGTCAGCTGATTCGGTGCACGGCGAATATTTGAAAATTTAGTAATCGTCCAAACCGAGGGTAAACAAACGGTACTAGCTCTCTCTCCAAAATCAGGCTAAACAACTTCCCTACTTGACTCAAATCACACACACTCGATTTCTGCTTTGTTTGAGTAACATTCCCAACCGCTTTATTTAAACTTCGGTCTTTATAATTCATAAGTGGCGACTGCGGAGAGGCGGAAACATTAATAAATAAAAAAAAAAAAAAACAACGCACGTTACAGATTTGGCGCTTACAACATTGAGTCTTGAATGAGACAGACGTTTCGCTAAAACACCTCTACGAAAACCGCTACGTTACAATATTTATGAGTGGAAGAAATGCTGTGTATATAAGAGGTGAAAATGCCTTCAATTCGGTTTTCTAGGTAAAGTGTAGCTCTTAAATTGAACAGGTTTGGTGTATAAAGGGTTTTAATTATATGTGGATATATGTCTTTGGTAAATTATTTACTTAAGGAGAATGTATAACCTGACCGGAGGTGTATAGCGAAAAAACAGGAGTAGTTTTTTATGGTGTCTATTAAAAATGCACCTCTGCATGTAGTACATATTATAACGTTGCAGAACTCAGACCCTATAGGGGATCCACAAATATAATATAGCTGAAGAAAAGTAAACTAATTCAGAGAATAATGATCAAAAATATACAATGGTAATGAGAAAATAAAAGAAAAATAGTAGACAAAAATAATAAATGAGTGAATAGACTAGACTGACAGACAAATGACTATGACCCAACCCCAGTGATTGGCCAGATAAAAGCTATAAAATAAATATAAACTAATAAAAAACACAACTAATATGTCAAATTTAGTAACAAGTATTATATAAGTTATGTAAAAGAAAGTACACCACCAGTAAAAAACCGGTAAACCCATTGTTAGTATATAATAATGATAGAAATACTACCAAGAAAAAGTAGGATAAACTCAAATTGTAAACACTGGATGAAGGAATGGCAGGGACTAATGTCAACAGCCCAAAAAACTAAATTCATACAAAGTTTTAGTACTAACTTTGTGAGTTAGTATATTATGTATTTTAAACATAGACTTACTGAGATATAAAGAGTAAACACAAGATGTTAAAAAACTGACTTTAAAATTAGGTTTTAAAAAATAATATAAACCAAGAGTGAGGTAGGTAGGAAGTGTTAATGATAAGCAGTGAAAGTGATAGAGAGGATAGGAGGAATTAAGATAAACAATTAATAATCTTAATAAAAGAAATAAACAGTGGTAATAAACCATAAACAATAATCAAAATGTTGATAGACAACTAATAAGAAGCATTAGTATTGTATATAACCTATGTTATAAGGATTATGTTAAATAAGTTTATAAGATTAAAGGATAAGTTTTATTAGGAAATAATCTCAAGTTAAAAACAATATTGTTAGAATTAATTCAAGGAATTCTTTTATTAAACTAAAAAATAAGATTAAATGTTCAGAAAAAGGTAGACAACCAAATAAGAATGTCAACCAATTTCATTATGCTAGCAATAAAGAAACAAATTAATTATGAGTTCAATAAAAGGAAAACATCCTATGTTACCAAAATAGTCACAAGGATGGTAATCACAAGATAGTGGATGGTGTCAAGACACCATGCGCCAAAGTTGTTATTATTTTTGTAGATTATTTAAAAAGAGTTGTGTTTTATAAGAAGGAATATGGCTGTATCATGAACAGACCATAAACCATTTTTAATGTTATATGTTATCATAGAAGGATTAAGTGATAAAAAAGTGTGTAAGAGATAGTAGAAGGTATAAGCAAGCAATTGTATAAGTTTAATAATTCCAATATTACTCATCACTGTAAAGATAGAAAAAAGAATATTAGACAAGGAATGATTTTGTAAAATTATAATAACATTCATTTATTGTAAAACAGCCCAAAGTAATTCAAAAGTAAACAATGACTAAGTGACAGTAAGCAGAACATATGAAAGTAATAAATAATGTTTAAATTGTATAAAATAAAAAATTCTAGACAGTTACAGCTTAGGCCTATAAAATGCCTAACTGTCAAAATTCAGAAAAAGCAATTTGTAAGCAATTAACCCTTGTATTTGAGAATTAAGACCAAGTAACTTAGTAATTTCAATTATCTAACCATAACAATATATCAGAAATAGAGTAAACATAAAAAATAAGTGAAATAAGGAATAAAATAACATTAGCAAATTGGTCAAACTATTAATACATGACCAAACCCAGTGTTATGGGATATCAAATTAATTTTTGAAAGAAAATAGAGACATTTATGTTAATAAACACACACATTGGTAATAACACCAAGGAATGATAGCAATTATAAGATATTTATTCATTTTGAGCAAAAACCCAAGCTTTATAACAATGAGTACAAACGTTTTCAACCAATAAGGTAGAAGCCTGGTTACCATAACAACGAAACTTTATTAGAAAAAACCGTTATAAATTGTATCAGTCCGTTATTATCGACAAGAGAGACGGATGCTAAACTGAAATCGACCCAATTAAAAGATAAAAAAGAGGGAAATGCAATCAAAATTAAACTAATACGAATACTAGAAGTTGAACCTAGATCCATTAAACCCAGGATGAAACTATAAAACAAATTTAATAATTAAAATTAATAAAAACTTTGAATAAATAAAATAGAAACCAGAAAAAGGAGGAAACCCAAATGATGAAGAACTAATTAATATATCAACACAATCTGGAAGGATTACCTGTGACTCATCACAAGAAACGACAAGGTTTTGTTAAGTATAATTGCGAACAAAACTAGTTAACTTTTTCACAACACAATAACTCTCACTCCGAACTTGGTATACTAAATTCTTTCAAGGATTAATTGAAAATATTTATTAAAACTGTATGTGAACCGTAGCTTAACCTATGTGCGAGCCCTAAAAGGTTGACACACTTTTTAAACACTAAGAACCGAATTGTATGTAAACCTGCATAGTATTTAAGTAACATTGATGTAAGGTTGTATACTTTCATAACATCTTGTTTATTTTTTCGTAATCCAAAGAAATCTTTGACTGAACAATATTTGTGTAAAAATTAATGTCAGCATCTACACGCTGGTTTAGTCAAACGGCCCAGTCAACAGTGCCAACCGCTGAGTTGTAATTTATTTATAGCTGGAGCAAACCTTCTTATAATGACAATATGTTGTACTTAAATTATAAATAATCAGCGAATCTGGACACTAATAAATTAGTACTGAACATTAATAACCGTTCTTTGTTTTATTTGATATATGTCTTAATATTTGTGTACTTTAGCAGTGAAGAAGATTGTTTACCAGAATTATAGGTTGGCAACACGTCAGACTCCACGCGAAATTTGAATTCGCGCCAGTCCGTTTGAGTAATTTGAATTTATTATCAAAGAAAAGAAGACGACGCAGATCGAAATTTGTAATTGTTTTTTTTGTAAAACAATTTGGTGCCTATCGGGAAATAAAGTATATTCAAATAGGGACAGGTAAGGAGAAGAACGATACACTTCGGTACTGGTTATTAGTGCCTTCGCGACAGTCATCGTCAGCGAGGGACACGTTATCAATTGATGACAACATAGTAAGCTTTTCAGAGTACGTACAAAGAGATTTGTTACAATATATATTGTAACAATAACTTAACGGGACGTATATTATTATGCCGCACGTTGGATACGTCAATTTGTACCAGTTATTTTGTATTTAGTATAATGAATTCGTTTACGGTCGTTGTTCACTATTCCCGCCGTTCGCTCTCGCCTCGGCGTCCAAAACCAGTGACGTAATGCGGAGCTGCCAACTGTTGCTCCGTCCGCTTTGCTGTGCTGTCGTATTTTTTAATTTTAACAGTAATAATAATGCAAAATAAAACCAAACAGATGTACTCTTTCAATCAATCTTTATTCAATTGAAGGATTGATCAATTACGTTTCTCTTTTTTCTTTATTTTAAATACAAATTGTGACAAATTACGATAATGTGTATTGTATGTAAATGGAATTGGCAATTAAATATGTAATTGTGATTGCCGTGCCCCACGATCTTGGAGTGCCAAATACAATAATTAATGGGGTGTTTATGCAAATATTATTTGCATAATTAATTAATTTGTAATTGTAATTATACTAATTTGTGAAGTTTAATCATGTAATCACCAATTAGGTTAGTTACACCAAATTACTTGATTTTACGTGATTATTTAGTTATTTGATAGTTAGTATAATTACTGCAATGAGACTCTAATTCGTTGTATAAATATTAAATTTACTATAATTTATTCAAGTGACGTTAATGTCTGTTACGAGGTAAGATTGACAATGATGAACGCATAAATACTGAATGAAAATAAACACTTATTTATTAACATCATTCAAGTAAAGAAACTTCAACATATATAATATAAATGATGTCCTGAAAATACATCCATAAAAGAACACATGTATATGAATCAAATTACAATATAAATCCTGTACGTTGTTCGCTGAAAACATAAACATACATATATAACACAATCAACATATATAAACATAGATAAACGACATATAAATCTTATACTAATGCGTTCATTTCTTGCCTCAGATGAATAGCTTTATTTAAGTTTTCCATGATAATTAATCTAAATTTTCAAAGGGTGTTTTCTTTGAAAGAGACAGGACAGTAGAGTTCTTATGACAAGAATAACATAAAGAATTACTTGTAAAAAGGATTAGCCAATATTTCCATCGGTGTAACTCCTTCCTGCAGATGATCCATACGTATGAGGTCGCGTCGCTTCGATGTCACTATCACTCAACACACACTCGCGGATCAGATTCACTCGCGGTGTATGTGTTCATTGATGTCTGCCGTCCTACAGAGTTTATGAAGTCATGTGTTGTATGAGTACGTTCATTGTTAACCAGTGTGTATATATATGACTGTCTATCATCGAACTTCTTCTTGTATATGTTAATATATCGTGTTTCGATAACGTGGTGTATTGTTCCAATCGGTCTTGTACACTTCGCACTGTACAACGTTACGTTTTCGCTGTTCGGTAAAGTATTAATGAAAGTTCTGTTATTAAATGAAACTGTGACTGAATAGCTTGGTTCTTAATAAGCGGTAGCTGAGTAAGATAGTGTACTTGAAAGTTATTAATCACTGATGTATATTGTGTGATTGAGTCACTGTGGATACACTATTACTGCATAACTGTCAATGTTGAAATGTTAAGTCACTGAATAAAGTACCGCGTAACTGAGTTTCAACGCCAACTGCTACACGTGTGTTAACTGTGATGTAATAAAACTGAGAACTTTTACTTGAGAAAATAAGATTGAAACTTTTATGTAGACTGTTCAAAGAGAAAAAGTATATGATTGAAAATTTATGAAGACTGCTAAAGTATATGATCGGAAAATTTATGAAGACTGACTGCTCGCGTGCTCTGTAAACAGTTTTTATTAAGCATCATTTACCACAATGCAATTTCCTGGCAAACACGCCTTTGGTCAACCCCGATAGGTCAGATGAACTCCTACCCTTATGCAGAACTATGGTTCTCTACTTCTGATTCGTTGTTCCCGTTGCTATCGTGACGACGGTCCTCTCCACCTTTTCTCTGGGAAGATCCCGGACTATGGTTGGTTGTAAGCTCTCCCCACAAGTACACGACGAAGGGCCTCCGTACCGTTTCCTGGAATGTGGAGCAATTCCGCGCCTGTCGATCAAGCTTTTGTCTAAGCGTACTCTGGACGTCTGCTGCTGTTCTCACGCGAACAATACGTCGCATTTTGTTATTGTCTGACTATCCATGACCCTTTCTTCGTCAGTTACTAGGACACAGCGTGTCGTCGCTTCCAAGACGGCACTCCTCTTCCTTGTCGTAAATATCAGTTGTCACCAGTAAGATGTCCTCCCGCTGTGCGCACACTCAGTTCTATTCATTAGATAGACGTTGTTGGTCTCATACAGGGTGAGTACAATTGTGACTACATCCCTTTTTTACTGCTGGCACGCTTCAAATTAACCTTGTAGCGTGTGCTCATTACAATTTCTCCGTACTATGCCACTGTGCCAAGGCTCATTGTCTATTTGTTGTGGGCTGTAAATCTCGGTTGAGACGAGTCTGTCACAGGAGAACCTGCTTTCTATTGTAATGTTGTGTCGAGTGTATATCACTGTCCCTGGCGAACGTCTAGTTGACACTTCGTTAAATTGCTTCTTTATTTATTGTTTCTGGCCCGTGTTGGGGTGTCTTGGCTGGTTGTAACGTACTTTTGATCAAAATTTCAGAATTTAAAATTTTTGGTCATTACAAAATTATGTCGTCTTCATTCATAAGTTGGTAGGTTGGAATCAAACCAAAATAATGATTCTTGTTGTTTTTATTTTATTAAATAAAATAATCTCAGGGCGTATTCGGTCCGAATATTATGGTTAAACAATTAATACAACTCTTAAATCAAAATACAAACTTTAAAATAGAAGTATATAAAAAGGTTTTGATGTTTATAGTGCAAACTAGTAGTCGTGTGTGTGTTATCCACAGTTTTAGGTTATGAACAGTTTTAGATATTTATTAGTTGTCGTTGTTTTTTGGTATTCAAAAGGTGTAATAATTAATTTGTGTTATCTTCAAGTGTTCTTTAGTGTTGGTGTATTATATTGTATGTGGTTTTTTATTGTTTAGTTTTCTAAGTGGTTCGTGTGCTCGTATGTGGGTGTTGTTGTTGAATAAGGTTATAAAATTATTCAGATTCACCCAGATCCTCTTCTTTTATTCGTTCAGGACGAAGGTGGGGTCCAAATCTTCCTCAATTCCTCTTCCAGGATTTGTATGCTTCCGAATTGGTGTCTGGTTGTTCTTGGGTTCCTATAATGTTCTTCAATAACTGTCCTGATTCGTCTTACTATGTTTGGTTTAGCTTTACTCTGTTTAAACTATAATTAGTTAAGACGTTTTAAAAACGCGTCTGTCTTCAATGATGGTTGTTAAAGAACCCCTATTTATTTATCTGAATTTTCGGTTGCTAAGGTAAAACTTGAAATCTGGTTGGTTGATTCAGATATACATTGTCATACAAATTCATTGTTTTATTGCATGAACTTGGCCAAAACATTTAAATTAGTATAACTATGTTATACTAATTGGGAATTTAAAACTAATAGCATCATTATTTTGGTTTTAATATTTGTGACACATAGACATCAAACATGCCTACTTTTGCTTAAGAAATTCTGATGTTACATTTTTGCTATTTGAATTTTCTTAAATAATTTAAAACTGATTATTTCGATTCCATATTTGCTGTGTATACTATTAATTATAAACCTATCCATATTATAACATTTGTTTTATAAAATTCTAAATGTATTTCCTAAAATTTACAAAATTCCAAAGTTTTTATAGGCCTATGTCTTGACATGTTAAATTTCTATTTTCTGTTATTGTAACACCTATTAACTATGCAACTACCATCAAAACTACTCCCTATAACTCTATTAGTATTATTATTTAAAATTACAACAATAATTATTACTGGAACATTATAAAAAAACATAATTCACATTTTGTGATCGAACAATCTGTATATGCCTGGTTACATAAATCCTGCATAAGACATATCATCCACTCATTACTTAACAAAACTATAAATAACATAAACACAACTTTATTCTTTACTTTTGAACATTTAAATAAAAAGTTTAATCATTTAATAATGATTTTCTATTTTTTCTATTTTTCTTAGACAGTTCAGCCATTGCTGTACTAGGTACTTTTACTGTTTTTCCATCTTATATACACTTGATAATTATTATTTGATTGTACAGTATTTATTTTATAACATTAGGTCCACCATTATTCACACTATTAATTGTATGTTTCCATGTATCTATAATGATTGTGTTCTTGTATTATTCAATTATATTGGTTAGTTAACATTTTGGTATTATATTATTTTACATTCTACAGTATTTGGGCCTATTATCCCTCAATTTGTATTTTGATTATTATTATATTATATGATACTTTTAACAAAACAATTTGTTTACTGATGGTAATGGTCCATAATGCTGTCTGGCTTTGTAAGTATTATTATTGTAATTATTTGGATTTTATCTCATCATCGGGGTATTTTACATCACTTTACCTAAACATTAATTTGGGTATGGTCAGTTATAGTCTAAGTCAGTTTAAAGTTGTGATTTGTTCATCTTCACTATCATTTTTAAAAGATATGTTTCTTCTTGTTAAGTTTCTTATCCATGATCTTCATTAAATCTGGTACGATATCAAGCTATGCCAAATGTAATGTTACAATATATATATATATATATATATTGTAAGTAGACTAAGTAGGTCCTCTTTTTCAATTTGACGAGATCGTCGTCTCGTAGTAGAGAATTTGTTATAATTTTTATAATTATTATTAAGGTTTGGTATTTATTATTAGTTTTTTGGTTTAGTGATTTATTCAATCCAATTCAACTTTTTTTGTATTGAATCCAATATAAATAAATCTGTTCACTTACTCTTGAAGTTGTTTATTAAATATGTTTAGATTTTTTATAATTTTTTTCTGTCTTGAGTTCGTATTTGAATAGTTTGCGTTGCCTTTTCTGCCATTAGCTGAGGTGAGTCGATCGGTGCATTCCTGTACTGAAATTAACATAAGCACAACATTTATATAATACTTACTAGCAGTTGTAGTATGCTAATGATATGAGATAATATTGCTGGCGAGAATCATTAGATTTAAATTCTCGCTCTGGCTCCTGGTACCAACCGTCTCTTGTTGCTCACCTAAGCTGTAATTCTATTCTTTTCAATAAATGTCAACTCATTAATTTGTTCATGAAATAATAGTTATTTATTTAACTCAAGTTGAAAGATTGTTGTTCCAATTCTATTATTTATTTTCTAAAAAAATAATTAAAGTTGAGTATGGACTCTTAAAATGATTAAACTCTCAGGGTGGTAAGACTGCATTTTGAAAATCGATTATGTCTGTTTGTAAATAATTTGGTTGTCATGCTTTATAAAATTAGCAGGTTCTTTGAGTCTGCAAGATACACTTCAACAATAAAATGCACTACTGTGATAATGAGTAGGAGGAGAATAAAAATATTAATTGTTGCTGTAACATAACATAAAATATGAACGATTGTTCATTGTTTACTATTGAGGTTAACTACGGTTCATGGTACCTTACTTATTTGAAATTAATTAATGGATGCTTCTTTGAAGGCATTAATTATTTTGTACATCATTATTATGTATTATTATCAGTGTTATTTTTCTGAATGATCTCCAAAATTGGATATAAACAAAACAGGTAAGTCAAATTAATTCACTACTACTAGGGTTCACTCATGTGTGACCTTGGGTTAATGTACTACAATTAAATACAATAATATGTTAAAATTATTAATTGTTAGGGTTCATTGTTCCCTCATTGATTATTCAACGTCTCTTCTTAAACTATTACAATTAATTTCAATCTAGAAAGTTAAAATTGTCATTAGAAAAATCTTTCATTTGATTATTGTTTATGTTATTTTTCAAAGTCCCTTCCTTGTGGAAAACGGGTTATTTGTTATTTAATTTAAACAAATTAAATCCGCTATTGGCGTTCTTTAATTGATTAATGATTTATTATATAATATAATGATCATTTGCACTGATACTTGCGTATTCTGTTGAGTCGAAGAATTAACACTTTTTAATTTTTAATAATTAATTAATATTTTAATTAATTTTTATTAATTCACATCACACACTGCCTATACGCATGAACTCCGTTATAGAACACTTTGAAAATAGACTTCACTGTCCTTTTGGTCCGACCTATCCTCAACTCAAAGTTTCGAGGTTAGTTGTGCATTATCAGCTGTCGGCTGTCAATTCAATGTTATGATGGCCGCTCTGCTAACGTGGAGTATCTCTCGATTGCCGGTGATGAACTGATTGATGTTACCTGGTCGGGATTCGGCACTTCGTACTTTTTAACGAGCTCTGATTGGCTAATTGTCTTTATGTCGTGTACTCTCGGCGAAGTTCGTCAAAATAGAAGCTTAACTTAGCGTCGGTGGCTGGGTCCAAGGCTATGATTTACTGGTTACACAGCCACGCGCAAGGGCTTGTCAGTTATTAATTTTTCTTATAAGTCAAATATCTTATCTATAATTACACTGACAGTATTTTTATAACTCCCATCGTTACTATCTTTTGATTACGAGTAATTTGCATACCCTCATCATATAGTTCTGATCTGGGGTTGATAAAACCGCACTTGGTACAAATTAATAATACTTCTTAAGTTACCTAATACATTAAATATATTGTTTTTATCCCGTGTGTTCATGGTGATAACATATTATTACTGTATTATTCACTTTTTACACCTGGTTATGTACTAATAGTTACAAAATATCCATTTTCCTAGGTTCAAATTCTAGGCCTATTATCACATACATTGTTTATTAATAATATTACAATAATAGTTGTTGATACTACCATTTTATTATGGCCTATGGGTAATGCATTGGTCATTATCACTTCTGATAGTGTCCTTTTTATTTATCACTGGGTTTTATTACCTTAATTATAGTCTTTTAGGTGAGTTTTCAATACTCTTGAAAATTACATTTTTCGTGATTTGTAATTCTTTCACATTAATCTCATTATTGTTTTATTATCTATTATCAGTACTGCTAACACTGTTAGTACTGTGCAGTAGTTAATTCTGCATTTACATTGACAATTACTTTGGTTTGAAGTTACTCTGACTACTTGCATCTAGCTGTTACTAGGGTTTACTTATTATTTGTGTTATTATTGTTAATTAGGTGGATATAATCCTTGAATTTACTTATTTAAACGTTATTCTGCCTTATTCAGTGTTATTGGTTGAGTTCCTACTCTTTTATTACAAGTTTACTAGATAATTTTGTTGTCTCATGCAACCATTCTATGTTATGCATATGGTTATATTAAATTACATCAATTCAGCCTTTATGTTTCCTTAACACATTATCTGTTGTACATTAAATGTTCCTTATATTATCTATTTATGTTATACTACAACACATTTTAGTTCAACATTGCTTTAGTCTTATTTTTCTATGGTTTTGTTGAAAACTAGTTGGCCAGATTAGGTTATGTTATAATTTAGTTATTCAACAATGGTTGATTGTCAGTTTTGAATTTCTACATTACACCTAATTTATTTAACTTTATATAACACTGGTATATTATTGCTTATCACTAGATTTCAATTTGTTTATTTTCACAGTCTTTATCATTGGTAATCAGTGGTTATTTACAATTTCAATTCCACTTTACAATCTGTTATTAGTGTTTTGGACATAGTCCTTTTTGTAATGTTTACACATCATTTAGCTATGTAATTATCATACTGTTACTCATTCTCTTTATTAACTTCTGTTTTCAATAATTAACTTTTATTGAGTTCTGTTTGTATTGTATTGTTAAGGAAGGTATTTGATTAATAAGTTTACGTCAGTGTCAATTTACAGCTTAGGGATTTAAATCATGTTGTTTGTCTCACTTTTGTCTTCTTTTCCAATAATAATACTTTTATTTGCATATGTTAATTCTTTCTCATTTATATTATCTCCCTTTGGTGTTTGACCTGATTATGTTTTCTTCTTATCTGCACTGATTCCTTCCTCACTCTTAATAAGTCTCTTCTTGGTGTTGTTGTCATTAGTTTCGTTCTCACTGTTTGATCTATTGGGTAATTAGGTGTGTTGTCTCGTCGTTAGTCTTGTTTTATTTTCTTCAGTTGTACATTTACTGGTAATTTATTTTATTCCCCTATTTTGTCTTATAATACTTCCTCTATCCATGATTGTAGGTTCAACTTTGTAGATAAGTTTGACTTATAGTGGCTTTCGATTCATTTGTGATACGTTGGTGTTGGATGTGTTATATGTACCATTACAATATATATATATATATATATACATATATATTGTAACAAGACCCTGTTATGGCTGTAATCAAATCAAGTCCCACTGTTTGGGCTAGCCACTTGGTCACCAGACCGCTGTATGCCGGTCGTTACAAAAGAATAAAAATAAAATGTGGAAAATTCAATAAAAATAGAATTTTCAAATAATAAAATAATTTTGTTTATGTTTATAGAGGTATGTATAAGAGATAAATCTGTTTTTTAAAAGGTTCTGGTAAAATTTTAATAACAGGTAGGTATTTATTGACCGTCGAGCACTTCTTGAAGATTGGCACCAAGTCTGGAGTTAATAGCACGGTAAACGAAGACATTTGCCTGAACAAAAATTTCGATCAGGATGAAAATTTGGATTTATGTAGCTAAAGATGTATACTTTAAAATAAGAAAACCTTACCATCGCGGCGGGACCCCGTTTCCGGGAAAATCGATCGGAAAAGTCGTGATTGTCGGTTTTCTTCACGTAATTGTTTAAATAATGAAAATAAATCAAAACGTTTCAAATAAATGTTGTAGCTTATGATTTTATCTACAAATTTTGTCTAAACAATGTTTCGATATCTGAATTAGTTTACGAGATATAAACGATTTTCCACGTACTCTCGCTATACTACTCGTGGATGCGCGCGCATCTCCAAAATAGGAAAATTTTCAAACATGTGATTAATTAATCGATAATTTGGGATATTTATCGAAGTCGGAAAATTTTGAAAATGACACAGGACATAGAGAAAAACCTCAGCTTTCACGTGAATATATTTACATATTTCATTAAAGAATTTATCATATACAAAAATGTGTTTAAAAATGGGCAACTACATCTTATGAACAGAAATTTCGTATTTTGTCACAACTTTTTTGAAAATCATCAGAATGAAAATTCCTTCTGGATTTACTTTCTTTAATGTTTGTATAATAATAATATTAAAACGAGAAAAGGATTACTGTTAAGGGGGAAAAATGATCTTGCGTCGAAATTTGGGTTGTTTTCCATTCTTATTTTTAAGTGTTTTTTCCGGAATTCATTTATCAATATTTTCAATGTGAATTAGTCAAAATCAATAAAAATGTGCTTATAAGTACTTAAAAGTATACTCTTTCGAAAGGATTAAACATTTTTTCAGTACACGTAATATTTTTTAAATTATGCTAAATTATTATGCATAGGTACCAAAACTGGTCATATTTTAGTAAAATAAATACAACTTTTTCCAAAATGAATATTTTTGTTTGAAAATTTTAGAGCATATTAAAGAATGCACATAAGAGAGATTGCACCTATACAGAGAATACACCTATTGTAAAGGTAGAAATGAGAGGGCCTACTAAGTGAGATGAAAATTCAGGTGTCAGGGAAAAAAGCGACCTTGGTATTTGAGCGCGCAATGCCAGGCGGCGTGACATGGCGCACTCAGGGACCACGCAGGCGCAGGACCTTAAACAGCCGGGAAGTTAGTCAGTCTTGTTGTCGCATGATTGTTACATAGCTGACATTTTAAGGTTATTATTTTTTGATAATAAACAGTTTGCGTTAACAATGAGTGAGAATTGTGAAAAAGTTGATAATATCACTGGTTTCATTTGTGAAAAAGATTTAGAAAATGACAGTGAAGAACATGTTGTTCTTGTGACACGTGGTTTAGAAACATTAAAGCTGTCAGTATTGAAAGAAACGAAATATTGAAATGTACTGAAATAAGCAGTGCTATTAGTAGTAAATATATTTTCGGCGTGTTCAACAAAAAATGAACTTCAAATTAATCATAATTATCAACGTACTCCCCTTTTATATTTTTATACAAAGTGGTGGCGGTAACTGATGAATTTTCAGCATTATAATATTCGGAATAGTTTATACAAACAATTACATTGATCATTTTCCTTACAGAATTTAAGAAATAAACATAAAAGTAGCTACAAACCCTTAAGGTGCCGAGATTCCCCCACATCTATCGTACATTTTACTACATAAATTGTGTAGGTAAAAGTATGAGGTACTACAGTAACATTCTTGTTTTTTACAAATTTTCATTTTTTAGAAGCTATATACCAAAAAAGGAAAAAATGACGAGAGGTGTAAGTGAAAAATCGGCGTTATCTCCGTAAAGCATTAATATTTAAAAAAACTTTTTTAAACAATCTTGCTGAGAAAATCTCGGGCTACAAGCCCATATACAAGTGTTTCGCTATTTCCGTATTTTAAATGAGTAGGACGGAAAATGAACGCTAAAAAGGCCGACGCGCGGCGGAAGGTCGTGGAAAATCGTTTATATCTCGGAAACAAATTAATGGATCGAAAAATTGTTTAAACAAGTTTTGTAGGTAAAAGTATGAGCTACCACAGTAACATTCTTGTTTTTTACAAATTTTCATTTTTTAGAAGCTATATATCAAAAAAGAAAAAATGATGAGAGGTGTAAGTGGAAAATCGGCGTTATCTCTGTAACGCATTAATATATCAAAAAATATTTTGAACCAGTTTTGTAGAGAAAAACACGAGCTACAACATTTATTTGTAACATTTTTCGCTATTTTTATTTTTTAAATGACTATAACAGAAAGACGAACGCTAAAAAAGCGGACGCACGGCGGAAGGTCGTGGAAAATCGTCTATATCTCGTAAACTAATTCAGATATCGAAAGATTGTTTAGACAAAATTTGTAGATAAAATCACAAGCTACAACATTTATTTCAAACATTTTGCTATATTTTCATTATTTAAACAATTACGTGAAGAAAACCGACAATCACGACTTTTCCGATCGATTTTCCCGGAAACGGGGTCCCGCCGCGATGGTAAGGTTCTCTTATTTTAAAGTATACATCTTTAGCTACCTAAATCCAAATTTTCATCCTGATCGAAATTTTTGCACAAATTTGTCGAAATTTTGTCTTCGTTTACCATGCTATAAATAGATTAACTCCAGGTAATAATCGATTGGTGACTTTTCTGACTGGTCCAATATCTTGTTCAAAATAGAATATATTCTTCTCACTTAAGTCCTTCAGCCTTATAAATACCCTTAAATTACCCTGTGAAATAAGTACAGATACAAAATAATGGAAATATAAAGATTTATTGACAATTTTAAATAAATAATCGATATTTTATCGATGGAGAGCAATTATCGACTCTGTCTCAGGAATTATCGATTGTGTCATACAGAACAAAATTTTATGTTATATTATATTAAAAGACAGGTTCTTTGAGCGATTATGGATTAATAGTCAGAGAAGGGTGACGAGAAAGTATAACATTAACAATTAAAAATAAATACAATAATTACTATTCAATAGTATTTAAATAATTTCAGTATATAATATTTGAATATAAATGTTTTGTCAAACCAATGAAGACTGACGTCACTGCGATATGGTTAGCCGACTTCGTTTTCAAGATGGCCGCTACTCGAGTTGGTCTTGGTTACTGCATATGCGTCGTGTCAGAAAATTACTATAAAATTACCTTCATCAAGGTCTAAAATGTCCCCGCACTGGTGTAATATGTCTGTTAATCTATTTGGTGTATTCTGGTGAAGTGTTCTGTGTAAACTTGTGTTAGTTTCTTTGAGTTATTTTCTATGTGTTCAACTTCTGCGGTTAAGTTTTCAAGGTATTGGTTAGGAATTGCAGAATATATCAGTTGAGATATAGTGTTTTACTTGTTTCTGTCACTCGTATTATGTAGTTAAGTGTTTGTTTTCACTATTGTCGTGAATGTATTAACAGCTTTAGCTTTAAAAAGTGTTTAAACCGCCTAACTCTCGTTTCACTGATTTCAATGGCTAAACACTAGTATCATTTTCAATTCGATTTTAAGAAACGTTCTTCACACAACTGTCCAGCTTGATATTCAACAAAAGACTAATTAACTTGGTCATAAATCTGGCCCAGTTAATCCTTGAAAAAGTATTGTTAACATTTTTCGACTTCCCATACATATGATAAAATATTACATTATGTATGGAATTTATCTATTTTATTCCTCACTTTTATGAATTATTAACCTTATTATTGGTTTAATCATCTCATTCCCTTTAAATTGATGTATTATAGTCCATATCTGTAGATATTTTGTGGAAATTAACAAATTTCTTTACTTTATGGAAATATAGGCTCAAAATTGGATTTCCGTCTTTATACAAAATTCCCTCCATTTTAAATATTATTAATACTATTATAATAAATTTTAAGTAGTCATATTCCTCTTCCTTTCCTTAAATACATATAAATTACACCTTTGAACTGGTTTTTTGTGTTAGTCTGTAAATTTGACATTGCTCTTTAAAATTAATTAATTTCTATATTTTGAAAATTTACAAAATGTTAAGGTATATTTCCTTATTATCATTTTAATTCATAGGATCATTCCTAGTAGTGGTTAATTGTGTTATCTTATATAAATCTTGGTAGTTTACAGGATTTATAAGTGAATTATACTATTTTATATTGGTTCTGTGATTTCACCAAATGGCCTAGATTTTAGAATTTTATATTTCTTTCTTTCTTAAATAATTTAAACTTAATTCCTCCTCTGACTTTACATAATTACAAATATATGAAAATAACATGATTTATAACTTATTGTGTTGTGTAGTAGTTAATTAACACTCCCAGTTAATAAAATAATTAATTATGAACATTGTTTAGCAATCTGCACAATTTAACATATTGCAGATATGGCTTGAACATATATTTTTTAACCATTTTTGAGCTAACATAGCATACCTATTAGAACATTATTACTGGTATGTAGGTTATTATTTATCAAACATAATTCTTTTTAAAACACATACCATAAATCTTATTTTCTAAAAAACCTTACAAATACATTTATTTAATACATTGATTTTAGGACTGTGAAATAACAGTCTATTTAAACATGTTACACTTATTCATACTATATTAGTACCAGTCCTTTCTGGTTTAAACCATTATTATTGTGATCCCCTACATCAGTAAACATTAACTCCCATACTCTATTTATTATCATTTTTTAGAAATGTCTTGTAAATAAAGATTTACATTAAAATAATAAAATACTGGAAACCTTCCATTTTATTATTTTATTATGCTGTTTATTATTAGATTTTAAAGTTGTGATATAGCATACTACTAAGTTATAGTATCACCAACTTTAAGTTTATTGCATTTTTTTTTTAAAAAACACTTACACAAATTCACTTTCACTGTTGGTTCTGATATTTTGAGTCTTATTATCTCAGACCAGACCTTTAGTAATCATGGACCGTTAAGACTAGTTTATTTTCTTTATTACACAATAGCTTTAGTCGGTGCATTTCTTATAACGCTATACAACACTTTAGTTTTCTCAATAATTACATTTTATAAGATTTTGGGTATGTTATACTTTCTTTTGCATAGTTTTTGTGGGTTTGGGATTGATAGTAGTTTATATAATAATAGGTTTTACTACGGTGTTTCTTTCATACTATTTCTTCCTCTCCTCCTGTCTTCTTTCTTGTCCTTCTTCGTATCTTCCTTCTGGTATTCATTCTTGTCCCTCTTCTAGTCTTCATTCTTGTCCCTCGTCTAGTCTTCACTCTTCTGGTCTTCCTTCCGTTCTTGGGTAAACCAAGGTACTTGGTGTTATCACGACTGAGGTTTAGTTTGGAGTATTTAATTTATTCACTGAACTGACTTTATTCTTCTATACATGTTTCAGGGTATTGTTTTCTTCCTGTTCACAAACTTTATTCTTCCCTCTTCTTGTTTTTGGGGTATTTTGGTATTCACCACTCTTTAATTGAGTCTCTTTTTTCTTTGATATGGTCTTATATAACTGGTTTACTGCTCTGAGCTTCCTGGGTAACTTACTGATATTATACAATGAGTTGATGAGTTGCTTCAATACTTTCTTTGGTTTCTTTTAACAGTGGTTTTTATATATTATGTAGTGAGGATTTTTATCTTATTGTGGTTCATTCCTCTGATTTATTTAAATGTCATTCAATATTATTATAACATTTGTTGGTGTAATTAAACTTTATGATTTCACATGACTTAAAATGTAGTGGATTTTCTGTCACGCTACAGAATGCCCTTCTCCAGAAGTAATTTTTTCAGACTATACTTGCTTTGTCTGAAACAATTGCTTATGATAATTATTCAAGGTTTGTTACTATTTTGGACTTCCTTCCATTTTAAAATTTTCTTATTTATATTTGAGTTTATATCATTCTCACTTGATCTTCCTTGATAGTAATAGTCTTCTGAGTTTCATATTTATTATTTCATTTTTATATTTCTTCTTAGTATTTTCTCCTTGTGATATTTTCTCCCTATCGTTCCCTACCTTGTGAGCTGGTTCAGTTCAGAGAGGCACTGTACGCTACTTTCCTCTGCTGTCCAATACTTCACACATATTTGAGTACAGAGGCAAATCATCTCTGCTCAAAAAACATATTAATCCTGCTGGAATTATCATCAGACAGATTAAAAAAATTATTCAGAATAGTACACATTTGTTACTATTTAAAAAATATCTTTGGGATACTTCACTTATTACTTATTATTCTTCTCAGAGATTTTAATATTTCTATCTCAGTTGTTCTTCTGACTCATTATCTGGATGTTTCTTTCATTTGATATTATGGTAGGAAGCTCTTTTATTATTACATTTTTCAACTTTTCTTATCATATAAATCGTTTGGTTATAAATTCTTTATTACCTTCTGGTTTTTTCATTATAATCTGCATTATTTATAATAGCATATCTTTATGACATTTTTAGACTGTTTCATCGTTCTTAAAATTTCCACTTGTTCTATTTTCTAGAATTTTTATAACTGTCATTATCATAATTGTCATTTAATTCATAAATCATTTTATATTAATTCGTTTAATTACATAAATCTTTGACATTATTTTCACATTATTCCGGTCATTGCTATTATACTTGTGAATGATGGTTTTTTTTTTATTATTAATATTATAATGAGATCATAATTTCTCCTCATACCACTTTACAGTTTCATTCTCTCATAATTCCAAAGAAGTTTTTGTACTTTATTTTATTCAATCACTCAAATCGTATTAAAGAATTTTTTCTTTTTTATTTCCTTCAACACCATTTTACGGAAAGGTTTTTACTCTTCATATTGAACTTAGACATGATTATACTGTCTAGAATTATTTGTTTTAATTCTAAATCTGTTTCCTTTTATTCATCCCATTATGATCCTTTGTTACCATGGTAATTATGTTCTATGCTTACCATAAATATGGTATGAAATCTCATCAGTTTATCTCACCATAGTGTTTTATTTATAATTGGTTGGTAAGTTGTACTTATACTTGGTTTGGGAAACTTGATTTATTCATAATTCAAAATTCACTCTTCTTATGTTATTCTATAAAGTTTTCTCAAATAATTTGTATGTAAGGTGGGCTTACATGTGTTTTGGCTGGTTTTATTTCTCTAAACTCTCTTGGTATTATTGTCAAAATGTTTCTCTTCAAATAAATATTTAGTAAGCTGTCCTTATTTGTTTTTGACCTTAGATGGTTTTATTTCTAAATTCTCTCCTTCTTTATTATTATATTATAGCCATAAAGTTTTTCTTCAAATATTGGTTATGTAAAGTGGGCTTACATTTGTTTTTAGAATTTGGTTGGTTTACATTCAAAATTCTGTTTTATATATCTTCTTCCAAAATGTTCCTTCTCAAACAAATTGTATGTAATTGGCTTACATTATGTTTAGAATTTTGGGGGGTTTTAAATTCTATTTTATATATCTTCTAGCCATAAAATTTTCTAATAATTGTAGATAATATGTGCTTATATTTCTTTTTAGAATTTGGGAGGTTTTTTAATCATAAAATTTCTTCATGGATGCCTGGTTAAAGACACCCTTGACTTTACTTGAACTTATTTTTTTGATTTCGTAGGTGTTGTTGTTATTGTCTTTTGAGACGATATAGGGACCAGTGTACAGGAGCAATAACTTTTTTGTTATCCCCTCTAAGGAACTGGGTAATTCCCTATTCTTCAACAACACCTTCTCTCCAACGGTATAATGAATAACCTTACCCATACTTTTATTGTACTTCTTCCGCCGTTTCTCCTGACCTTCGGCCACCTTATTACAAAATTGAATTTTATCAAATCTATATTTATGTTCTCTGGGGAACTCCAAGATATCTGCAATCTCTCTAGGGGGTTGTCTCTCGTACATCGCGGAGTATGGGGTTATTCCTATGGCAGGATGGTAGGCCAGGTTGAGGAATTCTTCAGTAGCCTCCAAGTATTCTTGCCACCTTCTCTGCTGATCATGGCAATACGTTCTTAATAGGCGCCCCACCTCTCGCAAGACTCTTTCGGCCGGGTTACTGCTTGGGTGGTATACGGATGTCTTGTATGTGTGAACCCCCATGGACAGCAGTGTATCCCGCCATCTCCTCCCCTTGAATTGCGTTCCGTGGTCGGTTATGATCGATACCGGTTTTCCGACGGTTGGGAAGTACTGGTCGATCAGGATATTAAGAACTTTCTTCGTAGTCGCCCGATTTGCTGGGTATAGCTTAACGAACTTGGTGTAATGGTCCATAATGATGACGATATATTTGTATCGGTGGCGGCCTCCACTGCGGGGAAATGGCCCGCAGATATCCAGGAATACCTTCTCAAGTTTAGACTGCGATGTTATTGGAATCATCTGCCCTTCTCTTTTCTCGTTATTAGTTTTTACGAGTTGGAAAATGCGACAGTTTCTAATATACCTCCGTACCTTCCGATTGATGTCTTTTATATAGCAGCTTTCTTCCAGGGCCTTTACCACCTTTAAAGCGCCCATATGCCCATATCGAACATGATAACTGATCACTATCTCCTTCTCGATATGGGTTGGAATTATTACCTTCCACTCCTCCTTATTTAATGATGGTTTGGAAAACAGGATTCCCTTATGTATAGTGTAATATTGGGAGATGGTCTCATCTCCTGCTTCCAATCTTGAGATAATAGTAATTAATTTCGGGTCAGCTTGTTGGTGTGTGCTTAGTTGTTCTAGAACTGATTGTAAACCGGCGCTGCTGCTGAGAATATGGTACACCTTCAGAATACTCTCCTTCTCCCCCTCGAACGTCTGCTTGTCAATGTCAACTCTAGACAATACGTCCGCGACGACATTCTTCCTTCCGGGGATATACTCCCACTTAAGGTCGTATTCTTGCAGCAATAGTATCCACCGCGTTAACCTTCCATGGCTCAGCTTACATCTCTTAAGGAACGAGATAGATTTATGGTCTGTCCGGACGGTAACGGGATAACCAAGAATATATGTACGGAACTTTCCGCACGCGAACACGACACTCAATAACCCCTTTTCTGTCACATGATAGTTTTTCTCACTCTGGTTCAGAGCTCTGCTGGCAAAACAGATTACAAGATGCTCGCCCTCCTCATCCTCTTGATATAAAGTAGTGCCGAGGCTGATGTCACTGGCATCACAATTAAGAAAGAAAGGCTTGTTAAAATCTGGATGGCGGAGTATAATGTGTTTAAGGAATTTTTTGTTTCATAAGAGTCAATATGTTTTGTTGTTCATTACCCCAGATCCATTTATTTTTAGATGACAGTTGCGGCTGAAATCTGGCAGTCAGTTCGGAGTACTTTTCCTGGAACTTGCGGTAGTAGTTACAGAGTCCCAGGAACGACTGTAACTGCCTTCGATTCTTTGGTGTAGGAAAGTTCTGAATTGCTTCGACTTTTTCAGCCGACGGTGAGATTCCCTTATCATTTAATATGAAGCCCAAGAATTGTATCTCTTTAGCAATAAAATGAGACTTTGCTAACTTCAGAGTAATATTGTTTGCTGCTAGCTTCTGTAAGACGTGTTCCACACGGTAGCAGTGTTCCTCCCAAGTTTCTGAGGACACTAGCAAGTCATCGACGTATACGGTGGTGAATTTTAGTGCTTCTTGGCCAAGTATCTGATCTATGCAGTGCACAAAGACTGCGACTGAGTTTACCAGTCCGAAGGGCAACCTCTTAAACTGGTAGTTCCGCCCTTCGAATATAAAGGCCAGATACTGGCGACTCTGCGGATGTAATTCCACCTGCCAGTATCCGCACACCGTATCCCAGGTAGTGAAGTATTTAGTACCGTGGAATCGTTTTAAGATCTCCTCAATCTCACCGGGCGAAGTCCTGTCATTTATGATCATCTTATTTATTTTTCGCGCATCTAAACATAAACGGACTTGTCCGTTTTTCTTAGGAATAGCCACGATAGGACTTGTATAAGGGGAATAGCTACTCTCTATAATGTCACGGTTAATCATTTGCTCTATTTCAGCTCTTACTGCCTGCTTTCGTGATTGCGCAATGGGGTAAGACTTCCGGTTAAAGTCTACAGTGTCTCGGAATTGTAGAGTACACTGGAAATTCTTCACTTTACCGGGCTCATCAGAAAAGACTGATTTATATTTATTGTAGATGTCTATTAATTTGTTCGCTTGGTTTGTTGTTAAACCTTCGCCAGTTATACCGCTCCGGAAATCCCTGATCTCCTGGATTTTTTGCGACCATAAATCTTCATTGGAGGTGTCGTCTATTCTCTGTTCAATTATGGATGTTGGCTGGAGGTAATTAATTTTTCGGATTTGCTGATGGATACTAAAGGGAACGACTTGGTCACTACCCACCAAGTTCGCCGTCCAAGTATGTCCGTTAGAAAACAGCGATAATGTTTCAGTTCTTAGATCTATGATGGCGGAATTTCTCCTAAGCACATCACACCCGACCAGTATATTAAATGGCAGACCGCTCGCCACCAAGAATTCCATGTCAATCGCTATACCACCGCTCATCACACTGGCGGAGACTTGTCTACGTATAGTTTTGTTTTTTCGGCCGGTTGCTCCCAACAAGACAATATTATTCAACGGCAATGTTGGTAAAGTTCTCCCGCACTCTTGCTGTGTCCTCTCCAGTTCCGTCGTACTTATTATTGATACGTTTGACCCAGTATCGATCATTAACTTGGCTGGGATGCCTTCTACCTTGGCGTCAACATGTATAATTTCATTATTGAAGTTATTGGTGGGACTCCTGTTATCCTCTTCCAATAACTCCTGTCTGATGTCCTTCAGGTAGTTGCACCCGATGATTGTAATACGATTGTGATTATTTTCAAAATTGCACTCATTCTCATTATTATACCCAGTAGTCAGAAGCAGTAATGGGTTCTGGCGATTTCTTACTGCCTGTGCCCGTTTAAAGGCTCGGCATCATTGTTTCTTTGAGCCATATTATTCGATGCCTCATTCGGGATGCTCAGAGTGGTTACTTGCCGATCTGTTCTATGGTCTTCCGGTCGTTCATGGTGCGACCTTTGTTCAGTGTTATCCAAACTATTGCTCCTACGCGCCGGATAGTACCTCGGTTGGTCCCGTTCTAGGCTCCTCCGCCTTTCTTCGTATCTTCGGTAACTGCTCCGTCGATTGTGGTTGAATCCTCGCTGTCTTCCTTCTGTGGCTCGTATGAAGTTCACTCGAGGGCGAGGGAACCTATTATTATTAAAATTACCATTATTGGGACCCGCACGATTAGCATTAGGGTAAGGGTTAGGGTAAGGACTATTACCATAATTGGGGCTTCTCTGACTATTTACGTTATCAGGGTAGGGATTGCGGTTACCCTGATAACCATTAGAGGGTCGATTCGGGTTTTGCTGGTTGGGACCCGTATTATTATTGTCATTGTAATTGGTATTATTTACATTATTTCCATTATTATAATTGTTATTTCGCGGGTATGCCCGACCTCCTTGGTACCCAGTATTTATGTGGTTCGCACCCTGATTATTGTTCAGGTACGTCCTTGGTTCGGGCCCATCACTTCTTCTACGACTCTGCCTGTAGTAATCTTCGTTTTCATAATTTTCTAGGAGTTCTGTCATTGCCTGGATGGTTTTTATCTGGCTGCCCCTCCTTGCACGAATCACCTCCTCATCATAATGGTAAGACAGCTTGTTTATTAGGCATTCCTCCGGTATGGCTGGTTCTAAGTGCTTGGCCATACACACTTTGCCGAGGAAATAAGCTGTCATTGAGCTGCCGACTTGTGATTTGTAGCGGCCGTGGCATATATTATCTCTGATGAGATTCTGCGTGGTCTCTGACCAGTACTTGGCTTTGAACAGGCTTTTGAATTGTTCATAATTGTCGATGTCGCTCCGGTTGGCCATCCACCAATGGTCATTCACCTCCCGAAACGACTCGTCAAGGATTTCTCTGCTCCGGACCCATCGGTTCCCTCGGTGTTTCTCGAGGTACTCCTCTATTCGTGCCAAGAACTCCATAGGCTTCCGTTTGTATTGCCGGAAATTGAGCCATTCTCTGTTCTCTGACATGGGGAAATTGTGATATCCCGATGGTCTGTTTCTCATTAACTCCATCTCCTCCTGGCTCTGACGCACCTGTCCGGTTATGTTCACCATAGCGGCTTCCACGCCGTCGCATCTTTCTGTTACTTGGGTTCTCACTTTATTTACTTCCTCCAGGGCAAATTTCTTGGTCTCCTCCATTTTAGTTTTCTGTTGTTCTTGGACCTGAGTAATTTCCTTAGTTATTACTTCCCGGACTTCCAGCACTTCGTTTTCGGTTTGACGACATCTTTCGTCTACTTCTCAGATCTGCTGGTTAACAACCACGACTTCCTGTTCTAATTTCTTTACAATGGACTTCTTCGTCTCAGTTATCTTTTTGTTTATCTCCTCTTTGGCTAACTCAATCCTCTCGTCTAACTTATTCATGTTCTCTTGGTTAACTTCCCTTAGTTCTTCTCTCAGCAGTTGATTGTCCTCTCTCAATTCTTCCTTTAACTGCTGGTTGTCACTTTCTATTTTCCTATTTGTTTCTTCCATCTTCTCTTCCAAATTCTTATTATTTTCTTCCATTTTCCTTTCCATTTTCCTACACAAGGATTGGTTGTCCTTTTTCAGGTCTTCCATCTTCTTATTCAAGGATTGATTGTTTTCCTCCATCTTCTTATTCAAGGATTGGTTGTTTTCCTCCATCTTCTCTTATAAATTCTTACTGGTTTCTTCAATCTTCTTATTAGTATTTTCTATCTTATGACCCAATTCTTCCTTAGTGGATCGGTTGTCTTCCCTCAAATCTTCCTTTGTGGAATCCATTTTGTTATTCAAGTCTTCCTTGGTAGAATCCATTTTATTCTCCATCTTTCTACTATTTTCTTCAATGTCCTTTCTCATTTGCCTGAACATTTCCATTATGTTCTCTTCCATTGTTTTAGATTTCTCTTTCTCTGGGACATTGACTTCCACTGTCTGCGTTGTTACTTCAGCTTGTTCCTCTGGTGGTTCGGGTTGTTTATGTTCCACCTGGATAAGTAACACTTCCGGATCCTCCACGGGTGTTGCCTCCTTATCCCCCATGTCAACTTCTTTCTCGGCCCCTGCCGCCCTCTTTTTCGATGTAGCTCGTCTCTGCATCTTTCTCTGTCTCTATTTATTAATCGCTGCCAAGCTTAGATTATTAAGCGATCTAAGTTGGACGCTACTTTGTAACAAGACCCTGTTATGGCTGTAATCAAATCAAGTCCCACTGTTTGGGCTAGCCACTTGGTCACCAGACCGCTGTATGCCGGTCGTTACAAAAGAATAAAAATAAAATGTGGAAAATTCAATAAAAATAGAATTTTCAAATAATAAAATAATTTTGTTTATGTTTATAGAGGTATGTATAAGAGATAAATCTGTTTTTTAAAAGGTTCTGGTAAAATTTTAATAACAGGTAGGTATTTATTGACCGTCGAGCACTTCTTGAAGATTGGCACCAAGTCTGGAGTTAAATAGATTAACTCCAGGTAATAATCGATTGGTGACTTTTCTGACTGGTCCAATATCTTGTTCAAAATAGAATATATTCTTCTCACTTAAGTCCTTCAGCCTTATAAATACCCTTAAATTACCCTGTGAAATAAGTACAGATACAAAATAATGGAAATATAAAGATTTATTGACAATTTTAAATAAATAATCGATATTTTATCGATGGAGAGCAATTATCGACTCTGTCTCAGGAATTATCGATTGTGTCATACAGAACAAAATTTTATGTTATATTATATTAAAAGACAGGTTCTTTGAGCGATTATGGATTAATAGTCAGAGAAGGGTGACGAGAAAGTATAACATTAACAATTAAAAATAAATACAATAATTACTATTCAATAGTATTTAAATAATTTCAGTATATAATATTTGAATATAAATGTTTTGTCAAACCAATGAAGACTGACGTCACTGCGATATGGTTAGCCGACTTCGTTTTCAAGATGGCCGCTACTCGAGTTGGTCTTGGTTACTGCATATGCGTCGTGTCAGAAAATTACTATAAAATTACCTTCATCAAGGTCTAAAATGTCCCCGCACTGGTGTAATATGTCTGTTAATCTATTTGGTGTATTCTGGTGAAGTGTTCTGTGTAAACTTGTGTTAGTTTCTTTGAGTTATTTTCTATGTGTTCAACTTCTGCGGTTAAGTTTTCAAGGTATTGGTTAGGAATTGCAGAATATATCAGTTGAGATATAGTGTTTTACTTGTTTCTGTCACTCGTATTATGTAGTTAAGTGTTTGTTTTCACTATTGTCGTGAATGTATTAACAGCTTTAGCTTTAAAAAGTGTTTAAACCGCCTAACTCTCGTTTCACTGATTTCAATGGCTAAACACTAGTATCATTTTCAATTCGATTTTAAGAAACGTTCTTCACACAACTGTCCAGCTTGATATTCAACAAAAGACTAATTAACTTGGTCATAAATCTGGCCCAGTTAATCCTTGAAAAAGTATTGTTAACATTTTTCGACTTCCCATACATATGATAAAATATTACATTATGTATGGAATTTATCTATTTTATTCCTCACTTTTATGAATTATTAACCTTATTATTGGTTTAATCATCTCATTCCCTTTAAATTGATGTATTATAGTCCATATCTGTAGATATTTTGTGGAAATTAACAAATTTCTTTACTTTATGGAAATATAGGCTCAAAATTGGATTTCCGTCTTTATACAAAATTCCCTCCATTTTAAATATTATTAATACTATTATAATAAATTTTAAGTAGTCATATTCCTCTTCCTTTCCTTAAATACATATAAATTACACCTTTGAACTGGTTTTTTGTGTTAGTCTGTAAATTTGACATTGCTCTTTAAAATTAATTAATTTCTATATTTTGAAAATTTACAAAATGTTAAGGTATATTTCCTTATTATCATTTTAATTCATAGGATCATTCCTAGTAGTGGTTAATTGTGTTATCTTATATAAATCTTGGTAGTTTACAGGATTTATAAGTGAATTATACTATTTTATATTGGTTCTGTGATTTCACCAAATGGCCTAGATTTTAGAATTTTATATTTCTTTCTTTCTTAAATAATTTAAACTTAATTCCTCCTCTGACTTTACATAATTACAAATATATGAAAATAACATGATTTATAACTTATTGTGTTGTGTAGTAGTTAATTAACACTCCCAGTTAATAAAATAATTAATTATGAACATTGTTTAGCAATCTGCACAATTTAACATATTGCAGATATGGCTTGAACATATATTTTTTAACCATTTTTGAGCTAACATAGCATACCTATTAGAACATTATTACTGGTATGTAGGTTATTATTTATCAAACATAATTCTTTTTAAAACACATACCATAAATCTTATTTTCTAAAAAACCTTACAAATACATTTATTTAATACATTGATTTTAGGACTGTGAAATAACAGTCTATTTAAACATGTTACACTTATTCATACTATATTAGTACCAGTCCTTTCTGGTTTAAACCATTATTATTGTGATCCCCTACATCAGTAAACATTAACTCCCATACTCTATTTATTATCATTTTTTAGAAATGTCTTGTAAATAAAGATTTACATTAAAATAATAAAATACTGGAAACCTTCCATTTTATTATTTTATTATGCTGTTTATTATTAGATTTTAAAGTTGTGATATAGCATACTACTAAGTTATAGTATCACCAACTTTAAGTTTATTGCATTTTTTTTTTAAAAAACACTTACACAAATTCACTTTCACTGTTGGTTCTGATATTTTGAGTCTTATTATCTCAGACCAGACCTTTAGTAATCATGGACCGTTAAGACTAGTTTATTTTCTTTATTACACAATAGCTTTAGTCGGTGCATTTCTTATAACGCTATACAACACTTTAGTTTTCTCAATAATTACATTTTATAAGATTTTGGGTATGTTATACTTTCTTTTGCATAGTTTTTGTGGGTTTGGGATTGATAGTAGTTTATATAATAATAGGTTTTACTACGGTGTTTCTTTCATACTATTTCTTCCTCTCCTCCTGTCTTCTTTCTTGTCCTTCTTCGTATCTTCCTTCTGGTATTCATTCTTGTCCCTCTTCTAGTCTTCATTCTTGTCCCTCGTCTAGTCTTCACTCTTCTGGTCTTCCTTCCGTTCTTGGGTAAACCAAGGTACTTGGTGTTATCACGACTGAGGTTTAGTTTGGAGTATTTAATTTATTCACTGAACTGACTTTATTCTTCTATACATGTTTCAGGGTATTGTTTTCTTCCTGTTCACAAACTTTATTCTTCCCTCTTCTTGTTTTTGGGGTATTTTGGTATTCACCACTCTTTAATTGAGTCTCTTTTTTCTTTGATATGGTCTTATATAACTGGTTTACTGCTCTGAGCTTCCTGGGTAACTTACTGATATTATACAATGAGTTGATGAGTTGCTTCAATACTTTCTTTGGTTTCTTTTAACAGTGGTTTTTATATATTATGTAGTGAGGATTTTTATCTTATTGTGGTTCATTCCTCTGATTTATTTAAATGTCATTCAATATTATTATAACATTTGTTGGTGTAATTAAACTTTATGATTTCACATGACTTAAAATGTAGTGGATTTTCTGTCACGCTACAATATACACATACATATACTATATACACATATAGTACATAACGGTGTATTATATGAATTGGGCATTACTAAAATGGCTCTTCAAGTTTTTAGAATACATTTGTTAAATCGAATCTGGAAAGACTCTGGATTACAAATATCTACATTTAAGATCAAGGTGATGGCTTTTCGTGGAACTGATCCTGTACGGAGAAAAATTGTTACAGATAGTACTGTCCTGAAACAAGTCAGCAATGTTGAATACCTGCGGTACAGTGTGTCTTATAATACAAGCAACGACGTTGTGAAGTTCGACCTTACGTGCGGCGGAACCATCAGACGAACGCTTAGCAAATAAAGGAACTTGCCTGAAATTCTACAAGGTGATGGCCCTTCCCACACTGCTTTATAGGTCTGAGAATTGTACTTTAACGAAAGGTCAGGCCAGTCGTATCCAAACGGCTGAAATGAGATTTCTCTGGCACGTGGCAGGGTTTACTCCTCATTATCATACAAGACAGACAGATATACGGCAGGAACTGAATATTATGAGTATACTCGACAGGATTACACAGTATCGGTTGAATTGGTGGGAACATCTTTGCCGAATGGATGACTGCCGCATCCCCAAACAACTATGGAACTATAAGCCGAAGGGACGGAGAGGTGTGAGACGTCCGAGGAAGCGCTGAAGTGACCAGCTCTAGACTCTCTGTTTGAGATCGGAACAAACCACTCTGCTTTCCAATCCTTGCAGATGATCGTATTTGTTATACCAGCGCTTGAATGTTTATTTTTATCTCAGCTTTATGAAAATGATGAGTTTTTGCACACAATTATGTCTTTCTGCCATCTCTTCCTTAAATCGAATTAATGTGAACGAACATTTTATTACGTTTAGTAGTATATTACGGTAAAAGTAACGTCATAATAGAACTTATGAAAGTAGGCAAAGCCCTAACTGATGATTAATCTCACTATTAATTAATTAGTCTATCGAGAGTAGAATTGAATGTTCATCATAAGATTAACACTTCTTCTAGCAGAGAAATATCAGATTGTCACATATGAATTTGGCTTTTGTAATAAACAGATACACAAATCGTTTAATAATAGGTCAGGTGCAATGACTTACGGGAGAAATCGCATCTTATCTGGAAAACAAATATGTTATTCCGCAGTCCGGTATCTGACATGATCAGGAGAAATCTGTCTTACATTTTCGTCGAAGATCTCAACCTCAATTTAATGAAAGACTATGATTTCAAGTGAAATATCTAGAAATTCGTTCGTCCCTACACTGTTGCCAACACGGATGTTACGAGTAAAAGTCCATGGGAACGGCAGTAGACACTAAAGTCGGTTGCCGAGAAGGTTAAAAGATGAAGTAGAAAGTTTGTGTGTGCAAATATTTGCCCGTTATTGTTGACGGTCGGTACGTGTGGTGTATCATGAAGCGGTAAATGTGTTGTTACATAAACATCGCGCCCACCTGTGGTTTGATACTGACTGAACATTCTCTGACCTGCATGCTGAGGGATTTTTGATCAGAGAATCATTTCGTTGCAGATTTTTAGGCCTATTGCTAACCTACTAATCGCTTCCTTCTGGACAAGACTTTACTCACCCTTCTTGTCAAATCTTCTTCTTCATCTTTTTTTTCTTCTTTTTATTCTTCTCCTCGTCCTTCTTCTTCTTCTTCTTCTTCTTCTTCTTCTTCTTCTTCTTCTTCTTCTTCTTCTTCTTCTTCTTCTTCGGCTTAGACCGTTTCGTCTGTTCCGGCTTCAAACAGGTCGTACCATCTCATATTGGGTCTTTCCAGGTTTCTCTACCCTTTCGGCTGATACAAGAAGGCTACCTTGGGGAATCTGTCACTATCCATTCTGCTAATGTGTTGTTTCCAGCTTTCTCTGTACTACTTCTTCAACTTTCAATTCCTCTCTTTTATCTGATTGTTTCTTGTCATATCTAATTTTGTGTACCCAGCTATGGAACTCAAAAATTTCATTTTCGTAGCCTGAATTTTTGATATTTGTCTAGCAGGTATTGTCCACGTTTCCTAGTCATAAGTAACGGTAGGAACTGCTATGGAGAAAAAGAGGTCTAATTTATGATGGAGAGTGTTATCGATGGGAAACTCTTCAGAATAAAGATAATTGTCGGAAAAACTAAAGTGACATGAATTAGCAAAAATTAAGGCTTCGTTAACATACTGTTTGGAGGGAAAGCTATAGAGCAAGTGATCTCATTTAAGTATTTACGGATTACGGTGACATGGAATGGAAATTGTACAGATAATATCAGAAGTAGAATGTCTATGGTTAAGAGAGATTTTGAAAAGATAAAAGCTTAGCTTTTATAAAGCATAAAGATAAAAGCACAAAAGAATTTTGATTTGCTAAAGGGTGAGAAATATATTTGCTAAATGTTTTATTTGGAATGTGGTATTATATGACAATAAAACAGAACATCAAAACAAAAAAAAAGGTACCTAGAAAGGTTTAAAATGTGATTGTGGCGAAGAATGATTAAGGTGAGCTGTTTAATAGAGTGAGAAACGATGAAGTATTGACGAGAATAGGAGAGGAAATAGAATTGCTGAAAGTCATAAGAAAGAGAAAAACGACTTGGTTGGGGCATATATTGCGTATTAAATATATTGCATATAAAGTTGAAAGGAAAGAGAGGACGGAGAAGAAGAAAGTTGAAATGTTTGAAGACGTCAGAAACAGATTAAGACACATAAACATGACCGAGAAAAATGGAGAGTATCTATTTGAAACCTGCCTTAAGACAGCTTTACTAAAGAAGACTAAATTTGTAAAAGAAAATATATAAAACTTTTAGGTTACTCTTTTTAAATAAAATTGTCTTAATTTTAGAGTTGATGTTACAATTCTCTTATAATATTTGATAACTTTTGTAATTATTTATTTTTAAAATAATATCAATGTTCTGTTAAAAATATAGGAAGCGTTCTTAATTTAAATAATATTTGGTATTCTTTACTTTTAACATAAAAAAAGTTGTTTTTCTGATATCTATCAGTTGTGTCTTTTCAACGAGAATTTCTTATTTGCAATTCTATTTGAAATAGTAATCATTACAGTTCTGTTTTAATTTATGTTAAGGTACGTATAGCCTTTGTTTTGTGGGTAAACCATCATAACAAACAGAAATTAGTTTGTCTGACCTTTATCATAATTATATTGTTTTACTAAGAATTTGCCGTAAGAATTTGCGGAAGATGAGATGAGAGACTTGTTTTAGCGAATTGAGGAGACCAGGTCGCTTCAAAACTCAACGGCTTAATACAAATGCTGCTTAGTATTGTGCTGACAACAATTTTTCTGTAGACCGTAACTTTGCTGTTGTTTGTTAAATTATACAAAATCGGTTTTAACATTTCTATTATTCGTTGACTTTATACGTATTTACTGTTATCCGTCCTTTTCTATTATTGACCCAAAATAACGGAAACGTTCCAAGTTTTTAATAAAGTCCTTCGTTTTGTCCCCCTTTCCCTCCCCCTCCCCTTCTTCTTCTTCTTCTTCTTCTTCTTCTTCTTCTTCTTCTTCTTCTTCTTCTTCTTCTTCTTCTTTGTGAATGTAAGGCTTAATAACTATTACGTCATCCGTTGTTACGACTGATCTTTCCATTCTTTCATCGGCCGTCCCAGGCTTCTTCTACCTTTAGGCATATATTTTGCACGTACTTGTGATATTCTTGATGGGTCCCCATACGTTGTACGAGATAAAACCATTTCTGTCTATATTCCCTCACCAAGACATTCAGTGGACAGTCAGCTAACTCGTGCCGGATGTCACCATTCCTTTTCTTTTTCTCTGCCAACGGTTTGTTTAACACTGCCGGCCGCAAGCCCGGAGCTTCAGTTTGCAAGTGATGAGGAACGAGGAGCGGGAAGACCTCCTTAAAATACCTGGATCTATCTGGCTCCGGATGGTAGCACTCAGTTATAGGGCCTCGACCTAGGGGTAACAGGTGACAACTGGTCAACGGTCTGGTAGGCAGAGGGGGAAAATTCCCAACGGCGGAGAGAGCCTAGGAGTTGGGTTTCCGAATAAAACTCAGGGCAGGTTCTGGTGGCTTGAAGGTGGCAACCCCACCACCGAACTTTCCTACAATCAAGTTGGTAGCCCGTTCAGTGAGACTTAAGCATCTTCAATCGTGTAAAAAGGAAAATTCGGACTGCAGTAAAGGATTTTGACAATTGGAAACCTTATAAAAGGAAAATGATTTTTTGATTATCAGAAGAACTAATAAAGTTCTTATGAAGGTAAAAGTCATCTTGATTATTAGTTGTGGACTTGGTTTTATGACAATTCACATTTGTGGTATTCTTCCCGTCTAGTGTAAAAACAAATTTATATCATTAACAAATAATATATGTTTGATATCACTTCTATCACCATCCAAAGTAATACAGTTCTTAGTATTTCCAATTGCAACTTCCAGATTTGAAACTCTGGCCCCTCAATGCAGCCGGCTGTTTGGCCCTCAAAGTCGAGGAGTGTTTTGCTTCCGCGGGATGATGCAGACAGGACATATGGACATTTGTAATAACATTACGTAATTATAACGACTGTTTACTATAAAGTATTTAGCAAGGAATATTGTGCGGCCCACCATTCTACACGATATTGATCCACGGGATGATGAATGAAGAAAAAGATGTCCGTTATTCAACAGAGGCAGTGATTGAGAGTCACCTCAGTAACCAATCAATATCGAAAATCATGACATCGTTGTCAGAGAACACTGTGTAGAGATCGCAAACTCTGTACCTGCGCACTCTGGGTCATAAGTAATTTGGAATGATCAGCGACAGAGAAGAAAACTGAAGGCACACAAAAATTACTTAAACTTTTCTGATAGTTCCTATCCGTTTCGGATGTTGTATATCATACAGACTATTTTAACTTTCTGTACTGGTGCACGGAATAAGTCAGTTGTATTCATGCCAAACCAGGTCCTTACATTTCTCAGCCATAAGATTCTCGGTCGCCCAACTCCTCTCTTTCCAAACACTTTTCCCTGTACTATGGATTGCAATAAGTAAAATCTCTGTTAATTTCTCATGAGATGTCCCAGATACTGAAGCTTTCTTATCTTCACTGTGTTAATAACTTCCCTTTCTTTCTTCATCTTTCTAAGAACTTCAACATTAGTTACATGTGCTGTCCCTGAAATGCTCAGTATTCTATGGTAAAGCCACATTTCGAAAGATTCCAATTTTTACTTCCATATTCCTTAAGGAATGGAAGTATGGTGATGGCAAAAAAAATCGTGTTCGAGATTATTGCAGATTCTGATTCTACTACACTCAAAACATGAAAAAAAGTCGTTTTCCGAAAAGTGTCTGTGTGTGTGTCTGTCTGTCTATGTGTCTGTGTGTCTGTAGATTTTTTTTCTATGGCAAACGATAACTGCCGCAAATTCAAACAGAATCAAATAATTGTTTGCATGCAGCCCTGATTTGCAGAGTACTCGCGACCTATTGTTTTTGGTGAAGATCGGTTGAGGGAAAGGGGTAGTTTACCTGCAACGGTTTTTTTTAGCAAGGGTAATTTTGTTTGTTTGGCAAACGATAACAGCCGCAAATTCAAACAGAATCAAATAATATTTCGCATACAGCCCTGAATTGTAGAGTTCTCAAGATTTGTTGATTTTGGTGAAGATCGGTTAAGGGAAAGGGGTAGTTTACCAGTAACGTTTTATGTTTTAACAAGGGTATTTCCTATGGCAAACGATAACAGCCGCAAATTCAAACAGAATCAAAAGATTATTTGCATACAGCCCTAAATTGTAGAGTTCTCAAGACCTATTGTTTCTGGTGAAGATCGGTTGAGGGAAAGGGGTAGTTTACCTGCAACGTTTTTTTAACAAGGGTATTTTATATGGCAAACGATAACAGCCGCAAATTCAAACAGAATCAAATAATGTTTTGCATACGGCCCTGATTTGTAGAGTACTCAAGACCTATTGTTTTTGGTGAAGATCGGTTAAGGGGAAGGGGTAGTTTACCTGCAACGTTTTTTTATCAAGCGTATTTTCTATGGCAAACGATAACAGCCGCAAATTCAAACAGAATCAAATAATTTTTTGGATACGTCCCTGAATTGTAGAGGTCTCAATGACTTTCGATTTTGGTGAAGATCGGTTAAGGGGAAGGGGTAGTTTACCTGCAACCTTTTACGTTTTAACAAGAGTAAAGTACTTGAAAATTTATTTAAACTTTTTCAAACAATGGTAATTGTTAAAACTAAAATAATTTTGTTGCCAGGCAATAAAATTATAATTTTTTCATTTTAATGAAATATAATATTTTTCATTTAATACAGCAATAAAAAGGCAGGTAAGACACAGCCTGGCTGTTTGGCTGAAAATGATTTTAAATATAAATCTTAGAATATGGAAGTCATGTATGGTTCTCCATACCGATATTACTTCCATGTTCCTTAAGGAAATGGAAGTATGGTGATGGCAAAAAAAATCGTGTTCGAGATTATTGCAGAATATGTTTGTACTACACTCAAAACATGAAAAAAAGTCATTTTTCGAAAAGTGTCTGTGTGTGTGTCTGTGTGTCTGTCTGTGTGTGTGTCTGTGTGTGTGTCTGTCTGTGTGTGTGTCTGTCTGTAGATTTTTTTTCTATGGCAAACGATAACTGCCGCAAATTCAAACAGAATCAAATAATTTTTTGCATACAGCCCTGATTTGTAGAGTACTCACGACCTATTGTTTTTGGTGAAGATCGGTTGAGGGAAAGGGGTAGTTTACCTGCAACGGTTTTTTTTATCAAGGGAATTTTTTTTTTTGCAAACGATAACAGCCGCAAATTTAAACAGAATTAAATAATGTTTCGCATACAGCCCTGAATTGTAGAGTTCTCAAGACCTATGGTTTTTGGTGAAGATCGGTTAAGGAAAAGGGGTAGTTTACCTGCAACGTTTTATGTTTTAACAAGGGTGTTTCCTATGGCAAACGATAACAGCCGCAAATTCAAACAGAATCAAAAGATTATTTGCATACCGCCCTAAATTGTAGAGTTTTCAAGACCTATTGTTTTTGGTTAAGATCGGTTAAGGGAAAGGGGTAGTTTACCTGGAACGTTTTTTTAACAAGGGTATTTTCTATGGCAAACGATAACAGCCGCAAATTCAAACAGAATCAAATAATTTTTTGCACATAGCCCTGATTTGTAGAGTACTCAAGACGTATTGTTTTTGGTGAAGATCGGTTTAGGGCAAGGGGTAGTTTACCTGCAACGTTTTTTTATCAAGCGTATTTTCTATGGCAAACGATAACAGCCGCAAAGTCAAACAAAATCACATAATATTTTGCATATAGCCCTGAATTATAGAGTTCGCAAGACCTATTGTTTTTGGTGAAGATCGGTTGAGGGAAAGGGGTAGTTTACCTGCAACGGTTTTTTATCAAGGGTAATTTTTTTCTATGGTAAACGATAACAGCCGCAAATTCAAACAGAATCAAATGATGTTTTGCATACAGCCCTGTATTGTAGAGTTCTCAATACCTATTGGTGTTGGTGAAGATCGGTTAAGGGAAAGGGGTAGTTTACCAGCAACGTTTTATGTTTTAAAAGGGTATTTTTTATGGCAAACGATAAGAGCCGCAAATTCAAACAGAATCAAATACATTTTTCATACAGCCCTCTTTTGTTGAGTACTAAAGACCTATTGTTTTTGGTGAAGATCAGTTAAGGGAGAGGGGTAGTTTACCTGACAAGTTTTTTGTTTTATCAAGGGTATTTTATATGGCAAACGATAACAGCCGCAAATTCAAACAGAATCATATAATATTTTGCATACAACTCTGAAATGTAGAGTTCTCAAGACCTGTTGGTTTTGGTGAAGATCGGTTAAGGGAATAGGGTTGTTTACCAGCAACATTTTATGTTTTATCAAGGGTAATTTTTTTTGACGAACGATAACTGCCGTACAATAAAACAGAATCAACTACTCTTCTGCATACCTTTTTGAATTATACGGAACTCAAGGTCTGTTGATTTTGTTGAAGATCGGTTAAGGGAAAGGGGTATTTTACCTGTAACGTTTTATGTTTTAACTAGGGTATTTTTTTTTTGACGAACGATAACTGCCCTAAATTCAAAGAAAATCAACTAATGTTTTGCATACAGCCTGAATTGTAGAGTTCTCAAGACATATTGTTATTGGTGAAGATCGGTTAATGGAATAGGGTAGTTTACCAGCAACGTTTTATGTTTTATCAAGCGTGTTTTCTATGGCAAACTATAACAGCCGCAATTTCAAACAGAATCAAATAATTGTTTGCATACAGGCCTAAATTGTAGAGTACCCAAGACCTGACGTTTTTGGTGAAGATCGGTTAAGGGGAAGGGGTAGTTTACTAGCAACGATTTTTTATCAAGGGTAATTTTTTTCTATAGTAAACGATAACAGCCGCAAATTCAAACAGAATCAAATGATGTTTTGCATACAGCCCTGTATTATAGAGTTCTCAATACCTATTGGTGCTGGTGAAGATCGGTTAAGGGAAAGGGGTAGTTCACCAGCAACATTTTATGTTTTAACAAGGGTAATTTTTTATATGACGAACGATAACTGCCGTAAATTCAAACAGAATCAACTAGGTTTTTGCATACCTTTTTGAATTAAAGAGAACTCAAGGTCTGTTGATTTTGTTGAAGATCAGTTAAGGGAAGGGGTAGTTTATCAGCAACGTTTTATGTTTTAAAAAGGGTAATTTTTATTATGACGAACGATAACTGCCGAAAATTCAATGAGAATCAAATAATTTTTTGCACCCTTTCCTCAGTTGCAGAGAGCTCAAGGTCTATTGATTTTGGTGAAGATCGGTTAAGGGAAAGGGGTAGTTTACCAGCAACATTTTATGTTGTAACAAGAGAAATGTTTCCATGACGAACGATAACTGCCGCACATTCAAACAGAATCAAATATATTTTTGCATGCTTCCCTGAATTGTAGAGGACGGAAGGTCTGTTGATTTTGGAGAAGATCGGTTAAGAGAAAGGGGTAGTTTACCTGAAACATTTTATGATTTAACAAGAGTAAAGTACTTAATTTTTATAAATAAATTATCCTGATAAGAAGCTCATAGTAATCCACTGTAGAAACGTAGATGAAATATCTATAAATGAAGAATTTAGGTGAACGGGGTGGGGGTAATTTTCTATTATTAAAAATTATAGTTGAAGGTGTAGTGGAGAATTTTTTATATGTGTACTACGTTATCGGCAACAAAGAAGTATTTTTTTGTTAAAATTGCTTCCCGGGCTCTTTAGCCGTAGTCCAATGTTTTCTGCAAAACCAGACTTTTCGGCAGTGCCATCGACTGCCATCATCGGTGAAAATCGAGTGCGAAAACGTGAGGTGGTATACGTTAGTGACCACAGTACTGTGGTTAATGCTGAAGCAATAAGTAGAAAGACGTAGTTTCTATGGAAATATTTCATTTCGAATATGATTTTAAATATAAATCTTAGAACATGGAAGTCATGTATGGTTCTCCATACCGATATTTTAGTTGTGGCTTCAAAGTCCAAGATTCTACGCCGTAGAAGAGGACCGAGAATACGTAGCAGCGTAAAACTCTCATCTTTGTGTTTATTATTAAATGGTAACTTTTGAATAACCTGCTCATTCTAGTGTACACTGATCTTGCCTTTTCAATTCTACTCTTCATATCTTGAGAGCGGTCCCACTGTTCATTGATAATAGTACCAAGATATGTAAATTGTCTTACACGTTCAACTGGTCTTTGGTTTATATTAAGGATGCAGTTTGTAAACTTGTTCTTAGATACAATCATTAGCTTCGTTTTATTAACATTGATGTCTAAACCATATCTACTTAAACTAACCTTTACAAAATGTGTGTTGTTCTTAAAAGTCCCTTTTTATAGCTGCTGTGACATTTCTTCGTAATATTTAATAAAATTTGAAGTGATTTTGTTTTCTGTGCTAACCAAGATCATACAAAAAAAATCACTTTGACTGACCTTTAACATCTTTGTGTTGTCACAGAAACGTAATCGCGATTGCGTCCGTTAACGCGTATCACGTTTTTGCTATCAACGGTGTCTTCACGATTCCTAGAAAAGCGTCAGTATATACGACACACTAATGATTTTGAATTCATTCTACCAGTGCTTGACCTTAATTCCATAAACAAAGCACGCGACAAAATTATCCTGACACACATACGTGATGATCTATCTTACACAAAAAAGTGATAGTGACTTTAAAATTTTTCGTTGGTCAAAGAATTACCTTGACGTTTGTCCAGCACTGCTGCGTTTCAAATGTCAAACGAAAACCCATGTTTGAAGGTCGTTACAAATTAATCTGCAATGTAGTAACAGAATAAAGTTTCTCAACTTGCGACCCCCTCAATAGATTTTATATCCAGACATTGGTCATCTGCAACTCGCGCACACACATACAACTCAAAACATAGACCCATTGTATGTGACTTACGCTATTTCGTTAATACAAATTTAATAGCCCACCATAAATGCAGGTAGACAGTTGCAGACCCTATGAAAAGACAGCATTCCTTTATGCTAACTAGTTTATAATTGTGCTGCGCTAGACACACAGGTTTTGATAGCGAAATAATACAGCCAAAAAGAAATGTTCGTCTGCCTTGTATTTGTCGTCAAAATTACTCCCCCTCCCCTTCCACTGAAGCAACAACAGGTTGATGTACTTAGCAACACTGGTTATTACTTAATGCCAGTCACCGGGCCGGGGCCGGCAGTGTTGCCAAAACAAATTACACCTGTCATTACGACGCCTCGATTAGCAGTAATTCAACCGTTATCTCACCATCCCTTCTCTCTCTGTGTCTTGTATCGATTAACTCAACCGTCTGCCCGTTGTTGTCAGCTTTTTAAAAAAAAATAAAGAACTTCCTTATTACTACCTGTGTCACAATACCAAAACAAATGTTGTTTCTCCTGTTTTAAATATTACAAATCGTGTTTCTTGTTCCGACACAAAAGGAATTCTTATCCTTATTGTGAAAATGTACAGCAGAGACCGGTGGATTTAAATTCTGTAAGTTTAGTATAACCTAAAGATTTTTCAGTACAAAAGCATATTAAGTAGCAGAGATTGGTAATATTATGAAGGAATGTGATTATACAAAAATAAACATTAAAAGTAATAGAATAATAGCGGATTATTTGAAATGAGCAACAGAAAGGTCCAGAAAAATGGATAGGGGACTTGTAAATCTAGGCCCCGCATTTTATTCATTTGTCATTAAAGTATCTATTCTTGGTTCCACAGTCGGATGAGACAATGGGCGAATACGGAAATACATTGCGCCTATGGGGTTTACGGTCGCTACTATTACGCGACTTGAAAACCTCGACCGATAAAAGTGAAGTACTAGATTAGTCTACAAAATGTATACAGTAGTAACAGTATTTTAATTCTTCATAATTTGGTATATTTTAAATACATTTAGTCCCAAAACTAAGTCGGTAAAAATAAAAAAACCTAATAAAACCATTGCACAGTCTAGTGGAGGTAGTAGTTAAAATTGCTATAAGCACTGATTAACTGTGTCAAGTAGCAAATGCTTTAGCAAATAGGTGACTGGTGATTAACAATAGTCATCTATTTGACCGAGTTAATCAGTGCTTATAGTAATTGTAACGCTTACCTCCACAGAATGGGAAAGGTGCATAGCGGTGACTCTCCCCACGAAGATGCTTTGCACGCTTTGTTCGAGTGCTTCAGCAGATTTAAGAGAGAGGATGGCACTAGGGACGGAGATCGGGTAGTTTACGTCCGTAGATAAGATTATGCTTCTTAACTAGGAGGAATGGGACATTCTAAATTTCTACATCTCTTCAGTCGGTTATACAAGATGGCGAAATAGGGTCCGTCTTGGAGTAATACCGTAAGTGGTTCCGGGATGGTTATCAATGCCTGAATTACAGGTATGTTTTTAGTGGGGGAGTGTCCCACACACCAGAGGACAGACAGTTTCTCTGAAGGTCCATGATGCATTTCCTCATCTTAAAAATACAAATAAATAAAAATTTATTAGGAAAATATTAGGCCCACGAAAAACTTCAGAAGGTTTGAAATTAAGAAGTAATGATGAAATATATCAAAGTATAGAAAATATAACAGAAACAATGAGAAAAAGAAGACTATTATTTTTTGGACATTTATATAGAATGGACAATAGGTTGACAAAGCAGATCTTCAAATATCTGTGGGGGAAGAAGTCAACATCAAGTTGGATTAAAGAAGTCCTGTACGATAATACTTTAAAAGATTGAAAGTAAGACGGCTTTCATACTTGATAATTTAATAGCCTCTGGTGAGCTCTATAGCAGCAGCATGCAGAATTGCTAACAAGACATAAATAATATAAAAATAACTTACCGTAATCTCACGACTGGGTTGATCCTGACACTCAAGGCAGGATAGACTGGTTGGGAAAAGGATGGGTTAAATGCACGGAGTTCTACCTGCCGAGGAGTCCCAACTCGTGGATGATGACACTAAGATGGTTGACGTGCGACAAAAAACTACAAGTCCATGTGCATGTATGAGCTCTACAAAAGCCATAGTGCCAACTTCGGAAAATGAAAATAATGACCGGTTCGATCCGAAATATCGAACACCGGCCCCCGTTGACCGCAACGGGTCAACCACCAACTACACCAAAAGACATGGCCCAAAATACATTACAAAAATTTGGCTTTTGGTGAACAGGAACACTCTCTGAAAATTACCCTCCAACATAGGAGGGGGTCACACGCAAACACAAGAAAATACAAACATACAGAAAACATGCAATTAATTAGAACCATGCCGAATAACTCCGCCGCGGGCGCATCGACCAGGCGAGCAATCCGAAAGGTTCGGGTAGAGCAGACCAAACCCAATAACATCCAATAAACAATGGCCCAGCCAAACACAATGTAAAACTCAGCAAATCAACTTAGTTAGTTCCCTAGTTTTTTTTACATTTTTTTCCCTTTTTTTATTTTTTGTTGTTCCCTTTATTCCCCCCTTTTTTCATTTTTTTGTTACTTTTTTTTTGTTGATTTGTTGAGCATCCATAACTCCCAATGAACTGGCACAACGCCATGCCAGAAACATTCCACAATGTAAAATTCACTGCGGACAACAGCGGAAGGAATCACCTGGGAAATCCCAGCAAAGTGTCCAGTAAGTCCACAACAATCATTGAAACTAATTCTGCTCACCCGAAAAAACAAGATAAACCCAATTAAGAAGATATGGGCAACCGGTATAATTTAATAGCCGGTCGTTCAAAAGAACCTGTGGAGGTTTTAACTGAAGCGCGACGAACAACCCCGTCGCTCCCCAGAAACACAGCTGAAACTCGGCCAAGAGGCCACATCAGGGGGGGAGAATTCTGTTCCTCCATAACCACCAGGTCCCCAACCATTAAATTTCTTGACTTAGACGACCACTTCGATCGGGCATGAAGTGCCGTCAAGTATTCCAAACGCCACCTTTTCCAAAAGGCTTGGAGCAAAGCGGCAATTTGTTTGTAATGACGGACGGTCCCTTCATTTAATGAGACTTCAGCTTCCGGGGGCGCGGTAATGGGGCGGCCAACCAAAAAATGACCAGGCGTTAGAGCCTGGTAATCACTAGGATCTGAGGATAGATGACGTCAAAGGAATTTAAGGACGGAATTTAAGGTTAGAGGGGTCAAAGGACGGGAATTTAAGATTCCCTCAATGCGAATGCATAACGACGAAAATTCTGCTATGGTCAGCGACCTGGTCCCAATCATGCGTTTCATGTGAAACTTGGCCGACTGGACAGCCCGTTCCCACAAGCCACCCTGATGAGGGGCAGACGGAGGGATAAATTTAAAGTCAATGTTATTGTCGACAGCAAAAGCTGTTACCTGAGCTGACAGGTCAGGATTGGAAAGAACATTTTTGAGCTCCCGTTTAAGTTCGGAGCGCGACCCCACAAAATTCCTACCACAATCCGAATACAGTATTTTCGGAGCCCCACGATGACTAATAAACCGCCTCAACACATCAATATACTGGGGCGTTGAAAGGTCCATAGCCACTTCAAAGTGAACTGCTTTAGTGGCTAAGCAGATGAAAATGCATAGATAGGCTTTGACGATAGGTGCCTTCCGAACAGCGTAAGCCCGTACCAAAAAGGGGCCAGCATAATCCATGCCGGAAGAATAAAATGGAGGTGCCGGATTAACCCTAGGAACTGGCAGATCCCCCATTAACGGGTTGGTGGGGCGAGGACGCGCCCTGAAACAAGGAAGACATTTCCAAATTATGGTTCTTATTGCCTGACGTGCGGACAAAATCCAATAATTTTGGGCAAGCTGAAATTGAACTTGCAAGGGCCCAGCATGACCTAACCACACATGGGTGTGATGAATTAGCAACCCTACTAGGTGGTGATGCTTGGGCAGTAAAATCGGAAAACGATTTCTGGTAACCGCAGAGTTGGTCAAGCGACCGCGTACTCGAATGAGGCCAAAATCATCTATAAATGGGACCAGGCGCTGAATGCGGACCGGGAGCCGCTTACCTAAACGAAGAGCCGCGAGCTCCTGTCCAAACACGCTGCGCTGAATGTAGCGTAAAATATACTTAACAGCCAACTTCTTCCAATCCATGGCTGTGGAAGCTTCAATCCGCGAAGGCATAACCCACCTTAAGATGACTGAGGTAACCCCTACCACTAAGGGCCACGAAGACAAATGCTCAAACAATTCCACCCGGGGCTCCTGAGTGAGAAACGAAGAGACCTTGGTCTCCAAGGCCACATCTTGCACGTCGTGATTCGGGCGATAATTAATAGGGGGCCAGCATAGAGCATCAAGCTTTAACCAATCTGGCCCTGACCACCACAATGTCGACGACCGGAGGCTGGAGAGTGACGTACCTCTAGAGACTAAATCAGCGGGGTTAGAAACACCATGAACATGACGCCAAGATTTAGTATCGGTCCACTCGGTAATGGCAGCCACCCGATTAGCAATAAACGTCTTCAATTTAAAAGTAGGCATATTCAGCCAATCCAAGACAATCGTCGAGTCCGTCCATAAGAAAACTTGACTCAATTGAATACATGACAAGAATAAGCCAACATAATGACGAACAAGTTTGGCTAAAAGATAAGCTCCCAACAACTCCAAACGTGGGATTGATAAAGTTTTAAGAGGTGCCACTTTAGTTTTAGACGACACCAACGAAACCACCGGAGGACCAGAGTCAGTATAAATGGACAGATAGAGGACGGCCGCGTAACCCAACTGGGAAGCATCACAGAAACCATGCAATATTACCCTTATTTTTGAAGTATCACCTCTAACTTTAAAGATACCATGATGAGGGATGAAATATTTTGGAAAATTGGGGTCAGACACCAATGACATATGCCCCTGAGCGACATAATCCGTTATAAATTGTACATACTGGCTCTTAAACTGACTGTTCACCGCAAATTTCCTTTCTAACGCAAAAAACCGAGACATGGCTCCCTTAAGGGAATTTCCCAAAATGTGAGAAGAGTTTTTGAAGAACGGCAAGCGCACCTGGTAACGACCCGACGGCAACCGACTTGTTGACTCCATGTAAAACCTTTCAGCAAAGTGATCCTCTTCAGATAATTGGTGGGGTACAGCTGGAGGCTCTTCGACCTCCCAAAAACGATGAACTTGCTCAATTAGGTTTGTTGTATCCGTAGATAACGTTGTGACGGAAGGATAAAAGTGGTGGAAATGACAGTGAAGCTGATGTGCAGATACCAGATCCAAAGGAAGGCCAGTGAGACCGCTAGCACAAGTCAATGCACAATTAAGTGAAATTGGGGCTCTACCCATAATCACAAACCCAAAACGTGTCCTAACTGCAACAGGCAAACCTGCACCCAAAGGAATAGTCTCTCCCATAAGAACAGCCGCTACAATATCGGCTCCAAACAACGCATCAATTGGGGCTGCTACATCGAAGGTAGGGTCAGCTAACAAAAGATCTTTTGTAGCCTGCTTGACTTCAGGCAACACCTGGAACCTAGGTGAGTCCGACGAGATCTTAGAAAGAATTATAAAGGCATGGTTAGATGCCACAACCTCGCGTTTTAAAGTTTCCAAGGACAGATGGCACACCTTTTTTGCTTTGGTGGCAATATCACCTACCCCATTGACACTTACTGAAGCGTCAAAACAAGCACACTTTAAGCGAAATGCACATGCTTCAGTTATGAAAGAAGCATGGGACGCGCTATCCAGGATGGCCCTAACTACAATATAACCACCACTCGGAGACGACAAGACTGCTAGACAGGTGGCTAACAGAACCCCTGCAGGATGGGGCAGAGACACGGTCAGAGTAGTGCTCGACAGATCAACTTGGTCTACAAGCGATGACCCCCGAAGCCTTGAGTTCAGCTGTGTCAGAAATCTGTGAACGAGACGAAGACGGACGGGCATTTTTGAAATGAAGTAAAGTGTGGTGGTACTTAGAGCCACACGTTTTGCACCTATTTTTGCACCAGCCCGAATGTTTATGTTGGAGGCACGAAAGACAACATTTTTTATTTTTAAGACTTTGAAATCGAGCCCTAGGGTCCTTACTCAGCCACGCCGGACACTTGAGAAGCACATGGGTCCGGGAATCGCAATGAAGGCAACGTGAACTAGATGCATCCCGTTGCGTAACCTCCGCAGATAATGTAGACACAGCAAGAGGAGTAGCCTTAGAAAAAGAAACCTTCTGGGTTTTCTGGTGGCTAGTGCTAGGAAGAGCAGGTAAAGCCGATTCCAAAGATGCCTGTTCTTTCTGTTCCGCCATAGCGGTTAAAAATGTCATAATTTCTGTTAGGGCAGGGAGATTCTCTTTGTCCGTAACAGACGCCTCAAAGCGTTCACGCAATGATAGATCCAGCCTAGACAATACAAAAGACGCATATATTGCTTGATATATATCAGCAATGTTTAGAGCTGACAACGCTGAAAAGTCAGCATTGAAGCTGTCCACCAACTTTCTAATAGACGCAGCTGATCGCATAGAAGCGGCTGGTAACTGAAGTAGATTGGTACAATAAACCCGAGCGGCCAAACGAGGATTGTGATAACGACTTTTAAGAGTTGACAGTGCAAGTGAATAACTCTCATCAACTATGGGAAGCGCGGCAACCTTCTCATAAGCCTCACCCTTAAGATGAGTCAGTAAATACAACAATTTCTGCTTCGGAGTGAGGGCAGGACTTTCGTCCACCAATGTGGTGAACTTTGACCAAAACTCGGACCAACATTTGGCCTGGCCATCAAAACAAGGTAACGAAAGCTTCGGCAACTCATGAACGAGAACACCTGGGTGCCCGCCAATTGCCGATGAAAATCGACCGGAACCAACCGGTATCTCTGGTTTTGTTAGTTTGGACGCTAAAATGCTACCCCGGACATAAATATCCTTAATTTGAGCTACCACCGAAAAAATGTGGTCCTCGTCCAATCCCTGGGGCAATGACTCGGCCGATAGGTAAGGATCGACCTTACCTAGAAGGTCCTGATATTCTTCGGACAACCTGGAGGCCAAAATACCGGCTTCATGTTGATCCACGGCTCTCAATTGCGGCAACCCTTCCAACTTATTTATTAAATGCTGCAACGCAAGTATTCCCACCGAAGTGGTCCGGTCAAAAGCTGCCAACGACAATTTAGCAGGCATATTGAATTAAAAAATATCGCGCAACCGACAACCACCCTTAATAAGAGAATTAGAAACTGAACAATAATCACGACCCGACTTAGCCTAACAGTGATCGAGATAACTAGGCGTCTGACACAACTACTTTGCATACACAATACCGAGCAAGATAAATACAAAAGTAAATTAGTGCAAGGCAAAATACAACTTACACAATCCAACAGGCAAATAATACCAAACACAATAAATTAAACACGCAACAAATTGATTTACACAGCGCAAAAGCACGACAACAAAAACACAAGTTACACAAGATTACAGCACATACGGTGCAAAATAATGGTACACAAAAGTGTACCCCAAAAACAAACATGTATAATACCAAATAGAATAAATACACACAAAACACAGCAAAGTACAATGTACAACAATTCACCAGTTACCGAACGAAACACAATAACTGGGACACATTAAATGCCAAAATTGATGGTCAACGCGGCGTGTATGGACAGGATATCGCATATGCAAAATATAAACCGCACCTAAAGGTAATAGTCAACCAAAAAAATTAAATTAAATACAAAGGCAGGCTATACCCCGGATAACCTAAAACCAACCCGTTCCCATTTACGCCTGACAGTCGCAAACACGTAGCGCACAATTTCACGTGGGACGCAAACCGTAACAGGACGGAAACAAACTTCACCAGACTTGACCCAGTAATTAAACGACTACCCCAAAAAACAAGGTGCAAAATTTTGACATAATATTTGCCCACCTGGTCATGCACACACGACGACACTGCTGACACCAAGCAACAGCATTGAAACGCAAACTCGTAGTTCACATGCGTACGTATTATACCAACGTGCTTCCGTGCAATAGCATGCAAATGACGAACATTCATGAAATTGGAAAAATTAACGGCATGCAAAACAACCACGAGCAGGCACAAAAAACGAAACGGCACGGCACGTTGGTAATTAAAATAAAAATCACGCAGCCAAAACTGACTTATAACCCATTTACTGAAACTCGACCCACCAGCAGCAACATGCACAAAATTACGAAACACGTGCTCCCAGTCGTGACGGCAAGCAATTTAATTGAAAAGCTAGCAACCTCATGAACCCTCTGGTAGTAAATAGATGTACGATAATACTTTAAAAGATTGAAAGTAAGACGGCTTTCATACTTGATAATTTAATAGCCTCTGGTGAGCTCTATAGCAGCAGCATGCAGAATTGCTAACAAGACATAAATAATATAAAAATGACTTACCGTAATCTCACGACTGGGTTGATCCTGACACTCAAGGCAGGATAGACTGGTTGGGAAAAGGATGGGTTAAATGCACGGAGTTCTACCTGCCGAGGAGTCCCAACTCGTGGATGATGACACTAAGATGGTTGACGTGCGACAAAAAACTACAAGTCCATGTGCATGTATGAGCTCTACAAAAGCCATAGTGCCAACTTCGGAAAATGAAAATAATGACCGGTTCGATCCGAAATATCGAACAAGTCCAAAAGGATTTAGAAAAAAATAATATACACTCAGTAGAAGCGATTGAAAGAGAAGTTTTTTGGGGTAAAGTGTTAAAAATGGAAGGAGTCCAGGGTAGGAGAGAGAAAAACGCAGGTTCAAAGTGGACTGAAGACAGGAAGAAGAAACACAGTGAAAAGATGAAGGAATATTGGAGAAAAAGAAAAGAACAAAGAATAAAGAATTAAAATAGGCATGTGGTCCTTAGATGACCGATAAAAACAAATTGATTAGACTGTATTCTGTCATGTTTTTGGGTTATCGCTTGAAGTGCTTCTCAGCTACATGGAAACTGGTGTCGCGTCTTTGGCAATTATGCAGATCTTGGGCCAGTTTTACGTAATTTACAAACTTCTAGTGTACCGTAAGTAGTGCGATAATAGAAATATTTGGCATACACACAAATATCTTTCTGTTGATTTTCTTTATTTGTATCAGTGAAGTCTAATACTACATTACTTGACACCGTTTCAAGTAGCCACAGAACAGGTACTTTTGAATACCCTGTTCTTTCACCATACTCAGCCATTGTCTAAAATTTCGTATAGGTTACATGTTTTTTTATAAAGGAATTCCAAATTTCGAGTTACTGAACACCAGGTCCCGACGAAGGTATGAAAGAAAATTGTTAGTTGAACTACACTACTGATCACAACGATTGTCAAAACTAAATATGCATTTTCTTCCCAGTTTCTCTTTTTTTTTTTTAATATGTTCCTTCACTGGCATTTTTCAATCGATTTGTCGCTATCTATTTGCTTCCTTGAGTAATCTTCGTGGTTAGATACCACAGAAATGAAAAGTCTACAATGCAAACCAACACTCCCGAAAAACATACTCACTTTATAAGAGCAAATCTTTCAGTATAACAAAGTAACAACAATAACAATAATCATAACAATTTTTGATTACATAAAATGCACTAGTTATACTGAAGACTAGTTATTTCAAGTTTTAGTAAGAGGGAGGAACATTCCTTGGGCGAAAGGGCGCCGCAATAATTAAATAGTAACCCTACGACCCCTAGGAAGGACGGGCGTAACTCTGATTTCGCGGGGTGGCCTTATCAGAGCAAACGTTTTTGGTTTGTACACGTTTATAACACATCGGCAATGACAATTGTTATACAGACAAATTACGTTACTAGGCAACACAAATCAATAAACTGACAACTTCATACTTTAAATATACGGGTAAAATTAAAATTATGGACTCTTTTGGAATTTTACGATTTCTGAGTATCGATTTTCCTAATGTGTTTACAGATTCTTGTTTGTTGTTCCTTTATGATTCCTAGTCTTCCACGTGTGTCAATTCGTAAACACTACGGGTTGTGAAAGGCCTACTATAGTAAGGATGAGGACCATTATCACTGTCCAGCTGATGCAGAAGCACTGTGGATTTTACAAATAAAATTGAATCGTTTGTACGAAACAATTTTCAGTATTAGAGAATAGTGAGATAGAAACATCTATTTCAAATCTTGAACACCGAAAATTATATAAAAATTATACACGACACTCTACGTTACATAAATTAGGATATTTTTAAAGAAAGAGAGCCAGCAACAGTAGAAGGAACGGTTTTCCAATGTAAGACATATCCGTACATATTAGGCCTACGCTAACGCGTAATCAGCCATTACTGATTATTATGTTTTTGAAGTCTTCTTTCGGTATGGACCGCGTCAAAAATGTCTTGTATGGCAACGTTTGACTCATATAACAATAAGTATCCTCAGGTATAAGTTCTGAGTTCGCTTGCCGGCGTTTTTGTCACTTAGACCTGAGGATACTCGTTGTAATACGAGTGAAACGTTATCATACAAGACATTTTTCGTGCGGTCCATACCGGAAGAAGACTTTAAAAACATAATGGACACCGGCCGCGGAAGCCTACGTGTTTACGAGAGTATACGAGAATATATTACTGATATGACACAAACGATTTTTGATGTAGTCTGTACAATTTCAAGAAAACGTCGTAGCCTTGTCGTAAGTCAACACAATCTGATAATTTCGTATGGCAATACCTTCCCATTCCCGTAGGGACGTGTGTTTGTATCATCAATGTGCCTTTCAATTCGATGGTATACAATATGACCTTGACGCATTCCCTGTCTCGTTGCGGGAGCCTAATAAAGGCTCAGGACACTACCAACGCACGACGCGATAAATCGGCAATACACCACCTTCATAGTCAAGGGATCTTCTCATACCCATCAGCTCTGTGAACATCAAGCCTGTGCAATGATGTCAGAAAAGAAAGTCAGTGTAAATGGAATAACCGCACTATAACCCGGCCTCGAACACTCAGAGCACAATTTCACCAGTGTGTTTGGCTTTGCCTAATCCCATTAACCTACACTTGAACTTTTTAATTCGCAACGTTGAAGATAACGAGAATTAGCTCATGATAATCCTCCATGTCGCAGGCCTTTCTCATGCAGGGCTAGTCTGGGGGCTGCAGAAGGGCATCAAAAACGTTAAAATTTGTGTTAGAATATAAACTTATAATGGACAATGAAGAATAACCTGTGAAGATTGTGAATATTTATACACATTAACAATAATACACGCGCGCGCGTGACTGAGTGGTTTGTTGTATAATGAATGAAGTTTTCTTAAAAATAAACATAAACCAAGAGAATTACTAAAAATTTTGTTTTTTATTTTTGATTCTTCTAAATAGTACAAAAACATAAAAAATAAAGGATTAGTTGATACTGGTCCCACAACAGTTGTCCACAACAGTGGTTCCTTGTTTCTATTGTCTACATTTCTTGTTTTTTTTTTCATTTTCAAGTCCGAGATGTGGCGCCATATTTGTCATGTCCTGAAACATAAAAAAATAATATTTAAGTGTTTGTGTAATATGCATACTAAATTTATTCAAATAGCTTATTCTGTAATAAGAAGACTGCCAGTACATTTTTACTCGTACTACAAGTCATATACATTTCGTGAATATTATAAGACCTAGAACTCCTGCTCACAAGCTCACACTCTCAAAACACAACAACTATTACCAAAGCAAAGAAGAATTTAAAAAAAAATTTAGATTCCTAAACTTACCAGTGTTATTTTCATTGCGAAGGCCGGTACAGTTATTCTTCGTCGACTTTGACACCATTTCCTAAGTAATTTAGAGGCAGGTGTTCTAGACGTATGCGGTACCACTTCCCACGGCGGAGGAACCTGGAGGGCTGCGGAAGGCTCTCAGCGCAAATCCACTCGTCGAAATCCGGGTGAGGGACGCCGTCGACGTAACGCGAGGGGATACCAACGTCAGAACACCGGCCACGTCACGCTTCGCTTCAGAAAATGATGTCGTAGCCGGGTTATTTCATGTCGTCACAGCCGGGTATTTTTGTGGTTTCACAGCCAGGAATTATGTGTCGTCACATCCGGGTATTTTTGTGGTGTCACAGCCACAGTAAATATAAAGCAGCGAAAACGGTTGACATCAATGTAATTTTAAAATACGTAGGATGAGAATTATTGTCAGTGATATAAATAAGATTCATCCAGTTGCTTCGTAGGTACGTTGAAACTGCCAATTGCGTCTACTTGTAATCAAGGATCCTTTGTAGTAAGACACTTAATACACGTATCAAGATAATACACGTATTAAGTTAACACACGTAGACTCGTGTTTCTTGGTGCCGCATAGTATGCACTGTTGGGTATTTGCGTGGTGTCAGCCGCAATCAGTGATAAACATGATTCCTCCAGTTGCTTCGTAGGTACGTTGAAACTGCCAATTGCGTCTACTTGTAATCAAGGATCCTTTGTAGTAAGACACTTAATACACGTATCAAGATAATACACGTATTAAGTTAACACACGTAAACTCATGTTTGTTGGTGCCGCATATTATGCACTGTTGGGTATTTGCGTGGTGTCAGCCGCAATCAGTGATAAACATGTTTCCTCCAGTTGCTTCGTAGGTACCTTGAAACTGGCAATTACGTTTACTTGTAATCAAGGATCCTTTGTAGTAAGACACTTAATACACGTATCAAGATAATACACGTATTAAGATTATACTCTGTTTGTTAGTATGCCGGTTAATATGCACTGTTTTAAATTGAGACGATTCTCAACGTGGACCTGTTCAGCCGTTCAAATGTTCAGTATTCTTGTAATCATCTGACAGGTTATTCTCCTTTTATCCATTTATGGCACATGTCTTGACTATGACTTCACTATTTTCAAAAATAAATATGCCTCCATTGGTATTGATAAGATTATATTACTATGGGGCAGTCTACTATTTGTCTCCAAGCCACCTTAGCTAATTTCTCTTACTTAAAATGCAAGAGAACCTGATATGACGAAGAATTTTTGTAGACTATACAATTTTTCTGCCGGCTTTCTAAAATATGTTTAAAAAAATATTATCATTATTTCCTTGGTTACGGCCAATTTAATTTTGTTAAAATGGCATCAATTGTTGTTCAGCTGTAAGTATTATTTATCTAGGGTCTTTTTCAATATAACTGCGCAAACAATTCATCAGTGTTCATCTTTCATGCAACTAACTATATAACAACCGGCACACTCGGTGCGTTATTGTCACTCTGCCTCACAGTAAGGAGTCCTCAGAAAAACCTGATATTTTTTAGTGATATTTTACATGATATACAGCATTCAAATTATTAAGCTCAGTTCTGCTCAGTGCTTGGTTAGAAAAATCTAAATTATCATTTGATATTGTTATATTCTTTATCTACGCCTGGGCAAAGGATCCACCAAATTGTGTGCGATATGTCTAGCGGTACTTATACGGACTGGAAGAGTTAGGCGTACATGCGTAAAGTTTGCGCCAGCTCTCTGCTCCGTAATGCCGTAGTAATAGGAAGGCCGGGTAAAACTGTTGAAGTAGATAAGTCGTGCTTCTCTCGCAGGAAATTCGAAATCGGTCGTGTATATCCACAACAGTAACTGCCGCGAATATAAAGAATGTTTTCTTTATGCTGTACCAAACAGAACCGCTGAAATCCTGCTTGACACAAGCAGGGTATACGGCCTGGCACAGCCATTATTTCTGATCTGTGGGGAGCGTACGATGGAATACCAAACTTGCCAGGAATCAATTTCCTCCACTTGACGGTCAATCACAGTCAGAATTTTGTGGATCCAGTAAGTGGGGCACACACGCACACGATCGAGTCCTTATGGGAGGTCATTAAACGTCGCAACAAGCGTGAATGCGGAAAAGCCGGAATCAACTAGATTCGTACCTTTTGTGAATTCGTGCGGAGGTATCGCCGCAAAAACAATGATTTGTTTCAGAACAATTTGGACAGATATTCAGGCGTATTGAACGCCTCAATAGTTACTGAATAATGTCTATTAATTATATTACGTTTAAGGGTAGATGGTAATGTTGAACCAATTGTATCATGTGTATCAAAGTATAGGTGGTAGTGTTGAACTAACTGTATCATGTGTATTATCAACATACGTTTAGGGTATTGGAGATAAGTCATTTAGAATAATTAATAATCTTCCGACTGTAGACAGTGTATGGAGTATAGATCGTACAATGAAAGATGAACAAATTGGCGAAGTTAACGAATGCGGGGTTATGTCTAAAATTACCCAGTTTGGAGAAAGGAAGTGTCACTGTAATGGACAATGCACCCTACCACTCCAGACGTGTTGAAAAATTGCCAACAACACCATGGGCTCTTGGAAACATTAAGGAATGGCTGTCATTGAAAACATAGAATTTACCGAGGACAGTTTAAAGAGGGAATTTCTGGCACTCGTAAACGCCGTAAGGAAACAGAAATATATTGACAAACTGGCCGAAGAGTGAGGTTCTATCGTATGTAGGCTACCACCGTGTCATTGTGAACTGATCCCATTGAATTAATCTGGAGCTAAGTGAAACAGGATGTAGCCAAGGAGAACAGACAGTTGAAAGAAAAGTTAATGGAAGACCTCATGGATGCTCTTTCCCATGTCACTAAATTCCAGCGGAAAAATTACTACGACCACGTAGTAAAAGTGGATAAAACTTTATGGGTTGCAAACAACATGCAAGATGATGTAGAGCCCCTAATAATGCGATTAACCAGTAGTTCATCGAGTAGCATCCGCTCCAGCATAAGTTCTTTAAGTACCTGGGGAAAGTGAAAATCCAACAGAGGGAACACCAGTGGAGATTATTCACTCACCTGCGCTTTGTAAGATTATTTTTGGCAGTAAAGTAATAATTTTTGCGGACTAGATCTACTAAGTGCTTCTTTGATCTAGCTAGTGACCTGATTTTCGAGAGAGTTAAAGGAAGGACAATAAAATCAACACATTTAACAGAGTTTAGGTAAAAATTTCAAGAACACTACAAAGAAACCCAAAAGTGAATCCAAATGTTAGTGATGGCTGTACAAACTGGTATACAGAGCGCCGGCTTTGTGATACGTAGGCTATTTCTTCTCTTTAGGAAATCTCAGTAAAGCATGCAATTGAGAGTCAATATTTTTCTTGTGAAAACTATTTATCATAATCATCAACTTCTTCTTCTTCTTCTTCTTCTTCTTCTTCTTCTTCTTCTTCTTCTTCTTCTCGACGGCTGTACAAACTGGCAAATAAGGCGATGTTGTTGTGATCCATATTTCTTCTGTATAGAAAAAACTTACTACAACATGGAGTTGACAACCAACATTTTTCTGTCGATAGTTAACTTAAGGTCTTCTTCACCTTCTTCTCTTTTTTCTTCTTCTACAGGCATTTACAACATTTGTTGTATTGTTCTCTAGTTAGTATTGTTTGTTTATTCTGTTCTTTTCCGAATTTCTTTTCCACAGTCCCTTCTACTCCTCTTATGCCACCGTCATCTTTTCACCTCTTCTCTCCTTCCTTTCCTTCTTTTATGTATGTGTGTTATAACTCCTAAATGTTCCTTACGTTCATGCTTTCTCGCAGTCTCCTAAACGTGCAACATAGTGAATACGCCTTTTCCATATCATCATCATCATCACCTCCAAGGATTAAACCAAGGATGGTTTGTTCCGGTCTCACACAGGCCAAGTCTAGAGCTGGTCACTCCAGCGCTTCCTCAGACGTCCCACACCTCTCCGTCTCTTCGGCTTATAGTTCCATAGTTGTTTCGGGATGTGGCAGTCATCCATTCGGCAAAGATGTTCCTACTAATTTACCCGATACTGGGCAATCCTGTTGAGTATACTCATAATATGCAGTTCCTGCCGTATGTCTTTCTTCTATGATCATGGAGAGTATACCCTGTCATGTGCCTGAGAAATCTCATTTCAGCCGCTTGGATACGACTGACCTGGTCTTTAGTTAAAGTTCAATTCTCAGACCCATAAAGAAGTGTGGGGAGGGCCATCACCTTGTAGACGTTTAGGCGTGTTCCTTTACTTGATGACTTAAGAGTTTGCCTGATGGTCCCGCACATAAGGACGGCACATGGTCCCGTCCGTGTTACAACTTATTCACAACGTCGTTGCTTGTATTATGAGACACACTGTGGCTCAGGTATTCAAAATTGCTGACTTGTTCCAGGACAGTACCATCTATAACAATTTTTGCCCGTACAGGATCAGTTCCACGCACTTTGGCCTTAAGTGTGGATATTTGTAATCCAGAATCTTTGCAAATTTGATTTAACAAATGTATACCCATCTGCAATCTGTTTTCGAGTCCGACAGAATAGCCTGATCGTCCGCAAACAACAAAGTGTCAATTGCAGAGTAATTGGCCAATCATAAAATGCTCTGGAAGATACATCTGCCAGTTTTGTATGACATCGTTAATAGCCTCTTTCATATACCTTACTATTTCAGGCATAAACTAGTCTCTTCATTTTTTGTTTTTATTTATCCGGATCGTCACGTACTATATTCATTTCATACAGACTTATGTTACCTTCCTCAGTACATAACGTTCGATTACCCGAGGTATACGTTTATCACTGTCGTAACTAATTAGTTGCAGGCTATTTGTTAATTGTACTGTCTATTGCAGCCTATTTGTTTCGTGCGTATTACTCTTCTGAAGATAATTGGCCGTTTTACGTACGAGTTTCAACAGAATAAATTGCTTCGTCGTAGAAACGAGTGCCACTTGTTTGGGCACCGCTGTGTGAACAAGAATAATCTTTATTATTGCTGTAGCGTTTTGTCTAACATCACGCATGTGGATGTATAACGTTTTACGTCACGTGAGATCCACAGTTGGATTTTGTTTCTCATTATTGTACGTGTATCGTTCGGAGTAATTAATTGGGTTACTGCGCTTTCTGTAAAGGTGTAGATCTGTAATTAGAATTTCAAAGGTATTATTTTTATTGTAGTATAACAGCAGAATTGGAGTATATTGTCTGCAGATAGTCGGATGTTCATAGTTGATACTGAAAGCGTGGGATAGACGGTTCCCATTAATTATTGTAAAACTAACTCAAAGTATAGTACTAGGAGTATCAAATTAGGCCAAGAGATGTAAATACCATGATGACCGTCTTTGTAGGGTGGAATTATGATATATTTAAGTACTGTGGTACAGTTTTATAAAGTGATGGCAGTGCCATGCGGCGAGCATTGTACACTGAACGCAAAGACCCAAAGCGGAATACAAGCTAATGAAATGAGGTTTTTACGATCAGAAGTAGGAGTATCACGGAGGGACCGGATAAAAAAATGAAGATATAAGGAACGTCCTTGGAATATAGAACCTAAACGAAAGGATAAAACAATATAGACAAGCTTGGACAGACCATGTTGAAAGGGTGCATAAGAACAGGATACAAAACAAATTTTGGTTTATAATCCGACAGGACGGCTGAATATTGGAAGACTAAAGAAAAGATGGTCGGACCAAGGAGTGCGCAACGGATTGTAAGATCCACCCACAGCCTGAAGAAGAAGAAGAAAATAAGAAGAAGAAGAAGAAGAAGAAGAAGACTAAGTCAAAGTTTGCTGTGTGTTAATTTGATCAGTATACGTAGCGTGGTACGCTGATAATGCAGTCAGAGAATCTTAATTAGTTACATTGTGCTCTGACACGTTTCAAGGCGAAGTAGTGCGACACTGCGCAGGGACTAGTGACCATTAAGGTCGTCCGTTCCATGTGGACCCATTTTTTGAACGGAAAATGTTATACGTCTAATAGAAGATCTCTGTCTGTAGTTACATTGTGCTCTGACACGTTTCAAGGCGAAGTAGTGCGACACTGCGCAGGGACTAGTGACCATTAAGGTCGTCCGTTCCATGTGGACCCATTTTTTGAACGGAAAATGTTATACGTCTAATAGAAGATCTCTGTCTGTAGTTACATTGTGCTCTGACACGTTTCAAGGCGAAGTAGTGCGACACTGCGCAGGGAGTAGTATTAAGGGAGTAGTATTAAGGTCGCTTGAAAATCAGAATATAGGCTACATCATACATCATGAACATGGGCTAGTGAAATTAACATAGATACAAAGATATTTAAAATTCGATCTTGAATCTAAAATATATAAATTAAAAAAAAACACTATAATGCTGACTAGTAAATGAGAAACAGATCAAGACAGCTGATAATGTCATCATAAAAATGTTTTTAATATGTGAATCCTATTTCCATGAGGTTTGACAAAGACTTTAAATTAATTAAGTCACGACTTCAGTGACTTAATTTTAGAATTTTCTCTGATTTCAATATTACGTATATTCTTTGGCATATATGATGTTTTTTGTTTAAATATGGTAATTTCTGATCCAACATGCTAATCGTACCCTAAATCACGTTCATTAGTAACATTTTTCTTCGAATTGTCTATGTCTGTCTCTCTCCCTCTGTCTCTTTGTCTCTCTCTCCCCCTCACTCTCTCTTTCTTTGACATTTTAACCTCTGTTTCCCTTACGAGTTTTGGAAAATCTCCGGCTATCGAGCGTCACATAATCATCCATCTATATTTCATTTTAAAGGGTGTGACGCGTGACTTTACAAGTGAAGCAGCGATCCATTCACCACGCGAGCGTACAACATACCAGCCGTAAAAGTTCTGTTTTTCTCAAAGAAACATGTAAGACGACTGTAAAGCACACACGATGATGTCAAACCGCGCATGCACCCCATCGTCACATTGGCATTGACTAATTATGACTATTCTCTCACCGAAGAGAACGTGCCAGAGAGAGAAAACAGCGCATATGCAGTGAACGCCGAATTACGTGCCTCGTCGGGTCGCGGTGACGTAACCAGTGGACGCAACTCGCTCCGCTCCGCGCCGCGCCACGTCGTGAGAAACGCCGTAATTTGCGTGCGAAAGTAATTATTTAATCTTATACCACCGCGTATTATTGCCGCGTCTTATGTTGTGCAACCAAACCTAGGTGAAGATGATTTATTTTCGCCGAGAAATCGGGACGTTTCGTCTCGAACGTAATAACGGTTGCGCCAGCAACTTATCCAATTAAATTATCACTTTATTGTGTTCCAATGCAATAAAAGCAAACGTAGAAATAAAATTTATCCAGTTACACTTCCTCGTATACAGCAGTATTGGAAGTCACTAACGGCACTAACAGCTACGTGTACTTCGGTAGTTATCATTAGCTCGGCAGCTAGATCCCTATCACCCCAAGATGTCGACCCACTTTCGTCCTTATATCAACAGGCAATATTCTTTTATTAACATGGCTATAACTAGTGATTGCTTTCTTCCATTTCGTACTCTTACGACTGTTACACCTGCTTCTGCACTAGAATTCTTTGGGTTCAACACTCCAGATTATTTTATCCTCAAAGTCCATTATTCCCTTCAGCTTCTTTTACGTTTCTGTCGTTAACATTATATTTTTATTTCTGTTCTTCATTATCACACACATTTTTTCAGTCAGTCGAAAAAGCTGATACGTAGTGTTTCATGTTCCAGTGCTGGGTTCGAAATGAAATCCAATTTTATCTACCTCTTTCATTGCCTTGCCCGTCACCGTAAAATCCATCGTGTTATATTGCATTAATCGTTACATTGCATCGTCATGCATTATTTCTCTCATACAGGTTACCAGCCTCTAGTTAGATACGCTGGTAATGGCTATTCCTCAAGGTAAAATCTGGTGGACTCGAAATGTTGCTCCATACCTTGGTTTTCTGTCCGGGTTTTCCTTCCCATAGACTTTGTAACAGGACCTCTGTATGCCGGTAGTTACAAAAGATAAAAAGTTGATAGAAAATTTTATAAAAATAGAATTCTCAAATAGTAAAAGATTTTGTTTATGTTTATTAAGAGGTGTGTATAAGATATAAATCTGTTTTATAAGGTTCTTGTAAAAATTTTAATAACAGGCAGGTATTTATTGACCGGCGAGCACTTCTTGAAGATTTGAACCAAGTCTGGAGTTAAATAGATTAACTCCAGTTAATAATCGATTGGTGACTTTTCTGGCTGGTCCAATATCTCGTTCAAATAAAATATTTTCTTCTTACTTAAGTCCTTCAGCCTTAATAAATACTCTTAAATTAACCTGTGAAATAAGTAACAGACAAGAAATAATGGAAATATAAAGATTTATTGACAATTTAAATAAATAATCGATTTTTTATCGATGGAGAGCAATTATCGACTCTGTCTCGGGAATTATCGATTGTGTCATACAGAACAAAATGTATGATATTTAATATATTAAAAGACAGGTTCTTTGAGCGATTAGAATTAATAGTCAGAGAAGGGTGACGAGAAAGTATAACATTAACAATTAACACAAATATAATAATTATTATTCAATAGAATTTAAATAATTCCTATAAGTAATGTGTATGAATCTTGTCAAACCAATATGCAGACGATGACGTCACTGCTGGAAGATAAAGAAGGCAGGCTTGAATTTTCAAAATGGCCGCTACTATTTCTGGCGTAGTTACTGCGAACTCGGCATGTCCAAAAAATCACGACAAAATTACCTTCGTGAATGTCTGAAATCTTCCCGCACTGGTGTAATATGTCAGTTAAGTTATTTAGTGTATTCTGACGAAGTGTTCTGTGTAAACTTGTGTTGGTTAGTTTATTTTGTATGTGTTCACTTCTTTGAGTTACAGTTCTCAAGATATGGTTAGGATTTGTAGAGTGAATTAGTTTAAATATAATGTTTTACTGTTTTCTGTCACTCGTATTATGAAGTTAGATGTTTGTTTTCACTATTGTCGTGAACGTTTTGATAGTTTTAGTTTTAAAAAGTGTCTAATTCGTCTAACTCTCGTTTCACTTATTTTAATGGCTAAACGCTAGTACCATTTTCGACTCGATTTAAAGAACGTTTTGTCACACAACTATTCAGCTTGATATTCAACAAAAGACTAATTAACTTGGTCATAAATCTGGCCCAGTTAATCTTTGAAAAAGTATTGTTAACATATTTCGATTTCCCATACACAAGATAAAATATTACATTATATATGGAATTTATCTATTTTATTCATCACTTTTATGAATTATGAACTTTATTATTGGTTTAATCATCTCATTCCCTTTAAATTGATGTATTATAGTCCATATCTGTAGACATTTTGTGGAAATTAACAAATTTTGTTCACTTTTTGGAAATATAGGCTCAAAATTGGATTTCCGTCTTTATACGAATTTCCTCCATTTTAAATATTCTTAATACTATTATAATAAATTTTAATTATTCATATTCCTATTCCTTTCCTTAAGTACATATAAATTAAACCTTTGAACTGGTTTTTTGTGTTAATCTGTAAATTTGACATTGCTCTTTAAAATTAATTGATTTATATATTTTGAAAATTTACAATATGTTAAGGTATATTTCCTTATTATCATTTTAACTCATAGGATCATTCCCAGTAGTGGTTAATTGAGTTACCTTATATAAATCTTGCTAGTTTACAGGATTTATAAGTGAATTATATTGGTTTATACTGTTTCTGTGAATTCACCAGATGGCCTAGATTTTAGAATTTTATACTTCTGTCTTTCTCAAATAAATTTAAACTTAACTCCTCCTCTGACTTTACATAATTACAATTATATGAAAATAACATGGTTTATAACTTATTGTGTGGTGTAGTAGTTAATTAACACTACGGTTATTAAAATAAATAATTATGAACATTGTTTAGCAATCTGCACAATTGAACATATTGCAGACATGATTTGAACATATATCTTTTAACTATTTTTGAGTTAGCATAGCATACCTATTGGAACATTATTAATGGTATGTAGGCTATTATTTAGCAAACATAATTCTTTTAGAACACATAACATAAATCTTATTTTCTAATAACTCTTACAAATACATTTTACTAACACATTGATTTTAGGACTGTGAATAAACAGTCTATTTAAACATTTTACACTTATTAATACTATATTAATGCCAGTCCTTTCTGGTCTAAACCATTATTATTTGTGATCCCCTACATCAGTAAACATGAACTCCCATACTCTATTTATTATCATTTTTTACAAATGTCTTGTAAATAAAGATTTACCTTAAAATAATAAAATACTGGAAATCTTCCATTTTATTATTTTATTATGCTGTTTATTATTAGATATTAAAGTTGTGATATTGCATACTGATAAGTTATAGTATCACCAACTTTAAGTTTATTGCATTTCTATTAAACACTTACACAAATTCACTTTCACTGTTGGTTCTGATATTTTGAGTCTTATTATCTCAGACCAGACCTTTAGCAATCATGGACTGTTAAGACTAGTTTATTTTCTTTATTACACAATAGCTTTAGTCGGTTCACTTCTTATAACGCTATACAGCACTTTAGTTTTCTCAATAATTACATTTTTATAGGATTTTGGGTATGTTATACTTTCTTTTGCATAGTTTTTGTGGGTTTGGGGTTGATAGTAGTTTATATAATAATAGGTTTTACAACGGTGTTTCTTTCATACTATTTCTTCCTCTCCTCCTGTCTTCTTTCTTGTCCTTCTTCGTATCTTCCTTCTGGTCTTCATTCTTGTCCTTCTTCTAGTCTTCATTCTTGTCCCACTTCTAGTCTTCATTCTTCTGGTTTTCTTGTCTTCCTTCTTCATTCTTGGGTAAACCAAGGTACTTGGTGTTATCTCGACTGAGGTTTAGTTTAAAGCATTTAACTTATTCACTGATACTGACTTTATTCTTCTCTACAGGTTTCAGGGTATTGTTTTCTTCCTGTTCACAAACTTTATTCTTCCCTCTTCTTGTTTTTTGGGGTATTTTGGTATTCACCACTCTTTAATTGAGTCTCTTTTTTCTTGATATGGTCTTATATAACTGGTTTACTGCTCTACTGCTCCTAGCTTCCTGGGTAAATTACTGATATTATACTATGAGTTGCTTCGATACTTTCTTTGGTTTTTTAAACAGTGGTTTTTATATATAATGTAATGAGGATTTTTATTTTATCGTGGTTCATTCCTTTGATTCATTTAAATGTCATTCAATATTATTATAACATTTGTTGGTGTAATTAAACTTTATGATTTCATATGACTTAAGATGTAGTGGATTTTCTGTCACGCTACAGAATGCCCTTCTCCAGAAGTAATTTTTTCAGACTATACTTGCTTTGTCTGAAACAATTGCTTATGATAATTATTCTAGGTTTGTTATTATTCTGGACTTCCTTCCATTTCAACATTTTCTTATTTAAATTTGAGTTTATATCCTTCTCACTTGATCTTCCCTGATAGTAATAGTCATCTGAGTTTCATATTTATTATTTCATTTTCATATTTCTTCTTAGTATTTTCTCCTTGGGATATTTCCTCCCTATCGTTCCCTACTTTGTGAGCTGGTTCAGTTCAGAGAGGCACTGTACGCTACTTTCCTCTGCTGTCCAATACTTCACACATATTTGAGTACAGAGGCAAGTCATCTCTGCTCAAAAAACATATTAATCCTGCTGGAATTATCTTCAGACAGATTAAAAAATTATTCAGAATAGTACACATTTGTTACTATTTAAAAAAAAATATCTTTGGGATACTTCACTTATTACTTATTATATTTCTCAGAGATTTTATTATTCCTATCTCAGTCGTTCTTCTGACTCATTAACTGGATGTTTCTTTCATTTGATATTATGGTAGGAAGCTCTTCTATTATTACATTTTTCAACTTTTCTTATCATATAAATCTTTTGGTTATAAATTCTTTATTACCTTCTGGTTTTTTTTTTTTTTTTTTAATAATCTGCATTGTTTATAGTAGCATATCTTTATGACATTTTTAGACTGTTTCTTCGTTCTTAAAATTCCACTTGTTCTATTTTCTAGAATTTTTATAACTGTCATTATCATAATTGATATTTAATTCATAAATCATTTTATATTAATTCGTTTAATTACATAATTCTTTGACATTATTTTCACATTATTACTGTCATTGTTATTATACTTTCGAATGATGGTTTTTTATTAATTTCATAATGAGGTCATAATTTCTCCTCATACCACTTCAAAGTTTCATTATCTCATAATTCCAAATAAGTTTTTGTACTTTATTATATTCAATCACTCAAATCGTATTAAAGAAATTTTTCTTTTTTATTTCCTTTAGCATCATTTTATGGAAAGGTTTTTCCTCTTCATATTGAACTTAGACATGATCATACTGTCCAGAATTATTTGTTTTAATTCTAAATCTGTTTCCTTTCTTCATCCCATTATGATCCTTTGTTACCATGGTAATTATTTTCTATGCTTACCATAAATATGGTATGAAATCTCTTCTGTTTATCTCACCAAGTGTTTTATTTATAATTGGTTGGTAAGTTGTACTTATACTTGGTTTGGGAAACTTGATTTATACATAATTCAAAATTCACTCTTCTTATATTATTCCATAAAGTTTTCTCAAATAATTTGTATGTAAGGTGGGCTTACATGTGTTTTGGCTGGTTTTATTTCTCTAAACTCTCTTGGTATTATTGTCAAAATGTTTCTCTTCAAATAACAAATAAATATTTAGTAAGCTGTCCTTACTTGTTTTTGACTTTAGATGGTTTTATTTCTAAATTCTCTCCTTCTTTATTATTATATTATAGCCATAAAGTTTTTCTTCAAATACCTTTTTATGTAAGATTGGCTTACAAGTGTTTTAGAATTTTGAGGATTTCAAAATTCTTCTTGTTATACTCTTCTAAATGGTTTCATTAATAATAGTGTAGTAAGATGTACTTACTTTTTCTTTGGAATTTTTAGGATTTTAAATTCTAATTTCTTCTTATATTATTGTCGTAAAGTTTTTCTTCAAATAATTATTCATGTAATGTGGTATTACCTTATTTTTGAATTTTGCGGATTATTTCAAATTCTATTATTGTTTTATTCTTCTTTCCAAATAGTTTCTTTTAAATAAGTTGTATGTAGTTGCCTTACATTGTTTTTAGAATTTAGCGGATGTTAAATTCAAAATTCGGTTTTATATATCTTCTTCTAAAATGTTTCTTCTCAAATAAATTGTATGTAGTTGTCTTACATTGTTTTTAGAATTTAGAGGATTATTTCAAAATTCTTCTTGTTATTCTTCTTTAAAAATGTTTCTTCTCAAATAAATTGTATGTAGTTGTCTTACATTGTTTTTAGAATTTAGAGGATTTTAAATTCAAAATTCGGTTTTATATACCTTCTTCTAAAATGTTTCTTCTCAAATAAATTATATGTAGTTGTCTTACATTGTTTTTAGAATTTAGAGGATTTTAAATTCAAAATTCGGTTTTATATATCTTCTTCTAAAATGTTTCTTCTCAAATAAATTGTATGTAGTTGTCTTACATTGTTTTTTAGAATTTAGATGATTTTAAATTCAAAATTCGGTTTTATATATCTTCTTCTAAAATGTTTCTTCTCAAATAATTTGTATGTAATTGTCTTACATTGTTATTAGAATTTTGATGGTTTTACATTCAAAATTCGGTTTTATATATCTTCTTCTAAAATGTTTCTTCTCAAATAAATTGTATGTAGTTGTCTTACATTGTTTTTAGAATTTAGAGGATTTTAATTCAAAATTCGGTTTTATATATCTTCTTCTAAAATGTTTCTACTCAAATAAATTGTATGTAGTTGTCTTACATTGTTTTTAGAATTTAGAGGATTTTAAATTCAAAATTCGGTTTTATATATCTTCTTCTAAAATGTTTCTTCTCAAATAAATTGTATGTAGTTGTCTTACATTGTTTTTAGAATTTAGAGGATTTTAAATTCAAAATTCTGTTTTATATATCTTCTTCTAAAATGTTTCTTCTCAAATAAATTGTATGTAGTTGTCTTACATTGTTTTTAGAATTTAGAGGATTTCAGTCATAAAATTTCTTCATGGATGCCTGGTTAAAGACACCCTTGACTTTATTTGAACTCATTTCCTTGATTTCGTAGGTGTTGTTGTTATTGTCCTTTGAGACAATATAGGGACCAGTATACAGGAGCAATAACTTTTTTGTTATCCCCTCTAAGGAACTGGGTAATTCCCTATTCTTCAACAACACCTTCTCTCCAACGGTATAATGAATAACCTTACCCATGCTTTTATTGTATTTATTCCGCCGTTTCTCCTGATCTTCGGCCACCTTATTACAAAATTGAATTCTATCAAATCTATATTTATGCTCTCTGGGGAACTCCAAGATATCTTCAATCTCTCTAGGGGGTTGTCTCTCGTACATTGCGGAGTATGGGGTTATTCCTATGGCTGGATGGTAGGCCAGGTTGAGGAATTCTTCAGTGGCCTCCAAGTATTCTTGCCACCTTCTCTGCTGATCATGGCAATACGTTCTTAATAGGCGCCCCACCTCTCGCAAGACTCTTTCGGCCGGGTTACTGCTTGGGTGGTATACGGATGTCTTTTATGTATGAACCCCCATGGACAGCAGTGTATCCCGCCATTTCCTCCCCTTGAATTGCGTTCCGTGGTCGGTTATGATCGATACCGGTTTTCCGACGGTTGGGAAGTACTGGTTGATCAGGATCTCAAGAACTTTATTCGTAGTTGCCCGATTCGCTGGGTATAGCTTTACGAACTTGGTATAATGGTCCATTATGATGACGATATATTTGTATCGGTGGCGGCCTCCACTGCGGGGAAATGGCCCACAGATATCCAGGAATACCTTCTCAAGTTTCGACTGCGATGTTATTGGAATCATCTGCCCTTCTCTTTTCTCGTTGTTAGTTTTTACGAGTTGGCAAATGCGACAGTTTCTAATATACCTCCGTACCTTCCGATTGATGTCTTTGATATGGCAGCTCTCTTCCAGGGCCTTTACCACCTTTAAAGCGCCCATATGCCCATATCGAACATGATAATCGAACACTAACTCCTTCTCGATATGGGTCGGAATTATTACCTTCCATTCCTCCTTATATAATGATGGTTTGGAAAACAGGATTCCATTATGTATAGTGTAATATTGGGATATTGTCTCATCTCCTGCTTCCAATCTTGAGATAATAGTGATTAACTTCGGGTCAGCTTGTTGGTGTGTGCTTAGTTGTTCCAGAACTGATTGTAGACCGGCGCTGCTGCTGAGAATATGGTATACCTTCAGAATACTCTCCTTCTCCCCCTCGAACGTCTGTTTGTCAATGTCTACTCTAGACAATACGTCCGCGACGACATTCTTCCTTCCGGGGATATACTCCCACTTAAGGTCGTATTCTTGCAGCAATAGTATCCACCGCGTTAACCTTCCATGGCTCAACTTACATCTCTTAAGGAACGAGATAGATTTATGGTCTGTCCGGACGGTAACGGAATAACCAAGAATATAAGTGCGGAACTTTCCGCACGCGAACACGACACTCAATAACTCCTTTTCTGTCACATGATAGTTTTTCTCACTCTGGTTCAGAGCTCTGCTGGCAAAGCAGATTACAAGATGCTCGCCCTCCTCATCCTCTTGATATAAAGTAGTGCCGAGGCTGATGTCACTGGCATCACAATTAAGAAAGAAAGGCTTGTTAAAATCTGGATGGCGGAGTATAATGTGTTTAAGGAATTTTTGTTTTATAAGAGTTAATATATTTTGTTGTTCATTACCCCAGATCCATTTATTTTTAGATGACAGTTGCGGCTGAAATCTGGCAGTCAGTTCGGAGTACTTTTCCTGGAACTTGCGGTAGTAATTACAGAGTCCCAGGAACGACTGTAACTGCCTTCGATTCTTTGGTGTAGGAAAGTTCTGAATTGCTTCGACTTTTTCAGCCGACGGTGAGATTCCCTTATCATTTAATATGAAGCCTAAGAATTGTATCTCTTTAGCAATAAAATGGGATTTTGCTAATTTCAGCGTAATATTGTTTGCTGCTAGCTTCTGTAAGACGTGTTCCACACGGTAGCAGTGTTCCTCCCAAGTTTCTGAGGACACTAGCAAGTCATCGACGTATACGGTGGTGAATTGTAGTGCTTCTTGGCCAAGTATCTGATCCATGCAGTGCACAAAAACTGCGACTGAGTTTACCAGTCCGAAGGGCAACCTCATAAACTGGTAGTTCCGCCCTTCGAATATAAAGGCCAGATACTGGCGACTCTGTGGATGTAATTCCACTTGCCAGTACCCGCACACCGTATCCCAGGTAGTGAAGTATTTGGTACCGTGGAACCGTTTTAAGATCTCCTCAATCTCACCGGGCGAAGTCCTGTCATTAATGATCATCTTATTTATTTCGCGCGCATCTAAACACAAACGGACTTGTCCGTTTTTCTTAGGAATAGCCACGATAGGACTTGTATATGGGGAATGGCTACTCTCTATAATGTCACGGTTAATCATTTGCTCTATTTCAGCTCTTACTGCTTGCTTTCGTGATTGCGCAATGGGGTAAGACTTCCGGTTAAAGTCCACTGTAGAGTACTGTACCTCCGTACCCCTCCGTGGGGAACTGTAGAGTACACTGGAAATTCTTCACTTTACCGGGCTCATCAGAAAAGACTGATTTATATTTGTTGTATATGTCTATTAATTTGTTCGCTTGGTTCGTTGTTAAACCTTCGCCAGTTATACCGCTCCGGAAATCCCTGATCTGGATTTTTTGTGACCATAAATCTTCATTGGAGGTGTCGTCTATCCTTTGTTCAATTATAGACGTTGGATGGATGTAATTAATTTTTTGGATTTGCTGATGGATACTGTTGCGGTTTGGAAGCTCTTGAAGAATCGCGAGTTATTCCAAAGACGCTAATAAGGAAGGCTGGATTGTTTGTTAGAAAGAAGTGGACTGTATTTAAGATATTGAACATGCGTTTATTGAATAATTTGGTTTGTTAGTTACGATCGGCACGTGCGGAAGCATTTGAGGCGATAATGCCCGAGATTAATTTTGAATGAAATCGTGGTCCATTGTAGATGGACGCAGTTAGACGATTAAAGTGAAATGTTATAAATGCATGCTGTATAATAGCCAAAAGCCGCGGCTGTAAGAGAAGTGTTTAACGAGAGTTGCGCTCGGAGTCGTGTTATAAACTGAACTAAAACTGGCTTGCAGTCGGCTAGGCTGGCCGGTTGCAAGGTTTGATAAACGCGTGACGTCATCCGCGCGTGCCGTGCAATGTTAGTAGACTGCTTACAGCTGATAAACCAGTACAAAGTCTAAACATACTGCCCGCCAAAATCGGGACGATTTTGTACATTAAAGGTTAAATTGAACAATATAATAATTAGACTTACATGTCGTAAGCGATACAATAATTGGCGCACTGGCCAGAGAGCAATGACATAATGGACATAATATGAATTCAATTAACAATCACCAAACATACAATAAATTGACCCTTACGCCAATAGCAAGGGCTTACTGACGTTAAAATTACTCAAAACATAATAGTAATACAATACGCACAATAATACAATAATCAAGTAGGTATTGATCTTTCCCAAGTGATACCCCTTGATATTTGCCAAGCATTACAATAAATTGATAACACCATAAAAAATACAATAATTTCCCCATGATATTGACATAACAACCCCAATGAATTTCATAATGTTTGACCCTTAGAAAATCCAATACATATAGAATAATTGACACTATAACTGACACTTGTGGTTCTCAGAATTTGAATCACACAAACATATTAACAATACACAACATCCATAATAACTGATAGTACATATGAGACACAGTCACTATTTCTGTAATAGCTAGCGACACTTAACAATGTTACAATGCTTATGATACAATTGACTTGTATGCTCGCCCCGGGGAATGTCCCGGGCGTGTTCCATGTAATGTGACACGCACACACTCATACACACACACACACACACACACACACACACACCGTAAGGCACGCAAACGACTAGCTTGTTGCCACCGGAAGGGGGCATAATTTGTGGATGGGTCGGCGTAAGATACCTAGCGCGGTGCGTACTTCTGCGACGCGTACTAAGGAATCTTGACCCGGAAAAACATTGGTAATTACCCCACGCTTCCATTCTAGAGGGGGGGAATTGTCATCCAAAATGAGGACAAGTTGTCCGACCTTCAAATTCTTAAATGGGGTGCGCCATTTGTTGCGCTGCTGCAGCTGGTGCAGATAATCCCTAGACCACCGTTTCCAGATGGTCTGCGTAAATTTTTGGAGCAGAAGCCATCTGCCCAAATGAGTATTATTGCCTTGTGTATAGTCGGGTTCCGGAAGTGCCGTCAGTGGGGCACCGACCAAAAAATGAGCGGGTGTTAAGGGTTCAGGGTCTCTAGCATCGTCGGACACGGCACATAACGGGCGTGAATTAAGGCAAGCCTCAATTTGAGAAAGAAGGGTAGAATATTCCTCAAAATTCAAGATCGTACCGCCAATTACGCGACGTAAATGGAATTTAACACTCCTTACACCACTTTCCCACAAACCACCGAAATGAGGGGCTGAAGGGGGGATAAAGGACCATTTGATGCCGTGGAGACCGCAAAACTCCAGAGAAGATTGTTCAACTTCCTTGGAGGTTAAAAATTTGTACCAATCATGCAACGTGTGGTTGGCACGACGAAAATTCGTGCCATTATCCGAAAATATTTGCGCGGGAATACCTCTGCGCGATATGAACCTTTTTAAAGCCGCTATAAAGGCGTTGGAAGTAAGATCCGACACCAATTCTAAATGGATGGCCCTAGTACACATGCATATAAATAGAGCGATATATGCCTTGGTCGTGGACTTAGAGCGCTGCCCGCCATGGCGCAAAAACACCGGACCTGCGTAATCCACGGCCGACTGTGAGAATGGCCTTGACGGCGTGACCCTAGAAGAGGGTAATTGACCGAGTAATTGATTCGCGCCTTTAGCCCGGAAACGAAAACAAGTGACACACTTATGTATCACTGAGCGGATATAGGACTTATCGTGTATGATCCAATACTTAAGCCTAAGCGAAGCTTGAGTTGATTGCACTCCAGCGTGCAACAAACGGATGTGTTCGTATTCAATTATTAATCTCGTGAGATGAGAGTGCGGGTGTAAAATTATTTGGTGTTTAGTCTCGTAGCTAAGTGGGGAGAATTGCAAGCGTCCACCCACTCTTAAAATGCCTGATTTATCCAGGAATGGGTTGAGAGCAAGAATTTTACTACTGCGTGGAAGGCACCGGTGTGCCTCAAGTTCCCTAACCTCTACGTCGAAATGCAACTTCTGAGATTGCCGGACAAAAACCAAGAGCGTGTCAGACAATTCTTGAGCCGACAAAAAGGACGTGTCTCTATCAACCACCGCGAGCCTAGAATTGCGAAGAAATCGACGGCAGTATGCGAAGACGCGAATAAGCCTCGTAAGAGATGAATAATTTTCAATGTAACTATGTGTTGAGGACGCGACAATTAGTGAGGTTTGAGCCTGCTTGCGACGTTCCTCTTCAATGTCGGGAAAGGTACAGGGAGTATTAATGTCGAACGCGCTGACTGGCCATGAGGCCGAATCATGAGCCAACCAGGAGGGACCATGCCACCATTGAGCATGACAGTGCAGACTACGAGGGAGGCAACCGCGCGATAAAACGTCGGCAGGGTTGTCATTCGATACTACATGACGCCAAGTTCCCCTGCTGCTAACAAGACGCTGTATTTCTGCGACACGGTTAGCCACAAATACCTTCCAGCGGGAAGATTGCTGATGTATCCAGTACAACGCTATCATCGAATCCGAATAAAGATATAATCCGTCAAAATTGTAATCGACGGCATTTAAAACCTTGGATGCTAATTGAGCCAACAATAAACAAGCACAAAGTTCAAGTCTAGGAAGCGTTATCTGTTTCAGCGGAGCGACCCTAGATTTAGCACACAACAAGTTTGAAGATATGGCGCCGTTCGAATAGACCGCCCGCACATAAATGCAACACGCGTAACCTTTAACCGAAGCGTCGGCGAATCCGTGCAGCTGCAATGAACTAACTGGGTAACTGTTCGAACTCCTAACCGACCTCGTAATCTCAAAATGAGTGTCGGAGACTAATTGGGCGTATAATTCCGACCATTGATTGGCCAGTGACCCGGACAAGGGTTCGTCCCAATCAGTGCCCGCCAACCACAACTGCTGCACGAAATGCTTGCAGCAAAATGTGATGGGAGCAATTAGACCTAGTGGATCATAGATCCCGGCAATGATTGACAACACGCTTCTCTTGTTGAGAACGGTTAAATTGTCATCACCCCTAACGGTGTACAAAAAGTTATCCCCCTCAACATTCCACTGTATGCCTAAGGTACGCACGTTTTGACCCTTGCTGAAGTCACGGGTTACTTGGGCGCGAAGAGTCATAATCTTATGGTGGTTAGAGAACCATTTGTGTAACGAAAAACCATACCTCCTCAACAACTTCTCGATCTCGCCTTTCATTTCAGCTAAGCTGTTCGGATCATCCGAACCCGTTATGAGATCGTCTATGTAAAAGTCATTTGCTATGGCCTTAGCAGCGGTAGGGTAATCGGCTTTATTTTCATATGCTATTTGAGCCAGACAACGCGTAGCAAGGAAGGAGGCACTAGCAGTGCCATATGTAACCGTCCTTAACGCGTAATGTCGCAATTCCTTATGCGGTGCATCACGCCAAACAATGCGTTGCAAGTTTGAATCCTTAGGATTAACAATGATCTGGCGATACATCTTTTCAATGTCCGCAATAAGCACGTATCGGTGGGTGCGGAACCGAACCATTATCGAAAACAGATCCTGCTGGATCGTAGGACCGACCATTAAAGTATCGTTAAGGGACAAATTATTGGTGGTTTTAGCGGATGCGTCAAATACCACGCGCAATTTAATGGTTAAGCTAGAGTCTTTGAAGACTGCGTGATGGGGCAGATAAAAGATCTCTGACCTGTCAAGCGACAGATCGTATTCATTAAGCGGCGACATGTGGCCAAGTCTTAAGTAGTCACTCATGAACTCACTATAATCCTTGTAAAGGGTAGGGTTCTGCTTGAATTTGAATTCTAACGATTGGAATCTGCGTATTGCTCCGCGGAGAGAATCTCCCAAATAAGATTTATCAGATCTGCGGGGCAGGGCTACCACGAATCTCCCGTCGCGATTGCGGCTAGTGTTTTCCACGAAATGCCTTTCACACGGTGAGTCTTCAGATCGGGCTTCGCGACTAGAGATCTCCTCCAACTTCCAAAATTCCTTTAGTTGCGAGGAAACCTGATTATCGTCCTTACAGACCATAAATGAAGAAACCGTTTTAGTCATGTCGACGTTGAATGGTAAGTCACCAGCCAAAATAAATCCTAACTTGGTTTCCTGAATTATAGGAAAGTGTGGTCCGCGCGTATATTTCACAGGTTCAATTAATTGTAGAAAATATTGAGCGCCGATTAATATATCGACTTGCGATGAGCAATGTAGGTGAGGATCCGCCAAGAATATGCGCTTGGGTAAATTTAAAGAGGTAAGATTGAACGACTCCGCCGGTAAATTATTAGTTATACTGGGTAATACGGCACAATGTACGTTTAACGTGAAGGGTTTATAGCGTGAATGTAGCCTTACGTTAGTACTGAAGTCAGCCTGGGAAAGCGAGTTGTTTATACCCGTGATGGGCAATTGCGATTTAACTAATTGGAGGCCCAACCTGCGGGCGAAATCCATTGTGCAAAAGTTCGCTTGAGAACCGGAATCCAGTAATATCCTAACGGGAAATTTTTTGCCGACCTTATTGTATGTCATACAGACGGCGGTAGATAACAATACCGATTTATTGGTCTGTGATTTCAGTGAACACTGGTTGTTAACAGAAGTTACGTCCCTGTTGGGGACATGAATCGTGGTGTGGTGACGCCTAGAACATTTTTTACATGAAAATTTGGAGGGACATTTTGAACCCTCGTGTCCCGAACGGAGACAGTTTAAGCAAAGTTTGTTTTTTAGTAACGCATTTTTTCTATCAGGGATAGACAGCGATATAAATTGTGGGCAATCGCTAAGTCTATGTCCACCGTTACATAGCCTGCATAAATTATTTCTAATATGTGAGTGGAATGCGCCCTTTGGAGTGCTTATCTGTTTAACTGCTTTGCGATAAGGAGACTTATCGCTTTTGTTCAACCTGCTCGTTGGGCTAGTCGCGTTATCGATATTTTGCAGTAGTTTCCTACGTGAATTTAAAAAATTTATAAAATTATTAAAATCAGGGAGTTTATGCTCCGATAAACTCTCTTTCCACAAACGTAAAGTGTAACTGTCAAGTTTTTTGGCTAGATAATTTACGACAATAATTTCAAACGTGTTGACTGGCAGTTTGAGATTATTTAAAGCGTTTATATTTCCAGAGATTTGATCAATAAATTGCGATATGCTACCTTGGGATTCCTGCTGGACTAATGGTACGTCTAGTACATTCCACACGTGGTGAGCGGAGACAATCAGCTTACTATCATATCTATTCCTCAACAGATCGATAGCCACCGCGTAATTTTCATGTGTTATGGGTAATGATTTTATTACGTTAAGCGCCTCGCCATGTAATGACGAGTGCAAATAATGAAGCTTCTGTATATCTGTCAGGTCTGTTCTGACATGAATTAGTTCCATAAAAATATGGTAATAATGTTGCCATTCCACAATACTACCCTCGAACCGTGGTAATTTTATTGGTTCCAATTGAATGGGGGTTGTTTTAGGCTGTTTACCATCAGTATTAATTAGTGGTTTTTGGTTCAAGTGGTCAGATTGCTCCAACAAGTGTTGCAATTTACATTCTATAGCACAGAGATCGTCCTCCGTTTGCACTCTATCACTTGTTGACGCAACGTCTGCTTCCTCAGCCTCGATTTGTGACTGTATCTCGTCATATTTGGTGGATAATTCCATCAAATGACGCAGTTTTATTTTGAGCGCATGAGGATCGCTGTTTAACAAATCAAAATTATCCGCGAAGGTATTTATTCGGGATATTGAGGCCTTAATTGTACCTCGTTTTTTTATCAGAGCCCTTACATCGGCCATTATTACAGTTTGAGATAAAAAAGGGAAAGATATTTAGAAACAATTGAGCATCGAGCATGTGAACCACAAACTTAATTTTGAATGAGTTTAAATACGTTTGGTAGCTAGCGATCGTTGGTTTGAACATAAACTTACTCTCTCTAACTAATCAAACTCGTTGGCAGTTAAATTATTGAAATTATAAATCTAAATGATTACAAAGTATAGCTTTATCTTTAAAGTTCTGACTGATAATGAGCTGCCAACCATCTATTAATTTATATTGTGTAATAAGTTAATTGTTTATATAAATATGTCAAAAAATACACACTGGGTGAAATATTATTAAAAATAAATCAAATATAGGTAAAGTTTATAGTCACGTGGCCGTCGATCCATTCGTGATGAAGCTGGCTTCGATCCCGTTTGGAGCTGCTACACCTCCTGTCTCTGCCGGTCAGCCGTTGCCTCATGTTGTACCCTCCATCAATTAAAGCTGTGGAATCTCGTAAATGTTGTCCTGTTTCGTCCCGTCGTCTCTGGTCTACTGCTTGGCCGAATCTTGTCGAGATGACTGCGACGTGATTCACGATAATGGTGTCGCTCAGGACGAAAATGATGCCCGTCTGTCGTGATTAACTTCAGATTGGTTTTTCCAGAAATGATGTATATAAATAAATGCTGTCGCCTGTGTACTCAGGTATGAGAAATCTGTGCCGTTGGGACCAAAAATGATGTAGTTTGTTTTGGCCTGAAAATATGAAATCCTGCCTGGTTGGACCAAAAATGATGTCGTTTTTGGCCTGAAATGTGATATCCGGTCCGGTGGGACCAAAAATGATGCGGTTTTTGGGCCCGAAAATATGAAATCCTGCCCGGATGGACCAAAAATGATGCGGTTTGGAAGCTCTTGAAGAATCGCGAGTTATTCCAAAGACGCTAATAAGGAAGGCTGGATTGTTTGTTAGAAAGAAGTGGACTGTATTTAAGATATTGAACATGCGTTTATTGAATAATTTGGTTTGTTAGTTACGATCGGCACGTGCGGAAGCATTTGAGGCGATAATGCCCGAGATTAATTTTGAATGAAATCGTGGTCCATTGTAGATGGACGCAGTTAGACGATTAAAGTGAAATGTTATAAATGCATGCTGTATAATAGCCAAAAGCCGCGGCTGTAAGAGAAGTGTTTAACGAGAGTTGCGCTCGGAGTCGTGTTATAAACTGAACTAAAACTGGCTTGCAGTCGGCTAGGCTGGCCGGTTGCAAGGTTTGATAAACGCGTGACGTCATCCGCGCGTGCCGTGCAATGTTAGTAGACTGCTTACAGCTGATAAACCAGTACAAAGTCTAAACAGATACTATCGGGAACGACTTGGTCACTACCCACCAAGTTCGCCGTCCAAGTATGTCCGTTAGAAAACAGCGATAATGTTTCAGTTCTCAGATCAATGATGGCGGAATTTCTCCTAAGCACATCACACCCGACCAGTATATTAAATGGCAGACCGCTCGCCACCAAGAATTCCATGTCAATAGCTATACCACAGCTTATCACACTGGCGGAGACTTGTCTACGTATAGTTTTGTTTTGTCGGCCGGTTGCACCCAACAAAACTATATTATTCAACGGCAATGTTGGTAAAGTTCTCCCGCACTCTTGCTGTATCCTCTCCAGTTCCGTCGTACTTATTATTGACACGTTCGACCCAGTATCGATCATTAACTTGGCTGGGATGCCTTCTACCTTGGCGTCGACATGTATAATTTCATTATTGAAGTTATTGGTGGGACTCCTGTTATCCTCTTCCAATAACTCCTGTCTGATGTCCTTTAGGTAGTTGCACCCGATGATTGTGATACGATTGTGATTATTCTCAAAATTGCACTCATTATTATTATTATACCCAGTAGTTAGGAGCAGTAACGGGTTCTGGCGATTTATTACTGCCTGTGCCCGTTTAAAGGCTCGGCATCATTGTTCCTTTGAGCCATACTAGTCGATGCCTCATTTGGGATGCTTAGAGTGGTTACCTGTCGATCTGTCCTATGGTCTTCCGGTCGTTCATGGTTCGACCTTCGTTCAGCGTTGTCCAAACTATTGCTCCTACGCGCCGGATAGTACCTCGGTTGGTCCCGTTCTAGGCTCCTCCGGCCTCTCTTCGTATCCGCGGTAACTGTTTCGTCGATTGTGGTTGAATCCTCGCTGTCTTCCATCTGTGGCTCGTATGAAGTTCACTCTAGGGCGAGGAAACCTATTATTATTAAAATTACCATTATTGGGACCCGTACGATTGGTATTATTAGGGTAAGGACTATTACCATAATTGGGGCTTCTCTGACTATTTACGTTATTAGGGTAGGGATTGCGGTTACCCTGATAACCATTAGAGGGTCGATTCGGGTTTTGATGGTTGGGACCCGTATTATTATTATCATTGTAATTAGTATTGTTCACATTATTTCGATTATTAGAACCGTTATTTCGCGGATATACCCGACCTCCTTGGTACCCAGTATTTATGTGGTTCGTACCCTGGTTATTGTTCTGGTACGTCCTTGGTTCGGGCCCATCACTTCTTCTACGACTCTGTCGGTAGTAGTCTTCATTTTCATAATTTTCTAGGAGTTCTGTCATTGCCTGGATGGTTTTTATCTGGCTGCCCCTCCTAGCACGAATCACCTCCTCATCATAATGGTAAGACAACTTATTTATTAGGCACTCCTCCGGTATGGCTGGTTCTAAGTGCTTGGCCATACACAGCTTGCCGAGGAAATAAGCTGTCATTGAACTGCCGACTTGTGGTTTGTAGCGGCCATGGCATATATTATCTCTTATTAGATTTTGCGTGGTCTCTGACCAGTACTTGGCCTTGAACAGGCTCTTGAATTGTTCATAATTGTCGATGTCGCTCCGGTTGGCCATCCACCAATGGTCATTCACCTCCCGAAACGACTCGTCAAGGATTTCTCTGTTCTGGATCCATCGGTTCCCTCGGTGTTTTTCGAGGTACTCCTCTATTCGTGCCAAGAACTCCATAGGCTTCCGTTTGTATTGCCGGAAATTGAGCCATTCTCTGTTCTCTGACATGGGGAAACTATGATATCCAGATGGTCTGTTCCGTATCATCTCTATCTCCTCCTGGCTCTGACGCACCTGTCCGGTTATGTTTCACATGGCGGCTTCCACGTCGTCGCATCTTTCTGTTACTTGGGTCCTCACTTTATTTACTTCTTCCAAGGCAAATTTCTTGGTCTCCTCCATTCTTGTTTTCTGTTGTTCTTGGACCTGAGTAATCTCCTTTGTTATTACTTCCCGGACTTCCAGCACTTCGTTTTCTGTTTGACGACATCTTTCGTCTACTTCTCGGATCTGCTGGTTAACAACCACAACTTCCTGTTCTAATTTCTTTACGATGGATTTCTTCATCTCAGTTATCTTTTTATTCAACTCCTCTTTAGCTAGCTCAATCCTCTCGTCTAACTTATTCATGTTCTCTTGGTTAACTTCCCTTAGTTCTTCTCTCAACCTTTGATTATTCTCGTCCATCTTCTCCTCCATTTTCAGATTATTTTCCTCCAACTTTTCCCTCAGTTGCTGATTGTTGCTTTCCATTTTCCTACTGGTTTCCTCCATTTTCTCTTCCATCTTCTTACTCAAATTTTTACTGGTTTCTTCGATCCTCTTATTGGTATTTTCTATCTTACGGCCCAATTCTTCCTTTGTGGATCGATTGTCTTCCCTCAAGTCTTCTAGTTTTTCATTTAATGAATGGTTGTCTTCCTTCAAATCCTCTAGTTTTTCATTTAATAATTGGTTATCTTCCTTCCTTTCCTTACTACTTTCGTCCATCTTTTTGTTAGTGGAATCCAGTTTGTTATTCAAGTCTTCACTCAACTTCTTACTATTTTCTTCCATGCCCTTGTTAGTGGAATCCATTTTATTCTCCATCTTTTTACTAGTTTCTTCCATTTTCTTATTAGTGGATTCTATATTTTTATTGACTCCTTCCAATTTAGACTCCATGTTCTGACTCATTTGTGCAAGCATTTCCATTATCTTCTCTTCCATCGTTTTAATTTTCTCCTTCTCCTTCTCGGGGACATTGACCTCTGGTGGTGTGTGTTGTTTTGATTCCACCTGGGTTAGTAACACTTCCGGATCCTCCACGGGTGTTGCCTCCTTATCCCCCATGTCAACTTCTTTTTCGGCCTCTGCCGCCCTCTTTTTCGATGTAGCTCGTCTTTGCATCTTTCTCTGTCTCTATTTATTAATCGCTGCCAAGCTTAGATTATTAAGCCCTCTAAGTTGGACGCCACTTTGTAACAGGACCTCTGTATGCCGGTCGTTACAAAAGATAAAAAGTTGATAGAAAATTTTATAAAAATAGAATTCTCAAATAGTAAAAGATTTTGTTTATGTTTATTAAGAGGTGTGTATAAGATATAAATCTGTTTTATAAGGTTCTTGTAAAAATTTTAATAACAGGCAGGTATTTATTGACCGGCGAGCACTTCTTGAAGATTTGAACCAAGTCTGGAGTTAAATAGATTAACTCCAGTTAATAATCGATTGGTGACTTTTCTGGCTGGTCCAATATCTCGTTCAAATAAAATATTTTCTTCTTACTTAAGTCATTCAGCCTTAATAAATACTCTTAAATTAACCTGTGAAATAAGTAACAGACAAGAAATAATGGAAATATAAAGATTTATTGACAATTTAAATAAATAATCGATTTTTTATCGATGGAGAGCAATTATCGACTCTGTCTCGGGAATTATCGATTGTGTCATACAGAACAAAATGTATGATATTTAATATATTAAAAGACAGGTTCTTTGAGCGATTAGAATTAATAGTCAGAGAAGGGTGACGAGAAAGTATAACATTAACAATTAACACAAATATAATAATTATTATTCAATAGAATTTAAATAATTCCTATAAGTAATGTGTATGAATCTTGTCAAACCAATATGCAGACGATGACGTCACTGCTGGAAGATAAAGAAGGCAGGCTTGAATTTTCAAAATGGCCGCTACTATTTCTGGCGTAGTTACTGCGAACTCGGCATGTCCAAAAAATCACGACAAAATTACCTTCGTGAATGTCTGAAATCTTCCCGCACTGGTGTAATATGTCAGTTAAGTTATTTGGTGTATTCTGACGAAGTGTTCAGTGTAAACTTGTGTTGGTTAGTTTATTTTGTATGTGTTCACTTCTTTGAGTTACAGTTCTCAAGATATGGTTAGGATTTGTAGAGTGAATTAGTTTAAATATAATGTTTTACTGTTTTCTGTCACTCGTATTATGAAGTTAGATGTTTGTTTTCACTATTGTCGTGAACGTTTTGATAGCTTTAGTTTTAAAAAGTGTCTAATTCGTCTAACTCTCGTTTCACTTATTTTAATGGCTAAACGCTAGTACCATTTTCGACTCGATTTAAAGAACGTTTTGTCACACAACTATTCAGCTTGATATTCAACAAAAGACTAATTAACTTGGTCATAAATCTGGCCCAGTTAATCTTTGAAAAAGTATTGTTAACATATTTCGATTTCCCATACACAAGATAAAATATTACATTATATATGGAATTTATCTATTTTATTCATCACTTTTATGAATTATGAACCTTATTATTGGTTTAATCATCTCATTCCCTTTAAATTGATGTATTATAGTCCATATCTGTAGACATTTTGTGGAAATTAACAAATTTTGTTCACTTTTTGGAAATATAGGCTCAAAATTGGATTTCCGTCTTTATACGAATTTCCTCCATTTTAAATATTCTTAATACTATTATAATAAATTTTAATTATTCATATTCCTATTCCTTTCCTTAAGTACATATAAATTAAACCTTTGAACTGGTTTTTTGTGTTAATCTGTAAATTTGACATTGCTCTTTAAAATTAATTGATTTATATATTTTGAAAATTTACAATATGTTAAGGTATATTTCCTTATTATCATTTTAACTCATAGGATCATTCCCAGTAGTGGTTAATTGAGTTACCTTATATAAATCTTGCTAGTTTACAGGATTTATAAGTGAATTATATTGGTTTATACTGTTTCTGTGAATTCACCAGATGGCCTAGATTTTAGAATTTTATACTTCTGTCTTTCTCAAATAAATTTAAACTTAACTCCTCCTCTGACTTTACATAATTACAATTATATGAAAATAACATGGTTTATAATTTATTGTGTGGTGTAGTAGTTAATTAACACTACGGTTATTAAAATAAATAATTATGAACATTGTTTAGCAATCTGCACAATTGAACATATTGCAGACATGATTTGAACATATATCTTTTAACTATTTTTGAGTTAGCATAGCATACCTATTGGAACATTATTAATGGTATGTAGGCTATTATTTAGCAAACATAATTCTTTTAGAACACATAACATAAATCTTATTTTCTAATAACTCTTACAAATACATTTTACTAACACATTGATTTTAGGACTGTGAATAAACAGTCTATTTAAACATTTTACACTTATTAATACTATATTAATGCCAGTCCTTTCTGGTCTAAACCATTATTATTTGTGATCCCCTACATCAGTAAACATGAACTCCCATACTCTATTTATTATCATTTTTTACAAATGTCTTGTAAATAAAGATTTACCTTAAAATAATAAAATACTGGAAATCTTCCATTTTATTATTTTATTATGCTGTTTATTATTAGATATTAAAGTTGTGATATTGCATACTGATAAGTTATAGTATCACCAACTTTAAGTTTATTGCATTTCTATTAAACACTTACACAAATTCACTTTCACTGTTGGTTCTGATATTTTGAGTCTTATTATCTCAGACCAGACCTTTAGCAATCATGGACTGTTAAGACTAGTTTATTTTCTTTATTACACAATAGCTTTAGTCGGTTCACTTCTTATAACGCTATACAGCACTTTAGTTTTCTCAATAATTACATTTTTATAGGATTTTGGGTATGTTATACTTTCTTTTGCATAGTTTTTGTGGGTTTGGGGTTGATAGTAGTTTATATAATAATAGGTTTTACAACGGTGTTTCTTTCATACTATTTCTTCCTCTCCTCCTGTCTTCTTTCTTGTCCTTCTTCGTATCTTCCTTCTGGTCTTCATTCTTGTCCTTCTTCTAGTCTTCATTCTTGTCCCACTTCTAGTCTTCATTCTTCTGGTTTTCTTGTCTTCCTTCTTCATTCTTGGGTAAACCAAGGTACTTGGTGTTATCTCGACTGAGGTTTAGTTTGGAGCATTTAACTTATTCACTGATACTGACTTTATTCTTCTCTACAGGTTTCAGGGTATTGTTTTCTTCCTGTTCACAAACTTTATTCTTCCCTCTTCTTGTTTTTTGGGGTATTTTGGTATTCACCACTCTTTAATTGAGTCTCTTTTTTCTTGATATGGTCTTATATAACTGGTTTACTGCTCTACTGCTCCTAGCTTCCTGGGTAAATTACTGATATTATACTATGAGTTGCTTCGATACTTTCTTTGGTTTTTTAAACAGTGGTTTTTATATATAATGTAATGAGGATTTTTATTTTATCGTGGTTCATTCCTTTGATTCATTTAAATGTCATTCAATATTATTATAACATTTGTTGGTGTAATTAAACTTTATGATTTCATATGACTTAAGATGTAGTGGATTTTCTGTCACGCTACAACTTCCAGGATTGTTCCCCTACCCACAAGGCAGTGAGGGCAGTATTATGTTACTGGTGATGCTTATTCGCCAGATGAGAAGACTGTCGCCGGGCGTATGCAGTTTTTATCAACTGTAACGATGCTACTGTTACACTATTCGTCTCTAATAGTCTCGTTACCTCGCTCCGAGACTGATTATTTGGGCCACCTGTTATTCACAGCTAACTCCCATAACTGAGGACATACGCTACCCACTACCTGCGACGCGCCCAGTAACATTTAGTTAGTTATACTTTTTCAATATTGTTTCTGTTTAATTTTTAATGTTGTTTTAATATCTGATTTTTAACATTGAAAATGTTTATAAGGACGTGTCGCACATTTGCGGCCGATCGCTGGTGCGTGATCGAAAATGGGAACCGGTGAGTTTCCATAGAAACTACTTCTTTGTTGTCAATAACGTAGTACACATATAAAACTTCGCTTATGAATGCGACTACATTTAACTTATATCTGTACATTGGTAAATGAAGAATGAATTCATTGATTGGTGAATGAACATAAATATATATATTTTTTAGATTTATTGAAGCATTTTCAATGCCCTTCTCTGTGCATTGTATTTGTGCAATGCCTGTAAATTTTTTAACATAGTTTAATTTCTTTATAGTGTTGTTTATGAAATTTCTTTATGGTATATAATATATGCCGTTTTTTATGTTGTTATTATTCTATGTGTTTGTTTTTGTGCTAGTTCTTAAATATGCTGTTTTTATTTTATATTTAATTTTATTTCCAATTTTGCCTGTGAAGTTTTATTGTACCTATTTTCTTCTGCAGCTTGATATGATATATTTTAAATGACAGCTTTCAAAGCAATTTTCAGTACTTCTTCAATACATATGAAATTAAAAAAGAAATTGTCCTTCAAGATATTTGAATTAAATACTTGCGCAACGAAATTCGGTCTGTAAATAAAACGATCTTGTTACAACTAAATAGAAGGTAAAGTAACGGAATTATTTTGTTTACAGTTTTAATAAAACGTACGATACGCTTGTACAACACAGACACGCAGTACCCTCTTGGGTGTTGTGTACACTTGAAGATGACCATTGATTCTGAGTGGTCAAAACGTTGTGTTGTAAGTTGACAGTTTACAACAATAAAAACGGGGGAAGTAACTTGTGATTGTAGCACGCCATCGAATTGTCACAATCACAACACTGTGATTCTACAATTGTAGCAATGCTTCAAGTGCCTACAACGACTGCAAGTCTCGGATTTGAAAGGAAACATCACCATGAAACTGATAATCTTCTATTAACACACGTTTTATCGAAGAGTGTAAAACTGAAGTATTATAGATTTTAATAGATTTTGACGAAGACGAAATGAAACTTCTCAACAAAGGCATAAATTATAGCCTACCAATAGCCGGAAAAAAAACAGGCTAATTCATGAGACTGTTGGTGCGGAGGCATCTATAAAAGTAATTTCCGATCCACGTCTGCAGAATGAGGCACGTGTTTTAATAAATAGCTAATTCACTAAAGCCATTAATTGGACCAAAATTTCGTTAATTTTTCCGAGGTTCCAAATGTATTGTCATCTTCAGGACCGATATGTGGGCAATGCAGATACAATTAATTCACATACAACAAATGTTGCTATTTATGGATTACTATAATTATTCTGATTAATATACGAATAATAATCATCATCTCCGACAACGATTAAACCAGAAATACTTTGTTCTGGACAGAAGCAGATAGAAGGGAGCTGGTCACTCCAACGATTCTTTGGACGCCCCACACCTCCCCGTCCCCTTGGCTTATAGCTTAATAGTTGTTTGGGAATTCAGCAGTCATCCATTCGGATAAGACCATTTCAACCAATATTGGGCAATTCTGTCGAGTATACTCCCAGTATTCAATTCCTGCCGTATATCTGCATTTCGTCAACGATCTTGGAGCTATTCTATCTGCCTTGCCTAAAAAATATTATATGAGATATAATACATGAGTGCAATAATTACTAATTTATATTTACGTAACAAACACACACACACACACATTTACACAAAGCACTCACTATATATATGTTATTCTCATCCGACCTATTTTATATTCAGTCTACATGACTTCTAGTCATACACGCGTGTGTGAGGTGTATACTTTCTGCGCGTATTTACGAGAGCAGCGCGCCAAAGTCCAACCCCATATAACAATAAGGAAGTTTCAGGAGACATTACATAATTGGAGAAGTGAGCGAGTGAGTCAGTGTACGTAACTGGGCCGACGAATTTATTCTGAATCCTTAACGTGGGATCTTCACATATTATCGTCGTTTCCGTTTTATGCGGATTACCCACACCCATATTCTATAGACAATAAATTGTGCAACCGACATTGTTTGTTAATTGGTTGTTTTGTTTAAAACGCAATACGCTGAAACGGAACCTAAACAGAAAAAAAAATCGCTAAACGTTTGCAATTAGCGATAACGTACCAATTAAGAAACTGTGGGAACTATTAGATTGACACAGATCAATGTAAATGTAACAATAGCTGTATAGCAATTAATATATTAAAGCTCCCTTGTCCAGAAGGATAACAGTCGGCATGAAAGGAACTGATTTCAGTGATAATCAATTGTAATTGCCAGTCGTAGCTCCACCTATACGTTGTTGACACGTCCGTTTATCACTTAAAAATAGTTTGCACTGACAGCAGAATGACGACGACACGACTGATCGGCTTCATTTGAAGTTATAAGCTGCAGTTCCTGAATGCTTAGTCCACGTGGACAAGACGTCTTCCTGTCAGCGTAATAACGGTACTGTCTGGCGTACACGAAGAGTATCACTGTTCTAAGAACGCAGTATCATATCAGAGCGCTCCACATTTAAACGTTCAGAGCGCGAGAGCTTTTTTTTAGTGTTCTTTTTTGTGCCTAAAGTCTGTGTGGGTTCAACATCTGTAGTGTAGTATGAGCTTACTGCGCCGGGCCTTCAAAGCTAGTCTACTCGTTAATTTTAAGGTACGAAAAACATGCCTATAGGATAAGGAATAACAATTGTAGACGGAGTGAATTAGTATACAGACCTAAAGACAACCATACACCTACATATGTTGACGCGACAGGATCTATCAAACGATAGATCGCAATAATCCAGAATTTAGTGTCATAGTATTAATGAGATTTTCGAAGTTACTTCTCACTTTTATGTGACTAATAATGATTTGTTAACGCATTTTTATGCGGATTACAATCTATAAGAGCTACTCATTAGAATATGTTTGAATTATTTGTAGACGATTGATTCAGACAGCTCAACCAGACTCATAGTCCAAACAATAATATTGATTACTTGCCCTTATTAGTTAATCCATCCTTGTGCATACATCGGTATGCTTTTGTACAATGTAACCAAAACCATTTACATTTTCGACGTATTGAGGCACAGGCGGCCTCATAATATGTCCAAACCACTGCAATTCTCTTTTCTCGTCTATCTCCAATCTGATTCCTGCTGATTGTAATTACTGATGGCCAACCATGTTATCTCTAATTGCGTTCATGTTTACATGTTTACATTGTGTTACCTTTCCTCTGCAGCTCTCTTTCTTTTAAATCACCCTTTTCTTCTTTCGCTCTGTTCTGCTTTAAACCAAAGCACATCAAACCCTATTTATAACACCTGAAGTTTTTACTCGTTCGTTTAATCTACTATCTCGAGCTTATCGTCAGTCAGTTACGTAATGCTCAATGCACTAAATCTCCCCCAGTCAGTTTCTGTAAATCTGTTCGGCAACTTGCCTACTTTGACTCCGAATGAATTATTTTACCTACATGGGTTATTGGTCCCACACAGGCTAGCCAGATAAAGTAAATGCCTTAATTAACCTACTAGCCGGCCAGTTTTCTTAGACAATGGTGGTCCGATAAGTATAATATAGTTCTTTCTCTCTAGAGATAAATGCCGGCGTGAAGCAGGGCTTTCTCCAATGCATACACTGAATTCATCATGCAGGTATGATCAGGGATGCAGGGATGGAGATGTTTTGATAGGTGGCAGCAAAATCATCAATCTGGGATACGCTGGAGATAGTCTCTTATTCCAGAGATACCGACCTTCAGCATATCACGGAAAACTAAAGACAGAAAGAAGACTGGACTGTGGGCTTAACAAAGCTAAAACTAAAGTAATGATTATTGGTCGTGCCTCCACCCCCCCCCCCACTAACGTTAAATAAGTTTTAAAGTAGTCAGTTAATTTTTGTAACTTGGTCACTACTAAAAAATGAAGAGGATGGATAAAGAAATTAGTAGAAGAAAAAGTATGGCTTGGAATGCAACCAGCAAGCTAGCTGAAATCTGCAAGCATCCAACGATGTTACAGAACATCAAATTAAAGTTAATAAGGATACTTGTATTTTCATTAGCCACTTACGCCTCTGAAAACTCGACCTTGAACACTACGTCACGAAAGAGAACTGATAATTTCGAAATGTGGGTGTACCGACAGACGCTAAGATTTTTATGAAGGCAGCATTAAACTAACTTCCGCTAGTTTCTATTTTACTTCCGCTGAAGATCTCAAGGGAAACAGAGCAGTCGTACGTGAGATATTTTGGACACATGTTCATAACAACGTAGTGTTTAGAGAAATTAATTATGCAAGGGAAGATCGACGATGATTCACGTCCACGAGGGAGATGTCCGAGTCACCGGTTGAATCAGGTCAAACCATTTATTGGTCATCGTATGCTCGAAGGAATTAAGGCAGAGCGAGGTCGAGAGACCTAGAGATTGACAGTCAGTGACATCGCCACACGATATCAACGTGCTCTGTCTAGAGCAGTAGGACTGAGAAGCAGGGTGTTCCGGTTAGTCAACGAACGCCGGAGATCCGCCCATCACCATCAGCCGTCTGCTACCTACTATGCGGTGTGGACTCGAGGATCACGCAACTAATGCCTTCTAGCATGTGGAAATAGGATTTTTTGGCAGAATTGATTCAAACTCTTCATCAGAAATGAGTAGGTACTATTATGAGAAATTCATGAATAAGTCGACGATTGGACTTGTTGCGCTGCACCGCGGCCGTCTTAGCGGCTTGTGTCAATTGGAAACACCAAATAAGAAGAAAATAATGACCTACAATGCACACGTCTTCAAACATAATCGGTTGCTGTACCTTAAAATGTAAAAAAGGGAAAAAAAATTACGAAATCACTGACTGAATAACAATTGAAAGGGAAAGCCATTATAATTTTTTGTATTACCATGAATACAATTACCACTAAAAATCCTAAACACTCCATTAATTTTTTAGTCAAATTTATAACAACGTGCCTAAATGACAACAAAATTTCTCATAGATTGTATTTTAATACACATACGTACTAAAAACACATACTGAATAACGGAAATTGTAAATTTTGTATAAGATTCGATTCGTCATTTATTATATCAGATGGAAATAAGCGCTTTCCTTTGATGGCCATGACTTGTTTGTACACTTATTTTTATTGTGCGCGGAAAAAGGAAAATGGAAAGCTTGGTTACTCTATACATTAATAAAGGTTGTTGATCAAGAGTATCGAAAAAGAACTGAATGAAGGTTTTGCATTAAAAACATAAAAATGACTAATTTTTCTTATTAAATCTTGCCCACCATTCATTACATCTCCAACATAAAGCACAAACAAAAAAAGATTTGTGTTAACAACCGATATTTGGTTGATGATGATGATGATGGTGATGATGATAAACATGGAATCGTAGACGGACAGCTTCGTGCTACACAGTTTTCAACTTTTTTTGCGGATCAGAACTTGAACGAGATCAAAGTCGAGATTCAGAACTGTGAAGTGGCACAAATAAAATGTAGTATGAAAGTTAAGTATGTAAGAATTGTAAGTAAAGCAAATTCGAAACAGGAAACTTAAAATCGATGAGTTGAAATTGGCAACTATGTTACAGATAGCCTTGGCAACTATATAAGATAACCTTATACGTTCGTTAAGCGTATGAGAGCGAAAAATCACCCAAAAGACGCTCAGAAAGCATGTACCTTTGCAAGGCTGTTGGACTGCGATTCTGAAGCGGTACAGCCGGCATCGAGTAGCATATCGTTCTGATACGCAAACTGGATGAAGTGTAACTTCGTGTGCCTTAACTTCATGTAAGGGAACTACGTTTTCTTGTGGAATCTTGTCCCCTATTCACACTATACCTCTATAATTAAGCACAAACAAGTAAAGATTTGTGCTAACAACCGATATTTGGTTGATGATATTGATGATGAACATGGAATGGTAGGCAGAGGGACGGTCTCGTGCGACACACAGTCTACACAGTGGTGCCATAATTGGGCGGACACGGTCGCTTAACATTCCTCCTCAGTCATTTACAAACACGTCCAATTACGTAACACGTTTACGTATTCTGAATTCACATTTTGTACTGACATTGTGTTTCTTCACAGTCGTTATGACGCAGTAACTGTAAAACTGTCTTCAATGTATGCATAACTGTGTCCGAAAGGTGTGTCTCTCCGGATGTGCAGGCTTTTATCCAGCTCCAGTTATGAGTTTACTAGTAGGCATATTTCACACAGCCTCGGCTCATCATTTGGCAATTAACGCTTTTGGCGTAGGCCTATAATATGGTGTCGAATGTCAACAATGCGAAAAATACAACTCGTGTTATGTAACTTACTTTCTAATGTCTTATTGAAGTAATATTTTGACAGTTTTATTTTATACTGGAATATTTGCCTTTTATAGTTCGCTTAGAGTAGAAATCAGTTTTAAGGAATTCTATTCTTGTGACTTACTCACAACCTATGAAATTCATTTATAACTCAATGTCGAGCCATAATCCTTATTTTCCAACGCCAGCCCTGAGATCATTGGATGTCGATTGGATGAAATTATTAGGCCATTCTTTTGACAATGTAATTGAATGAGGGAAGCGAGTTCTCAGTGTTAACTCTCCGTTTGGCACTTGTCTGTTATTCATATGTCTCTCTGTCTACCAATTTCGGGTACGTCACACGATAACTTTTGAATGCATCAGCCTATTTTCGTGAGAGTTAGCATATTTCGTGCGAGTTTCCACACTCTTACCCTACAGAATCCTATTATTTTTTGGATTAATCCCCACAAAAGGGAGGCAAGAGGCAATAATGTAGGGAGGGGAATTTTGAAAAATCGCAAATGTCTATGTGAGGATCAAATTAATTTAAATTTTAACTAAAATCAGAACGCAGTGTTTATGTTTAGAAATTTCAAAAGTTAATAAGTTCCAAAAACTAAATAAACAATTTGAAAAAATGTAGTAATCACGTAATGTAAGGGATGTTAAGAGGGAATTTACGAAGAAAAAGAAGAACGCAACAATACAGCCAAACAAACCTTCAATCTTTCTTTAAATCAGTGTGTGAAGCAGCTAAAAAGCCGAGAGTGGTTAGTGGTTACAAGTGATTCTGAGTGTGACCCGTTCGACCTGGTTTAAGAACAATGAAAACAGTGAAGCTTGGGTCAATAAACAAAACTGTGTATACGTATTGTCAAGATTCACTTACAATTATTTCTACCTTAATCCCAATACAGTAAATATTTTACATGCAAGAAACATGAATTTTGTGTGTTTTAGGATTTCTTGTGTTATGATTACGTCTGCCGTCGTTTCTTATGGGAAAAGTCATCTTGATTTACGTCGTTCAAATTAACGACGTGAATTCTAATAACAACCCCGTCGCTTTGAATGCGAACTTGCTGTATTATATTGTTATAAGTATGGATACAGAGAGCAAACAACAAGACGCAGACAACAAGAATATTATGGTATGGAAAAAAGGGTTAGTATTTTAAAATTTTGTTGTACATTCGTCTTCTTCTCTATGGGCGTCCGTTCCAAATGTCCAGACTTATTACATTAGGAGTTATTATTACCAAGGAGTTTGTACTGTTCCACCAGTAGTGTGTATTCAGTGATCCTCGTTTCACATACCGAGTGATTTGTGAGGTTTGTCATTTGGCCGAAGATACATCTGCTGGGTGACCCATCTCTTCCTCGATACCGTGTCGTCAAACGATGTGCTCTATAAACCATAATACTTTTCGGTGAAAGGAACGGCTGATTGTAGACGAGTTTTTCCTATTACTGCAGCCTTGCCGTAATATCAAGACACATATCCTATTATCAGTCCGTGGAATCAATATCATTATATTTAGGGAGCAGATAATTTTTCCAAAATTTTGATATTTTTATGGCAGGGTTGAAGTGATGTCCAGAGTTACGAGTCGGTAAGTTTCAATTGGACACACATCGGCCATTAAAGACTTATCAGCGAGGAACTATACTAAATATATGCTTACGCTAACCATGTTGTGATAGATCAAGACAACGGCTTGTTGAGGTATACAAGGAGCTGAATGAAAAATCCGCTGGAATGGGACTCAATGTAAACATCAGAAAAACTAAATACATACTGATTTCTGCGTCAGAAAGTAGAAGTCATCTATATAATTTATGCATACAGGATAAGTCATTAAATACAGTTAATAAGTTCAGGTACCTAGATAACATGATATATAATGAATGGTCAATAAACACGACAATACATGACAGGATACAAATAGGAAACAGGACATACTATGCCAATAGCGGACTATTGAGAAGCAAACTTATTAGTCACAATAATAAGCAGACACAAAAATAAAAAATATATCAGATCGGTTGTTGTTACTAACGGAGGCGAGACATGGGCAGTGACAACAAACGAACAAGTAACACTAAGAAGGTTTGGAAGAAAGATCGTAAGACGTGTTTACGGCCCGGTTAAAGAAGATGACGAATGGATAATAAGAAATAACCAGGAGATAGATGAGCTATTGAAGCATGAGGACATTGTAAGATTCATAAAGACTCAACGAAGACAATGGTTAGGTTACCTAGAGCGGATGGATGGTCAGCATATGCAAAAGAAAATCTTGGATGGAATATGGGTGGATGATGTGCTAGTAGATCTCAGAAGAATGGATGTGAGGGGTTACACTGAGATGGCAATGGACATGAGACTTTGTAGAAGATTAGTGTTGGAACCCAGGGTTCACGTTGGGCTGTAGTGCTGAAGAAGAAGTTTCAGTTGGAAAGAATGACTAACCTATCATCTGTGATAACGTTTGATAACGTTATTCTCATCAGGAAAGACAAGAGGTCGTCCACCGAGACCGCCTGGCCTAGTATTACTGCAGAATCGGTTTACGATTTCGGGACGAACAGGATTAAAGACAGACCAGTGCTACGTTGAGAAGAAAAGGCAATCACGTGACGTCTCATACGTGGGAGGGTGGATCGAGACAGGCGTTCCAGTCGTTCCAGAATTCGACTTCACTTTTACTTTCATGTTCCATAAGGAAATGGAAGTATGGTGATGGCGGAAAAAATCGTGTTCGAGATAAGGGCTGATTCTGATTGTATTACCATCAAAACATGAAGAAAAGTCATTTTTCGAAAAGTGTCTGAGTGTATGTTTGTGTGTCTATCTGTGTGTAGAATTTTTTCTATGGCAAACGATAACTGCCGCAAATTAAAACCAAATAAATAATAATTTTTGCATATAATTTGCAAATAATTTTTTGCATACCTGCCTGAGTTGTAGAGGACTGCCTGCCTGAGGAGTCAAGGCCTATTGATTTTGGTGAAGATCGGTTAAGGGCAAGGGGTAGTTTACCTGCAACCTTTTATGTTTTAGCAAGAGTAAAGTACTTAATTTTGATAAATAAAGTATCCTGGAAAGAAGGTCATAATAATCCACTGTAGAAAGGTAGATCAAATATCTATAAATTAAAAGGGTAGTTGAAAGGGTAGTGGTAATTTTCTATAAATGAAAATGATAGTTGATAGGGGAGGGGATATTTTTTTATATGAGTACTACTGTGCCGAGTGAATAAAATCGGCGCTTATACAAAAATCTATACTGCATTTAACGAATACGCTAAAGAAAAATAGGTTTCTGTATTTAGCGGTGGCGTTCTCCCGTACTGTGTTAAGCATTTAGCACACAATCTACAGGAGGTAATTATGCTGCGCCCGATCGGTGCTGCTCCCTGGCGGACGGGATACAGCGCGAGTTGAAAAATGCCAGAATAAACGTTTCCGTGTCTGTCTGATTCCGGTCCTACAACTAATCACCTCGCCTGGTTGCTCCGACAGTGAAGTTTTTTTAATTCTACCATCTTCCATCTATGGCAGGCTAGATTAAAACAGATCTGCGGTAAGTGAGTGCAGTATACTTATATATATTAATTTGAAGTCATGTAAAAGGAGTTTTGTTTAATAAGTACAGGAATTAATGAAATTGGTTAACCTATTACACTCACGCCACGTGGCGAATTAAAGTATGCAAAATGAGTTAATTGTATAACAGTAATTGAAGTCTTAACTAAGGCCCCGTAATTGAATAATGTTAACGCAAAATAATATGTAATTTAGCCAAACTTAATGTTTTCAAAGATAGGGCCACATGCCCGTATAACCTGTTGCAGAGTGTGTCAAACTTTCATTTCAAGTAGGCCTAAAGCAGTGTTTAAAATTATAAATGGATTTTGATGCGTGTGAGGGTCCTGGGGGAATAAGTGTTGGAGCTTCTCGCTGATAATATTTGTATGCTTAGGGTCCCTCGCTTCACGTCGAGGAACAGCCCCAACCTGAACAAATGAACATCTAAGACTCTCAACTTCATCTGCCGGAGGAGAACAGCGAGGACAGGCCACACCAACACTAAAATGCTTTAGACCAGGACGTCAAACTTCACACCAAGGAATAAATCAGGTGACACCAACCCAATATTACTTTTCACACAAGGGAATGTAACCCACTAGAACTCGTGGGCATATAGCTACACACCCTACAATGACTTTAAACTTTACACCTTTTAATTGGGTCCCTGGTTAACGGGACAGAATAGTGCGCGGACTTGGGGGGGGGGAATCTTTTGTAATACTGTTTATATTAAATGTGAGCCCAGAGGTTGGCATGTATCTGTGGCTGATTACCATTCAGGTATGTAAATTTCTTTCTAGTTTTCAGTAAAAGGGTTACCTTAGTGCTAGTAATTCTATCATTCACCATGTAATTTCACAGGTTAAATTTAGTATTCAATTGATTCATTAATTTCACATATTTATATTCAGTTTGGGTCCTATAATGGATAGGAGTTTCTTTTGTTAGTTTCAGTCGGGTCCCCAGTTTAATCCTGTATAGGCGGATTTTCATGCAGACTTGAACATGCTCCTGGGACAGGTTTAGTTATGCACGATCTTGCCTAGGAACATGTCGGCCTTTGGGCCAAATTAATTCTTAAAGGTTATAAAGCATCATGACACATTACTGTTTTTAATATTTCACAAAATTTATCATGCTTAAATTCTTTTTAATTTATTATGGTCACTTGTATTTTGACTGAATTATAATTATATTTACTCCAAGTCTAAGTGCTCAGTGTGGGAGCACTTTATAGTAGTATCAGGCATTATGCCAACCCCTGAATTTTAGTATGCCCTGGGGGCACTGGTGTTACACACATATATATTGTCACGACACAAATAGCCAACCCAGTACCAGGGATAAAAAATATATTTATAAATGCAAAATACTTCTTATCAAATAAACTGATTGATTTTAATTAAAATATAAGGAATATGACTCGACAAACGACGACTTTAACCTAACCCAAGTGATTGACCCAACATCAAGAAACAAATAAAGAAGGGAACCACACAAATAAACAACGAGAATGAGGAAGTAGTAAACCCAAACCAAAAGGAAACAAGTTCATGGGTTTAAACGACCCCAAAATACCCAAAGAAACGGATGAAAAAAACCCAATATATTAATCAAATAAGGAAAACGAAAAGGAGGGAGACAAGCAAAAGTGAAAACCAATTATGATTCACCAAAACAAGTAATAAAGCACTCAACAAAAATATTGAAACCAAGACAATGGTTATCCGGAGGAAGGAGAGATAACGGTTACTACCCATTAAAAAGGCAACCTAAACCACAGATAAAAATTGTTATTAGTTAGTAAGTATTAATTATTAAGTATTAATTGTCATTAGTATTAAGGAGATGAAAGAGAAATAAGTATAGGGATCACCCACTATAAGACAAATAATATAAACAGTGATACAGTGCAATAGTGTAGGTGTAAGAACCCCAAAGTGAAGTGTGACACTAGTGAAGTTATAATTAACAATAAATAATTTACAAGTGAAGGTAAGATAAAGGTTGGAAATTAACAGTGAATAAATAGCTGATGAATAAATAGTGTTAAGTGTGAATTATAGTATAAGGTATAGTAAACACTAGAAGTGATGATGACTTTTTTATTTAAGAAAAGATGTTCAATAGAGTTAAGTTTAATTATAGCCGGTAGTAAGTAAAAAGGGAGGATTCCAGAATAGAGTAAATTGAAGGTGTTACCATGGAGGGAATATAAAAATTGTTTAGAGAGTAAGAAATCAAAAACTAACAAAGACACCTAAATTATAAAGGACTGTTATTAATTTAATAGCAAGTGATGTTGTTTATCACAACAAAAATAATATGTGTTATAAACAAAAAAATTAGCAAATAAGGATAAGTTAGAAGGGAGTGATGATATTTCCTAATCAAAATAATAACTCTAATAACTTATAAGAAATGGTTCATGTTAATGTTATGAATAGGATATGGCTGAATGAAATGTGCAGTCCATAAGCCTAATGTTATGTTTTAAAGATTGAAATAGAGAAAGCAATATTGAACAATAAACAACACACCTACAGACTCAAAACACAACACAACTAATAAAAATAACAAAGTAAAGCCCAATAGGCTGAAACAAAATGTGATTTGAACGAAATAAGTAAATTACTATAATGGCTACTCAGGCCTAGAAAAAACATAACTGTCAGAACCAAACAACCAAAAATTATAACAAATTGAATAAGAATTTAGAAAATCTGAGGTGAAGGAATCACCAAGAATAAATTGTAGATCATTTATAACGCAAAATATTGTAATAGGCATTATTATACAAAAAGAAATGTAATTAACAAGAATTAACATAATTGTAAAAACTTAAAATCTGAAATTACCCAAGCTTGTGGGGTATCAAAATAATCTATGGACGAGAATAAATACTATAGTGACAATATTTAATAACCAGGAAGGAAGATGGAGGAATAACAGTAATCAGAAGATATACGAAGAATTCGAATTTTGATAACAATACATCATCTCAAAATCAACCAATCAGAATAATACCGTTACTATGGAAACGGCGGTTGAAGACAAAAAATACCGTTGGAAATTAACAAGAAGTGAAGCGTCATTAAGCCAATGCAGATGCAAAAATTTGGAAGAGCGTTTTTTCAGTGTAAATCATGCAAATAAGTATTCAAAGTTGCTGAACTCGATCATTGAAGAAGCAAATGACCGTTGTAGCAGATATTTCAAGACCCAAGACCAATTAAATAGAAATTATCCTTGAAAAGAATGTCAAAACCTATGATGAAAAAGATGCCACATTTAGTGAAGCCCAAAATTTATGAAAACTGAATTTATGCAGCCAAATCCTACCTCGAATAAACTACGAAGACATCCAGACACGTTGAGGTGTTAAGTACTATCCAATTATTTATTTTCCACCAACCCTAATCATTTTAAATAATTTTGAAAGGTATATTTACCACACTATAGAAACAATATTTCTCTTTCATAGAATGTTTGAGCAAATTAAAACTTAATGAAACTTTGTTAACATTGATATAACCTATGAAATAAACACGAACTTACAGAACACTTTTACAACACAACACAACAGATTGTAACAGCACACTTTACTCTTTATGTACACTTAGATTAAGGTAATTTATATTTTTTATTGTAACCATTGGAGTTCTTTAACTCATAGCCAAAAGGATCCACAATTTGGAAAACCAATAATAACTGTAATAAGCCTAACGTAAACAGCGACGCTAGGTTAAATGGTTTCTAAATCACTTCGCCGACCCTGAAAGCAAGATCTCATGTATCAGTCGGAGCGAATTAATGATTGTTTTATTGTAAATGTAAATGTTTTCAGTTATCACCCATTAAAAATATTTATTACAGGGAGTAACCAGCGTTATCATTTCATAGGGAGTGCTATATAATAATTACTTGTGTTTAAGAATAAATCGTAGTAGTAAGCAGGTTGTCAGACATACAGCAGAAGCGACGATTGGGACGGCTGTGCGAGCGGGAACTATTCGAATGCACCAACCCGCAACGCTGATAACTTGTTTAAACATAATTTTTAGTTGTTTTGTAAAACGACTTGGCGCCACCCGGGATTATCACACCCCCTATGAATAACAGGTAAGGCTACTGCCGTAGTATATAGGTGATCATATCTACGCTACGAACATCACTAGCCACAGCATTACTGTAACGACCCAGTGCGAGGCGAACGCACTAATTACACATAACATATACAAATTGTACACATTTTGCAGGGACGACCGAATCTTATCGTTACAATATATATATATTGCAACGTTTTTATATTTTTGTTAAAATTAATTTCACTATTACACTCGTACGGTGTGGCACTTTCGCGTGGTTTTCGTACACAGTATTTAGTAAATTTTATTACATTTTATTGTGGTTTTGGATTTTAATTCTTAATTATAGTTTATGAATAATTACGGAAAAACAGTAATTATGCAATTATTCATCTTGGGGTGGTAAACTCGCCTGCATAGACCTGCGTTCACACACACTAGCAAAATACTGGTGTACACACTTTCAGTTACATTTGTGTGTGCGCGCACGTCGATTCAGGTCGAAACACCTGTTCATATTTTTGTCTGAGCCAAGCTTGCAATCCCTGACATGCTTATTTCTAATATATTATTAATTATTTACAGTTTATTAGGTAAATTTAAATTTTTATATTCAATGCTCAGTACATCACTTATTTGTACTGTCGCATTATCCCTCTGCTTGGTAACAAAAAAAATTTAATAAATTTATTTATTATAATTTTTTTTTCTATTTATTATTATTACATTTGCAAAAAGAAATGTAACAAATAATAAAGAATAATATTCGTCATTTCACCCTTAATTGGAGTGTATACAAATGTCTTACCTCCCCTCTTCACATGCTCACTGCTCGTGACCTTGTAGTAGGGTGGCTTTAACAAACAGCTGATCTGACTGGTTTCATTGACCTCGTCGTTTTCATGTGTAGAACTTCCTAAATGACGTTGCGTGGAATTTACCAATTTCTTTCTTCTGTATCTCATCATATACGATGAAAGTGTGTTGTCCTACTCGCTGTCTTAACATATACGGTCCATTATAAAGTCTGAAGAATTTCTTCGCCGTATTATCACTCCGTCTTCCCACTGGATTTGCTTTGAGTAGTATACTTTCTCCCACGTTGAATTGTTGTAGCTTGTGAGTTAGATTAAATCTCTCTACTCTCTTGTTACCTCTTTCTCTTATCCGTTGCTTTACGTATTCAATTTTCACACTTATTGGTACAGGTACATTTTGGTTATTCGGTTTGTTTATATACTTAGTCCAAAATCTGTTTGGCTTCTTATCTTCTTCTAATTCCATGGGAGTGTATCCTGTTGCTTCACTATAATTTTCGTTAATGGCTTTTTTAAGAAATGGAAAATATTCTGCCCATTTATTGTGTTGATCATGGCAATATATTCGTAAATATTTACGTAATTCTTTGTTAACTCTCCCAGCAAGGTTTCCTTGAGGATGTCTCATGGATGTGAGTACAGGTTGCATTCCATTTTCCCTTAACGTCCTCTCCCATTTTTCACTTTGGAATTGTACACCTTGATCACTGAGTACCTTCTTCATTTTTCCATATAACGGAATATATTTCTGCAGTAGTATCTTTAGAACAACTTTTGTTGTGGGTCGCATAATTGGGTACAGTCGGACTGCCTTGGAAAACACATCGATACATACCAATATGTGCTTCACACCTCGACTTGATCGTGGTAGTGGTCCCAGAAAATCCACTGCAATTAGCTCTCCTTTGTTCTCCTTCTGTATACTCTGCATTCCTACGTATGTGTGTAAATTCGGTCCTTAATTTTACATTATCTTACTCATACATTCTTACCTTCGCTTCTAATCTTCCTTAACTCTTTTCTTAACATGACATTACTTTATCTAATACATTACTTATACAATACATTAACATTCATTACCTTTTATTACATTTCTTTAACATTACCTTTCTGATCGCTACTACTTTCCTGAAATACACTTCCGTAACAGAATACTCTTTTAGCTTTGTAGTGTGTCGCATGATCGGTTACAGAGGAACTGTCTTGGAAAACAACGATATTTTTCTCGAAGTCCTTAATCCTAAGTAGTCTCTGCCCTTTTGACTTTTCACTCTCGCTTTCTTCTGTGTCCTTGTATCTTCATTAAGTGTTCGCTTGATCAGTCGTTCATATTCATAATATTGTCATAACAATTATGGCAATTATTTCCATTCCTAACCCTTTCTTCATATTAATAACAACAATAACATCTTTTACCATTACTTTCTTAAATATTTCTCTACGCTATCATTCCTTACCATCAATAATACATTTCTTAATTAACCCTTTAAAATAATATTCTTTATTTCTTTTCACTAATATTTCTTTTTATTTGCTATCATATCCTTAATAAATAATATTCCTTAATTATATTCTCTTATATTATTACACATATTATTTCTTATTATTAATAATTAATAGTTATATTATTTTATTTTAAAAATAATTATTCATTCCATTCGGGTATTGAGTTCTGAGTTCAGTGTGTAGTTCGATCTTACACCCCTCATTATAACAATTGCATTGTCCGTCGTCTACCGGACGTATATTGTTCCTTTGTAACATAGTCGCCGTGCTTACCATTGTTCTCACCCTTGTGTAAACAACGTCCGCATTCCATTGTATTACTGCGATGTTTGTTTTTATCGTAGAAGTCACCTGTTCATAGGGTAACATTTTCGTTTTGCCTCTCTTTCTCTCGTAACAATTGCTTCGCTCTTTCTCAATTCTCTCGTCCCTAGTTTGGTTGAGTGAACCTACCTGAACAGCTGTCGACGGTTTTTTCATTCGTCGTTTATGATAACCTCTGTAGTTTTCATACTTACAGTTATAATTATCGTTACTATAATTATCATGCGTATATCTAACATTATACTTACCACAATTTTGCGTAGTGTTTCGTCTAGATAAATTACTACGTTTCTTGTTATACCTACAGTGATATTTATCTCCGTAAGTGTAGTGTCTTATGTGTTTCACCTGTGTCATCTTGTGTGGCTTACTAGTGTTTGTGTGTCTCACAATAAGGATATCGCTATTAATAAGGTATGTTTTATTAACCTTTATTTGCTTCTCCTCCTTAATGTTGATTACTTTTTTATAATTATCGTTAGTAATTACACACGTATTTTCTCTCTTATTTTTAATTCTTATGGTTTGTTTATATTCTACTACCGCAATGTGCGTATTAGAATCGTCAATTCTTTCTACTAATTCCTCTTTTGCTTTCCTTTCTTCTCTTAATTTTTCGGTCTGTTTTGTAAAAAATTCTGTTAACTCTTCTATTTGCGTTCTAATATTATTTTCTTTTACTTTTTCTGTTTGTTTGTTCTCTACTTCACCAAATACGGCTTGCATCATAGCTTCAAGTGCTTCTCCCATCCTTAAACTTCCTGATATTGCCAAGGTGAATTATTATTAAAATATTTATTTAGTAGTAATTCTTTAACAATTATTATTGATAACCGTTCCCTACTTATTTATTTATTTCTTTATTTTTATTAATAGTTATTATTAATAGTCATTACAGTTACACCTGTTACATAGACAAACAATATTATTTGTGGGCGCCAGCTGTGTGATTACGCAACAATTAACATTACATTCAATTACTGTTTAATATAAATAATTATTACATATAATACATTTTTTATTTAACACACTCTTATATTTTAAGCAACCATTCAGCTACATAAAAAAATTTTAATAGTTAAATGATGGGGATCGGGCCATTCGTTCATGGGCTACAATTTATGTAACAAAAATTTTTTTTTCCATAAATTTAGGCATGTCGTGCCCCACGTCCAGGGCGACAAATATATGTAACGATACAACGTTGCAAATATAAATTTATTTGTTTTTGCGGAGCCCCACGATCTTGGAGCGCCAAATTTATGCAACGTTTTTATATTTTTGTTAAAATTAATTTCACTATTACACTCGTACGGTGTGGCACTTTCGCGTGGTTTTCTACACAGTATTTAGTAAATTTTATTACATTTTATTGTGGTTTTGGATTTTAATTCTTAATTATAGTTTATGAATAATTACGGAAAAACAGTAATTATGCAATTATTCATCTTGGGGTGGTAAACTCGCCTGCATAGACCTGCGTTAACACACACTAGCAAAATACTGGTGTACACACTTTCAGTTACATTTGTGTGTGTGTGCACGTCGATTCAGGTCGAAACACCTGTTCATATTTTTGTCTGAGCCAAGCTTGCAATCCCTGACATGCTTATTTCTAATATATTATTAATTATTTACAGTTTATTAGGTAAATTTAAATTTTTATATTCTATGCTCAGTACATCACTTATTTGTACTGTCGCAATATATATATATGGGTTATTATGTATTAAGATCTTGCAATAGGTGTTGGGTGCAATAATATTTATGAATTGTAAATTATGTACCTCCTGGGGTGAAAGAGGTGTGGCAAGATATTAATGTTGAAAGTTGTAATTGTCCTGTGATGTGGAACGTGTTGTAGTTGTAGACATATATATGTTTATATGTCCATTTATATGTGTTGTATATTCTTGTGTATTTTGGGGGGTTAGGTATAGGGCTAAGTGGGGAAAGTAACCCCAATTGGAAAAGAAAATCTTTATATTCATTTCATTTAAATTTTATATTTATATTTTTCAAGTAAAAATTTAAAGCAAAAACATTTTTAAGGAGAATAAAAAATATAAATGGAGAATATAAATTTTATATTTATTTTTCAAGAAAAAAACATTTAAAGCAAAAACATTTTTAAGGAGAATACAATGATTTTGTTGGGAGATAGATATTTAAAGTTTGGTTATAATAAAAATTTATTGGTTGTTAATTTTGGAGTTTTAATTGCAAGTCCCGTCTCACTGGATCCAGCGCATTTTTGGCTTCTCTAGGCTTTTGGCCTAGTTTTAATTATCTTGTGGCCCCTCTTTAGGAAAAAAAAAAAATTTAATAAGTCAATAAAAATCTTAAATAGGGGTTACACTACGTTATCGGCAAAAAAGTAGTTTGTTGTTAAAATTCCTTTCCGGGCTGTTTGGCCATGATCCAATGAAACCAGACGTTTCGGCAGTGCCATTGACTGCTGCCATCATCAGTGAAAATCGAGTTCGATAACGTGAGGTGGTATATGTTAGTGACCACAGTACTGTGGTTAAGGCTGAAGAAAGAAGTAGTTTCTATGGAAATATGTCATTTAGAAAACTATTTTAAATATAAATCTTAGAACATGGAAGTCATGTATGGTTCCCCATACCAATTTTTTTTATTTTGTGTATTTTGATATCTAGTAAAAATTTGGTGAACTTCGAAAAGAAACTATACAAGAACATTATAAATGAATGTTAAAAATACAACTGTATTACTGAGCACCTCAAACAAAAATGACTGTGTCGTTTTGGTCAGTCATTGTTGTCATTATTACTCTCCTCGTGACTCCCCATTGCAATTCCCATTTTTTTATTTGAGCTCCAGTGTAGGTGACGCAAGTTCTAAAGTAAACTCATGTTACTGAGATTCCATGGGAGTCCTATATTCAAAACTCATTTGGACTTGAAGAATTTTAGGATCGAGTTTTAAACCAACTCCCACGGCGATGTCAGTTCCTTATAACAGGCCTTATGTACTCCCGAGGATGCAAGAATTGTGAGTTACCATCATCATCATCATATTGAAAATTGGAAATTTTCCTTCCAACTACGGGCACGCCTCTGTTTTACTCTTGTGTGTTGAAGTTCTGATCACACATTCTCCAGTGTGTGTGTGTGTGTGTGTGTGTGTGTGTGTGTATGTGTGTGTGTGTGTGTGTGTGTGTGTGTGTGTGTGTGTGTGTGTGTGTGTGTGTGTGTGTGTGTGTGTGTGTGTGTGTGTGTGTGTGTGTGTGTGTGTGTGTGTGTGTGTGTGTGTGTGTGTGTGTGTGTGTGTGTGTGTGTGTGTGTGTGTGTGTGTGTGTGTGTGTGTGTGTGTGTGTGTGTGTGTGTGTGTGTGTGTGTTAAAGTGTCCTAATATAGAAGATATTGCATTGCTTTGCTCCTACATGTACAGGTAAAGGTTGTCGGTTAGCCACAAGATATTCTCGTATCCCCGTCTCAAGTATTATTTACCAGAGTTTGTTCCAACTGTCCTCTAAAGGTATTTTGTAAATATTTGAAAGAAATAAGAAACGAAATTTTGTTGGCACATGGAGACCATAGTAGTATTGGAAAACATAAACCTCAGCTAATTTGTTCATTTCTTTGCTATTTAATTTTATTAATTTTACTTTATACTAACGTACAAAGTATGTAAATATGTTCTTTTGCAATATTTTATTTTACATAATTAGTTGATCATATTTTTTATTTAGCAAATAATCTAGTCTATAATTTAAAATTACTATGTCACAACGAAAGCTTTTCTGAAAAAATTATGTCTATAGTGGACCAAGAAAATTTGTTTCAATTATTTAAAATCATATGATGCTGCGCAATTCGCTAGTTTTAATTGTAAGAAATATCGCCACACCATCAATATTTTATCATACAATACAATTTAGACAAAGAAAAGATACACGTCTTCCAAAGAATTGCTACTATCTCGGCTAAGAATAGTTGAGGTCTGTTGTTTTCACCTGATAAACGTTTTAAAACCTTATGCTGTTGGTCATTCAGTAGCACGTGTCTCGAAGTAAAAGCATAAACATGTGCGTCTACGTGAAGAAAGTGGCTAGAAAAAAGTGAAATTGAGAAGAAACAAAAGGAAATCCTGATACATAAATTATCGGTGACGTAGCGTCTAGTGGTTCGCCTTAGAATTAATTAAATGGTTTAGTAGCTGTGTCTACTGCTGCTTGTTTAAATTTACAAAAACTACTAACGGCAGATAATCAGTGATACCGTGGACGAGACAGAATAATGAAAAAACGATAACTTAAATTCAAACAACTTAATGCTATTCCGTCGGTCAGGCTAACCATTTTGCAACATAATGTCATCGAGAAAAATATAACAGATTCCAAAAATTGAGAGAGAGAAAAAGAGAATGAGAGAGAGAGAGGGGGAAGGGTGAGAAAGACAGAGAGAGTGGGCTATATATAAATGTAAAGTTTATAACTGAACAGGTCAAATGTTACTAAATTAAATATTAATAGAGAAGGGACTACAGTAAATAGATCAGGTTATAAAATTATACATGTAATATAACTATGTATTTAATTCTTAAGCTAGATTAAAACTTTAATATGTATATAAGATCCCCAATATAAGATGGCATTAATTTAATTTAATGCCGTTAATATATGTAGTATAAAATATAGAATTTTCCTCCCTTTCTAAGATAAAATTTCATGGCTGGTGAATTTTATCTAATAAAAAAATTATCGCTGGTAAGCCATAGCTGTCTTAAAAATTTATGAATAGCCGTCTTCAGCATGGTCTTGAGGAAAGGAGATGACATGACCTAGATGGTTTTTCATATTTTATTTAGAGTTTTTTTCATACTTGAGCTTTTCAGATATTGTTTAGTGGAAATGTAGTAGAGATGGTGAACGACTGTGCTCGACAGGAAATGTGGAATAAATATGGAAAATACAAACGTGATGTTCATTTGTGCTGCATGAACTAAATACATGAAAATTGACAGTACAAATGTTTCTGTATAAATTAAGTGAAATATTTGAGTAAAATGGTGCAAAAAGTTTTTAATCATCAAGCACTTCTTACCATTCAGAAATATGAAGAGCAGTGTTGCCGATTATCGGAATTACACTATATTCGGGAATTTTCATAGTATTTTGATATTTTAGATAGTCTTGTTGTTGCAACTAGGAATTCTTAGTACACGCCATTTTTGGTCTCATCATGCCTTGCAGTTCATCATCTCTTCATCGGACAAATATTACTTCTCGGTCAGTCGACCTGTGTCTTTCCCAAAAGCTTTCTTCCGAAACATTCAGAGTAAATCCATTAATTCTGTTTATGTCTAGAAATTTTATCTTCTTCTTTAAAACTAATTTTATATGTTTGTTTTTTCTACTTCTTTTAAAACATCATTATTTTTTTATCTTTCTATCTAACTTATCTTCCTCATCCTATCATATCATGTCATATCGTATCCACAATTCTACTGCCGCCAGCGGATCTTCTCCTTCTTTCTCTGTGTCCGGGTTTCACTTCAGCGAAATAAGCTATTCTGAACAAAACCCTTGCTGAAGTCGTCCTAAATTCTAAGTTAACATGATTATTTGTGAGCAGATTCTTTTAATTGTGGAAAAATTGTTTACTAAGTGCTACTGGACAGTATCTGAAAGGCATTTTTTTATTATATCAGTAAATTTAAATATATTATTCCAACTCTCAGAGAGCGGTCTTGACTCCCTTAAAATATGACGTTTATACTTACAAATATGTAAGTTTTGTTAATATGCGCTAGTTAGATTTTCTCTATCTTTTATCTGTGTACTGTTTAATAGTCAACACTTGGTCGTCCAAATCCTATCTAACAAGGGAACGCAAACCTCACGGCCGAAGTTCTCATAGCTATTACATGTGTACCGTGGTCCAATGTGCAAATTTGCAGAAACGTCAGATATTTCGGCCGCACCACAGCGGCGGCCATCTTCAGTGGTGCGGGAACAAGGTATTAATGCCCGCTAAATAAAATACGTTTTACAAAAGACAAGTGGCAACTTGTTCCCTCATCACTGAAGATGGCCGACGTTGGAACGGCCGAAACATCTGGCGTTCTGAAAATTTGAACATTCGACTACGGCCTAATAGCCTGGTAAACATGCCGTACGTATGGCTAGCTGCTCGCCTGGTTATGTGTATATTTCTTAATACAAAAGGACCTAAATGTCATAATAAAGTATAATGATTTAGTTAACTGCTTATTTTGGGCTTGTTAAGTGTGTTAATCGTCATCTGCGGAAAACAGGAGACCTCCAGTCCACTGTTCACAAGTTAAGATTTCATTATCTTAAAATGTTTGTATAGTCTTAACCTCATTCTGTCTCTTCTTCTCTCCTTTTCAGTTCTGTTAATTGGCTCATAATCATACTGCCCAAGTACGATACGGACATTTCTTTTGTAATCATACTACCCAGTTAGTATAAGCTTTCCATGGTTTATACTCTCGGAATATTCTCAGGACCTGTAATGGATTTGTCCCCGTTACCTTCCCCATTCTGCGTTGTTGATTACTGACATAGTTCTGCCGTCTTTATCGTGTCAAAAGGTGTTTTGGGGTTCTACCCACACATTCTTCCTCCAAGGAGACTGTTTGCACTCTCCGTTTTCAGGGAGTCATTTGGTCTTTAGAGCCTCGGGGTTCCCAAACGGACAAACAGTGTAGTTAACGTCCTAGGATAACCTTGGTACTGCACTGGTCATTACCCCATGTATACTCCTACACACACATATATGCGGGATGTATATTTATCGCAGAAACATTTAAACACACTAGTGTTATTTCAAAATGTTCTTGTTTACATTAATAGAGACACGTTGACAAAGAGAAACAGTTTTGTGAGTGAATTTTGTTTTTGTATGTAGTCGCGGTTACGTAACTTGATGTAATAAACAACAAGGAAAACGTGTTCACTGGTGGTGCTGACCCAAACGAACAAAACGACCGAAAGAATGTGAAAGTAAGTAAGTAAGCGAGTGAACTAGTATGTAATGTAAGCAAGATCTCTGTGTTTGTGTGTGTGTTTTAACGGTGCATCTTCCTCTGCTGCGCGGCGGGGAAAGTTAAATATTGGCCGCGTACACTTGACTTGGAAACCTTCAGGTCGCGCACACCCAGTTCTAGAGTCAGCTACCACAGCTAAGCTTAGACTATCAACATTAGTGCTGCTAGCTTGGTAATCGTGATTTATTAATTGGCTAGAAATTTCAATTTGCTTTAACGAGAATGAAACGTGGTAACAATTAATCGACTCTATAGTTGATTAACTAACAACGGTCAACTCAGATAATTTATTAACCACTCGTTTGGCTGTAGTTAAATGTATTCAGAAGAGAGATTTTTACAGATTAGTCCACGTAATCCAGACTGACCGCATGATAAATTTTGTGAAAAGATGCGTTGAAATAACGCGTGAGTATAAAATGTGAACAACAGAATACTGGACAATGATGGAGTTACACTGACAGTAACGAGATGACTAGAGAAGGGGAGGAATTTATAGTCCATTTAAACAAAACAGCAAAACGCATATGCTTAAAATAGATATTATGAAAAGATACCAAATACATTTGTCATAAAGTCGCACGTCTCGTCAAGACACGGACGACGAGGGTGTATTGGGAGTGGATTGGCCAGACTTATGAACGGAAAGAACAAGTAACCTTGAAGAGGAAAGTCAAATAAGAGTGAGCAGAGTGATTTATCGACTTTCACTAAATATAATGTCCAAAGTTTTATCTCGTCTTGATTGTACCTCTTAAATAATAATAATATTTTCAGTTTCACTTTGTCTAGTTAGTACCTTAATTAATAATAATATTTTTATTATCATCTAAACTACAAGGATAAGGCACTAATTTGCCCGGCTCTTCCTGGTTTTACCGACAGTTCTCTTTTCATACGGCTAAATTCTTGTCCCGTAAATTTCTCGTCTCGAACACTCTTTTCTTTGTTTTACAACCTCTGGTGAAACACACTGTCAGCGCTCTACACACTACTATTAGATAAATTGTAGTATTACTTGTTCTCATTTCTGTGAACACTCTTTCTCTCATCGGATTCTTCTTCTTCTTCTTCTTCTTCTTCTTCTTCTTCTTCTTCTTCTTCTTCTTCTTCTTCTTCTTCTTCTTCTTCTTCTTCTTCTTCTTCTCAACCCATCGGTTCGTAGGCTTAAAATTTCTTCCCTTCCAAAGACTGTCTCTTACTCATCACATAACTCCTTCCTTCCTCCTTTTAGCTCATCCATGTACTCCTTTCTGGGCCTTCACCTACTATTATGCTCCTCTATCATTTTCTCGATCAGCGTGATGACCAGTTTTAATCGCGTAGCAAGTGACCAACCATACTGCTTCTCCTTTCCACAGTGATTTCAATTAGAATCCTCCCTTCATCCACTCTCTTTGAAACCTTATAATTAGCCACTCTTTCTATCTACGGCATTCTTAAGGCCCTCCTCCAGCACCACATTTGAAAAACGTGAAGGTAGTTCCACTCCAATTTCCTCAGGGTCCAGGTTTTCTAACCCACAGTGCATATACCCCAACTGAAACTTTTTATTAATTTCTTTCTGGTCTCAGGGACACGTTTGTGGACGCCCGACGAGACCTTTCTTAGTTTTGAATGCTGTTACTGATACTGGAAATGCATATCATGCGCGCTACTTCAAAGTCCTGGAATATTTCTCAATTTGTGTACATCTCGTGTATCATAACTAGCAACGAATCTTTGGCTTACCTAACCTAAAATAAGATATCACCAAATACTTTGCACAAACATTCAAACCATCTCCTCGTACATTTCTTAATTATATTATTTAAAGATGCCTTATGCGCATGTCCGTTCTAGTTTTCTTTATCGGATTATTACTAATTTCCTTGCAGATCCTTCTAAATCTTAACAGTTTATGATACCAATTAGTATCATCGTCGAATGAGATGTTACACGTCAGATAATTAAAATCACAGATCCGATCCACCGTTCGGTCGTTACAACTATTTTCATTGTGTTTGTGATATTGTATTGTTACGACGGTCACACGGATCGTCTTGCTAAAACAGTGGCATTCAAACAGTCGAACACTGTAGGGGAATCGCTATTTAGAATTTAGTTTAAATAAAATAACAATTCTCCAAGCTTAGTCCAATACACACTATGTAAGACAGAATAAATAAACCCCATTTAACACTATCGCACTAAACAATATACAAGTTCACACAATAGTTCATAATAATCACTCTACACTAAACGGCAATTCACAATAACAACTCCGATAACCGGCACAGTAATCTACAAACGTCTGGAAGACGCGTCTGGGACGATCGAGAAGGTGCGTCCGCATTGCGTAATACACCGCGTAGAGCGTATACCCACACGTTATCTCTCTTCAGCGTAAGTTGATAGTGAAGGTTGACAGCCGTGAACAAAAGGGAAACAATGAGTTATGGAATTAACAATAGGAGGGATATAATGCCATAAATTATCAATCGAATTTTATACAGATTTGATTGCTTTTATAAAAACGAGCAATATTATAAATTACAAAGTTCTCATACATTTGAAAAAAATGTAGTTTTTAATCAGTGCTTATTTCCTAACTGCAGTGTCTTATGTATATAATGTGTGTGTGTGTGTGTGTGTGTGTGCGCGCGCGCGCTTATTCATTATGCTCACTTTTTTCTTTTATATATATATATATATATATTTTATATTATTGTTAATAACAAAAAGTATATTCTTGTACAAAAGTTTTGTTATTAATAATAATATAAAATTTATATATATAACACCAAATTGATTAAAAATTATAACTATTGAGGGAAGCACTCAAAGAAAGTACAGAATCTGATAGAAAAACAATTAAATATATCCTCATTGAGTTAATTAGCTTTGAGATAAACCAACATATGAATACTACACAGGAGCAATATTAGAATACAATATGAAATTCTTGTAAGCCAAAATAAATTATATACATGCATCGAGAGAGTCGCGAATTTCTGTATTTCACAGAATTGTTTTGACCCGGAAAAGCCGTCTTTTCGCTTTGCCTTCACTTCGGTGATGTCATCCTTTCACTTCTACGCATTTTGTTTTAATTTACTCTTCACATGGTAATTTTTAAAACGTTAAAATTACCCAGGAATTTCTCCTACACGAAACAAAAGTAATAAGTGTGTAAGTAAATTACATAGAAAAAGAAATATGTGTTTATCACGTGAGATATTAATAGCTGTTCAGTAAGGCCTATGTGTTATATCGTCAGAGGCAATTTGAAATTTATATCATTTGACTTAAAACAAAGTAAATAAAAATCTAGAGGCCAACACTTGCAACAGAACTTGAACCTCATTTTTAATCAACGTCAAATGATTGTCTTTTCAGTGACGAAGGAATGCAACTTAACTGATTTGTATCCAATGTAACCTTGTCTAGTAGAATATATCAACTTTCACGTATCAGATCGTTCTCCCAAATTATGAAGGGACGTTTAGCAACGTTCGTTTTCATTTCACATTCTTGCTTAGGCAAATGTCTTTTGACCGCCTTTAGTTTATATATATATATATATATATATGTATAACTTTAATATTTATAATATTAATAGTTATAAATATTAAAGTATTATATACATCAAGAAACGGACTGTAGCAGAAAGTGATTGAAATATATATATATATATATATATATATATATACATATATTGTAATATAACAAACTTTCTAACCTCCTCTATTTTATAATATTTTATTTTTTAATTAAGAAATGTAGACTCTGGTTTTTATCGTTTAACGCCCCTCGTTGGTTGCGTCATATGTGATAAGACGATTCTGTCTTCTTTATTTTCTTTTAATATTTACTTATTATAAATTAGAATTGTCCAAGGTATGTTGAGTTGTAGTAATTGAAGTCGAAATCGTAAGTTGAAATGAATTAAAGTTAAATTAGTTTTACGTCCCGCGTCGGAAGCGCCAATCAGTAATATAATGAAACAACTCGTGCTCCTTTCAATTGTGTTTTGATTTAGTTTAATTTACGTTAATTCTGTTGATTTGAGTTTGTTGTAAAAATTATTTATTCAAGAAAAATAATTATTATTTGTTTTGTTGGTTTTGATAAAAATTCATAAAAATTGTTTTGTATAATTGGTTTTGTTGACGTTTACATTCGATTGCAGTTTCGAGTTGTGTATTCGGAGGTTACATCCGTGATCTATTATTTATGATGAAAACCAAATAGCTGAAATCGTTTCTCTCTTCTCTTATTAAATAAAAATCCTTTTATTTTAATTCATTCTGTAAATAAAACACATTTAATACCAATTGGAAATAATTATCAACGTTTTATTTTCTTGAATTCAGTTTTAAAACTCTAAGGTCGAAATAGCTAATTGCCCGTATCGACTCTTCCTCTCAGTTCGATTTCTATCTTGCGTTTATTTATTACATTAATGTTTCAGGTTCTTAAAAACTGCCATTAAAAAGTTCGAAATGCTCACGAAAAGTACAATACATTACAATTATTTGAATCTTATTTACTAATACAACAAATTTAATTTCATTAAAGTGTGACAAAATAATAATTCAATTTAAACTGGCAATGCAATGCATTGTGGGTTACCCAGCGTTCAAAGTAACAAAAAACAATATGGCTGCTTGTCGTCCATGTAACTCTATGTGAAATTTGTTCACCACTAGTTTTTTCCAAATAAAATAATTTACACAAAATGTTCACTGTGTTTAAGTTAGTTTTCTTTTCTCTTTCCACTAGTATTTTGTTGAAAAAAGTGTTAGTTGATTTAATCTTGGTGTTGTGAAGATGTACTAGTGTTATATAAAAACGTTAAGTCTCACCCAGTTCTGGTTGAAATTAATTATTCACTTTTCTTTAAAATATTATTTTTAACTTGTTCTTCTTTTATTTATTAATTTATATTATCTTCATTTCTTCCTTCTTTATTTAAAATTGTTTTAATAAAATTTTATACTTTTTTCTTCCACTTAGATTTGAGTCTTTATTATAATTTTTCGTTCTTAGCTGCACAGAGATGACCTGGATACTTTCGTGTCTAACAATAGAATGTTGAGTTTTTCTTTTTCTTTCAACTGGCTTGACCAAAATTAGCAAAATTCCCATTGGTCAATACCGTTGGGTTCAAGGGTCATGTGACACTGATTCTTTAAAATATATTGTTTTTACTTTTCCTACTCCAACTTACTCCCTATTTAATCTTTAATAAACCTTAAATTAGTTAACAGAATAATATTCCTAATAAAAATACAAACATTTTAACATCTCACATGGTACATGTGAGTGCCCTAATAGTTAATTTAGAAATTTACAAAATTCTGTTTTATTGGTCTTCATGCAGTTTGACATTTACAAAATCATATTCTAATTCATTAATCTATTTTAACAATGTAGTTACCACTATAAAAATAATGAATTATGAATTTTACTATTTCTTATTAATTTGTAGTGATTTGATAGTTTACTGGCTATTCTGACAATAATTTTTTATGTTAACATAATATTTCTTTAGCACCATGTTTCATTTTACAATTATTATTTGGCCTATTGGCTTAAGACCTTCTGGTTAATTACAATCAATCAATTACAATCATGTTATTACATGAGATGAACATATTTATTGCATTCTAATAATATTAAAACATCAACATGGAACAAACATCTTAACTTAATGTCATGCCCTCTTGGCTAAGACTCTAACTAACATTAAACAAAATAACTAACTTTCAGTAAAACTGTCTAACATATAATAATATTTTTTTCCAGTCCATTAAGATCTGTCCTTTAAGTATTATTTTAGGTTAATTTAACTTAATACTTTCTACCCTGAATAAGTTGCATACATTATTTGTTTTGATACTACTAGTAGCCTTTTCCTTTTGAATAAACATTAGATGTTAAAAAGACATAGGAAATTCAACTACTATTACCAAAACTTACAATTATTCTTCTAATATTAAAATATAACTTGACATTAATACTGTCACTATTTAAACCTTTTATAAACCATTTTGTTCGTTTGCACGTTTGTTTTTTGGTTTGTTGTGCTTACACTTAGGTTCACTGAAAGAAACATTAATCTTCACAGTCCTGTCTGTGTGATTAATTACTATTAGTTCTCACTTATTTTCACTCCGACACTTAAACATTGTTTACAGTCATTTTCTTACCAATTAGAATACATTGATTATTACAAAACCTTGTATTGTACTTCTTTTATTCTTTTAGGTTTTTTTTATTTTGTCCATTTGTTTATTAGAATTAGGTAATTTTTCTCATTAATTGTGGTTTTATGTTGGACCTACTTAGTTATTTGACCTACTTATTGTGTCACATTACAATACATAACATCGGTTTATAGTGTCTGTTGTCGCTGTCCGATTTCAAGACTTTCTCTTCAATATTTTTTGTCCTGACAATTTTCTTCTGTCAGATACCCCGCACTTAGAGCTTTCTGGATACTCTCTTCCCATGATCGTCTGGGTCTTCCCCTCTTCCTCTTTTCCGAGGGTAACCATTCCATTATCCTTTTTGGCAACCTTTCTCCTCCCATCCGTTTAACATGTCCAAACCAAATTAACTGTCTTCTTTCTATTTCGTCTACTACTGCATGTTTCACATTTACCATTTCTCTAATCTGTTCATTTCTTATTTTCTCTCGCCTGGATACTCTGCGTGATCTCCTTAGTGCATCCATCTCTACAGCTAGTATTTTCCTTTTGTCCGCTTCTGTCATTCTCCAACTCTCAGCACCATACAACAGAATACTCTTTACGATAGTATTGTATATCTGTACTTTCCTTCCTCTAGTTATCTGGTCATGCCACCATATACTATTTAGCCTTTTCATAGCCCTCCGTCCCATGCCTACTCTCTCCTTTATTTCCTCTGTATCTCTGCCATCCTGCTTTATCTGCATTCCTAAATACTTATATGCCTAGCAATTTTCAATTTCTTCATTATTTTCCAATTGCAAGTTGGTTTCAGTACCACCCACCCATAAATACTTGGTCTTTTCTAGATTTATTGACAGTCCCCAGCTCTCGTATATGTCTTTGATCTTCCGAGTCATATACTCCAAGTCCTCTTTGTCTTGTTCTACTAAGACCTGGTCATCCGCGAATTGCAATATGAAAATATGGGTTCCATCTATTGAACTCCCATACCTCTGCACTTTCTTTTCCACTGTCGCAATACTGTGTCTATATGTATTTTGAACAATGTCGGGGAGATGCAACACCCTTGCCTTAGACCTTTCGATACTGTAAACCCTGCTGACACTTTTGTCCCTATTTTGATCTTTATTGTGGAGTCTCTATAAATTTCTTGTATTGCCTGAATGAGAGTGTGGTTTATATTAGTGTTCTGTAGGACCTCCCACAATTTAGAGACGGGGACATCATCGTAAGCCTTAGACAGGTCTATGAAGAGAAGGTGAACCTCTTGATTTACAGATAGTCTTTTTTCTATTAGTTGTTTAAGACAGAAGATATTATCCATAGAAGATCTCCCAGAACGAAACCTGTTCTGTTCTTCTGTTTCATTTTCTGTGTACTCCTCCTCAATTAGATCTCTTAAGACTCTCCCATAAAGACGGCTAAGGGTTGGTGTGACAGTTATGCCTCTATGATTATTGCATTGCTGCCTGTCTCCTTTCTTGAACAATGAGGACATAATTCCTATTTTCCATTCCGCTGGTACCTGTTTCCTTTCAATACACTTATTTTTTATTTTATTTTTTTATTCTGTTTATTTTTTTAATTCGGTAAATAATATCATCTAGCTGCCATAGAATGTAATATATGCATTTTATTATAATAATAGCGTCACGACTACAAACAGGTTGTTATATAAAAGTATGTCTGAAGAAGAGTTTCTATAACAAGTATATACACTTTATTCTACATTCATCTCTATGTGGACCTTCCCAAGTTTGTCCCCTGCAAGATTTATTGTTAGCAGTTTACAAAACCCTTCCTTTATGGATCTGATTAACTGACGTTTAGAGCAAAGAAATCAGAAAGCTGTGGGAACTGAGCGGTTTGAAGATGGCATAAATCAGTGATGGAATAAATAAGGGGTTCGACGAAAATCCTTATTTCTTTGGACTTCTTTGTGGAAAGAACTTAGAAACTACATATTTAATAAAATGTTTTACGTCTTTATGTGGACTTTGTATTTCAGTGACAGAATCAGAATGTCATTAAATGCATTTTTTATATTGAATAGAGTCTGCCAGAAATTCAATTTTAAAATCTCTAATATTAAAACAAAATTAATGGCCTTCCTAGGGAAGAACAAATTGTAGACGATAAAATGTTTTTGAGCAGATATTGCATTTCTGAATTACTTGTGTCATACAGGAAGGATGTGATGAAAATTTTTAGGAGATATTTAATAAGTTTATTTAAACCTATAGAACAATCATCATCATCATCACCAATCCAATCCAAGGACTAGGCCTTAGACCTGTTCCGAAACCCACCTCCTCCTCGGTCTACCGCATCTCTCTTTCCAGTAGGGTGAAAACCCCAGGCAGCCATAGCTAGACGAATATCAGGCATGCGATTCAAGTCTTCACACCATCCCCTTCTGTGGTCGTGAATCTTCTGGTGCAATGATACAATGTTTAAATCGCGTCTAACAACCTTGCGTTCCTCTTAGAAATTTCATTTCGGCTGCTTGAATCCTCTGTATGTCCATTTTACCAAGAGTCCATGTCTCATTAGGATACAGGAATGTGGGGCCAGCCACAGTTTTGTAAAATTTCATTCGGGTATCTTTCCGTGTTTTATTTCTCAGGTACCTATGAATCGTTCCACAGATGCGTCTAAATTTCGTTAGCTTACTATCCCAATCAATGTCAGTTACATATGACATTTACAACTCAGATAATTAAAATGACTAACCTGATCCAAAATCTGATTATTCACGACTATCTTAGTTCTTATAGGATACCTGCCCTGAAATGCCATCGTTTTAGATTTTGCAGCAGAGATCTGTAGCCCATAGTTTTGTATGGTGCTATTGAACGTAAATGTCGCCCACAACTGGTCTTCTGTTTTCTCTATAATTACCCTGTCATCTGCATAAAGCAATGCATTCACATGAATATTTTGCTGAAGTGATATTCCCGAGTTAACTTTAGCTGTCCATCGCCGAAATATGTCGTCCATGTAGATATTAAAAAGTGTCGGTGAAATAGGGCACCCTTGTCTCACACCATTATTTGTAGAAATATCTTCTGATAATTTCCCATTCAAATCCACGACAACCGATGTCTTGTAATATAAGCTCCTAAGAACTTTAATTAATTGCGAAGGGAAACCCTTCGTTTCATTATACTTCAGAGTAGCAAACGTTTCACATTATCGAAAATTTTCGACACATCTATGAATGCTAGCTGCGTCTCCAAGTTAAATTCCCTTCTCTTTTAAATTATTAACTTAAATGTAAAGATAGCATCTGTAAATGATCTCCCCTTCCTGAACACATTTTGTTTTTCTGATAAAGCATCAGTTTGGGTTCAGTCTCCCATTTATTATTCTAGCGTAGACTTTATATATAGTATCCAAAATAGAAATTCCTATAAAACAATTAGACGATTATTAAAGAATAAGATACTGAGGGAGACACCGCTGAAAATTTTTAAGGACATTGCAGTGACATATGGATTCTCCTTCAAGGTGATGTTTCTAAAATACAGGTCTCTGAAATGAAATCTGTAGAAACTGTCAGGGGATGCAGTTTAAGAGACCATCTTTGAAATCAGGCTATAAGGTACCAGTCGTTGTTGATAAAATAAAGGGATACAGGCAAGACTGGAAGTCTCATGCGAAACGCATGGTAGACACAAGTATTCCTGAACAAGCACTGAAATATATACCAGCTGGTAAGAGGAATGTCGGGAGACCCTGGAAACAATGGTCAGACTATGTATCTCTGTATCAGGAGTCTGTGAAGTCAGAACGGGTTATAGCCCAATACATGAAGAGAAGAAGAAGAAGAAGAAGACGAAGGATAAGAATATCACCAAACAGACGCGACGCCATCTAAATCTGTCAAATCATTCCTATTGACATTTTTATGCACTTAGATCAACACTTACGAAAAAAAATCGTGACATCTTATATTTTTTTTTACGTTAGACAAACACGTATTAGGGAAGGAACGGGGAAATTTCAATTTTCAAGTGGCTGCTTGAATAACGAGATCACTAGACAAACAGATGTTACTTAATTGACACGCGGTCGATTGTTGCGATATCGAACGCAAATTATTGGTCTGTTGTTGTTGATCCGTTGCCATTAATACAGGGTGAAGTTTGCACACACTGACAGAGTCGTGCGCTTGGATGTGCTTCAACGCGTGACTGGAGAAAGTACAAACGGTCAAATAATACACACGATTGCAAGCCCATTTGTTGTTGTTGCCGTTGCTCTTGATTCTAGAATGGAGACACTTACTTTCTCACAGTATTCAAGGTTTCAGCCTTTACAGATAGTCCCGATAAAGTAGTTGTTGAACGTTTCGGTGTAGTCTGCTGTTGACTGCTTGCAAAGAAGTTCACAGATCCTTTGTGTTAAAATAACTTTTAATCATCTGATTTTAATCGTAGTAAAAATGAAAAGATACCTTCTTTCTGCGACAAGTTAATCATTTTAAATAACTACCCCACAATACTTTGAACGTGTACCAGCAGTCAACAGGATAGGATACTATCCTACTATCCTAGTGTCTACGATTGCATAATATGCTAGTGAACTATGAATAATAAAAGGAAGCAATACAACAGAATTCAAGTACAAGAAGTGCAATTTTTGAGAAGGGTTGACAGAATGAAATTTTTGAGAAAAGTTTAGACAGATATTTGTACCAGATTAGACAGACTTAAAACGAAGATAAACGAAGTGACATAAATAATACATATGAGTTGAACTCAACGTTAAAATAAATAGGAACAGATGAAAGGAGCACGTTGTAAGAATGAATGAAAACAGTGATTTTAAATATGTGGATAGGAGTATTGATCGTCCAAGGAGAACTTGGGTTCCGTAAGCACCATCACAAAAAGGGCTGACCGTGGTGCTACCGCACAATACTTTGTACACATACCAGCAGTCAAGATACACACACCATATATATAAATCGGTTCATAACGTTATCCTACGTCTTCCGATCCCTAGTCTCCATTGGTCTCGATCTAACCAAGATTCTTCTTCCAATTCCCGGTCTCTCATTGCCCGGTTGATGCCTTCTCTCCAACTCAACCTAGGTCTTCCTCTTCGCCTACGACCATATGGTGTCCATCTCAAAATTTGCTTGGGGAGTCGATTATCCGGCATTCTTTGCACATGCCCAAACCATCTTAGCTGTTTTGTTTTTATGTCGTCGATAATAGAGTACTGTATTCCCATTATCTCCCGGATTCTGACGTTTCTTACTTTTTCCAGTTTTGACCTCCCTGCCGCTCTTCGCCAATAATCCATCTCAGTAGCTTCCAACAACTTTTCTGTTCTTTGTATTATTGGCCATATTTTACACCCGTATGACGTAATTGGTTTCACGATTGTATTGTATATACGATGTTTATTTTGTTTTGATATTTGTTGGTCCCACAATATGTTGTTCAGCAATGCTATTGATTTTCTTCTCAGGTTATTTCTTTCTCTTATCGCTTTATCTAGACTACCATCTTGTGTTACTGTTATTCGTAGATATTTGTAGCTACTACAATTTATTATTTCTTGTTAGAACACATTATGCGTTACGAAAAAATACGGAACACTGCAGCTAGTTATTGAAGGCAAAGTAAAGGATAAAAATAGGCCTAGATAGAGAAGTTTTCTAATTTATGAAATTCAATTAGTCACTGACTGTGATAAATTTCAGTTCACTTCGATAAAGGAACCTAAGCTTTCACGATCGGCGTTTACACGTCAAAATTTTCCAGCTTGTTAGGCCGTAGTTCAGAATGCCTATAAACCTAAAAGATACTGCCAAATAATGACCAACAAGCAGTGAGTGAGAAAAATTTGTAAATAGTTGTACCGAGGTAGGAGAATCTTTTTCTCGTAATCCTACGCTTGCGTTTGATATCTCTGTTCTCGCGCCACTGAAGACGTTCATTATGGTTACATTCAAAACGTCTGGTAGCTTTTATAGAGATTTTAGACCACGGCCAAATAGGCAGAAAAATGTTGATAGTATCAATTAACTTTGTTTCCAACAGCTGCTGAAATAGTGAAGTTGATACGTACAATCGTCGACGTCCTCACATGATAAGACAGAAATAAGAGAAACAAGCAGAATAAGAACGAGACGGAGTAGAAGTAGAAGAAAAAGAAGAAGACTGTCAATCGTATTATATTTTGTTAAGAGTAAACGGCAGCTCATAATGTGATAATCGCTGACGCTCGCGACTACTCTCTGTCGAACGTCGCGTCAGATCAGACGTCGCGATTTGTGTTCAATTTATAGTGACGTGTATATAATTTTTTGGGTGATCTACGACCACGTAGATTTTAAAAACGTATTGCTAGTGTTGTACTACTGTTTTGAAATTACAGTCCTCAAAGTCCTCAACGGCAACAGTTGTCACATACAGACGCAGAAGGCGATTAATGGTCAAAAAGGAAAGAGCCCATCTAAAATGTATTTCCCTGGCTTTTGTGACGCAATTAAGAACGTACGTACTTATCGAGGGAATAAGAGAACTTATAGATCGCGCAACACGTCTACTAAAGGACAAGCTTAAAATCAATCATGCGTGTAGAATCGATTACCTAAATGACTCAAATCAATCATGCGTGTAGAATCGATTACCTAAATGACTCAAATTAGTCATGCTTGTAGAATCGATTACCTACCTAAATGACTCAAAATCAATCATGCGTGTAGAATCGATTACCTACCTAAATGACTCAAAATCAATCATGCGTGTAGAATCGATTACCTAAATGACTCAAAAACTCTTGGATAGATACAAGAAAAGAGGGCAGAAATAAACATAGAGAAAACGTAAGGTGAATCCGGAAACGGTGAAACAGCGAAAATCTACACAATGTGGAGGTAAGGAAAACAAGCGCAAAGATTAAGAATGCAAAGGAGAGAAAATTTCACGGGAAGAAACATATATACTGCAAAGTAAGAAAAAACGTCCAGGGAAGAATGTTTATTAACCTAATTACCAGTATTCTATGCAATACAATCTTCACGAAGAAAAATAAGAAGCAAACAATTTGCAATTCAATAATATAGGATAAAAATCTACTGTTTAGAGGTATTAACTTTAAAATACAAGGATATGGTGAAAAGTACCGGGCCTGAAAAATGACTACTTTTTGGTTAAATTTGTATTTCTTTAGTAACAGAATCTCCATTTACCCCGACACTCTTTTTCCAGCAATGTTCTAAAGCGGTTGTGGCAGACTAATTAGCCGATTTGTTGAGATCCTAAAAACAGTAATTTACACCATCGCTGACTTGATTTTTGCCGCAATTATTTCTCCACCGAGGATATTTTATATACAAAATAAGACAGAAATTGTGAGGAGCTAAATCTGGCAAGTATGATGGGTGAGGAAGCAAAACGACGCTTGACTGCTTTGCTTTTAGCCAGCGGAATAATTGATGTGTATTATTTTGGTATAACAACACTTTTCCAGTTAATATAGCCATTTTTATTTGATCCGTTTAGAGTCTGCATAATATTTGCCAGTAATTATTTTCAAGGTAACCAATGAAGAGTATTCTAAGCGTGTCCCAAAATGAAACTGTCTTTGTCTTGTTTGGGTTTGGTTCCCTTTGGTGATCCATTGTTTTGAATTCTGTTTGGGGAGTGTTGTGGTGAACCAAGATGCCGTCAATGATTACTATGAATGGGTACAAAAATCTGGTTGAAGTGTGCTCCTATAATGCCAAACAATTGGTTGAATCACCCTTTTGACATTTTTTATGAGGTGTGAACAAACGCGGCGCCTGTCTAGCGCACAGGTTTATCATACCCAAACGTTCTTGTAAGATGTTTGTACACGCTTCCCATTGATATACCAAAAGTGTCTAATATCTACTCTGTCCCTTTACAATCTGCCAAAATACTCCTGTAGATTTTTTTAATTGTTCCTTGCGTAGTCACTGTATGAGGCGTCCACTGCGTGAGGTCATCAGTTTGGCTCGTCTGACCCATTGTGTTTTATGGAGAAGAGCCCCAAACGTTGAATCTAGAATCTTCTTCGTATCTTTTGCACGTAGCGCTTTAAAAAAGAAAATGTTCAATCACGCCACGAATTTCCAAACTGTCCACTGTTAAAACAATACTTGAGGACGCTTGCTGTGCTGGACTGTTATATTGATAACTCACCGACTGACATCAGTGACGAAATAACCCGTCGACAGCAATCCACTGACATAAATAATGTCAAACTATAAAGAATGAAATCAGACTACACGATCAAAATGTAAGACCCAGAACTTTTTACCCTACCTGGGTACAACATAAACAATCATTAAGAGCAACCGAAATGACTTTTCGAAATCGAGAGGCCGGAAGATCTCGAGAAAGGATAATAAACGGACTTATGAGAAAAGTTGTGGACGTTACACATTAAATTTAAAATAGCAATAGCAACAAACAGTTAACCTGATATGTATTTGTCCACAGAATCCCAAAACAAGTGTTAAATTGCCAATCCAAACCATGATAATTTAGAATGGATACAAAACACAAAAATTAGCCGAAAGTATAAGAAACTACAGCTAAAACCGACAAATGTGCATTGGACGATTACAAGATACAGTACTGGTAGGTAAACCCTCGCAGTTTAAATCCCGTCCTCAAAGAGTATAAATATCTGGATATGAGAACGTCATAGGATAGAACATTTGATGGTACCATAAAAGAAGGAAACACAAAAAGACGAAAAGCCAAAGCTATATACGTGTAAAAATTGTGGCTCCTTTTTTACCGCCTAAGCGTTGTAGGAGTTGCTCTCAGTTGGCTGCTTATGTGAACCGTTCGGCATACGAGGAAGGATTACGCTTACTCTTTACCCGAGGATATTATCTTTAGAACTCATCCTGAAAAAATATTTTCAGGATCTCTTTAGAAGGGGGCTGAAAAACGTACCTTTGACCTATGACGCGCCCAGGGTCGTAACTGGGGCCTGTAGGTTAGTATCCAGGCACCAAACCCTTTGGTTTACATAGACAAACTATATCAATGTCAGTAGAAAAATTGCTTAAAATATCATCAGCAGCAGCAGCAGCAGCATCATCATCTGCAAGGATTAAACCAAGAATGGTTAGTTCCGGTCTCAAACAAAGAGTCTAGAGCTGGTCACTCCAGCGCTTCCTCGGACGTCCCACACCTCTCCGTCCCTTCGCCTTATAGTTCCATAGTTGTTTGGGGATGCGACAGTCATCCTTTCGGCAAAGATGTTCCCACCAATTCAGCCGATACTGGGCAATCCTGTCGAGTATACTCATAATATTCAGTTCCTGCCGTATATATCTGTATTTCTTCTACGATCACGTAAAGTATACACCGCCACGTGCCTCAGAAATCTCATTACAGCCCCTTGGATACGACTGGCCTAGCCTTTCTCAAGTCCAATTCTCAAACCCATAAAGAAATGTGGAAGACCTTGTAGAATTTTAGGCGTGGTTCTTTACTTGCTGACTTAAGAGTTGTGACATTTGCTTGGAGAGACAATGGTTCTAGGAAATGCATAATGATTCCAAGAAATGTAGTGTGGTATTTTACTATTATTAAAACTTGTTTGGTATTGACAGATGGAACTGCGTTCACCTGATGGTCCCACACATAAGATCAAACTTATGCAAATTATTCACAGCGTCGTTGGCTGTATTATAAGATACACTGTAGTCTAAGTATTCAAAATTGCCGACTCGTTCCGGGGCAGTACCATCTACAACAATTTTTGCCCGTACGGAATCAATTCTACGAAAAGCCATTACCTTGGTCTTAAGTGTTGATATTTGTAACCTAGAGTCTTGGCAGATTCGATTTAACAGATGTAACTTAAAATATCAGTTCCATCTAATTATGCAGAAAGAATTATTTTTTTATGCAGTGTAAAAATTAAACAGTTACCTGACATTGTACAGACAATGTACCTGACGAAAGTTAGACAGTTCGTGTTCGTTCGCTTATCAACAAAGGTTGTTGATCGAACTGTGAAAACTTTCGCGTTACAGTTTAATAACACGCTCGGTCCCCGCACACATATACATATAATTGTGTGTGTGTGTGGAAAGAGGTGAGCTGTAAAGAGATCGATGCAAGGCGAAGGGCATTCCCATCGCCCGCTATTGTTCCGCGCCCCAAGCTTGTTATAGAGCTCCAGCCGTGGAGACCAAAAGACTCCTGAATTTAGATGTGGCCTGCTACTGGCCGTGAAGAGGTAGCAAAGCGACCGAAAAAAAGACCACGACGATGGCCTTTGCTAGATGCATGGATAACGGCTTAAATTGTGTAGTACAGTTACCAGGACAAGAAGAGAAAACACTGAAGAATTATTGACAAGACAACACAAAGTCGGTAGACAAATGCTAATGACGATGACATATGTATTAGTAAAATTAGATTTGTAATCTGCTCGTTACTAATTATTTCCTGTATAGGTAGATGTCTGCAAGTGACGTAGTGAAACGCGAGTGTCAAGAATGACCTGACAATCGATTATAGTTAATACGATATACAGATTATGCCAGTCAAGGCTAACATACTGTCGCAAGGGATCGAACGCATTTCACGTCATGTACTTACAACTAGAGACTATATATTTCATTACAATCGATAATCAGTTAGCGTTCGTATTGCACAGTATTCTGTTACAGTTTGAATACCTCTTGTTATGTCGTGTTAACAGGCGCACATGCATTCGCTGACTGTATCCATAACTTACTTTGATCATTTTCTAGTTGGAAAGTAAGAGATGACCGTCTGTCAACAACCAGTCCAAAAGTAAGGTATATATTATTGACGTTGGTTTCATCATTTGTTACGGACATACGTACATTAACAATCAATAATTCAGCAGAGAGAACAGTGAGCCACAGATCAAAGTACCAGTGGAGTCGCGACGTATTAAATAGTCTACACATATTTCGCTAGTAGGGCCTATCTTTGAAACTCGATTCAGTAGGGAATAAATAATTTTCCTGTCAAGAATACATTTCGTTATTAGAATTTGCAATTAAACAAAATTTTTTTTTAATTTTAATCATTTTATTTCTATAATTTTTAATTAAATCGACATTTCGTTTGCGATCTTGCAGAGTATAAGCCGCCACGTGCCTGAGAAATCTCATTTCGGCTGCTTGAATACGACTGGCCTTGGATTTTGCTAGAGTCCAATTCGCATACCCATAGAGAAGTGTGGTGATGGCCTTTAGGCGTGTTTCATTACTCATTGATTTTAGAGGTATCCTGATCCCCCCCACATACACATAAGGCAGAACTTGTGTAGTTTCTTCACAACGTCATTGTTTGTAATATAAGGCACGTTATAGCCTAGATATTCAAAATTACTGACCTGCTCCAGAAAAGTACCAGCTAAAACCTGCTGTTTTGATTGACCGAAGTTAATGCGAATAATATTGCTACGATAATTACAGAACCTTCTCGAAAAGACAGTAGTGTCGTTCTACACGCTTCTTGACTAGCCCAGCGTGTGGCGTCTGTGTCGAGGTCATCCATTAACTCCATACTGTTCGAGAGCACTTGTAACTACGCAAATTCTGCTAGCGCTCCGCCAAAAGAATGGAAAATTATTCTGGAACATCTGCGGGACGTATATATATATATTATAACTTAACCGAATCTCAAAGATTTGGAGTTATATGTAAAGAGTTTTGAAAATCAATGTTAAAATAAATTTAAACCGTTACAATTACGCCACGTGCAGTAGCGAGCGTTCAAATGAATTGTATAGCGACCAACGGCAGCGTCCGGTGGCATTACGTAACCACATACAGTTATAACAATTAGGGACACGCCCTAATTTTAAATTATTAATATTTCGGAAACCGATAAATATAGGTAAAAACCAAAATAGCCAAAATGTTTGCCGAAATATTAGTAATAGGGTGTGCAAATTTCAGTTCATATAATTAAAGATTAAAAGAGATAATTAATTTTATTTAATAACTCCCCTAGTGAGTGAGCTACGGGGTAGAGCTTTGAATATGTCATAGTTATAAAAATTACCAATCAGATGTATATTCTAGAATAAGCATAACTTGGCTTGCAGCCAAGATAATCGTAATACAAATTGCAACAGGACATCCTGTCCGACATTTAAAATCCGGTGTTTTTCAGAATATTAAGACTAATAACAATTCTCAAACTGTGAGAATTATTTTCGTTCACACAAATGAGGTGAGTTGAATTACAAGGAGAAGGGGGGGGGTCTCAGTCAATCAAATTATTCTAAAAATTTGAACGAATCGTTAGATTCGGGCTGAACACAGGCACTCAACTGTAACGACTCGACCTGTGAAGACGTATACTTACGATACTCTTACTTTTTTTCAACAAATTAGCGTACAGCTCAAAACATTAACCTGTTGACTTACGCATGTAAAGAGATCACTTATATAATACGTGAAGACACATCGAGAGTACAACAGAACGAGGCCGTCTAGTACGTGGTACAAGCTGAAGAATTGACGAAGCGGAGCGCAACCCAAGGCGAGATACACACACCAGGAGTGCAGCGTATACCGGACCGAGGGGCCTGACGCAGTTGCAGCAGTTAAAACTACAGACGTTAAGCCATCAACAGTTGCAGAAGGAGCTGAGTGTTGCTGATTCCCGAACTCTTAGCCGTGGAACCCAAGACGCAGAGGAAATCGTCGCCACTAGCAGATTGGACCAGGAAACCCAAGGAACCCCGGGAGCACCTCATCACGATCTTCAGAACAAGGGAAGTCAAATATAATTTATAAACTTCTCAAAAGGTTATTCTTTTTCTTTTAAATCATTGTAAAACTAAATTGATTCAGATGCCAGTAAAACAGAGACTCTAGATTAATAAGATACATTCATACTGTGATAATCTTGATAACACGTATAAGCTTAAGTAATAATCAATAAATAAGAATTAGACGTATATAACAAGCGCTAGATAAATACTAACATTGAATTACTTAGAGACCTGTACTGCAGTATACGTGAAACAATCACAAGTAAATGAAAGCACGTTGAACTAGATTCACATCTAACTTATTTTCAGAGTATTTAAATCATCTAAAGTAATAAAATCCGTACGAAAGTACAAAAGAATTTAAAATTGCATAGATTAAATTGTTTTAAAATTAACTTCTTGAAATTAATGAAAAATATAACTCGTATCAATTGAAAATAATAAGCTCGTCTTCTGAATACTAATACCCATTAAGAAAACATCGTACAAGATACAAATTACTGTTTAGTATGTAAGGATTTCTCTAGTTATAAGATTTTCATACATATGTCCTATTAGAGTAATAAACTCCAATTTTATCCACCACCGTATTTTTATTGCTGTACTACAAAGCCTACCAACATCACAAAACTATTCAAAATAACTATAACAGTACTTTGCACATCTGAATTAACCTACTTGCGAATTCAAAACACAAACTCCTACGCCCTTAGTCGGAAGAAGTCGCAAGAACGCATAGCAGGTAGGTCACTTCACAAAACAACCATTTATCTCCTTATATTGTAACATGACATAAGGTAGTGAAGATTCCATTGTATTTAATTATAAAATAAACAGCTGAAGATAAGAGTAAGGGGCAAAAACTTATAAACTGGAAGATCAATAACCCAATAAATGACAAATAACCTGACAATGACCTGACACAATAGATCGGATAGAAACCAAAGGAACCAAGAGACAGTGAAGAAGCAGTTAAAACCTAAGTACAATCAAGTCATCCCAAAAAAGTGAACAGAATATTGTAAATTTAATAATGAACTGATGTTTGTAGTATATGAGATATAACTAGGACAATAAGATTAATGGAGGGTAATAGTATCACATGTATCTTGTGGATAAAAGAATGTACTTGTATAATATAATGTAGGGAGTTAGAAGCTAACCATACCCCAAACTAATTGTAATGATAATGGCCAAAGATAGTAAACAATACTTTGAGCCAAAACCAAAAGCAATATTAGAATGATAACTAAAAGTGATCAGTGTGATTTGGAGATAAAATAGTTATTCACGACCGTAATCACACAGTGATGTAAAGTAATCAGACAACCCTTGAATAAACAAGTGAATAAGCCCAAAAGTGTGTGTACAACTAAATAAGTAGTGAAGTGATAGGTATAGAATAATGAAACAAAGTGAGCAGGGTAGTAATTAAAGAAACTTTCTAATGAAAGGAAAAGTGCAGTGGGGGTGTAGAACCAAATATTATATAAGCCAACTATGTTAAACAGATAAACAATTTTTGATAAACTGTGCATTAGTAGGTAAGATTGAACTAATTGTAATATTATTAATTTAGGTAATAAGATATCAGGATTATATAGTAAGGTAAGAATTAAGATATTAGAATGGATAGCAAATTAAGAAGGATAGACACTGTATTTAAGTGAAGGGAATAGTGGATAAGACATATCATGTAAGGAACAGTTTATCAATAGTGTTATAAGAGTTTTGTTAGTGTTCAGAAAATCATAGCATAGAGTAAATTACAGGGTAAGCTGATAACAGTAGTTAAAAGTTATTTCAGGCTAGAACCTGACAAGGAATATTTCGTAATAAGAATTAGAGTTAGGAATACTGATGTTTATTGTTTGTTTTGTTTATAATTTGTATTAGAAGTACCAGAGATGTTAGTAAGAAATGTTAGATGGAAGTAGAATGGAATCTAGGCTCTAGGCCAAACTGTTGAATATAAATTTACTAATTTGAGAACAAATAATAATCCAAAGTTAAGGCAGAATGTGCCAAATGATTAAACCATTTAAGTGAGTATTCCTAGTACCAAAGTATGTGATTAACAACTAATTTTGAATAAAATATATGTAGAATAATAAATATGGAAAATAGTAAAAATGTAATTAGATATTCAAAAGTGGGCATGAGGGATATCAAAATGACCATCATGAAAAATTAGGAAGAATGGTGCTAATGTAATAACTCTAGCTATTAGTATAAAGTAGTAATCTTCAATTGAAGATATTTTGGTAAAAATAGACGAAAAAAGACGATAAATCATAACAATGACTTCAGTTAATAACCAATGAAAATTAGCATAATTTATTAAGTAACCATAGCAACAAGAAAAATAACGCCAAAAAACCGTTAGATTTTCAGTAGTTATTATTGACCAACGCCAGAGAGTGGATCGAGGAGCTCTCATATCAAAATTAAAATTATTATTCTTCAAGTAATTTCCAAACTAATTAAAATCAGAGGAAGACAATTACAATAGTACAGGGAATCCTGAACGAAATTTTATTTATAAAAATTAAATAACAAACCGTAGTGATCCGAAGAAGACGAAACGACGCCGTGACGAAGAGAGACGACCACGGACACTAAATGAAGATCAGTGGAACATCCCGAAAGAAGAAGACGACATCAACTGAAGAAATACGAGGCCTGAGTCAGCGAGGAGAAGCGCCGAGACGAGGGAAACAGACGACGGGAGAGTAGAAGAAGACGACAGCCCAGGAGTTATCCATAGAAGAAGACGACATCAGGATCTTCAGCAACAATTAACCGATGAGTATAAACATTATCCCTTAAATCGAATTCACTATTTTTGGTCTGAATTAAATATAACTATTTCAAATCACTGATCACTATTCCGAGTCAAAATAAATGCTTATTTAAATTCACTATTTAACTTTAATCAATTAACAATTATTAAGAAAGTAAAATATAATAAAATAATTGATGAACCTTTCGATAACTGAACTTTGACAACGAAACCTAACCCAAAATTGCTTTACAAGTTTTCATTGGTGATTACTTAATTAAATGTAATGAGATATCGATTTATTTATGTAATTAGTCTTAAGAATTGTTATAACTTTGTGTGTGTTAGCCGTAAGTATATATTTCTGTAGCCGAAAGGACTTAACACCCCTGAGATAAAACGATATATTTACTGTAAACTAACATTACTGACGGATTGTATACAAACTGAACTGAGCCAATACCAACCGCACAATTGTAATAGCCGGTGCAGAAAACAAATTTTGATGTATAATAAATCAAGTGAAATATTCTAAAGGATTAATAAATGTTCTCAATCTGCAATTCTGTATGTTTGATTCAGTTAATTTAGAATAACGACTAATAATTTTTGAAGTGAAGGCGTTAAAGCGAGACGCAAGCTGGGTCATACTGCAGAAAGCTGTGCGCCAATCAGGTGGCGAGGCGGCAACATTTGAATGCAGCAGAGCAAAATACGGTTTACCCGTACACGACTGAGAAGATACATTTTGACACGTTTAACACCAAACAACATTAAAAATATAATTTTTACAACCCCACAAACAGTTTCTTTACAATATTAATAAAAATAAATATAAGAGCAAGCAAAAAACATTATAATATATAAAAATTAAACCTCCGCTCAACAGTCCGTTAAGGACCAAGGCGTACCGCACGGCTTTTGTGTTAGTGTGACGGTGTATGGCTAGTACTACGCGCCACCAGCCGCTAGTTGCGGTATTCACAGCCAGGAGGCGGCGCTGTTATCTCAGCGCCTACTCAGTTTGCCTCACGACGCTGAGTGCACGCCGTACGGAACCTCCGCCGGGAATTGAACCCGGGACCACGAGCGCATCAATCGCCCGCGTTAGCCACTAGACCACCTGGAGGCTCATTATAATATATATATATATATATATATATATATATATAGATCGCAACAGCGGGCGGCTTAATAAGTCAGTTACAGTGGGCGCTTTCTTTAGTGCGTAACAAGTGATTAGTGGAAAGTGACTGTCTTATAATTAGTGCGGAACTCTTATAGGTGACATTATTATTGCGTGTGGACAATAATTTTAACTTGAATTATTGTATGAGAGTACCTTATTGATTAAAAATTGTTATTTGTGACTAATTAAAGTTGGTAATTAGTGACTTCATTGGTATCTGTATTTTGTTTCCACTGTACCATACGACGATTCATGAGACTGTCGTAACAATACGTAATGTCATGGTTCAGTTGTTAGCATTTTGTCACGTGAATACGTACAACTCTCGGTAAGTGGGATGGTTATTTCTATGTTACTCTGTGCAACCGTAGTTTTCAGTTCCCAAGTGTCTGACCCGTATTATCTCTAAGAATAATAATCTATATATTATAAAACTCAAAGTCTGAGGATTTGTGGATACTGGAACAAATCCACACCGTTACACCGACTGCCATCAAATTTTGCGTAGGTAGCCTTTGAAACACAGCGAAAAAACTGTCTAACTTGAATTTTATATTTTGCCCCGTTCGCACAATTTATTTTCTTTTAATTATGCCTTTTCGTTGATGGGTATAAAGATGTCATCAACACTATGGAGACCAGAATTAATTACCATAGTAACAAGTAAATAAACAAATTATATTTAGCGGCATCAGAAATGTACCTTTATCTGTTCCTGCAGTTTTTAATGTTTTTACTATGCGATTGTACAGTATCAATATGTTTTGTAATTTTGTATACAGATACGTCTATATATTTTGTAATTGTCTTAAAAGATTATAAAATTTATGGTTATACGTATTTTTGATGATGCAATGAATAAGTACACTAATGAAATATATTAAATACTACTAAAGATGTCAACAACACCATGGAGACCAGAATTAATTACCATAGTAACAAGTAAATAAACAAAGCCTATTTAGCGGCATCGGAACTGTACATTTATCCATTCCTGCAGTATATTTTTGATGCTTTATATAATATGTGATTGTATCGATATATTACGATGTGGAAAGGAAGAAGTGTACTAATTGTAAATTGTCGTGTTAATGCAAAGCGAAAATACGTGTTGTTTTGATTTGTGAGGTTAGGTGACAACGATTTTTGGTTTTTAGTTTACGGCTGAGTAAATAAAAGCCATGGTTGAGGGAAACAAAACGTTTAATGTGTTATTCAATGCTTCTAACACAGTAACAGTTAAAATAAACAATTTAGCTTTTTTGATTTAACAGTTACTTTATAAATATCTCCAAAGACTTTATAAACGGGTACTTTTAAATCTCCAAAGGCTGTTGCACCAACATAATAATTTAGTACAAGTTAAAATAGTACAAGTGTTGAAAACAGCTTTGGAGAGAATTTGACTATTGAGTACAAAATTGTTATACGAGCTGACAGAACGCCATATAGACATAGACAATAAAAATTATATCAAAATACTTATTGAAACACCAATATTCGCGTGTGGAGCCGCGGGTAACAGCGAGTTTTAAATAAACGTAAGCAGTACGTCGCGTAACAAGTGCTGCAGTACGGTACTTTTCGCTGTTGACGCTCGTGGGCAAGGATCATTCTGCGCAAGTGGATGCAAGCAATCATGTCTGCATGTATTGTTTACACAGCACACATATACGGGCTGGGCTGTTGTGTGCAGTCGCACCGTTAGAAAGCTGTCGTAACCCCGGCTAGTATACGACTACTGTTGCGACGACGACGCGGAAGGATGACGGCACCATAAAACAATCATAACGGCAAACGCGAGAGTAGAAACTTGAAACTGTTTTATATTGTTTATCTAAGAAGTTCAGTGTGATACGGAGAAGCAAAATTTCTCTGTCTACTCATTATTTGTTTGGTGCATCGCTAGGTGAATCCTAGTTGACAGTAGTCGTGTATACATTTATCCCTTATAAAAAGACCTAAATAATAAGAATCGGAAAATATCACCAATCATGTTGGGAAGAAGGAACAAACCGTATTGAAATAAACTGTTTGGCATTCGCAGATGACTTTGCTATACTTTCTGAACATCTGACATCCTGCAGTAACACAAGTTAATTTTTTAGAGGACATAGCCAGTAGGACAGGCTTAAGAATTTCTGCAGAAAAAACTAAATTTCTCACGAACATTAAAAATGCGCCAAAACTTCTGGTAACAGATATTGGTCGAATAGAGAGGGTTCGAAAAATTAACTATCTATGAGAAACAATTCAAGAGAACGGTTTAGAAAAATCTGCTGTAGAAGAAAGGATTCATAAGATGGAAAGGGGATATGGTATAACTAAAGATATTTACAATAAAAAGTGCATATCTAAAAATGCGAAAGTAAGGCATTACAGTACAGTAGTGAAGCCAGAATGCCTATATGCAAGTGATTGTCTAGCATTGAATTATAATTTAGACAAACTAGAAATATTGGAAAGACGAATTATTAGGAAAATATTAGGCCCACGAAAAACTTCAGAAGGTTGGAAATTAAGAAGTAATGATGAAATGTATCAAAGTATAGAAAATATAACAGAAACAATGAGAAAAAGAAGACTAGTACTTTTTGGACATTTATATAGAATGGACAACAATAGGTTAACAAAGCAGATCTTCAAATATCTGTGGAGGAAGAAGTCAACATCAAGTAGGATAAAAGAAATCCAAAAGGATTTAGAAAAATAAATTATACACGCAGGAGAAGCAATTGAAAGAGAAGTTTTTCGGGTAAAAGTGTTAAAAATGGAAGGAGTCCAGGGTAGGAGAGAGAAAAACGCAGGTTCAAAGTGGACAGAAGACAGGAAGAAGAGACACAGTGAAAAAATGAAAGAATATTGGAGAAAAGGAAAAGAACAAAGAATAAAGAATTGAAATTGGCATGGGGTCCTCAAATGGCCGATACAAAAAAAAAAAAAAAAATTGGAAAATACATGACCTTTATTTACCTCATTACTACTGCGTACACGTGGAGAGTAGAACCGTACAGCGTTTGGCGAAACGTAGCCTCCACTTCAGCGTAGCTCTCATATTCCTTCCTCCGATCAAATAAACCTGACTAAAACCCAAGAAATAGGCACTATCAACGTATTGCTACGACCGTCTCACGGATCGTCGTATTGTACAGTGGAAACAAAATACAGACACCAATGAAATCACTAATTACCAGCTGTAATTAGTCACAAATAACAATTTGTAATCAACAAGATACTCTCATATAATTCTAGTTAAATTTGTCCACACGCAATAATAATTTGCAACTATTAAGAGTTCCGCACTAATTATAACAAATAATCACTTTCCATCAATCCGTAACAACCACTTGATCAGCGCTGAAGAAGTCGTCCCTTACGAAAGACATGTAACTAAATTCTAAGACGCCGCTGTTGCTTATATAGGTCTCGCAGATGTTCCAGAATAATTTTTCATACTCCTGGCCGGGTGCCAATATAATTTACGTAGATACAAGTGCTCTCGAACAGTCTGGGAAGTACTGTTGTGTTGCCTTGACCCACCTAGCTGAGAAACGGTTGGAAGGACCCGTAATTGTTCCGTGATTGCCATAGCTGTATATTTTTCAGGTATTTTCAACATTGTGATTAGCTGTCTAATTGTGATTTATGTAAGTAACTATCAAAATTAATATCAAACGACAAAAATTCATTTTTGATTCTTTTTATTATGCACTGAATCGATAGAATATAAAACTCTGACTTAACATTTTTTTACATCATTGAGTTTTTATGTGAGTTTTATATCTGAAACTACTAAACACGTAAAGAACATATTAGCCGAAGAAATAAATAGAGGGAACAGCTCAAATAAAGGTATTAATAAATAGAATGAAAACAATGGAATTGAAAATTTAGATGGAAAATATATATAGGATATAGCGGTGTCGATTAGTTGCGATCAAACTACATTTTTCCTATTCTTACCCGATCAATTGCGCCCCACACTTTCACTTGGTCGCAGGTGACCGAATCCGCGGCAATTTATAGAAATGTTCCTCTTCCAAATTTCAAACTTATAGATGAATATAAATACCATTATACGGTGGACCCGCATGTGATATGCTCTTAGGTGCGAGCGGAGTAAGCAGAATTCAGTGGATCACAAGACTGAATAAGTACCGTAAGTCTTCAACTGTCAATGCCTTTAGTTGGTCCGTCACAATCTTGTTCTCCATTGTTCTCCACATTTTTAAAATGGCTGCCAGGGAGCTGGGTTTCAATTTTTTGAAATAGAATACAATTATATGAACTAAAATTAAGGGATAGGGTGACCGGAGTACCACAGAATGCGCCAAATACGCGTTCACAGAATGTGCGCTGTGGTATCTAGCGTTATCGTCATGAAACATCCAGGAGTCAAAATGTCTTGCCGGACTCAAATCGTGCATTAAAATTTCTGAACAGCCCGGATATTTAAGTTTACAAAACATTTACAAAAACTATGGCACATTTAAATCGGGTAAGGTTAAGAACCTGAATTTTTTTTACTTTAAACAAACGCTGTAGATATCAGCTGTTGCATTCTTGGTCTGGCAGTGTTGCCTCTCCGTGGCAAAAAAATGAGTCTTATTACTTTTCAGACAAATCTCAAACAACTGATGACAGCTTTCAACTACTTAGGCCCAGTGAAATAAGTATGCAAGATTGTATAAGATAGAACATGTCTGTCACAAGCAAGAGAAGCATGAGGAGTGTTGATTAATTTGTGTAGACTTATGAAACGACCAACGACGAAAAACCAGATTGACTAGAAACAAGAAAGAATGGGGACGCACAAAATGGGATAGTTTACTATAAAAAATCTTTAGTATAATCTTTATATAGCAAGTTTATCCAATGAATTTAAGGACTGGGCATAAACGAAACCTAATAGTATAGATTTTAATATTATGCAAATAGGTGTAGTTTATTGGATATTTTATCATAGTTTACAAATTTATTTGTGAGTTAAGAATTAAACATCTCAGAACAAGTTGGTCAGGTTACCGAATCGACCAGGACAGATATCATCACTAGGACTTTCGCATGTCCTTGCCGGGATTACAAAGCAAATTTCTATCACAGATCTGTCAACGTTCTAGACACATCATTGCACAATTCATTTTCCTTGTTGCAGTCTGTGGACAAATAGTAGTAATTTCCTTAACGATTCATTTCATATTGCAATCATGTATTTACCGTATATCCCATGTGGTCTAGTGGCTCAGGATATTTGACTTTCAATCAGAAGGCCCGGGTTCGATTCCCGGCATGGGAATATATATATTTTGAATTTTCTGATCTAGTAGATCTATAAAAGTAGTAGAAGTTGTAATTTTTATTATTATAGTTAATTTTTGTGTTTAAAATGTTGCTTATCAATAAATAGTAAGAAACAGAAAATAGAAAAAACAGGAAAAAATAGGAAGGGAACGAGAAAAAGAAAGTAAGAGAGAGTGAATATGGAGAAGAAAATGAGAGTGAGATAAAATGAATGTGTGACGAATCAGGGGAGAATATTTCATGTAGAATGTGGTAGTGAAGGTTTGAAAGATCTGTTTATTTTTGGTAGTTTGCTTTTCGGGCTTAATTAAAATCAAATTTTCCACTTCAGAGAGCTGTTTCATTGAACTCTTAATTATGTTTATGTGTTTGCAATAAAGCATTTCTTCATACAATACATCACTAATAATAGAATTTCTTATAGGTTAAGCTTCTACAGCTCGTTGTAATTAACCACGGTCGTTAATTAGGAGTTACATTAACATTTTAGCTTGAATGTGCGTACACATTGATAATTTTAGATTATCATTAGAATGCGTACATTGATGTATTTAATTGGAAAACGTAAAAAAATTAGTCCTTCGACACATATAGCTTTCATCGAGTATCAGACACGTTCAATAAATTATACAGATATAATCTTCACAGTATTGTGATAAGAAGAGAGGTTTGATAACATTTGTTTAGGACAGTATATCGATAATAACGATACATTAAATAACGGGAGCATCAAATATCAATAAATATCAATATGGATCAGGAACAAAGGATCATTGACAGTGGAGTACGATAAGGATTCCTGGTAATTCCCTTTTACACAGGTGTAAATGAGATAGTACGGAAGTCGATAATCAGTATCAAAGTACATACTATATATGAGATATTGATTGTTTGCACACTTTTATTTTGCCGTTCGTTAGAGAAATAATTATCGTTAACTTTCAGGATAATTTACAGATTACTGACTCCTCTCAGCAACGTCGCAAAGAATGTGGATACTTTTATAATATATGGTATAATATTAAACATTTCAGTGGTTATTATCTCACGTTAAAAATGCATGACAATGAGACGGCAGATTCCAACAAAAAGGTACCATAATTCCTGAAACAAATATTAAAATTTTTGATCGAAAATTAATTGGCACTTGGTAGAACATTCTATTAATATTTTAATTTAGTAAATAATCATTTGGTATAGCGAACTCTGCAGCTCAGGGAGCATACTAGTAAATAGAAGATTGAAACCAAAAGAAGAAGTGTTGCTGTCGGAAGAGCAGAATGGTTTCAGAGGGAAAGATCCTGTGTAGATGTAATTTTCTATTGAGGCTATTTATCAAAAAAAGAAGAGAGTTCTACCTGGAACTCATTTTACTTTTATATGAACATTAAAGGCTTTTAACAATGTTAGAGATCGCTGCTGTAGAAAATTACGGGCCGTAGAGGTTTTCCAAAATATTTAAATGCTTTACTCCAAAAAGCTTGTACAACAAGACATCTGTTACATTATATTTCAATGGGTGCTTGGACACTTGACACATTTACTTGCTATGAATACGGGTGATCGGGGAGATGGCCTATTTCTCCAGTACTTTTTAACATCTATGTAGACGACGTTTTTTGAATGTTTTAAATTGACTCAGTAATACTCATTTGACTTACCTACTCTACGCGGATGATAAAGTCATTTATTCAAGGGATAGAAGATCAGTTACAGCGTATTTTTCCCTCTATATCCGAATTTTTATCGCTTTAAGACAGTTCTCTTCCTGTATTCTTTTCCAGTAACGTTCTAAGTATACAGTACGTACGACTTGTGTATCGTCTGCCATATACAATTTTCATTCTCCATTCGTCTAGCCTCTGTTAATTTTTCCATACTGTTTACGTCTCACAACCACAGTATTTTGATTCGTGTTATTCCTCTAGTTCTTGCCATTATCTGGAGTTAATTCCCTGTAATTGTTCTTGAGGCACAGTATGAACCAATGTTGCGAGTCTGAAGACATCCCTCACATTATTTCAGTGACCGTTTTGCAGGATCTTCATTTTTCTATTAACTTTTTAACTATATACATTTTATTAGTATGTCAGTCCCTTAAATCTTAAACATGTTTCTATTACAGCAGATCAGAGGCGTAGCTAGGGGGGGCCAAGGGGCAGCCGTCCCGGGCGGCATAGCCAGGAGGGCGGCAAAGTGAGCATAGACTTAAAAAAATTGTTTTCAGTTTATAAAAGTACAAACAACTTGTTTCTTTGATATGACTACTCCTTTCACAAAAGAAGCATAACCAGCCAGCTTTCTGTTGTCATACCTTGCGTAATAAACAGTATTAGTCTATTTGTACTTAAGAATTGTAATTACGGTTCATTATAACCACAAATTACGCTGTAACAGAGGCTCTTCGTCCCTCTCTGTACAATACAGTATTTCATTCTCCATGTTCATTATGCCTTAGTTGGCGACGATGTTTAGTCTATGCGGTTTCTTATCTCGGTGTTTTAAAGGAGGTTTATTAACTTACGTGGGAGTGATGAGTAGACGTTTAGTCAGCACGGTTTTTTATCAGTGTTCATGCTCTTTGTATTCATTTGCTGTCTCCAATATTTTTTGCGACTTTGTAGTGAGTTGTGCCGCAAAGGAGAACTGATAATCAACAGTTTAGCTGTGTATATTCTTAATTGTTATTTGTAAACAGACGAATTGTAAACGTACAAAAAAAATGTTACGTGGGCTACGTATGTGCACCGGTTCGACGCAGCGAACGTGTTGATTATCAGTTGTTTATGAGTATTTTGAGTGTGTGGTTTGTTTTTGGTTTGTGCGTCTTGGGTATAAACAGTAGTCTTGTGCGTACTGTGTGTATCTATATCTATACTTCACGTGTAAGTCATCACACTAATACTATTATTGAAAATCTTTTTTTTTTTTTATATATGAAACGAAGTAAACTCAGTGGCGCCCAATTTCGGAAGAGGTGGGAAGAAATATTAAGAGCTACAACAAGTTCCAAAAAGTTTATGAAGTCTTTTATTCAAGGAAAATCGAACTGTGAGTGTCAAAATATTACAATCAACTTGCGATCATAAATGGATGTTGTTAGCGACGAGGCTGTTGATAAATACAGTAAAGTTAACGACGTGAAGACTTTAAACTGTGAAAGTGTCAAAGTACAGTTACAAGATTCAGTTGGTTCTAGTACCATGGCTGATGTTGCATCGTGCAGTTTGAAATTACAGACAATGACGGACAGAACATTACTAGCAACAATGTAGACTGTGTTCTCGGTGCTGCTCTACAAGATAATGGGAGTTTGGCCAAGCGAGATATCTCAATCCTTCCGAGATATAGTGGTGAATAGAGGAACATGTCAGTTGAAGAACAAGGACAGCCATTTTCCTGAAGATGAAGATGGACGATCCTTAAACAAGTACTGGTTTGATAAAACCTTGCTAAATGGCGAAAAGGTAATAATCGCACTTAGATGTGTTTTTCTCCAAAGAAAATTCTATTTTGTGTTTATTGCACTTTACTTCCACAAAAAAAACTATCAAAGAAGCCAGTTCAATAGTGAAAATGGGTTTTCGTCGTGGTGAAAGTTAAATCACCGTATTCAGGATCATGAAAATAGTCCTGGTCATCGGTCTGCGTTTTTGGAATGGAAGGAATTGGAACTTTCTTTAAACAGAGAGGGACTTATTGATGATCTACTTCAGGAACAAATGACTAAAGCAGCTAAGACATGGAAAGAAATCCTCGAACGGGCCATTGCCACAGTACAAACTCTTGCACAACAAAATCTGGCACTGAGAGGACATCGAGAGTCAATTACTAACGATCCAAATTCTGGAAACTTTCTGGCTTTGTTAAAATACTTGGCTAAATTTGACCCTGTCATGAGATCTCATTTGAATTCAGTCTCTCGTAAATCTGGGTGTATATCGTATTTTCGCCAACTATTCAAAACGAAATAATAAGCCTGTTAGGAGAAAGAGTGCGCAAATATATTATTACTACATGTAAGAAGGCGAAGTACTTTAGTATTATATTTGACACAACATCAGATGCTGCACATGTAGAACATATGTCTCAGATTGTAAGATTTGTTGACACTAAACCCAATTCTGTTGATATCAAGGAAGCCTTTATAGATTTTATTCCTTTAGAAGTGAAAACAGCGGAGGGGATCGCAGAAGCTATTACAAGTAAATTTGAGAGAGATGGATTCAATCTTAGCGATTGCAGAGGTCAGTCGTATGACAATCAAGCAACAATGGCTGGTATCCATTCAGGAGTTGAAAAAAGAATATTAGATTTGAATCCACTAGCTGTGCTTTAGCTGTGTTTGTTCCCTGTGACAACCATTCACTTAACTTGGTTGGAGTTCATGCAGCTCATGTAAATGTTCAGGCAGTGACATTTTTTGAGATAGTAGAACGTCTATTCACCTTCTTTTCCTGTTCCACTCATAGATGGAGTGTTCTTAAAGACTTCGTAAATATTACACTAAAAGGACATTGTGATACCAGGTGGAGCTCAAAAACTGATGGGGTGACAGCAATATCCACTCAGCTGGATGAAGTGATCGCTGCACTGGAGAAAGTGAGGGATACAGCGGCTGAAACAATCGATACGAGGGAAGATGCAGCATTAATAATTAATGCAATAGAAAACTTTAATTTTGTGGCCTTCACCTTTTTCTGGGCAGATATTTTTTCTTCTACGGACAAAATCCAGAAAATCTTGCAGACCAAAGGTATAAGCTTTATCCAAGCATTGACACTTTTGGAGACGCTAACAGACAAATTAAAAGTTTGGAGGAATGAGCTGTGTGACAATGTCACTTCTTCGGCAGAGCAGGTATGTAATGAATGGTGCGTCAGTATCACAAAAAGGATAAGACAGAAGCGCACGATGCCAGGTGAGTATGCAGACGACTCTGCATTAACCTTTCGGCAAGAAATGCGACGTTCTCTAATAGAAACTTTGGACAAACTGTCAGTTGAAATTCCAAGACGTTTCTCTAACATAAAAGAATTAGAAGACTCTTTGGGCTTCTCTGTAAATTTGAGGCGTACGTAAATGATGGGGATATACATTTTAAGGAACAGCTTTCTTAAATCAATATTAAGTGCACAGTGCTTGCAGACCTGTATCCACATGACCTAAACAGTGAAGAATCATTCAGTGACTTGAAAGATGTCGTACTTTTATTAAAAAGGGCAAAAGTTAACGGAGAACAAATGGACTTTACACCTCAGGGACTGCTACAATACATTTCTTCAATGGGATTAGAAGCCTACAAAACACTAGCAACAGGTTTACAAATGTTTCTTACTTTACCAGTGTCTGTATCTTCTTGTGAAAGATCGTTTAGTAAACTTAAATTGATTAAATCGTACCTACGATCAACAATATCTCAGGACAAGGTATCAAATCTAGCGATACTTTCAATTGAAAACGACATTGCTTCGTCTTTAGATTATAGTGATTTAATAACCGACTTTGCAGCAATTAAGACCACGAAAGTTACATTTTAGAACGTCTCGTTTTAAATATCTATTAAATATTAAAAATAAGTGTTAAGTGTTTATTAATAGAAGACGGAACCATTAACCTGTAATGGTAAGTGATTTATTTTATTACTTTTAATGTAATTTTTTGTTTAACTTTATGTTGCTTTAGGATATTGTTTTGACTATGCGCTTTAGACCTACAAGGAATTCGCATATTTATTAGAGCCTTTTTATGTTATAAATTTGTTATATTACTACATTTTTATAGCTACATTTGTTACTAAGAAATATATACAAACTGAATACCGGTAATATTTTAATATGTAATTTCTTAATTTTGACTTAACAAATATTCTTAAGCCTCTTTCTGGACATGATTTCATATAAAATTCTACACATTTGCACTTATTAAGTTCACTGGCTAGGCCTTCATTTTTGCTCTTTGTCCCCTTTTAATTGTGAAGGCGAGGCGGCCGACGATCTTCATGCCCCGGGCGCCAAAAAGCCTAGCTACGCCACTGCAGCAGATCAAACACCTTCACCCTTCTTTCTGATTCTCCTACAGGCCAATTCTTTATTACTCCATACGTATAAGTTGAAATATGTATAACTTTCGGGCAGTACTTGTTATTAACATTTCTCTCTGATGAAGGAACTCACTCCATCCAATAGCGTCGCCCAATACTGTAACTTAATCCTTTCCTTTAATCCTTTAGTCTTTCTGTTTCAACCTTTTTCTGTAGTAATTTCTTTTGATTAATTCTGTTTTTTGTTCTACACGGAGCGGAAAAAAGATTTCTTATGAGTCATTCATTGTTGCAGGTCTGCCAATTGTCTACTTTGATTCACTGATTCTACCATAATCACGTTTAGTGAACAGTTGTACCTGTTGATTGTTTCGTATCAAGAGATGGAGGAGGGAAGAAGTATAAACGGTACAGGTATGACCAACAATCTATACTACTGGATCGCGCTTGTGTGGAGTGGAGGTGCGGAGCAAACGGTCTACCTGCTATCCCCACCATCTGGCTGTCCACTGCAACAAGTGTGCATACTGTGCATACCGCATATCATAGTGTCACAATTACGCACCCATGCAATTACGTGTGTTTTGCTTCGATATACTACTTCTTGTTCTGTGATCTCACTAAAAATATATTTTCAGTAGACTGTTAAAATATTTAACCAACATGCCCGTCCATTGTGCAGCCTACAATTGTACGAAGAGACATCAGAAAAGCAGCGAAGAAAATGTATCTTGTAACTTTAGAAGAGGAAGATATTTCAGAGACTTGTAACTTTGAAAAGGTGCTTTGTGACTTGATAGGGAATCAGAGTTCTTCATATTACAAAGATAATATTTTATTTTATATAAGTGAATTTATTGTAAGTAAAATTGACAGCAAAATCAAGTGTTTGGAATGCAGTAACGTACTGTTGGCCGACGTTTCAGATCTTAGTGCATAGACTCACTTTACAGATTTTATTTCAAAGGGCAAACTGGTGAGGGCATCTCATGATGTTCTAAAACTGATTAAATACATGTATAATTTATATTTGTCTAACAACAACAAAGAAGTAAATACTTATAATTTATTAGCACAAACTTGTCGCCAGTTCACAGGTTCTGTGTTTAAAAATCATAAATTTTGTAGTGATCTTGCAGACAGTCATGAAATTAAACTCATTAAGCTTATAGGTCAAATGTTTTTTAAAGTTATATGTCATGCTTCTGCCAAAGAAAAAACTTTGGCAGCAAATATTTCTAAATTAGGTGTTCGTCAAAAGTATAATAAACTCGTTCTTTTTGCAATATGTAACTGAGAAAGAAACATGTTAATCGCGTGTTTTTCTTATAAATGGAATTTTCCGATAATTTAAGAATTCTTTATAATAAATGCTCAAAATAGAAGATATGAATATGACAGTTACCGGCATTTGTAGGCCTATCATATGTATCACAAAAGCGAAATTAGAATCCCTATTGCACTGTTAAAAAGATCAGATAGATTACATACGCGGCGCACAATTTGAGAATTCACTTTAAAAATATTAGTTTGTGCAAATAATTTTGTAGATAATCTAGCATCAGCGCATTTAGTTGTAAGTTTATTTAATTGTAAGTTGTAAATAATTAATTGTAAGTTGTTAAGAATGTAATATACAAAAATTATGTACTGTAGTAACGTAATTACCAGTTACCGGCATATCATATGTATCACAAAAGCGAAATTAGAATCCCTATTCTATTGTTAAAAAGATCAGACAGATTACATACGCGGCGCACAATTTGAGAATTCAGTTTATAAATATTAATTTGTGCAAATATTTTTGTAGATAATCTAGCATAAGCCCATTTAGTTTTAAGTTTATTTGAGTTAATTGTAAGTTGTAAATAATTAATTGTAAGTTGTTAAGAATGTAATATACAAAAATTATGTACTGTAGTAAAGTAATTATAATGAAATGTCGAAATGCAAACATTATGATGGTCAATAACATGTACATAATAAAAATTAAAAACCCATTTAAATTAATAATTAGGAATTGTTTCTGTTGTATTTTTCATCATCCCGTTGGTAAAATTTCTTATCCTTATTCCTTAAGAAATTTATTCTTTTAGTACTTTTCCTCTAATAAGGAAAGCGCAATGATAAAACAATTCAGTGTTGTCATGCGCTGCTCAAGTTACAGCAGCGAGCGACGACAGCCAGGTGGTGGGGAGAGCTGAACGAGCAGGACCGTTTTGTTAGCACGCACAGCGGGATCCACTAGTATAGATCGTTGGGTATGACAAAATATTCCATTAGCATCGCTCATTCCTGTCACTCATTCTATAACTCTGTTGTCTTAAAAAATCCGAAGTAATTGTTCTATACTAATAATAATAATAATAGTTTTCACATATCTTAGTGTAAATTTTTTTTACAAGATTTTAATGTGATAAACTATGTCTTATGTATTAGAATAAAGGTTGGGAGGGATTTAAAAACAACCTCTCTTGCCGTATCAGAGGATTCGTTTCAACTATCAGTCTGATTTAAACTTAGTAGTAACAATATTTTTTATTAGAAAGAGAAAAAGAATATTACTCTTTATTTTATTAGTAAAATAATAAAGTATGTAATTTTTTGAAAATAGTATAACCCTAATCTTTACCATTATTTGTTTTTAGATGACACTTTTTTTATTACTATTACTGTTTTATTTACTTAACATTATATTACTTCATATATAATTCATCAATTATATATAATTATAATATTATATATTATATAATTATATATAATTACTTCATTTATTTTTACGAGAGATATTTATATTTCTATGATATACAATATATAATTGGTACGACATTTGTATTATATTATATTTATTTGAATTTCTACAAGAGTGTAACGCCCTTTGGAAACTTTTAAATGATCCGATTTAATTTATAAAAATAACTTTTAATAATATACATAATTGAACATCCCTACAATTTGCATTCAGCTATAATGTTTTACTATGTTATATGTAGACATGTATATATAGAAATGTTTTATGTACCAATTCCAATATGTAATTGTTGATTACTGCTTTTATAATTAATTACAAAAACCACTAAGAAACTTAAATTTAGTAATTTAAACAAAAAACATTCAGTAATAGAAATTGTAATATTGTATAAATTATGTTCTGGGGTATTATAATGTTATCGATGTATTTAAGGAAAACAGTATACGTATAATAATGCAATTATTTTGATGACGTAAAACAAACTGTTTCAACTCCTTCACACATACACACATACGCACGCACGCGCACACTCATATTCACTCAACTAATTGATCTGTTGTGTTTGATATTTTCTCTTGTATCCGTATACAGGTCCTGATGATGACAATAAATATTGTCGAAACGTCGACAAAAATAGTTTAAGATTTGTGTTATACTTTTTTGGCCGATCCTTGCAAACTCTTCATCGTTAAAATTACGTAGTTAATGCAATTGTTTACGTGCATCGTTTGAATAGCGTGCAGTGCATTTAGTTTTCGGGTTGGAGATAGAGGAAAAACCGATAAAAACAAGCCTTCTCAACACAGTATAGTACTTTATAGTGATTCATATCCCATGTGGTCTAGTGGCTCAGGATATTTGACTCTCAATCAGAAGGCCCGGGTTCGATTCCCAGCATGGGAATTCTTTTTACGTTTTTCGTTGCTGTTGTTCTACTTCTTCAGGCTGTGGACCTTACGATCCGTTGGGCACTCCTTGGTACGACCATCTTTTCTTTGTTCTTCCAATATTCCGCCGTCCATTTGGATTATAAACCAAAATTTGTTTAGGTATCCTGTTCTTATGCATCCTTTCAACATTGTCTGTCCAATCCTGTCTGTATTGCTTTATCCTTTCGTTTAGGTTGTATATCCCAAGGATGTTCCTTATGTCATCATTTCTTAGCTGGTCCCGCCGCGATACTCCTAGTGCTGATCGTAAAAATCTCATTTCACTAGCCCTGTATCCGGCTTCGGGTCTTTGCGTTCAGTGTCTACGTCTCACTGCCACAAAGGCCGCATGGCACTGCCATCACTTTATAAAATTTCAAAACAGTATCTCTTCGGACCTTTCCATTCAGTGTTCTTCTTATCGTTCTAAACATGTTATTAAACTTCTCTACTTTTTCGTCCACATCTATCGCAACAACATAAGACAAGTCACATCCAAGGAACCGAATGAATGCACTTGCTCAATTACTTGATCATTCAGTACTAGTTGACACCTTACAGGAAAGCAACCCTTAAAAGCCATTAAATTAGTCTTGATAACAGAAATTTCCAGACCATACATCCTGATTATCTGCTGTAATTCATAGAGCTGCAGGTTATTTCATTGACGTTTTTCGTTCTTTACTACAGAATTACTACTGATGCACTTTTCAAATGTCCACAGCTTTGACGTTTTAGTTTATTGATAGTTTTCCTATTCTTTTTCAAATCAATGATATCTCTTTCGTTAAAAAAAAAGTTAAAATAGTAAGGGCGGCGCCAGACATTTTACCTCTACCAAGAACAACACGATCGTGGAGAGTAGACATTTTATTGGTTAGAATGACGAACTGCTTCAGACACTGTCGTGAGTTTTAATTTTATATAAAGTTCACTCCACTTAGCAGCATCATTATATTCCACCTCTGTAGGTGTCAGTATAGCTTATCATTATCTTCTTCTTATTATTCTAACCTTATTCTACCGCAAGATGTAGAGGTTGAGCAAAGGTCTCGCCACCGTGGTATCTGCATGGACAGGGCCTTGGCTTCATTCAACTGCACTCCCAGCCCCTGCAGAGAGCAGCACCTCACATTGTCCTCCCAAGTCACTCTTCTCCGGCCCCTTGGTCTTCTCCCAGCAAATTTTTTCTCATACAGTTGTTTTGGAAGTCTATCCCCTTCCGCCCTCTTAACGTGTCCAAACCAGCGCAACTGTGCTTTCTTAATTTGATCTTTCAAAGATACTGTCTTAAGACTCGCTTTTATAGTAGTGTTTCTGACTGGATCTCTTCTTGTCTTTCCTTCAGTCTTCCTGAGTTATCTCATCTCCATAGCTTGGAGAGAGTTTAGATAGTTTAGATGCTTCTCAGTTAGAGATCAGGTTCCTGCCCCATAAGTACGAACTGGAACATATGAGTTTTTGAAAATGGTCATCGTAACTTACTTTGAAATTTCTGGCTTACCAATGAACTTGATCTTTAGTGCGTGAAAAAGTTTCAAACCACTGCTTATTCTGCTTATCATTATATGATACATTATCATTAATCATTAAATCGTAACATTAATCGCACGTTTTCATTCAAATTTATATAAGAACAACTCTCGCGTACTCAGTTCAAACCGCGCACCTCGTACGATGTAGTACACAGAAGTAATGGTATCATTTTATTTATACATTTTATTTATACACAACGACGAAAGTGGGTCATTCTTTTCACATTTTTGATTCTTGTAACTCACAGTGTACAGTACAGTGTGTCTTCTTCTACACTACAGGAACTAAGCATTGCGTTGGTTCCGACTTCACATTATCACATTATTATGACATTCCGACTTCCCATTTCTTTCTTGGTCTTCCTACATCCCTTCTTGCAGAAGGCTTGTACTTGTTTACAGTTACTTGTATTCTGTCTTCATCCATGCGACTTAAATGCTGTCTCCATTTTCCCCTGTATTCTTCAATTTTCTCATTTAGATTATACAGGGTGACGCAGGGAAACGGGAAAATTTGAAATAATTAGAAAAAATGAAGGAACGTTACAAAACTTTATTTGACGCTCAAAATATGTTCAACATAAAGTCTCAAAATATGTTCTACAAGACTGGAAATTACATTAGGCATCACTTTTTAAAAATTACATCAGTTAAATGCTGCCCATTTTGCCGTACACATTCAGTAAGTCGTTTCTGTAGGTTTTGCATAGCGCGGCGCAATGTGTCACCTAGGATTTTGGCGATTTCCTATTCAATCTGTGTCTTGAGCTGAGCAAGGGTTCTTGGTCTAGTCTGGTACACAATGCTCTTCAGATGTCTCCATAAAAAGAAGTCACAGACTGAAAGATCTGGAGATCGGGGCGGCCAAGCGATGTTAGCATTCCTTGAAATTAAGCGATCCCCAAACAAACGTTTCACTGCTGCCATAGACTGTCTGGCAGTGCGTGAGGTGGCTTCATCCTGTTGAAACCAGGTGTGCTGAATGTCAAGATTTGGAAAAGTATGGAGTCTTGGAGCCAAAAATGTCTCTAGCATGTTGACATAACGTTCAGACGTCACAGCGACAGCAGTGCCTCGTTCATCTTCAAAAAAGTAAGGGCCTATCACCCCATGACACAACACTGCACACCATACGGTAACTTTGGTACTGTGTAATGGACGCTGGTGAAGCTGATCAGGGTTTCCTTGAGCCCAGTATCGGAAGTTCACAAATTTGCAGGCGCAATACACAATCATTAGGATTCAGTTGTTGCACAATCTGAAGTTTGTACGGATGAAATTGAAGTTCATGGAGTATTCTTTGAACGCTCCGACGTCCGAGCTGCAATGACGAGGCAATTTTTCGCACCGAACGACGAGGACTCCTTAAGATGGCAGCTCGCACGGCACCAATGTTTTCTGGGGTACGTACAGACCGTACACCCCCCACTAGGCTTTTTCTTCAAAGCTGAACCAGTCTCTTCAAAATTACGAACCCACGTTTCGATTGCGTGTAACGAAGGAACTTGACCGCGGGGCGGGATCTGATAGTGGCGCCGAAACTCTCGTTGTGCAGCTGTCAAACTGTCACCATGTCAGTAAAACCCCCTTACGGCGACCGCACGTTCTGCACCGCTCCACTGCTCCATGGTAACTAAATGTCCGTTACTGCTAGACAGACAGTTTCACTTCTGCTACATCTACAGGGCTGCCAACATCAACTTCAAATTTTCCCGTTTCCCTGCGCCACCCTGTATATGTTTAATTCTTCCCGTATGTCTTCATTTCTTATATGATCCCATCTTGTGCATCCTTTAACCCTTCTTAAACATCTCAACTCTGCTGATTGTATGTTGCTTTTACCTTTTTGTTTTGTAGTCCAGGATTCACTGCCTTTAGTACAGCGTGTACGGTGTACACTATGTTTCTCGAAGTTTACACACACCACCCACTCACTTTCAGATTCCATTATACAGGTTTATATAAAGAAAAAATATTTTATTAAATTGTGCCCGAAAACACTTTGTTTTCAAGTTACGGCAAGCCATAGACTTTTCCACTCTTTATCTCTTAAAGATAAAAATATTCGATACTAAAATTTTGGTAAGTTTTAAAACTGTACCTCCACTAGTTACCAAGAAAACTGTTTAAAATTTGATCTTAATGGACTTTTGATTAATAGTCAGAGAACAACACTTATCTGCTTGGTTCAATGACAGCTCCACTACACACATAGCAACTAATATACTTCTATAAGCTTACAAAATCTTTCAAATAAAATATTCAAAATTTACTTGTTGATCAGCTTTTAATACTGCATACCATTGAATACTTGTATTATAACGCTAATACTACTACTACTTGAGAAAGCGAAAATTTCTCAAATAACTTTTTTACAATCGAGTCGCTCAGTGGAATAGTGGCCTAACCCCAGACAACACATTAGTGAAAAAATGGAGCGCAAAGTTTTGCAATAAATTCAACATTGTTTTTAAAAACTTATTTTTGTTAAAGTAAAACCGTGCAAATGCTTCCGAAAATGCTTTATTTTCAATACAGTGTCAGTAAAGCTTTGAAATTACAGTATAATTAAAAAATTGTGTGGGATAGGCCACTATTGCACATAATCGTGTGGTCCATATTTGCCACTTTTAAAATATTATACATGTCGGGAAAATATAACAAAAAATTATGAAGTTTTTAAACAACTTATTTATTGAATTTAATATGACAAATAAACAATTATTATTTCATTTGAATTTTTTTAATGATATTGAAGAGTTATTTTAGAAACATACATTTTTATAGAACACAAAACTTAAAAGATTGAAAAGTTATACGTGAGCATTTTTTTGTACAGTGTAATGAACACGAATAATATAAAATTATAAAATAATAGGTACATCAAAAAATTTTAATGTCACATTATAATTTATTTTACCTTTGAGACCAAAACTGTGCACAAATGTCTGACCGTAACTTGGTAACAAACGTTTCCGGAGATATATTTATCGGTATATGATATTTTTTCTTTATGTACACTTGTAGAACATCTATAAAAGCGATGGGCGGAAGGTAAAACTTCATGAATCACACTTTACTCAAATTAAAATCAATAAGTCTGGTAATACTGAGATTTTCGCGTTATGTTTATGTGTCACATCAATATGTGAATTTATCAACATCTATGAATTCGCAAAGGAAATCACATGTGGCGTTCAAAGGATAATTTTGTGACGTAGCTGTGTTGGATTTATGTAAACGGCATCTTTATTTAAAAAAAAATCTTTTGGTACATAAAATTGTTCTTCTCATGTGTTCATTTTCTGTTCTCATAGATAATATTTTGTATTTCTTACATGAATATACGTATTTACATTTCTGAATATGACTGTAAAGAAGATTGTCGAAACAATGGAAAAACAAATTAATAGAAATATGTTTTTATAAGAAATAGAAAATATCATTTACTATTAATAATAGTAAAACAAAATAATTGTGAATGTATGTATATGCGAACAAATTTTATTCAGATTGAAGAATTCGAATACTAAGATAAAGATACAGTTTCTTATTAAAGTCTTGAAAATATCAAACGATAGAAGTCCCATACTTTAAACATGTTGGAATCACTAAAACAAGTTCAGCTGAATAGTAATTTTGTGTATGTAGTTTTTTTCTGATAAAGGGTTTCCCACTAAGAATTACCGGGTAGTTAGGTTATGTTTGTCCGATGGCAGCAACGTTCGATTTTTATATTTCACGTTTAGAATGTGTTGGCCATTACAAGTTTAGTCACGGAGTGACACTGTATAGAATATGTTCGTATTGTAAATCGTATTACAAAATTAATGTTCTATGAAAAACACATTGTGCAGAATTCGAGTTTTTTTGCCTCTCCCCACAATGGCCCAACAAAAAAACAATTTGGGTGTAAATTTGAGAAGAAAACCTCTCTGTCCTATAAAAAGACGTACAGATAACCGTGTAATCCGGTCCGTCGAATTCATCTGAAAACATTTTGCACTTTGTGAAAGTACTGCTTGAAAAATCCAATAATGTCAATTCTGTACGTACTATGGTCCACGACGAACTCACGACGGTACCGTACGATGAGAATTGAATTATTGCGGCCATACTTGATTGGCACGTATCTGGACGATTTATATGATTCCGACAAGATGGTTCAAGGAACAGGAAAGTAAAATACAAGCCTCAGAATTGGCGTTCTTAAGAGGAGTTAAAAGGTGTTGTTAAACTTGATCGTATAAAGAGTGATGCCATAAGAGAAAATCACAAGTTTTTAACTTGAATGAAAGACTGAAAGATTATAAACAACGGTGGAAAGAATGCTTAGAAAGAATGTCAGGTTTGAGACTGTCCAAAAAAGTCTGGAAATATAAACTTATAGGACACAGGTGTGTGGGTAGGCCCAAGAAGAGACAGCTGTGGAAGATCTTTAAAAGCGGAACAGGCAACACCATGCCTATGCCATGATGTGAAGATGATGATTATGAACAATATGATTCGAGTGCCATATAATCAAAGGAACAATAACGTTCTTGTAAACAATGCTCAGTGCAGAATTCTTTTACAGGGCGGTGATGTCAATTGGCCCCTAAAATTATGCAGTCTGAAACGGCTAGATTAATTTCTCTGGCGATACATGAAACATTACTTACACATACAGTTACTTATACATTAACAATCCCAAATTATTCGTGACTTAGGAAACAAGATTTGAAGCTAATTCTTTATATTGAATCACAATTATTCTAAGATGCCATAAACAAGACGTAACTTATACGTTAAAAATGCCAAATTTTTCATGATATTAAAAAGGAGATTTCAAGCTAAATCTGTATAGTAAACCACAGTTATTGAAGATTCCATTAAAAATATCGATAAAAGGAGATTTGTTATTATTTTTCATACTTCATTGTAATAGGCCATGCTATTAGTCGAAATAACTATGGGCTTGTTAGAATCGTAGCAGTGTAACTTCTTAGTCATCATCGTCATCATCATCATCTGCAAGGATTAAACCAATGATGGTTTGTTCCGGTCTCAAAAGGCAAAGTCTAGATCTGGTCACTCCAGCGCTTCCTCGGACGTCCCACACCTCCCCGTCCCCTCGGCTTATAGTTCCATAGTTGTTTGGGAATGCGACAGTCATCCATTCGGTGACTGGGGATGTTCCCACCAATCCAGCCGATACTGGGCAATCCTGTCGAGTACACTCATAAGATTTAGTTCCTGCTGTATATTTGTGTTTCTTCTATGATAATGAAGATTATACCCTGCCACGTTTCTGAGAAATCCAGCCGCTTGGATACGACTAGCCTGGCCTTTTGTTAAAGTCCAATTCTCACTAAAGACCCATAAAGATTTGTTAAAGACCCACAAAGAAGTGTGGGACGGGCCAACACCTCGTAGAATTTTAGGCGTGTTTCTCTACTTGCTGACTTAAGACTTCACCTGATTGTCCCGCACATAAGGCTGAACGTCGTTGCTTGTATTATAAGACACACTGTAGCCCAGGTATTCCATACTGATGATTTGTTCCAGAACAGTACTAGCTATAACAATGTCTTAGTCTTTTTAGTGTTGAGTAAATTAGTGCTTCTCTCATGTTTTCTTAGAAAATATAATTATCAATGCCACAACATAATACTTGTGTCATTCAAGTCTAAACTTCCTTCACCCACTCTAAGCTTCTCTTATAAAACCCAGGCACACAATAAGTATGAAGTCAATTTTGAAACTTATTACTTACACAACTATGATTCTAACGGGCTCATATGTTAAAAGTTCAATGATTATGTAACTCTGAAATATCTAACTGTACAGCTGCCGCCACTAGCCTGTGCGTGCGGCCACAATCGTACTACTCACTCTGAAAACAATGAATCGTGGCGAGTCACTCCAGCGTTCGCGACCATTTCTCGCACAATCGACATTTCATTTTACTGTAATGTGTCAGTTAAAAAAACCTAATTATAATTTTTAATGAAAGGTTTAATTAATTATTAATTATAACATTTAATGTGTGGTCGGGAGCGCCGCATGAGTCATCCAATGTTTGTAGAAAAGGCGCCCCTCTCTACCCCCCGTCCGTTGCAGGCGCCTAAGCTCCGCGCGCACAGGCGGGAGCTGTAACTGAAATATGCTGAACATGTCTATTAAAAAACGAAATCGGCCGTTATAAGTTCTTATGGACTCGATTTCGTCCAGGAGGCCGTAAGTGTGTCACATATTTTTAGACGATTCACATAGCAGTGGTTTAGATAATTTCAGATTTAGTTGCCTCACTCAATATTTTCAGTAAGTGATTACAGTGTTAAATCTTCCTCTTGTTGACAACTTCTTCATCAGTTGTGTTTATCACCGTCGATCAGGCGTCAAAATGTTTTATTACAGTTTCTCACTGACCATTGCAAGAATGAACACTAAAGTTACGAAAACTTGCGTGTGTTGTTTCTAAACCGTTGTTTTCGTTTGTGCTCATTTTTAATTTTTAATTTAGCAAAACGTCACTAAGCTCCAAACCATTGAATACTAAAATGTAGGCCAGGAAAGAAAATAAACACGTGTAAACGTTGCCAGCCATTATAATAAATTTCGATGAAATCTGATACACAGTATTACACCACGCTAATAAACACATTTTACACATATTTGTTTATTTTTGTAAAAGATATTTTAATATTTTATTACTATGTGGATGGTTAGAAAATATTTTTTAAGTTATGAAACGTTGTTTAATATTTTCATAGTCCCATTTTCAACAGCGTTAAGTTGTAATGCAGATTTCTCAATTGCTGTCCCTGTGATTACAAGTTGTATTGCTATCTGCCTATACGGCAGGCGCTTAATGTTCGTTACATGGGGGTTCCCACAAATCGAATTCACTTCCTTTACAGCTTAATATACACCTTACAATTTATTTCTACTGTATGTTCTATGAGGTCTAGTGGCTCAGGATATTTGAATTTCAATGAGAAGGCCCGGGTTCGATTCCCGGCATGGGAATATATTTTATAACGTTTTTACTGAAACAAAAACGTTGTACCTTATGATTTTGTGATTTATTATTCGTCTTAGTTTTAAGGTTGTTTTGTCCTTTCTCTTCCACATATTTTTGTTTACTTAATACATATACTCTTTTCTCCCCTCCGCATGCTGATCCAAAAGCAACATCTCTTCTACCAGTCTTCTTATGTTTAATATGTAGGCTACTCCGAGTTCAACTCTGCGGGTTCTGCAGCTAAGAGAGCATACTAGTTATTACAGATGTAGGGCGGTGTTGTGACCATGTGGTAAGTTCGTTTGGTTTTTACCTAGTAACTTTTAAAACGGTTTGACCCATTTTAACAAATAAGATGTCCAAACCATTCGCATTGAATCTGGGATTATGATTGAGAATATGGAAGTTTAAACAGAAACAAAATGGCATTTTACAATACTGTTTAAAATGTGAGAAAGCTATAGAGTTTGGTATAATTTAGCTAAGAGCAAAAATAAGAACGCTTACTACCCGACTACGTAATAAAGACGGTGTTATTGTTTGGTATGTTGATTTGATTACAACTGATTATATTATGGTCACCATGGCAACAGAATTTGACTGTTTTAGTTTTTAATTTTTTTCTTCAAGAAATTAACGAAGAAAATATTATCATGTAACAGATGGAGCAATTAGAACACAACAATTTAAAACTATCACAACAGGAGTTTTTTAATATTTTAAAGTAAAAATGTTCATTGTTTGAAGATAACATCCCTTATCTTCAAATCGATTGAAAAAGCTATTCGTGACTCTCTGCAGCATGGCTTGCGGAATCGCCTGAATTTCTTCGATGGCCTCTGTCTGAGTTGATTTAAATCTCTGCTTGTGACTGTGAAACCTTAAACTTCACATAGCTCTACAGAAAGAAATCACACGTAGACAGGTCTGGAGACCGCTTTGGCCAGGGTGTTGCACCTAATCTTGAGATCAACCTCCCATCTTTGAACACAGGCCTCAACACATTCATTGTTTTTTTGCAGTGTGTACGGTAGCTTCATCCTGCTGGAACCAGACTGAGTCAGTATTAATCCTTAGATCATTTAGCAAAGGAAAAAATAGATTTTCAGCATCTGTACATAGTGACCTGCATTCACACTGACTCAATTTCTATGATCGTGTTAAAAAAAATACGGTCCATAAACACGAACGGAGGGAACCCTACACCAAACAGTGACTAGCTGCCTATGACGAAGTATAGCATGAAGTTCTTGAGAATTACTGTCACTCCAATAGCGCATGTTTTGTTTACTGACATGCCCAAAAAGTGAAAATTGCTTTGTCTAACATAATTAAGTATTCATGATGCTTTCTTCTTGATTTCTGAATTCCAACATTTCATTACAAAAATTAACACTTTTAGTGTAGTCATGTTCAAACAGTTTTTGGGCTACTTGAATTTTCCCAATATCCTTCACATCTCTCCGTGCCACACTGGTCCATAAATTCTTTTCAGAAATTTCCTCTTGAAAACACCAAGGTTTTTCATATCTTCCAACTTCAGTACCCATGTCTCGCTTGCGTATGTTACTACAGGTCTGATTACCGTGGTGTATACAGTACTTTCTTTTTGACATTTTGTGATACATTTCTGTATTGGAATATATTTATTAATGCGTAAAAGCTTCTGTTTCCTGCTGCTTCCGAGATATTTAAATTCTTGGGCCTCCTCAAAACGGTAGGTGCCTATTCTTATTCTTCCTTTCTCTTTTCTCTCATTCCTTGTCACCAAAGTATACTTTGTTTTCTCTTCATTTATTTTTAATACGGCCTTTTGCTCCTCGCTTTCCAATTCCTGATATGCTGTTACTAGCCTTTGTCTTGTGTTTGCCATAATTACCACGTCGTCTGCATATTCTAGGTATTGGCAAGATATGTATTACCAAAAATTTACTACGACTGATAAATTCAGGACATGTAATAATACCTAGACCTGGAAAGGCAAACAACGGCGTTGATCTTTTTTACTTCTGATTTATTTAGCATATCCATTTAAATCCTCTTTCTGTTACACCTTCCGTTTAGTGTTTTTTTGTTGTTGTGAAACTCGTTTTTCTTTATCCTTTTTTTCTCGAATAATTAATCATATATTCCATTTCTCATTTTATTTCACTGAAAATTCACACCTTTTGTGGTAAGAATATTTAAGGCACACATTTTGCATATTTAATTCATGTATTAAGTTATTCATGAACGTAGAAGTTAACGAACAAGAAACAGCATGTTTGAATGATTTATGGTGGCGTGGAAGTACGAAAAAACTACAAAGAAAATGCTTTCCCGACCAATAGAAGAGAACTTGGACTCTGGTATATGTAAAACAAAATAGAAAGTACCAAGCTGTAGGGAGATGGACACATTGAGAAAGAAATGTCAAGTATCTCGATTTTAACGAAGTACCAACTCAACGAAAAAGAAAGAATAATCGCAGACTGAGAATAAAATATGTGGAATAATGTAATTTTAGAAAGATGTAACACCTTGAGAAAGGTTAACCAAAACAGGAGAAATTTATATCACACACACATAAGAGCTCGTATTTATTTATTTATAGAATACATTATTAAAATCTATTTTTCATTATTATTTCTCACGTGATCTTTGGTGAGAGAATTCTGTGGGACGTGTTCCATACAATACTACTTTTTCACTCGCAGACGAATGTAATTAGTTTTACGATTAGTATTTATTAATGTACGTGTCTTAATATACTTTGTCACCTCGTGTTAATTCGTTATAAATTAAGGGGTATACAAGCGGCCGAAATGATATTTCTCAGGCGCGTGACTGGACATACGCTTCAAGATCTCAAAAGAAATGTGGATGTAGGGCAAGAGCTGAATATTATGACTGTACTTGACAGAATTGCCTAATATCGGCTAATATGGTTGGAACATCTTAACCGAATGGATGACTACCAAGTCCCCAAACAACTATGGAATTATAAAGCGAGAGATCGGAGAGATATGGGACGTCCAAAGAAGCGTTGGAGTGACCAGCTCTAGTCTATCGGCTTGGGACTGGAACCATTTTTGGTTTAATCGTTGCTGAAGATTATGATGATGATGGTGATAAATTATATGATTAGTGTATGTTCTTTAATAAAAGTAAATATAGTATAGATAATTTTTGACGAACACATACACATATATCAGCATATGCATAATGTACTATATGTATGAAAAGTAGAAAACTGATATTGACTATAACGAGAAGTCATCACCGTGTTCGTGTATGTTGATTGTAGTTAAACTAATTATTCGTGCATGTGTTAAGAAATCCAGATGGCGGCGTTGGATGACGCAGAACTTTCTAACCTACAGCGGGCCCGGCCCTTTTGTTTCCACATTAATTAATTAATCACAAGACAATGAGAACGCGGGAGCTGCGACACGTCGATATCTTTATTGAATATTTTTAGTTACTACGCGACAGCTGCCGCTCAGCGGGCAACATTCCACCACTGTTTCTCAATGTAGATTACCGCATATATATTCTAGGAATACCATATGCATTCCCACGCGTGTGGTGTTCCAAAAAGGAAATCTAATTGGGGCGGCCAAATACTAAGGAAAAATTGTGTAACAAAATTGAAAACAAAATAAAAACTAAAAGTGTTAAAGGAAGAAGGCTACAGAATAAGAGAAATTTTAAATTTTAAATTGGTAAATTTGTACTTAAATAATACTTGTAAATAAATACAATACAATAGAAAATTGGTAAATTTTATGTTCCGAGTCGGTAGTGAAATAATTATATTTAGAAATTAAAAAAAAAGGAAATTATAACTAGGAGTTGAGAGCTGCGTAAGATATGAAAATACGGAAGACACTGCCACTAAACAAACATATTTGTTGATGATAGAATTAATATATTTTATAGATAGTACTAGAGAGAATAATGCTCGGGAGGTAAAATTATGAAAATAAAGTGAAGCTGAGCAAAGGTTGCTAGACTGGAAAACCAATTAACGTAAAACGTCATTTTTAACTCATTCTGATCCATTGTTAAGAGCGTGTTGTGACCTCGAAATACAGAAAATCCTGGAGAATATAATTGAGCGTTTCGGCATTTTGATTGTGTGCCTACTGTTGAAAGACTACGAGATATCACGGTGTAAAATATATGACGTGTATCGCTGTAATTAGTAGTTTTTGGCAGATTTTTTAAATCAGAGTCAGTAAGAAGTACCAGCCTTATTAGTAAAAATAAAGCTTTTCCTTTCAAGATCGTTCCTTTTGGTTTAATTGCGAGTCTTTCAGCAATTCCTAGATGTTTAGAATTAGCATTAGGATTAGACATAGATGACTTTGTTAGTGTATTTTTTTATGATACATTTATGTCCAGGTAATTTTATGAACACGTAAAGCATTTGACGCAGTATTCAGCGAATTTCAGAAAGTTAATTTAGATTTAAATTTTAAGCCACATTATATCGCTAGAAGGTGTGCGTACAGAACCTGAACAAATACAAAATATGACGTCAAGGAAGGTAAATGATGTCAGAATAACAATACAAGTTATTCTTAACTTTTATCTTCGAGTAAGTGAAATTCGTTTGTTGAGATAGCGTGCGTGTGTTATTATATGTATATACAGATAACCATAAATTAGATTTATGTGCATACATTAAAACAAGAATAACCTGGAACACACACAAAGTCATACTGGTTATTCAAGTGCCTGAGCACACATCATACATAAGTGTAATGGGAGAGCTACGGTTCGCTTTTCTACATAGAATTGTTCGATATTTCAAAATCCATATTTACCACTTGTTGACATTTCGTGGTAATGTCACATTACGTGGTATAATAAATATATACCACGTCTACAGTACATATTTATTTAACATGACATGTAATACACATTTTATCGTTAAAAAGAAGTACAGTACTGATTTTTTCTCGTCCACTCAACTCGGACTCACATTGTCCTCCAGAGTTATGTTTACATTGACTTGGAAATGTCATGGTCTCTTTAAACGGCTGTTTTATTTGACGATGTGTTTTGTGGTGTCGAAGAAATGTCATCGTAAAAACAAATTATTAAGGTATTTTAAACTGGTCTTAAATAATATACGTTCATTTACATTATATAAATGTGTATTTAGATCAAATACATTGATGTATAATATAGGTATGGATCAGTCCGTACTTGTCTTCTTATCTATGTTGCGATGTTCTAATACATATAACCACAGTCTTAGGACTGTTGTTATATTTATTCTGAATACTACGAAGAGACATTGCGAAGAAAGATTGTTTTGGTAACTCTCTTTTGAAACGCTGATATTGTCAGTGCTATTTGATGGGTTAGAAACTTGGATTATGAGGAAAAATAGTAAAGTATAATGCATATACTTGAAACAAATATTTTTAAAAACACAGTGGTAAATAAAAGACAGAGTTGTTTGGAGGCAAAGTACACGGTAATAAGTAGAAGGTTACGAGTATATGAGGTAGATCATCCAAATCGATCGTCCAAGTTCAGGCCAATTGTTATGGATGAACACTCATGAGACTCTTAGTGCAAAATTCAGATAAAAAGACAAAAGTTGGAAAGCCGAAGCTCAGATGTAAAGATAGTGTGGAGTGAATTGTGGAAGTACTTGAATACGCAGTTGGAAGAGTACGGGGACAGAAACTACTGGCAGAACCTATGTCAAGCAACGCCTTGCCCCCCCCCCCCAATGACAATAACACATTAAAGTCAAGGTTCGTTCTTAGCTTTTAAACCTTTGAATCGGTTTTTTCTACATCTTTTCCTCTCTTACGTTGTCATTTTCTCTTACATGCCCTCCTCTTCCTTTTCCTCTGGGATACATGAGTCTTAGCCACCTCCTCCACCGTCATCCACTTTTGAACACCCAGTTTCGTCAAATCATCTCAGAGTCTTTTATAAATCTTAGTCTGCGTGTGCCTTTTTTCCTTTATCATAGACCTTTCTTACACTGTTTCGTCAACATCTTTTCTTTCAAAATTTTCATCTCGTTCTCATCCTTTTCTAGCATTGACCAGAGGCATGATATGTATATTACCATTGTTTAGTAGATAATAAGTTTGGATTCCTATTCAGAAGTCTACTTTTAAATTGTGTTAATACATCACAGTAAGCCCTATTTGTTGGGTGAGTCTTATTTTGATTTCCTCGGATTCATCATTATCCCGGCTAACAAAGAATCAAAAATACACTATGTTTACTGCAAAATGTTTTTGGTCCAACTTTAGTCTATACATGAAACTTAGTATTCACATAACAGAAAGACACCTGTATTCTGCTTCTCCTTTTAAAGCCTTGTTTCATATTATTTTTCCTTTCTAATCGTACTATTTCCAGACTTTGGTCATAGAATCAAATAACTTATGTGGAATACAACTTTTCTTGTGACTTTTATTTAAATTACAAAACTGCAAACCATTAACAGATACACTTTAGGTAAATTTTGTGTATGGTACACTCATTTGAATGGTTTTCCTAATGTTTCATGTAGTAATCATTTTAATTAATCGTTATGAAAACTATTTTCTGGCAGTAAAAATTAATTTCTCCATCTGCATAAATACAAAATTTCTCCATCTGTGATTAATATAAAAATGTTTAATGAAACATGAGATTGTAGTACTACTTCTAATGTCTCTGGCGGTCCTGTACAGTTTTAATGAATAGAGTAATTACATTGCTTTAAGAGTTGATTAGAATCTTCACAAAGGTTAGTTATACGATTAAGAATTTTCTAATTTCACTTTTTTTTAACGTACAGTAAGTCGTTTCCACGGCCATTACATAATGACCACGTGAATAAGTACTGTTTTGGTCTGATGATCCGGAAGCGAACTATAATGTAAACACGTTACGTTTCCGAATTTACACACCACGTTAGGGAAACAAAAACAAATACTCACAACGTAATGACTGTATTAACGAAAGCAATTATCTGCAGACGTAACAGCTGTAATGTGTTGTCGTTGATTACGTTTGCAACTCTGCTGTGCAATAAGAGATTAAACTAATGCCAGGTAATGTAATAACATTAATGTGTTGTTGTGCGTGCCGCATTTGTATAACTTTGAACTGTGTTCGAGTGAAGAGCCGGTTCCATGACCCAGTGGCGATGCTGACTTCATCACGTCGTCGTCAATTGCATTGCTACTAACACTATGCCTAAAGCCTAGTACAACTTCTTTGTTTTTTTTTTCAGTTGAGTTTATCGTTCAGCGGCGGTTAATAACTATATCAAATAAAATAATTCAATTTAGGGAAACAGTTTGGAAAATCAGAATGAATACAGTTTTGGCCTTCTGTCCTTGAATTAAGGGTCTCATTTAGATGTTGCAAACCATTATAGTCATTTCAACTTTTGAAACGACAGATGACTGTAGTTAACCCGAAATATTCGCGTAGTTTTTCTATCCAGGAAATACGATGACTTCCAATGTCCTCTGTTTCTATAATTATGTACATGATACAGTTCCTTTTTCATTTCTTCAACTATTAAAATAAGACCTCATTCTTTATTTATTCCGGTATTGGTTTTTCTGTCTGTCCAGAAATTCCGCAACGCTCTACTATCCAGACATTTATAGCGTCTATGATTGTATTCTTTTCCACAATCCCCTATTCAGCTTCTAGGGCGTGGTGATACATATGAACCTGAGTGTTACGGCTTATAAATTTGTAAATTGTTGTTGAGCGAACCACGAATTACCCGAAATTAATGACAATGTTGGATTTCCGTCGCGAGTCAGTATGCTATTATCATCGGGTGATGCAATTCTTATCGTATTTCTGTCTTTATACCGAATCGTACCCAGATCGTTTTCTCAAATCTGGTCGACAATTTCATATTTCCCTGGACTCGTATATATACTATATATATTATTGACACAGTCTATAATAATACTGTTTGAGTCTGTAATAGTCTCAAACGTTTAATAATTTTGTATAAGTATTAAATTTTTATCCAGATCTTTATATTGATTAGTCTAAGCGTTAAAAAGGGTAAGAGATAATCTACCTATACGTTTCCTTCCGTTGTAATTGAAAATACATTCATGCATCATGTATTTCATTTCAAACATTCATCAATAAAATTACAACTAAAAATATATGCTCAGCTAACTGTCTAGCGTTTTGTCCAACAATATTTAGATTTGTAGAAATTAGATGTTTAAAGAAAGACCTTCTTCAGGTTTATTCAATTTCTGGGCTTAAAGGAAAACGTTGCTAGAATATTGATTAGAAGAATTACAACAGTTAGAATCGTCTGAGATAAACGGCATTGAAATTTCGATATCTTGAGCAAATAAATACATCTTGATATTTATAATAAATCTTGAGCAAACCATTCAAGCCGTATAAAAAAATTTGCTATAGTAAAACCATGGCAAGTTATGACATGTACAAATGTAGGAGAAAATTCACGGTTATAGAAATAACAAAATACCGAAACAAGATAATGGCAGAAAATGATTTACACTCCGTTTAACTACGAGCATAGGATTAAGTGAATATGCTGAGCTATCCTCAGTATTGTAAACAGCCTTCTTCATGGAACTACTACGAGTTCTGCCTAACAAGTAATGAGAGCAATTTTTCCCCCACTAAATAACAACACTATGAGATCAAAAATGCATCAGGCATACATTGTAGACATAACGTTTAGTTACTTTCATAAAACAATTTCAAGTTTTTAACTATACAGTATTATATGTGATTGTGCCATAGTTTTTGTGTATGTTTTGTCTCTCGTCACAAAAGTAACTTGAACAACGTTATGCTATCAGATTTTGTTTCAAACTTTAACATATTCATCCTGAGGGCTACAGCCCATGTAGGGCCTGGGATTATTTCACAGCATGCCCCCATTCTCTTCTGTCCTCCGCCACTTGTCTCTGCGCCTACGGACACCACGTCTTCTGAGATCCTCCTCGAGATTGTCCAGCCATCTTTTCTTTGTTTTTCCTTTTACTCTTCTTCCACCTGGTCTGCCCTGGAATACTCTTTTAGGCATTTTTCTAATGTTATCCTATGTAGGTGACCTGCCCAAATTATTCTTAACTAAGATTTTAGGTTTCCTGCTTCAGGTCATTTTTTCTCCTTATTCTTCACTCTCCATTCTCCATAACTGGTCCGTATATTTTCCTTACGATTTTTCTCTGACATCTGTGAGCCATGTTGTTAGCGTCCACGTAATTAAATGTAAATGTGGATGTCCATAGGTACAACTGGTCTCAATATTGTTTATAACTTCTTGTTTTGAGGTTCTGGTAACAGTCTTGGATTTGAATATGTGTTGTAGCCAAAGTAGTTTCTATTTCTTGCCGCTGCACATTAATTAATTTCTGCAGATACGGAATTTCGTTCTGTACGTAAAACTTGTTACCTTTACAATCGGTTTATTTCCAAGTTTCAGTATACTCAATATACTCAGTACACTCAGTACCTGTTTTCAGTGTTCTCTCGACTTCGTAAATGTAATTTTTCCAACATTTATTTGAAGACCATTCATTTTCTCAATTGTGTTCCGCTATTGCTGATTTCTCTGCGTTTCCTGTCTTCGTGTGCCTCATACGTTCTTGCACTCTCGTCATTACTGTATCCCCGTTTCACCCACATACACACAACGCAACTTCGTGGGACTTTGTAGATGCCAGGAATTGAAAGAGGTATCTTTTCTTTTGACGAACGTAACATTCGGCCTACAATATTTGTGTTGTAAACCGGCTAAATGTTTTGTTATTACATTATGTTTGTTAAATGTTTTATATATTATGTTTTAATTTCAAAAATAATAATTTATTGTAACTTTTTTGGTTACTGGGCGGGGATACTTTTTTGTAAATGATGGGCTTTTTTGTAACATGTGGGCGGGGCTTGGCGGGGCTGTATAAATACGGGTGGGCAAGGCTTTGTGCTCTGTCTCAGTTGACAGAGCCGTTATGGGCTTTATGGGTTGCCCATTGTAATATGGACGAAACGTTTGATTTTAAAATAAATATTACGACGTGAGTTAAAAAAATTTAAAGAAATTTCGACGAAACCGAAACATCGAAGCATGATAATGTTTTAGGCTTTTGAAACGTATAATCTGCATATAACAAATATATTTACTATATAACAAACATTATCATATTAAAACGACAGAGACCGAAGATTTCTAGACTGTGGGGAATCGAAAGTGTGGAAGCGTTACATTTTTCGATGACGTTACATTTTTGTGGAATGACCCCCAGCCTAAAAACATTATCATGTTAAAAAACACAATGTTGTTATTAATAAATCCCTAACATTACTTCGCACTAATAAGAACGCACAAAAAAAAGAACAACTCGCTAAGTGACATGACCCTGCGCACCGTTCTTTATCTTTTTACAGATAACTCAAAATCAGAAATCAAGCAACCATAGTACAACAAGAATTTCTTGGGAAACGTTCTTGTGAGGGTTAAATGATATCACCTTTTCGTCGTTCGGTGTATATGATCCAACTATAGATTCTAATATATTCCGACATTTTCATCCTCTGAATGAATCTTGGTCTTATTCCTTCTTGCCAGTGGCCATTTTTGAGACCCATATAACATACTGCTGTCATAACTCTGTAAAACTTTAATTGAGTATCCTATCGTGCTTTCCTATCTTGCCACAGATTGAATTAAGCATGGCTAGCTTAACGTCAGTGTCACTGCTGATGACGCTGGTTAGGTCATATCCCTGACAGTTGACAGTGGAAGTGGGATACTTGTTCCGGTGTTGTATCTTTGATCTCGTAGAGTCCTTTCCTCTAGAGTCATCACATTAGCTTCAAAAGTCATCAACTTGGTTTTCGTAGAAGCCTGTAATCATTCTTTCGATTTGTTTTACAAGGTGTTATTTATAGTCCATTATCGATTACACTGTTGTTTGATAAGTCATCATGTTCCATTACGCAAACAACAATACGCTGACGTCACTAGTTAATGACATTTTGTTTTCTCATTTGCCGTGACGCTGTTATCTACCATTTATTATGGATACGTGCCAGGACCTGCTATAGAAAACGTCTAGGAATGAGAACACATGTTTTAACACAAAAGTGTACATTGTTTACTCACTTCTTTAGTGACGATTCAGTGAATCAGAAACTTAGGTATGGAATATACATTACGGACGCTAAGAGAAGGCTATGCAAGATAAATATATATCACTGCGTATTTTTTGTGGTAATCCTGAATTTCAGAGAGATTTATGAGAAATAACTCTAAAAAAACACACATTTTAAAACGTCTGTATTTGTCCTACAAACTGACTTGTACCAGTAAGTGGTGGACGACGTAAAATCAAAGCGAGGCACTAAGAAACAATGCTTTTACAACGGTAATTAGGGACCAGGCGTTTAATTTTAATTTATTGACTTTATTTTTTGTTTTAGGAAATCTGTGAGACTCGTCGAAGACAAATAACACAGCTTTCAGTTGTCAAAACCTCAGTTAATTTCTCAGTAATACGTTTATACGAAATGAAACGTGATTCTCATCCGTCGTGATTAACGTCAGTACGAACTTTCTATCATTCGTCACCGCAACACTCAAATGTCGGTGAAATTGTTTCAGTGACTTTAGTGAAATTAACTAATATATTAACACCTACATATAATGTGGCTGCATAAAACAACTGCATTTTGCGACCCATTGTAATGTCAACGTTTTGTATACCTGAATAAACTGCATCGATTTGTTATTGGAGGAGCGAAGCGAGTTCTCAGTTTCAACTCGACCGTTTGTCATTTGTGTGTTTGTTTGGGGTACGTTTCACGATAACTTTTGAGCGCATCAACCGATTTTCGTAAAACTTGGTGTGTGTGTCCATACTTTTACACTACAGAATCCTATTGTTTTTGAGGTTCATCTCCAAAAAATTAAGTAAACATGTGAAGTGATAAAAATTGTAAAAAAATCGCAACACGTGGGGTATAAAATTCAGGGAATTTTTACCACAGTCTGAATATGGTATTCATTTTTGAAAATTTTTACCAACTTTTGGGCCCACAAGTGGCTGATAATTTTGATAAAATCACAAAAAATTCATGTGGCTATATCAAATTAAAACAAAGTTTAACTAACATCTAAAACAGTGTTAATTTTTTGAAATATCAAAATTTTGGGACGCCAGGGCCAAAAAGTGAGGCAAAGTTTGACAAAATTGCAAATTCCACGTGGGATATCAAATTAAAGAGAATTTTAACCAAAATTTAAATATAGGTCTAGTGTACAGTTTTAGAAATTTCAAACTTTTTTTGACTGCAGGACCAAAAATAAGATCAGAAATGTTAAAAATTCTAAAACTCCAGCCGGATGTCAAACTAAATGAAATGTTAACACAAACTGATTGTTTTGAATTTTTAACGTTTATTATGCGATTGTTCTAAAATAATTGTTACTTAAGCTAAACAAAAAATAGTAAATGGACTTAGTTCAATATAGTGAGCGGGTTCTGCAGTTCAGGGAACATACTAGTTACTTTTTATGTTTCAAAATTCCTCATCCTCCTACGAGGTGAGCCACATTTATGTGGCTAACTTCATCTATAGAAGTCTATCTCTAACTGCAAAATGTCAGTTGTATAAAAGTTGGACTAATAAGAAGTCCCAAAAACTTGCAAAAACCTGATATTGCAAGTTTCCGTGTCAAGTTATAAATGAATATTATTAAACAGGGTAAACACTATTTTAAATACTATGGTTTTATATATTATAATAAAGAACTAGAAGAATATTGTATCTATACACATACATGCGAGTCACATTTTGAAGATAAAAGAAGACAGAATCAGAAATGTTGACAACTTTTTTTACTGTCAACATTCAAAAATTCATAGCCATACACAAAATAGTGTACGTACAACTTACGTCTGTGAAAGTTGAGGGAACAGTCAAAGACACGTAACAAGAAATTATAAGAGAAGGCAGGAACTTCAAAATGTTAAATCTGATTCGATAGAAAATGGATCAGAGTGAATTAGAAGTAAATAGTTAGCAGTGAAAGCAAGAATCATAAATTCTAAAGGAAAAAAGAGCCTAGGTAGTCCAAGGAAGAGATAGAAGCCGCAACAGAGATTATTTCGCACCAAACCCAAAGAAGAGAAAAGAAGAGACCAGAAACAAAATAACTTACTGACACGAATAAATGCCCATTTATAAAAATGTTAGAGGCAACATACGTATAATACATATAAACCACGATTACCATTGACTATAATAATTGGCAATGTGTCCTACAATAATTGTAATACTTAGCTGCGATCGAAACTAATAATCGACTTATTTGTTTAGTAACAACAATGCACTCAATTGAAAAAAAATTAAAAGGTGAAATTCAACAATGAAACTCAATGCAAACACTCAACGAGAAGTCAGGGCGTACAATTGTCTTACCCTCGTGACTTTCGCGGGTTCAATACGATGGTAGAGAAATACATTACGTAAGAAATTTCTCTTGCATGTTGAAAAAAAACTTCACGGAGGAGCCGTATAAAATCTATTGTTTCAACGCGTTACCGTACGACGCTGTGCAATGCGTACGGAAGTCCGTCTTGACATTTCGCTGCCAATGAAGTATCTTCGTTTTTATTACGTTTCTACAACACCGTTGATACGCATAGCGTCTCCTTATCGTACCGTTTTGTATCAAGCTTTCACTTGCCTCAAGTTCAATCAGCGCAACGAGAACGTACATAACCTTCGCTTCTGAGACCTCCAGTTCGTACACCACAGCTGTTATGATACCATCTCTGCAGATTCCATGCACATCGTCCAACGAGCTTTCTAGTTTTTTTTTTTTAAGAAGTAACATTTGTGTTTCTGAAGTTAACCGGGATACATTCTATATAATTTCTGAAAATTTGTGGAACTTCTTATAGATGTCCTTAGAAAGTTTTACTGAAGAAAAAATTCTAACTTCTTGTGGGGATCGAAATTGAAACTTCCGAGAGACTAAATTAAAGCTACCGTATTTACTAGTATACTAACTTGAAAAGGTGTAATACACTTTTATATATAGGCCTTTTACTACTACTATTTCTCGTTACTACTTTGCATACTACTTGGCCTACGAGCATGTATGCCAAGTTTATTATTAGTTTAGTCTTAAAGTAAGGGTTTATCAAATTAAATTATTCAATGACAAAATTAATATTTATCACATACCAAATTTCAGCAACAAGATATCACACTTACTTTTGTGTACGGACTCTTTAGAATTATCCCAGGGCACCAGTAATAAATAATCACAATTTGATTGTTATTAATTAAGTTTTTTAATAACAATTTGCATTCAAATATTACAAATTTATAATTCAGTACTTCAATCATTTACTATAAAATTTGTTAGTGTTTATTTCTTAGCAATGGATTCTTAGACTGATTGAGTCACCAAAACAAGGTTGACATATAATTGAAATTAATAAACAATATTAAAATGATTGTTCATTTTTGTTATTTACGTGTATGTTGAATTACTCTGCGATGCGATGTCATCAATGCTGCGGGTTCCAGGCTGGTGATCCGAAGTTATCCGTGGAATAGTTATCCTTGTTAAATTGCACTATTTACACTTGTTTCACAAGTATTACACAATTCACTTAATTTACTTAGTGATAATTACACATGTGTCGTACACTAATACACTTGTAGAAAAAACACAGTATATCCTTATCAAAGCTAAGTGCGTCTAACACCGGATTGATAACTACTCTCGACCGACTGTCCCGCATAATGACGATTGACACATTAAAATCGCTAGGTAACTCGACTTTTAACGGTTGATGTTGTATTAATTTAACTTAGATATATTACTCGGTTTTAATTTGATCTTCTTTAGTTACTCTAGAATTCTTCTTATTAACATTTATTAAGTGTTTATGATGCGTAACTTCCACACGGCTTACTATCGCGTTACCGTAACTGATTTACGTTGCGATTGAAATATACTTATTAAAATTATAGACAATTTCTTATTACAACTAATACGAGTCTCAGTATTGTAATCTCTCCGTAGACTGCTTTAACTTCTTACTCTACGTATTTTTTATACTTTGCTAAAAACTACCCTCACCAACTATCGACAAAATACACGCCGATTGGTCTGACTTGCCGCTAATTTCAAATCTACCCAATCTGTCTAACGAAACAACCCGCGTAAAAAATGACGCTATCCGTTATTCGTCAACTATTTGCGCGTGAACACGTGGTAGGAAACTTCGGGTCACTCTTCATCTCGCTCTATACGCTCTCTTTCTAACATAACGGTTCCTTTTGTTAGATGCACTTAACTTTTACAATCTTGGTGAATATTTCTTACACCCTAGCAAATAATACAGTTTTATGACGGTATGTCCGCTACGTGACTTTTCATAGTTTTTTAGCCGACTTACGGGCGTCAACACAAGGTCGTCTGTATGAATATCTACCGCTCCCTACTAAAATATTTTTATGTTTTCTTACTTTGAAAAACCACCGCTTTCTATAAATTTATATTTCTCCCTGGGTATCACATGACTTTGTCCCCGTAAAATTGTTGAGAATGCAATTTTCCGCTATAAAGGAGACACAATTTAAAGTGATGTCTAGGTTTACTCTTTTAGTAGGTTAAACGGTATTCTTTTTGACCTCTCTTCTGCTGCCCGACGTTCCACAGGCTTTTTCAATTTAGACTCTTCTTCTCTTAGAGATATTTCCTAGATAAAGGTACCCTGCCCTATTGCAGTATGCTATGCGAGTACAATCCCATTCGGAACAGATGACCATTGTAAGTTCCTCCTCGAACTGGATATACACTGTCATGCTAATACAGGGACCTAGACAACCCCTTGTTGTATAAAAAGATTCTCCTCACCCCAAAACCTTGTGATTGTGTATCCGTTCCCCAGAAGAAGAAAAACTTATGTAATGAAGCTTCCGCACACGGAATGGATTGGTCATGTCTACCGAAGACTAGTTATGTTTATGTCTATAACAACGAAATATACCCATACTTATAATATATAAATAATTGACATTAGAAAATAAGTATGCCGATAGGCATACGGTCACTGACCATTGCTGTCCAGTAGCTAAACAGCACTTTCCGACAAAGATAAAATGTATTTTCTGAACAGCCGACGTTATGTATAACTCAACTTATCTCTTGTATAAATAATACACTGTTTCATTCATTCGTTTCGCCGAAAGGATATGTTACCAAAAGTTAACAACTCAACCTAAAAGGCCCGCCTGAAATAGAGACCGTCAACTATTTAAGTCCAGAATATTTGCTGACAATGCAGATAGATTTAAAAACCGTTTATTTGCCAGGCACAAGAGGTTCCTTTCTTCAGACGGAACAAGAGAGTTAAAGAAAACATACATTGCACAACGATGATAAATGTGCGACTGAAGAGCCTGCAACCGTTCCTGGTCGTTACAAAATCAGTCTGGGAGAATAGTGCAACTGTCATTACTTCAAACTGAGTAACAAAACAAACTGTGCAGTAAATCCCTTACGAAAAACGTAATATGACTACGATGTTAAAGTACGGACGAATGGTATGTGTAACTTTAACGAACGGTTATGAACGATTCCGTCGAAAACATAGCATTTAGTGATAATGGAACCTGTGTCTTGACAGCGGACTTCAGATAGAACACTGAAACAAATAATGGTACGTGCACCATATACAGATTGGCGCAAAAGCTACTTGAGAAAGAAGAGAAATAAAGCCAATTGAATTTGTAAAAAATAAACTTTTATAATTTATAACCGCATTACCATAATTTTTGCTTTTAATATAGGTATTACAGAAAGGATAAATATGTCTTGACAGATTGACACTTTATTAGTTGTTTCAGTGCAAAAACTCAAATTTTTATTAACTGTATTTAACGTATTTAGAGTGCTATTTTGTCTCACACGGTCTTAACCAAAGATTAAAGAGTAATCGCATTTAAAATGTTTTATAAAAGTAGTGCTACTGCTTTCGTGAACAAACATTACTAAGTTATTAATTAACTGATTGTTTTAAACGGAATCAACTGTTTCGACAGGTGTTTTACGGTTTACGAGACATTTGAAAACCAGAATATCTGCAGGGGACGCACCAAGATCTTGGATGCCAAAATATGGCCCAAACAAATGAACATATTAAAATGCATGTTTGTTTAGCCGTGACTCAGAACTCTCAAACATCAACTAGTAGATTAGTTTCTAAGCTATATAACAAAAAGCAAAACGTTTTGCACGAGCAACAATTACAGTTAATATTCTGCGTTTACAACATAGGTATTAGGCAGTGGTGTCTATGAACATGACGTAGAGTACGTCTTACTGGTCCAGTCAGACTCGAAAGATGTATTCTTAAAATTGAAAACAAAATTGAACACAAGAAATCATAAATATTTGTAAGTAACAAAAAGTGAAAACAATAATTGTTTGTATACTTTTTTTAATTCAGATGCCAAAACCTGACAAGTACATCTCAACACTCAGTGACCAGAGTTACCTTTCATATATCATTTTCACAACAACGGAGAAGCAGTCCTAGATCTTGCTTCTGCCTCATTTCTCAGAAGGTTGGAGAGGAAATGGCCAGCAGCCCTGAAATAAATAATTACGAACTACACTACTGAGTCGCAGCTGCTTTAGTGTATCTCTCATCTCATTCACTTAACACTCTATAATGACTGAACTGTAAATTTCTAATGTTCGATAAAATAGAAAAAAGTATCAAGGACGTTTGTTGTCTGGTGAAATATTTTTATGTTGGCTGACTTTTGGTATTGGGGTTTGGTTGGTTTTTGTTGATGCGAGTTTTTTTTTCGAATGGTTTGGGCGCTTCTCGTGTTTAGTGTTTTAAAAATTGCGTCCTGTTTTGTACTGACCTGTGTTTATTCTTGTATTATTTTGTTTTGTGGTGTTTTATGCTTGTATATGTGTAGATTTCCAAACGGCCATTATACTGCCTTTGAGCAGTATATTTTTATTAGCGTCTTGTTATTATCTGATTTGTTATATTGTTAATATCTATATTATTGCATGTGCTACTAAATTAGATGCGTGTTTGGTTTTTTTCATATGCACTTAAATGTTCAACGTGTCTTCTTTAAAGTGTTTTTTGCCTAGCCAAGCCTATGCCAAGTAATACAGATACGCGCGTGCCTGCCTATTCCTTTCGATTCTATTTTTTCGGCTTTTTCTTTACTTCAGTTAAAAAACAATGAGGTGTCCTTGCTTTTCCCTTTATTTGTTATTGTGTTATTTTTTAATATAGAGCTTCAAGTAACGTGTTTTCTGTTGTACTAAAGGGTTTTAACTTTATTGTCGTCTGACATTTCAGGATTAGGCACTTTTACCTGTCCCGGCTTTACTACGTAGTCTTCAGTTTTCCACTTTTCTCCTCCCTGCCGGTTGATGTTGTCAAGACTCGTTAGGAGTTTTAAAGTTACCATAATTGAAAGACTAAACAAATAACTAAAATAATTTTGAAATTATGATAGTAAAATGATAGAATAACAAAAAGAAAGAGAAGATGAAAGCAGAGAGATAAAAACAAAATTGTTACACTAAGAATATGATGCGTGAAACACAAGATAATATTATTATTTTATTATTATGGTTGTTGTTGTCTTTGTCGCTGGTATTACTACTATTATTATTATCATTATACTGTTACAAGGTTTTATAATGTGGCAATAATACGATAATAATGTGGTATATTAATAAGGTAATACGGTATGACATGATATATCATAAAAATTGTTTTTCACTCGCAGACTTGCATGGTTACAATTTTCAATCACGACACTTTCTTATTGGTAACCACGTGTTGTTGATAGTATTACTATCATTCTACCATTAACTATTTTGTATATCTGTGATGTGGCATGCTGAGTGCTAAAGTTAAACCCAATGACGTTGTATCACAAAATGGCAAAACGTTTGGCGGTAACAACTATAATGTTGATAAAACCACGTTGTCAGCAGGCATTAATGTTTCTAGTACAAGAAGGCTATATTAAACGTCTAAAGATTCGATGGAGCCAAAATAAGATAACTACACCACTAGGAGAAAAAAAGTGATAAGGAAATTTACTAAATAAATATAAGAAAAGTTTGGAAAGTAAAACCGCAAGAAAAGGAGAAAAATGTAGCAGAAGAAAGAGAAAAGTTGAAAGTCGGTGTTTAAGGTTAATATGTAGTACAGTTTCACTCATTAATCGAGATGGTAAGGAGAAGTCAACACAGCACTGGTACATTACCGATTACACTTGTCTAAGCGGAGCTTGTACACAAATAGAGCTAGTTGCCCGTCTGTCGGTCGGCCCGTGGGCATCGTCATTCATCACTATGACATAACTCACCGTGGTGATGCTACCGGTCCGACTACTTTCTCTTTCAACACACACCACACACACTTACCTGATATTGTTGCCGCCACTTACGACAAACTGTTGAGACTACTATACTTATCGGACTGATTTAATATTCATTGCACCTAGTATACACGGGCTAAAACTGTACCGTTTGTTTAAGCTGTGCCTGTAATGTTCCTACGGTGTCTTATCTGATTGCATCCTTTCAGTCTTCTTAGAAAACCTCGCCTCTTGTGCTCAATTCTTTCTTTCTTGTACTTTTGTTGTAACCCAAGTCGTCTGGCTGTCTTACTTGAGAGTGGGTACTCCAATGTCTTACAGTATTGTAACATTGTTACTTTCACTTATTTATTTTTAAACAATGTTCGATAGTGTTATACGTATTATTAGAGACTCCGGTAATTCTATTTAGCCCTATGCTTTTCTCTAAGCAAAGGGAAGACATTGCAACCAAAATACGTTGTTTGTTTCAATGTTCTGCCTTCTAACACAATCTTCCTTATAACTCCTTCTAGGTTCCATTCTAGAGAAAGCCGTAATTTTTGTTTTAGTAGGCCTAATTGATATTTCCACTTCTATTATTTGTTGCAGTTTCGTATCCCAGGTCTTGTGGAAAGAAGAAGGAATGGAATTAAGTCGCCATCCGTCCATTTATAAACTCACGCACGTTCTCATTAATATCTCTAGGAGGTTAGGAATAAGGAATCAAACAATAAGCAAATTATGCTTTTCCATAATTTTATCAGCTTAATCTGTCCCACAATCGCCCAAGACAGATCGTGTAGGATCTGTTCTTCATCCGACTATTCAATTCAATCCCATTTTCTATATTCTATAACTAGGTTAGGAGTCTTTTGATATTTTGTTATAGCCACGTGATTATCTACAAGTAACAACATTAGCCTATACACAGATCCACCCTCTCCTGTGGTACTACAGGCCGAAATCGGTCCTTAACGTCCCCTATTAGTAGCAGCCCTTACAGAGATGTCAGCTGTTAATTTTTCATCCATTGTCCGGACTCAAGTCCTTTAGAACAATTGAATTATTTGATTATAAAATTATCGTGTTATCGAGTCGAACAGGACGATCCAACTTCACGTAGCTTAAAGCTTTGGCGTAGGAAGGTAACTTCAGTGGCATGGTTCTTTGTCTTGAGTAGTAAGTAAGTGCTTGGGCTTCTGGTAGCGATATTAAACGATGGCATAATAACCCAACAATTTTATCGTTAAATAACTCCGGCCATGAAAGTGTGAATATTATGATAAACGTGAGTAATAAGCGACGTCCGTGAAGAAAGGCCTTTTTAGCTGGAAAGTCCTATGTGGTGGTTTCACTTTTAATTCTTTACTTATAACAATAATACTCTTATCTTCTCTTTACTCTTATAATACTCTTATCTTCAATAACATTCGTTACCATACGATTTCCAAGCAGGTTATCTTCTTCGTTGCCGGAGTAATTCCGATCGACCTTCTCGAAAGGAGCATAAGATTGATTACCAAAGGAAGAAGGAGGTAGGTGGTGAAGTTGCACACCGAGAGACACGAAGCCAAATGATGGAGAGCTGGCAGAGAGCTTGCGAGCAAGAATAGCAAGGTCGCTGGACGAGAAGGCTCGTGAAGCAGGTGATTTACTATTATCTTACCCAGTTTCTGACTGGACACAGGTGCTTTCGATCTTATCTGAAGAATGTTGGATAGTTCCTGTACTGCTCAGGAGCTGCGGACGATGTCAGCCATACCTTCTTCATCTGCGACAGATGGGAGCAACACAAGAGATCGTTCCAAGAAGATATTAGGCAGGAGATCTCCCCGGATAACATTGTCGAAACGGTGCTTCGAGGGCAGGATACCTGGAACTGTGTGGAACGGTGAAGAAGACAGACTTGGAAAACACAGTGTATAAGAAGAATAACAAGCAACACGTGAGTCCTAGCCCAAAGTCATATGTCAAACAGTTCCAAGTTAGTGTCCTAGAAGAGGAAAAGGGGGTGGTTTTTTGTGAGTCGGCTATAATACCCAAACCCACAGACCCCGAAAGTGTGCACCCTTCCGGATATTTATTTACAAAATTTTTATACGTATCCTCGTTAAAAAAATCAATATTATTATTGTATGTCAAGGTATTCCAATGTTGAGCAAAATCCTGTCCTCATGGTCAAGGCTCAGAGATTGAATCTATGTAAATAATACGATAAACAGCATCGATTTTATAAAAACTTTTTGTTTTCAAAATATTAAAATCAGGCGTATTTTTAATTTGGTCGTATGTGGTAACATCTACGTGTATTTATTAATGAGACATAATTTTTGTGAATTTACAAATTTATTATTAACAAAATCAGGCAGACACTATAGTTTTATATATATATATACACATATATATATAACTCGCGCGCGCGCGCGCGCGCGCGAGTGTGTGTGTGTGTGCATTATTTATTCTATAAATATTTAAATACCTGTGAAGCAGAAGCAGAATCCTGGTGGATGAAAGATTTACAGTGAACATCAAATCTACAATGTTTACATGTAATAATAACTTGACTGAAGTAAACATTTAACTGGACTCAAATTATACAAAAAGAAGTCCCATAGTGTTTAGTGTTGGATGTAAGTCTGTATAGTTCTGAGTCATAAACTGAGAACAGAAAGAGAGGCCGGAGATAGAAAAGAATTCAAAATAGTTTCATAAAAAAGAAGAGTAAGCGATTATGAAGTGTTCAAGCGGACACTTGAGAAGTATTTAAGATAAGTACGAGAAAAAATTCGGGAAATCTTTATCTTTAAAAGGCGTTAGAATGTACATTTTTTGGCGCAGAACTGGCGGTGAATTCCACTAACTTAAACAATTGGCTTCCAGAGAGCAGCACCTCGTACAAACTAGTTTGTTTAAATCTCGGTTTAACTCATGAAAAAAGTCTTTCCTTGTTATTTGCTTTTTATAAGCTATTCGCATGAGTTTTTCCTTTATAAAATGGAAAATATCAGTTTCGTCACCGCTCGAGTATAAAAATTAATTAACTCTCATATAGAATGAATGTGAAAAGACGAACAAATCTGTCTATACAATACGAAAATCTCTCTATACGGCTTGTATATTAATATTTTTAATTCACTGGAATATTTATTGAATTATTTTATACGTATTTAGGAAGTTTGGACATTTATTCGTCATAATAATAATAATAACTTAAGAGCGTAATACAGACAAAAAGTGTGAGTATTGAATATTATCGACTTATAAATATTTGAAATATTATTTTTACTTGCATGACTATATCTACCCCTGTGTATTTTATAGGCTGTCTCACAAGAATATTCATTTCTGCCCTTATATCGTGCATCACGTGCTTAATACCATTCTCTAGCACTGGTCGTGTATGTTTAAACGTCATTCGTCGATTTGGCGGTCTGGTTGCTCTGTAGCACTGATCCCTTCAATGCATACTGTTTTTTTCATTTCTGTCTATTCTCGTTAATAGGGATAATCAAATCATGAATAAATGTTTTGGAATAAATGTTATTGTTTTGATTTTTTTAGTTCTAATTTTATGATAAAATTATAACGACGTGTTGTAACCGAAAATAATTGCATTGAAACATAAAATTAAAATAATAAAAAAACTAGTCAAAATTTCAGTGTTTGGCGGTTTTACTCAACTCTTACGTTCTACGATAACTCTGTTAAATATATTATATTGAGATACCGGTATATGGTTTCAGTATGTTTCCTTTTAATCTTCAGTTGTTTGGTTACAAGTCTGTGCTGTCAACAGTATGCCGTCAATTTTTATTATTATTTTTATTTGTACCATTTCTCAAATTATTTTGGCAGAAGTACGAAGTGCGAGTGCAATCATTGTGGTTAAGTTACCAAAACTTGGGGCAACTTCTTGAATTAAAAATATCTCTATTTTCAATATTCAATTATTTTCTTCACTAGCCCGTTGTGTTGGAGTGCATAATGCCCTATTAACTTGTCTCTTCTACATTTTCAGTTTCGTGGGAAGCTTCTGTCCTCCAAAGCTCATCTAAGGACATCATCATTAGTTATATTCTCTTTTTTTCCAGCTTGTCTTGAGTATTCTTCTATAGAAGGAAGTCGCAAATGCTTGGACTCTTTTCTTCTCTTCTTCTGTCTTTCATGCACGCTCCCTTACCATATTCTTTCTTACCTTTAAACTGACGTTAAAAAAAGGTTTTTACCTTTAAAGGAGGTTTTATTTTTATTAAACCCCATTTATTAATTTTACTTATAATTAATTTAGCATGGGATAATATAATACACGTGATAATTTAGCACGTAAAACATAATGGGAATGGAGTAAATGGCAAGACATATGAAGAGGAACATCTAACACAAGATGGCCAAAGGACCCAACACCGTGAGGTATAAATGTGAAAATAGAAAGTTAAAGAAGAAAAACCACTCTTCGGCTCGACCATATTTAAAAGGACTGAATGTTTGACATGACCTCTTTACTGAATGGCTACGTTATGCAGTCTAAAAATGTTCTTCGTAACAACAAGGAGATTAAAATATTAGTACAAGACAGAGCTAGAAGGACGGACGCAACAAATAAGTTCAGAACTTGGACATTTTCCATATGCTTATAAGCTTACACATAGCTGAAAAACAGGTGAGATGAAAACCTTTTGCGGAAGAACAAAGTTGAGAAGAATAAAGTGTAGTGGAAGAAGAAGAATTAAAAGGAGGAGGAGGAAGGAGGAAGGAGGAAGGAGGGAGGGAGGGAGGGAGGGAGGGAGGGAGGAGGAGGAGGAGGAGGAGGAGGAGGAGAAGAAGAAGAAGAAGAAGAAGAAGAAGAAGAAGAAGGATAGGGTTGTTCGCGTCCAATTTTATCTATTACACTTCGTAGTCTCTCATGGTCAGGGACGTAAAAGATTTTATAATATTCGGGTTATTGGGCCGTGGTCGATTGCTTTGAGATGAAATTTCTAATTTTCTAGACCTTTCGGCCATCCACTGGAGGGCTTCTTCAGTAGTACAAGTTTCAAAAACGTTCGACCCAGGATGGTACCCGGAACGTACTCCTAACTGAGGCGAAAGCAACCTGAATTTTTTGATAGTTTAACATTCTTTTAGCAGTAGAATGCATTGAAAAGATAACGTGAACTAGTGACTCTGTGATATTTGTAGTTATTTGTAGTGATAACACGAGTAGAACTGTGCAGTCCTTTTCTCGCTGGGAAACTAGAACGCTGAATTTTCAGTAACTCCATTATGTTTATGGGTTTATTTCGCTTATGGTCTTGAGAGAATTAAGAGTTTCCAAGGTTCCTACTTTGGTTACTCTTTTATTGTTACATCACTAGCAATTCCCTACAGTGTTTCTAAAATATTACAGAAACTTATAAAACGTGCAAGTCTGACACGCAAATCATTTGGAAACATTAGAGGCATTTAATGTGGTGTGTGTGCGTCCGTGCGCGCGCGCGCGCGCGCGTGTGTGAACTGTACGTTTTATGAACATTGTTTCCATCACGTAACTAGCTCACACACATACATAAAATTAAACAATGGTTTGTACAATTTATCATCCTGTGCGTGTTATGTAATCCGGAGCCGAGCAATTTAGTTTTATACAGTCAACGTTTCGGTTTCTGAGTCTGTAGTTTGTCGTTAACAGCGTTGCATTAAGGTAATATTGTTTGCAAATATAAGAGATTCCCAGACAAGCTCAAGGACACGGAACAGAAAGCGTGTTAAACGTGCGATGAGGTAAGAGCCCCAGCGAAATTAGCGTATACACGCGAAACGTTTTTTACGTGTGTCCACGTTTTCACTTGTCCGAATTTTATTCCATGGCACGTATGTACTATAGCAGTGATAAACATACGACATTAACAGTCTTGGGCCTTTGACTCTCACGGCCGGTAGTAGGCCACACTCTTAACGTCCAGTAAATTTATGGTCCCCTGCGGCAAGAGCTCTATAAGAAGGTCGGGACGCAGCACACGAGCGAGCGACAGGCTTTGCTTTCCCTTCGTCCCGCACAACCCCTAGCCTTATTTTTTGGCCTTTGATTTGTAGCAGGGAAACATTTTTTTTTAATCCCATCGAGTTTAGTGTGGGCGATTACTATATATAAACGCTTTTTCTGGATTTTCTAAAAACGTTCAATTTAATTTACATAAACATAGGACTGCATATTGTTGGAAGAGAAAATAAACCGTTCAATGTTGCAGACAAAAGGCAAAATCAAAAATGACTATTAAGTTAAGAATGATCTTCTTCTTCTTCTTCTTCTTCTTCTTCTTCTTCTTCTTCTTCTTCTTCTTCTTCTTCTTCTTCTTCTTCTAGCCCACAAAAGCGATTGGTACCTCACGCTGGACACGACCCATCGCCCGATCAGCTTGGCTGTCTACTTCCGAGGATAAATTCTAGGGATACCGCGGAGTCGTCGCGGGTAAGTAGTGTAACTAGCACTTTAAAGGAACGGGATCTGTTAAAGCTTTCTCTATTGTGTTGTCTTTCAGACCCAACGCAAACACTAGAGGAGGAGGAGGAGGAGGAGGAGGAAGGGGTGGGAAGAATGATGATGAGGAAGAGGTGGAGGGGGAAAATGAGAAGGAGAAGGTGTTCAGGATCAATTATCTATTACTAATTACTAATGAAAGTTTTTTAACAGTTCAACATTGCCTTAGAAGTAGGACACACAAGGACACATAAAAATATACTGTAATGTGAGCTAGTGATTTAGTGATATTGGTAGTGATAACATGACTAGAACTGTGCAGTCTTCTTCTCGCTGGGTACGACAACACCGACCTGTCAGTAACTCCATTACATATTACACAACTGCAAAGACGACACTAAATTACCTTTCGCAATTACCTGTATACGTGCGCATCGAATGTTCAGTACGAAATCGCATCATGCAGACAGGAATGGACAGTAAAAGTTACCGATGTAAGGCTTATAATACTGCAGTCTATATTTATGCCGTGTCGTAAATACTGTATGAAAACAATTAATTGTAATTAACATTTATTTAATCGTCCTCACTGCACAATTACTCATACGGCAAAGAACGTGTAATTTTCTTCAATCAACGAGTTTGTAAATCGCGAATTGTACATGACGAAATGACAACCTGAAGAAACATCCTGTTTTCGCTAAAACAAATTTCTCCATTGTGACAGGTAGGCATCAAGGCGTTACTCTAATAAGTCATTCTTAAGTCAGCCTAGGCTTAAAATTCACCCACGAGGATCATCTTGTACACCGTACCTGTACTACAAAGATTAGCAGGTTTCCTTGTACACTGTTGAATAAAATCAACCAGCGTGATATCATATTGCCTTCCATCAAGAATGCGATTTACTAATTCAGTTATAAGTGCACTATAATGCGTGAGACACGCCCAAGTGAGTTGGCCAGTGGGTGAACTGCAATTACTATCACCAATCAGCAGACTTGTTAATAGAACTCATAAAAGCGAATATAATTAATGAAAAATGTGCCATATAATCTTCAATAAATTAGTTAATGGGACCGCTGTCATTTTGGTCATGAAATACGCTTATTGCGTTCATAGTCAAATTGCTGTACTCGTAGTTGTTAGTTTTGAAGTTTTGTTAACTAAACTAGTTTATTGTTGAAATTGTTATTATCAGCCGGGCTGGTAGGACGTGGTCCACAGTCGTCGTTACTGACAAATGTTTCGGCCTCTGAGGTGAACTAGCGGGTACCGTGAAACTGACGATGGTGGCGCCGAAACGTTTTTCAATAACTACAACTGTGGACCACGGCCCAACGATAATAATACGTAATTTCAGCAATGTTGAAGCCGGCGTGGAAGCTTTAGAACTTACACATAAACCAGTTTATTTTGCAGTATGGAAATCACTTTCCAGTGTTTTGAAGATTGTGTGTTGTACGCTTTAATAATTGTGCTCATTCTTTGCAGTGTTTTTTTTTAGAAAATAAAGCTAACACAGCAAGGATATATTTGTGATATTTGTGCGATACAAGGGCTTAAAAGTATACTTTAACTAGATACATTAATTATCTACTTAAATTAACATTTTATTAAGTATCTCCTTGTTGTTTTTGTTGTTATTGCTCTTCTTCTTCTTCTTCTTCTTCTTCTTCTTCTTCTTCTTCTTCTTCTTCTTATTCTTCTTCTTCTTCTTCTTCTTCTTCACAGAGTAGCCCTTTCTATTACCCAGCATTTCCTCGGTCGTTCTTCATCCTTTCTCTCTTGTTGTCTGTAATGCAGTGTTGCTTCTCGTACCCTATCCTGAAGCATTCGCTCCAAATGACCACACCATTTTGTTTCATTTACTTCCATTAATTCATTCAAAGATGATAGATTTAAGTCTCTTAACAAGCCGAAGACTTATACCCTACCATGTCATTCCTTACCCTATTTGAGGTATATCCTGCTTTTGAATCCTTAAGAATCATATATCGATAACTAATCGTTCTGATCGTCTATCTTTGTTACAGCCCATACCTCATTCTGTACATTACTACTGGAACAGCCATTACTTTGTAGAGTTTCAAACTCATTTCTCCCCGTATTCTTTTTCTTAAATTCTTTGTGTATTGCTCAACAGGCGCTTCTTAATTTCGGTAACTTGTAACGTATAGGCCTACCATTATCACAAATGTAAGAGATATCACAGCCCAAATAATTAAAATTACTGGCTTTTTCAAATTGACTTGTTCCTGCTACGACCTTTGTCCTTACACGATGTTATCTGTAAACGACCTAGTTTCCGATATTAGAGAAAAATCATCAACTCATATTACGCTATAATATTACTCAGGAGAAACGCTATTTTTTTAACACTTGTTCTTTATTGATTGTATTTAAATTGGCAGTGATTAAATTGTGCCATTTAATTACGTGATTTACACATCTCTGACAATGATGATGATTGTTTCAACCACTGAAAATTTTACTATGTTGGAGGGTTTAATTTAGAAATTAAAGGAAACTAAAAATATATTTACAAAACATTTTTATTACTATTTAAAGTACACATCTTAAACTACTTTTCTATATAGTTTCCGTCATTCTTTAAACACTTTCCATAGCGAGGCACCGGGCGTTGTATACCTTCGTCGTAGAAATTTCGCTCCTGTGATTTGAACCATGAATACAGCTTGTTTGACATAAACGTTGGCCACCAAGGAAGGATTTCTCATGCTTGAAAAGATGATATTTGCTTGGCGTAAGGTTTTTGGGTTGTAAGGCGGACGATCAAATTGTTGCCAGCGAAACTTTGTGAGGAGATGTTGCGTTGCAGCGGCAGTGTGTGTGTGTGCCATGATTCTTCTCAATAACTCGGGTAAGCATCCTACGTTGCTTACTCTGATCGGACTAAGCAAAAATGTTATCGATCGTGGTATCATTCAATCGCTCATTGCTTCTTCTCCATAAATATCGAAAATTTAACGGTAAATTTCGATTATTTTTATGTGTTTTTCACTCAAGAACCGAATCACATATCTACTTTCACACGAGGCGAGCGTATCGAATATCTTCGACATTATAAACACGTCCAACGAAGCTTATTCAGTGCACAGTTGTTTACAAATAGCGTTGTTGGCTTGCTAACGAATCAACAAACTGGCCGCGCATGTGCAACAGCGTGACGCCATCGATACGATGTCAATATTTAAAAACGGAACTTACTTTCTGAATAACCCTCGTATTAGCAAATGTTATACATGCTTGAAATATATATATATATTGTCTTGTGACGACGACAATCTAGTAAACTGTGGCACTGCTCTTTCTCCAAGTCAGACATACAGCATGGAAAACGTAATCACCACCGCAGCAGGATTACACGCTATAAATTTCAAATTACTTAATATTTGTTTAGTGCTGCTAAGTCGAAACACAACAACTGTCTTACGCAGATGCTGTTTTACTGTTGCGTAATCAAATCCGAGTAGTTCTTCAGCCAGTTCAAGACGTATTGCTATAATAAAACGATGAGATGCACAAATACACGCCAGCAATTAGCCGGCGATAAAAATTTGGTTTTATGTTGATGAAAGTTTTAAGCGAGCAGCGGCGGTGTTGTTGGTACGGAAGTAAGCGGTGAAAGCATCGCAATTTGGCGCCGCGTCGGGCAGAACGTTTATGACGCTCGGTACTACGATGTTAATTGTTTCAAACTGTAGACGAATGATTTATGATGAAAGTCCTCCTTGTTGCTAATTGCGACACTAGCTGTATGCTATTGAAAATTATGTAGAAATTCAACAGCGAACTAGATGCACGTGGTATGTTTAAACAGTGCGTTAAATGGATGAAAACTTAAATAGAATTAAAATTAGTTATACAAAGACATTTGTTTCAAATGAAAATCTCTGAAGGAGGACAAACGAGGAACCTACTCCCACCCAGATCAAAAGGAGAAAATGGAGGTGGATTGGGCATACCTTACAGAAGAACCAAAATGCAATTGAGTGACAAGGCCTCTTTTGGAACCTTCAGGGAAGAAGAAGACTACGACGACGAGACGACGAGGAAGATCAAGAATCTCGTGGAGGAGAAGTGTCGAGATGAAAGCAGAAAAGGAGGGGAAGTCCTTTGGAGAGCTCAGAGTCCTCGCCCAAAATATAGTCAGTTGGTGTAGCTTCGTCGAGGCCCTATGCTCTCCAGAGAGCGTCAGAAACCAGGTGGATAGACAGAAAGACATATGTACAATAAACAAGAGCAGGATATTAACAAATTTATGACTTGGATTATTGGACGCAATAAATACGTCGTATTATCTTTCTTTCAAACCTTCTTATTGCTTTTTGTTCCTTTTTTATCAGCGTCCATGTCTTTTCTCCATAAGTAACAACCGGTCTGAAAGCGTCTTATATATTTTTAATTTTGTGTTACGACTTCTGAGTTTGCTTCTCAATAGTCTGCTGTTGGCATGAGGGGTTGGCATGCGCCCCCCCAAAGGCTATGGCGCATGCCCCCCAAATTCAGTTATCCCCTCAGGCCACCTGAACGACGCCCGGCGGTGCATGTGCTCACACATTTGATATTTAAATGGTGGTATAAAGGTAACCAAAAAAAGTAGAAGTGTTTTGAGTTACAAGAAAAACTATATTTTTACAATTTATTCAGAAAGTGAAAATATAAATAAAAATAATATTGCAATTTTTACATGTCTGTAGAGATCGTTGTTCTCACTTGATGTTGTCACTTTGATGCTCTGAACGATTGATATAATAAAAGTTGTTATTAAAATAAGGAGGGTTATTACAAGTTTTTTTCAAATAGTCTTTTATTTATTTGCCCCCCTTGTATCATAAAAAATACTGTAAAAACATGCCCGCCAAAAGTTTTATGGCGCAACTTGCGCCATGCACTCCCCTTCTGGGCACCACTGGTTGGCATAATATACCCTATTTTCTATTTGTATCCTGTCATGTATTGTTGTATTTATGGACCCTTCATTACCTACCAAGTTACTGTATCTGAACTTGTTAACTGCTTCAAATGAAAGAGTAAGGTTGGTTGAGATAGTATCTCAATCCCTGGTAATATTTCAATCATTCCTTCTTTCTCCGTGGTACCGTAATGAGCGCTGACCTTCTCTCTAACCTTCTACGTCAACAGACTTGATCTCTGCGACCGCTTGCCAGTTTCTCGTCCCCAAAATGGTTTCAGAGTCTGAACGAAGTGTTCTGCCAACGAGTTTTTATATTTTCCCAAAGTGTCTGGTACCCGATATCTGTTTCCTTGAATAACGAACGCAGGATTTTTACGGCCGGTATCTGACTGATCAACAATTACCTGGCTGTTAGGATGTGGTCCATCACAGTTGGTCAGCGGTAACAACACTGTCCATAAACTATATAAAACCTTAAGAACGATATATGCAATAAAAACAAAACCAGACGTTTCGACCGTGCCACGATTCACGGTTCCTCACTGGCGCGGGAAAGATCTAACAGGTATCCCCGAGAGACTGAGATTGTAAACGAACTGTTATTACCGTGGATCAACTTTGTGGTAACAACCGTAATTTTAATCATGATGACCACAGCCTAACAGCCGGCAATTATTAAATTTATCCGTCCTTCATTTTGGGCGTTGTTGTCTACAATGCTGTGGGCCCTTTGAATAGTTGTTGAGGTTCGTAATTGAATCTCATGAGTCATACAACTCGGCTAACAATTTTGCTCACTATACGTACTTGGCGCTCACATATGGCCATTTTCTCTTCAGTCCTCTTTATAAGATCAAGTTTTGCATCCATATATGATGATAGGTCATATTATCGTCTTGTTCACTATATAACTTTAGATTTTCCTTGAACCAACTTGGGCCCTATGTAGAATTTCAGAGACTGCTCAGGTAACTTTCAAAATTCTGTTACATATTTCCTGGTTTATTATCATTTATTAATATAAAATTGTTATAATTTATTTTGCTGCCCAAGTAGTTCAAATCTAGGACAATCTCGATACTCTAAACTCCGATATTTCAGTTGTGATCTCGTCTGCTTCCTAGTTCTCATTTCCATCGCCTCAGTTTTTTCACATTGTTTCTCAACCCGACCATTTGTCCGACCTTTAGTTTTCGAAGGTAGGTGTCTCTGACTTCCGCTTAGACATTATTCCAATTATGTATGAAGGTAATATCATCATCATCTTTTTAACGGTTTTAGGCCTTAGCGGCCTGTTCTTATTCCACAGTCCTATTTTTCTTAGGTCTATCAACTTTCCTCTGCCTTTAGGGTTGTAATCTTTCGCCATCTTTGGTATTCCACTTTCTTCATTCTATTTATGTGTTGAATACATTTTCTGATGTATTCTTTAATACTTCCATTAACTGCAAAAATATCTAAATCACTTCTTATCTCTTCATTTCTTATATGGTTTCGTCTATTACACCTTATAAATAATCACAGAAATTTCATTTCTGCTGTTTGTATCTTCTGTTCATCTTTTTTCTTTATGATCCTAGTTTCAGAACCATACAGTAGTGAGGTATTGCAATTGTTTTATAAAATTTTATTTGAATTTCTTTTCTACATTTATTTCCCATCGTTCTCCAAATCGTTCCACACATTCTTGTGGAATTCTTCACTTTATTTTCTATATCTCTATCTTGGTCATAAGTAATGTCACGTCCAAGACAGTTGAAATGTCTTACTGGTTCTATGCATGTGTTGTCTACGCATATTTTGGTCCCAACCGGTTCATCTCCTATAAAGGCCATTACTTTTGTCTTTGATTCAGATATGTTACAGTTACATTCTTTTTCTATTTTATGTAAGATGTATATTGCTCGCTGGAGATCGTCTTCTGAAGTGGCGAATATAGCTTGGTCATCCGCGAAGAGAATGGTTTTCAAGCTTTTATTTCGGTAGATATTATTACCGCCCGGGGATTGCTTTTCCATTTTTGAGGAGATCATCTACATAAAGATTAAAAAGTAGTGGTGACAGACAACAACCTTGTCGTACGCCTTATGTAGGTAACATACGTATTATACCTTCAGTATTATGAAGGTAATATAGAACATAATATTACGTAGAATAACAATTACGTAACTGAATGCGAGTTCAAATTGAAAGTTTCCTTTGGGAGATCTAGCACCATTACTCGCATACTTTACTTCCGGAGAAGTAGAAATATGATCTGGTTATCATTATCTTTCTCAACCATTGGGCTCATGGCCCACCACACCACACTCTCGACAAAGAGAATCCAGTCTGCACGTGCTGCAACGAGCTGCACGTTTAGGAGGAGTGTTCTGTGTCTTCACGTGTAGACGATGCGTTACCTTGGCCGGTCTACCGTATTGCCTCAACGGTATGACGACGGGATAGCATTGACTCGACCTTAAGCCGAACGTACAGCACATCATGACGAAAGAATATCATTCAAGGTAAACATACTACTGCCGAGTTACCGTTGATTTATTTATTTATATAATATTTATTAAATATTAATAAAAATGGCTCCCGTGGATACCACCGAAGTAGCTTAGGAGAAGGCAGGGTAGCCTGCCTTATGTGAGCCATACGGCATACAAGGAAGGCAGTGTGGCCAGAACTACGCTTCAGCCGCCCATTATTATCCCCTGGATGTTATCCCAGGTACTCATTTTCAACAGGCTGAGTCGACCTGGGGGCTGAAAAAACGCACCTTGATTTTATGGTGCGTGCCCGGGAATCGAACCCGGGACCTCTAGATTAGTAGCCAGGTGCCGTACCCACTGGTCTACTGAGCCGCCTATAATATTTATTACTTAGCTTATTTAAAAAACGAATAAGTACGATTATTTATCTATTATGCCCACTTATGCCCACTTTGGAAGAAGTATCATTAGATTGAAAATATGTTAACGGAATGTCGTGTAAACATAACAGTAGATAAATAAACTGTGTAACTCAATACTAAGATGAAATAGGATGAGATGAAAAAGTTAATGTTCTTCTTCTTCTGCACCTCACGAAGTAGGCACTTTGCCGTCTTCCCACAGTATCTCTCCATCTCACTCTCAGTCTTCCTACGTCTCTTGTACCAAAGGGTCTATATCAAAACGCAACCTTAGGTTTTGATATCCTTCATTCTGCCCACATGCAGTAACCATTCCCTGCGATATGTCTGGATTTTATCATTTAAGGAGAATACATGAAGCTCTTATCTAATATCCTCATTGCCCAAACGATCCTGTCTCGGTAAACCCTTTGTTCTTCTCAGAAACTTCATTACCGAATTTTGAATCTGGTTTTTAATCTTCTTTCTAGGAACCTAAGTTTCATATCCACATAGTGAAACAGGCACTGCAATTGTTTTATAAAATTTAAGTCTTCTCTCTTTTCTTGTCTTGTACGTATGACGCCACACATCATCTGAAACCTCGATATTTTTGTTGTAATATCTCGGCCTGTGTCATTCCCAGTACTCATAGTACAACCCAGGTAATTGAAGTCAGAGACGTGTTCCAAAACTGTCCCCTCAAGAACAATTTTTGATCTGACTGGAAACTTTCCCAAAAAGCCACGATTTTTGTTTTCCGCTTAGATATTTGGAAATCATGTTGTTTGCAAATATGATTTAACCGATGTAAAGAATATTGCAACTCATTCTCTGTTTTCTGTATTAAAACTGCATCGTCAGGATAAAATAAAATATCACAAAAAAGTTAATTTTAAACAATTAAATAAGATTAAATTTTATTGCTAATTAGTCTGCACTTTGTAAAGAACTAAAATTTTATAGTCCGTCATTACTCAATAGTTTTTCTGCGTGTACGTGTTTTCAGGAAGCACAAATGTGGAAGTTATGGGTTAGGTCAAAGAAATGAAAAAAGAGTGAAACTCGTAAATTAGTATTTCGTAAAATAGTTAGTGTGTACGTGTTTTGAGAATCATAAAAGAAGAACCCAAAAGACAGAATGATGTATCAAACCTATTAAATCTTACGAAACCACAGATTAAGAAACAGAATTACAAGATGTGAAAAGGTGTACGAACAGACGTAAATGCTATTTGAAATAGACAGTACAACAAACCGTAAGGAGTGTTTGAGAAACCAAGAAACCATAGAGCTAATGGAAGCAGTGGTATACCTAAGCCACTGGAGGCCAGGGGCAGATTTCTTTCTGACACCCCTCCTCCAATAACACGGGTGTTTAACAAAAACACTTTACTGTTATATATTTATTGTCTAATTACTATATTGATACATCTAGTTAAGAAAATTTATAAGAAGCTGTAGTATCCTTCTATCCTTCTATCTTTTATGTTTGAAATAAAAATCATAAATATAAAATAAAAATAAAGTATGAGTATATTTCTAATAATAAACTTGCCTTTGTAATTTTATTTTTAATATTTGTAAACACTTTATGAGGTAGGGTTGTAAGATAGATTTCAAAATAATGTGAAAAAAGTCTTTGGAATCGGACGAGCAAATCCTGGACCTCTACTACTGTTGCGTTTCAGGACGTGACAATAGAACATTCCCAAATAAACTAAAAAGTTACCAAAACAAAACTTGGAATTTTCCAAATCTGGAGGCTTCTACCAAGTGCGGCCCGGGGCGGCCCGCCTGCCTCGCCACCCTCCTTTGGTCCGGTACTGAATGGAAATTAGTTACATGTCAATGGGTCTACTAGATTGTAACTGAAGTAGAGAAAGGAACTTAAATGTAACTTTTAGCTTTCTCATATATCACAGGTTACATGAATTATTTATTAATGTAATCATCATCATCATCATCTTCACGGATTAAACCAAGGATCGTTTGTTCCGATCTCAAATAGGCAAAGATTAGACTTGGTCACTCCAGCGCTTCATCGGACGTCCCACACCTTTCCTTCCCCACGGCTTACAGTCCAGAGTTGTTTGGGGATGCGGCAGTCATCCATTCGGCAAAGATATTCCCATCAATTCAGCCGATATTGGGCGATTCTGTCGAGTATAGTCATAATAATTAATGTAATCAATTATTGTAACTATTATGCAAATATGAACTCGATATTTCAGAAGAAGTCAATCGCAGTTAGTGTACAATAGAACCAAGAAATGTGGAATGCAATATTGAAAGTACAAGGCGTGAAAATAAACAAAGGCAATTTCAAAGGGACAGTTACAGGAGAAGGAATGCTGGATATAAAAAAATACAGAATTACAGAAATAAACTTAGAGTAAGTAAAAATGTTTCAATACCGAGAAATGACGATAGACTTTACAACTTTACGTTGCCATTACTTCTGTTTTCTCACTGATCTTTGTCAGACTCCCAAACTTTACAACTTTTAAATTTACCTATGCCGTCTGGACTTGCCATTACTTCTGGTTCCCCACTCATCTTTGTCAAACTTACAAACTTTACAAGGTTAATTTTTAGACTAATCTTGTTGGCGAGGTGTTGGAGGAGATTGGAGCCGTCGACTTGGTCTTAAAGTGTAATACATGCTTCCTACTGACGATTGTCTACCCACAGGCTATAGAAATACGGGTACTGTTCCAGTAACCGTACCGCACTCATTTTCGATATTTCGATTATGCGATTATTGGCATCGATATGTAGCGAATATCGCACATAATTTTAGTTGGGTAATAGAAATCGTGAAAATTTATTTTTGTATTTTATAAAATAGTTTGTTGACGATTTCAATCGTGTTTAATTATCATAGTTTTTTACGAATAATGTTTCTAGCAATAATATAACTCCGACGTGTGCCTGTGACGCCAAAAGTTGGCGTTGTTAGGTTAACATGCAAACTACAATTACGCATGGAAACCAATATCACTTTAAAATAATACTCGGTTTTTGTTAAATTCACGTAAAAAAACAACTCGAGTAAGGCGGGGTGACCCTTGCCTGTTACTATACATGTCTCCATTTTTTGTGACAGAACTCGTTTTCCAACAGTACTCATTTTTTCAATAATTCTCGTTTTTTGTGCGTATCGCATACAAAGCAACTAACTCAAAGTAAGGCGGGGTGACCCTTGCCTATTATATACTTGTCTCACTTTTTATGGCAGAACCCGTTTTCCACTAACACTCGTTTTTTCGCTAATACTCGGTTTTTGTGCAGACTACTGGAAAAGCAACCAACCCCAAGGAAGGGAGTTATAGGCTACATGTCCCCATTTGTTTTGTGTTTTGCACAAAATCTGCTTCCAGTGAATTTTTCGAGATTTTACTGAATAACATAAAAGAATATTGATCACCTAACAAATAACAAATCTTGTTTTCATTTGTTAATACTTTTGTTTGTTTGTTTTAATCTTACTATTCAGAAATAATTGTATTTTTCACTTTTTTCTGTTGTAGTTTTTGTTAAAATTACGTTATTTATTGAATATTTATTTTTATTCTTTGTCTCTCTCAAGCATTGTTTGGACGCATTAATGTCACATTAATCTTTGTCTCTCTCACGCATTGTTTGGACGCATTAATGTCACATTAATCTTTGTCTCTCTCTAGCACTGTTTGGACGCATTAATGTCACATTAATCTTTGTCTCTCTCAAGCATTGTTTGGACGCATTAATGTCACATTAATCTTTGTCTCTCTCAAGCATTGTTTGGACGCATTAATGTCACATTAATCTTTGTCTCTCTCAAGCATTGTTTGGACGCATTAATGTCACATTAATCTTTGTCTCTCTCAAGCATTGTTTGGACGCATTAATGTCACATTAATCTTTATCTCTCTCACGCATTGTTTGGACGCATTAATGTCACATTAATCTTTGTCTCTCTCAAGCATTGTTTGGACGCATTAATGTCACATTAATCTTTGTCTTTCTCAAGCATTGTTTGGACGCATTAATGTCACATTAATCTTTGTCTCTCTCAAGCATTGTTTGGACGCATTAATGTCACATTAATCTTTGTCTCTCTCAAGCATTGTTTGGACGCATTAATGTCACATTAATCTTTGTCTCTCTCAAGCATTGTTTGGACGCATTAATGTCACATTAATCTTTATCTCTCTCACGCATTGTTTGGACGCATTAATGTCACATTAATCTTTGTCTCTCTCAAGCATTGTTTGGACGCATTAATGTCACATTAATCTTTGTCTTTCTCAAGCATTGTTTGGACGCATTAATGTCACATTAATCTTTGTCTCTCTCAAGCATTGTTTGGACGCATTAATGTCACATTAATCTTTGTCTCTCTCAAGCATTGTTTGGACGCATTAATGTCACATTAATCTTTGTCTCTCTCAAGCATTGTTTGGACGCATTAATGTCACATTTTTCCCAACCACGTCTTTTATTTCTTTATACAGTAATCTAAAAACTAAAAATCATTTTATCTAACCTCATAGATTAAAACAACACTTTTTTTGCTTTACATTAAGAAATAGAATAATTTACAAATCGTACACTTCTCCTTGTTCTTCACATCGTAGTATATCGATACAATCGCATATTTAAAACATCGAAAAATTAGTGCGGGTACGGATACTGGGACACTTCCGAAATATGTTTGAGAGAATTAAGGGATTGTAAAGAGATGGCGATCAACTGAGCTGACTCGTGGCTTAAGAATACGATCACCGAGGTTACAAGAAAGTAAAAGTTCTTCGCATTAGTTAATGTGATTACTGCAAAGTGTTATTAGGTCGGTATCAACAAGTAATAAACAAACCACAATGTTACTAACAATTTTAACTTAACTAATATACTTTTATTGAGCTTTTTGTACAACGTTGAATTATCCAACAGTGTCAACAACAACAGATATTTTAGCTGTGTTCCTCTGTACACCTTCAACAATTACACTAATAGTTATTATTATCGTTACAACAATAGTGACTACGCTTAATACTTTTACACACTTACTTATATAATACTATAGCCAATAAATATTAGTTAACATGAGATGTTCATTTTGTGAATATTTGGTCCAGCGAGACTTTGTGGAACACGTTGGAAGCGATCATCTTGAACGACTGGCCGAAAGCCTCTTCGAACGCCGGTTTCAATTCCTTGAGAATGTCGGACCAGTTTTCGTTCAGGAACAAGTTCATGTTGTCACCTGCAACAAAACATTAGCCATTAAATTGCCGCTTTTTCTGAGACTGAAACCTTTGTACAGTGTCAGTGGGGTGTGAAGTTTTGTTTAGAAGTAGCCCGATTCCAAAAAAAAGAAGTTTTTTTTTACACTTTCCAAGTTTTTAAGTGTTAATGTTGACAGGACATTGAGCTGGAGAGAAAATTTGAAATATCTTCTTTCGTAGCTAAAGAGTTTAAATAACTTTTCTAGCATTTTTCAACATCAGCCCTTTACGTCATGTGTTGAAGAAAGCAATTTCTTGGAATACAAAGACCGGAAGACCTTCAATTTTATGAGCCTGGAAATACATTTAGTGTAACTCTAGTGAAAGTTCTTACTTATGGGGCTGAAACCTGGGCTCTAACTGAGAAATATCTAAACTCTCTCCAAGTTATGGAGATGAGATATCTCAGGAAGGTTGGAGGAAAGACAAGAAGAGGTCGAGTCAGAAACATTACTATAAGAGTTAGTCTTAAGACAGTACATTTGAAAGATCAATTTAAGGAAGCACAGTTGCGCTGGTTTGGACAAGTTCAGAGGATGGAAAGGGACAGACTTCCAAAACAACTGTATGATGCAAGAATTCGTGTGAGAAGACCCAGGGGCCGGAGAAGAATGGCTTAGGAGGACAATGTGAGGAGCTCTCTGCAGGGGCTGGGAGTGCAGTGGAAGGAAGCCAAGACCCTGGCCATGCAGAGACCACTGTGGCGAAATCTTTGCTCAACCTCTTCACCTTGCGGTAAAAGAGGTTTGGATTAAGAATAAGCAGTAATTCTAGTGAAAATTAAAACTAATTTAAAGTAAAATCTTATGTCTGAAACTTTTCGTTATGAATAAATACACCGCTTATTTTTTTAAGTATATCATTATTAGACGGTAACCAAGTCACACATTTAATTATCTTATTAATTTACCTTATTTCCGTCTTGTGACTTATTTTTCCTGTTGTAGGTTACTTTTGACGCGTTTCGGAGCTCTTCAATGCTCCATCTTCACAAAATCCGTTGCTTAGACTTCGTCACGTTAATATTAAAATCTGTTATTGGAAACATATGTACAACACTAAAACATGTATACATTTACACGATGGTCACATATTTGAAACTATATAGTTCGGGTGCACCCAACACTGTCACATGTTAGACTGTCCGATATCAATTACACTGTGTCTCTTAGTTCTATTCAAGATTGTATCGTATAGATAGTGCGATCTAAAGTCCAGTTGCTCGTTCAATACATTGTCGGGTTCAAACTTGAATGCCTGGTAAATTTCGAATTCTTCAACAGCATTCATGAATAGTCCTTTTTCACATATATGTATGGCTTTAAAATTCGATTCAAAATTTTTGTAATTATGGCCTTTAGATATTAGATGCTTCGCAAATTGAGAGCGGTTCGTGTAAATATTATTTTTGGGTAGATGTTCTCTAAATCTCTGTAAAAAACCCCGACCTGTCTGACCAATATAGAATTTATCGCAATCGCTACAATTTATTTTATATATTCCGGTTTTTTCAGTAGTAGGTTGACGTGATTTAGTTCTTAGTAAGTTCCCTATGTTATTGTTGGTACGGAATGATATTATGATATTTCGTTTTTTGAACACGTTTACAAGAGCTAAGGCAGTTCTTCTTGAATAAAATGTGGATATGTATTTCATTTTTGTATCTCCGTTTTTTTTATGGTTGGTTGCATGTTTGTGTAACAATTTATCTATTAAAGTTGGTTGGTACCCATTGACAATAGCAATATGTTTAATCATGTTAAGTTCTTTTATATAATCGTTTCGTTCCATCGGTATTGTTGCTAGTCTGTGTGTAAGACTATTAAATGCCGCTATTTTTTGTACATATGGGTGATAGGAGCTGGCGTGTATAACCATATCAGTGGAGGTTGGTTTTCTATATATCTTGTAACGGAGTTTGTTAATACGTTTTATTAAAGTTAGGTCCATAAAATTTAGTTCATTGTTGTACTCAACTTCAATAGTAAATTTCATGTTGGAATTAATACTGTTCATATGCGTGAGTAATTGGTGTATTTGTCTTTCTGTGCCATTAAATATTACTATGGTGTCATCAACATATCTTTTATATAGTTTAATGTGTTTGTGAAACTTATTATTTGCTGATAATAGGTATGTGTTTTCATAGTGGTTAAGGTAGATTTCGGACAAAATAGCAGATAACGGTGACCCCATTGCTAGCCCGTCTTTTTGGATGAAGAAATTTCCGTCGAAAGCAAAATAATTTTGTTTTAAAATAATGTCTAAAATATACATTAATTCGTTTATCATCTGTTGGTCCATTATTTTGGTTTTCAATAGGTTATTCTTAAGGATGTTTAAGGTTTCTTGAATTGGTATGTTCGTATACTATGTTCGTTTTACTATGTCGAACGATGCTAGTTTGTATTGTACTTCCATATTGAAATTTTTTGTTATATTAATTAATTCTAAACTGTTTTTAAGGCTATGGTCGTTTTGTATATTCATATTATTTTTTATTATTTCGGATAATTTCTTTGCAATTTTATAGCTTGGTGCTGTGGTAAAATTGATGAGCGGTCTGATTGGTGTGTTAACCTTATGTATCTTAGGTAGACCGGTGAATTGTGGAGCACTTGCTTTCATTTGTTTTAAGTGATGATTCGATTTATTGCCGAGGAGTCGTGTACATTTATTAATAGCATTATTTATAATACGAGTAAACTTCGTTGTAGGGTCGGTACTAACTTGTGTTATATTATTGTTGTTGATAAATTCATACACTTTATCGATATAAACTTTAGTATTAATGATCACAGTGGTATTGCTTTTATCAGCCTTCAATATTAAGGCGTTATTTTCATTTAATTTGTCTCTAATTTGTTTCACAATTCTATATTCATTCCTGTATTTCATGTTTTGTTGATAATGAAATTCGTTTGTTTCAATTGATTTGTGTAATTTCCTATTGATCAGAACTCTCATTTCATTCTGCGAATTTAAATTTGGTAGGGTTTTTATAACCGCTTCAGCTTGGCCAATTTCTTTTATTAAATTCTTATTATTATTAGAGTAAGGTAGGTTATATTTTAATCCTTTGTTGAGTATATTGAGTTCATTCTTATCGAATTCTGTTGATTAGATTAACTATACGTTTATTAAAAACATGTTTACAATTTATATCGTCATAGTTATGTTGTTTCAATACGAGTGCATTTATTTTCTTATCGTGTCTACGCATTATTATCGTCATGCGTGATGTGATACGATTATCTATATACTGTAATACTTTTGGTATAAGTGCTGGGTGTATAGTATTCATCATGTGTAAATATGAATTATACAATTTTGTGTTTAATTTGGTCTTTTGCTGTACAATTGTCTAATTTCTTCTTTAATCCATAGTGATTCAGCAGTTTGTTTTGTTTTTATAGCAGCTTTAGATGCGGTTCTAACTTTTATGGTAGAATATTTGGGTGTTACTTTTAATTGTAGACACTTCTTGTTAAATCTGATGTTCAAATTCGTTTTCAATACTTTAATTTTAATGTCAATATAATTGTTTACCGTTATTAATATTATAATTGACATTAAAATTAAAAAATTTAAGTATTGAAAACGAATTTGAACATCAAGTTTAACAAGAAGTGTCTACAATTAAAAGTAACACCCAAGTATTGTACCATAAAAGTTAGAACCGCATCTAAAGCTGCTATAAAAACAAAACAAACTGCTGAATCACTATGGATTAAAGAAGAAATTAGACATTGTACAGCAAAAAGACCAAATTAAACACAAAATTGTATAATTCATATTTACACATGATGAATACTATACACCCAGCACTTATACCAAAAGTATTACAGTATATAGATAATCGTATCACATCACGCATGACGATAATAATGCGTAGACACGATAAGAAAATAAATGCACTCGTATTGAAACAACATAACTATGACGATATAAATTGTAAACATGTTTTTAATAAACGTATAGTTAATCTAATCAACAGAATTCGATAAGAATGAACTCAATATACTCAACAAAGGATTAAAATATAACCTACCTTACTCTAATAATAACAAGAATTTAATAAAAGAAATTGTCCAAGCTGAAGCGGTTATAAAAACCCTACCAAATTTAAATTCGCAGAATGAAATGAGAGTTCTGATCAATAGGAAATTACACAAATCAATTGAATCAAACGAATTTCATTATCAACAAAACATGAAATACAGGAATGAATATAGAATTGTGAAACAAATTAGAGACAAATTAAATGAAAATAACGCCTTAATATTGAAGGCTGATAAAAGCAATACCACTGTGATCATTAATACTAAAGTTTATATCGATAAAGTGTATGAATTTATCAACAACAATAATATAACACAAGTTAGTACCGACCCTACAACGAAGTTTACTCGTATTATAAATAATGCTATTAATAAATGTACACGACTCCTCGGCAATAAATCGAATCATCACTTAAAACAAATGAAAGCAAGTGCTCCACAATTCACCGGTCTACCTAAGATACATAAGGTTAACACACCAATCAGACCGCTCATCAATTTTACCACAGCACCAAGCTATAAAATTGCAAAGAAATTATCCGAAATAATAAAAAATAATATGAATATACAAAACGACCATAGCCTTAAAAACAGTTTAGAATTAATTAATATAACAAAAAATTTCAATATGGAAGTACAATACAAACTAGCATCGTTCGACATAGTAAAACGAACATAGTATACGAACATACCAATTCAAGAAACCTTAAACATCCTTAAGAATAACCTATTGAAAACCAAAATAATGGACCAACAGATGATAAACGAATTAATGTATATTTTAGACATTATTTTAAAACAAAATTATTTTGCTTTCGACGGAAATTTCTTCATCCAAAAAGACGGGCTAGCAATGGGGTCACCGTTATCTGCTATTTTGTCCTAAATCTACCTTAACCACTATGAAAACACATACCTATTATCAGCAAATAATAAGTTTCACAAACAAATTAAACTATATAAAAGATATGTTAATGGCACCGAGATATATAGAAAACCAACCTCCACTGATATGGTTATACACGCCAGCTCCTATCACCCATATGTACAAAAAATAGCGGCATTTAATGTCTTACACACAGACTAGCAACAATACCGATGGAACGAAACGATTATATAAAAGAACTTAACATCATTAAACATATTGCTATTGTCAATGGGTACCAACCAACTTTAATAGATAAATTGTTACACAAATATGCAACCAACCATAAAAAAAACGGAGATACAAAAATGAAATACATATCCACATTTTATTCAAGAAGAACTGCCTTAGCTCTTTGTAAACGAGTTCAAAAAACGAAATATCATCATATCATTTCATACCAACAATAACATAGAGAACTTACTAAGAACTAAGTCACGTCAACCTACTACTGAAAACCCCGGAATATATAAAATAAATTGTAGCGATTGCGATAAATTCTATATTGGTCAGACAGGTCGGGGTGTTTTACAGAGATTTAGAGAACATCCACCCAAAAATAATATTTACACGAACCGCTCTCAATTCGTGAAGCATCTAATATCTAAAGGCCATAATTACAAAAATTTTGAATCGAATTTTAAAGCCATACATATATGTGAAAAAGGACTATTCATGAATGCTGTTGAAGAATTCGAAATTTACCAGACATTCAAGTTTGAACCCGACAATGTATTGAACGAGCAACTGGACTTTAGATCGCACTATCTATACGATACAATCTTGAATAGAACTAAGAGACACAGTGTAATTGATACCGGACAGTCTAACATGTGACAGTGTTGGGTGCACCCGAACTATATAGTTTCATATATGTGACCATCGTGTAAATGTATACATGTTTTAGTGTTGTACATATGTTTCCAATAACAGATTTTAATATTAACGTGACGAAGTCTAAGCAACGGATTTTGTGAAGATGGAGCATTGAAGAGCTCCGAAACGCGTCAAAAGTAACCTACAACAGGAAAAATAAGTCACAAGACGGAAATAAGGTAAATTAATAAGATAACCGCTTATTTGTTCAAAATGTTAAGTGAAATTATTAAAATTAAAAACTACTGGGTTGTTGAACCGAGGTCGATTGCTTAAAGCTTGTTTGTTCCATACTTTCTTCTAAACGTTCAGCCACCTACCGGAGGTGTTCTTCAGCATAGGCGTGCCATCCTTTGTCGAACGCGTTTGCTACGGAAGAAGGCATCCGGTGGGTGGCCGAACGTTTAGAAGAAAGTATGACACAAACAAGCTTTTTAAACAATCGACCTCGGTCCAACAGCCTGGTAGTTTTAAACAATCGACCTCGGTCCAACAGCCTGGTAGTTTTAAACAATCGACCTCGGTCCAACAGCCTGGTAGTTTTAAACAATCGACCTCGGTCCAACAGCCTGGTAGTTTTAAACAATCGACCTCGGTCCAACAGCCTGGTAGTTTTAAACAATCGACCTCGGTCCAACAGCCTGGTAGTTTAAACAATCGACCTCGGTCCAACAGCCTGGTAGTTTTAAACAATCGACCTCGGTCCAACAGCCTGGTAGTTTTAAACAATCGACCTCGGTCCAACAGCCTGGTAGTTTTAAACAATCGACCTCGGTCCAACAGCCTGGTAGTTTAAACAATCGACCTCGGTCCAACAGCCTGGTAGTTTTAAACAATCGACCTCGGTCCAACAGCCTGGTAGTTTAAACAATCGACCTCGGTCCAACAGCCTGGTAGTTTAAACAATCGACCTCGGTCCAACAGCCTGGTAGTTTTAAACAATCGACCTCGGTCCAACAGCCTGGTAGTTTTAAACAATCGACCTCGGTCCAACAGCCTGGTAGTTTTAAACAATCGACCTCGGTCCAACAGCCTGGTAGTTTTAAACAATCGACCTCGGTCCAACAGCCTGGTAGTTTTTAATTTTCATAGTATTGACTCCGGCCGTGATAGCCTTCGTAATACAATTAACCGAAATTGTTTACAGTGTAGAGTATCCAGTTTTATCTTATGTTCCTTATATTTCCTTTACATCCTATATTGTTATATTTCTTATATCCTTACGTATCTCTAGCTCCACGCGGTTAGCATAAACAAGGTCATTGCTTCAGGAGGAAGTTTTTAGTGGGTAGACCGTTATGTTGGAGGCACAGTAAAAAAATATTCATGCGTAACGCATTTTTTTACCTGTTTTGTTAAACACACACACACACACACATCTAAATGCCACATTAATTTCATTGCTTAATTGCGTGTCATAGGATTATGCATACAGAGAACACGTTTAGCGGCATGTTGTTTAGCGTGTGTTATATGAGTAAACCTACACTTTTTTTACGAACGTCATAAATAAAATCCACGTTAGGACGTATAAAACTCTCCATCAAAATTTACGGAGCGCCAAATTTACCAAAAAAAACTTTTTTTAACAGGAAATTTAAAAACGTATTCTGTGTAAATGTGTTAATTTTAACTTATAAACTGTGACGTCAATGCGCGGAATTTTGTCATTTATTTTATTTTATTAAATAAATGTAATAAAAATATTTTTCCTTATGCCATTCCTTATGGCTTCAAAATATTTTTTTTTAATTTATACAGTTTATAAATGGTCGAGATGCCACTCATAAGATACTCAAAATTTACGTTTTCCGAGGACAACTAGGTCCGCTAAAATGTTTAAAAGTTACTTCATGTCTACCGGAATTCGATACTTGTGATGTCTTTGTTGGATCAATTTCAGTGTTGAAATAAGAGTTACACTACTACCTCGATGAGTTTTTTTTTCGACAACTTTTCAACAGAACTTTTGACTTGGTATGATATTTCCATTGTTCGGAATAATTTTGTAAATCATCTATTGCACCGAGCCAAATATTATTATATCGTCTTTTTCGACATCAGAAACGTTAAGTCAATGACCGAATATATTTTTATATCACTGTCCATTAATTATATGTAAATACAATGTTTCCCTACTATTTTTTTTTATTTAATGTTAATTTTGCTTTCTCAAATTCATAAATTCGAATTTGTATACTATTATATGTGACTGACTCGAATGCAAAAATAAGTTAAAATTTTAAAAAATCTTGTAATAACTACGTTTCTTGAACAACGCGTTAAAGAGATGGATTTATTTTTTTACGTATTTATACGTAAAAGTGTACGTATAACTAAATTTATATTCGTATATTTTATGATGGGCTTGTTTTTGTTCCAACCAAGACGGTGTAGGAGTAACAGGTTTTTATTAATATAAAAAATAATACAAACTAATATTTTTTTATTTTGTACTCATTACCTTGCAACAAGTGTTAACAATTTATTTATTTATTTAAAAACATTGAGGCGATAATTCACAGAAGCAACTACTCAATAATGAAAGGCACGTGTCTACTCAATAATAAACTACTCAATGTGTCTTTGTAGCACATATTAAAGTATACAATCAAATATCAGGGGCACCAGCCACTTACGTCACTAAAACAAAGGAATAGCTGTAGAAATTGTATCACTTAAGAAGTTATCATAGTCATCAATGAATTTCAAACGTTGGACTACAAGAGGACTTTCAGCGTACAGTGGTAAAAATTAATTAAATTACGTTTGTTTCAAACCAGGTACGCCTATGTGCATGCAAGTTAGTGCTGACTTTAAACGATTGGAAGCGATGTTACAATTTTTGTAATTACAATAAGCACTCGTTTAGTCGGTGTTTATAAAAATATTAAATGCGCCAAAGTAGATTATTTTGTAAAATTTATCTGATATCCATATTTTTATGTTACAGATAGACGTTAACTAACAGCACAAGTGGTCCGGTCCCTATTTCTTCATTTTGGATACGATTGTTTTCACATTACAACAGGTAATTTTGAATTGTACACAAAATTTGGCATTAGCAATAGCAATTCATATTACCAAATTTTATACAAAACCTTAGTAGTAGAATATTCAGCGATTTCGATAAGAAGCCATCCGATTGTCGGTTAGCAGGTAACACATATAAGTTGAAAAAATCCAGGAAATAATTACTTCAGTAAAGTCAGAAAACAAAGATAATTTTTAAGATACTGAGTTTTCTTGAAATTTACCTTCTTACTTAAATCCGTTAATCTTATTAAAGATTTATATTAATTGTACAGTATCATCGTCATCATATCAGCTGAAAACATATTGTCCAACACCCAAAATGTCTTTTATTTCTGTTTTAATCTATTACGTCATTCAGGTTTCCAGAACTAATAATTTTTTCTAATTGTTACCTCCTAGCTTCAATGTTGACGTCTGAATGTGCTCATTTTTATTTGTATTGATATGTTTACCCATTTGTTACAATATAAAAATATTTACTCAGACAAATTTATTGACTTGAGAAATTAGTCTAATTAAAATATGAACAAGGTAGAACAATTTAACTTTTTAATTTGGAAAAATAAACTGAAATACTATTACTAATCATTAAGTGCAAAGATTAAGCGAATTTTAAAATTGTTATTTAAAAAGTATTTTGTAACTAGAATAAGGTACAATATACCAGTAAATAAACGGTACACCGTATCTACGGTGTTAATAAATATGTAAAAACAACTTACCTAAAGCTTTGTCACCGTTGAATAAGTTCTCCAGCTTAATGTAGAGGCGAGTTGTGTCGAACGTGAATTTCAGCTTCTCTACTTGCATGTACGTCTTGCCGTCTTTCTTCAACTCTTTACCGGAAACGATAATTTTCACTTTCACGTCCTCTGTAAAAGAAACAAAGCAAGATAAATTACATCAGACGCCACGTACCCCCTCAAACTGTAAATGGTAAAGGGCTGAAACTCAGGTAGCCCGCAAAGTATATGCCAGATGTAAATGGTAAAGTTCTTCCCCGCTACTGTGGCCTACGGCTGTGGTACAACTCATGTGTCACCACCCGCAGAGGAAAGTCACCCAGCTATTAACTGTGTACGGTGGCACGGTAGAGATGGAAGTGTGTTTTGTCTGCGTGTCTTTGTTACTTATCTAGCCCATGCATTCTGGATAAGACCGTTGTATTTGATCCAGCGAATAGGCAGGCAGATCGAGTTGTGACCTTGACCGCAGCACAGCCGTTGCTATTACTAGTTCCCAACGAGACCAATGTGTCGGCCTGCGCCACAAATGGTAAATCTGTACTACAGAATACTTGGGTATGACGTTGCGCCTCAGGCTCAAACGGATGAACGTATAACTTAGTCAACAACGTGAACTCAGCATTTTAAATATTGTAAATCACACTGTGTTATGAGTCAAAATTCGATAATATCTACCGAAATAATCGGAATCTTTTGTTGAAAAGCTCATTTAAATTATGCGTGAGTGCCAAATAGATGAAAATGACTCAAACTTTTCATAATATAGTGCTGCTCACTGTGCATGGTACGCTCTGGTACATTTGAAATTTGTATTTTCATCGAGTCCTGGGATAATGAGAACACCAACACTGCCACAAACGACAAAATAAAAGTGGAAAAGTGACAACTTATGAACGTGACGACAACTGAGGTAGTCGATTGGGCTTGACATTAACAAGATATTTTTTGTAGAATATTAACACCTTTCAGATGCTCTGAGGAGATCTGCTAGAAAATGACGACTGGCCAGAGTTCGAAATTACACCGTCAGAAATGTTAAGGGGATTGAGGAAACCATAACACAAACTATAGACAGAAGTTAATTGATATGGTACTGGCACGTTCGGCGAATGGCAGATGTTAGACTTCGAAAGTAGTTTGCAAATGTAGACCACCCAGGAGGAGGAAAGAAGACTACCCAGAAGAACGTGGGACGACAACAGCAGAAGGCCCATGAGATAGAAATGGCGATCAAGTTTGGAGGTCGGATAGCAGACAGAACGTTTCGACCCCCCCCCCACACACACATACACATAAACATCTTTTAGCCTTAGAAATGTGGAAGGTTTAATTAAACCTTGACAAGAGAATACGAGAGCAAGCAGTAACCAGTATGATTCCATCTCCATAAATTTTTATCATCGTAAAAATTAACGGATCACGATTTGGAAAATGGAGCAACCTAGATCAGCGCCCCTGAACATAGTAGCCGCATAAGTAACAAGGGCATCGCTGGTCGATCCGATGTGAGCTTAAATTTAAAGATTAAATATTTAAAAAAGTAAAGAAGACTGTACAACCTAATGTTACTTTCTTTCAAAGCTCCTGGATACTTGAAGTATGCAACTAACTTACAAATGTGTTAAGCAATTACATATGTGCAGAATAAAAGGGGTATAAGAAGATAACCTGAAAGAGGGCGTACAAGTAATAAATATTTTTCGATATTTAGAAACCATCGTCACTAGATTTACAAAACTCAAAATTGAATAACAGTTTTTTATATTTCTAAATTTTGTTAAAAGTACAGATATTATAATAAATGTATCTGACGATACAAATAATAATTCTATGAAACGCAGTCTACAAAATATTTAAACTTACAGGAGGTAATTTTTTTGCGATTATTGTAATGTAGCTGCAATACACACGCACACGCGCTCACATACAAACACACACATACACACAGTATATATTACGTATGTTGTGTGTGGTGGGTATGAACGTATTATATTATAGAGTATTAAAATTTGAAACCCTTTCATTTCAAATTTGCATTTCTTTTAGTGAAATATTATTGGAATAACACCTTGAGCGTAATGGCGTAATATGAGCCAAATTGCACCAAATGTGGGTGGTTACTTACTCAGTGTTAGATTGCAATCGCCGTCTCCTTGGATGGGCAGTACAAGGACTTTGCCGTTGACTTTATATCTGCCGATTAAGTTTACCGGCTCTCTAATGTAGCCTTCCACGTTGATTTGGTACTTATGCCAGTCGGCTCTGAAACATAACACCGCACATAAACATAAAGTTTAGTACCAATAATAGTTTTACTGACACTGTGTAATATAAGTAGCTTGTCGATCGCAAACACAACACAATAACACTTCCTACATAAGTGATAAGTGTCGAATTTTGTAGGGTCTTCTTCTTCGGTAGGATCACACCATTGTCTTCGGTAAGCTGAAATAATTTCATTTATGTCCTCTACTTCGAGTTCTGCTCTGATATCCTCATTCCTTCTTCTATCTTCCAACGTATAGTTTAAAGTATTTCGAAGAAACTACATTTCAGCACTACATCTTATCGCATTACTTTTTCGTCGTGACCTTCAATCGCATATGTCAACCCTCCTATCCTCACATCATCACTGCATTGTCTTATAAAATTTAATTAATTCTTGTGCTTTGTCTTCTTTAATTTCTAAGATTCTTGTTTGAGTTCTTCTATTAACTTATATAGACCTTTTCCATTTGGCTTACTTGTATATTCTTTATCATTTTCTATTGCGCCGTTAAAATATGTAATGGTTTATCCACTTTTCTTCCTCATTCATATCAACCTTTTCCCTTTCAGATCTAATCAAAATTTTATCATTTGTATGCTATAGTCTGTCTACCATATAAGTCGTAATTGATAGTGGTTATGAAGCGTTCCCACGTTTCTTGATGGGCTTTTTATTAGAGAGGTAACTCTCACATTATCCCATCTTTGAATATTCCAAACACATTTTCCTAGTCTTCTCCTTTTTCTAAGACCTTGCCTTCTAAAATAAAGTCATTACGTCTTATGACTTTTATCTTTATGATCATTCTTCTTCTTGTCTTCATTTGAGCAACAGATGCATGTACTTGCCCTTGGCCTGTTCAACCAATGTCGCCCATCCATATCGGTCCTGAGCAAGGGAGATGTTTATCCTCAGCTGCTTGAGATTACTGAGGACATTGTGACTGACTCATAAGTTCTCTAGGTCCTACTCCACCAGGACAACCCTTGTACAGTGTTTTGATTGTCCTACTGTTTTCCATTCTCAGGACACGACCCACCCATTTCAATCTTTGTATTGTAATGAAGGAGGTAATGCTGATACGATCATATGTTGCATAGGATTCTCTATTTTTCTGCGCCGCGATATCCAATTTTCACAAATTAGGCCCACGATACTCCTGAGCAAGTTTGCTTCGAATCTATCCAGCAGGTCCATTGTCTATCTATTAACCGCCCAGGTTTGACCGCCGGAAGCCACAACTTGTCTAATTAAAGTGAACTTACACAAGGTGAACTTCATTGATTGGCTTACTATTCTGTTCCTCAAGAGTTTGATCAAGTTTATTTTTATGATTGTAAAAATTTATTCTTTACATACATTTTGTATTAACTTTTCCTTTTCCTTCATTTCCCTTAATACTTATAAACTCGTTTTCTTTTCAGTCCAACTAGTTTTGTCGTTTTCCACCGTAGTCACGTTTCTGCTGCTTCTCCTGGCTTCCCAGTATCCGACTCTCACTTCCGTATATCAATTTGCTCTATACCAGTGATTTCATATTTCTAACATCTGCGTTTGGTTGTTTTTATGCTTTGTTATACTTTCTGTAGTAAATGCTTGGATTGCCAAGGCTAATGTTTCTTTACTTTTACCAATTAACTTGTATCTTCATTAATTATTCTTCCGACATAACGGAACTGTTTTATCTTTTTTACTTCGTCATTATCTACCCTAAAATTTTCTTTGACTTCTTCTCCGATCGCTCTTACGTCAAGCATTTCAGTTTTGATTATGATCGCTTTCACTTTCCATTCATTTAGGAGTCCCAGAGATCACTTTCAGTACCCTATTAATTTTTTTTTTAGAATCTGTAATAATTACTACAATTTTTCTGCTAACGCTAAGATTTTATCACAATTTTATTTTCGCACGTAGTCCTTTCTTGTCGCGTGTAAATCTGCATTTTGTCAGTTGAAAGGTTTTTTTTATCAACATCAGTTACCTGAATACTTTAGGCTTGTAACAATTCTAATAAAATTTAAATTTAATTATGACCGCAGTTCACACATTTATTAAACAGATAATGTGATACTTGAACAAACTAAGACGATACGATACTTAAAAGAGGTTTTCTTACTTGAGGTCAGTGATGAAGGCGCTGCCAATTCCTCGGATGTCCAGATTGTAAAAGGTCAAGTTGATACTAACAGGGCCGGTGCCTTGTTCTATCTTCAACTCTGTGATACGCAGCGGATCAATGGGCGGCACGCCAAGATTTGGCCTTCCTGTAACATTTTGAAAATGGATTCTCCTCTCATATTACGACAATACACTGATAATTATAATATTTTAGTTTGTTTAGGCTATTTTACATAACTACGTGCGACGTATGTGTAAAACATACTGGGTACATACACAGTCTTAGCTATAGTTATAGAAATATTGCTATGGCAATTAATTGCTACACATTTATTAGTTAGCGTAATACATGACAACAGCTCAGGAGGGTATGAGGATTTGATTGGGAATTACAAATTGATAGTGTGTGAAAGCATTAGAAAAATTTTAATACCTGGTTTTTAAACGTGACAAATGTTTACACTACAGTGCAACGGTTACTTCTACTTCTGACTCCATGAGAAAATTAGTTGTTTTCCTTTCAGAAATGTTGAAACAGCTTTAATAAAATTTTTAAGCGAACCAAATTTTCTTGTTTCAAACTGAAATTTAAGGGTAGGAATTAAATATTTTTTGAGAGAGGAAATATCTGTTTTGATATTTAACAATATTATTGCTAAGGACGAAAACTTCCGAGCAAGAAGCAAATCTTTGGAAGCAGTGACAGAAGGATTCTTGCTAACTGAAAAGTAGGCTAAGAAGACTACTTTCATAATCAACTGTGATAAAAGTAATTATGTCAGCTGTAAACACACGCAATGCTGGCAAAAACTAGTAGTAGTAACAGGATAACATCAAGTATGTTATCAAGTACCATGATATGTTACAGTAGTTTCATATTTACAGTAAGATGAAGTAAGACCAGAAAAAAATAATGTTACGAAACATAAGTTACTTGAAACTTGTTCTGGTCTTGGCCCTAACACGTATGACAATGAAACTTGTCAACATGAGACGTATGAGTATGACAACTTGAAAAATAAAAAAATTATATATTTGGGCCGGAACTAACTAACATCTCAGACACCTCGGTGTCTTGGATTGAGGAAACAGTTTTGAAGGTATTCAAGACGTTGATGATCAGAAATGAAGGTAAATAATCATGAACTGTATATTGAGTTTAAAGGACTGATCAGAATAAAATTTATCACACAATTTACTGACTATTTGCTTAGAACAGAGGGAAACCTTAAAAAAAATCCCATGTTCAAAAAGCCCATTGAGACGCGACAATCGAGAGAGATACTACTGAGGACAAGTTTCATGATAAGGACAAGAAGCAGAAGTGATCGTAATGAGAATATGGATTTGGGGTAGAATATTATAGACACACGTTCTTAAAAATTAGTACTGAGAGAGACCACAGCTGTAGTATTGGTAGAAATAACTGCTTAGCCTGTGTGTGTATCCATTATATAATCAGCTGACTGTCTTTTTGAAAGATACTTGAAAAATGGTAAAATGGAAAATATTACAGTATAGACACACGTTCTTAAAAAGTAGTAGCTACTAAAAGAGGCCAGAGCTGTAGAAGGTTCATTTCATCGATGAGTTTGTCCGTTCCTTTGCGCTCAAACTCTTTACACGAGTCTCTACCTCCTCCTATCCTCACATCCGCCGCCTTAGTACAGACGAAGGCCCACCTCCACCAAGACACAAACGCCCTCGAGTCCTGCTCGATGACCCCCCCCCATAACCACTCTTCTGCCCCTCAACGCAGTGCATGCGACGATTGACCACCCATCCTCTTTCCTCTTCCGATAATTAAAGTGGAAAACCATCCGTCTATTTCACGGAGTAAAACAAGAACAATGAAATGCTTCACCGTAGTTCCCTTTCCGCCTCATCCATTCAATAAAAAAAAGCCGTTGCGAATCACTCTGCGGTTCAGACCAACCTCCACAACAACCTCCATCCCTCCAAAATAGGAGGACTCATTCCTATATCATGCATATGGCTACTCAGGTTCACTGTTGCATCAGGCAGTCATCGGGTTTGCTCGGACACTTCAACCACTGAGGCACGTCCAGCTTACCTGCCCCACGATTGGATTGGGTTGGCCAGAGATGTAGTGTTGGTAAGAAGACATGCTCAGTGTCTGTGTGTATCCATGACATGATCAGCTGAATGTCTATTTAAAAGACACTTGAAACAGGGTAAAATATTATAGAAACACGTTCTTAAAAAGTAGTACTGAAAGACGCCAGAGCTATAGTGTTGGTAAGAAGACATGCTTATTGCATTGCATTGCATTGTGCGTGCGGGGTATCTTTGCACCCGTGGCTTGACTGCAGCCTCTGGATCGTGTCCAATGGCTGCCAGTAAATAAACTTTAGTCTGGATCAGTCGACTGGTTACCTAAAACTGGAAAAGGAAACCACCAACGCGTTAACCCAGAAGGCGAGGAAGAAAGAAAACTTTATTTTTGTGACACTGTCGCTGGAACCGATTCGAGCAACAGATGTTGCCCGTCTCAACAAGCCCAGCCTGCAGACGCCTTGAGGCGTCGGTCGCTCCCCGCGAGGCGGAGAGCCTCCGTGCCGGTGATCAAGATAACACCAACAAGCAGCTGACTCAGCGTGCTAAGAAGCGGTCATGGAAGGAAGGAAGGACAGTTTTAATAGTGAATTCTGGGGCTGTGGGCTGATGCAATTATGTGGATGACTTTATGGCGGCTCATCAAGAAGCGCTCGAGGGTGCTTAGGCGCTTGACCCGAAAATACATGCTTAGTGTCTGTGTATATCCATGACATAATCAGCTGACTGTCTATTTAAGAGACACTTCGGGGAGCGTAAAAGATTATAGACACACATTACAAAAAGTAATGAAAGAGGCCAGGGCTGTAGTGGTGTTGGTAAGAAGAAATGCTCAGTATCTGTGTATATCCATGACATAATCAGCTGACTGTCTACTTAAAAGACATTTCAAAAAGTACAAGACATCAACGTTTAAAATTTTATTCAACGCAGATTTGCAAGACAATCACGAACGGTTTCATTCATACAGTCGTGTATGGCGTACGGTGTGATAGTAAATTTTGCAAACACGAGGGCGATAAAATTTGCACGTGTCGCGCGGACGACGGACGACGTGTCATCGGAAGCGTAGCGTTGCGGTCTGCGAGTTGCGAGTTGCGAGACATTGACAGCGCATACTTTCGGCAGTTTGCCTTGGACATCGTGTCGTAACAGCTGGCAGTGAAGTTGACATACCTATGGTGTTCACCTTCCGGTACAAACAACTCGCGCAGACTTCTAAGCAAACCGTCGCCACTATTTAATTAACAAGCTTCTCCTTTTTGAGTGACGTCAGTTTAGTTTTTGGTTACTTTTCCTGCGAATTTCGGTTATGTCTCAATGACTGCGTGTATTTATGTTTAACTAATACCTCTTGTAATTTTCAGTTCCTCATAACGATTAGTTTTTATTTTTTGGTAAATTACTAGTCATGCTTTAATATAATAGTCATGTTTCTAGATTGGGGTAAATATACATAGACAGAAATACACCAACTATTTGTTATGAGCTTATGATAATGTTAAAATTGCTGAAACTGAAAAAAAAAATTGAAAAGGATTATTCATTCAGAGTGAATTGTACACAAAATACTGGTTGAAAATATCGTTGGTGAATACAAACAATGGTGTTTATTGGGTCAGAGTTAGTAGTGAACGACGAGCAAGGGAAACATTTTAATTACTGACTATCCAAATCCATCGTCCGGATATTGTTATGACATTGAACATGAACTTAATAAGTTTGTATCATTAAAAGAATCAATTGAAAGCCGTGACACTTAGGGAAACTTGGATAACATTCTTTAAAATTTATGGCTACTTCAGTGTTAATATACTGTATGGAAAAAACGTGGGTGGTCAGAAAGAAACGTGGAATTATGATACAAATGTTAGAAACCGAGATTTTCAAGAGTGATAAAGAAACAATACGAAAAAATAAGCAAATTTAATTCAAGTACGAGGATCTAAAGTTCAGACTGAAACAGAATGAATGACCTGGACCTTGAACTGAAGGAAGAAAAGAATAACTGGATGTGAAGAAGAAAAGAATAATAATAATAATATTATTAGTTTTCTTCTAGTGCCTGTCCACCTATACACTCTTATTACACTTTGGCTACTTTCTCAATTTAGTGTTATTTCTTTTTCTTGCCCATTCAGGGGTTTGATGAAGGAATTCTTCCCAATTGTAAAAAGCTAACCATTTTTCATTTCATCTTTTACTGTACAAAATTCCAAAACTTCCTTTGTCAGTCCAATTAAAAGAATCCGTACGTACCCTGTCCACTTAAGTCGATTGTGGAGAAATCGTTCATTGACTGCAAAAATATTCAGCGCCTCTCTTATAACCACAGTTTTCTCTTAAGCATTCGCGATATTCTCTTAAATATCCTTTGACATTTTTATTGTAGAAGTCTGTGATAAATATATTATAAGACATAACTAGATTATCCCGAATATTCTAGAAGTTAAGATCTTAGAGAGGAAAGAACGAGAAAAATTTAGATAAACGTATTTGAGAAGGCCTTTAAATGAAAAAAGAAGCAACAATTAGAAGCAAATGGTTGTACCGAGTAGTTTTCTTATTCACTAAATAATATATTGTCATCTTCATCCGTCAGCATGTTGAGATTTCTACTAAATTTCATCTTTTGAGTTTCGCCTTCTCTTCTCACAGCCGCAATTCGGGATTGTTGGCTAGTGGTTGTACAGTTGATAGCCTTACCTACGTCTAAAGCTCCCTTCTCTTTCACAGTTATTTGATCCAAGGCCCTCTTTCCTGGCCTCCCTCTAGGATTTATTTAGTCAACCGATGCCTAACTACGCCTAATTTTAAAGGTCAATAATCAGTATTATCTTCTTGTCTTTTCCAAAATCTTCTTTGCTTGTGTATTTTCTTAATAACGTCACATTACTCATTTTACGACTCCACCAAATCTGGATTCTTCTGCAGCCGTTTACTCATGTGCATCATCCGGTGTCTTACAGCTATGTCTTCTCGGAAAAACTACAAGATTTTCCTTGCCAACAACATATGAAAGCCTCCAGTGGTAATAGGCTTTCACGATGTCGTGATAACGTTCTCAACCCGTTAACAAATTCCTGGATTGGCACTGCTTATGTACTCAGATAAAAGAGACGTCCTGCTTTCAAGGTCGAAGAATGAAAATGATGAGAGTCAAGAAATAAAAGGACGAGAGCCGTAAAGTCTGGTTGACAGATGTTGTTACAGTTTGTTTACAAAGCTCGTTATCGTTTGGCGGTCGGCTGACGTCATTGCGTAACGACCGGAAAACATCGAGAGTCAGGAAACAATAACAGACTTGTTTGCTTTGTTGATATTATTGTTGTGGTAACAATACCGTGCGTACGTGTGTGGTAATAGACGAACCGGACCTCGACATTGAAGTTTAATGTGCCCATATGCCGAAAGCTGTGTAATTTTCCTCCATCTGTCTCTGTCAGCATTGTTTGCCTTGTTTGTGAAACTGGTTGTAGGCATTTGCGTTTGCCCACGGTTGGAGTGAAGAGACTTTCGCATGCCGGAGGTCCTATAGGCGCCTTGATGCGTGTGTTCAAGTGTTCGTCTATATAACTATGTGTTGTTAAATTGTTATTAATTCCAAAGAGTTTTTTTACATTTCCGTAAAAGCTACGGAATGAAAACATCTAATAAATCCTAGTAAGTTATATCGTGAGGCAGATATTTTAATGTGCTATTGTTTTCTAACAAAAATCTGTTTTTAAGCTTCATCAGATTTGCAAACAATACAATATGAAAATCTCTACTGCAAAAACAAAGGTAATAGCATTTCGAGGCAAGGAATTAATAAGAACAAAAATAATGATTATTAATAAAATTGTAGAACAGGTAAGCCATTTTAATTACTTGGGAAATGAAGTTGGTAATGGTAAGGATTATTATACTGATGTTAAGTTAGGTGAGCTCCACACGACCTGTTGGACAATCAATTGTATTTTTAGAAACAAGGTACGTTGAGATTTACAAAGTTATAGAGTCCCTCTAGTATACTATGGTTGTGAACTATGGTCAGCAACCAAGAAACAAGAAAGTAAAATACAGTCCTTGGAAATGGCGTCCTTAAGAGGAGTTAAAAGGTGTGCTAAACTTGATCTTATAAAGAATATGGTCGTACAGTTTTATAACGAGGTCATAATACAACATGGCCCATTATTAATTGCAAATTGTTAACGTGAATGAACGATGAAGATATTATAAACAACGGTGGAAAGAACACTTAGAAAGAATGTCAGATTTCAAAACTGGCCAAAAAAGTCTGCAAATATACACCTATAGGACACAGGTCTGTGGGTAGACACAGGAAGAGATGGCTGGAGGATCTTTGAATGCAGAAGAGGCAGCACCTTGTCTATGCTGTGATGTTAAAATAATGATGACGATGATAAATGCTACGGCATATTGCTGCAACGACTCGCTTCTAAGTTCTGCTGATCTTTTTATTTTGATGTATCTTCAAATACGTTGATAAATGTGTTTCTCGTTCTTCCTTCCTAAGCCATGTCATTCAGAATATTCGTGATAAAGTCGATGTTCCTTCATTTATATCCTCTTAAATTCCATTTCGTGATGGAGGGACAGGGTGAGTCAGGATATCAGTACTCTTGGAATTAGAAACTGGAAGAATATAGCTATGAATAGAAAAGAATGGCGAAATCCTCTGAAGAAGGCCAGGGCCCACAAAGGGCTGTCGAGCCAATGGTGGTGATGATGATGAAATTCCATTTCGTATGTCCTCTTTCATTTCCCTTATTTTTTAATACTGTTATTACATCTTGCATTCACTTACTTTGCATTGACTGCTACTTCACTCCGCAAGTATCTCAGCAACCAGCAAGTTTCGTTCTTCCTCGCTGACTACACCAACTGGTTCCACTCTCCTCTACATTTCGTCAGATCTCTCCAGTTTTATATCTCCTGCTTTTAAGCATCTGTCTGCAACTGATCCACCTGTCTTGCTGTCTTGGTCTTGGTTTCTTCTTCAATTACTTTCTTCCTTATTATTATTACTTCATGTGCAAACTACCTTAATATCTGTTGTTTTTTTTTTTATGTGAGGCATTCATTATATCTTCCAGTAGACTAGCTCTTTTTTTTTCATTTTCTCGATTTTCCAACGCCGTTAAATCTCCCAACACAACATGGTCCATTATTAATCACCCTGTATACTCGACTCATGAAGTTTAACAAATCATTGCTTCTGTTTAGTTCACTTCTGAGACCGAATTTATTTTTCCCCAAAGAAATTATTTCTATTTGAAAAATTGATTTATCCAAGAACTTAAACAAATATTTTGGAATATTTAATAATAAATTAACTAATCATAACGCCAGTAAGTTACTAAATACAGATGAAAACAGATAATCAAATCACAACAGGGCACTAGAACGGCTTTAGGGATTTTTGATATACAAAAAGAAGTACAACCACCCGTATGTATAGGAAACAATGAAACCGGGGGATCAAAATCATTAATCAACATTATGAAGACGTGAAATCTGTTGTTTGAAGAAGTATATGCCAATGTGTACGACAAGTACATGCTTTCATAATAATATTACTAGGAGTAAGTGTATGTACTTCAAGAACTTCCGATGCAGTCGAAAAAAGTATAAAAACGAGCACGCACAGACACAAACACATACGCACATTAGCGAATATATTAAGAATTCATTTTCCAATAATATACAATTATATACTAGTCTCTAAACCAAAAATGTTTTGCTTAGTCATTATCAAACATTTCTTGATATCTGTACCATAAGTAGATGGTAAACAAAACCTAACCTGACCGCTGAGTAATAAATAAATTGGCCGTTTGTATTCCGTGGTGTATGCGTATAGCAACTTATCGGTCGTTTGTATGCTGTTTGAAGGTGAGAAGAAATCCACTGCCCGGATGTCCGTATGGATTGTAATGTTATTCCCAGCACCTAAGCGGACTCAACTGCAAACTGTTTATATTCGCAGTAGTGATGATTTGAGGCGATGATTTAACCGGTGAAAACCAAAGTAGGTAAAGGTCGGTGCGCGAACCCAGAATGGAAAGCTATGCGACGTTTTTACCGCACCGGGGATTACCTTCCTTTTCCAATTCTTGTTATTTTCATTTGATTTTGATTCGTAAACAGCATGCGATTATAAATACACACACGTCTGTGCACAAACATATAGGCCTATATATATGGTGGGTTAGAAACTTGGACAAGAATGACGCAAGAATGGAACACAAAAGTGATTAAAAAAACTACGGCTCCACAGAGAAACGTGAAAAGAACAATGCATAGAAAGAAAAAATAAAGCCGAAGAAACTAGTAAAACGGACAAGTGACCAAATTAAATATGTGATAACATTTGCAGAAAATACAAAAATAAATATTGGATGTAGGTGCACTTTGCTGGGCGATGTGATGGTATATGGTCATGAAGCTCCTGGATTAGAAGCCAATCCACACAAAATGACCATAACGAATGCCCTTAGCAAAGTGGAGGAATGATCTGGTTAAGTAATGTAGTGCAACGGACCGGAGAAGTCGGGAAATCACTGTAGAATGACTGGAGAGACTTTCTCAGTAGTTTCATATCGATTAGTAGTAATATTTCAAACACTATTTTATCGGTATAACAAGTTAGTGCCCTTGTACGGTGTTCTGTAATTCTGTAAGGAGTTGAGACTTGGGAAACAACACAACGTGATAGACAAAGACTGGTGGTTGTCGAAATGGAGGAACCGTAGAATGTCAAGATTTAAAAGGGTCACAGATGATGAAGTAAGAAGAATGCAAGTAGAAAGTCATAGACAAAATCGACAAAAAACAAATGAAAATCCACGGACATTTTAAAAAAGTGGGAGACTATCGACGGCACTAAAAAAATGTTACATTGCCAATGCCCTAAAGAAGAAAAAGCGAATAGCCGCCGGAAGTTGAAGCAAGTTACCCTTATTGAAAAAAGGTAACTGGGAAAATGAAGATTAGATAGATACGCTTGTTGAAGAGGGCGTAAGATACAAGCAGTATAAACTCATGATGATAATTTGGGGGGGGCACAGGTTGCGAAATCTTGGATGGAGTCTGGACGTTTTATGAAGAGGAGGCTTTTAAGCCGGCCTAATCATTGAAATATATGATGACTAAGGGGGAAAGTCAGAATTACTAAATCTAGGACCTGCACAACTTCTCAAACCCAAATATACTTATCGTAATAATAATAATAATAATAATGGCTCCCATGTGCACCACCGAAGTAGCTTAGGAGTAGGCAGGGTAGGCTGCCTTATGTGAGCCATACGGCATACAAGGAAGGCAGTGTGGCCAGGACTACGCTTCAGCCGTCCATTATTATCCCCAGGATGTTATTCCAGGTACTCATTTTCAACAGGCTGAGTCGGCCTACTCATTTTCAAGGCTGAAAGCGCACCTTGATTTTTTTATGGTGCGGGCCCGAGAATCGAACCCGGGACCTCTAGATTAGTAGCCAGGTGCCATACTCACAGGTCTACTGAGCCGCCTTATCGTATATTTCACCAAATATTGTCGTATAATTTTTTTGTCGTATATTTCCGCTTGATTTACATGAACTAGAAAATATTAGTAATAATAAATCTTTACACACACTTTCTTACGAAAGGGAAGAAGCGACAGATACGCTGAGTTTAAAAAAAATGAATGGGACCATCATATTCAAGCATAACCAACCGATTCATCTGAATATAATAAAAAAAGTCCTTAACTTTACATAATTCATCGCTTACGGCGCATTTTATTGCGACTTTTGTCTATTGTATAGAACAAGCTAACAATTGGAGAACAGCGTATTAGAGCTTACATAATTTTCAGTGACTATGTGGTCAAACGTATACCTTGCAAAGGATTACAAAAACCTTTTGTTAACGTTATATCACATCTTTCTTTTTCTTTCCGCTCCGCTTGCTTGTTTTTGAAGACGCAACGAGATTCTATTTTTGGAAGGTCAGTGAACTGCCGAACCCGGCGATGGATACACTAGTGACTGTACATTGTTGAGCTTGCTCATCAGCCTTCGGGGTGACGAACGCGCGGAATTTCAATTAGGCAACTCAAGAAGAGGTCCGTGACATAACGCACGACAGAAAGTCATAATCGAAAATGACATTTATTATTAGAAAGTGTCTTAACGTTGTGTTTTATTGCGATATGAGTCATATGTGTTAATGAAAATAATTTCCTTTCAAAGCTGTATGCGTTGTTTCTAAGTAATTTAGTATTTTCTCCACGAATACTGATATTTTCATTTCAATCAATGTTTTAACGTTTAAAAAAATCAGAAAGAACATAAGTGTAATAAAATGTGTGTGTGTGTGTGCGCGCGCGCGCGCGTGTGTGTGTGAACAATTAGAATTTCATATTAAATTTCAGATCCATACGCAATTTTCTGTTTTGTTTCTATTAACAAAAATTCTGATAGTTTTATGTTTTCATATATATGTATATACTTACAAAGGTGCGTGCACAAACAAAAATACACACATCTATACAGTAATTTAAATTATAGGCTATAGTTATTAATTTGTAAAGTAAATTCAGTAAACTTACCTTCTTATAATTTTAAGTCTATGAGAAGGTAAAGCGTAAGTAAACAAAGTCAAAATGTGCAAAAATATTGACACGATAATTTAAAAATGAGCTACAACAGCAGATAAATTTTTTTGGAAACAAAAGGCTTACTGTAGTCAAGAGGTGTATAAGGCCGCGCGGGTAATGGGAAACTAATTCCCATTTACCATTTACCAGTTACTCAATTCTGACATTTCATTTTCCCGAATTGCAGTCCAATAAAAAAATCTGCTGATGTTCAGATTTGCATATTATGTGTACAAAATAAAAAAAACGAAAAACGCTGAAAACCTTGTGAGTCTACATATTAATTCTAACTTTGCAATAAATTAAGTTAAAACGTATTATCTGTAGTTTATTTATTGTGATTTTTATTAAAATTGCGCCGATTAAATACATTATATATATATTATATATACACATACACACATATTAGCATGAGCAAAATCCGTGTCCTTGAAGCAGACATGCAACAGTTCTTATAAACATTTTTTAAACATCGCATTCTGCGCGTTTTTATTGCCAGCCCCAGGGTGTTTGACATTTGCGTTTTTCGCATAATTAACGACTTGTAAAATGAGTTGGTGCTACCTTTCTTTTTCCTTAATCTTATAATGGAACGTGACATGCTTACTAAAATCTTCTTGTCAGAAATAATGTTTTGTTCGTTCCTTTTCAGATTAACTGAGTACAAAAATGTATGAAAAATGTTTTTCCATAAATAGATTCGTTGGAAATTTTCCATAAGTTCCCTCGTTTTTTCCTGTTTTCGGGGGGGGGGGGGTTGTTTATATTTATCTATTCTCATCCTTCCTATGTGCATTATAATTTGGTGTAATTTTTTAGTCCCTCCACCTTGTCTCCTAGATACAATCATAAATCATGTTCAAGTTTAAGCCTTAATAAATCTTAACGATTCTGTTACTTTAATTTTGTAATATTTCTGTTTTTCTTTTCCGGTTCACCTCAGGTCACGGATCCTTCTTATATCATATTTTTTATAATTTGAAGTTGTAGAAACTTTTTGTTTAGTAGAAGCCTACCGTTATTTCAATTTACTTCTCTGACAAAATTCGCCGATAATTAAATATACTCTGTTTTATTTTATTTATTTGCATCATGAAGTCCTGTTAGTTCCTTTCCAGCCTCATGTTTCCCCTCGCTGATGCTAGTTTTCCAATTTCATTTGTTAAGCGGATTTGTATTGGTAAAGTTATATCGCCGCATTCAAAGTATACTATTATCTATTTATTCTTTCGAAACTCTATATTCTTGGATAATTCCATTGTTTCATTGTTTCAGTACCAAGTTGTGTCCTAAAGCGTTCTGATCATCTCGTTGGGGACAGCTGTAGGTTGTTACATTCTATTTTATATATAGCTAACCGATTTCACATTTCTTCCGTTCTCCTAACTAAGAATATGCCTAAAGTGACTCACGATTGCCTTATTAACCACTAAAAGTAGTTATGGGTTTATACGAAAGCCCGGTGAAGAGAAAATTCTTTCAACCCGCTGATCGATGAAAACATCGGGAGAAACGTCCTCAGTGGCTAACCTATATGAACCGAGAGCGGTCTGAGATGAGGGTCGTCGGACGAGCTAGAGACTTCATACTTTTGCTGTACATATTATAATTAATAAAATTTATAAAACGACATTATCATGCATATGGACTAAATAATTCCCGTGATATCTACACCGCTGACATAAATACATTTTTAAATTTCCCAAGCATTATACATTAACCTTTGAAAAATCTATAAAGTACAACACTGTACATCTCCTTACCGGCCGAGCTCAGTAAAAGCGTTTTGTGGTCATCATCATCATCAGCCGTGGCTCTGCAACCCTTGGTGGGTCTTGACCTGCTCCAAGAGTCGACTCCATTCTTCCCTATTGCGTGCCCTGGCTTTTCAGTTTCTTATGTTCAGCTTTCTGAGGTTCTCCTCTATCTGATCTTTGAATCTAGATGGTATACTATCTACGTCTTTGAATCTTCATCTTTAGATGGTATTATAATTATAATTACCTTCTTAGTTTAGTTTTAGTTTATAATTGTAGCGCCTGCGCCACATTCTTGCACTCCTCTAAATATTGTTCTTAAAATCCGCCTTTCAAAGCAACCTAGAAGTCTCTCGCTATTTTTTGTCATAGTCCAGGTTTCTGAAGCACTTGCCTGATGCCATAATAGCCGTGCTTTCTTAATCCATAATATGTTTAATTGCGAGGTATATTCTTTTTCTTATTTCAGTGTTGGTGTCATTAGTGTTGTTTACCTGGGAGCCAAGATATATGAACTCTTTTACTGCCTCTATAATTTTTGTGCCTATTTCAAGGTTTTCAAGTGGTAGGTGAGGTTAGATTTAGTGGTTATTTGTTGGTAGCATACATATATTTTTTCTCCAAGTTTTGTGTTTTGTAGTAGTTAACGTATTTTTACAAGAAGACAATTTTGTTCTCGACGTAAATAAATTTCTTGGATATTGTTTTAAAATCAAGTAAAATTAGTACAAAATGCTACCTGTTAGAGACCACTGTAAAAAATCTGAAGGTTAAAAAAGAAATTCTATTCTATTTAGCTCGAGGTTTTAAATGATTTCTAAAAACAGACAAACTATAAATAATAAGTAGAAAACATCATATTGGCATTCAGGTACAAGAAGAAACCAGCTGATTATTTTCCCATAGGAGCATAGTTTACTTTCAGGACAGCGGTTTCGAAATGTTTTTTTTTCGAAAAGTGGTTTCACGTATGTTTTAGAGAAGAAACCTTTTTTAGTCGTAAACCACAATGAATTGTTACTTGTGAACCATTTGGTAAACTGATTAGAAAATTTTGTCGAAAGAAATCACTTTTGATTAAAAACAATGAAGTCATTGCAAAACCTTGTTTGTAACCAAATGATACAGCTTATGAATGTTAAAAAGGAAACAAACACATCTAATGCGAGTTTTTATTAAAAGTTTGGCTCCTTAATTATAAGTAGTATGGTCTGAAGCTGACAACGTAAGTTTAAGAATGAGACTTCTACAGGACGTACAGACTATTTCTATAGAGCATCGGGTGGTAACATGAAAACCGCCTCCTGACTTTTAACATTCTTATATAGCGTCTTAACTTACACGTGTATTCGTAGAAACTACAGAATCGATGGATGTGTCACAAAATGGTGTAAACATCTGAGCTGACATAAATTTTTTATGTCTGCAACGTTTTGTCCAAAATCACGTGACGTCATTGCACGTCTAGTAAAAAAAATAGAGATGAGTATAGCGAAACCGGTTTTTCAACAAATCCAGGACTTACAAGAGTGGACTTGGAATACATTTGTTTTATTGAGTAAAATATGTGAATATAAATTTAGTTAGGAAAACGTGTTAATAAAATCACAAACAGGACGATGAAAAACGTATTATAAGAGCTTAAAATTATATATTTCTTTTTTCCAAACGCATACACAAAACTGAGCAGTTTATAGGCCTACTTTATATTCCCGTGAAGGCACAATCTCCTTTAAATAAAACAGGATTTTTTCATCACAGTGACCAATTTCCGTAGACAACAGCTTGGCAGACAACAGAAGATTGACTTCAATTAATAGGAAGAAGCTGATTTGATATATAATTTATGTTATAAATCAAGCATAGGATCTGCAACTGCATATGATTATGTGTAGTCAGAATATAAATATAATAATAAAGAGTTATAATAATATAACAATAATAAATTTAATATAATACAAAATTTTTAAAAATCCCTTTACAAATGAAAAGTATCGTTGCATACGGGCCAGAAGTGAAAGCCATTACAAAGGAAGAAAATCCGATATGCTTAAAGGATATCAAAGCTTGATTACTGAAAAAGAACTGTAGGCTTACAAGGTTAGAGAGAAAATACGAGATGAAGAAATTAGAACAACAGCAAATATTAATATGGATATTACAGAAGCGATAGAGACAACCCAATTGAATTATTTTGGACAAGAAGAGAAGAATGTTGAAACAAAGTTAAATATGGCGTAAGTGGGTAAAAGAAAAACGACTGAAACTTCATGGCAAAGTGGAATGAAGAAACGCACTGGGAGTCACTAATTGGGTGAAAAAGATTTGAAAGGTAATAATGTAAACTAAGATGTATAACTGCTGTTTGATCGGTTCCAACTAGCATAATACTGTACAGTAGTAAACACACGAATTAAACAATACATTCATACGATGTATGAACGGGAACTCAAGGTCAAAAATAAAAATAAAACCGAGGTTTGAAAGATTGTTAATGGATTTCCCGAGTTGCAACAAGCACCCCGAGGTAGCCACAGAAAAAACTAAGTATAAAACTCAGTAAAATAAATAATGCACATTTTTCGACAAAACAAATGGATTGTTACAAAAACGACTGTAGACTGTCTCAATATACGAAAATAGACTGTTTCATTTTAATGAAATCTGTTTCATTACGTAATATGTCATTAAGATAATCGATGACGAAAATGGGGAAATCGGTTAAGGAGAGTTTTTGAAAACTGTTATAAAACTATTTTTATACATGTGTTTTGGTAATTTCATTTTCTTTTAAACTTCTATAAAATTTTATTAAACCATGATACGTCAGAAAAATACATAAGTAAATTAAAATTAGATCTACATTAAGAAAAATTTACAACATTGAAATGTCATGTAGTTTTCAATGAAAATAACATATACTGATATAAGAAACTTAAAAGAAATAAAACAGAAGACGGACATGAAAGTCTCATCATACGGATAGGAGAATTTTATTTGAAGTGAAATTCTTGTTAATATGTATTTATAACAAACAAATATTCAGTATTTAAAAAATGTACAATATTGTATTTTCAAATTTTCAAGACACTAAAACACGGGCAAGAAAGATTGCTTTCTCCAAGATCTTCAAAAACTGACCACTTCAAAAACAGCAGTCAGAAATAATTCTCGAAAGTTTCCTATTCAAAACGCAATTTCTTGTTGCTTCGTAATAACTACTCGTATATATTAACTGAAATAGGGTAACACAAAGTCTTTAATAGACTGATGTTATTTGTCCGACTCCTATATTTTTACAATTTTTGTATCTAAGAATTCACATACTTTTATACTTTTTCACCGCTTGTAAGGAATTTGGTTTTAGTAATAGTATGACTGTTTTTGTTCTAATTATTATTTAAGCAGTTGTGAATAACAACAACAAAAATTATGTTAGCACTGTATAATGAGAAAGTTTTTAGTTAGAATCTTGCGCTAAGGAATGTGAAAAAGTGCAGTGCTCTAACCGATGATCAATTCTAAGATCGGATATAAGACTGTCATGAATACTAAGGATTTTACAGAAGGCACATGTCAGTTCAACAACTTTAGTTAATTGAAAGTGTATCCACAAAGCTAACGTGACTGTATATCTAGATGGCCTTGGCCGTGGAGTCAAGACATTTAGCCACTTCTTCACTTTCTCATTTGTGTATTAAAGAATAACACAGCCGAACACCTCTTCGTATACTGATTAGTTTACTACGAATACAGAATTTGTAATCTCTTTACTTATATCTACGGAAGTCAGTCATCCAACCATATTCATTGAAAGGGTAATTTAAAATATTAACACAATGTCATATACGTATGTGTATACTTAAATAATATACGTCTGCCGGCAGGCAAGCACCTTCTTTAAGGCAACACAGTTTTCAACACCAACATTATTTAAAACCTATGCATAACCACCTTTAACAAAAAGAAGAGGATGTTGACTTCGAAAAGTAATTGAAAGTTTCTTGAAATTAGGGAAAGATTTCTTGAAGCATAAGTATAGAATGTAACCTTATGTTCTTCTTCTTCCTCTGCACCTCACGGAGTAGACGCTTTACCTATTCCGTCTTCACAGAGCATCTCTCCATCTCACTCTCGGTCTTCCTACATCTCTTGTACTAAAGGGTCTGTATCGAAACGCAACCTTAAGTGGTCGTCCATCCTCCATTCTGTCCAGATGCTTGTAACCAATGTAACCTTATATGATTGTGAAACCTGAAGACTGGGGACTGAAAAAGGATGATGAAATCATCTGAGATATGGTGTGATAGGCGAACGCTGAAAATTAAATGGACTGGTAATATTGCAAATGAGGAAGTTCTTAGAATAATGGGTGAGAAGGGGAGCCTACGGAAATCCATTGTTAAACAGACGAGTCTAACTTAATAGGCATTTAATGAGACACGAGAGACTCCTAAAAACAATAATAGAGGGAAATATGAACGGGAAAAGATCTAGGAGAAAACCACGACTTTGATAGTGGAACAGATTATGAAACGTGTGAGATACAAGAGTTAGGAAGAAACGGAAAGTAAAGCGGAAACGTGAAGAGGGGAGAACTGCCACTAACCAGTTTTAGGATTCCTCGCCAAAGAAGAACAAGAAGAAAATTCATTACGAGGTTTCTCTTAAAATCATCAATATGTATGGATAATAGATAATCAGAAATAAATCCAACAGGGAATCTGAGCGGAGGGGGCTCGTAGCTAAAAGGAAGTACTTCCAATCTTCCACATGCGGAAAATACATCAATTTTCGCATTCTCTGAAAAAACGAAGGACTCGGTACATCTAAGTGAGAGTACCAGCGTGCTCATTTATGTGAATTGAATACTGCCCGATGATCGGTCGACAGAGCATGATGTAGATATACTTTGTATCAAAACTATAAGGGGTTAGCGGTAAAACTACCCAAGTCGCAGTTTTATTGATGCTTCAAGATGTTTCTACAACGATATTTTTGATGTATTTCTCTTTTTCTTTTTCTTTTTTAAAAACTATGAAATCAATAAAAGAAACTCTAATAATAATAAAAATTAACATTGAAAATCAACTTTATGATTTATCATTGCGTTTGGAAACCAATAATTTCAGTTTTCCATAAATGAACATAAATGGACTTGGGTAGATTTACCAATAACCCCACGATATTAAAGTTCAAATATCAATAAATGAAAATTAAGAAGAAAAAGTGAAGAGCAAAATCAAGGTTTATTACTAGAATCTTGTCTTGCTGGGCTGCAAGGCCGTGGTCCGAAGTTGTCAGTTGCAGACGGTTCGGCCATCTTCAGTGCATACAATTTGAATAAGGCGTAACACTGACCAAGTTATCACGCTCGGTAAACACGGCCGAAACGTCTGCAACTGACAGTTTCGGAGGACCACACGGCCTTATGGCCCGGCAAGACAAGATTCCAGCATTGACGCCGGCCGTGAAAGCGCCAGACATCAATTAAGGCTTATTTTTTTACATAAGTAAACATGTTTTGTATTGGTCGTACGAAAAACTGCAACCTGTCCGTTGCGTACCATACCATTACAATTTGGACACACTGAAACTGTTACAGTTTTGTTACATTACCCTGAAACATATACGTACGTTAGTTTACACCATTGATACACGAGTCACACTAATTCTAAAGAAAAAAACCTTAAATGGTTTTCATCAGGAAAAGAGAAATTAAAGCTGGTCGGACTTACCATTCACTAAGGTAGGGATGACATCCTGAAGTCCTTTCTTCAAACATGTGTTCGTCGAAGGATCATTTGGCTTACATTTTTTCAGAGTTTTTGCTGTAAGAAAATAAAAAAAAACAAAGCTGTAAATTAGAAAATATTTTACTCGTATTGTTTATGAGCATAGCAAATTATTTGTTTGTGTCAGTTACTAAATTTGTTTTTATCAGTCTATGAGTACGTGTGTGCGTGTATTTCCCACCGTCCGTGTTTTCTTTATAAAATAATAATACATTTTTTTTAATTTTTATAACCTAACGTACAATAAAAACAGGATGTATAAGAAAACGTTTGGAAGTTGCGTCTTGTATGGGACTGAAACATGAGTGGCCATGACACCAGTCACCTAACCCAGAGATTGAAGGCGACAGAAATCGGCTACCCCAATAGCCGAAAGCTGTCTGAAGTAGGCAGTTGAGAGAAATAGGCAGTCGTGGTGCACTGGACTCCCTTTTATACTGTGTGTGTGTGTGTGTGTGTGTGTGTGTGTGTGTGTGTGTGTGTGTGTGTGTGTGTGTGTGTGTGTGTGTGTGTGTGTGTGTGTGTGTGTGTGTGTGTGTGTGTGTGTGTGTGTGTGTGTGTGTGTGTGTGTGTGTGTGTGTGTGTGTGTGTGTGTGTGTGTGTGTGTGTGTGTGTGTGTGTGTGTGTGTGTGTGTGTGTGTGTGTGTTAGAGAGAGAGAGGGAGGGAGAGAGAGAGAGAGAGAGAGAGAGAGAGAGAGAGAGAGAGAGAGAGAGAGAGAGAGAGAGAGAGAGAGAGAGAGAGAGAGAGAGAGAGAGAGAGAGAGAGAGAGAGCGTTTTGTTACAGTTTTTCTACACATGTAAATAACGTGATACTACACTTATCTACTATCAAGATATTTTTTGTTCCTTGAAACATGTATCGAACATTAAGCAATAAGCATATCATCAGCAACTTTTTGCTTTGGATATGTGTCAAGTAAGAAAAATTATCTCGACAGTGCGGTAATATAGTACGTATTAAGGTGTATGTTGTAACGACACCAAAATTGTAAAAGAAATAAGCGCATCTATTTAAATCAAGCTTGAATAATATATATAGTAATATAATAATAATAACGGGGCACAATACTAATGACAAAAACCTAAGAGAAATTTAATAAACTAATTAGAAAATGAACTTGCTGAAGAAGAGTTGCAGTATAAAAACGGATAGAAATAAGTATAATTAAAACTACTATATTACAAGAGGTATTGAATAACAAAGGTGAATGACATTAAGGCTAATAAATCCTTGAACTCTGAAGTGAAGTTATATAAAAGAGAAAGAAAACTACTTAAGAAAATATACCAACAGTAATATTGAATATAATAAATAAATGGAGTTATTGGGAGGCAAGGTAGAATAAGAAAAAATATTCAGAAGATAAAAGATTCCAATGATGTGTATAATGATAAGATTTATAATTATTTTATTTATAGAGTGAGAAAGCTAAGGCGCCACTTTAGAATTATTTTATGGGCAGCAGCCAATGTGCACTGTACCAGGTATGTGAATGTTCGGATGAGCAATTGGACGTAAAAGGGCCACTCAACGCCGATATTCATTCATAATACCATATTAATATAGGGAGAATCATTTAACATTAGTATGGAATCAATTATAATAAAAGAATGGAATGTATAAATAAAATATACAATGAACTAAGAGAAAATCAAGAATTACAATTCGTTAAAGCCACCAATACAAACAAATAAACTCCAGAGATAAAGAAGAAAATAATTGGTATCGATAAGAAAGGTAGGTTTCAATTTGCGTATAATAATGAAGAATTTGTTTAATAAATGTCAATCTTATCACCAAGCAATATTAATACCATAATATCATACACTTCAACTGTTGAAGACATCAGCAAGCAATAACAACAAGGTATCTAAACAAATCGAAATCAAAATAATTTGAAGGAAGAAACAATAATAAATAAAAGTGTGAACCTATTTCAAAACCAAAAACCCTACAACAGACATTACTATGACAGATTAATATACTATATAGACAGTACCCAGTTAGATTTGGAGTAGTCCACAAACAAATAAATAATGATAATAAATTTGATGAATAATGAGTGAATCAATTAGAAAGTCATATAAAGTACAATACAAATTTATAAGTAAATGTAAAGTGTAAATAAGATGTGCTAAAAATGTAATATAAACAAGTAAATAATTGGTAAGAGTATGTGAAATACAGTGGTAGTCAATTAAGAATAACTGTGAGTGGATAGTAATTATAAACAATTATTTAATGAAATGAATTACTAATCCATAGTACCAGATGATACTAACATTAACATTTAGTTTTTCTTTATTATTATTGTTTGAGTTGTATACGTTTAATAGATAATAATCACACAGACAATGGTTTAAAAGTGTGCATTCAGTTAAGCCCTGAAGGGAATTATAGTAATTTGAGAATAATTGTTAATTAACAGTTTGTTTATATTTAAAGAAATTAATTAATATAAAACAAGTGTAAGCAGGATCGATTATGAGTCTTCCAGTATAAAAATATAATCAGTCAACATAGGCCTAGATGATTATGTTCAGTAAATAATAAATTATTCAAAAATATTTGTCAAATTACAAATAACTATAATATTTGATATTAAAATTGTTCATCGTTTTGTCAGATAAAATAATATGTAAATTGTATTAAGTATTATGATGTAATAACTAAAAAGCAACTTGTATGTAGAAGATAAAATAATGTATTATATAAAAATAATATCCTATGACAACTAAATCTCAATTTGAACAGATATGACCAGAGTATTTATGTGTATCCAGGAAACCAAAAGAGAGAGAAAGAAGGTTGTTGATGATTATTAGAATATAATAAGCCAAGAAGGGGAGTTGACTGTAAATTCTGAAAACAAGCTAATTATTTATACAAAACATATGAATATTATTAAAAATAATATAAAAGAAAGTAAAAAAAAACCTTATATCAAACTATAACAGAATATAAAATTGGAGCAGATAAAGAAATATCATAAACAAATCACCTTTAAAACATTACTGATCCAACAACCAGAAGGAACAACTACACTTGGATCAACTTAATAACAGGATACTGGACTTCAATCCTAATATTCCACCATAAGGCTTCGGACAACGAGTAAGGAGAAAATAAACATTTATTGAACACCAAAAGAAGTGGATTCCGTCATCTGGACAACATAAACAAACTGATATTGGAAATTTCCATCACGGATACCAGAAGGCTGTGTGAACTGAACTGATACATTGTGTAACGTATATATATTATTATAATTAATACTCAATTTATATTAATCATCATTATTATTGTTTGTGATGTAATGTACTTTCTATACTTGTTTTTCCTTTATAATTACTGAACCTTTATATCAGCCAAAAGAACCTAAAAATAATATAAACAAAGAGAAGAGAATCGACCCTGAGATTTATAAATTATATTAATAGTTACACTGAATAGACTATAGAAATTTTTTTTTGAATAAAAATACAATATTATTATTATTACCAGATACTATTCCATGTGTTTTTATTTATATAGAATTAACAAGGTTTACTAATGGATGTACACAAAGAGAGGGATAAGTTAATTTAAAACCCGTCTAGTGGTAATTTGACACATCCAAGGTGAGGCATAAAGAACCTGTAAGTCCTGAAGGGTAATAGATTAGCGCACACAACACAGGGGAATAATCACGGGTAGTTACAATGTATACGTCCCTTCATAGTAGTAACATTCCAAGTTGCTAATTTCTTGTAGTAATAAAAATATTATATTTTTCACAATTATCATATTTCTTCTGTGATTAGGTTATATAACAATAATAATAATAATAATAATAATAATTATTATTATTATTATTATTGTTTGTTATTATTATTATTATTATTATTTATTTTTATTATTATCATAATTCATTATTTATTTATTATTATACATTTATTCAGTCCTACCAGAATAAAATATCGGTATGGAGAACCATACATAACTTCCATGTTCTAAGATTTATATTTAAAATCATTTACGAAATGAACTGTTTCCATAGAAACTACTTCTTTCCACTTATTGCTTCAGCCTTAACCACAGTACTGTGGTCACTAACGTATACCACCACACGTTATCGCACTCGATTTTCACTGATGATGGCAGTCGACGGCACTGCCGAAACGTCTGGTTTTGCAGAAAACATTGAACTACGGCCGAACAGACCGGGAAGGAATTTTAACAAAAAACTACTACTTTGTTGTCGATAACGTAGTACACATATAAACATTATCCCCTCCCACTTCAACTATAATTTTCAATTATAGAAAATTACCCAAACCCCGTTCAACTAGCCTCTTCATTTATAGATATCTCATCTACGTTTCTACAGTGGATTATTAAGATCTTCTTATCAGGATACTTTATTTATCAAAATTAAGTACTTTACTCTTGTTACAACAAAAAAATGTTTCAGGTAAACTAACCTTTCCCCGTAACCGATCTTCACCAAAATCAATAGGCCTTGAGTTTTCTACAACTCAGGCACATATGTAAAAAATTATTTGATTCTGTTTACGGCAGTTATCGTTCGTCATGAAAAAATTTCTCTTGTTACAACATAAAATGTTGCTGGTAAACTACTCCTTTCCCTTAACCGATCTTCACCTAAATCAACAGAGCTTGAGATCTCTACAATTTATGGACTTATGCAAAAACTTAGTTGATTATGTTTGAATTTACGGCAGTTATCGTTCGTCATAGAAAAAATTAACCTTGTTATCACATAAAACGTTGCACTTAAACTACCCCTATCTCTTAACTGATCTTCACCAAAATCAATAAGTCTTGAGTCCTCTACAATTCAGGGATGCATGCAAAACATTATTTGATTCTGTTTGAATGTGCGGCAGTTATCGTTCGTCATAGAAACAATTACTCTTGTTAAAACATAAAAGGTGGCAGGTAAACTACCCCTTCCCTTAACCGATCTTCACCAAAAAAAAACACCTTGAGTACTCTACAATTCAAGAAAGTATGCAAAAACTTATTTGATTCTCTTTGAATTTACGGCAGTTATCGTTCGTCATAAAAAAAATTACTCTTGTTAAAACATAAAATTTTGCAGGTAAACTACCCCTTTCCCTTAACCGATCTTCAACAAAATCAACAAACCTTGAGTTCTTTATAATTCGAAAAGGTATGCAAAAAAGTAGTTGATTCTGTTTGACTTTACGGCAGTTATCGTTCGTCATATAAAAAATTACCCTTGTTAAAACATAAAATGTTGCAGGTAAACTACCCCTTTCCCTTAACCGATCTTCACCAACACCAACAGGTCTTGAGAACTCTACAATTCAGGGCTGTATGCAAAACTTTTTCGATTCTGCTTGAATTTGCGGCTGTTATCGTTTGTCATAGAAAAAAATTACCCTTGATAAAAAAAAATGTTGCAGGTAAACTACCTCTTTCCCTTAACCGATCTTCACCAAAAACAACAAGTCTTGAGTACTCTACAATTAAGGGCTGTATGCAAAAAAGTATTTGATTCTGTTTGAATTTGCGGCTCTTTTCGTTTGCCATAGAAAATACCCTTGTTAAAACATAAAACGTTGCTGGTAAACTACCCCTTTCCCTTAACCGATCTTCACCAAAAATAATAGGTCTTGAGTACTCTACAAAACAGGACTGTATGCAAAAAAATGTTTGATTCTGTTTGAATTTGCGACTGTTATCGGTTGCCATAGAAAAAATCTAGACCTAGACAGACAGACACTCAGACACTTTTCGAAAAATGACTTTTTTTCATGTTTTGAGTGTAGTACAATCAGAATCTGCAATAATCTCGAACACGATTTTTTTTCCATCACCATACTTCCATTGCCTTAAGGAACATGGAAGTAAAAAGACAGGCACAACTTGCACCCAACGGGCAGTAGAAGATGGAGAACAACTAGAAGGAGCCCGATAAGGGCGCAATAGGCTCCATCCTGAAGTAATACGCTAAGTGGTTCCAGGATGGATATGAATGCCTGATTTAGAGGTGAGTTTTTTAGTGGGTGAGGGTCCCAGACACCAGTGGAAGCACGGCCTCCTCTGACGGTGCATAAAGTATTTTCCCCCTCTATAAAAAAAAATAAATAAAAATAAAATTATTATTATTATTATTATTATTATTATTATTATTGAACGATCAAAGCGTGTTTTCAATTTAAATTGACGGTTTAGCATTTCTCTAGCTGTCTTCCTGTTTGGGGTATCTCTCGCCATAATTTTTGAATGTCAATTAATTTTTGTAAAACTTAACATGTGTGTCTAAAAACCCCTATTGTTTTTTTTTTTTAATTTCTACTGAAAAAATAGGAGACTTGGTAGGCAGAAGTGTATAGTGTTATTTTTTTTTAATCTCAGAAAGCCATATGGAATATCAGATTGAGGAATATTTTAACCACAATCTAAATATAGTGTTCAGTTTTTTTGAAAATTCAAACCTTTTTGGATGCCGGGACACAAAAAAGCGACGAAACTTTGATAAAATCGCAAACATTTGTGATGGGTATCACACTGAAGGGAATTTGACGCAAACCTTGTTAAAAATTTGTAACTTTAGCGGGACCACAAGCCAAAAATGGAAGTCAAAATCAAAATAAAATTATAAAAGTCTGCGTGTGTCATTAGGTTGTGGGAAATTTTATTCAAATACAAACTGGTATTTTTTATCTTTTTTACAAATTCAATGCCTTTCAACATCCCGTGTAAATTTTGAACCGCCTTCAAAACTTGTCAGGTTTGTAAGCCTTCAAAATTGTGTTGCTCAAAAATTTCCAACCAAATTTAACATATTATTAATAATACAAAACAGCTTCACGAGCGTCTACTCCATTGAGAACGGATAATAGAGTGGTATGGGGTTACATATTTTAAGGTGATTGACCCAGATCTTTATGAGTAAGTTACAGTGAACTCAATCACGGTACATTTTGATGCTGTACAACTTGGCCCCAGAACTTCGCTGAAGCCACATCATAAACCGAGGCAAACTGTGACCCCAAGACGGAGCAACTGCCCCACACATCAAGGGTTTCGATGGAAATTTTAAAGAAGATAGTCTGTTTCTTAGGATTTTGACGGCCGGCGTCATAATTATTTAAATTCTTATGCGGGCTGTAAGGTCGTGGTCTTCAAAAATCTTCATGCTGATAGATCTTATTCGCGTGATCAGACGTTTCTGCCTCACCTCTGGTGGTCATCTTCAGTGAAACTACTTTAAAAAAGCTTTGCGCCACAGTACTGTGGTTAATTGACGTACATTTTTTCAGTTTTTTCAAAGTCCTTTCGTTGAAGATGCCCTTCAGAGGTGAAGCCGAAATGTCTAATCACGCGAATAACATCTATCAACATAAATATTTGAAGACTACGGCCCTTACAACCCGGATAATAATTTAAATAATTCTAAAGAAGATGTTTCCTCCACGTCTCGTTTTTTGCGTGGATACATCGTGTGACCACGCGATCGTGTTCACGCGATGTTTTGGCATGCAGTTTTTTTCCTGTAGGGTTACCTCAAATATACGTGGTTTACATTGAGAAACCACGCTCATTACCAGAACTGAGGGGAGTAATTCAACACGAGATATCTGCTATACCAAAAAAGTGAGACGAGAAGTTTCATAGAACGCCTCCAGCAGTGCGTTGGCGAAAACGGACGACGTTTACATGATGTTATTTTCCGTACTTAATTTTTGTTTTATTCTATTTTTTCTTGTGCCAAATAACGGGAAACTTTAAGATTTTGATGAACAAATGAATAAAAATTAACTTTTTGTAATTACTGTGTTACTTCATTTCAAAACCGTCAGGTATTTCTGCCACACTCCGTACGAAAGTTACCTAACGGATGAGTGTAGTAGGCTATCGTGTCAACATAACGCTAACACAGTCGATGTAAGGACGCCATTTAAATCTTACACAATCCGACCGTACATCAGTCGCATGCACGTGTACGTCGATAAATTTTTTATTTTTTTATTTTCCGATTTGCTCGCACCGTTTTGTTTAATTCATATTCGCTCACAAACATACACACACACACACAACCCAACAACGCGTAACGCAACGCTATTATTCAAACAGACAGCTGGACAAGTAAACAAACAATAAATTTAGATCTGAACATCACGCATGGAAGTGACAGTTCAATGTCACGAATCTTTTGGCCGCCGGCAATGAAAGCTGAGCAACGCGGTACGAACTGCAGTTTCACTGAAAATTACTTAAAATACGGAAGGATAATGTGTGTGTTTTTGTTTGGTCATCATAATTAGCAGTTATGTTTCCAGTATTGGAATTCCCAGTCATTCGTCTCGATGATTTATTTTCTACGCCCAGTGTCCAGTTCCACAATTCCACTTAAATATATCATAAATTCCACCTTGCAAAGACGATCATCATGGTCTTTACATCTTTTAGCCTGGTTTCGTTCAGCATATGGTCTGACCATCAACTGCCTTCTCGACATCTCGCCTCCAGATTCCATTTAATTTTCTTAATTCTATAAATAGTGTCATGTATTTCCAATCCTTTTTTTAATTTATCAAAGCATTCTTGGGACTCGGAGACAGTACAGGAAAGATAAATATACATGAAACTAACACGGCAAAAAATGGGGTCCAACTTAATAGACAAGATCTGATCATTGATGATGTTTAAAATACCTTTGAAAATGTCAGAAAATGTGACCTAGGCTCCCTGGTGATATTGACAAAGAAATTGCTGCCAGAATTGACATTAGAAACAAATTTTCAGAATTAACATTTCAGCCTTAGGCTATTTCTTTTTGTCAAAATTTCAGTAGAGAAATGCAATGTGAACAATTTGTAATAGCCTAATAAAACCAGTAATGCTACATGGGAGTGAGATGTGGACGGCAGCACTTAGGCAGCAGTAGGAGCATTTGAGTTTTGAGAACCAAGTCCTAAAAGTGATCAAGGCCGCGATATACGGCGCAGAAAGTAACAGATGTCTAGTAAGAAAAGATGAAGTAATTAGAAGCGAAATCAAGCTAGAAGATTAGCTCTATAGTATACGGTTCGCAATAAGACTTCAGTCTTATGCCGTCAGCCTTTGAACTGTTTTGTTTCTTTTAGCTTTCCTGTTTTTTTTGTTTAAATTTATTTAATGTTTCTTATTTTTTACTACTTGTTAATTACATTGCTATTACCTTCCATTGAGCTGATTTATTCAAAATTGAAATGTATAACTGATTTTGTCAAATGAATTCGTTGTTTTGTCAAGTAGAGTTTTGTCATACTACAGTTCATTTAATGTAGTACTGTTGGAAAAATAAATGAGACTTCATTCTCAATACTACTTGCACGGTTCGGGTCCAAGCCAGCTCCCATTGGGGAGCAAGGAGCAATTATCGGGTGAGGAATTGTCGCGAGGACCAATTTACAACTCCATCTGCGTCACGAATTGTAAAAGTGTGTGTGTGTGTGTGTGTGTGTGTGTGTGTGTGTGAGAGAGAGAGAGAGAGAGAGTGACTGTATGTGGGAGCGCGCGTGCGTGCGTGTATTCTGAACGCTGTTCGGGAATACCTTGATATTGATGTCAACAGCCGAAACACGTCATCAATATTTGGTTTTATAAGATTCAATACAAGTTGAGTAAAAGATCCATCTGCGGGACGATTCACAGATCATTAAAAATTAAAATCAGAAATTTATTAGCTTATGGCAGTACCTACTCTCCTGTATGATAGTACAGAGTCATACGCTCTGCGAAAGGCGGATGTAAATAAAATCAAGCGGCAGAAGTGAGGTTTTAAGAATGGTCAAAGGATTTTCACATTTAGATATGGAATGGGAAAATACAGAATGAGCTTACGGTTCCCCAACTGTTAGAAAAAGTTGATGAGTATAAGAATAGATGAAGGAAACATGTTCTTCGCATGGGAAAGGACTCTACACCAAAGGCCACATATTTTTGTGCTCCACACGGTAGTCGTAAAGTAGGAAGGCACAGAAAATTATAGTCTGATTTTTAATCCAATTTAAAATATTTGTAAATAATAACAATTTAAATTCATTATATAAATGCTCCTGAAACAGAAGCATTACCTATCTACTCTAGGGTGAAGGAAGAAAATAAGACTGATTCTATCGTTTAGAGAGAAAAACAAACCTTCACTTCACCTCTAAGATCAGCAGTATGGATAAGAACTTGGCCGTTAGAAATAAAGTATTAGTAACGATCATTTGGTAGCAAAGCCTGGGTATTCGTTTATGACATTCCGTGGCGCAACGGGACACACCTGACGTAGTCGCTTACTTTGCTTGAACTTGAACGCGCTCAAGGAAATGACATTAACTCCGAGAACTGTTCTTACGATGTCAAATATTTGTCAGTTTTTTGCGCAACCAATTTGAAAACCCGTTCTGTAAACTGGTTGTGTGAATAATAATGATAATAAAATGAAAAATGGACTTTTCGATTGACAACTTCCTAGATACTGATTATCGATTATTGAGATTAATGAGTATACAGATTGTTAAATTTATTTAAACTTTTCAGTGCCTAATAATGTTTAATTTCATCGACGTAGGAAAGCCTGTATTTTACGCGGTAAACTGTTTACGTGAGGTCAGCGTAAACACTGGTTACGTGTTTCATGAACCTCCTTTAACAGTTGATTAACATTACACCATTTGTTAACAGTATAAATTTGGCTCTTTAGTATCTGTATTTTCTGGGCAAAGCCCCCCAGTTTCACCCTTGGAGCACTAAGAGTTTACTTTTTATCCCCACGGTAACTAAACCTTCACCGTAGACAATTTACAATCACATTATAAATGTTGTTTCACCCTAAATCTGTGGTCGTCCTCAGAAACTGAGAGCGGGGAATGAAGGTCACCGTTTAGTCTTTTAACCTCTCACACTTTGTTCTTTGCTAGACGAGGACAAGATATTTCAGAAAAGTACATGACTTTATCTCTCTAGCGTTTTCTTTCTCTTGCGTATTTCGTTAATCTACTAATTGCTCAGCGATCATCCTGCGTTCAAGCTAAGAGTCGGGTCGAGTTTCATTTTTTTCATTTTAAACCTTTTTCAGAGATAACGTATCTTGTAACCGTGTCTTTTATCTTATCGACAGTCGAGTGCCAGCGATCTCTTCTGGTTAGTGTTGAAATGCATTTTTCTATACTTCTCTGATATATGGCCAGTTTCCTTTTGTCTTGTGTAGTGAGGATCTATGCCTGCACCCCTCCCCCATTTAGTAATGACGGAGTATACACGACCGAGTATGTTAACATTCTAAGTTCTGTCTCTGTCTTCAACATTCGGTTAGGTAATCTAATGCCTGTTAAAACGGCCATGACTACCCTTAAAATGTATACCTGCATATGTAGTCTGAAGGTCACCTTCTAGCAGGTGTAGTTACACAAGTATACGCGTACATTTAAATATACTTTGTATTATAAAAATCTGTTTTTCTATTTTCATTATTTTGGTTGAATATTATATAGAAAAATTGTTTGATGCTATTTTTAACTGTCGTATAAGAATCCATTATCTGGACTACCGAGAAACGAAAATAAATCGTACAGAAGAAAATTTTGATGTTGGGGGGGGGGGAATAGTGGGATGTATATTAGAAGTCACCCAAACAAAAGCAAAAACAAAACGCAGAGTAAAGATAAAACAGCAATTTTCGAGTAAGTAAACAAAAAATTCTACATTCCTGCAGGTTATACTGTAACTTATATGTTTGTGTGTGGGGGGAAAGAGGATACGTATGTCCGGGCTTTCAGGATCTATTCCTCTGTTGTTTTAACGTCGCGAAAGTTTTACGTTGTTATTAGGATTCAGTAAACGGTTTGTTCCTTTCAGAACTGTTTATCCTTGACTAAGTATATTCTGTAGGGATTGCTCCGTTTTTTCTATATGTCTTACTTTAGATTTATCCCTAGGTCTTTTACTGTTATTATATTTTTGTTTTTTTTCCCGTTCTTCTGGCCATTAATCACTCTGTGACAAACACCAATAAAATATAAAGACAAGAACTCATAATCAAGTATTATAGAAACCGATTTGAAATGCAGTATGGATTGAACGATCACTACAATAATATGGTGAATTCAGAATATCTACCAATCTACGAATAAAGGTTACAAGAAGGAGAAAATGAGACTAAAGTAGGAAATTCTTTGTGAAATTTACATACGTATTCAAGGGCGTATGGGTACATTTTATAATGGAAGACACTTTCTAATCTAAAAAATGCCTTCCATTGTCTACTTTTTATTATTTTATAAAAAAGAAATATGTGCTACATGTAGCAATATGACAAGACAACAACCATACATGGAGAACAATTGAAAGATGAATGTTACGCGCCTCCTTAAGGAACAGAAAACGGGATGTGACTCAGAGAGTAGTGCTGTAGACAGAATAATGCTTTTCAAGTAAGACTATCCTGGTCCTGTCCTGAATTTCTACAATGTGATGGCCCTCCCCGCACTTTTCTATGGGTTTTTAACGAAATCCTAGGCCAGTCGTATAGAAGCAGCCGAAATGAGATAAAGTGCGTGATAAACGCACGTTTCTCAGAATATACGCAAAAGAAATGTCGATGTACCGTAGAAAGTGAGTGTTATGAGTATACTTGGTAGGATTGCCGAATATCGCCCAAAATGGTTGGAACATCTTAACCCAATGAATCCCCACACAACTATAAACCGAACGGACGGAGAGGTGTGGGACGTCCGAAGAAGCATTGGAGTGACCAGCTTTAGACTATCTGCTTGGGACCATAACAAACCGTTTTTAGTTTAATACTTGCTGACGATGATGATGCCGATTACTATACTGGTCATGTTGCAGAATTCAAGTCATCAGATGGAGTAGTGGAATCATCAGAGTAAGATCGTAGGAGGGTGAAATAAGACGCGGGAGAGACCGGTTCTGTGTCGGTGTGAAGATATTATAACAGTTGTGGTGGCCTCTAGGCGGATGGAGGCTTTACAAGATAGAAGAAACTGCTCTGAGCATTGAGGGAGGCGTATGCTCACCGCGAGAAATCTTATAAGGCGAATGAAAGACAATTAATTATATGAATAAAATGTGCACCATTTGTTAAATCCAATCTGCAAAGACTCTGGATTACAAATATGCACACTTAAGACCAAGGTACTGGCTTTTCGTAGAACTGATCCCGTAGGGCAAACATTGTTATAGATGGTACTGCCCTGGAACAAGGCAGCAATTTTGAATGCCTAGGCTATAGTGTGTCTTATAACACAAGCAACGACATTGCGAATAAGTTGGATAAGTTCAACCTTATGTGCGGGACCATCAGGTGAGCTCTTAAGTTAGCAAATAGAGAAACATTCCTAAAATTCTACAAGGTGATGGCCCTTCCCACAATTCTTTACGGGTCTGAGAATTGGATTTTAACGAAAGGTCAGGCCAGTCGTATCCAAGCGGCTGAAATGAAATTTCTCAGGCACGTGGAAGGGTATACTCTCCATGATCATAGAAGAAACACAGATATACGGCAGGAAGTGGATCTTATGAGTTTACTTGACAGGATCGCCCAGTATCGGCTGAATTGGTGGGAACAATTCTTTGTCGAATTGATGACAGCCGCATCCCCAAACACTATGGAACTATAATCCGAAGGGATGGAGAGGTGTGGGACGTCCTAGGAAGCGCTGGAGTGACCAGCTCTGGACTTTGTCTGTTTGAGAACGGAGCAAACCATCCTTGGTTTAATCCTTGCAGATGATGATGATGATGATGATGAAAATGTGCACCAAGTATTTTGTTAATTTCCTTCAGCTTTTATCAAACGCTAAACAGATTAAAACGAGTGAGATACAGGTAACGATATAAGCTATACTTGTTCAGTAATTATCATTCTTTTAAGGTAATTAGTACTTGTAATGCGTAGGCGTAATAGCAAAGCCGTTATTGCACGAATCATACAAATGACTACACTTGCAGACATGCATGCGCGCAATCTCAGCACAAATACGTAGTACTGTAACATAGATCGCAATTTTATAACCGGTTTTTTAATCGACTATCAGTTACTTGCATGTTTCGTTATTTAAAGAACGATAATTTTACTTTAAAGAATAACATTAATACCCGAGTGAAGCGCATTTCTTGGAATTCCACTACAATGTTATAAGAAATAGGTGGAATTTCCTTCGTAATTTATTTATTGATTTAAAAAAAGATTTGACTATCGTCCGACATAAACAAAAATAACCATCTCAACAAAAATATTTTATAATATCGATACAACAATGAAACAATATATGTGACAATGGGCACACGCGAGTGTGTGTGTGTGTGTGTGTGTGTGTGTGTGTGTGTGTGTGTGTGTGTGTGTGTGTGTGTGTGTGTGTGTGTGTGTGTGTGTGTGTGTGTGTGTGTGTGTGTGTGTGTGTGTGTGTGTGTGTGTGTGTGTGTGTGTGTGTGTGTGTGTGTGTGTGTGTGTGTGTGTGTGTGTGTGTGTGTGTGTGTGTGTGTGTGTGTGTGTGATAGGATGGAGGAGTAGTTTTTTTTAAGAAATACTTGTTCCTTAAATCTTATTACAATGATACAGAACTATCAAAATTAGATTACCGAGATAAGAGATATGGATAATTGGATAAGAGATATGTGTTTCCTCGTTCATAAATTTTGATGATTAAACGAAACAGCTAAATGAATCTGTTTACACATTTATCATTGCACATGTACATGTGTGTGGGGGGGGTATTTTTATTTAAGTAAATTCAGTTCAGAATTTTTAATTTCAAAGTTTGCTTTCATAAAGTTTTAGATTTTCTTATTTTTTTTGTACGTTCTGAAGTACGTTTGCTAACCATTACAATCTAATCTATTATCAAGTCGCGTAATAGTAGCGAATGTAAACTCATAAGTGCAACGTATTTCCCTATCTCCCCCATGGTCTCATCCGACTGTCGAACCAAGAATAGTTAAATAATTTACTATTAAATAATTTAAGTAAAATTATTACGATTATTTGAAAAACGTTTTCCTGTAGAAGTATAACAATCGTTCACAAACATTGTATTTTTATATTTATATTATTTTAGTGCAAGCGGTGTAACAAGTATTCGCAATACAGAAGCGAAGATACATTTTTAAAATTACTGTTAGACGCAATTCACCAACGTAAGCAACACTATTGTGACCGGTACTTTGTCAATAAATACTGGTAAAGGTTTTCATTTTATTACTAATTTTAAAAAATAGCTAAATATTTATCACTTCACGTATTTATACATATATCACTATATACTTTTTTATTGTTATTATTTAAGAGAATAGAAGTTTAGAGTTCGGAAATGTTATTTTATACTATTATTTCACTATTATTTATATAATCGTACATGTTTATAATATTTATAGAATAATTAACTGAAAATAATTAATTTTCTTATGCAAGTATGTAGTTATTTTGCTTAATTTAACGTTTCACTTACTTTACCTCCACAGTCAAATTCACTCTGATAATGGATTGATAGACAAAATGATGCATATTCACTTTGAAGTATGCGTTAGACAAAATAATTGTACGCTTACTTAAAAAATTAATTAGGCCTATATTTGTGATATCTGTGATAAAACTGAAAGAAACTTTGGGATTTATACTTACAATTAAAAAAAAATCATTTTTGTTATAACAAATTAAATTATTATATAATGACTTAAAATATTAAATTTGTATTAAATACAAGTATAAAAAGTACTTATACGAAATTGTTGAATTTTTCAATATTATGATAGAAACTCTAAGTAAATGGAGAGTTAAACGATTACTGTTAAGAGTTAATCCCATAAATTATAATCTAAACATATTATATTTTATAATGTTCGTATTATTTTCGTATTTCGTTCATTGCACAACTATGTATATAAGGGCGGCACTTACTTGTCTTGCCGACGGAAGCTGACTGTACCACCACGACTAATGCCAAAGCGCAGAGCAGAAACGACGACAACGAAGACTGCACACGTACCATTTTCACTGGTCAGTTCGGTGGTCAATCAGGTGTTAGTAATCTCAGACCGGCCGCCAACCACTATATATACGCACACACGTGCCGCGTATTTCAAGGTCGACGCTGCCCTTCCACCGTCGCAGACCGCTACCCCTCTCAGGAATACGCTTTTGTCGGCAAAACAGTGAGTGTGAGTGAGTGTGTGTGTGTGTGTGTGTGTGTGTGTGTGTGTGTGTGTGTGTGTGTGTGTGTGTGTGTGTGTGTGTGTGTGTCCACGAAATCCGTAAAGGGATAACACAGTAGCTTCGATAATCTCGCTGGTGGTTTTCGTTATTAGTTTAGTGTAAGACTTCGTAACTTTAAATTTCGACCCGCTACCTGTTATGTGTGTGTATGTGGGTATCTAACTATTATGTTCGTTTACATGTCAGAAATTTTTGTTGTCTGACTCTTTAACACATTAAGTATTCTGCATCATCAGGGACTGGGGCAGACTGAAAATGATTATTAAATTCAGCCAATTCTTCAATTTAACACTGAATCTGTGAAACGTGTTTTAGAAAATAAAAGTATTTGTATTTGCAAATAAAAGTATTTATTTTTGTGATATAACTGGAACAAACTTGACTTAGACTTTAATGACACACGCACGTCGCAAACACACTCATTATTCATACTGAATAATTATGTAACTATATTGTTGCATAATAACGAATAATCGTATTAGTTGGAATTTAACTATCGATTGTTTAATATTTATTTATTTAATCAGCTGTCTTGTCGGTTATATTGGAAATATTTTATGTTTATTTATATTTTAATTTTTGTTTTAATAAATGATAATTAAACTTAAGCAGTTCTTCAATTTAACACTGCATCTGTGAAACGTGTTTTAGAAAATAAAATTATTTGTATTTTCATATAATTTTATTTTAATATAAAGTTTGATGCAAATAGTTTATTTATTTGTTTCATTGTGTATATCTTGTTGAACCATTTTGTTCAATACCGTGAGAGTTATGTATTTTTTTTTTAATAAAAATAAAACTTTACAAGAATATATTTTTTTTATTATTCTGTAAATTTTCATATGTTTAGATAGGAATACAGCTATCATCATCGAATATCTGTTATTTTATTGTTTAAATTTTATTATTAACAATTTACATGTCGTAAATTTTGCAATTAAATTCGTTAATTTTCGATTTATAAAGCAAAGTAATAAACTTGGAAAATGCTAATATCTAAATTTTATGTTTTAATAAAATTAATATAAATAAGTAAAAATTTAAATATATATATCTTTTATTTTGCAGATAACTTTTGACTTTTTCTTGCAAAATTCTATATAATATATTTATATGTTTTCAAATAGTAAATACTTCTTCAAGTAGGCCTATATATGTTAAATTATAATAGTTCTATTTTACCTGAAATAAAAAATTTAGATAAAAATACAACGATAATAACAAATATACCTACAGAAGTATTTATTATTTTAAAAAACACACACACATTACTTATTTGTGTTTGAGTGTGTGCGCGCGCACGTACACGTGTTTTTGTATGTGTCTATGTCTGTATGACTGCGCGTAAAAGACTCCTTTTGGTTTGAAATGTTCACGTTATTTTTTCCTTTAATTTACAGTTAATGCATGGACAACATTGAATATGAAGCATGTTAAGGGTACAGAAAGAGTAAATGCAAAACGTAAAATATCTCTCAAAATAATTATTCAATAAATTGTTCAGAATGTTTACAAATACAGTAGAAATAATTTAGATCGTTATCGGTTTAACGGTGAGTCGCTTTCAGTGATGCAATTCCCAGGTCCCGGCAATTTACAAACCCATGTATAAAATATTAGGCATAATGGCCAAAATTTTAATTCTCTTGAACATTCTATGTTCCGTTGAAGCTCCTTCTTTTCTGAGTTATATTGATTTTGTGTAAATGATTTTGTAAAATTAAAATATAATTCTAAACTGACAGATTGGAAAGACATATTTAATTGATAAATCTCGTACTCAATTCCCCGCCCCACATTATCTAATCAGGTTTGTTATTTTACCCAAAGCTTATGTTTATTTTTATCAACAACAAAATATTTATTTGTGTAATGAAGTTTCAACCTCTTTACGTACGTTTCATTCTGATCATACCGAAGGAAACGACATATTACACAAGCTCAAAGTCGGTTCTGTTATTACTAAATAATTTTTATTTTTAAATAGTTGGGTTGTAATATGATATAATTTGTTCACTACCATATGAAGAGAATTAAACAAAAAACGTTCTGCTGAATTAAACTGTAAGCATTTAAATTTCCTTTCAATAAAAAATATAAATTTTGCAGGTAGGCCATATAATATGTTTCTCATGTGCGATTATTAAGGGAATGTATAGTGATATTAGTATTAAGGGAGTCGATTCCACGGTCGTGAAACAAGCCACATGTGTGAGTACTCTATGGTCACCGGAGGACGCTTTGTAAACTGGAAGATATCTCTGTGTATGAAAGTTTGCTTATTAAGAAATGTTATATTTGTTTTTTCCTGTAAAATTAATTGGTTTCATTTACGTTTCCCTTTTTGTTAACACATGTAATTAGTTTAGTTAATATATAAGTGCAAATTTTCCCAGACGTTTTAAAGAAACATTAATGGGTTTATAACGTTGCAAAAAAGGTAAGCTAATATTTTGATAAATTTGACTACCGTTTGTCTAGATCAGCCTTTTTAATACCTACGGTGCTTATAGACAATTCAAAAAGGTGTTTATAGAAATTGCGTGCAAAAAGGTCCTAACTGACAACATGAGTTTCAAATTTTTTAAATTAATATAGAAGAATTATGACATGATGTAATTTGTATTACCGGTTTACATGAACGGCGCCGGCGTCGTGCAATTAAAAACAATTAAGCCCTATCGTATAGTTGCATACGTATAAAAATTCGTCTAGCGCAAACAACAATGGAACGATCACTATAGGTACTAGTGATTACACTAAGAGACACTGTCAGACAAAGAACTCAGAGTTTATGACGCGGTTACCATAATAACTAAGTTGCAGTGGAATCGGCCCGATCATGTGGCAACATTAACAAACGACAGGTGGACACATTAAACGAGTGAATGGAGAACTAGAAAAACTCGTATAGATCTCAAACAATGTTGTCCGACTACATGAAAACGATAGTACATTGAGGTTATGCTGTATAAATTAGTGATAATCTGGCTGAGTAGCATGATTTATCATGCTTTTATGCATGGTCCATTAAGACAGACTGAGAGTAGTCTGTCTTTTTATAGCAAGAATACTTTTGATTAATATTAGTACGCATTTCAATGGTTTATTGCCATCATCAGCTTATATAAAAAAATGTTGAAATTAATGGCTTTTGATTAATTTTTAGTCTTTGATTTTGTTAATAAAAATAACAAAATATTTTATCACGGATACACCGTTTGGTACTTTCCCAATATCGGTACCTACACTCGTTTTCGGTGTTTTGAGTATGCGATTATTGGCATCGATATGTAATGAATATCTCGTATAATTTTTGTTAAATAATATAAATCGAGAAAATTTATTTGTATATGTTATAAAATAGCTTCCTGGCGATTGCAATCGTTTTCGTCAATTTTTTACGAAAAACGTTTCTAGCAATAATATAGCCCTGTTGTGTGTTCGTTACACCAAAAGTTAGCATTTTAAACATGAAAACTAAAAGTGCACGCGGAAACCAATATGCCTTTAAAACATAAAACATAAATGTATTTCACAATACTCGCTTTTTGTGAAAACCACGTAAAAAGTAACCATGTCGAAGTAAGGTGGGGCTACACCCCTTGCCTCTTACTATACATGTCCTCCCTAAAATAGGCCTACTCTGTTTTTATACAGATCACTGAAAAAACAACCAACTCGAAGTAAGGTGAGGTAATAAACACGTGCCCCTTTTTTATATTTCGCACAAAATTCGTTTGCATGAAGTTTTCGAGATTTCACTGAATATTATAAAAGAATAGTGCCCCCCAAATGAATTAAAACACCTTGTTTTCATTGGTAATACATTTTTTTTAAATCTTACTGTTCAGAAATAACTGCATTTTGCATTTTACATTTTCTGTTGTTGTTTTGTTAAATACGTTATGTTTTTTAATTTAAATGTTATTCTCACGCATGTATATAATCGTACATACACGATGTACAATATACTCGTATAGATCTATACACATTAAAAGTTATATTTTTCCTAACCGTGGCTTTTATTTCTTTGAACAGTAAACTAAAAACAACAAAAATCATTGTTAACTAACCTTACAAATGAAAACATTACGTATTTCACTTTATACATTAAGAAATAGAATAATTTACAATTACTAAAATTCATCTTCTTCTTTACATCGTAGTATATCGATACAATCACATATTCAAAACATCGAAAATGTAGTGTGGGTACAGATATTGGGACAGTACCAATTAATTATACCATTTAAGTTATGATATTATAGGCTTAATCTTTATTATAGTATAAGATTAATTAAATAATAGTTATTTTTTATGCTCAAAGCGTTTAATTATATTGTAGTCTGAATTTCAAGGTATATACCTATATTTCAAGGTAAATTTGACCAATCCCGTAACAAGTGTTTTATCTATTTTTATATTTCTATGAATGTCATTTTAAGGAAAATTACATTTAAAATTTTACATTGAATGTTCATTCACATAGGTACTTCTGTTAACTTCTGTACAACAAAATAAATATAATAATAAAATTAGTTTTGGTACGTTAGTGATTTTTTCCATTGTTTAAAACTTTATGATGTTGAACAAATATGGTATGATAATATTGATATGACAATTATGATATTTTCCATAAATTATAGAATAAAAGTGCACGAAGAATATGTTGATTGCCGTTCTTAAATATAAACTTATTTAATTTATAACAATATAGATTCCTTTTCGACTACATAAAATTGTTGATTTAAAAAGTGAATGGTACATCTCATAATAAATTAATAATATTTAGAATAATATAATATTTAATAAATTATACCAATAATAATAATAGTAATAATAACTGTAAGAATTAGTAGATTAGTTAATTCAGTTGAAGCATTAAAAATGTGTGTGTGTGTGTGTGTGTGTGTGTGTGTGTGTGTGTGTGTGTGTGTGTGTGTGTGTGTGTGTGTGTGTGTGTGTGTGTGTGTGTGTGTGTGTGTGTGTGTGTGTGTGTGTGTGTGTGTGTGTGTGTGTGTGTGTGTGTGTGTGTGTGTGTGTGTGTGTGTGTGTGTGTGTGTGTGTGTGTGTGTGTGTGTGTGTGTGTGTGTGTGTGTGTGTGTGTGTGTGTGTGTGTGTGTGTGTGTGTGTGTGTGTGTGTGTGTGTGTGTGTGTGTGTGTGTGGTTTTTTGTAGCTTCGTTCAAAGGTAGTCGGGATGTACAATTTAACGCCAGCTCAAACGTCTAAGACAACTTACCACTCGTAAGAATAGTACTAGGTGCTTAATGTATATTTATACACCATAACAAATAGGCCTACTACCACTACTATTACTACTACCTCCTACTACTACTACTACTACGTACCATTGTACTTGCGTATATTCATATTTAGTACATATGTAAATCACACACAAACGCGCGCGTTTTTCGTTTCGAGACCCATCGTTTTGATGAAGCGAATGGCACCGGATATACATCTTAAATAAATAAAAATATGGTAATTGCATAATGGAATAATGTTGAAGTTTCAAGTAAAATAATTTACGTCTTTCTTGATATTCTAATTTTCTTTTTTTTAAGTGCGTAACTTAAATTGCCGTATATGACAATTATTCCATAATTATCATTGAATGTGTTCCTTGCACACGAGCATCGATTTTCGAAAATATACGAGAATACAACTTGTTGCACTTCAGATCAGAATAAACTCTGAAACGCAAGAAAGATGAACCGAAAGCTGGAAAGAACTCGGAAGTCATTTGAAAACTCATAATGAAGTGTAACTAATGACATTCTATATTCATGAATCTAATATTGTCTGCCAGTCTATCTGTCTATCTATTTGGTGTAGGCCCAACTTGTTTAACGATAACTTTTGACGCATCAACCGATTTTTTCTAAAACTTGGCATCACGTTCATACTTTTACCCTACAGTACCCTATTGTTTTTGAGAGTGAGCCCCCAAAAATAGGGGCGGGAGGGAAAAATGTGAGATGGTCGAAATTTAGAAAAAATCACAAAAGCTTATGTGGGGTGTCAAATTAAAAGTAATTTTAACCAAAATCTGAATACAGCGTTCATTTTAAAAATTTTCAAACTTTATGGACGTCATCGTCCAAAATCTGGGTGACAATTTTGACAAAATCGCAAAAATTCAAATGGGGCATCAAATTAAAGAGAATTTTAACTAACATCTGAATGCAGTGTTAAGTTTTGGAGATTTCAGAACTTGTTAAAAGCACTCCAGAGCCCAAAAAGAGATCAAAATTTTGAAAAATATTATGAAAACCCAGCGGGGTGTCACTCTGAAACGAATTGTAACCTAAATCCGAATATTTAATTTTTTGTGTTTATTATATGATTGTATGCTTTAGAATTGTTATATTACTGTTGAGTAATCGGGATTTTTGTAATTTTTCTCATAGTTGAAAAATTATCTAATATCGAAATTTATATAATAATAAATGTACTTTAGCAAGTAAGGAATACCAGTAATAATCATGTCTAGCTTAGACTCAATAGCACGGTGTACGAGTGATGTGCAGAACAAACAAGAAAATCTGTAAACGGAAATAATCAGCGGTAGAGGGATAGATAAAGGCGATGCGTGAGTGTTATGTTTTGAAGGACAGGAACTGTACGATGCGCTGCGAGTTAAGTTATGAATCAGAGATGTAGGCCTATACACTTCACATTGACATTGTTTGTACGTTATGCAACAACGGTATGCTATGCAATGAATAAGCAGCCAGTCTCGCGACGTAGACAAATACGGTGCGTACGTAACTGACAGCCGTTTGTGATGTCTCTGCACAATACTTTCCACTATACTTGCTCGTCACTTTAGCACGCACACACACACACACACACACACACACACACACGCGTTTGACTGTACCTACAAAAACGTAATATACGAACTTAAGGCTTCTCAAGAACGTAGTACCACAGATACATTTTTTCCAGTCTCCAAATCGCTATTATGATTAACTTAAGAATTTTTTACCTTGTATAATCCACTATGCGATCTCAGTTTTTTACATACAACTTATACTTAAGTAGTACCACAGACTTCGAAAAAACTGGCTTGGACTTTTATCGTCTGAAGCGGTGAAATCAGTTTTAAATAAAATAATAAAATAGTTAATGCATTCATTATCTCTCTCTCTCTCTCTCTCTCTCTCTCTCTCTCTCTCTCTCTCTCTCTCTCTCTCTCTCTCTCTCTCTCTCTTCAAACAAACACACAGTTTTAGCCTTTATGATAACTATACTCCTTGAGCTGCAGAATTCGCTCACTATTTGGAACGAACTATATTACTGGATAAATTTTGATATCAGAAAACCTTTCAATAATAAGAAAAATTACAAAAATCCCTACTATTTTTTGTTTACTTCAAGTATTAAATCGTAGAGTAATCACAAAACAAAGACTGAAAATTCCAAACAATCGGATTTCTGTTAAAATTGTCTTTAGTATGATACCCGGCTGGAGTTTGTCAATTTTTCAACTTTTTGTCCCATTTTTGGGCCATGTGGTTAGAAACGTTTGAAATTTCCACAGGTGTGCTCTACATTCAGATCTTGGTTAAAATTGTATTTCGTTTGATAACGGCCGTGGAATTTACGATTTTAACCAACCTTTGCCCCACTTTTGGCTCTGGCGTCCCAAAATTTTGAAATTTCCAAAATTTAACTCTAAAATCCAGATTTTAGTCAAAATTCCTTTTAATATGATACGCCACATGATCTGATACGATTTTATCAAAATTTTCACATAGCCTACTTTTTTGCTCCCGGCGTCCTTTACGATATCCTTTTCGATATCGGTGTCCTTTACGATACTGAAATGTCCAAAAATAATGCTAATTCATATTTTGGTTATAATTATTCCCTTTAATAATGATACCCCACATCACATGAACTTTTACAATTTTTCAAAAATTTTACCCGCTCTCCTTTTTTTTTTAGTAATTCTCAGAATAAAATAGAATAGTATGCTTTACGAAAATTGGTGATGCGTTCAAAAGTTATCGTGAGATATACCCCAAAGAGACAAATGCCAAACTGCCGAGTAAAAACTCAGAACTCGCTTCACTCGTTCAACCAGAGGCAATACACAATCTGTCTACTTATTAACACTGAACACTGAATAAATGCGTTTTTAGAGGCTTGAAACCTAAGAAATGGTACAGACGAACGCATAATGATAAGAAAGTAATTTGTTTATGCCTCTGAGCAAGAATTAAGTGAGTTATGTTTTCAGGACAACACATAAAATTGGCTTCTACTCCGCCTTTTGCCTGTCACTGCTATGGCGCACGCGTATGTGTTCGTGTGAAACCACCCATCCTGTTCATAACCGTCATCATTAGCAATATTTGCTTATCGCAAATCTTTACGAGTATTTATAAAGCAAGTCTTATGCAGATTCCCTTTCTTCAGAACTTGACGAGATCTCTTCTTCTTCTTCTTCTTCTTCTTCTTCTTCTTCTTCTTCTTCTTCTTCTTCTTCTTCTTCTTCTTCTTCTTCTTCTTCTTCTTCTTCTTCTTCTTCTTTCGTCCAGGAGTATGCTATAACTTTGTTCTGGTTCCACAGTATTCCTCCATTCTATCACTCCAGGGTCCACCAAACTTCTCTTGCAACGTTACTCTCTACGTCCGTTCGAGGCCTCCTCTGTTAACTCCATCACTGAGCACATTCCCAATTCATTTTTATATTCTGATTGATTCCTCACTGTTACTACCGCACCACACCTCGTAGAAAATGCATCTCAGCTGCTGCGGCACTGCTCGAGTCTTGTCGTGAAAGCGCCAACGTTTCTGAGCAACACAACAACGCTGGACTTGCCATTACTTGTGCGGTGGAACTTGTAAGACTGAAAAAGTTCCAGAACAAAGAAACTGACAAGTGTCAGTAATTGAAAACCAAACACATGCCCTAGTACACCTGATCTGCTAAACTACGGAATGTAACATTAGTAGAAAAACTTATAAAATGCTGGAAACTTCCGTCAACGAGAATAGTCAGAGATTTTCTCAAGGAAACCACGTATCAGCAACTTTGGTTTTACACGTGTGAAAATCTTCGACCAAAACACCTATACCTTTTTACCTTCCTAATTACCAATCAACAATTAAAATGACAAATGGAGGGAAAAGCCAAATTGTGAGGGAACGGAGTTAATAAATTAGCGTGACATAAGAATGACAGACGAGTTTCTGAAGAGAATTCAACAGCGAAGGAAGAAGGTGTGTGTTCAGAGTGCCTACAGCACGGACGCAACAACAAAATGTACGAAAGACTGTTTTAAGTGTTATTAAATTTCATTCACGGGCTGTTTAGCCGTGGTCCATTGTTTTCTACTAAAACAGACGTTTCGACAGTACCATCGACTGCCATCATCAGTGTAAAAATTCGAGCTGTACTACACGTTAGAGACCACAGTACTGTGATTAAGGTTAACAGTCCCGTGAACACCACTCATACTTATAAATTCTCTAAGTGTCAACGTCTGTTTTAGTAGAAAACAAAGGACCACGGCCAAACAGCCCGTGAATGAATTTTAATGTCATTGACTCCGGCCGTGCAAGACTACTTAGACTGTTATAAGTATTGAAAAATTTCCAAAGAGGGTACTCTTGTAAAAATACAAATAAATATAATGTAATTCAAATATCATATAAAGGATATATCATAGAAATACAAATATCTCTTGTATAACTAAACTGGCAGATGTGTCTTCCAGACCATTTTATGATTGGTCACTCTACAATTGACACTTTGTTGTTTGCGGACGATCAGGCTATTCTGTCGGACTCTGAAAACAGATTGCAGATGGGTATACATTTGTTAAATGGAATCTGCTAATACTCTGGATTGCAGATACCCACAGTTAAAACCAAGGTGATGGCTTTTTGTGGAACTGATCCCGTATGGGAAAAAATTGTTATAGATGGTACTGTCCTGGAACAAGTTAGCAGTTTTGAATACCTGGGCTACAGGGTATCTTATAATGCAATGCAAACAACGACGTGGTGCATAAGTTGCATAAGTTCAATCTTATGTGCGGGACCATCAGGCGAACCCTTAAGTCAGCGAATAAAGGAACACGCCTAAAATTCTACAAGGTGATGGCTCTTCCCACACTTCTTTATGGGTCTGACAATTGGACTTTAACGAAAGGCCAGGGCAGTCGCATCCAAGCGGATGAAATGAGATTTCTCAGGCACGTGGCAGGGTATACTCTCCATGATCATAGAAGAAACACAGATATACGGTAGGAACTGAATATTATGAGTATACTCGACAGGATCGCCTAGTATCGGCTGAATTGGTGGGAACAGTTTTGCCGAATGGATGACTGCCGCATCCCCAAACAACTATGGAACTATAAGCCGAGGGGACGGAGAGGTGTGGGACGTCCGAGGAAGCGCTGGAGTGACCAGCTGTAATATTTGCCTATTTGAGATCGGAACAAACCCTTCTTGGTTGAAACCTTGAGGATGATGATGATGATGACTAAACGCTATATTATACACAAGTATGAGAATGTTAAGTGAATAAAGAATAAATGGTAATCAAAAAATGTAATAATGGTAGAAATTAGATTTAAGAAGTTTTTACTATTTTTTAAAATGTATATATTTTATTATTACTAATAATATTCTAATTTTCTTTCTAATTAAATAAATTATTATCGTTTACTTTCAAGTTTAGGTGAAATAACTAGTTAAAATAAATCCTCTCATAAGACAAGCAAAGTTATTTTTCAACTCCCTAAACCACCATCCTCTCATAGACTTCACTCTTGATAGGACACTACTCCATTAAATCCCTTTAAATGAAGCTTTTTTTTGCCTCCCCTGTTAAAATCTTGAAATTGTACAACGAACAAAATTCAATCGGTGTATAGCCCATTGCAAATGATCTTACGATTCCTAAACGACTACTTGGTCGTCTACAAAAGTATATTTTCCACTGCAATTGATAAACTGATCATTAACCCAGGACTGACACTAGTCTCCAAATCAAGAATTAACTCTTCTTCACGCCACCAGTTAGGCCTTATTTTACCTCTTTCAGCACCCTTTTCCTTGGTCCACCAATATCGCTTTTTCCATTTGGTTCATATTTCATAGCTGCCACTGATAATCGGTTATTTGACGTTCGTTCCAATTATCCAAGTCCAATCATTGGCAACGACTCCTCTTATTGTCTTTAATCTTCTTGTGCATAGATTTAGTTTTTAGTTCTTCTCTAATATTCTGGAAGAGAATGAACATATATTAAACAGTGTTGGAGACAGGCTACATCTTTGCGTAATAACCATAATGTCTCTTGTCCGTCAATCCTTCACACGTTTTCAGGTCGTCTCCATGAAAGAGTTGATTAGGAGTTTGTAACTAATAGCACATTTAGACCTACCGTTCGTTTAAATTTTATTCAACGCATGCTTATAAATATCTATAAACCTACATTTCTTTTTAAAATACCAATTCATTTTGCTAATAGGTCAGCGTACTTAATGCTCTGGTACTTAATACTCTTGTACTTAATACTGCTCTGGTGAATGGTGAAACACGCATTAGGTAGACCTACTTATAAACTTATAATGTACCTTGTAAATGAAATACATAGTATACATGTATTATACAGGGCTTAGTATGGCCAATGGTCTGGTGCCTGGATACCAATATAGGTGTGCTATAAAATCAAGGAGCATGTTCTTAGAAAGAAGATCCACGGGATGTCTTGCGCCCTGGTTTGTTTCCGTTGTCCGGGTCGGAGCTCGTTGAACGCCAGGTAGAAACGAATGCAGCACGGTCGTTTATTCGGCACAAGGAATTATGATGCGGTTTCCATTACACGATTTGCGTGTACGAGAGGAGTTCATGAACTGCACCAGCCTTTCTCCAGGCGGCTGCCTTAAGAATTCGCCCGCAGCAGCAGTTTAGAGAGGCGGTGGTGTGGTCGAGAGGTTCGACTTTAAGGATTTACCCGCAGGAACTTAGAGCAGTACTGGGCGTGGGAGATATGCGCGGCCCCCGGATGATGTCGGCCGGAGCGGTGAGCTGCCACGCCCAGACGAATGGCTCCCGCAAGGCAGCACTTGTACACCGCGCGGTTTTCCGTGCCTTGGGCGACAGATCAGCCGAGGTGACTCGAGCTAAAACTATCTGTCTGACGTCTCTGATGGTAGATGGTGGTTTACAAACTCAGAGTAGGCAAGCCACCTCCTTAGGCAGGATACAGGAATTCTCAGGATAGTGGTGGGCAGTGCAGTCGGAGTTGTTGAGATGCCTACGGGGAATCGTCAGCTAACGCCGGAAGGCCGTCAGACGCGTAGTGGGGAGCGGTTCGTTGTCTGTGCTGTCGAGTTGACGGATGGCGGTCCAAGGAGCATTCGCCGGCCTTAGCGAACAAACTAGACTCCAGAGACCAGACGATAACCTCCGGGGCAGGAACTCGGAGGCCCCGATTTTCCACATCCGAAAGAGCGTGTGATTTTGAAACGCTGACAGCCTACCTTTTTCAGCCCCCAAGTCGGTGAAGCCTATGAAAGTTAGTACCTGGAATAATAGTCTGGGGCTGGGCGGTTGAAGCGTGGGGATGGCAAGGAAGTCGCCTAAACTACTAAATGAAGAGGATGTTGGTAATAATAAAAATTATAATTGTTGTTGTTGTTGACACGACGTAAACACTCAATGTTGCTTAAATAATTCTGCGAATAGCTGTAGCCAACTCGTAGTCATTCTGTAGATCTGCTAATAGAAGAACACGTTTTATTTTACAAAGCCTTGTAAGGTAAATTTAAATTATTGACCCCGACCTTCGACGTCCAATACATATGAATATTGCGGAGTTGTGAAGAGTGTATTTTACGACAAGACTAATCTCCAATCTGTAGAGATTGGACTGTCAACGGAGCAATGATTTATAACTTTAAACCTGTAGTCGTTCTAACGGTATTAGCATTACGGTGACGTCCTAAGACGTTTATGAGGAAAACTAAAATTCTCCAATCATCGTGAATGCACAGAAAACGAGGTAAAGTCTCGTTAAAATTATGTAGAGTAAAGATGTGTACAGTTATTTATTCTTTGGTACTAGTGGTCGTAAAAAATTCTTTGTTACAATAATTTTTAGTTTAGTTTTTTTTGCAACTTTTGCAGAAAATCTATACTTTTAAACCCCTTTCTAGCGACTTTTGAAAAGCTAAAATCACAAAAGTAGAATCAAATGAATAGAAATGTAAACAAGGATGTTGCGGATTTTCTAGCATGCCCAATGCCAAAATACTAGGAAGAAAAGTAAAAACCAAAATTTATTTTTGCCACGTAACATACATACTTTACCATGGTTTAAAAAACAGTACTTACGTTGCGTTTCTTTAGTTTATCATCATAATCATTATCGTAAACTTTTATAAAACATTGCCTACTTCATAGCCATATTTAAGACTATTTAAGATGGAGTGACAAAAGCTGTGTCACTCCATCGTCTCCTTGGCCGTTCTTCTTCTTTGTCAGCACTACAGCCCAACGTAAGCCCCGGCTCCAACACCAGTCCTCTCCAATGCCTCCTATCCGTTGCCTTCTCAGCGTAACCCCTCGCATACTCACGTACATTCTTCTGACATCTTCCAGCACGTCATCCAACCATCTTTTAATTAGAGAGTTGCTGAGATGTGTTGAAAATGCGAAGCTTTCTTTCTGTTTTTGTACATCTGTACCCTCAGGATTTTCTTTGGCATTCACTGATCATCCATACGCTCTAGGTGACCTAGCCATTGTATTCGTTGAGCCTTTACAAATCTTACACTGTCCTCATCCTTCAATAGTTCGTCTACCTTCCGGTTGTTTCTTACTTTCCATTCATCACCTTCCTTAACCGGACCATAAACATGTCGCACAATCTTTCTTTCAAACCTTTTTAGCGTTTTTTGTCCTTATTATTTATTTATTTATTTTTGCTAATGCTCATGTCTCACCTTCATAAGCAACAACCGGTCTAATAAGCCTCTTATATAGCCTATTTTCATTTCTGTGGTTCTGACTAATGAGTCTGCTTCTCAATAGTCGACTGTTAGCATAGTTTTGCCTATTTCCTATTTGCATCCTGCCATGTACTGCCGTGTTTATGCATCCTTCGTTATCTATCAAGTTATCCAGGTACCTGAACGTATTGACCGCATCAAATCAATTACCGTCTATGCAAAAATTATACAGATTTCTTCTCCTTTTTCATGCAAAAATTATCATACCTCCTCGGCAATATATCTTTCTTTACCAACCGCTTTGTAGCTCCAGGTAATTGTGGATTCTATGGCTTTGCAAGTAATAAAGAAAGCTGCCATCTAAGCTGCAAGTAATAAGTTAGTGCCTGCCATCTTACTGCATCCAAGTCTGCAGGATTTTTCATTCGATTTTTCGTCCCTTATGCTCTTCTGCCTGCTCCTCCTCCTGCTCCTTCGGGAATTACTGCCTCCATTACTTCGAGATCATTGACTGGGTTTCACCTATTTACACTAGGCAGGGCTCAGGCCTGGGTGCATTCACTTTGGGCCTTGCATATCCTACATCTGCCGCCTTTCTACGCCTGATGAACCCTATCTACCCATTATTAATTTTAGTTTACCTCGACTATTTTATTCCACCGGATCCCAGACTATTGGTGTGTATTTATTTCACTATCACCTGAGGGGGGCCCCGATTCAGAAGCAAACACTGCCGTGACTAACTTCCAAATTGACACACTTTCAACCACATTCAAAGTAATGCACCCCCTGATGCCCGCGGAGCAGCATCACACGGGGTTTTAGCTTATTACCCAACACAGAATACAAGAAAAATGTAGTATTGGTGGACATCATAATCCTACGCGAATGGTTCGCATTATCAACAGTCGACATACTTTGACCTTTTATCTCAAAAGTTAAAGTGACCGTGATTAGTATTTTAGGGAAAAAAAGAAGCTGAAAACAAGAGACGGAGGCCACAGAAACTCTCATTTCTTTTCTAATGATTTACTATGTACAAGTATGGTTAAACTTGCGTAATACAAGTATATACAGTCTGCGTAATTGTACGCTAGATGCAAACAACAATTGCATAAAGTGGTGCAAAAAATAAATACTCCAGCTAAAAGTTACAAGGAAAGACACTTTAAAGACATTCCACAGATATCAAAAGTCATTTCCTGATCAAATACAAACTTCCGTCTTTCCAAAGACTGGAGCATATTTCAGCGATGAAATATGTTAAGTATAACTTCTCAAATGAACAATTTACTTTGGAAAAAGGATGCACAAAAAGGTAAATAATAATAACAATAAAAATATTTGCTGTAAATGTTAGATATAGGCACATGTTTTCATCGCCTTAGGGCTTATGGAACATCAACACGACATTGGCACCACTGACCCTGACCGAATTATGCGCGACTTGTAGCTGCATTTTAAAACAAATTTCGCACACCTGTAAATGCATGTACATGCGCGCGAGCGGTGCTTTAGTCTTTGTCAGTGATAATATGGACGTGTTTATCTTCCTGGTTAATTGTATTCATCGATTCAAGGATGGTGGAAGAGAAAACGCTTGCTACTTTGTACAATGTCCACGCGTGCAGCAGCGTAATAATTTTAATATGCCTAACGGAGCTAGTGTTAACGATCCATCGTTAAAATATTACAATTAGTATTGCTGATTGGAAATAAGATAAATAGTTCTGTGGTAACGAGTGACGTTTTGTATTGCTTTAATTACAGACTATATAAATATATTCTTATTTTCTACTTTTGGAGCCTTTTCTGTCCAACTTAGTTTGTTTTTCACTGTTCTGGACTGGATTCTACATTGTGGAAAGTGTATGCCGTTTCAAATCGTGTGTGTACGTGCATTTTTAGCAATTTATGTGACGTAATTCTCTATCTTCTTCTTATTCTTCTCCTCAACCCAGAGATTGGTGGGCCTGCAATTCCTTCCTTTTCGTAGACAGTGTCTTAATCACTAAATAACTAAAGACTGCCTTAACATTCTGAAACAACAGATATCCAACTGGATCTTTAATGGTGTGGTTTCCCGTTGCCTTTTCCATCCTATGCCGTTGGCTTAACAGTTCATCCTCCTTTAGGGATGGTTTTCCATCCCAAGGGCAAAAGGTGCCTCATCCTTTTACCCGCTCACCCGCCCTCTTGGTGGAGGCCATCGGTACTTTGTAAAAGGGAATCTCCTTATCCCGGGAGATGCTCTATTCTTTTATTCTTTAGCCGCTTGTTTATAAAATATGTAGGCTATAAGCAAACGTGCCCCGTTGCTACCACGAGGAGGAGAATGGCAGGATTTTCCCTTCGTCGAATCCAGGACCTTAATGGCATTTCCCAACCTCTCCAGTACTTTCATGAAGTAATTTTCTATACATACACATACATGTATATTGTAACATAACAAGATTACGCCTCAGAATAAAGACAAGTATACCATCAAAATTCACTGTGAAATATGCATAAACGCAATCTTTTTAGTAATAAAGCACAAAGAAGAACAAAATGAACATAATAAATAAAGAAATGAAGACACAAGATATTATTTAAAGATAAATAATAAGGTCAAGAAATAAAAAGTAATTAAAACAAAAAGGAAAATATTATAATAAATAAATAATAGGGAATTAAGGAAAAAACTCGTGAAGTAAATAATTTAATGACAGTAACAAACAATGACTGACGATGACAATAATACCCAGAAGTGAAGATCAAGTGACAAACAAACATGTAAATAATGATTAATTAATAGAATTATAATGTACAAATGTTAAACTTAGAAAATAATTAACAAGACATTTGTTAGTTCATAAGCATTAGATTAAAACTACGAGGAGGTCTGCGTACCTCAGACAGTTATTTTATATCTTTGAACTACAAACGGTGAATGATATAAATTTTACAAATATAATAATATCAAACTATAATTGTATAAGTTAGGTTGTGTGATAGTGCTAGAAAGTGAGAATAACAGTGACAGACTTTAAAAAGGAAAAAATCATGTATAATGAAAGTGATTAAACATAATTATAATATGAGCATTGAATGAAACATATAATCTATATGAAACAGTTATGTAGCCCATATAGTGAGATCAAACCAAGTGTAAATAATTAAGAAATAGAGAAATCTTACGTTACAAATTTACAATATAATGTAGTGACGAAGAAAAAATAAGATTCAACGGAATCATATTCATTATAAAAGATGAAACCGAACCTGTGACCCATAAACCTATCATAGCCAAAGCCTTAACTGAAGGAATTAGTATTTTGGTAAAAAGAAAGGGATTGTTGGAAAAATATTGAAACCAGGAAGAACATGTTAATTTGACTGCTGGACTTTTATACAAACTAATTGCAGATAGAAGGCGAGATGACAAAGAAAGACTATTGAAATAACTAGAAGACTAATATTTTAATCGAAAGTACCAAAAACTTTAAGGCCAGAAGCGAAGAATCAAGCAATAAGTTCATAAGGAAAACTACCAGATTGGTGAGATTGCTCCGATATGCTAAGCCAGATATTTGAACCAACATTACTACATTTTAACGATCGAGTTACAGTGAAACACTATAACCAAAACAATATAAACGTTATAATAGTGAATTTTATTTGTACACCATAAATAACTATTAGTATTAAGAGTTCCTTTTTTAAATTGTTCTTTTGTACAATCCAAAGGACTCACTAGTCAACATACATCCACAACACCCAATTACAAAACCTTCATTATAAATGTTATGTTTTATGTTATATTATGACTAGAACAATACTTTGACTTTAATTTTACATTAACCCTGAGCTTGAGATTTTCCATGTAATCCAACCGAAATGAGCTACCAATAAAAGAAGGGACATTGACTGTCAATACATTTAAGAAATGTTAAAGAGAAATAATAAATTTTATTAAAATTCAGTCACGATAGAAAAGGAGTTTGATTATTTATTTAACATAAAAGTTTAATTCTCACATAGAAGAAGGGTAAGTTTAAGAAGTTTTGGAGTTAAGAGGTAAAAAGACTCTATTATATTATTGTTACAAAATTGGCGACCAACTTGAGGGCTAGAAAAAGAAAATAAACAAAGATTGAAAAGAATTATAGTTGTCATTTCTAGCTGGCGATCATACAATTGAATCAATGTCAAAACATAAAGAGAAATAATAAAAATAATTGAGTTTATGACAAAACTAGAGCAGGAGTTGGATTATTTATTATATAGCTTAGAATTACACGGAGAGAAAGGTAAGACAAAACACACGGAGAAAGAGTTAAGTTATATAATATGACGACCAACCTAAGAGGCTCGAATTAGGTAAAATAAATTAACCTAAGTAATTATAAATAATAAAAATAGATAACCTAACTTCTAGTAGCAGCTGCAATACGAGACAGTAATCCATCGTCGAGCTACGTCTAAAAAACGCGTAGCGGACGCAGAAAAATAAATCGAGATGGGAGATAAGGATACACAACCAACACATGAAGTGGAAGCGATAACAAGAGATACCCAAGGGGACCAACCAGATAGACCCAAACAACCAGAAGGGCCCGCACAAACGGAGAATGCAGGTTACCAGGAGATGGTGATGGGTATGTTCGAAAAATTAAGTAAACAATTAACGGAAGGATTAAAAGACAATAATAAAAATCTGGAGTCATTAAAAGAAGATTTCAATAAGAAGATAGACGGTACTAATAATAACATGGAATCAATAAAACAGAAAATAGATGATAACAATAAAGAATTGAAGGAAGAATTAAGTAAGGAATTAAAAGATAACAGTAAGAAGATAGAAAAGAAAATAGATGATAATTTTAAGAAATTGGGAGAGAAAATGGATGATGTGACCAAAGAAATAATAAATGATACTAAACTGTGGAGGGAAGAATTAAAAAATGATAGCAAACCGGGAACAGAAGAAATACCAAACGATAAAGACATGGAACAAGTAAATCAGAAAATAGAAGATAAAGAAGAGACAATGACATTGTTATCTGAGAATAAATTTAACAGAAACAAAGAAAATATGAAGCACATAGAAATTAACATTAAAGGAATAAAGCACCAAATAATTATGAAGACGAAGGAAATAGGAATAATACGTCCTAACAAAATAAAAAATACACGGGAAGAACTAGATATGATTAAGAATGAGCTAGTTAATGTACTTAATCTCCCAATTATTGATCATAGAGACATAATTATGGTTAAGAATCATAGAAGGAACTTGATAAAAATTCTCGAAGGAACTCACCATAAAACAGTGAGAAAAAACTTTAACAAAACTATATTTAAATTAAATATACCAGAAAATGAAATGTATGATAAGAGGTCAGTGATATCATCAATGAATGATATACCATTGACATATTGGTTTAGCAAACTAGATGATAAAGTGAGTGATGTAGGCCTTGATACCAGTGAACATGTGGTATTAGAGAAATTGAATTATAAGGTAAGAGAGAGCCATATCACCAGAACAGAAATGATTCTGAACAACAGAATAATCCGAACAACAAGTGCAGATGAAGTAATTGACCACGGTTAACCTAAGCACAAAAACAAAATCGAAAAAAGGGACTGATTTTAAGGAAATCGACAAGAGGAAATAAACTAGGGGAAAAGAAAAAAAAATATAATATATTAAACTAATGATTAAATGACAAAACAATTAAGGGTAATTAACTGAGACAAGACGGTAAAAATAAGAACGAGAATGACTAATTCAATAACCATAATTACAATAAAAACCTATTAGAATAATAACAATTAGTACAGCTACGATTTAGAACTTTTTAGAATTGAAAGTGATAAAGGAAAAAAGAGATACGAAAAACATCTGTCACAAGAAGGAAGATAAAAAGGGTCTTACAGACCGTACCTGTCAGAAACATTGTCTCGTACAGAGCTACAGAACATTAGAATAAATCGATAAAGAAGGAAAGTATTCCCAGATCTGATTAACAACCGAGTGATTAATCCCAGAATGTTTTTTATTAGTCGCAAAGAGACTACTTTTTAAGGTTGTATAAAATGATTGTTTGTAGAGATAAGCTCCAACAATCATTGACCTGAGCAGACGGTACGTCCCTCTGAACTCAGAAGATGTAGTATGGCCGGCGGAGTAATGGAAGCCGAAAGTGCCCCTCCGATCCGTACCAGCTCACATATTAGGGAAAATAGTTAGGGGAATTAAATATTCCAGGGATGACACACCATGCGAGAAGATGATATCAGATTAACTATAATGATTTATGAAAGAATAAAATAGACGAAATAAGAAATAGAAGACAGAAGCTCAAGTAAGAAAGAAACAGGTATAGAAATGGATAAAAAAAAATGAGAGGAATTGACATGTTTTTTAGGAACATAAGTCATTATTTCCTCAAACACAAGGAAGTATATTCCGAAATAATCACTTTTGATGGGGGGGGGGGGCTTTATGTAACATAACAAGGTTTCGCCTCAGAATAAAGACAAGTATACCTCAAAATTCACTGTGAAATATGCACAAACGCAATCTTTTTAGTAATAAAGCACAAAGAAGAACAAAATGAACATAATAAATAAAGAAATGAAGACACAAGATATTATTTAAAGATAAATAATAAGGTCAAGAAATAAAAAGTAATTAAAACAAAAAGGAAAATATTATAATAAATAAATAATAGGGAATTAAGGAAAAAACTCATGAAGTAAATAATTTAATGACAGTAACAAACAATGACTGACGATGACAATAATACCCAGAAGTGAAGATCAAGTGACAAACAAACATGTAAATAATGATTAATTAATAGAATTATAATGTACAAATGTTAAACTTAGAAAATAAGTAAAAAGACATTTGTTAGTTCATAAGCATTAGATTAAAACTATGAGGAGGTCTGCGTACCTCAGACAGTTATTTTATATCATTGAACTACAAACGGTGAATGATATAAATTTTACAAATATAATAATATTGCTACGACAGCGTAGAACAATCTAGGCGTTTAATCGAATGTCCCAGAAAGATCTCGACGTAAGCGTGTGGTGTACGTGCTACTAAACGCATGTTACGAGAAATTTCTCGACTTTGCCAGCCTTCGCTCGGGCGCTCGGACTGTGTCAAGGCCGCAGCAATTACGTAGTTCGCGAGAGATAAGACGCAGTTTGGAAGCTTCTGGTGTGTGTAGCGTAACTATAAATACATCGCGTCGCGGCCTTAGTTTTTCAGTTCAATGCGAGATTTTTGACTGTGCGGTTCGAGAGTATTAGTGCGATATATTTTACAGAGCGGTTCGGGTTATTACGGTGTACGTTCAAGTAGTTATTAGTGAAGTGTTGCGTTTATATTCGGACGGTATAATTGTAATACAGTTGAGTTTTAATATTAGTGGACATTTTATTGCGTATGAACAATTTCATTTGATTTGTTGTAGACACTGTGTTGTTAATTACGAACTGTCTTACTATAACAATTAAAGGTGTGATTAGTGACTTAATTGGTGTCTTGTACTTATTTTGTTTCCACTGTACCTACGACGATCGAGTAGACCGTCGTAACAGTGGTGTCAGAACTGGGATAGAACGGTTAACAGTGGAAACAGTGGGCGCTTTGTACAAGACGAGTGTGATTCGTAATTAATCGATAAACAATGGATACCAGTCAGATGATAGAAGCATTCCGAGCAATGCTACAGCAAAGTCAGAAACAAGAAAAAGAAGAACGAAGACAGGAAAGGGAAGAAGCAGAAAAACGACAAGACGGAAAACGTAATCGTGAAAATGAAATACCAGAGGGACGAAAAAAAGAATTTAGCCGTCAAGCAGACGACGTTAAGACGTTCGTACAAGAGGATACCACTGCAAAATTTGTCCTGTTACAAGGTGAGCTGAACAAACAAGTTGACAGAATATCTGAAATAGAAAAATCTGTGTCAACTATGAAAACAAGTATGTCAAGCTTAGAAGATTCAAAATATCAGAGAAATCAAAGAACGTTATTAACTGAAGTAGGGTCAGTTTTTGCAAAGGCCCCGTCGTTTAATGGAAGCACCCACTGGGCAACTTATTATCGCCAATTTGAAGCTGCCGCTCGCTTAAATAACTGGACGGAAGAAGAGAAAGGCCTCTCACTCATTCTTGCGTTAAAAGGACCTGCCGCAGAGGTAATACACAAAGTGCCATCTAACAGTCAGAACGTCTATGCCGAATTAACTAAAGCTTTGGAATTACGGTACGGTGACCAGCATTTGTGCGAAGTGTACCGTGAACAACTTAAAGCGAGGCGACAGCGTTCAGAGGAGAGCCTTCAAGAGTTTGAAGCGAATATCGACCGACTGACGAGATTGGCTTATCCCGAAGAATCGGAGGACTTCCGGAAGTGGATTTCTCTCATTATGTTTATTGACGGTATCAGAGATCGTCAGTTACAACAAGTGTTAAGAATGGCTCAGCATGATAATAAATCAGACGCTCTTGTTCATGCTCTCCGTTTTGAAGCTGCCAAGTCGGCGACCTACATTAATCAAAGTATGCCATCACGTTGTAGCCAAACGGATCCAATACCACAGTATCGTCATAGCGGACAGCATAAAGAGACGATTCAAAAACAACAGTTTAAGAAGTCAGCAGCACCACAACTATTTTTCAAACCAAAAGACAGAAGACCGAAGTGTTACAACTGTGGAAAACGTGGTCATCTACAGGTAGACTGTTGGGAGAAGAAAATACCGAGAGAAGAGACTGATCGCACCAATTGGAGAAGTAAAGGCCCAGAACAGCACACAGTTTCCACGCTACATAAGATCAGTGGAAACTTGATTGTTAATGGATTTGCGGATGGTAAACCAACATCATTTACAGTTGACACGGGCGCAACAGTGTCCATTGTGCGCCCTGACTTTGTCTGTAACCGCTATCCTCTAATTAGCTCTTGTACAATACAGACTGTGACTGGAAGCCACGTCAAGGTACTAGGAAAGGTAGACGTACGTGTACGCCTGGGTCTTCTTGAGTTTAGCCACCAAATGCTCGTTGCAGACATTGTCGATGAAGTGATTCTTGGCACGGACATTATGAATGCCTACGGATTCGTTGTGGACTTAAGAGAGAATGTCCTGAAAATTGGCCAAGAGAAGATAAAGCTTTGCATGGCTAAAATGACAGGGTCTACCAACCATTCGATTAAGCGAGTGGCATTAGTCGAAGAAAAATTCAACAAGTCTGGTCAAGAGGAAACCTCCCTGTTGCAAGCGGAAATGGAGGAAGAACTAGCAGAGGAAGTACAAATAAGTATAACGACAAAAGAAGTGATTGGAGAGCCAACTATGGGTGTCGAGACAAAACTCTTGCTTGTTCCTGAGCTGATAGAAGCGGCCGAGGGTAAAGTGGCTGAAGATGAGGTTACGCAAGAGGTTGTTGACGAGAACCATACAAACTTGGATCAGCCAGTGGTATTTAGGTCATTAGTACATGACGCAACGAGAGTGATTCCAGCGAAGCTAGTGGTTGCGCGAAAGATTCGCATTCCTGGGAACGTGATGTTCGGATCACACGAGACTGAATTCGAAGAACGGGAAAATTATCCTTCAAAAGGATGGCCACCTAGATCGCCTGGTCGAGTATTACTTCGAAGACGCTTTGCCAGTTCGGGACGAACAGGCTTAAGGAGGGGGCAGTGCTACGACAGCGTAGAACAATCTAGGCTGTCCCAATCGAATGTCCCAGAAAGATCTCGACGTAAGCGTGTGGTGTACGTGCTACTAAACGCATGTTACGAGAAATTTCTCGACTTTGCCAGCCTTCGCTCGGGCGCTCGGACTGTGTCAAGGCCGCAGCAATTACGTAGTTCGCGAGAGATAAGACGCAGTTTGGAAGCTTCTGGTGTGTGTAGCGTAACTATAAATACATCGCGTCGCGGCCTTAGTTTTTCAGTTCAATGCGAGATTTTTGACTGTGCGGTTCGAGAGTATTAGTGCGATATATTTTACAGAGCGGTTCGGGTTATTACGGTGTACGTTCAAGTAGTTATTAGTGAAGTGTTGCGTTTATATTCGGACGGTATAATTGTAATACAGTTGAGTTTTAATATTAGTGGACATTTTATTGCGTATGAACAATTTCATTTGATTTGTTGTAGACACTGTGTTGTTAATTACGAACTGTCTTACTATAACAATTAAAGGTGTGATTAGTGACTTAATTGGTGTCTTGTACTTATTTTGTTTCCACTGTACCTACGACGATCGAGTAGACCGTCGTAACAATATCAAACTATAATTGTATAAGTTAGGTTGTGTGATAGTGCTAGAAAGTGAGAATAACAGTGATAGACTTTAAAAAGAAAAAAATCATGTATAATGAAAGTGATTAAACATAATTATAATATGAGCATTGAATGAAACATATAATCTATATGAAACAGTTATGTAGCCCATATAGTGAGATCAAACCAAGTGTAAATAATTAAGAAATAGAGAAATCTTACGTTACAAATTTACAATATAATGTAGTGACGAAGAAAAAATAAGATTCAACGGAATCATATTCATTATAAAAGATGAAACCGAACCTGTGACCCACAAACCTATCATAGCCAAAGCCTTAACTGAAGGAATTAGTATTTTGGTAAAAAGAAAGGGATTGTTGGAAAAATATTGAAACCAGGAAGAACATGTTAATTTGACTGCTGGACTTTTATACAAACTAATTGCAGATAGAAGGCGAGATGACAAAGAAAGACTATTGAAATAACTAGAAGACTAATATTTTAATCGAAAGTACCAAAAACTTTAAGGCCAGAAGCGAAGAATCAAGCAATAAGTTCATAAGGAAAACTACCAGATTGGTGAGATTGCTTCGATATGCTAAGCCAGATATTTGAACCAACATTACTACATTTTAACGATCGAGTTACAGTGAAACACTATAACCCAAACAATATAAACGTTATAATAGTGAATTTTATTTGTACACCAGAAATAACTATTAGTATTAAGAGTTCCTTTTTTAAATTGTTCTTTTGTACGATCCAAAGGACTCACTAGTCAACATACATCCACAACACCTAATTACGAAACCTTCATTATAAATATTATGTTTTATGTTATATTATGACTGGAACAATACTTTGACTTTAATTTTACATTAACCCTGAGATTGAGATTTTCCATGTAATCCAACCGAAATGAGCTACCAATAAAAGAAGGGACATTGACTGTCAATACAATTAAGGAATGTTAAAGAGAAATAATAAATTTTATTGAAATTCAGACAAGATAGAAAAGGAGTTTGATTATTTATTTAACATAAAAGTTTAATTCTCACTTAGAAGAATGGTAAGTTTAGGAGTTAAGAGGTAAAGAAAAGATAAATTTGTTTTATTACAATATGTATATTCGTCTATTCGCTTATTTTAATATGTTTGTTATTGTTTTCTCTATAAAATAACATATTTTAGTGATTACGTTTGTACGTGTTTGGTTAGCAATTTTTCTTTACATCCTTTTATATTAACATTTTTCTACTCACGCCAGTCAGTAGATGTTTCTAACATGATTTATTACATGCGATTTTAATGTTAATGTATTTAATGTCAGTAGTCTGAAACGACTGTCGAAACTTGTGAAAATATATGACTCTGATAATAATACAGATTTTAATAATAATAATAATAATAATAACAATTTATTTATTACATTCATATTTGCTCAGTTTTTCTTGTATATATATTTTTTATATCATTATTAATAATAATAAAACTTATTTTATTATTGTATAAAATCATGTTAAACTTATTTATTGTAAAATAAAATAAAACCAAAATTAAAAAACTTACAAAATAATAAAAATAGGCCTATATTCTTATACAAAACGTTTTATTATTATTAATAATAATATAATATATATATTTATTTATTTATATTAAACCTTTTAAACCTTATTAAATGTGTTTATATTTAAAGCTTTGAATATGTTATTCTGCTTTGTACGTAAATCTAACGTGTCTCTGCGAAACGTACGTAACTATACAATAATATAAAATATTTACTTGCATAAGAATTTTAAAATTTTAAAATTTTATAATTGTTATTATTATAAACATTTTAAAAATTAAATTTGAATTGAAATTTATTATTTGATTTTACTGAATGTTTTATTGAATCAATTATTTGATTCTGTCTCTTCTGAATGTTGCCGAAATCTTTTCTTTGAATTAACGAAATTCCGATTCGTCTGTAAAAGCATCATTTCTTACGCCTGATGTTTCTTTCAAGGTCTGCTTTCGTGACCTTTTTACAAACCCACTTATGTAATCATAGTTGGAAGGAAGGAGGATGTTTCCTGTCCACAGTCCGTTGTATGCCAAAAAGTGTTACATACAGCGTAGCACCGGAAATCGCTAATTTGTTCCAAGACAATTACTTATTTAGACCGGATTGATCGTTTTCCTTTGAAGGCTATTGCTTTTGTTTTGTTTTCTTAACAGCAACGACCATGTTTTCTATCGGCATGGCCGTTTGTAAATCGTTCAGTTCTATTACAAGTCCTCTTCACTCTCTCAAAACAAATTTCCGTCTTCCCTGCAAGCTGTTTTAATTCCTTTTTTTGGTTTATAAAGGCTAATTCGGTTTATAGAAGACATGATTTTACTAGAGCATTAGGTTTTCTTCCCAGTTCCTTATTAAGTTTCTCAGCCTTCATATTAGGGCTACTCCTTCTTGTCCTATATGTAACTTCACTCTTGTTCTGAATTTTTCTACCACCACTGCATTGTGTTTTCCTTCTGAATTGACAGAGGATCCCTTAAAAATTGCTAGAAATAACCGGTTTGCATGTATATTGGGTTTTTATTATTTTATAACGTGGTGTATATGAGAATAGGCATATATTTCTTCTGTGATCAAATGCACGATTAGCATACGCTGTTTTTTGATCGTCATTTTTAGTGAAAAAAATTAGTGCAATTTTTTCTATTTGAAAAGGTATGCCTTGATTCATCTACATTTATATTTCCCCCTTCAGGCCAGTCTCAGTCTGATATAACGCGATCATGCCAACTGTTTTTATTCGAAACATTTCTCGAATGCACTTTTTGGTATAGCCTCGAGTTCGCTCAGCGATTTTTGTTCTAAGTCTTCAACAGCGGCGAAATGTACTTTCGTTTCGTCCGGTGAATACGGTGGTTGCGGTTGAGGTGAATACGCTAGTTTACCATGTTTTTGTTTAAAATTCTTAAATAAGTAATGACGTCCATAATCTGGATGCAATTTCCAAAAATTATCCTTCCATAAACCTGGTCATTTTCTACGTGTAGCTTTACACACACACACAAAGTGGCGTAAAATGCCCGAATAGTACTCTCTAATTCCGCTCTAGGTGACCTAGCCATTGTATTCGTTGAATACAATTACAAATTATACTGCTCAGGATGTAACAAATTCTACATAGGCCAGACAGAACGCAACTTCAAACAGAGATACATTGAACACATAAAAGCATTTCACTACACTACCAAATCCCCCATTGCAAACCATCTCATTAAGGCAGACCACACATACATATACATAAACAGCAACATGAAATTCCTACACGTACACATAAAAGGCCGAAAACAGGACATTCTTTAACAACTAGAAATATATAAACACACAAAAACGCATAGAAACATCTTAAATGAACAGACAGAATTTAAATCACACATAATATTTGAACACATTACACAACATACATAACAATGATCTTTTGAACAACGGTGCCGTCACCAAAAGCAGGACGGACAGCGCTCCTAGCGGTAGCTTCTGACGAAGCTCTAACGCAGCGAAAGGCAGTTTAGTCTATAAGGTAAAAATTTATCATTTTTATCAATAATAATTTGTGTTCTGAGTCAATAGTATTCTATATAGTTAATTAGAAATCAATTATTTATAGTTAAATGCGATTCGAGCCTTAGTGACTGATAAACTCGGATACTTGTAAACATCAAGCTATTCTATCTCGAGGGAAGTTCTGATAATCCGGTAAGAGCCAGTTTGGGACCTCACACATACAAACGAATCCTTCATTATATTTTCATTTCCAGTGGAACCTTCTAATGTTCGCCGCGCCTATCTGCTTACTCATCGTCGTCCATCAGTCTTTGCAAGAGCTATCATCATTATTATCGCGCTGCCGTCAAGGCGTAATACAATTAGCGTAATGGATATTAAAGTTGACGCCAAATTATTGCTACACATCAAATAACTCAACCGGCAAATTGGCAAATCGGAGTCCTTGCGTGATACCGCACGTAGGCTACATCTATTGTGACATTGACATTGGCTTCTTCATGCACGTGAGTGATTTTGTGTCTTCTTTTATTTTATTTTTATTTTTTTGTAAGTTACTTGCCTTACTTGTAGTTTTCTGTATTGTAATTGTTATTTCGTCATCAGTGACTCGACTAGAAGCGTCTCGCCCAGCGACAATTCTTCTTGTGTGATCTCAATCAGGCGACGACAACATGGCTGACAATTGAGATACAAGTAATGTCCGATATATGTCTCCAGTAAGTGAGAATACATCTTGATAAGTACGAGGATGAGTCAAAATTAAAGATAAATTTTTAAAAATAGTTATTTTTATTTCCGTTTATGAATATATAGGCCTAGCGAAATTTACGACTTTTCCAATAATCATCCTTCAGATTTCTCCATGGCATTGTATTTCTTATACCTTCTATCCAAGTCTTTCGCGGCCTCCATCTTTTTCTTCTTTTCTTCTTTCAGGAGGGGTGCTTTCTAGTAATTTCATTGCCCATCTATAATTTCCCACACGACACACACACCAGTGTATGAAACTTTTCGCCTTTGATAGCTGTCTCCATGTTGCAACAGATGAGTCTCCATCGTGACAAAGCTGAATTCAAGTATGTCTTTAAATAGTGGGCGCTATAGCACAACCTTGTCGCAATTCCTTGGCGACTGGAAATTCATCACATGGTTTCGATACCATTGTTATACTGCTAGAAATGTTGGTATATCTTCCTCGGCTCTAAAAATAGAACTTATGTTATTCTTTTTCTACCTAATCTGATTCTATTTCCCATGTAATTAATCCATCTCTTAACGAGCTTTTGAATTCCTTTCTGGATAAAACTGTCCGCCCCGTATGCAGTCAATTTCGCAGTACTTGTATTTGAAAAAAATGTTTACCTTGCAGTTTTTTTAATAGACCAAAAAAGCGAAAATCCTTTGGAGAAACGTTTAGTGGTGTACGACGAGTGGTTTAGCACCTCTAAACTCACGATTTTGAAGACGAAGGTACGTTTTATTCCTCGTTCAAAGTCTTAAACCAAAATCACGACTTTTCAAAGTCTATCCACGTCTTTCGGATAATTAAAAATGTTGAACTATGGATTATGTTAAATTTATACTTCATCATTTTTAATTGTCAATTACCATGGATCACTTGTTTAATCTCATCGATGATATTGACATTCATTACTCAAGCAAACCTGTCTTTTCTTGTTCACCACAGACAGGAATCCGGCTACTTTTAAAGCAGTCAATCCGCTCGTACATTTTGGTACCACTCAAATAATCTTTTCCTATATTGGCACTGCAATCTACGATTAATGCACGTCTCGCATTTCTTCCATGGTGCAGTCAGGCAATGCAGAATTAGTTTTAATTTAACTTTTAAACACAACTGAAAGCCGCTAGAAATGAAGTAACATTTACCATTAACAGACACTGTGAAATTACGATTTAAGACAAAGAAAGATTGCTGCCCTCTACCTGATCGGAAGGAAAATAAAACTTTACCTTTACGCTTTGATTTCCCTTCGTACAACATAAATAACATTGATAAATCTGTTTGTCGAGAAAAGGTACTGCACCAAAATAAAATAAACAGTAGTCCTACTGCTACCATAAATGTTGAAAAGTAAGTATACTAAAGTCGTAACCGCAAATAATTTTCAAATTTATGTAAATATGTAAATTTATTATTAACTGTAATAAATTGTGAACGTTAACTGACACAATTCTGTGAGTGAATCTGTGTAAAATTCAAAAAATAAGAGACCCGGAGATCCTATATAATGCCATGTTAATTTTAGGAACATTATTCCAGGCAAGGAAACAGGTAAAGATTTCAAGCTTTCGTTACACTTTTATTGTTTGTTTAAACAGTGACGTGAGGGAGTTTGAATATATTTCTTACTTTAAAAAACAAAAAATAGGTATTTTTCTTACATACCGAGGATAGCAATCCTACTTGGAATTTTTTCCTACAATTACAAAAAATGTACCTTTTCTTTGCCTTGCAGCTTTAATCATATTTTGTAATTTCACATCATCAAATTCTATATAATAGTAAGAAAAATTCATCGTGTTTTTTTTTAAATATCTCATTTAGTTTTTGAGAAAATATTCCTTACGTATAGAAACCAATAATTAACGTAAAATGAAAAAACATAATGAGTAACTGTGATCCTAGAAATGTCCACCTTGTTATTCAGGCAGGACCTGTTCCTCTTCCACTCGTATCCTCTTGGCCAGTTTTATTTCTTCTAGCTTTCAAAATGTCTCTAATTTCTTTCAAAACGCCAATCCCTGTTTATATTTATGAGTTCCTAATTCTTTGAATTTTGAGTGTCTTTACACTTCTTACAGAGTAGGAGCTACAGTAGACATCTTAGCTAGTCTTTTAGAACCCCATATTAACCTTGTCGAACACATCTACAACCATCAGACATGCCCAACTGAAGGACATTCAGTCTTACAAAAACACATTCTTAGGCAGTCTTAATAATTCGCCTTCGGTGAAGAACTTTTGATCTATGAGGTCACGAAATAAAGGTTTGATATATCCATTACCTCTTGTAGAAAGGTATTTTTATGATGGTCTACAGGTCATGCACCACTTTCTTATTTTCCTAACCTTGCACTACGCGTCAGGACCAGAAGGGCAAAGTCCGTGACATCTATTTTTTTTTCTTTGATAGTTTGTGTGGAAAAGATTGGCTAGATGGCACGCCTTAGATTTTTTTAGCGGGATCTATGTTTCCTTTGTGGCCATATTCTATAATAGGACTGTATTGATTCGTTTACTCTAAATCTCTGCCTACTTTTGCCACCTAGTGGTAATCCACTTTGAGCTTTGTTGATTTTCATGTCATCTCTTAATTCTTGTAGCCTCCCGTTCCCATTATTTTCACATGTGCTCAACACGTTTAAAGCCATTCTTTTTAACAGAAACCAGCCAGCATTACCACCGTCTTTAGAGGAAAATATTCCTGTAATTAAAAAAAATTATATGTGTAAGTTAGTTGTTGCTATAGACATGGACACTCAGAAATATAGAATAATCAAATATAAAAAATTCTGCTGAACACATGAATCAATAAAATTTCGGAAGTTTATAAAAAAGTATAAACGTTAAGTTCGTTAAATAAGAGTATCATTATCATCAGCCGTGGCTCTACAACCCTTGGTGGGTCTTGGCCTTTTCCAAGAGTCGACCCTTTCCTATTCCGTGCCCTGGCTTTCCAGTTTTTATGTTCAGCTTTCTGAGGTCCTTCTCTACCTCAGGGATTCCCAACCGGTGGTACGCAAGAAGACCAAGCTAAGAAAAAAATACTGACTTACAAAAATAAATAAATAAATAAATAAAAATTTATGTGTAAAACAACAATACATTTTCATCGGACATGATTTAAAATTACCCTTATAAAAAGGTACACAACCTAAACACTTTGCGGTAATATTTCATTAGTGATAAACCATTCGTGTTGTATCAAGTTTAGTGATAAACCATTCGTGTTGTATCAAGTTTTTTTATCAGAAAAAAAACCCAATAACCTTTCTTTAGGCTCCAGTGGTACTCGAAGTGAACCCGGAAGACCAAAGTGATACGCGGATCTGGAAAGGTTGGGGACCACTGCTCTGTCTGATCTTTGAATCTACTTCGAGGTCTTCCCCTTCCTCTACTACCCATAAAAGATGTTTCGTAGGCTGTCCTTCCACCATTCTCTCTATGTGTCCAACCCACCTTAGTCTGTATATTTTGATTATCCTGACAATGTCCGGCTCTTTGTAAAGATGGTATAGTTCATAAGTATAGCGCCTGCACCACATTCCATGTTCTTGTACTCCACTAAATATTTTTCTTAGAATCCGTCTGTCAAAGCAACCTATAAGTCTCTCGCTAGTTTTCTCATCGTCCAGGTTTCTGAAGCATATATCAGCATTGGCCCGATAGGTGTTTTGTAAAGTTTGCATTTCGTGAATCTTGAGATTTCGTGCCAGGTGCTTTTTTAATCTATAATATATTTTATTTGCGAGATATATTCTTCTTCTTATTTTAGTGTTGGTGTCGTTAGTGCTGTTTTTCCTGGGAGCCAAGATATATGAACGCTTTTACTGCCTCTAAATTTTTGGTGGCTATTTCAAGGTTTTGAAGGGTTGGATTTAGTGATAGTAGTGGTAGCATACATATATTTTGTTTTCTCAAATTTATCTGTAGTCTAACATTATTTGAGGCTTCCTCTAATGCTGTAAGTACGAGTATAGTAGTACAAAAAAATAAAAATTTGTACTATACCCTGCGAGATGAACATAGGGATACAAGAAAATACATAATCTCATTTAGTTACTGAGACGTTAATCAAGGCCAAAGATAGTTTTCTTCAGCAGAAAGACCCTCCAGTATTAACATGGAGTCACGTGTATACACATAAAATTACGAACTTATAATTGAAGTGCGAGAACATTTTATGATAACAAGAGTTATCCACTACTACGCTACCAAAAAATAAGAATAATGAAAACGACTTAATTGTGGTGTTATACGAAATTGTTAAGAATCAAATGAATGAGTTGGTGAAACTACAAACCGAGGATTGGAGAACAGGTATATTCCTGATGTGGTCAAGTCTTCCTGTTCATCGCCCTTAGTAAAAAAATTTCAGATAATTTGTTTTCATTCTAATGTTTGCGTTATTACTAATGACATATTTTTTATTGTTTTAGCAATGTCACTCTAGCGAAGGAGCAAGCAACAATTTACTGGTCATGGTGGCCATGGAGCGACAATACACCAACCACTGTTTATAGGTAAGATACCGTACAGCTGTGAAAGCCTTTCGTTTTATTAAGATTGTAATTTCTGTCTGGTCACCACTTATATTTGATTGGTAATACCGCCTTACAGCCAGCCACTGCAACCTCATACTGACTGGTTTAAACAACACGATATTATTTACATATACTACCGCACGATTATTGCGGTCCGTTATTCGGTTACGTAATTGAACAAACGCTTTTACTAAGCTGGTATAGAAAACATACTTTTACTTTAACATTCTACAGTATGCAACTGCAACTGATTACACTGCGACCGGACGCAGAAAATCCAGTATGGAAAAATCTTGAAACACAGACTTGAGCCCTGATCCCTGAATCCCTGAAATTCGGTTTCCGTTCAGGCCATTCCACTACTCATCCGCCGATAAGACTGTGGAAGTCGTAGATGGCGCGAGTGTTGGAAAGAGCAGACATTACGCTGTTTTCTAGATGTGGAAAAACCATCGACAATGTCCAGCACGACGGGCTGTATCTCAAATACTGGTAAAGCCAGCTCCCAGACTACTAACGTCATTTGATTGCTAGCTTCTGACAGAGAGAACTTTCTGCTTGAGAATAGCAACTTTGTCTCTTCCAATAAAACGCATTACAGTTGGGGTACCTCAAGGTACCGTGCTAAGGTTTCCAATCAATGTGCACGGCAGCGCATGCCTCCAATCGTAGTGCTAACAGGTCGTTCATACGATACGTTTATAGACTGAATTGGCAACTGGAAAGTTGTCATCAACGAGAACAGGAAGGAACCGCGAGGCCAAGTTCGTATGGGCAGAATATACTTCCACTGGTCCTCCGAAGTCAAGTACCTAGGTGCCCACCTAGATCGTTGGATCACCTGGCTTTCTCACCCCCAGACACCCAGACAATTACCATGGCTTCGGCTCGTCTTGGCCTACTGTTTCCAATATTTGCCAACAAGTCTATAAACCGTAAGCTGGATAAGTTGATCGTCAACGCGTATTTGTTGCCAACCATCCCCTACGCTGCCCCAGTCTGAAGACGCCTCGCCACTATGCGTAAAAAGAAAGTTGCAAAGCGTTCTCGACAGGGGGGGCGGCCAAAGTTCGCCATAGGTTTCCTTCTCACTTGTTGAGAAGCAGACTCGTTGTATGCTTCTTGAACGTCACCGAACGGCTATTTTCACGTAAATTTTACGTACGAACAGCAAGGGCCCAAGACAACCCCCTTATAGCTGGCCTTGGCAGATACTGTATTTGTCCAGGTGTTTCTTGGGAACACCCTCGGCACATACTGTACTAGTGTGAGCTGGTACGAACTGCCGTTGTAACGGGCCGCTAAAGAGCAAAATCCCGTTCTGGACCGGACCACAAGGCAAGAGCTCCTAATTGTAACTCTGAACTTGAAAACGAAGTGGACGCACAATCCACACAGCCCTGCACCATCAGGGAAGGTCATCAACTTCGACAACGAATGATAAAATTGAACGCATTTACCAAATGTTTTGAATGCAAATAGGTGGATCACATTAAACGAAATCGCGGGTTAATTTGGTACGTCAAATGGAAGTGTCCACTACATCATCTGTGAGCGTCTACAAGGTCAAGGAATTTGCGCTCAATGGGTGCCTCGTTAACTTACAGAAGAACCAGCGTTACGAAGGAATCAATCAAAAATCTGGATGGGAGGAGTGAGAATTTTACAGTCCCAATCTTGAGCCGTGCGATTTCCGTGCTATGATAAAGACTCTTGCGAAGCGATGAAATTACTCTGCTGAAGAAGTCCAAAATTCAGGGAGGAATGTTATCGGATGTTGGACAGGAATTTTTCAGCAGTGGCATTGAAAACCCCGTATCATGCTACGATAAAGTTTTAAGTAAACTTGGTGATTTTGTAGAAAAGTAGATCTTCAGATTTACTTTCAGAAAAACAAAAGAATTTTCATAAATATTCCACACGTTCTTTTATGCTAATGCAACTAACTTTTTAACTGTCCCTCTTATAAATAACTTAAATATGCATAAACTATCTTAAAACAATTGTACGTACAATCACTTCTTTTTTGTCTTGTTGCATTTTCTTCAGCCCCTAAAATCGATTCTTTGTGCGTAACTGTTCCCACTTACAGTAAACCTCAATTACTTGATTTCTTGTAGATTTCAGAACAGTTTACAGTAAATACACTTCTAGACTATAACCCTCATAGCACTAGACAAAATTGTACTTAAGAGCCAGGCAAACATGACCATGTTGATGCAGGGATGCGAAATATTGGCAAGGATTTTATTAGGTCATAAACATACAATTTGAAATAGTTTAGTTAAAACTGTCCCTGTGCTTACAGAAAATAAACACGTACTTATAATTCTGAATAAATAATTTGCAGTTATCATAATTATTCTCTTCTTAATTTACTCATTGTCTTTGGACAATCACAAGGATTCACGTGATGAACAATTATTTAAGTTTCGTAAGGTTATTAGCTTTTTTCGTAAGTTGTTATTATTAGATTTTTTTAGCTAGATCTAAGTTTCCTCTTTTGGCTACATTCCACAATAGGACTGCATTGATTCGTTTACTCCAAACCTCTGCCTACTTTTGCCATCTAGTGGTAATTCGCTTTGAAATTTGTTGACTTTCATGTCATCTCTTAATGCACGTACCCTCGTTCCCATTTTTTTCACATGTGCTCAACATATTTAAAGTAATTACGTTTTAACAGAAAGCGGCACTCACTACCACAGTGTTTAGAGGTAAATGTACCTTTGATTAAGCAAATTATTGTAAGTTAGTTCTTGCTACAGATACGGACACTCAGAAATATAAAATAATCAATGAACAAAAATTCTGCTTAATACATTAATCAATAAAATTTCGGGAGTTTATAAAAAATTATATAAGTTAAATTCGTTAAACAAATAAAAATATTATAATTTTTTTGTGAATTTCGTAACGTACATCCTCTAAAAAATCTTAAAAAATTAAATAATGATAATAACAATAATGCACTACGTAATCTATAAAATTAAAAGCAATATGTGTAGAAATCCTGTAACTAGAGTTTTTATTAGATCTATATTAAAGAGGACGAAAAATGATTCAAATGATAAGCCGGGAAAAGATTAACCCAAAGTTCTATAAGAAACCTGTGTCACATAACAAGCTCCTGTTATGTTTCTATTTCGCAACGAAAAATTTTTTTTAATGATCCAAATTAATTTTGTAGCCCTAAATAAGTAGACAGATATTTTTAATACACGTTTTGAATTTTAAGCTATGGCCAATTACAACGTTTTTGTTATGACTCTAAAAATATTAATGGATTCAAAATGTTCTGTTGGCAGATCATCGTATACAGGGAACGTAACTTAGAATATTGTTGTTTGGGTACACGTTTTAAAGACAATCTGTGGTCATCGTTGAATTTTGAGGAAGCTTGTATTGCTAGTTCTTCAGTTTTTCGGTAGCATAAATGGCATCTGTGAAAAATATTTAATTAAAATACTGATTTTAGACATCATTGAGAATGATCAGCTGGCCCCGTGATCTTGCAGAAGCATTCTAGTTTCGATGGATTATGGGGAAAAAACGCATGCTCTTTCCAGCAAATGGTGGTGATGGTTAATGAACATTAATTGGCTGTAAAACAATAAAGAACAAGTCTATATAAAAATTAAGAATAATGTAAATAATACAATAATGCTAAATAAGTATTCGTTTAGATTTATTTATCTGTCGGTTTGAAAATTATTTTTACTTTTTAACATCTGTCCTGAATATTCGCTTTTTGATTTTTACTCATCATTTATTTGTACATATACTGTAAAACCAAAAACATTTTCTCGACAAAAAATATTTGAAATATACTTATTAAGAATTCGAATCTAATCGTGTAAGCGTTCAAGGAGAAAACCTTACAAAAGCTACAAGGAGAAAAAAGAAACAATAAAATAAAATAACCTAACAACATGTTATTTTAAACAAAATAAAACACAAATATTTTAAAGAAAAACTTAATCTTCTTCTTCTTCTTCTTCTTCTTCTTCTTCTTCTTCTTCTTCTTCTTCTTCTTCTTCTTCTTCTCTTCTTCTTTATGTGGTCCTTCTGCCTCTTAGCGTATAGTGTAATATGTGCTATGCTAAAAATATAATTCCTCACGCTTCTGAGGAAGACGTCATAACAGATGTCGAACGTAGAAGAAGAAACATAAACACATGAAGAAGGAGAATAAGAAAAAAGTCTCAAGCCGCACAAACGACAAGAACGAAGATACGATTATAACAAGCCGGCAGAATCCAAAGTAAAAACATACGCGCTTCCACATTTTAAATGTGTGTGTGTGTGTGTGTGTGTGTGTGTGTGTGTGTGTGTGTGTGTGTGTGTGTGTGTGTGTGTGTGTGTGTGTGTGTGTGTGTGTGTGTGTGTGTGTGTGTGTGTGTGTGTGTGTGTGTGTGTGTGTGTGTGTGTGTGTGTGTGTGTGTGTGTGTGTGTGTGTGTGTGTGTGTAAAGTTTATATGTAATTTATTGTCGGCTATTTAAATGAGATCTGCAGATAAAATATTGTTTACAATATATGTCTCGTTTTATGAATGAAGAGTTCGACTCCTATATTATTATCTTTTTTAATAAATCAAGTTTAATATCTTAAAAAAAAATCGACCAGTTTATAACAAAGAGGAGGAAATTGCAACCAATTTACTAAATGGAGACTAAAACAAAACTGTACAAAACAAAGGCTGTCAGACCGGTCAGTTAGGGTAAAATACGCGGCACTCGTTGATGCGGATACAATCCTCTTTTTATTTTTCACTCGATCCTCTTACTTCGCAATAAAACGATTGTGGAGAAACATTTTTTTAAACGTGACATAAACAGGAAAATTATTTGATACCTTAATTGCCACAAAATCTAATGTACGCTTGTCTGCAGTTTGCCTAAGAACGCAATATCCTTTTCCAAGTTACACTTTAGTCTTTCACATGTGAAAGGTTAGTATAACACAACACTATAATAATTAATAAACGTAATTTGTTATCACTGGTGAACATCAACTAACATAATACCCAAGTAATAAAAGTCAAATAAGATAGATAACAAATATTGAAATAGATACAAGAGATAAAGCTACGTAACGGGAAAGTGTTAGAATTTCGCTTTCTGCAAATAAATGGCATCAAATAAACGATGCAAACATGATATGAAGACTAGAACTGATCGACTAAGAAACCTTTGTTTTGGGGAAGAAAAATTTTAGTGCACGTATTAATGTCAAGAAAAACATTGTTGCACACACACACACACACACACACACACATAATGTTCTGATGTTATTCAATTTGTGTGTTATTATTTATGCGTTATTCAATCTCAAATTGAATAACATCAGAACATTGTATAATTACTGCAAGAAACTTCGAGTTACGTGTATAGAAAATGATGGATATGTAGACACCTTAAGTCAGCAAGTAAAGAAACTCACCTATAATTCTACAAGGCGATCGCCCTTACCACACTTCTTTGTAGGTCTGAGAATTAGACTTTAACGAAAGACCAGGCCAGTCGTATCCAAGCGGTTGAAATAAGATTTCTCAGGCACGTGGCAGGGTATACACTCCATGCTCATAGAAGAAACACAGATATACGGCAGGAACTGAATAGTATGAGTATACTTGACAGGATTGCCCAGTATCGGCTGAATTGGTGGGAACATCTTTGCCGAATGGATGACTGCTGCATCCCGAACAACTATGGAACCATAAGCCGATGGGACGGAGAAGTGTGGGACGTCCGAGGAAGCCCTGGAGTGACCAGCTCTAACCTTTGCCTGTTTGAGACCGGAACAAACCATACTTGGTTTAATCCTTGCAGATGATGATGATGATGCATTAGAAAATCTTTGTACAATTTATAATTGTAGAAGCTCGTGTTATTTGATTTTTACTAAATGTCCTAATTTTTACTCAACAATGCGTAATAATCTTAGTTACTGGACCTGTTGCAATACATGCAGCCTCGCAATACTATCGAAGACACAATGTTGACCACCACTATGAAGTACGTATATAGTATGAACTAAAGAATACGCCTATAGGAAATTAACAGAACGTCTGAAACAAATAAAATATTAGATGGACATAATATGTATTAACGAATAAATGCATAAAAACTGACACGTTATGGGCATGTAAATAAGAAGAAATAAAGACAAATTGTTAAGTAGTATTATTAAGTGGAAGTCACAAGAAGCGTGCCAGTAAGAAGCCCAGAAATAAGGTGATAGGATCAGGCCATCAAAAGGGATAGAAAATTTGTAAATACTAATGGAATGGAGAGAAAAATAGAAGATAATACGGAGTGGAGGAAGACGGCAGATGAAGTGTGAGATGAAAATGATTGTGGGGAGACTCGCACCAACGTCAAACGTTAGATGGAGTAAGAAGAGCCGTTAATTTCCGCTGGGAGAGAGAAGGAAAGAGTTAGATAGATAGATAGATAGATAGATAGATATAGAGAGAGAACACACACGTGTGTACACAACAAAAGAACGTACATTTTCATATTTTTACTTTACTTAATAAAGTATTAGTTACTTAGTAGGCCTATAGCTGTTCCTCTATTAAGGCAGCAGAGCCAACATCCTATTTGATGCAATAATAACAAGACATTTAATCATATTTTATTGATACGTATTGTGTACCGTATAGAAACGTAGAGTCAGTCAAGTAGTTATCATCTTTTAAGAAAATTTTCAAAAACCTATTTTGTATTTAGAACAGAATTAAAGAAACAAAAGTATAAATCCAATAAAACCAAAATTGTCGTAATTTGTATACATTTTGTAATCATAAAAAATAATTATATACATCTCAGTTTATCAAAATGTCATATAAATGGTCTCCAGATCGCTTATAAGATTCAATTACTTTAAAATATACCTTATCTGATCCGTCAGCGATCTTGTAGTTTAATATTCCACTACATATTTCGGGAATTAAATTCCCATCATCAGGTAAACCTTCTTCTTCCTAATATATAGGAGTCGTCAGTGAAATTATTATAAACACATACACACGCGAACGAATAAAACAAACACAACTGTTAAAAATGACATAATTAAAACACCATACACACACAGCTAACGAAGACAGTGCGATCAGATAAGTTATATTTTAAATTAATTGTATCAAAATGTTTTTACATCCACACGCCAGAATGCAGTCATCAAGAACAGCAGGACAGTTCTTGTCATAAAACGACCAAAGCAGAAAGCAAAGCCAGTAATCTCAATGTCATTGTTTTCTTACAAACAAAAAGATTTGTTTGGAGCCTAACATTCGTTTTACATGTAGTAACAACAAACATCGTTGCGCCCAGTAGCGACTGAGGATGCTCATCATAAAGTAAACCAAATTTCTGGTGTTGACAGAAATGACCCCAAACGAGGTGAAGTGCTTACGTGGACCTGTCTTACAACCAGTGGCGAAGTTACATGGAGGCAATTGAGGCAATGCCTACCCTAAAAAATTCTGTAGAATAAAAATTATAAATACGTATGAACTACATAACGTAAAGATTATACATTGTTACCGCGACTGTCGAATTTATTAGGCCGAAACATGCTTTACTGAGCGACCGCTAGATGGTGACAGGTGAGACTAGGCATATCTCGTTTAAAGCGAATGAGGCAACCTGAACTTGCCTCAGCGTTTTTTGTATACATCGTATGTAAGCAGTGTGCAGGAGTGATAGGGAAGTGAAGGGGGGGATTGTCCCGTGCTGTACACATAGAGCGTTGAGGCATGCCTCACTTCTGTGGTCCAAACATTCAAGTTAAAGCGCGCTGTGTTGTTTATAAGTGTGTTTATTTTATGCGGTTATTAAAAGTGTCCCTGTTATTCCGCTGAACTAACAGATGATCAAGATTGTTATTTGAATTATTTTTAACATTAAACATATATATAGAAACTAATCAAGTTTAAAAATTTGAAGTTCAATCAGTTGTATTATTGTGTATGACTAATACAAGGATTGTTCAATAGAAACACGTATAGAGCTGTAAAGCATTTTTTATTCAACGATTTTAAAAGAAGTCTCCATTAACATTAAGACATGAGTTCCACTGTTGCACCAACCTGTAGATTCCCTGCTAGTAAAATTCTTACGGCTGTTTGTGGAACCATTCGCTTACAGCAAACTTTACCTCAGCGTCCGATTTCAACCACCATCCTTTTAGTGATTCCTTAAAAAAAAATTTAAGATAAGATTTTTGCCTACCCATTCATTAACTACTAGCTTCGGCACTGCTTACAACCGACAATTTACATGGAAAAACTGAGAGAAAACAGTTTGTTCTGCAATTATAAAAACTGTACTGGCCCAGGCAAAAACGTCATGACGCTTATCTGGACCTTCAGCCTACAGCTGTGGAAAACTGGCAGTAACTTCAGAAATCACAGCTGGTGGATACGGGTTTAGCACACCCGATGTACCCTACCTTGCTTCAACCTGTCTTGGGTGAGATCCCTTTCTTTAAACTTTCCTGTCTGGTCTCTCTTGACCCCGACGCTTTTCTTGGTCTTTTTTCGACCCCGACGCTATTGGGTTTTTGAGGGCTAGGGAGTCTTTCATTGTTATCATACTTCACCTTTATTTTGTAATTCTTGTTTTCTTGTTGTCCTTATGGACTGCCCGGTAAGAGCCCGGCTAAGTTTAAAAGTGTCAAATGGTCAACGGTCCTAGGAGCGGAAGAAGAAGCTTTCCCAACGACACTATGGACGGAAGAACCTTGGAGGTGAGTGTCCGAATGAAACCCAAAGGAAGACCAGAGGATCAAAGGTAGCACTTCTACCACTGGTCTTGCTCTACAGGGCGCTGGTACGGTCCTTAAAAGATTTCATGAGTAACATCCTACTTGAAAGTCACAAGTAAGATGAAAATAATGGTTATGGATTCTACAATGAAGACATTTGTTACGAGTTGAACATTTTTAATATCCAAGATCGTATTGCAAAAAACAAAGAGAGATGGATTGCTCTTCTGAATAGGATGCCACATGTCAGGTTGCCTAAGAAAGTTTGGCAATACAAGTCTGTTGGACAGCAAAGTATAGGAAGACCTAGGAAGCATTGGTGAAGTAGTGTATATATTCCTTTAGGACCGGAACAGATGACTCGCTAGTTCATGATAGAAGAAGGAAGAGGAGGAGGAGGAGGAGGAGAACAAGAACAAGAACAAGAACAAGAACAAGAACAAGAACAAGAACAAGAACAAGAACAAGAACAAGAACAAGAACAAGAAAACAAGAACAAGAACAAGAACAAGAACAAGAAACCGTATATAACAACCGTTCGAGAAAGTTCTAGAAGAGACCAAAGTGAGTTGGTCTGAGAAGAACATAGAGTTGAAGCATCTGAGAAGAAGGTATACGAAGATTTCCGAAAAGGAAACGGACATTATAGCCTTTTCAAGGAAGGATCTAGTCAGTACTACAATTGTTATAAACAGCAAGATAAGTGATGAAGTGGATCTTTTAAATTACCTTTAGTGTTAAAACTGCTAACATTTTGAAAGCGATGTGATTACTAAATTTCATAAATACGATCGTATGTGTTAGACAATAAACAGGTAAAAAGTAATGAAACGCATCCAAGTACTAGGATAAAGTTGTGTAAGATTATGCCTACACAAATATTGTTGCTAATTACTGTTGTATCTTCAATGCTGAACAAAGGGCACAAACATCGTACATCAGCGGTTTGTCACACGGTTACGTATTATGCAACTAGATTGTGGAACAGTGACTTTCAAGTTCGATATGTTTGCATGCGGAGTAGAATAACAGAAACATATGGATCGGCTGAGCAGTGACTCATGCCACTTCTTCCTATTCACTTTTTGCCTTCGTTTGGCCTTACAGCTTGCCACAGGCATTGTTCTCATGTAACTCACGTCTTAATCAGTCTCTAGAATTTTGGCATCCTTAGTAACTTTCTCCTGCCATCTCTTCCGCGGTCTTTTATTGTAGATTTAACGTTTGGTAAGCCTTTTGCTTTTGCGTTCTAATAGCAAGCGGCGTCTTCGTCATCTGTCAAATTTCTGATTAGGGGAATTTTGCGTTGTTCAGATAATTCATGTTTGTAACTAGGTCTCCACATTTCATTCACCTATTTTAGGTGAAACGTCCTTCTCAGAATTGTCGTTTTAAATTATTGATACCAGTTTCCAAGTTAACTCCCATGTGAAACATTTATATGTTACTATTGCTTTTACATAATTGGACAGCTCGTGGTGCTAAATAACAGAGCAAACTAAGCTTCATCGCCTGAGCTTCTTTGAATTTTGGATTCTGCATTTATAATTTTAGACAAATTCTCAGCTATTTCCAGCTATGTAATATCCTTCACGCTTTCCAGATTCATACTGTGTCGCTTCCTATTGTTCAATTTTAAAAAGTTCTACTCGAACTTTGTTGTGTCAATATTTTTGTTTTCTTTGTATTTAGTGTACGCCGCAGCAGTGACAGATTACCTTGGATAATTTGATCATAGAAACTGGATGATCGCAAAAGTCTGCGACGACCGAAAATGTTAGGAGATCGTAATATGCCTAATATATTAAACAGTGCAGAAGAACAAACACCATTGGACGACGTACGAGATCTTTTAGTTGTAGACATGTTATGTTGAATAAAACTGAAAATTTCAAAAAAAAAAAAGAATAAATATTTAAAGAATAAAAAAAACTAAACGTGGTAGCTTAAGCAAATCAGGTACTTTGTAATTAGCATAGTAGATTAATGTGTACAGACACGTGTTTCAAGGTTGTGGGAACGAAATTGATTGGTGTTCTCTAATAAAACCTATTACTACGTCACGCTTTAAATTTTGTAGTTTATTCTCCACAAAACAGGTATAACAATTTTTTTCCGCGCTATAATTTCCAATTTTGGATGTTAACTGATTGGGATCAGTCGGTTTTTACGCGGAAATGCTTAGAAAGGGTAAAACATGTGGCGGTTGATCTATAATTTAAAGACTAGGTTACCTGTTATCATCGCAAATACTGTAATTTTTAAATAACACATTTCCCTACAATATCCTTTTTTGCACAAAAAATAAATTAGACTTGTTGATTATAATTTTTTTATGTATAATCTTGAACACTGTTTTTACTATAACAATATGCTCTCATTTTTCAGAAATAAATTTAGGTTTTGTTGCTAACTTATTTTATCGGATTATTGACTGCCTACTGTATTCCAAGAATGTAATGTAACGTTACGTTTAAATTTTATTGAGTCGTTTTAATCGTGGTGATTATTAGCAGCAAGAAAGCAACAGTTACTATCAGTTTGGGTGCTACACAAAGGAGCAAGTATATAGTAAAAAGTTAACGACTTTGTTTTACAACACCGTCGTTACAAAAGGTATCTTTTTATCCTCACCGTCAGAAATCAGACATGCACACATAATGACATGAGAACACGTTAAAAGAACAAAGATAAAAAACAAAACAAATAAAAGGAAAGTTCAAAACAAATGCGAGAGCTCTTCCAAACATTTACATAAACTTCAGATTGTACAATTAAAAGTCAAAAACTCACATTATCAACTGCGTTGGGAAAATAATAATCATTAAACCAGAACCGTCAGTTTGAGTTAAAAAAAAATAAAACTACTAAAACCAATGAAAACTGGACGATCCCGAATCGAGGACGTCCGGTTCATTATATAATCGGAAAGCAACTTGTCTCGGCACAAGTGCATTTGTTGTGGAAAGATGGACTACTAAATTATTGCAGTCTGATTGGAAGATCATCATGTCTACAGTGCTGTCGACTCGTCTGAAAATCGATCGTCAAAAGAGAGAAAGGAAACATTCACCATTAGGCTGAACGTTGCGTAAATATTATTAACGATGGTATAGGCTGGCTGACTGGTTAATGAAGTATACACAAACCGTCATTTGTTATCGGGTTAAATACTGTCTCACGTTTCCAAGAAGGAAAACTTGTAGAATTAAGTTCTTTCCCACTGTTCAGTAGAATTAATTACAAATACTTCCCATTACTCTCATATCTAAATGAAAATAAAGTTACCTTAATAAAATACATCAGAATTTGTATAAACATCACCATCATCATGTTCACATCACGGCATATGTAAGGTGCTGCCTGTTCCGCCTTGTAAAATCCTCCAGCCATCTCTGTCTGGATCTACCCATACACCTGTGTCCTATTCCAGACTTGCGCTTCCAGGCTTAACTTATTGTGTGTGTTTCCAGACTTGCTTGGGCAGTTTGGAATCTGACATTCTTTCTAACGGTGTTCTTTCCACCGTTGTTTGTAATCTTTTAATTTTTCATTCAAGCTAAAAACTTGTAGCTCTTATCTTATGGCCTCATTCTTTATACAGTCGAGTTTAGAACATCTTACAACTCGTCTTAAGAAAGCCATTTCCGAGGCCTGGATTGGTTGTTACCTAAGGCCTGACTTGTTTTTTGGTTCATACCCATAGGACAGTACAGGGACTGCCATAACTTTGTAGAACTTTAATTTTGTATCTCGACGTACCTTGTTCGTGAAGATACGGTTGATTGTCTCACAGACCGTCTGGAACTTACCTAACTTAACATCAATATCATAATTTTTGTCGTAGCCAATATCAATTCCCAAATAATTAAAGTGGCTCACCTGTTCAAGAATTCTATCACTAATCATTATTTTTTGTTCTTATTGGCTCCTTGCCTCGAAATTCCATTTCCTTTGTTTTTAGAGTGGAGATTTTCATACTGTATTGTTTACAAATGTGACGAAGCTTAAAAATAGATTTTTGTAAATCAGACTCTGTATTTTTAAGCACAAGCAAGTCGTCAGAAGACAACAGCACATTCAAATATCTGTCTCGAGATAACTTAATACTAGGGTTCATCAGAAGTTTCCATTTTCTTACCAGATCGTCAATGTAAATGTTAAAAGAGTAGGTAATATAATGCATCCTTGTCTAACACCTTGATTGACAGATACTTGTTGAGATATCCTACAATTATTTTTAACAGCTATTCTTGTTCCTTGATATAGACCTTGTGTAGTTCTTATAAGTTGTTGAGGGTATCCGCGTTCTTCTAATATTTCCCGCAACAAATTCCTATCTACTCTATCAAAGGCCTTTCAAAGTCAACGAAAGCTACATGCATTTCTTTATTGAACTCGCGATGCTTCTCAATGATGTGTGTAACAACAAAAGCATTGTTTGTACAAGATCTGCTCTTCCTGAAGCCGTTTTGTTCTTCCAAAATAAGATGCTGGGAAATAGTCTGCAGATGGTGGTTTATGACCCTTCCATAGGCTATATTTTGTATCCAGTATCAACGAAACATTTTCCTCTATAGTTATTACAGCCATTCCGTTTCCAGTTTTTATAAACCATCAAAAGAACTAAACAAACCAGAAAAAAAAGTAAATAATTATACATTTTTTTAATCTTGTAAATATTTTTTTTAATTTGTAGATTTGGTAGTCCAGTATAAATATCACTTGTCTGTTAACACACCGGGCCGAATACAGGAAAGCGCCATTAAATCAAGGGTTGTTTTTTAGCTTCCAGCTCGACAAAGGCTGTGGAAGTGAGTGCCTAGGGTAAACGGAAGACGACTGAAGCACACTAATATATCGACCTTACTGACGGCCACTCTACCTTCCTTGCAGCTCAATCTGCCAAAATACCACAGGATATAATTCGTAAGTTTGAAATTAGAGATTTATTGAAGATCAGTGCCTGAAACAAACTAATGAATTAATTTGATTAATGTAGACTAAAGTTAGGTTCTTTTTGACTCCAAAACGTATGTTATTATGTCCGGAATTGAAAATTAGTCGTATGCTATTACTACTCTTCTACTTTTCACGATAAAATAAATAGGCTGCTGTAAGATGGGAATAATATCTGAGAAGACGCTATTTTTTGCGTGAGTTTTGCAGGTGATCAGGAAACATTGAGTGAAGATGAACATGATGTACCCTGTATGCTTCATTCGCTCCGCGGGAATATTGGGAGCCTGAGTCGACCAAAGGAGATGGTCGTTAGATTCTATAGGCTTTCACGGTATAAGTTATTCTGGTCACTGTATAACATTTTCGGGCTAATTGGCCATAGTCTGGATAAGCAAGACCAGGCGGTAAATTTCCCGTATATGAACTTGGGATTGGACCAATACATTGTTTTTGTTCGGTTGGTGTATGCAAGTCAATCAGACCCAATCTGAAGTCTGAAAAGTTATATAGGCAAGTCTCCTCAGTCTTTGTAACAATCTTGTGTTGAAATCACTCTCCCGTTCCTCGCCTTGGCTCAAGGGGCTACGAAAAAAAAAGTTTTACACTTGTACCACTTTGAGACCAACAAGGTTAGAAACGACTGGTCCGTTTAATTATGAAGTGAAGCCAAAGTATAGGCTAATAAAAATTTCAGAATTTATAGTCATATTATTTTGTGGTGACAGACAAGTTTTAGCACAAAATTCATCGACTCCGTAGACAGGAAAACAGTCACATACAAAAGATCACTTTATTCAGATTTACACTTAACTCAACAATCCTTCTATACAAATGCAATAGTCCACTAAGCTACATTGACTGTCACTGCTAATCTATAAAGTTATTAACATTAATAAAATAGCGGTAAAAACAACACACCCTGTAGACATAATACAGTTTTCCTGTATTCTAAGTGTCGAGATGTCATTTGTTGCCTCCTTTTTCTTTTCTTTTCCAATACCTTTCGGTTCTTTCAGTCCTTTTCCAATTCTTTTGCCGACTTCCGGTTTCCCCCCTTTACGCTTCATGTTCCACGTCCTCCTCAGGCTTCCTGTAGGTCTCCATTTCTATTCTTCCCTACGGGTCTTGCGTGTGAAACACTTGCCTGTTATTTCTCGTTTCTACCATATGTCCGCATATCATCAGTTTTTACCTTCTAGCACTTTGTCTGCTGATTTATAGCCTCCCTTTCTTTCTTTGTTTTCTCATTTCGTATCCAATCTATCAATTTCACTCCCTGAAAACTAAGGTATTTTATTTAAGCTGCTGGGAATCTCTCTCTCTCTCTCTCTCTCTCTCTCTCTCTCTCTCTCTCGTTTCCTCTCTATATATTTCTTTCTCTCTTCCCCCTCTTTCTCTTTCTTTCTTTCTTTCTCTCATCCCTTTAAATTCCAGGTCTTCCCCACTCAGTGGTGCCGCTGTACACATAAGTGCGTTGATTGTAAACCAGATCATCGATAGTAGTTTTCTCTCTGTCTAAGACTTTACAGTCCATAGTACTTATACTGTTTTGAAAGAAAGGTAGTACGACGTGTTTATGGGCTGGTTAAGGAGGATGAGGAATAGAGAATAAGAATAGTTGAGCAATTTTGAGAGAAATTTTGAGTAGGATCGGACAGGGTAAAGTTGCAGTTGACAGTAAATGAAAATTACTGACTTCTAAAGAAATACCTCTGGAAACAACAAAGAGGTGCCTGAAGATTTGCATATGGAGCATAGCTCTATATGGATGTGAGACGTAGACAATTGGAACAGAAGAAAAGAGAAGACTTGAAGCACTGAAAATGTGACGTTATAGGAGGTTACTAAAAGTAAGATGGCTCGACAAGGTTAGTGATGAGGACATTTTGACTAGAGTTGGATAAACAAGAGGTTTTTACAAAATATTATGATGCGAAACGTTTAACTTATTGGCCGTGTTGTAAGTCACGAGAATTTGATAAAAACAGTAATAGAAGGTTACATTGAAAGGGAAAGAGTAAGAGGAAGACGAGACCCCAATATATGAAACAGATTGCTGGTGATCCAAGTTATAATTGCTATGAGGAGATGAAACGGAAACCACGGAGAAGACCAGTGTGGAGAAGTGCTACAAACCAATGTGCGGATTGTTATCTAAAGAAGAAGAAGAAGAAGAAGAAGAAGAAGAAGAAGAAGAAGAAGAAGAAGAAGAAGAAGAAGAAGAAGAAGAAGAAGAAGAAGAAGAAGAAGAGATGAGCAATTGAAGTATGAGATTCGTAAAGACTCAACGAGTACAACGACTAGGTCACCTATAGCAGATGGATGATCAACGTATGCCAAATAAAATCCTGAGGGACAGGTGTATAAAATCAGAAAGAGGGGATCGACGTAGGATAAGATGGTTGGATGACGTGCTGGAAGATCTCAGAAGAATGGATGTGGGGGGTTACGCTGAGACGGTAACTGATAGGAGACATTGGAGAAGTTTGGTGTTGGAAGCCAACGCTCACGTTGGGCTGTAATGCTACAGAAGACGAAGAGGAAGAAGTAAGTATACTGTTAGCTCATTGCTTATATTCCTTCTGTTGGTTATTGACAGTAAGCGGGTTATTGGACTACAAGTAGAAGAAGATATAATGGCCTCGGAAGCCATGAAAAGACGAAACATGTGGTTTGTGAAAAGGCGGAATTTTTATAATGGAAACTGGGAAGACTGTGACAAATGAAAACAGTGGGTGAATGGAAAAAGACAACCACAGCAGTAAGGACTTATGTACTCTCTCTCTCTCTCTCTTTCCTTCTTTCTTTCTCAGCGTAGCGCCAAATTCACTTTACACGTGAATTAAAAAGAGATTCTACAAACAAGTATTGTTCGTAAATATTCTTATTTTCAGTTATTTACGATCTACAGGTGATTTTCAAGGTATCATAGTCCTGATTTTTATTCGAGCCGTAGTTGGGCATCTGGATCTTGGTGCGTCCATCACAGATCCATGCTTCTCAAATTAGTCTCGTAAGACGTACAAAGCTTGTCGGGATGGTACGTTTGAGTCAAAAACGATCACTCCAAATATTAATAACAGCACTTGAAAAAATTTTTAAGCGAATACTGTTTCTTCTCTGATTAGTGTCATGTGAAATGAAATGATACTCCGAATAGTTTAAATACAGTTCAACAAAATTATTTAGACTTCCGTTGAAACAGTTAATAAAGGGTCAACCTCTAAAGATATAATTATCGCTTTTATTGTATTAACAAAATGTGCAAAAATTTCTGTACTCTGGTTACATTAAACAAATTTATTTATTAGTCGGGTTATTTATCATCGTGTCAAGTGTCTTTTGACCAATCATTGTAGTACACATATCTGTAACCTGAGGATAGACAGACAATGGCAGAATCATATCCAGACAATGGATGAGGAAACTGTAACCCTCACCCAGAATCAGGAAAACATTTGGGCATAGCCGGGAAAATATCTTAAACACTAGTAGTGTTTTATGGTAAATTTTTAAAAATCCGCTTTACACAAAAAAGTCTGCATACCCAATTTTCAACGAAAGAGAACTGAGAACGGGAGACTGGGCGATGAACATCTGTGTGCAAGCTGGATACAGTGAACCCGCAGAGGAAATGTCATTGAAGAAACTGAAGAAGAAACTTTTTGTAATTAACGATAAATAAACGTTGGCATCGTAATGTAAATAAACGATTCGTTACATAGTCGAGCTGGTCGAAACGAATTATTGGCGGTCATGGACGCTGACAACATTATTGTAAGAGGTACAGGCAAAGTCCGCTGTCCAGAGACGGTTGGACGCTGGAGGTGTTTTCGTTATTACAGCAGATTGCTGCCGAACTGATGCGTAGCTGTGTGCGTCACTGACCGACCAAATGATTGACGCTGTCAAACCAGCGTGACGTCATCTCCTCCGAATTTGTTTTCTGATGGCGTGTGTTGAACATCTCCTACTAGTAGTAGCTGTTATTATGAATAAAAACCATAGATTTTTTTATGTTACTGTTGAAAATACTAAACGATCTAATGTTTAACGGAGGTTTTATAAAATATACAAAGTAAACAATGAAAAGCTGAATACTTACGCCTTAGTGTTTGCGCAAATTATCCTTAAAACAGGAAAGGCAGACTAGTTTTTTTTGCGAATACACAATCCCTTCATACTTTTTACGGTTTGGATCATTAGGTTTCATGTTTTAAAATTGTTGATTTATTTTAGAAAAGCGTATAGGTTTTATGATTATATAATTTCTAAACACAATATACCTTTCATCATCACATTATTATGATGTATATGGGCCCCAATATATCTTTTATGGGTTTTTTAGAGCACTGGGTGTGACTACTGATTCTTAATAACAAATATTTAAATAGTACTTGACTGCTAACCTAAAGATCCTGATTTCAATTTCCGGAGGCGCGTTTATCAACTTCCGGATGTGTGTACCGAAAAATTAGTACTGGCACCACTAGCTTTCTTGTATCCCGAACGACGCAGTTAGATAGCTTATCCTGCCTCTTCTAAACTACTTAGTATTATATACTAACTTATCATATTCAATACTAACTTATCACTTTCAACCACTTTGTTTTGTTTTTGAACGGCAAATGGATATTGTTTCCTTTACAAAAAAATAAATGTGTATTAAATTTTAATTGATCTTTTTTTTAAATTCTTAGACTTTTATTCTTGATTATGAATTTTAAAACAAAAAGTTGTTTTATGAAAGCGTACTCTACTAAAATACAAATAAATTCTATGTAAATAAAATCCAAAGACGTTTTTAGAAAAACACGTTACGTATTGAATTTGTGGAAAGGTCGACTGCAGGAGCAGATTATAAATACATCTAGACAGTAATTTATGTTTTGTAATATAATACACGCTATACAATTACAGCTTAACTGTGGTCGAATATATATGATAAAAAATTCTGACAGTGCCAACTAGAGTAAATTAGAGATAAAACGATTCAACTTTAAGGAGGCCATTATTACTCTTCAGGCACTCCGCCATTCGAGGACTTAAAAACGAAAAATTTCATGAATGGAACAATAAGTATAAAGACAGTATAGCAAATTTGTTTAGCGAAAGCAACGACAGAAAGGTAAATAATGTAGGTGACATTAAAAAAACAGACAGAAGACATTACGCCTCGTTGTACAAAGATAAACAAATCGCTAACGCAGACACTACGATATCAAAGGTAAAGTGATATGGCAATAGTGGATTTCATGTCTCAGCCGATACGTAAATCAAGCAAACAAAAAAAATTGAACAGAGGTCTACGCACAACTTAGAAGCAGGGGCAGTCTCTCTAAAAGATGATCTGGTAAAATAAAAAGAACTGCAAATATCAAATCCAGACTCAAAGAGGAATCAGGAGATGTGCACAATTAAAGAAGGCTTCTCTCCAGCTTGAAATGATGATGACGACAACGATGATGATGTAAAATCAACCAGTAAAATCTCTGCACAGTATGTGCACGTATGTTGTCAGGAATAACGAATCCTGTAGTGTTGTTTGCGTGCGGTCATAAAAAGTGTAAAACTTTTAGCACGTTCGTTGATACCCGTTTGTGTGCCTTGTCACATGGTAACTCGTATAGGCTTGCAAAAATTTACAACATCCGGGAAGTTTATTGACATTTTCACACTGTAGGGAATTTTTTAACAAGAATTTGTCAAAGTACTATTAAAACGTAAATTTTTTTTTAGATAAGTCTTAATGGAACCCTTGTATACAGTAGGTATCAGTCGATAAATAACACTGTTTAAGCTGCGAATCTGAATCAGAATACAGCAGTTGTTTTTATAATTTGAATATAAATTCTTATTCTATATGCTGGCCAACCGTAAGCGCTAACACCCACAAATTTTAGGAGGCGAGAGGATTTTTAGAAACCAGTATATTTTATAATCTATTCCAATATAATTTGTAATTTTCTATATACGTAACTCAAAGTTTCTTGCAGCAATTACATAATATTGTGATATTGCTGAATATAGTTTCTTCTACAAGTAATGTAGTATGGTTTTGTCGTTTCAATACCTTACACACGTTTCACTGAAAACAAATCAGCATCATCAGAGGTTTGTAAGTAAATCAATAACAATCGAAATAATTCTGTTATTGTTTTAATAATATCAGAATTATTTCGATTGTTATTGATTTATTTACAAACCTCTGAAACGACAAAAACACAATTCACTACTTGCAGAAGAAACTATATTGAACAATATCACAATATTAAATTTGTAATGTATATTTTAATTAACCAACAAAGGACAGAGTAACGAAGAAGGGAACAGAAGATTGCGTATAACCAGAACAGTAACTACAAAACTAAAAAAAATATATGTAAAGACCAAACTGTTTCAAACAAAGTAAACAGAATCATTAAAATATTGTATATCCCCAATAGTCACTACGCTTGAAAACTGAGATATGCGGATCGTGAATAATATCGGTGTTTTGGAATTGTGTACCTGTAGACTAATTCTCACAGCACTCTGATTTGGAACGTAGGACAGATGCCTTCATACCCTACATGAACTACGGAAAAAAGATAAGTTATTCAAGCAGATCAATAAAGCATACCTAATCCGGGAATCTGGGAACACAGTCAGGGCAGGCGAGATGTAAACTTCATTTGTACAATGCAAAACAACAGGTAAACGGTCTGGATCCGGACCGCCAATCAGATGGACGGATAGGCTTAAGCAACCAACGGGACATGCTCTATATGATACAACACAATATGCTGGGAATGCGAAAAACAAATAGAAACAAAACGTGACTAGACCATGACTATGATAAAAAATGTGGAAGAAAAGGTAAATGAACAAAAAACAGATACATACGATTAACATTCGAAAGAAGGTAATACTTTAAAACTCAACTACCCTTCAAGTGGGACCCACGAACAACCTGACAGTAACTCGTAACTGAAAAACAGTCAGTGAAAATTCTCTGAGAATAAACAAAAATAGGAGAACGATTTTTTCCTAATATTGTCAGTTTCTTGCCCCTTGTCGCGCCTCGGAAAATCCTTCGGGGAGTGTGAAATATTATTGTGAGATACTGAAATTTAAGCTCCAGCTGACTTTGGAATCTGACATTCATCGAAATGATTAGGCTGAAAACATCTCAACAGTTGTTAGCGAGTTTAGTATCGCCAGTCTCCCTTTCTCGGTGCCGACGCAGTTTCCTTTCTTCCCTACACTCACTGTGAACTTAATGCAAAGTATTGAATTTCCGTTCTACCAGCTAGGACTTGGAGGCATTTCGCGATTTTCCATGTAACTTTGTCATCTAGCAGTTATAAAACTCCAACCAGGAGGCAAAACTGGAAGGGATCTTAAATATCAGGTTTTTATCAATTATTGAAGGCAAACGTGTTACTATTTTTGTTTTTTTAGACAGCAGTTCGCTCTTTCTGTTTACATTTTCGCGGTTTAATTCTGTAATTGTCACTACTGCTTATTTTAGCAGTGTTTTTAATACATTTGTTTGTTAGTATACATTATAATTACGCTCAAAGACCGATAAATTGAAGAGAGGTTTATGACAAGTTGGTGCATCACTAAACCGTTTCATCTTCAGTAGATACATGATATTGTTTTAATAATGAAAGACAAGGAAAAGTAAGAATGGCCTACAAAAAATGAAGTTTTATTGCTGACAAATAACGTTTATAATGTTACACTGACAGATACAGAGGAAAAGCAAAAGGAAAAGCAAAATTACCATAGGTCAACAGTAGAACAAGTATCAGAAGACTGATATTTGGGAGCAAGTATTGCCCAACAGGAAAAATCGTTAATAAGAAATTCCACGTCGAATAAGGTCAGTTTGGATATTGTTTGGAAAATTAAAGTTTATATTGAAAAACAAAACAAATCCCATAATATCTTAAAACTATATTATTTATAGTATCAATATGTTCTTTCACAATTAGGCGTAATATACATAGACTTTGACACTGACAAATGGCAGTGAATCATGAGTTAAGTAAGAGATTAGCTTCATCATCATCATCATCTTCAACAAGGATTAAACCAAAAATGTATTGTTCCGGTCCCAAGTAGACATACTACAGCTGGTCACTCCAACGCTTCTTCAGACGTCCCACACCTCTCCGTCCTTTCGGCTTATAACTCAACAGCTGTTTGGGTTTGCGGCAGTCATCCATTCGGTTAATATGTTCCAACCATTTTAGCCGATATTGGGCAATCCTATCGAGTATACTCATAATATTTAGTTCCTGGCGTATATCTGATTGTATACTGGGATCTAAAGAGTATATCCTACTATTTGGCTGACAAATCTCATTCTGACCGCTGAATACGACTGGCCTGTAATTTTGTTAAAGTCGAATTCTCAGACCCATAGGAAATTGTGGGGAGGGTCGTCACTTTGTAGAACGTCAGGCAGGTTTCTTCACTTTTCGATTTTAGAGTTCTGATATTCCGCACATATGATTGGACTTTTCCACTACGTCATTTTTGTAATTTAAGTCACATTACACCTGCCCCTGCTCCAGAACAGTACCGTCAACAACAATTTTTGTTCTTATGGGATCAGCTCAGACATCACCTCGATCTTCAATGTGGAGATCTGTAATCCTAAACCCTTGCAGGTTCCATCCAATGAGTGATTTTTGTTCTTATGGGATCAGCTCAGACATCACATTCATCTTCAATGTGGAGATCTGTAATCCTAAAACCTTGCAGATTCCATCCATCCACAAGCCGCTTTTCGAGTTCCACAGGATAGCGTGATTATCAGCAAACAACAATGTGTCAGCTGTAGAGTTATCAGGCATAAAACTCTGTTCCGGAATGTTCATCTGCCAATTGTGTATGACATCGTCTATACATAAATTAAAAATAGAAGGTGATAATGATCACCCACTTTGTACTCCATACAGGGGCGTATTTACGGGGGGGGACGAACGGGACCGGACCCCCCAAAGGGTCGAAAAAGTTGACGAATTTTGTTAATCTCTTAATTTTTATGCTGATTAATTATTTTTTAGCTGTGTAGCGTAATCTAATAGTAACTGTTTTTTAAATATACGAACAGGTTTATTACATGACATCAGTGTATACGTTTGAAATATGAAATATAAGAAGATCAATTCACTCAATAACTGTCTTGTAAAAAATGTTTCAGTAACACGTATGTTTATTGTATTATTGTTGTTTGCTTTAATGAAACTGATTTCACCCACTTTAAAGATAATAATGTTGATTAGTCTTGACTTGTTTTTTCTTTATGAAACCGATCAGACTCCGGACCCCCCCCCACGAACAAATTCTACCACTGACTCCTCAATCGATCAGGCCCACACTTGGAGTTGTGCTCGGTCTTCCTGTCTCGCTTAAGATTTTGTTTTCCACATAAAGATTTTGTATGGCTCTAATGATATATTGTGGATCCTTTTCTTTACCATTATTGGCCACAGCCTGCCCCTATTCACTCAGTAACTTGCCTTTCCAAAAGTCGATGAAAGCTATGTGGGCCTGTGTTGACAGCTGATATTCTCTGTGCTTATCGGTGATTATCGGTGACCTGGACTATTGTGAAGGTACAATCTAAACATGAACTGCCCTCTCTGAAACTATACTGGGTCTGCGAGAGAATAGTTGTCCTTATTGCATTCAGTCGTCGTGCTAAGGATAAATTCGTACGACTTGTAAGACATGTTAAGCAGGCTGACCCCTCTATAGTTTTCACAGTCATTACGATTTCCTTTCTTAAATACGGGAACTGCCTTTGCCATCTGCCAATCTTTGGGAATATGACCAACACAGATTGATAAAGTTCAATAATCGATCATCCAGCAAGGCTGGTGCATACTTTGTGAGCTAGAAATTCTTCAGCGTATCAGTGCCCGGCGATTTTCTATTTTTACAGCATTGTAGAGCGGCTAAGACTTCATCCACTACAATTGGATCAACACATTCACTGATTAAAACTAACTTCCGGGCTGTTTAGCCGTGGTTCATGGTTTCCGACAAAACCAGATGTTTCGGCAGCACCACTGGCTGCCATATTCAGTGGAAGAAACGAGTCAACGCCAACGTGGATGTAGTAGGATAGGACCACAACCATATACGTTACTTTAGCCTTAACCACAGTATTGTGGTCCTATCCTACTACATCCACGTTAGCGTTGACTCTTTTCTTCCATTGAAGATGGCAGCCAGTGGTGCTGCCGAAACGTATGGTTTTGTCGGAAACCTTGGACCACGGCCAAACAGCCCGGGAATTAGTTTTAATCTAAATGACACCGGCCGTGTAAGCCTTCGTACATACATACATTCACTGACGTTTGTAAACTTTGTTGCTTTCAGTTTTTTTCTGGGTTCACAGTCGTTCATAATATCTGAGCCATTCCTTCTCTGTGATATTGCTGATCTCCAGGTTATCTCTCTCTGTTTGATCTGAAGACCGTAATATTTTGTAAGCCTTGTCCTGTCTAGCCTGCACATCGTGCTCTACATCACTTGTATATTTTTCCTAACTATTTTCTTTGATTTTCATTGCTTCTCTTGTGGCAATGGTACACCGGACCTTAAATTCAGACCTTGTCTGAACAGTCTTTAAAACTAGATGTGACAAATATGCCTGTTTCTTTAGCATCTATTATTTGTGTAATAAGGCCTATGTGTCTATTGTATCCCGTATGCTCAGTCGTCTCGTTTCCAGTGCGTCTAATGTTGTGTGGGACAGATTAGCTTAAACGATAAAAAGGGAAGGTAATGGTCAGAAACGTCACTAGAATTACAATTTAGCCAAAATGAAACCAAATGGCAAAACAACGAAAAGCAGTAAAGTCATAACAAATAATATCTGCAGATGAGGAAGACAAATGATCTTCCAACAATTTGCTGGTTTTTATATAGATAAATGTAGCTTAGAACAGGTGAAATTGGAAAAATAAACAGGAAGTCTAGATCCAATGAAATTAAGAGTAAGCTAAAAAATAATAGAAAGGTTATATGTGTGAGTTTGTGCATGTTTATCCAACATAGTAACATCTTACTAGTAAATAAATCGCGCGCGCCCACACACACAAACGCGCGCACGCACTAACTAAGGTCTAACAAATTAAGACTACAATTTAAACGAGTGACTGTTGGAACAGGTTTGTTCACATAATTACAGGGTACCCAATAATATTAATCTCTAATTTAAATGACTTTTTAAAATTTTTTTCATACTGTTGGGGCTTATTTTAATATTATTTCTGTGTGTTATCTTACTTCTTACATCTTACATCTTACATTTTGTTTTTTCCTAAATTATTTTATTCTTGTTTTCCGTCTATATCTTTTTACTGATGTCGTTTTTCATTTCGCCAATTCTTCTCCGTTTTCTTTTTCTGTTCCAACCACCTGTCGTTAATAATTCAATGCTGGCTTTTTTTATTTATCAGACAACATCTATTGAAATAATATCTTTAGATAACTGTTTAGTAGTAACTGCCTCATTCTTTCGTGATGGTTATATTCTTTTGTAGGAAAATCTTTTTTATTGCTTCCTCTTCTTCTTCTTCGCTAATGCAAATATTTTCCACGTGTAGCTTATGCATCCCCCCCCCCGTTCTTATTTTATAATATTTTCGTTTCCTCAATTTGGCTGTAAGTAGGCCTATATTTATAACGCATTAAGTACATTTTGACAAAATTTCTTCTTAGATAAAATATTACAATCGGCAGGTTTGTGCATGGGATAAAACCAGTAGGTCAAGCAACTGCAACTGGGGAAAATACTTATATAACACTGAGGAAAATACTTATGTAACACTGAGGAAAATACTTATAACGAGGAAAACTGTGATAATAATATTTTGATTTTTAAATCTAATGAAAACGTTTATAAATATCATGAAATAACTGGATAATTGTTTCTCTGTCATAATTGTATTGAGAGTGCCGCAGTTTCAGATATGCGAGGGCCGATATTATTTTAATAAACTCAACGCGCGAATCCTAATTACATGGAGAACGTAGTTTTCCTGTTATCATTACATTTAGTGGTCTATTTGTTATTGTTACTTTATTCAGCTATCGCAAAATTCACCAAAGAAAAAAAACATATTTCCTTGTTGATCACCTTGCCACACTACGCTCTGCCCTTCAAAATACGTACAATGTAATTTAATGCTAATTCGAACAGCAACTAGTGAAAAAAATTGCCCGTCGAGCACAACACAAACGTTACATAACTGTTGCTTAATTCAAGAAATAAAATTTTCAGCCCAGTGTTTTAAGTGGCTACCGATTTGAGTATCGGCTTATCTTGAGATCGGACAAAGTGCCACCTGTTTACTATTTTGCCACCTGTAAGTGAATTCACTGGACGCACTTTGATGCACAAAATTGTCAGTTTTCTTTCTTGGATGAAATTTTTTCATCCACTTATAACTAATAATTTCTCTATAAAACACAACAAGAATAAGTCCGAGGTCTAAACATGGTAAACATAAATATAATGTCCGAAACAAAATGACCAAAAAAATTATGGAAATGGGCAACCACAACAAGAAGGCAAAGGGGCTAAACCTAAACTGTCATGAAGCAAAAGTGTAGAAACTACTATCAGCAGTAGGGGCCTCCAAATCGCAGATTGTGAGGACAAGAAAAATGTACGTTTGGGGTATAAACAAGTAATGAAAAACTAAAAAAATAAGAAAAGTTAAAGATAAATTAGTAATATTGAAAGAAAAATCCTAAGTAGTTTAATGAATGAGAAATTACTTATTCATTATTTACGCAAATTACTGACCCACAGTCTTCACGCTAAAGTCCATTCTATTTTCGAGGCTTTTATGTTTATTAGAAGTAAGTGAAACTGCATGTATTATACCATATGAAATGTATAGAGATAGTAAGAAACTAGGTTGTGACTAAAAGCATGAAAAAGGTATTATAAAGGTATAATGAATAAGCGTATATAACTTAAGAACGAGGAGAGTATTTGTATTGTAACAGGTAAAGTCTAGTGGATGAAGTGAAAGAAGAAGAAGAAGAAGAAGAAGAAGAAGAAGAAGAAGAAGAAGGAGGAGGAGGAGGAGGAGGAGGAGGAGGAGGAGGAGGAGGAGGAGGAGGAGGAGGAGGAGAAAGATGTGGAGGAGGAGGTGGTGGTGATGGTGGTAGTGATGTTGGTGGTGGTGGTGGTGGTGGAGAAGGAGGAGGAGGAGGAGAGGAGGAGAATGCGATGATGTTAATGACGATGATGACGACGACGACAAAGTGTACTGAAATTCTACAAAATCCTGGTAATTTCACGCCATCTGAGTAGAGGTGGATGCATGGATGCTATCAAAAGAGAAAGAATAGAAACTACATCATCATAGTCTGCGATTAGGTAGTCTGTGTTTACAAAGACTTGTCCGCTTCTAGAAAGGTAATCGTACTGCGCCAACTTGTTTGGCTCTGTAGTTACTCAAAGAAATAAAGTGACGGTAACTCAGCAATATCCTGACAGATTAAACGGGAAAAAGTTTTAGCGACTAGTTGTTACGTCGGATTCACACGTAATTCTGTTAATTACATGAATAACACGCACGCACACTTTTTGTTTCACGTCAGAATGAGACAATTTTGAGATACTGTACTAAGATATGCATACATAGACACAATAATAGTAGCATTTCGTGTTACTATTAAATACAGACAATTTTGTGCAATTAAGATATGCATACCGAGACAGTATAATAATAGTAGACAAAAACTGAAATTGTTCTAGGCAAAACAAAACAAAACAAAAGCGAAGTAACAGCACGCACGTGGACGCATACGATAGCGCGCAAGATCGCAAACGATAAACAGACATTTGTTTGACTTTTTTTGAAGAACGAAACACTCAAGGTCGCATTAATGATTTAGGTCAAGTTCACACACAGAAGCAGCACGCACACGCCAGGAAAAGAAGAAAAACCGAATTTCCTTACTGTGACAGTTGTCACGTGAGATACGCGATAGCGTGTCGTATGCAACACGAGCACAAACGCGCGATAACTATCTCCGCCGTCTTGTTGGCTGCGTACTGTCTCGTGAGGTCTGACAATTACCGTGTCTGGACGATTGCAACTCCGGTACCTTGTACTGATATGATTTGTGTTTACCCGCACAACATATATTACAACGGTATAAGATTTGCAGTTTTAATATAATTTAAATTTGTGGAGCCCCACGATCTTGGAGCGCCATTTACTACAACGATACAATTATTAAATGTAAGTGTGTCGTGCCACACGTTGACGGGCAACAAAATTATAACAATACAAATACCGTGTATATGTAATTGGGGTTCAGGTGTAATTATAATAAGAGTATTATATTTATGAGTATTTAAAATTCATATTTATTGTTTACTCAATCTTATAAATAATAAACATCATTCATAATCGTCGGTCACGACATTGCTCATTATTAAATGTTTCTCTCTTCTACTATGCAGTGTTACACATATTTAAAAAACCCTCTTACATCTAGACATGTTAATAATCTTAATCTAGACATGTTAATAATTTGATTTACTAATAAAATATAATAATAAAATTATAATTTGACTTGAATTCTTTTAATTCAGATCTGACCTCAACTCGCTCAGTCTACACCAATGTTTAAAATTTAATTTGAATTTATATTACTTTTAGACTGGCGTTTGTTTTAATATTCAAATTTAAATTATTCTTTTCTATAATGCAAATATCAAATCAATTTAACTATTTATTTTGATAAACAAACTCTACTCTCTCCACTTTAAATTCTTTTTTTATTATTTCTTTATATGCGATCGCTCATTCGTACGACTAAACAATTATCTACATTTCTAAAATATTATTTCTAATTATAAATTTTTTTTGTTTTAAGTTATTGTCTTTTGATATAGTCTTTATGAGCTCTTTTAAAAATCATTTAAAAATGCATTATGCATGTCACCTCGAGTTCTGATGATCTTACGACTTATTGGCGGGGTCCAGCGTTGTCCAGAGTTAGTTTTCCATTCCTCCTGGCCTGGCGTGGTCCTGGATACGTCTAGAGTCCAGCGTCGTTCTCCAGCAGTGTGTGGTCCTGGCTACATCTAGAGTCCAGCGTCGATCTCCAGCAGTGTGTGGTCCGCTTCAGAGAGTTGTTATCTGCTGCAAGGTAGATCTTAAACATCGTCTAACGTCCAGCATCCCTAGCTTCTCCGTAGATACTCTTGGTAGACTTAAACGGTTCCGGTACTTTTACGTTTTCCGGAATATCGTCACATAATTAACGAACGTTTTATTCTTTCGTTAATGAGACTTGTAATAAAAATAAAACTGTTCTGCCGACGGACAGCATGTCCGACTGCAACTGTGTCTTGAAATGAAGAGAAGGGTTTACACAACTGGGGGTTGCGCGCCCCGCGTGAAGTGCGGGTCGCGAGTAGTGCAGTGTCCCGAGTCTCAGAAAGGACTCCTGCCACTGGGTCTGTTGGATTTCTATTTATACTTTTTATCTACTTATGGGGGGGTCTGAAGCGACCTGCGATTGGTGGATTATACCACCGGGACTAGCAAACGAGGTCGCTTCCAGGACTCACCTGGTCGCGGGGTGTATTTACCAAGTCCGGCAATGAGGGAATTGTGGGTCACTCTGTCGGAACGAACATAGAATCTACGCGCCAGGCGTCTCACGGTGTCATCAAGAGAGCGGACACCGAGTCCTCTCCTCAAAAGACGAGAAGAGTACCTCCGGGGGACTTTGCACGCGAGCTTCAGTCCCCGGTCGAGTACGCGCTGGAGCGTTGTTCTATGACCACGAGCCAGGTATCCCAAACAGGACAGGCGTAGGTAATCACGGGCAACACGTACGTGTTGACTATGAGCTTACCTAGCCGGGGGGTCATTGCCGGATTAGATAGCACGGGCCAGAGTCTACTGAGTTGCGCCGAAGCGCGTTGTCGGATGTAATTTGTATGGGTTCGCCAGGTGAGTCGGGAATCCACGTGGAGCCCGAGGTACTTGACGCTATTGGTCCAGGGCACCTCGACGGGGCCTACTTTAAGCGGCCGAGGCCGCTTACGTTTGCGCGAGAATATTACCGCGGCGCTCTTGGAAGCGTTAACGGCAACTCTCCAGTCATCGGTCCACCCAACATACGCGTCGAGTTGGCGCTGGAGCTTAACTGCCGCATAACTCGCGTTCGGCTCTGAGGCAAAAGCCGCAGTGTCGTCCGCGAACAGCGACAGTTTTACTCCAGGAACTCGGGGCGTGTCGTTGACAAACAGCGAGAACAGGAGAGGCCCAAGGACACTTCCCTGAGGGACGCCAGCGGTAATACGCCTCTCCGAAGAGAGAGCGTGGTCTACTCTCACTCGGAAGCTACGGTCTCGCAGAAAGCTGCCGATCAACGTAGCAGTCTGGGAGAAGGACTTCCGTCAGTTTGTAAAGGACACCCTCGTGCCACACGCGGTCAAAGGCTTTCTCTACGTCTAGGAAGATCGCAGTCGTCTGTTTGCCCTGGCAGCCAGCCTCGGTAATGCATTCCACGAGTCTCATCAGCTGATGAGTCGAGGAGTGCAGCTCACGAAAGCCGAACTGTTCGGGGATCAGCACGTCTAGTCTTTCTAGATGGTCGCGGATCCTACGCTGGATCAGACGCTCAAAACCCTTGGACGTCGCGGACAAGAGGCTGATGGGCCTGAGGTTTTCCACGCGAGAAGAATTCTTTCCCGGCTTGGGTACCACTACGACGGTAGCCGTTTTCCATTTCACCGGAAAATAGGCCAGTCTGAGGCATGAATTGAACAGGTCAGTGAGGAACTGGGTTCCTCGCTCCGGAAGGCGATGGAGGGCGGAATTCATGACTCCGTCCGGGCCAGGCGCCTTCCGGGGCTTGAGCTGAACAATCCTCTCAGAGACCTCCTCCGGGGAGATGGGCTCCGGTTAGACTGTGATATCGGCCGATAGAAAGCGCTCTAAGTCGCGGCAGATTTGCTCAGTGAAAGCCGGGTTCTTGGATGGGTTGGGAGCGAACTGTCGCTCTAAACTGTCAGCCAAGAACTCTGCCTTTTCGAGGGGGTGGCCAAGGGGTTGACCGCCGGGTCCGGCCAGTGCGGGGAGAGGCACGCGTTTGCGCTTTCCGGTTAGGGCACTGGGAATCCGCCAGACATTACGGTTCTCGGCAGGGCCATCCATCTGTGTCAGAGAAGGGTTTTCGGTCGAACCCTCAATTTATACCCTCTCGAGATTCCGCGCCAGTTGGCTCCAAAATCGTCCTGTCGATACCTGCATATCGCCTGATAGCCCCCACTCTCGAACCTTTTCGTCTATTTGCAATTATTAGCAAATAGCAATGTTTTGCACGGAATCGAGATAGCACAAATCATAGCTAATTCGATTAAGCACTCACTGTATTAATTTGAGCGTCATAGGGTAATTTGCGTATTTTTTGGCACGTTTATTTCGCACTGACTTCGCGTAGCGTGTCCTATTAACGTCATTTTTTCACTGAGGATAACTATAAAATTTACACACACTTTGGTGCCTTTGATTTGTTTATACACTAATTAGTTTTCGCACAGTGAATTAAAATAATTATTTTATTAATTACTTGGGGCGGGTAGCTGAGATTCCTGTCTGTACATGCATCACTAACACACACAAGATCCACGCGTAACACACATACAATTGAGCAGGTATTCTCTGCTTGTCGGAACAGGTTAATTTCTCCCCTAATCTAACAATGAAATATTTCTACAATCTCAGACCTGTCCATTTACTCTTAACTTATAATAATTCTACAAATTTTGTATTTATTCAAATTAATGACTAATACAGCGTATGGCTGTATCGTTGCAATATCATGTGTTACTGTAAGAGGATTTTTTCACGTTGCAGTTCTCTCATTGTCATTAATTATCTTAATTGTAATTATGGTCGAGACATCTGAGATCCACTTGTAAATGAAACCAAGCCACATGACGCTCGGTACCCAAGGACTTCTACAAGGACATCTACATTAAGCAACTCGCCACTAAAGACGTTGGTTGTAGGCGACGGAGCATGTGTCCTTCATGTGTCATTCGCTTGAATAACGTTCGTTGTTTACAATTGAGCCTCTACTATATCCTGCCAAGTACGATAGCTATTCGAAAACTAACCTCTGATTGGCAAGTAAAGAAAATCTAAAATATGGAAAAATATTTTGTTATAAACAATAAATACATTGCATTTGTACAGTACCACCATCTATAGAAACCCATAAAGTATACCCATATAGTAGACCCATAAAGAAACTTATTACATTGTTACGCTGATGAAATAAGTAGTAGGCTACCACATCGCTGAGTGACTGGGCTCACGGCGCGCTAGATTGTTCCAGACGTTTAGAGATCATTCTGCCGGCAGAGTTGCGGAGCATTCTGGATTTTTGTAGATTGTGTATGCACCTTCTAGATGTTTACTGGACTACTCTACCAGCATCCAGTCCCTCTAGATCTCTACGCTGCAAGGCGGCTGAGGTATAAGTACTGGATTTCGGAGTCAGTTTAGACGGGGCGATATTTAGTACAGTCGCTGAAGCCATAAAAAAAAGAGAGAAAATCTCGAATTAAGCGGCGACTTCGTGATTTTTGGTATAGAGATCGATAAAAGAATGAGAATGAATTTTTAAAAAAGTTTAAATTCCGTCGCGGAATTTCGAAATAAGGGGGGAGGTACAAAAAATTCATTTTTCGTAATTACCTCGGAAAATAACAAAGTTACGAAAAAACACAAGAAACCGAACAGAAAGAGCACAACATTCTCTAAAAATGAGGTATGTATTTATTTTATTTTTTGTCAGTTCAATACTTTAGCAGGAAAAGCAATCCAAAGTTGGCGAAATCTTTGATGCGGTATATTTTCACAAAAATGTATGTTTTCTAGTAGTAATGAATTTTTTCAAGGAAAATAATTTTTAAAACGCAGTATCATATATTTACTACTAACATATAGTGTAGAAAATTTATAAAAATATATTTTTGAAACATTTTTATAAATTAAAGTATTTCTTCATTTTGCTCAATTTCTTCAAAATTTTCCAATAGCAAATCCTCTGATTCGGATTCAAGATCATCCACTATATCAATAAAATTTGCGCATGAGTTCACCATTTCACAAAATCCACAAGCCGAGGAACAAAACAATCCACTTTTTTTACAACTGCAAAAAGTTCCACAAGTTTTTTTGTGATTGCAGACGAATTTTGGTTCGTGCAATTGCGTCATTTCTATTGGAATTAACACATTATTTTTCACGCTCCATCCCAAAATATTAACACACCACTAAATAAATTCAATTTAATTCGATATCCGTTAGAAAATGTTACCATGTGCTCCGAAATAACTGCTCCACCGGCCAAGACTAACACAAACAAGCCTGTATAGACGTCTACTGCGCATATGTTCGGCGCACATGATGTCCTCGCTCTCCATAAAATTCTCTAACTTTCAAAGACTGTTCTTTTTATGCCTCTACACTAGCCTTTTTATGAATTTTCACTATTCTACAGTGATATTTTGTACATTTTACTTTCACGTACATAAGTTACTTTTTGATTATAATTTTTTTAGTTTCAAAATAATAATAAATATAAGCGAAAAGTACGTATACATTGATTAATAAAATTTGAATCTAATAAAATTATCGTAAGTTTTATAATTTTTCATAATGTAGTCTTATAGTATACACATTAAATAATATTTGCGTAAACGTTTGTTTACAAATATTTATTTTAAAAACTTCTACAGACGTGTAAATTTTAAAAAATGAGGAAAACTCGAGAACTCCAAAAAACAAATTTTAAAGTTAGCTCATTTTATGCCAATAAAACAGTAGAAATTTTCATTATTATTTTCGATAAACTATAATTACCTATATAATTAATATTGTATTTTTTTTACTTCCATGTTCCATAAGGAAATGGAAGTATGGTGATGGCGAAAAAAATCGTGTTCAAGATAAGGGCGGATTCTCATTGTACTACTCTCAAAACATGAAGAAATGTCATTTTTTGAAAAGTGTCTGTGTTTGTGGCTGTGTGTCTGTATGTAGAATTTTCTTATGGCTAACGATAACTGCCGCAAATTCAAACAGAATCAAATAATGTTTTGCATACTTGCCTGATTTGTAGAGAATATACTGCGCCTATCGATTTTGGTGCAGATCGGTTAAGGGGAAGGGGTAGTTTACCTGCAACGTTTTACGTTTTAACAAGAGTAAAGTACTTGAAAATTCATTTAAACTTTTTCAAACAATGGTAATTGTTAAAAATAAAATAATTGTGTTTCCAGGCAATAAAATTATAATTTTTTCATTTTAATTTAAATCGTGTATGAGTGAAAATATATCGTTCCTGGCAGGCAAGCATATCTCAATTATGTAATGTTTACGTTTCCAAAGTTTTATGCAGGACAAACACACACAATTCGCGTTATTTCTGGCCTCACTCATGTTTATTTTCTTACGTTTGCACGCTTTTTAAATGGAAAGTGCCGAAACCCACACCAACACAACGCGTGCAAGCCGAAAGGTGTCCAGCGTGGACAGCGATTTGCTTCCTGTGGATCGCTGGCCAGTGTAACTGCACGTGTTTACAGAAGAACGGTTCATAGGCAGACTTTTCGTCTTTAGGGAATGAACCCTCTGCAAGATGCTGAGGTTCCATGAAAGACTTCGGAGCGCTCCTTTTCCGCGTGTGTGTTGTGAAACGTACACTGTAGATTCGCAGCTTTGCTCTGAGCAACCCTCCATAGGGAATGTTGAAAATGTTTGTCCACGGTGTACCCTCATACACATCTGATGTTTTGATCACGGACATCATAATATTAAAACTTTGGAAACTTGAGCACTACTTAATGGAGATCAAATATTAACTTTTACAAGCAATTAATTGTATGCATATTTTGAAGCAATAAATGCTTTAATAAGTTAATACAATCTGTGTACTTATTTCTATTATGATATAAGAATTACAAACTAATATGTGCATGTGTGTATGTATGAAAAATATATAATTATTTTTCTCCTCTGGAAAATTGTTTGCTCCTCCTGGAAAATATTTTGAACTCCCTGATCGCTAGTTATTTACTAGCCTGTGTGGAATATAGCGTTATGACATGGATCAGAATGGTGGGTGTTAAACAGAAGACACAAACGTATTAAGGAAGAAATGTTTTGCTGAGAAATTTATAATTATACGGGTGAACAGAATCGTCGTTCAGGAAATCAGAAGACGAATGGAAAGAAAGACTCGATTTTAAAAAAGAAAAATGACTAGTATAGTATTGACAGGAAGGACTTTGATAACACTATAGATAACACTCGGCCGATAACTCGCAGCGAGAGTCCAATTTCATTACCGGAATCAGATCTCTTTGGCCAGCTCTTCGTTCGACCTACAAACATTTTATTTCTATGTGTACTACGTTATCGGCAACAAAGAAGTAGTTTCTACGGAAATATTTCATTTAAATTTGTCAAACATAAAACTCTATTTACTAGGTGGGGGATATTTTTTTAGAAATTATTGAACCGAATTCAAGTAAATTATTTTAAATATAAATATTAGAACATGGAAGTCATGTATGGTTCTCCATACCAATTTTTTTATTTACATGCTTTTGTAACAAAATATTACTACGAACATATATCAGTTGCATAAAACAAAAAAATTTATTACCGGTACTTTATTTTGAGTATTAAAAATTAATTTTAACAATATATGTTTTTATGACATAAAAGTCGGTACATTCACCTTTAAAATGGTTGTTTTCTCTACTACCATTTTCTGGTATTTATGATAATTTATTTCTCGGAAATTGTTAATATGAGAGAAAAAGGTTTACAACAATAACATCGGTGTGGAGAATCATACATGACTTACGTGTTCTAAGATTTATATTTAAAATCATTTACTTGAATTCGGTTAAATAATTTCTAAAAAAATATCCCCCACCCTCAAACTATTTTCAGTATTTATAGATATTTTGTTATTATGGGGTAGTCGTTTAATATAATGTTATTTTTGAGTCACTTGGTCTATAAAAATTAGGTATTTTATTCTTATAAAGAAACTAAACTACGCAGATAATCATCCCCCCTCCTCAATCGATCACCACCATTAATGAAATATTTACACTTTCATAGAGTAATAGTTTTATCACATGTAATTGCTAAGGTATCTTATACTTCAAAATTAAATACTCCCTCGTACTTTACTTGATATCAGCAAAGTAATTTTCAAAAAATCACCCCCTCCCCCTCTCCATTTATAGATATCTCATTTACCATTTTACAGTGGATTAATATGACTTTGTTTACCACTTGAGTCACTTCTTTACCGAAATAAAGTACTTTACTCTTGTTAAAAGACAAAACAATGCCGGTAAACTACCCCTCCCTTTAAACAAACAACCCCATTTTCGATATTTACTCTTTTATTGAGCAATAGTTTCATTATATTTAATTACTAAGATATCTTATCCTTAAAAATGAAGTAGTTAATTCGATATCAGAAAGGTCATTTTCAAAAAATTACCCCCTCCCCTTCAACTAGCATTTTCATTTATAGATATTTAATCTACTTTTCTACAGTGAATTATTATGACCTTCTTTTCAGGATTCTTTACTTATCAATATTAAGTACGTTATTCTTGTTAAAACGTGAATCGTTGCTAGTAAACTACCCCTCCCCCTTAACCGATCTTCACCAAAATCAATAGGCCTTGAGTCCTCTGCAACTCCGTCACATATGGAAAATATTATTTGATTCGGTTTGAATTTGTGGCAGTTATTATTCGTCATAGAAAAATTCTACACACACACACACACACACACTTTTAGGAAAATGATTTGGGATGCCGTACCTGAGGATCCCCAGCGAACGGAGTCGACCGCCTGATAGTCATGTAAACTACACCCCGTCACGTTACATTTCATCAAACGGTGATCTACCGGAGAGCCCGCACACCGGATTGTTTGGAACGCGGTAGTTTCGCTCTCACCTTTCCATCGACCTAGCTCGTCTTCCGACACCGTCTAACAGGTTGTGTCACAGTCCCGAACGTACTAACACACGATGAGATGTTTCAAGGAATACCATTTTACGCATCTTATAGCTGGCGACACAGTCAATGGGAGGCTCCATATTTCGTCGATTACGACTCGAAAGGAAATAAACGAAATATACCGCGGATTTGCATGTAACAAAGTAAACGTTTCCTGGTCGCTTCTGCGCGTGCGTCGCGTTATTACCTATAACTACCAGTTTGTGTATACAAGCCATGCGAAAGGTAATTTTAAAATACTCCTCGTTTATAAATAAAGTAACATTAACTTATTTTAAATTATTGTCATTCATCTTTTGTCTGAACGAACCATACAGCATCATGCGCACTCAGTTTTTCATTGCATAACAGCAATTATATGTAATAATTTGTATGTATAAAAACCGCACTGAAACCTAGCTACCCACGACGAAAGTCCTTTGTAAGGTAGTGCGATGATCTGGTCCAGCGCTGTGGTACACTAAAACAGACAAGAATTGCTAGAGGTCACTAGAGAATGATTGGGAAGGTAACCACCCAACATTGGACAGACAGACGCAAAACATAATGACGATAATGAAGATCGTCTGAATAGTACAACCATTGCCTACATCTGAATGTTTCCAAATAAAAACCTTTTTGTACAGTTTTTTTATTAGTATGGACAAGCAAAGACTACCATAGAGAGTTTTTGAATGCAGGAGGACTCGTAAAGGGTCTTCAAATTTCTCAAAGGTCTTAAAATGAGCGATAATGAGTATAGAAGGGAATGGGAAGCGGGTTGTATTATAAGACACAGAGTCGGTTTTTGTTGGCCCACATTTTACAAGTAACACAATCGATAATAATTAGTTATAAGAAACATGTCACTGTAAAACAAAATATTTGGAAGCTGAAGACCATGGTACTGAAGAAGATGTAACAGGATTTAACACCTCTCCGTGATAGACAGGTTGTGCAATAACAAAGTATTTAAAAGAATATAAAAAATAATGTAAAATTAATATCACTAGGAAATACTGACGACTGGGGCTCCTAGGCAAAATTAACTGTTCCGCTTTTCAAGATGCAGCCATCTTTTATGTGGTCTACATCTCTCCTTGCTTAGAATGTGTTCCCAGAAACCTTCTTGCTATACGTGCACATGCTGTCGATTCCTTCCATATGGATCTAACTTACCTTGCTGATTACATAAACATTCAAGGCCTCTCAGAAGTTAACAAATTGAAGGCGATCTCGCTGATAACGTTATTAACGAAAAACTTACTACTGCACTCTGAATTCTACTAAATGTCTTTTGTTGTTTCCCACCCTGTTTCTGATCCATTCAAGAAAGTTGGTTCAACTACTTGCTTTATAGAATTTCAAAAGTATCGCGTCACACGGTAACCGACTTCAATTTTTTCTGATTTTTATCTATTTTGGCATCCCATTCATGAGTAATGCAGCCTAAAAACGATTTCACTATTCTGTTAAATATGATCTGACTTAGTTTTGTTAGCTGAAATTGCAGTAGATCGTGATTGACAGTTCTTTACTTGAATGACAACGAAAACAAACCTATGTAACTATTGTATTTGATAGGAGAAATACTAGTGGGTGCCCAATAAAAGTCCTTTTGGTTCAAATGGCTGGAAAAAATTAATTTTGTGTTTGAAACCTCTGTGACAGATGGTTCAGCTATACCGAAGTTGATCGATTAAAGTGGACTTTTTACGACGACGATACTCTGTTGTTACTAAACTATAAACAAATTAAATGAACGCCAATAATTTGGCCACGCATTGGTTACGGCATTACATAATCGTCGCATGCGGGCACATAACAGTCGTGAGAAAATTGGTCTGTTCCTTAAGATACGCATACGATAAGCGCAGAAAACAAGACATAAAAGTAATTACAGAAAATTAAACAGCCTTAATTACAGCTGTTTATTGCGGTGTTTTCAATTATTGTACATATGTTAACCACGAAATTGTGTGAACACTTAACAGGATGGAGATAGTTCGCAATGGACTCATGCAAGGTCAAAAATATTTTTGTATATATTTCGAGAAACGTTTAATTCAAAAGTTACGATAATTGGGAAAGAACTAAAATATTAGTAGAAACCGTTATATATTGAAATGGTTTAATATACATTGTCAATATTATAATAAAAAACTGGCCTTGTGTTTACTTTAGAAAATTTAACCTGGTAGTAAGAATTAATTGAAACAAAAATAAAAGTATGTAATAAAATGTGAAAGTCTAAATGTTCTAAACATAATTACAAAGTTTACTTATTGAATAGGTCTATACTAAAAATAATTGTCTAATATAGACTATTCAATACCTATATAAAAACTGGCGCAACGAAAGTGTTTTGAGGGATTAAAAAAAAGGAGGACAAAAAAACATGTCAACAATTAAAAAGGAATGTGACGTTAAACATGTAGTCTTAATAAATCGAATTAAATAATTGGGCTAAATACAAGGATTGTTTAATAAAAACATGTTTGATCTGCGCAGCCGTGACTTCGTCGACATGGCAACGGAATTAATTTGTTTATATTGTCTGCTTAAGTACTAGTGACGCGTCTGTCAAAAATATTTGCAGTTTGCTCTTTTCTAAGCGTTGTGACTGGGTTGAAAAATGGCATCTATGACAGAAAATCGATGCAAAGATAATCTGCAAAGATAGTTTTTCAGTTTTTGGGCGCTGAGGGGCGTCAGCCAATGGAAATTTATACGAGAATGAAAGCTGTATTACAGTTATTCTCATACGGCAGTGGTTGAATGGTGCAATAAATTTTGACGAGGAAGAGAATCCATTAAAGATTTTACCCGTCCCGGACCTGCATGCATTGCAGCACCAGATGAAAATGTGAGACAGCTGGAAACTGCTTTACGCGCAAATAGGCGCATCAGAGTTAGAGAACTTTCTCAAATGTTGAGCATCAGCATGGGAGCCGTTCATTCTATCATTTATAGTTTTGGCTATCACAAAGTTGCTGCTCAGTGGATTCCACGACTGGTTACTGATGAGCAGAAAAATTTGCGTTCGGCCTTATCATTACAGCATTTGATGCGCTATCAACAACAAGGTAATGCCTTTCTACACCAAATAGTTGCCGATGAAGAGTCTTGGTGTTATCACTACGAACCAGAATCCAAACCTCAGAGTATGCAGTGGAAGCATGCCCAATTCCGAAGGCGAAAAAATGTCGGTCCCAACCTTCGGCAGGAAAAGTAATGGTGACCGTATTTTTTTATTATCAGGGTGTGCTGCACTTAGATTTTAAATAACCTGGTGTCAACATCAACGTTGAGCGATATGCAAACAGCTTAAAACGCTTACGGGTCAGCGTCAAGAATAAACGTCCCTGGAAGCTCACAAATGGTGTCATTATTCTGCATAATAATGCTCGACCAGCATTCTGGTCGGCCAGCATTCTAGACGATTCAAGATCTGCTTGGTCGTATGAAATAGGAAGTCTTACAACATCCACCTTACAGTCCCGACTTGTCCCCGTGCGATTATCATGTTAGTGGCTCATTAAAGAAATTACTAAAAGGACGACGGTTTAAATCGGATGCTGAGGTAGAGTTTGCTGTTAGCGAATGGTTCTGGAAACAGCCGCAAAAATTTTACCAGCAGGGAATCTACAGATTAGTGCAACAGCGAGACTCATGCTTTAATGTTAATGAAGACTTCTTTTAAAATCGTTGAATAGAAAATGCTTTACAGCCTCTAAACGTGTTTCTATTGAACAATCCTCATAGTTACGTGAGTACCGACACTTTTAATTGCGGTACACGATTGCCGTCTTACGAGTTCGAAATCGCTACACGTAAACATTGCTAGTTATCTGGTGGTTGAAGATGGTTCAAAATTTTCATCCTAGTTTTTGAATGTGCTCTTAGCGAATAGGAAACAGAGAGGCTTCGAATGTTGATTTATTCAACCCACCAAACTGTATCCATCTCGACTTACGATATTTGTAGTGTAATAATTTATTAACAAACAGAATGATCACTGTTGCACACCACTATATAAAAATTATCCCGATTAGCGCTTTCAAGCTTCACAGCTCATCGTCAGATCGGAATTGACAGAAATTATGCGAAAACAAACCCTTCACCCCTCTCACCCCACCCTGCTCACACGTAACAAGCTATAATATAAATGTCCCTTCCCCACCCCCTAAAGCAGGGTGGGGTGAGAGGGGTGAAGTGTTTGTTTTCACATAATATCTGTCAATTCCGATCTGACGATGAGCTGTGAAGCTTCAAAGCGCTAATCGGGATAATTTTTATATAGTGGTGTGCAACAGTGATCATTCTGTTTGTGATTTCAACCACTAACACAAATTTCTTCATTAAACGTCTAATAATTTATTCCACACCAACATAAAACATTTTTGTATTGAACAGTTTTTGTTTAGTATTAGAATCTCATTATTGATATACCTATTTTTGTTCACAGTTTTTGATCTATATTTCATAATTTCGTACTTTTGATGGATTGTTTATACGGATAAAACGAGTCTGTTACGCGGATAAAACCTAAAACCGAACCGCGGGACAGAGTTTATTATCGCTACCAGTTTGTATGGTAAGTTCAAATGAAGTTTGCGACGAACCACGTATTTGTGCACACTATAGCGCGATTTTGAAATGGTTGCTTTTGAGGACCTGTAATTCCCATTTTATGAAAATCTTTTATTAGCCTATTTTCACAGGAAAACGTCAGAATTGTAATTCGCAGATTTCCTCTTCCACTTGACAAGAAGCCTACGACGAACTCTGAAATATTAAACCATAAGATATAATCTAAAAAGTGGTGGTATTTACCATACGGATCTGAATCACGGTCACCAATGTTCTCTCTTTTTATAAGATGGAATCACCGAAGATGAATTACCTAAAATCGGCAAAACATCGTATAACATCATTAATAATGTTGATAGGCCTACTACAAATTAGTAGTTATCTATGGTTTGTTTTATTAACGTCAAGAAAGTTGTGAAGTATTTTCTGAGTTTAACACGTAATAAACGATTATATGAGTGAATAAACATGGAACCAATAATAGGGAATAGGAGCACAATAAATAGGTGGAAAGAATGTGTAATCCATAAAAATAATAAGAATGGCTTTGATGTGTAGTCCGTCGAAAGGACAAGTATTGGAAAATGTAGGATAACTGCGAGTGTGAGCCCGCGCGCGTTTGTGTGTGTGGTGAAAAATATGTCCACATGAATCATACAACAAAAAACGGAATTTGCCCTTAATTAATAATTTATCAAGAATCACCACGACGACCGCATGTCAACAAAAGGTCTCAGTTCGTTAAATGACGCTCCCGCGGTAAAATGACGCTATACTGAAATTCGTGGGGTATAAAGTGAAGAGTAAATTTGGTGGTTTCTTATAGTTTTTGATCATAAAAATTGAATAAAAGAGGTCCCAGATATCTATCTTAATTAGTTTTTAAGAAAAACTGGGTAAAACACAAAAAATTGGAGTCGAAAAACACACATTTTTAGATTTCGGATAAAATAACTTCGTTAATTTGCTTATAAACAAATAGAAATTTCTAACTAACTTTGTAGAGAATTTAATTATGAGAAAACTGATGTGTATAATGTCTATTAAAAGTAAGTACAAATTTGAGAAATTTGACTTTAATTAAAAACAAAACAGACCGCTATGCGCCAGAAAAGTGTTACAATTGACAAGAAATGGCATTGTAAACTTTCGAAACACCTACACTTGGGCAGACGAAAATCCACGAGACTGCCTCCAAGACATGACCGACGTACTTTTTCAATTAATGTGTGGTGCGGTCTTGTTGGTGATAATCTCTTAGGGCCTCTTTTCTTACCACCTTAATTCCACTTGCAGATAGAGTGCAGATGTGGTTTTTGAATGACGGTTCATCTGCTCATTACTGTCGTGATTTGATGAACCATTCGGTAAGCGATGGAGCATTCATTTCATTTTAGCGTGGGAGCAGAAATCAGGGCGAACTGGTTCACGACCCGTAACTCGCTAACGAACGGTTTTCGGACCTATGTTTATACGACCTTCTTTTCTTATTTTTAGCTACAGAATGAGGTCCCGAGAGATTGCCATGCAATTTTGAATCACCCTATATAATTTTTATTTTGCAAATATGCTTGGCGTTATGATGTCAGAATATAGTGTCTAATGTAGAAGAGGAAAAGAAAAGTTGTAACTAGAAGATCCTACTTTTATCACATACTTCTGTTAGTCTTTAAGTCCTTATTTTACTTTCTAAATTATAGTCATCGTCACATGTAAACTAATCTTATCTTGTCCTACAATCTTGGTTTGTAGGATAGAAGAATGGTTTAGATAAAATTTTACACTACACAAAAGTTCTCGAAAAGTCAGCATAATATTACCAATAAACCTTTTTTGTCTTTTTTTACCTCGTGTCATTATATTGTGATCTTTGTAGTGTGGGTAGAATCCTGTAATCTTATTTTGTCGTATAATATGTAGATTGCATATGTGATTTTAGTCGCCGATAGATGGATAATTTGTTACGCTATAATAACAAATAACTCGTCTAACCGCCTGACAGCATAACACACTGAGAATCCAGCGTTGCTTTCACTTGAAGACTTAAACAGTTTTCACGACGTATCACTTTCCATGTCTTTCCGTTCCTCTGACCTGCCCTCCACAAACCGTGTCACCTCTGTACGTGAAAACGGTAAGTTTAAGCAAACACGTTTAGTACAAACCGTTCTTGCCACGCACTTACAACAAAAATATTTTCGTGTGAGCATGTTTGCATTTATGCTTTGCTCTATACTGAGTATCAGTATATACCACACGTCTCCATGATGGTGGCAACTTCTTTTCCACTGTTACTTCATTTTACTTTATTATATTGCCCATTTACAATGTACACTAATATTAAAAAAGACTATTAAAGAAATCTTCTTCTTCTATCAGAGACTAGGCGAATCACCTGTTCCGATACCAAAGGAATATGTACACTTCACCAATGCTTCCTAGGTCTTCCTATACTTCGTTCCAACAGGCTTGTGTTGCCAAACATGCGAACTGGCATCCTATTCTGATGCGCAATCTGAATCTGAATGTGAAATTTTCTTAATGCTGAAAGACGCACCATCCAGATAGGTATGATTCACCTATAGATATTTAAGCAGATTGATGACGATACTCAGTCAGGTCGAGGAGCCGTTGCTTCTTCAGACGTCGACGAGGTCTGCCACCAACCACCTCTTGTATGAGGTGATTTTCGTGTCCTAAGAAAAGATGGTTAGTACATTTGTGTACTGGCGATGAGGGGGAAAGAGTTTTTACACGCCTTCTCCTCCTCCCCTTCTTCTTCTTCTTCTTCTTCTTCTTCAAATATTGCTTTTAAATTTCGAACGTACCGAGGAGTCTGCGTACCGGGGAACGTACCGGGGACCCTGCTGCGGGGATTGTTGATCGGATTTACGGGGCGGGAATCCTTCTGGCCTCCTTCCTTTCGGCTCTTTGATGTAGGAAACATCACTTTCTCCGAGTCCTCGCTGGGCAGCGACACGTCTTGTATCAACATGAAAGTGTTTTTATATACATACCATAGCGGCAAAGTGAAAGAGTCCCCAAGAAATAATCCCATCCCGCTCAAGATGTCGGCAGTTGACAGAAAGAGGAGATTTTTCTTGTCCTTCCCCGGTATAGCTTTACGATAAATAAAAGGTATTTTTATTTTTCATTATCTCACACGGTTACGGTAGAAGGGTCGTTTTGCGTGTGTGTTTACCCCCGAAATAAAACAGAAAGGTTGCTTCTCTACTTACTATAAATGACCAAAGAATCTCTTTCTCAGCTTTCATACACTTTTGTCTCGTGTCTTTTCTTTCACCATTCCTTAGAGTATCTCTCCATAGAGCCTCTAACTTTTTTCCTCCACCATCCTGTCTCAATAGTCGCTAAACGCTTCTTATCTCTCTTCCCGATTCTCAAAGTCGTACAGACTTTAAGACTTAAATTTTTGTGTTTTTTTAGTCCACTATTTTCTTGAAGTTAATTGCGGATACAATATTTTAAAGATTTTCAAAATTAAGTCGTAATATGGTGTAATTCTTAATAGTACGTAATATGTACTATAAAATTTACGTACAGTAGCTTGTACCTAACTTGTACCCAACTTGTACTTACGCTTAATCTGACCTTCCTATTGTCCACATTGCCTCACGTGTAGCCTACACACAATGGTTCGAATCGTATAATTAAGCCTGCCCCTACACTTTGTGTTTGTATCGACGCAAATAAAAAAAAAATTGTACTCAATCTGCGACGCATGTTTCTTGAAAGTAAATAGTTATCTGTCACAAACGCTATTTAAATGTGTTGATGAACGCCTGTCTAGCCAATCTAATAGGATTACTCAGCGAGTCTCGAACACAAGGAAAGTCGTCCGGTCGTTCCCTGTGCTATACAAGTGCGTTCACATATCACTAAAACGCGCCGCGCGCGCGCTCTCACACAATTATTATGACTTATAATCACAGAAGCGATAGTCCTTTAAGAAACAGAAATTGAATATCACACTGTGACGTAAAGACTTCAAGATCCTTTGTCCCTGATCGCAGATGTTAATTCTGTTATCTTTTCCGTATAAACGTCTCTAACTAGACGTATAAAATGTGTAAAATGTCTAGCATTCGACGAATAAAACGACTTACCTTTTGTTAATAGTAACCAGTATGTAATAGGTGCACATCACCACTCCGAAACTGTAATAGATAAGTTAAGTGCAATAAAATGTGTATTATGTGTAAGTTATTTAACTTCTGTTAATACTTTTCCCAGCGTAAAACAAAAATACAAACAGAAAATATGTATACAAACGCATATGTAAGAAAAATAATAACATTCCCATTCCTTTCCTTCTCCGCTTCTTCCTCCTTCTCATCCTTCTCCTCTTTCTCCTCCTCTTCCTCCTTCTCCTTCTCTTTCTCTTCCTCCTTCTTCTTCTTCATCTATCTCTCCGCTCCTTTTCTCCTCATCATCCTTCTTATATTCTTCTTCATGGTCTTCTTCTTCTTCTTCTTCTTCTTCTTCTTCTTCTTCTTCTTCTTCTTCTTCTTCTTCTTCTTCTTCTTCTTCTTCTTCTTTAAATATTGCTTTATTGGAAGCATGCATGCTCTAATTTCCTTCTGAGCATTAAAAATGTAAATTACAAGAAATATCACCAATAAGCGTTAGATGTGCAACATCTTAGTTGATTTTCTTGTTGAGCTATCTTTCTCTATGGCTATATTTTACGCGGTTTTTTGTGTAATCAACTATTTTCATCTTTGCCAGTAGCATCATTTTATATTATTTTGTGATGGCTTGAGTTTGTTTTTATTTAAAGAACAATATGTTCCAGTTTGTTAAAACTATTACAGACCGGGCTGTTGGGCCGTGATTGCTTGCTTATGTTCTGCCACACCTCTAGAGGCCATCTATAGTAGAGAAAGAAGAAACATAGAAGACGTTCGCAAATATGACAGACAGAACGCAGTTGAGGAGGCAGTTTGTCACAGTTGAGAAGGCCTGTCATCCTTGCGAAAGTTTTCTTTCTTTCTTCTTTTTCTACTGAAGACAGCTTCCGGAGGTGTGGCCGAGACATTTACACGCGAGAACATAAGCAATCGACCACTGTTCAACAGCCTGGACTATAGTAGTTCCAACAGCCTGGACTATAGTAGTTCCAACAATGTTGACTCCGGTCGTGATAGCCTCCGGAACATATGTTCCACTACTGGAATAAAATCTAGTAGAGCAAAAAAAATCAACGAGGTACTCAAAGCAGGTGCTCTTCACACGAATTTGTGGCTTTGAAATTTTCTAACCCCGAGATCGGAAAATGGTACCCTCGAAAGCTGACTACCATCCTGAGAGCGGAAAACATTATTGTGCGGAATTTATGATGTTAGCCTCGCATTGTCACGACGAATTTAGAGCGTAACATTGTATAACAGTGTATGACAAGTCCACTTTGTTACATAAGTCTGGTGATTTTATAATTTTATTATTAGTGAAAGTTAAAGATGAGACTTTGAAACCGAAACATGAAATTATTCAGCGTCTGATTCATAAATTATAGCCAGGAAAACTTATTTAACTTATTTATCTACACTCTGAACTGTTTTGGCGCCTACAAAAATAATTTTTGACTGCTAATCGTTACCATGCATCGTTACGATTGTTACACTTTTAAATTCACTTGCGTTCTGTGTTGCTGTGTAGTTACATTTTTGTATAATTACCAGACCTCGGTAGTTTATGGTGCTTAATCGCTCTTGTCTTGACCTTTTTATATTTTAATTATGCCCAATTACATGTCCATCACCTTGTTCTTTCAACATTCGTATTTAATCACACGTTGTTATCTTGGAGCTGCAATCGTCATTTATTACACCTTTATTTTTAGATGTAAATTATGCATAATTTAAGCAAGATGTAATTATTTTGGTCATGGTTTGTTCCAGTTTTTTGCTGTGTAGTAACCAATCTACAGAGGGCTTATAACAAGTACCATTACGCGTATTGTAAAAACGTACTACTTAAATATACTTACGCTCAAAATTATTAAATACCGGCTTGTTAGGCTACGGACAGTTACTGTATAATCTCAATATCATCGGCAACGTTCCCCCCCCACCCTCGGGTATCTTCTTCAAGGTAAGAGCAACCCGAAAAAAGTTGTCGGGTATCTTTCTGTCAACACGTCCTGTAACTGTTTCATAACACTCTGTCGCTTTTGCGGCCTGAAGAAGATCCAGAGGGTGAGATACGAAACGTTGCCGACGATGTCGAGATTATACAGCAACCGACCACACCATAACAGCCCGGTATTTAATCACTTTGAGTATATTGAAACCGGCCGTGTGAGCTTAAGACAAAATTAAATATACGCGTATTTATTACCTCTTCAGTCTCTTCTACCTTCGGTACCATAGCGATTATTCTTCTCCATCTCTACATTTTCCCTTCTTCTTTCTGTGCTAAAGACCAATCCAGTCCTATCTTATTCATCGAATTTGTTAATCCAGATTTTTCTTGTGCTTATCATTCCATCTCCGAAATTTGTTTAGATGTTCTCTCTTCACAAACTCTCGCCGTACGATCAAATTATCTCAGCTCCTGGACCTCAATTTTCTCCAATACTCCGCTTATCTCTGACCATTTTCTAATTTCCTTTCTTCCTAATCTTATTCATTTTCATAATCCCTGAAATCTTTCACAGTACCCTCACCTGATATGCCTCCACCCGCTTCTTCACACCGTCAATCAGACTCACGATTCACAACCATCGACAATAGAAATGATTCATAAAATTTTGTCTTCCAACCACTTCCTTCTTACTGAAGAATGGGTTATATCTACATCTACATTCTATATCTACATTTTAAATTTTTTACACACACACACTTTATCAATGTAATAAAATAATAATCGATATGATGATGATGATGATGATGATGATTATTATTATTATTATTATTATTATTATTATTATTATTATTATTATTATTATTATTATTATTATTATTATTGCTTATTTTTCCAAAACAATCCTAAATTCGGGGTCGGCCATTTTCTGCACTCATCAGATCACTTTCTTGTCTTGATCGCCTTTGCTTGAAATCGTTTCATCGTTTCAAACTCGTTTATTTAGCCAATTGGTAAAGAATCTGTTTGTTGGTTGTTTCAAAGCACTTCTTACATTACACCTTTCTCCACTAACGTTATGAATTTATAAAGCTACTGGTGCTTAATATTCTGATGTAGTCATCTATAGTTTCTTCTGACGTCCTTTTTCGCATTCTTTTTCCTACCATGTTCTCTGAAACTTTTCATCGTTGTTCGTAATCGATTCTTCATCGTTTCTTGATATCTTCTGTGTTCGCCACCAGTAGCACGTCTCAAATGTCTCTAATCGTTTGTTGACTCTCTTCTTAGTTGTCCAAAACACAGAGCTACACTTACTCAAAGGCGTAACGAAATTTTCCTTGACCAACATTAATTGAAATTAACGCTCTTTTCTTCATATCATCGTTATTATTATCATAATTCAGGCTTTCTTCCTGTACCATCTACATTTGGTCTACAGCTGGTATACGCTACAGTTTGGTCTCCAGCATTTCCTCATACGTCCGATACTTCTTTCCAGTGATCTATAATTTTCACAAATGTATGGCAGTCTTACTAGTTTTGTTCTCAGCATGTTAGATGTCCACTTATTTCTGTTTTTCCTTTAACTAATAACTAATATATCCCATGTCCTCCAGTGATTCCGTCGGTTCGATCCTCCTGGGTGTCCTCTTGTCCTCACTGCTCGTTCTCCCGTCTCTCATCCTTCATGGTACATCGGCTGCTGTAGATTATAATGACGTTTTGCTCTGGATCTGTAGCTGTTATGATAGAACCGTCTCTAGTCCTCTGCGTTCGTTCCTCTGCTAGTCGTTCTCTCTCGTCCTCTGTCAGGAGTTGATGTTCTTAGTTGTAGACTGCTTGTAGACGTCCGACGATTTCTTTGTTACGGTACTTTTTAATTATTGTTTTTCATTAATACTTTAAATCAAAACATTTGCCGTAATACTTTATAAGTTACGATTAAAAAATATCATATTGATGTTAGACCTAGCGTCTAACTCTGTCCAAAGTAGTTAAAAAATTCGCGTCTCGGACGGACATAGCGTACCGCCGCGACTGAAGAATGTTAGAAAAGAGAGTTCGTCTCTCCTGGGCTCATATTTATATCCACCAAGAAAACTGCACCTGTCGGTTCAGGAATATGCATGTCGAAAACTGTCCATGGCGTGGGTAGCCCCCACTCTCGTCTCATTTCACATTTTCGAACTTTTTCTCCAATCACACTGTTTAATGCGGATTTCAAGGTGACAATATAATATTGTCTAAATTAATTATACATACGATATGTAATTCTCATGATGATCACACTATTAGGGTAATTATAATGCTTTAAAAATCGCACTGATTGTCCGAACTACGTAGAATTCGCACTGCACATGTGTCTGATTTTTACACAATTTTAGAAGTTTTTACATTCTTTCTAACATCTATGGTTTGCTTAATATTAAATATTCTCTTAATTTATCATTGACTTGGGGTGAGGTTGCAAACTTTCCTGTTCAAACAGGCTTCACGCACACACTCTTATTACTCGTGTACACGCTTACAGCGGTAATCGCGTGATATTGCGTGTTGATTCCTGTTTGAAAATCAGCTCCCAATTTCACACCTGCTCGTCTATTACATATTATTAAAAAAAAATAAAATATTTATTTTATATCATATATGCGCATCACAGCATATGCTTGTATTGTCGCAATATATATATATATATATATATATATATATATAATGTAACATTACGTTTCTTCTCCTCCTCTTTTTTCATTCTCCCATAATAAAATATAATTATAAACTAGGTTGAAGTACAAAAAACATACCTAGTAGCCTAATTAAGAAACTAGAAATAATATAAAAATGTAACAAATAGAAAAATAGTAGTGTGAACTAACTAATGTAAACAAAAGAAGTGAAAATCAAGTTAATAGAAGAAAATGTGTACTGTCTAAGAGTAGAACAGTAAAAACCCTATGTAACAGAAATAGGTGAAATCTATGTAAATAAATTAGTGTAAGTAATGATGGATGATGTAATAATCATTGTTTTTTGTGTTAAAGTTAGTATGTAAAGATGACAGTTGCTTTGTGAATAATTATAAGAATGACAAGCAATGAATGTTATGTTTTGAAGACTGGCTTTAACGAGAAGGCTTATTAGGAGGCTAATAAGAGTCATAATATGTTTTAAAATAGTTATTGATAATTAATTGATTTGTATTAACTTATGTTATTTATTGTAATTGAATTAAGAAGGTTTAATGTTCACAAAAATGAAGGAAACTGTAATTATAAATGTATTATGAACATAAGATATATTAGGCCTATAGAAAAATTAAGGAATTTGGAAAAAACTTTAAGTAAAAACAACAGTAACCAGTGTTATACTGTATTTTATTATCGCAGATTGTATTTTGTAGTAATAGGAAAGCAAATTGTACACAAAAGGATTAATTTTAAATAAATTTATAAGAGTAATAAAAAATTGTCAAACTAGTAACTTTGGAACTACTGGACAAAAATTAATCAAATGACATATCAAAATAATCTATGCCCAAAAAGCAGTTCAATGGTACTAGTATCTTTAAGATTGAAGCTAGTATAATAAAATTGTATTCATTTTAAGAAAATTGTATTAAATTTAAGAAATTTGTTCATTTTGGGACCAAAAACAGAAACCATGACAACACAATGTTACAAGGTTTCCACCAATGGGAATTTTACACTTTGTATCTTGACAACCCAACTATTATATGAAAAATTATTAGTTGATTATTAGATTTTGAAGAGTCAAATTAGATTAAGTCTACATACAACTCGGATATATAAAAAGCTGATCCTACATTGAACTGGAGCGAGGTTAAGCCTAATAGCTACCTAACGTAAATGAAGAACGAAGTAATATAATACATAAAATGAAGAATAATTATTAAAAGTGGAAGAAATAAGTGGAAATAACATTTAAAGGAAAGTATTATAAATAATACTAAGAAGTAAAAATCATTCATAATTACGAAAGATTACACTTCACATATACACTTTCCACACATGTAGGCTACAAATTATATCTAACCTTTCACTTATAAAGTAAACTGATAATTATAGATTACTTTCAATATTAAACTATTATTTTATTGTAATATAACTGTTGGAAGTGTAATACACACGAATACGGTTAACCTAAAAGTCTGACCGTTGTTTAAATACGAACAGTTGTAACATTAATTATAATTTACTTGTTAATGCACTTTATATTTTATTGCATTTATATGTTATTTTGTACTTCACAAAAGTATTTTTGTTGACATTTCTGTAGTCAAAAGGACTTAAGACCTGAGAAATATTGTAGCATGACAGAAAATCCACCTTGTTATAACTCAAAAAATAAGCAAGTATAGAATAAAAACAAACTGGCATAAAGAAAAATTACTATAATAATTAATCAAGAACAACAATAAACTGAAATCCTAGATTCAAAGAAGTCAAGTTCATTAAAACCAACTTAAGTGATAGTCCAACTTATATAGTAGATATACCCAGGTAGAATAGGAGCAGGTAAGGAAAAACCATGTATAAACAAAACCACCGAATAAAGAAATAACTATGGAAAAAAAACAGTACCACATTATAAAAATAAAACCCCCAAAAAAGTATAACATAGGAAAAGTACAATACAGTAAAATAAAAACAATGTAAATTAAGTATAAGTAAAAATATTAGATATATGATTAAATGTGTACAAGGGTAATTTATTTTGATTGTGAAAAGTGACTAATAATAATCCCATTTAAGTGATGTTCATTATTCCCCAAGAATAGACAAAATTACTAGAAATCAGATTCGGGAATATAGTGAATAGTGAGGGGAACCAGGGTAAATCCCTAAATCAAAACAAAAACAGCAATAGATTGAATAATAGTTAACTTTAATAAACTGTTTAAATAAAAACAGATTTGTTTTGTTGTGTTAGAAGTTCATTGAACTCATAGCATTGAATGCTTGAGATTAAATTTATTTTTCAGATAATATCTTTATTATGTTTTAATAATGTCAATTAATCAAAAACAATGTTGTAATTAAGTAAGGGCAATTTAGTTGTTAAGATTTTGTTAGAATTGTATGTCAGAAAGGGTATTAGCAAGCTGAAATAATAGTAAACTTTGTAATTGAACTAACATAAAAATATAGGCCAAATTGTAAATCTCACCATTATAAATTATTAGAAAATAAGTTAATGAAACTAATTAAATGAATGAAAATTGTTGAGTGTAACTCACTAACCATTTATAATAAATGTAACAACACTTTGTGAAAGTAATTAAGGAATGTATAGGATATTATTAGAAAAAATGCAAGTGTAATAAACACTGGAGTCTAAAGAAAAGCCTAAATTGAAGGTAGTGTTCAAATTAGCTAGGTAAATCATCAAATTACTGAGAATTAAAGAAACCAAATCATAATAATTCAATCAGTGATCTTGTTTAATGACAATTGGAATCTAACATAGATTGTAAACCATTTAATGTGGGAGGAAGTAAAGTAATTAAGGCCTACAACCAAATATACTGTAAATGTGACTTTTGAGTTAAAAAATACTATAAAATATATCATGTATGGTATTAAATTATTCAGAATTAAATAAGGAATTTGACTATGTAAAAGAATTTAATAAGAATAGATAATAAGCAAAATGTAATTTATAGTATAATGTAAAATTCAATTCTTTTGTACAAAATCAAACTTGAGACTTAGTATCAGCTGACTGAAACAATGTAAATTTACTAATAAATCAGCCAGGACCTTTTGTATGATGAAGAAAAAACTAAGAGTTGATTGTTAAACGTCAAGGTGAACACATCAGAACGATATACCTCAGAAAGATAAAAAGTAATTTGACATGAACAAAGCCTAAGAAAAGGAAATTGAATTTATGAGTTGTTATAACTAAAGTCAAATAAAAGAAATCCAACCATTACTTTTATGAAGATTGGAAATTGTAAACCAGATATAGGAACAGTCCAGGCACCAATCGAGAATTTTCTAATGTGAATATCATCCCGACATTCTGGATAACTAATTGAACGAATACACTATTAACCAACACCTATTGCCGAACCAAAAAACGGATCACTAATACGGAATAATCACACTATAACGAAGAAAATTAATCACTACTACTCTGATGAGGAACAATTAAAGAATAAACATTTTTTGGGAGGCGAATCGTCGAGAAGATCTTGGTGGAATTACGCAGCAAGAAGGCGGCCATCTTTGATTAAATCATCTGCCTACCGGCTTCAATCAGCTGTGATGACGTCAGTCCATGAATAGCCTGTGGTTCGAACAATTTAATTTTTACTAACATTTTATCATAAATATTATTTCTATTTTATTAATTAAGAATATTTAGTTGTAAGTATGGTACTTTTCAGCATTGCCCTTTCCTGACTTTTGATAACAGTTAAAAGAACCTATGAATTTTAAAATGTTAATAACTTAAATAAAAGAAACCAAAACGAACCTGAGATAAGAGTTTTCGAGCTGTGAATCAGTATTTCGACTCAAAGTCGATTAATCGAAACGAGATTAATAAATTCATTTAAACATTCCATTTTTGAGTTTTATTTCTTTGCAAAATATATATTGTAGCGTGACAGATAAACACATAAAAAGGATGGCAATGATCATTAAAATAATCTAATATAATAACATTAAATCCGAAGAAAGCATTAGAATATAAAGAATTAATTCAGAGCAACCGTGCAGAACAATCATTGATATTAAAAGTTTAAGTACGAATAAAAGAAATGTTGCTAGTGATGAATCATCAAAACCCAGTTTAATAACCCAAGGTTTTAAAATATAACCCAGGAAGGTAAGGAGTATATAAGGAAGCAACCCAGAGTATTACTAAACCCACAACGAAGATAAGGGATAAATAAATAAAAAAGAAACCCAGAACAAGGCAAGATCCACCATAAAAGGTGATACATTTCAAGAAACCAGAAGAGTAGATGAAGAAGTAAACCCAAGAAACCCGATGACATTCAGAATAAGATGAAGAACATGCAATTCAAAGAAGCCAGAAGAAAAGAAGACATCATTGAAGAAAGAAGAAGAAGACAGCATCCAGAAGAAGAAGGAATGCTCTTATAAAAACACCCATATCCCAAAATAAATAAAAACCATAATAATAAAAAGTATAACGAAGTATTCATGAACAGAAACCATATGTACAATAAAATTAAGAATAAAAGTGTATAGAGTAAGAGTTTCCAGTGGTCCAAGGTGAAACAATAATATAATACCCAAAGAACAAATCTTCATTGTAACCCACAAACCAATTTCTTGATGTTAATAAGGCTAAACAACCATTTATAAATAGCATCAAGAAGTGTAAAGTGAACCAGTGCTAGTTTGTGTATTATAAAAAATAAACCTTATGTTTCATCCTAGGCATCCACAAACTGTGTAAATAATGAAAAATACAACTTTCAGTGACTTATGATTTGTACAAGGTGAATATAATACATGTAATAATATAGAGCTGTCAATCTGTTTGAAATGACATTTCTTTAAAAATGAATAAAAACAGATGCAGACATAAAGTGACAGGGTACAATTACCTAAAAACCATATTAAAAACAGTTTAAAAACTGATAATTAAATTTAGTATAAGAAATAGTGCATAAGAATATAGAAATAAGGTTTTGTGTATATAGAATAAGGATTTTAAAAATGTATTAGTGATAAGGACATTTAAACAAGTTTAGAACCACTAACATCCTAATTGTAAAAATATTTATTACTTATATAAATGGTAATAATTAAATAAGATGTTAGCAGGGAAAAAACATTCTTTGTGAGTAATATTTCTGTATTAGTGTTAAGGTTTGATTATAAAAAAAATGTCTAATTTGTTGAAGACAACCATTATTTAAAATTATTTCTTATCTGTTAATAGTATTGAAACAGATACTAATTGTTGTTATGTTTAATAGAAAAAATGTTTAATTTATATTACAATGTTAAAAAGTCAGAGAGGGTATAATTCCACATATAATGTTTATATAAAAATTTGTACGAAAAATTGTTAGGAATCTAGGTAAAATGATGAAAACTAAACCTCATCAAAACTGAGAAACTAAGTACTTAAATACATTTAAACTGAAGGGATTTAGATAAGGTAAACCAGAAACAAAGCCATATAATTAGAAATATAACTTAGAAAGATTTTATAAAATTATAGCCAGGATTATAAATAAAAATGGAAATGACAGAACTAAAGAATTTGGAGAGGGGAGTCATATATTCCAACATAATATTTTAAAACTTAACCAATTCATATAATTGCAAGGAATTAAGGGAATATAAACCTTTTATTACAATATGAGATTTAATAATCATAAATATAACTTGAAAATGGCAGAATTTGGATAATGACAGGAAGCTGATTTTGAAAATTTACAAGATACAAAATGAAGGTAAAATTACCAATTTTAGATAAAAAACTTAATAAAACGGCATTATTCGATATCAAAATACGCCGAATGAACTGAAGGATAAAATTGAGTAACAACTAGCTAATAAATTTGAATAATAACCAAAGTTTAAGCAGTTATATAATGTAACTTTAATACATGCACAGGATGCAAAATAAAATTCGAACAATGTAAAGAATAATATTGCTTTGGCTAAGGTTTTAGTCGAAAGTGAAGGAAGTGGAGAGTTAATTATTGAACGTTGTACGATACACTTGACGAGCATTTAAAAACGTGTTAACCTAGTTTCGAGTACCGTAATGGCGTGTAATTGTATGATACGAATTTGAAAATCGCGAGTGACGACAAAAAACATTTCACAACTTCGACACAGTGACCTAAACACTTACAAAAGACTAACTAACATTATATAGCACCAAAACGACAGTGAAATAACATTTAAAACACCATAAAACAGTATATAACTTAACCATTAAAAGTGCCTGATCGACAAAAAGTGAACTGACTTATAAATACACCACTTTTCAAAATACAACACAGAAACTTAACCAGAGACACTACACGAACATCAGAAGGAAGATTTGCAGACACCAGGACGTGAATTCGGCAAGAAAATATCTTTATTGGAACGCCAAAACTACGAAGGGACGATTGACCACTTCGACGGCAGTCATTACTGATTCGTCACCGATCAACTGAACAGTGCCACCTAGTTTGTCAGCGACACGGTTCGCAATCTATTTATTTATTTTAATCTTTTCAATTGAATATATGTACTTTAGTATTAAGAATTATTCTTGTAACGTTATACTTTTTTAATCTTTGCCCGATTTCTCTGACTTTTCCAATAAATAGCTGTTAAAAGAACCTCTTTTGTAATTTATATAATAATTTGTAATAACATTCGATACCCTGAGAATCGATTTAAAAATCGACAAGAGTCTTTATAAACAATTGTCAAATAAATAATTTATACTTTTCATCTTAAAACAGTTCTTTCTTTTCTAAACATAGCAATTTAAACATACTATAATTAAAACAACATATACTACAAGAATTTCACCACCAGAAGGAAGATAACCTCCAAAACTGAAAGTAAACAAGGATCGATTGTCATTGGAGACAATCCTATAAGTGGTTGGAGTTTCTTCAAAAATACAGAAAAGTTTATAAAATTTTTTAAACAACTGAGAAACATTTCGGAACTCCACGAAACTCAATTAATTAATTGTTTCTAATTAATTAATCAATAAAAAAAAATTTTTTTAATTATAAATTTTTTAAACAAACAATTTTCTTACACGAACACATATTTAAGATATTTTGTAATACCACATCTATACAACTTTAACACTATTAACAGATTTCGTTACAATTTGACTAGACCAACAGTGGGGCGTAAATTAAACTTAAACTAAAAGGAAGACGAGACCAGATTGAAGAATTTGTAACCACAACACACACCTATCATTAATTACGTTACAATATTTAAAAGAATTTCAGGTAGCGCTTGAAACCTGGACGTCAAGGAGGAAGAGAATAACATCGCAAAGGAGTAAAATCACTGAATATCCAAATACAACAAATCGATTATTCAATTTCATAATCTATTTAACGCGTTAAACAACTTATTCATGAACAACCAAAATAAATAAAATAAGGAAGGAATTAATATAACATCGAGGAGTAATATAATAAATAATAAACTAATAAATTATTAATAAATAAATTTAAAAAAATAAATAAATAAAAATTTTTTTTCAATAAATTAAATTTAAACAAAATTTTCACCTTTTTCATATTTATTTTTGTAACAGAAAAAACAGTATCGTTACAATATAAATAATAAACTGTTAACGTGTATTCCATCAGAAATATACGGGAGTTAGTGCAACCAACTGAACATTTGAAAACTTAGCCGGAGCAATTTTAATGATTATAAAATTATTTAAATTTGTTATAAAAGAAACAAAATAAGAGATTGATAGAAATAAAACAGTATTGACGATTTTTAATTGCTTAATTAATTTATTTTGGTGTAATGGTATCTTTATTTTTCATATAGTTAAACGTTATTTTTTTATCAACAGAGAGAGGTTGGCAACACTGACATTCGGAACGAAATTCGAATTGAATACTACTAAAAGTAAGTATTTAAAACTGTTACAGTGAGAAGAAATTTTTCAAGGATTTAATAAGCCCAACGCATAAGAATTAACAACATTTAGAATTTGTAACCACAACACACACCTATCAATTAATTACGTTACAAATTGGCGCACAACTGAGGGGCTTTAATTAGCCATTGAAAGGCCACTACAATCTGCCCAATCACTAATTGGAGTTCGGCAGCAGCTATAAAGCCAGAGAAAAGGGAAGAATGCAACGACGTGCGACCTCAAAGAAACGGGCGGCGGAGGCCGAAAAGGAAATCGAAATGGACATGGAAAATAAAGAGGCGACGCCAGTAGATGTGGAAAGGTCATTGCCACCGGTATTGTCAAAACAACCAGCACAACCAGGGGAACAACCTGAGATGCCCACACAGACAGGGGAAGTCAATCTCCAGGAAAAGGTGGTAGAGAAAGCCAAGGTAACAGAAGAGAGTAAAATGGACAGGTTCATGGAAATGTTCCTGCAAAGGATGGAAGAGAAAATGAACGAAAATAGTAAGGAATTGAAGGAAGACTTGAGTAAGAAAATGGGAAGTTATAACCAGTCTTTAAAGGAAGAATTGGGAAATAAAATCGAAAAAAGAAAAGAAGAATTGAGTGGGATGAACAAGAACATGGAAGATTTGAAGGAAGACAACCAGTCCCTGAGTAAGAAGATTGATGAAACAAATAAGAAGATGGAAGAAGAAATGGAGAAAAAGTTAGAAGAATTGAAGGAAGACAACCAATCTTTTAAGGAAGAATTTAAAGCGACTAAGGAAGAATTGATTAACAAAATTGAGAATACCAATAAGAGAATTCAAGAAAATAGGAAAAAAATGGAAAGTGACAACCGACAGTTGAAGGAAGAGTTGAAGGAAGATAACAAGAAGTTGGAAGAGAAGATGGGGGAGAAATTGGAAGAATTGAGAGAGGACAACCAAATGTTAAGAGAAGAGTTAAGAGAGGTCAATCAGGAGAATCTGGACAAACTTGACGAAAGAATGGAATTGTTAAGAGAAGAACTGAACAAGGAAATCAATGTTAACAAGAAAGCGATGAATAAAAAGTTGGAAGAAGAAAACATTATGATAAACCAACAGATCCGAGAAATTGACGGGAAATGCAACCAGACCGAAAAAGAAGTACAAGAATTTAAGGAAGTAGTAAACATCAAGTTTACAAATATAGAAGAGCATAGCCGCAGGAAAGTGGAAGAACAGCGGAAGGAAACTCAGGAAGAATTCGGGAGAGTACGGAGCCAAGTCGCGGAACGGTGTGATGGGATGCAAGAGGCTATGACCAATATCACGGGTCAGGTACGGCAAAGCTAAGAAGAGATGGAAGCTCTGAGGAATAGGCCCACTCATTTCACCGGGTTACCCATCAACGAAAGCCGAGAATGGCTCAACTTCCGGCAGTACAAGAGGAAACCGATGGAGTTCCTGGCGAGGGTAGATGAGTACTTCGCCAAACATAGAGTAACTCAATGGAGCCATAACCGGGAGATACTGGACGAGTCATTCAGGAAGATGACTGATAATTGGTGGATGGCTAACCGGAGCGTGATTGCCGACTACCAGCAGTTCAGGAGAATGTTCAAATCAAAATACTGGTCCGAAACAACCCAGAACCTGATCCGAGATAACATTTGCAACGGACGATACAGGGCCCAAATAGGCAATAGCATGACAGCCTATTTCCTAGGGAAGGTGTGCATGGCGAAACACCTCGAGCCGGCTATACCCGAAGAGTGCCTGGTAAATAAACTCTCCTATCATTACGACGAAGATATTGTCAGGGCAAGGAGAGGTAGCCAGATCAAGACGGTACAGGCCATGACGGAATTACTGGAAGGGTACGAAAATGAAGAGTACTACCGCCAGAGCAGGAGGAGGAATGAACGACCAGAGGCGAGAACGAATCAGTACCCTAGTAACGGCAATAACCATCCCGGAAACCGAAACCATCCCAGTAATTACGACGGCAATAATAACCCGCCGCGTAATAACCACAATTAATTAATGGCAACGCAAACGGTAGTAGGAACAACAACACCTACCCTAATAATAGGAACAATTATTATCAGCCCCCTAACAGCCCATATAGTCAGAGAAATCCATACCCCGGTAATAATGGTGATAGACATTACCAACCCAATAGAAATTATTATAACAATAATTATAATAATAATAATAGAGTGTCACGCCCGAGGGTTAATTTTATAAGAGCGGAAGATCGCGGTCCGAGGAGGTACTACCAACAACGGAGGAACAGTTTCCACGGTGGAGATCGAAGATGGAGAAGTGCGGAACGGGACGGTCCACGCCACGAACAAGGAAGAAGAAGTACCAGCCTGGAGGATCTTGGCCGACAACAAAACAGGGAAATAACCCTCGAACAGGGTACAGAGTGGCAGGAAACAACACAGAGTTTGCAGAACGATACCTCGGTCAATCCAAGTCCAAATGAGGACCACAATACTTTAAACGGGAGGAGGCAGTAATTAACGATTACGACCCGTTGCTGCTTCTACTTCCTGGGTTAAATAAAGATGAGTTGCAACAAGCAACCAATGCAAAGAACATCACCATAATTAGTAACCATTATTTGAAAGATATTAGAACCGAACTTTTAGAGGAGAACGAAAAGAGCCTCAATAATAATAATAACGAAATATTATATATAACAGCGGAGGTAGAAGGAATTCCCGCAAAAATCATGATTGACACAGGTGCAAATATTTCCATAATAAATGCCAATGAACTGGAAAGGATACAGAGAGAATGTGGGAAAACTTTGCCAATGTTACCAGTGAATAACATTGTTTTAATAGGTGCAACTGGCCGCCAGAACAAAACTATTAGGAAGCAAGTTTCCTTAAGTGTCGTTAGCCGTGATATAGCTTTGGACATGGAATTTTTGATCGCCACCGGATTACCATTTGATATACTGGTAGGTTGCGATATTCTAAGAAGGTACTCCGCCATTATCGACCTTAACTTAGAGAGAGTATCACTTTTCCCAGACGGAATAACATGGACCACAAATTTGGTAGGAGGCGCAAATATACTTCCCAGCCCAATACACCAACAACTTCGTAAAATAAATATCATAAGGAACAGCCCCCTTCATAAACCAATTGTATACAACAATGGAGGAGAGGATTTATGGTCAGTAAAGATACAAGAGATACGGGATTCCCAGTGCGGAACCAATAACGAAAAAATACCTGTACATTTAGCAGATCGTTTAGTCAGAGTATATGAGAAATACAAAGCAGTGTTTTCAGACGAACCAGGTAAGGTTGAAAACTATCAGTGCAAACTTGAATTCAAAGAAAACGTGGAGTTTAACCGGAGGTCATATCCAATCGCGCATTCGCTAAAAGAAGCCGTGAGAACAGACATTAATAAAATGATCGAGAATGACATAATTGAGATTAGTCAATCTCCTTACACTAGTCCGATTATTGCTGTTCCCAAGAAAGACGGACAAGTCTGGCTCTGTTTAGATGCGCGCGAGCTGAATAAAACCATAGTGAATGACCGAACCTCACCCGGTGAAATAGAGGAGATACTAAAACGTTTTCATGGCACTAAGTTTATCAGTACCTGGGACACTGTATGTGGTTACTGGCAAGTGGAGTTGCATCCACAAAGCCGTCAGTACGTGGCGTTCATTTTCGAAGGGCGCAATTACCAGTTCAAGAGACTGCCCTTCGGACTTGTAAATTCTGTCGCCATCTTTGTGGCATGTATGGACCAAATACTTGGACAAGAAGCACTCCAATTTACCACAGTCTATGTAGACGATTTACTCATTACGTCAGAAACCTGGGAGGAACACTGTTATAGAGTAGAATATGTACTCAGAAAGTTAGCGCAAAATAACATAACTTTGAAGTTGGAGAAATCCAAGTTCATTGCGCGCGAAGTACAATTCGTAGGTTTCAATCTAGACGATAGAGGTATTACCCCATCAGCAGAGAAAGTGGAGGCAATTCAGAAGTTCCCACAACCAAGAAACAGGAAACAGTTACAATCTTTCCTCGGACTCTGTAACTATTACAGAAAGTTCCAGAACAAATATTCCGAGTTGACAGCCAAGTTTCAACCACAATTATCTGCAAAAAATAAATGGACCTGGGGTGAGGAACAAGATATTACCTTCTGCTTGATAAAAGAAAAGTTTCTGGAGAGCGTTATACTATGTCACCCGGATTTTAAGAAACCATTCTTTTTAAATTGCGATGCTAGCGATATAAGCTTAGGAACAAAATTATACCAGGAAGATGAGGAGGGTCAACATCTGGTAATAAGCTTCGCTAGTCGCACGCTGAATCAATGCGAAAAGAATTATAATGTAACCGAAAAGGAATTGCTTAGCGTGGTGTTCGCATGCAGCAAGTTCCGAACATACATTCTCGGGTATCAAGTCACTGTTCGTACTGATCATAAATCCATCTCGTTTCTACGTAGGTGCAAATTGAGTCACGGCCGATTGGCTAGATGGGTACTCGCCCTACAAGAATATGATTTAAAATGGGAGTATATTCCAAGAAAAAAGAATGTGGTGGCAGATGTATTATCACGGATAAATTTGGAAGACCAGACCTTCGAGGGAGAGAAGGAGAGCTTGGTTAAAATCTACAACCTATTTAAAACCAGATCCGATCTACAAGCTCTATTAATAAACATCCGTATCCACCAACAATCTGACCCTAAACTGAAAAACATCATAAGTCGATTGGGAGCCGACGATGACACCGTTTCCAAATACTACCATCTAAATAAAGGGATATTATTCGTAAAAACGGCATTGGATGAAGAAACATGGAAGGTGATAATTCCACACCAAATCGAAAAGGAAGTTATAATAGATTATCATATCAGGTATGGCCATATGGGAGCGCTAAAAGTGATACAGGCATTAGAAGAAAACTGTAAAATAAAGAATATTAACCGAAAGGTGAGAAATTACCTAAAGTCCTGTAATATTTGTCAGTGTGTCAAGGTAAACAATGAGAAGAAAGAGGGTATAATGATACCTATCACCTCAAATACAAAACTAGAAAAAGTGTTCTTAGATATCTGCGGGCCATTTCCCCGTAGCGGCGGTCGACACAGGTACAAGTACCTGATAATAATCATGGACCATTATACGAAGTACATAAAGCTATATCCGGTTAATCGGGCAACAACAGCGAAAGTTCTTGCGGTAATAATAGACTTGTATGTGCCAGAGATCGGTAGACCATCTTCAATTATTACCGACCATGGTACTCAATTTAAGGGGAGGAGATGACGAGACACATTATTATCACTTGGGATCAAAACCTATAAGACGTCAGTCTACCACCCAAGTAGTAATCCGGCTGAGAGGGTACTGAGAGAAGTGGGTAGGATCTTGCGGACATACCTGTCACAACCAACAGAAAAAGTGGCAAGAGTACTTAGCAGCAACAGAGAAATTCCTAAATTTCGCCCACCATCCAGCTATAGGAACTACCCCTTACTCCGCCATGTATGAGAAGCCAACTCCCCGAGAAATTGAAGAAATAATCGAGTTTCCACCAAACAACGATCGCAAATTTAACCAGTTGAAATTCTATAACAAGGTGGCCGAAGAGAAACGAAACGGCAAAGCCAAATATCAAAAGGCAGTAGGGCGTATAATAACTTACAAAGAGGGTGAGAAAGTTCTTTTAAAAAATCGAGAACTGCCCAGCACCCTAGAAGGGATAACCAAAAAGTTATTATTGCTCTATACTGGCCCATATGTTGTTGTAAAGGATAATCATAATAATACTTATGAACTGAGAGAAATAGTTTCCGGACGAGTTAAAGGTGTGTACAATCAAGCATCTATGAAAAAGTACTATGAAGAATGAGTTTGGAATTAAATACTAAAAAATTCTAAAACAATTGTAAGTACAACTTACAACCAAATATTTATGAGAAAGAACTTTATGGCAATTTAAAAGAAAGGAATTTTGAATTTTAAACACACAAAAATTCTAAAATAATTGTAAGTACAACTTACAACCAAATATTTTTGAGAAAGAACTTTATGGCAATTTAAAAGAAAGGAATTTTGAATTTTAATACATGAAAATTCCAAAACAATTGAAAGAACATCTTACAACCAAATATTTATGAGAAAAAACTTTATGGCAAAATAAAAGAAAGAATTTTTAATACAAGAAAATTCCAAAACAATTGTAAGAACATCTTACAACCAAATATTTATGAGAAAAAACTTTATGGCAAAATAAAAGAAAGAATTTTTAATACAAAAAATTCTAAAAATAATTGTAAGATCACCTTACTACACACAATTTTGAAGAGAAACCATTTGGAATAATTAAAAAGGAAGAATTAGAATTTAGAATTATATATAACAAAAAATTAAAAATTAAGTAAGCACATCTTACTATAACAATTTTGAAGGAATCAATTTTGGGAATAAATGAATTAAACAGAATTTGAATTTTGATAAAACGTCAAAACTTTAAAACAAAATAAGATCAACTTATTACAATGATTTATGAGAAATGTTATGGAAATAGATGAAAAGAAGAGTTTGAATTTTGCATAAAACTAACAAACTTCTAAAAATAAATATGTGCCACTTATAATTAAATTTAGAAGAAAATAATATGATTAATTCAGGAAAAAAGAATTAAATATAATCCAGAATAAATGTGAATATCTAGCATTTGAAGGAGTAGAGAAGAAAAACAAAAAAAGAGTGTGATATACAAGAGAAGGCAATAATTTGGAAACAAAGAGAAGAATCTGTTATTATAATAAAATTATAAAAAATCCAAAAAAGAAAAATAATAAAATAATAATGAGAACAACCTATGACTAATTACTTATGAAACGATAATGGAAACAGTTAATCAAGAAAAAGGAATACGATATTACTCAGTTCTGAAGAAACAAAGAAGAACAACTCATACCAAACATATGGAGAAGATGATTTTGAACAAATGATAATAATAAAACCTGTGTGAAATGCAAAGAGAAGAAGTACCACATGAAATAAATAAATAAATGAATTAAATGATATAAATGAATTAATGTTAATGAATGCGAAGGCGGATTAATAACTTTCTGAAAGAAAGGAAAGAACAAAATGTTTAAATAATATGATCAAAATAACAACCTGAATATCTAATATAAAGATACAAATTTAAAAATTAAATATAATCAAATAAGACCATTCCAATAATGAATAAGAAAATACTATATATAAAGACCAAACTAACACTGTAATTAACCAGAAGGAAGTATAAAGAGAATTCAGATGGAGAAGGAAAAGAGTTAATAACTTTCTAAAAGAAAGGAAAGAACAAAATGTTTAAATAATATGATCAAAATAACAACCTGAATATCTAATATAAAGATACAAATTTAAAAATTAAATATAATCAAATAAGACCATTCCAATAATGAATAAGAAAATACTATATATAAAGACCATATTAACACTGTAATTAACCAGAAGGAAGTATAAAGAGAATTCAGATGGAGAAGGAAAAGAGTTACACTATAACTAGTAACCAGAATTATTAAGAGAAGTTTTCAACCATAATTAAAATAAATATATCAGACGAGTTAAGAGTTCAGAAAAAAATATATATAATGAGTATAATAAGAATTAAGAAGATTTATTAAGATAGAAAATGTGAGATAATCTGAGAAACTACGAAGTGAAGAATCCAAAGATATTTTTATTAGTCGAAAATGAGACTACTTTTTATTTTATTTATTCGATGACTGACTGAAGATAATTCCAGCAGCATTATGTTTTTTGCGCAGAGATGAATGTGCCTCTGGACTCAAATTGTAGAAGTGGTGTATGGCCAGCAGAGTTGTGTAGCCTACAGTGTCCCTCTGAACTGCCCCAGCCCACGTGATAGGGAATGTTAGGGAATAAATATCCCAAGGATGCAACACGAAGTTTATAAAGAAAGAAAATGTATACCAATAAGAATAATATATCTCAGAAGACACTAACTATCCGAGAAGGATCAAAAGTCAAATAAGTATCTATATATATATATAAAATTTATTAAACTCAAATATAAAAAGTCGATATAGAAATGGAGAGGAAAATGAAATATAAAAAATAATGAAATTATCATAAGAAATTATTTCATCCATAAACATGTCTGAAATAATTACTTCTGGAGGAGAGCAATCTGTAGCGTGACAGATAAACACATAAAAAGGAATGGCAATGATCATTAAAATAATCTAATATAATAACATTAAATCCGAAGAAAGCATTAGAATATAAAGAATTAATTCAGAGCAACCGTGCAGAACAATCATTGATATTAAAAGTTTAAGAACGAATAAAAGAAATGTTGCTAGTGATGAATCATCAAAACCCAGTTTAATAACCCAAGGTTTTAAAATATAACCCAGGAAGGTAAGGAGTATATAAGGAAGCAACCCAGAGTATTACTAAACCCACAACGAAGATAAGGGATAAATAAATAAAAAAGAAACCCAGAACAAGGCAAGATCCACCATAAAAGGTGATACATTTCAAGAAACCAGAAGAGTAGATGAAGAAGTAAACCCAAGAAACCCGATGACATTCAGAATAAGATGAAGAACATGCAATTCAAAGAAGCCAGAAGAAAAGAAGACATCATTGAAGAAAGAAGAAGAAGACAGCATCCAGAAGAAGAAGGAATGCTCTTATAAAAAACACCCATATCCCAAAATAAATAAAAACCATAATAATAAAAAGTATAACGAAGTATTCATGAACAGAAACCATATGTACAATAAAATTAAGAATAAAAGTGTATAGAGTAAGAGTTGCCAGTGGACCAAGGTGAAACAATAATATAATACCCAAAGAACAAATCTTCATTGTAACCCACAAACCAATTTCTTGATGTTAATAAGACTAAACAACCATTTAGAAATAGCATCAAGAAGTGTAAAGTGAACCAGTGCTAGTTTGTGTATTATAAAAAATAAACCTTATGTTTCATCCTTGGCATCCACAAACTGTGTAAATAATGAAAAATACAACTTTCAGTGACTTATGATTTGTACAAGGTGAATATAATACATGTAATAATATAGAGCTGTCAATCTGTTTGAAATGACATTTCTTTAAAAATGAATAAAAACAGATGCAGACATAAAGTGACAGGGTACAATTACCTAAAAACCATATTAAAAACAGTTTAAAAACTGATAATTAAATTTAGTATAAGAAATAGTGCATAAGAATATAGAAATAAGGTTTTGTGTATATAGAATAAGGATTTTAAAAATGTATTAGTGATAAGGACATTTAAACAAGTTTAGAACCACTAACATCCTAATTGTAAAAATATTTATTACTTATATAAATGGTAATAATTAAATAAGATGTTAGCGGGGAAAAAACGTTCTTTGTGAGTAATATTTCTGTATTAGTGTTAAGGTTTGATTATAAAAAAAATGTCTAATTTGTTGAAGACAACCATTATTTAAAATTATTTCTTATCTGTTAATAGTATTGAAACAGATACTAATTGTTGTTATGTTTAATAGAAAAAATGTTTAATTTATATTACAATGTTAAAAAGTCAGAGAGGGTATAATTCCACATATAATGTTTATATAAAAATTTGTATGAAAAATTGTTAGGAATCTAGGCAAAATGATGAAAACTAAACCTCATCAAAACTGAGAAACTAAGTACTTAAATACATTTAAACTGAAGGGATTTAGATAAGGTAAACCAGAAACAAAGCCATATAATTAGAAATATAACTTAGAAAGATTTTATAAAATTATAGCCAGGATTATAAATAAAAATGGAAATGACAGAACTAAAAAATTTGGAGAGGGGAGTCATATATTCCAACATAATATTTTAAAACTTAACCAATTCATATAATTGCAAGGAATTAAGGGAATATAAACCTTTTATTACAATATGAGATTTAATAATCATAAATATAACTTGAAAATGGCAGAATTTGGATAATGACAGGAAGCTGATTTTGAAAATTTACAAGATACAAAATGAAGGTAAAATTACCAATTTTAGATAAAAAACTTAATAAAACGGCATTATTCGATATCAAAATACGCCGAATGAACTGAAGGATAAAATTGAGTAACAACTAGCTAATAAATTTGAATAATAACCAAAGTTTAAGCAGTTATATAATGTAACTTTAATACATGCACAGGATGCAAAATAAAATTCGAACAATGTAAAGAATAATATTGCTTTGGCTAAGGTTTTAGTCGAAAGTGAAGGAAGTGGAGAGTTAATTATTGAACGTTGTACGATACACTTGACGAGCATTTAAAAACGTGTTAACCTAGTTTCGAGTACCGTAATGGCGTGTAATTGTATGATACGAATTTGAAAATCGCGAGTGACGACAAAAAACATTTCACAACTTCGACACAGTGACCTAAACACTTACAAAAGACTAACTAACATTATATAGCACCAAAACGACAGTGAAATAACATTTAAAACACCATAAAACAGTATATAACTTAACCATTAAAAGTGCCTGATCGACAAAAAGTGAACTGACTTATAAATACACCACTTTTCAAAATACAACACAGAAACTTAACCAGAGACACTACACGAACATCAGAAGGAAGATTTGCAGACACCAGGACGTGAATTCGGCAAGAAAATATCTTTATTGGAACGCCAAAACTACGAAGGGACGATTGACCACTTCGACGGCAGTCATTACTGATTCGTCACCGATCAACTGAACAGTGCCACCTAGTTTGTCAGCGACACGGTTCGCAATCTATTTATTTATTTTAATCTTTTCAATTGAATATATGTACTTTAGTATTAAGAATTATTCTTGTAACGTTATACTTTTTAATCTTTGCCCGATTTCTCTGACTTTTCCAATAAATAGCTGTTAAAAGAACCTCTTTTGTAATTTATATAATAATTTGTAATAACATTCGATACCCTGAGAATCGATTTAAAAATCGACAAGAGTCTTTATAAACAATTGTCAAATAAATAATTTATACTTTTCATCTTAAAACAGTTCTTTCTTTTCTAAACATAGCAATTTAAACATACTATAATTAAAACAACATATACTACAAGAATTTCACCACCAGAAGGAAGATAACCTCCAAAACTGAAAGTAAACAAGGATCGATTGTCATTGGAGACAATCCTATAAGTGGTTGGAGTTTCTTCAAAAATACAGAAAAGTTTATAAAATTTTTTAAACAACTGAGAAACATTTCGGAACTCCACGAAACTCAATTAATTAATTGTTTCTAATTAATTAATCAATAAAAAAAAATTTTTTTAATTATAAATTTTTTAAACAAACAATTTTCTTACACGAACACATATTTAAGATATTTTGTAATACCACATCTATACAACTTTAACACTATTAACAGATTTCGTTACAATTTGACTAGACCAACAGTGGGGCGTAAATTAAACTTAAACTAAAAGGAAGACGAGACCAGATTGAAGAATTTGTAACCACAACACACACCTATCATTAATTACGTTACAATATTTAAAAGAATTTCAGGTAGCGCTTGAAACCTGGACGTCAAGGAGGAAGAGAATAACATCGCAAAGGAGTAAAATCACTGAATATCCAAATACAACAAATCGATTATTCAATTTCATAATCTATTTAACGCGTTAAACAACTTATTCATGAACAACCAAAATAAATAAAATAAGGAAGGAATTAATATAACATCGAGGAGTAATATAATAAATAATAAACTAATAAATTATTAATAAATAAATTTAAAAAAATAAATAAATAAAAATTTTTTTTCAATAAATTAAATTTAAACAAAATTTTCACCTTTTTCATATTTATTTTTGTAACAGAAAAAACAGTATCGTTACAATATAAATAATAAACTGTTAACGTGTATTCCATCAGAAATATACGGGAGTTAGTGCAACCAACTGAACATTTGAAAACTTAGCCGGAGCAATTTTAATGATTATAAAATTATTTAAATTTGTTATAAAAGAAACAAAATAAGAGATTGATAGAAATAAAACAGTATTGACGATTTTTAATTGCTTAATTAATTTATTTTGGTGTAATGGTATCTTTATTTTTCATATAGTTAAACGTTATTTTTTTATCAACAGAGAGAGGTTGGCAACACTGACATTCGGAACGAAATTCGAATTGAATACTACTAAAAGTAAGTATTTAAAACTGTTACAGTGAGAAGAAATTTTTCAAGGATTTAATAAGCCCAACGCATAAGAATTAACAACATTTATAATTATTAATTCAACTGAATTAATAAAAATTCAGATATCCTATACAACCAGAATCTAAGTAATTAACTTTTTTTTTGTTTAACACAATTTTAATTTTTTTATTGATAAAACAATTTGGCGCCTACCACAAAGAAATAGAGAACAAGAATATTAATTCTAATTTTCATTCAATCAAATATAACAACTCGGGGCTAACAAACAAACAAAACACACAATATAACTGAATGTTATAAAATATATATATATAATTATATTAATAAGTAATACGGCTATATTATTCATGCGTATTAGAACTCATGTTACGCGTACTAATTATTTCTGTATTTCGCGTGTACAGGTCCTGATGGTGAAAATAATTTGTAGCGAAACATCGATACAAATGTTTTAACATTGTGTGTAGCTAATAATAGAATCTCAAAAAATCTTTCATCATCAAAAATGATCAAAAAACCCTTTTTCAAACCACGTATGGTCCGTTCTGTACTTTAATATTATCTCTTCCCTAACTCTAATTTGTCCAGATGTCCTTATAGCCTACAGTTGAAACTCTGTTGTTTTGTTTGACCAAAATTATCTCAATGTGATATATAGTGCAACTTAAGTACTTAACCTATAAATATCAACTCATTCAATACTATTGTCATAAATTCTAATTTTAATGTTATATTGTATATAGATTATATAGATTTCTTCTTCTTCTTCTTCTTCTTCTTCTTCTTCTTCTTCTTCTTCTTCTTCTTCTTCTTCTTCTTCTTCTTCTTCTTCTTCTTCTTCTTCTTCTTCTTCTTTTTCTTCTTCGTCGGCTGCTGCATTTTATGGATTAGGCAACTTGCCTATTCCGATTTCTTTCGAGGTCTTCAACACTTCTTCACCCTTATATTCCAACTCTGCTTCCGGAATTATTTCCATGCGCATTCCCTCTACATCACATCCTGTCTCCGTTTCCTCCGATATGTCGATATATCGTCTATGATCTCAGTATCGATACACATTTCTCAGTTTATCCAATAGAACACAATCTTTAACTTTCCACAAGATATCTGATGTCTAACGCCTCACTTAATCTTCCATACTTTCCTGTCAACGCTAAAAGTTCACATCCGTACAGCAGAATCGGTTTGGCCATTTTCGTATAAAATGTCATCTATTATTCTTCCTGATTTTGTGCTTTTACGTTCTTTGATTAGTCCTGCACATCATCCGTCCTACCTACTCCTGCCTACTCAAAACATTGTATTAACATTTACATATTAATATATTTTTAATATTGTAATAAAACAAAATGTTAATTACAAATAATAATGGGTTAATAAAAAAAATTTATTTTATTTTTATTATTTTTATTTTTTATTTGTTATTTTTTATGTCATTAATTAATTTTAATTGGTGTAATTGTTTTAATTGTTTTTATGTTCAATTAATAAAAAATACTGTTTAATAACTGTGTGTTCGGAAATAAACTTATTTGTTCTTTACTTTAAATAGATTGTCTAGGCCGCATCGATTGCAGGTAGCAGCCAATTTAATATCTGTTCTTCTTCTTCTTCTGCTAGCTCGTCTCCTTAAGAAGTTCACTTTTTCTCTTAAATAATTAATGTAATTTAATTTAAGGCTTAGCTGATCAATGAAACAGTATTAAAACAGTAAATGAGTTTATTCATCAAAACAATTATTTGAAATTGCCGCAACGGGCTTGAATCTAATTCGATATAAAGTTAGTTACAGTTCGATTATTTCATATATTCAAAATATTTCAATGGAATTATTATATTATAAAAGTTCTTTTAACTGTAGAAATAGTCAGGAAAGGCAAGAGAATTCAATACTTACAAACTATTAAAGACTTATTCATTAGACAGACAAAATAATAAAGTTAAAATATATAAAATTTAAATATTACGATACGATGGCTTGATTCGACGTCACTCGCTCTGGTCCCGTGAGCCTATGCGAAGTTGTCCAAAATGACAAGATGGCGTCCTCAATGTGGTTCTGCAATGAAAATTCAGCTCTGAGATTCCGTTTCAAATAAATGTATTAGTTGTTAATTCCTCTTCAAGGATGTCGCTCTTGGAATCTTCACAAGTTGCAGTGTATAGTTGTGCTCATCCGCTGGATTTTGTTCAGTAATAGTAGTGTTGTGTCAAAATGGTTCCCTCACTAGGTTCTAGTTATTTGAAATCAGTTTTTTCGTTCTTCAATCGTGTCTAGTCGTAGTGACGTTTTAATTTATTATTATTTAAGGTTTCAGTGATCAATATTATAGTAGTCTTCACTTTGATTTATCTTCTATTTATCTTTATATAGCTTCGTCATATATCTCGGTTGGTGTTCGTTAGTATTTCTCTGAGAAGTCTTTTGACACGTCTATCTCGTTTGGCTTCTAACAATCAACTCCCTATATTTGTTCCTTCATATCAAAAATGTATAATATTTCGGTATCATTTCTCATTGTTCAGCCATCAGCTGTTGTATTTGAATTCAATCTTATATATAAAAAATTTGACATTTTTATGTTTAAATGGATATAAATTATTTGTTTAGTACTTTTATGTAATTTTAATTATATAACAATATTCCTGATTTTATTTTATACAATTTAATACTAAATTTGACCTATTTTTGTTTGAATTGTGCTTCTGAATTACATTCTTTGAAATTTATCTGTAGGCCTTATCTTGAATTACAGAATTACCTATTAAATGGTTTAAAATATGTTTTATGTTACAATTTATTTTTCACTCGATTCCTAATTAAATATCAGTAATTTACCTAATTTACATCTGGCTATTATTTTAAACATTTAACAAATTATTTGCATTTTACTAGTACACTTTACTGATTATGGCCTTATCTGGTACAAACACCTATTTTAAGTCAATTTTACATGTTGATTCCTTTCATTACTATTATAGGTCGTGGTTATTATTATGATAATGTATTTGTATATTGAATAGGGTAATTTACATCAAATTAGTCTAGGTTCTATTAACTTGTATTCTTTGATTAGATTTATATGGTCAAATTTGAATTTGTCTTGGTCATCAACTTTCAATTTTCCTAATTTTTCAATTAATAAGATATTATTAATTCATCTTATTAATTTTATATTTTTTGATCCACTATTCATGGGTAGTTTGAACTATTATTTTGCCTTTCCTTACTTTACAAAATATAACATTAATTAACATGATTAAAATACAATAAATTCTTACATTCTAACATCTAGCATTTACTAGTATCAACTTATTTTGTATGGTATTTAAACAATAATAACATAAAATAATTATATAAATACATACATTAAGACCTTGTATTAATAACTGTCTTTTGTTTGTCCTTTTTTAAACTGGTTTGAGGTGTTCCCCTTAATCACATTTATTTTAATTATAATTAGTTTTTACATAATTTTTAATTATATGTATTGGATTCTCTTATTTGGGCTAGTCTTTTCATTTAAATTGGTATAGCTGATATAATTTAATTTCTTTTGAATTATCTACTTGCTGCTATAGAGGTTACTATAAGTTCTTTGGGTGTCTGGATTATTTTTTCCCTTTAATTCATTAGTCCTGGGCTATTAGTCCTTACTGTTCCCTATTTTAAAAATTGTCCTTTTTTATTTATTTGTTTTAAGCTCTTATTCCCTATTATTACATATCTTAAAATTGTCATGTTCATTTATTATTCTGGGCTGCTACTCCTCACTACTCCATATCTTACTGGGTCTACTAATTATTATACTGATATGATACTCTTATTATTTATTTTTTAACACTTTATGGCTATAAATTGACTACATATAATTCCTTTGAATCGACCTTACTAGTTCTGTTAAGTTCTTTTATTTATAATTGTAAATACTTTTCTGTTAATTTTTGTTTAAGTTGATATTATCCCTTCTAGATGACTTCTTCCCTTCCTTTCATATATTATCTTATTTTGTAGAACAAGGTAAAAACTTCGTTATGCTACAATATGGATTAACAAAGGTCTCATTTCCTTTCAATAATAATTAATACACAAATGTGAGGATACACACATCTGTACATCTGAGGAAACATGACGTAATTCCATTTCATATTTGTTTATAAAGATAAACAATTGTTCCATGTTTATCAGTTAAACTTTCCCATCAGAGAGAGTAAACATTTTTTACTAAAATAGAACATGCAATATGTAAAATTTTTCTAGTTTTAACATAGAGTAACATACAATACTACATAAGTGCTACTACCGTTGAGGGCAAGTATTAAGAGCGGGAGATATAAGGAGACAAACGCAAGTGGGGACAAAGACCGCTGGCAAAGGCAAATATAGACACGCACATACGTGCCTTAGTATACACGAGGATTCAGTGCGTATTAATCGATTATCATTATAACACCTGTTATACAATGAGTACCGTGGAATCGATACCGTACTACCTGTTAGTAATACCAATTAATTTATGCCGATCGGTATTCACAACCAGACATCACGCGTTCGACACCCTATCATATGCCTTTGTTTATTTCCGTATTCTTATTCGTTTATATGGTCATGTTTTTGTTTAAATACCTAACAACAATTATATAATTTTCCGTAGACGAAAAGGAAACGTAGACGCTCATGTCGGTGCGTGTTAAAAATAAATATAATTAAATCGAAGAAAAAAACCTTGAAACTGATTATCATTCTGTTAATTAAACAATGACTTCCTTGTTAAATAGTCGTAAGGAAAAATAAAGGTAGCGTTACTATAACAGTAAGAGCAAACAAGATAAGGTCAATGAAGGGAAAGTGTTTATTACGGAAGGAATCTGAAAATAATTATAAAAAGTCTGAGGAGGATAAAGTCTGAAACATCTCTTTGACAGGAGTCGAAATTCGTAGATTAGTAGATTAATCAGAACTTACATTCCTTATTGGTTATATGTAAGATAACAAGATTTTATGATTTAATCAACTAAACGATGTCTGAACTTTTTAAAATAAAAATCTAGACATAAAAATGTTCTTATTTTCAGTTTATATAAATGTTTATTTCACGTAGGTATTGCGATATTTCAGATATGAGAGAGGATTACAGAAACGTCCAAGTTTAGATTATAGAAAAGTAATAAACTGATATGGCAGTACAAGCTTTTAAAGTAATCTTACTCAATAATGTCAGTTTAATTACAAGTGTATCGACTTTTATAAAATATCCTACTGTATGTGATAAAAAGACGTTAAGAAAGATTTATAGTCAGAAAAATGGCAGCAAATTACAGAACTGCAACACGTAAATTCCTTTTTGTTTTTTATTTGATTTTTTTATTTAGTAACTAACATTCTGGCTTTAATTATCTAGTGTCCTGAATCCTGACTTCACGTTTCTGAAGTCTGGTAATGTCTCACGTTAATTACGATAACCTTAATTATAACTGTTATCCCGTTACAAAACAAAATCTGCATTTATAAGTTTGCCTTCGATTGTCAACTGGAACCTCAGTGTTATTCTTACATATGACACTTTCTGTTTAGAACTTCCGCTGCACGTCGGATGCATGCCCCATTCAAGACTACTAACCCACTACCCATCTTCAAACCATAACATTTTTCCAGGAAATGATAGGAAAATGCCTGTTTTCTTCCCGCTGGCGGTGATTGGGACCTCCTTTCACGAACAGAACTAGACGCTTAGCCGCTGTGCTAAATAAATGTACGTACGTCGAACCGCAAATATTAATCCTACCATTACTAACTGAATACCTCAAGGAATTAGCATACCGGCCAGCACAAAGCAAGCGAGGCATGGCCATCCTACTTCGCGAGTCCGTAGCGTCAGACCCCTTAAGCGACATTGCGAAACTCTCCAGCCTTGCCCTACCCCGAACCACGGTCGCACAAATGATACTGGACGCGTAGTTTAGCTGACACATTGGCTTCGATGAAGCTGAAGTGCCAGTTCGTCCCTGCACAAAATGAGGCAGTGTCTGCCAACCTTGGAAACGTTATGCAACGGAGGACCATCTGTGATAGGGCTATAGGGCCTCGGATCTTTACATCCCGGGGGGGGGGGGGCATGTGCGACAGCCAGTACCTAGTATAATAAATCAAGTCATCGTAACAGATAAAAATAATTGTAAATGTCGCAGACAACATGCCGGAAGGGAACTTGCGAAGTCACCCTAATTGACTGAGTTTAATAAAAGAATGGAAAGAGTTATATACTATCTACACAAAAAATACTGTAACAATTGTCAAGAAATGTTCCTTCCTAAGTTCAATAGTGGAGTCCTGTTTCGGCTTTGACATCATTATGATGTCAGTATTGAACCTTGCGTCGTCAGTATTGAGCACAGAGACCAACGTTCTTGATAAGTATTATAAGTAACTGCTAACAACAAGAGAACCTCCCTTAGCTATTAAGGGAAGTAATGTAACAAATTCTACCCTCCGTTCATTACGAACGTCGAAGTGGGAAGGTTTGGGAGCCTGTAGCAGTGAACACTTCTCTACCTGATTGATGGAACCTCAAGAAAATGACGTAACCTGTTGAAAGAGATCACAGTCCTGCTGCAAACTGCACCAGATTTCCCGATCTCGCTGACGGCTTGCACTAAGTCTCCTCATCATACGAGAGACGATCTATCTACCATTCCCAAGTGAATTTTATCGCTCTACGAGCGAGTGCAGAATAGCCACCAACTCGTGCTCTATGCGCTCTGTATTCCTTAAAGTAGGGCATTCAACTTGTAGATGGAGCGACTAATTCCTAAGTTATTACTATAGCAATATTTTAAGTTAATCTTCATTTGCTTTTGAAATAGCTTTCAAATTTTGAGTCCGAGAATCATTTTGTAGTAAAACTGAGTTTGAAACGGAATTAAACAGAATTCATATTATTTAGTCTGAAGACAGAACTTTAACAGAAGGGCGATATTTTAGAGTTTAATCAGTGTGACAAATTATTCTGGCTTATCAAAGTAGTGTGTTGCTTGTTTTCAGTTTTGTGATATATATATTATTACCTCTTTCTTGATCTGTATGGTTTGAAAGCATCACGTCGTTCGCCAATTTATTACAACCAGCTTCCTTCGTGTGGGTGTTTTAATCTAGTCACACGTTGGTTGGGTCAATTTATAACAAGCTGCTTGAGTCGTACTCTATTTTATTCGACTCCGATCGTGTTATTTTTTACGATGTCTGAAACCTCGTAGCTTTCCCGATACTCGTCGTTCTTTTGACCTCGCCAATACCTGTTTACCTGATTCCACGTAGTTGTTATTTTCCCGATTATAGGCACCAAATTGTTTGATTCAAAACAATTAAAAAATTGTACTTCTTTCTCTTGATGCAACCGTATCTCTCGTCGCTTGGTGTCTGCTAAATTCGAAATCCGCTCTCTCGCGGCAGTCGTACCAACCTATAATTCTGGTAGAAAATTTTCACGGTGCTATATTAATGAAATAAACACATAAATATTATTAATTGAAATAATGAACAAGTATTACTTTTGAGTATTGGTTTATTAATTATCGGTTCTGCTTTTGATAGTTACTAAGACATGAGATTATAAAAATATATAACTTTTTTGCTCCGGCTTCAAAGAAATTACAACTCAGCGGTTGGCAATTGATCGTTGGGTCATTGACTGACCACGCTCTAATGTCGAGTTTATATTATACAAACATGTAATCAGTCAGAGTTCTTTTGATTACGGCAAAAAGATAACAAAATTATTTTCGAAAGTACAATCCTTCAAATCAAGTTAATTAAATATTATGATACTTCTTTACAACAGTTTTCTTACTATTTAAAACAATAGTGAGTTCAATTTACAAATATAGGTTAAGTTAGATATCGTGTACAAATATTTTCTTATTTCCCAAAGTGTTAATAATTAATTTGAGTAATCTTTTAATAATGATTATTACATGTTTTAATAGTCATTCAGTGTTTTTAGTGTTTGAACCAAGTTCTGGATATTGTGCATTAATTTTGAAGTGTAGTGATCAGTCTCGTGGGTGTAGTAAATTAATTAATTATTATACATTACAAGTTCTTCGATGTTTGATAGATTATTTTCATAAATTCTGGTGTTCAGGTCTTCCTTCTCTTATTTCATTAGTTTATATTGGTTTTATTTTCTCTAATTCTCAATTAAATTGGATGGATCTTGCTAATAGGTTCTGTTAATGTGGTTTTTCATTTCCATTTAGTATTATTTGTTTTAATTCATCTGGTTGGTTTATTTTCTAATTTTTATGGAGCGACTATTTTGTCATCTGCTCTCTTCTGATGCTAAAAATGGACTGTTAATGAGTTTGTAACGGTTTTTTAGTTCTAACTGCCAAAACCTACCTTCTCATTGGTTGAAAGAATTTTGTACTCATTGTTAGATATGGCTTGGTTTTTTCCCAAAATAAATAAATATTTTCTAATTAGGATAATTTCCTTGTATTATTATTAATATGGTTTTTATTATTATCATTGAATAGCTTTTCTGATGTAGATTAATTTGACATCAAACATGACTAGGTTCTATTATCTCTGGGCTGTTTTAACATTTGGCTATTTTTATTCTTTGTACTTATTTCGTTTATTATGTTGTTTTTTGCAATTATTTTGGGTTTGTGATGTTCATTGGTTTGGTATTTTATGTTTACTTATCTTTTTCCCTCACTGTGTACTGTTATTTGTTTATATTTTACAATTTTTTTTCACATTGCTTTAGGCCTACCTTTGCCTATCCTTTTGACATTGTTTAAACTTTAATTTTGCTCTTATTGCTTTGTTTTAGCTAGTTTATAATGATTACGGATTTACATCCCTTAGTATATGAATATTACCGCTTCTCCTACATATTAATGCCTTTTATATCTAAATTTATAAGTTTAACATGAACTGTTTCTTAGGCTTTCATCACCACTCAACATAATACAACTTACTCTTAAGACTATTTCAACAATTATAACATTTGGACATTTCTATAATATTACTATTATCTTCTCTGCTTTTCTTTATGACATAATAACAATACTTTCAAACATTTATTATATAATTTTAGTATTGTAACATTCATTTCTTTTTTAGGGCTACTTTTCTTTTATACCATATTATTGGTTTAAAATTTGATCTGGCCCTTTAACTATTAACTCTAACTGTTAACAATAATACCTTGTGTAATATTAATGGATTCTTATCCTGAATAATAATATAATATAAATGCTATCTTATCTACTACTGTTTTTGGTCCTTTCCCAAAACTAAACTCTAGTATTGTTCAGTTATTTTGATGTCTTTATATAGATTGTGTTTGTGTTTTATTTTTAGTTAATCACTTCCTCACTCTCGCTTTTATATGAGTTCTTGCTTATATCTGATGTTTTTATTTATATTTTGTGTCACACCTGCACTTGTACTGCTTCACTGTACTTAGTGTCAATAGTGTTATACACTTTTATTTTGTTTCTTTATACACTGTACTGGTTATTATTAATCACACTGGTGTTATCACCATTATCACAGAGTGTTCATTACTTAGTGTTTATTTGTAATTCACTCCCTATTCATATCATGCACTCTTGGTTCACTTTGGTCTATTACTATTTTGAGTATTAGTCTATCTCTATTATATTTGATTTTTGTTATTATACTTTTCTGTATCATTGTTTGTGTATTTTATTATTTGTTTATTTCATCATTATTCTATACTTACTTAGCTAATATTACAACATTTTCTTTTGGTTTGTACTTTCTATATTCAATGGTACATTTAATTATATTTACTTTTCTTAGTTTTTTATTTCATGGGTTTATTTCATATAATTTGTCATTTGGCCAATCACTTGGTTGGGTCATAGTCATTTGTCTCGTATACGTTACAGTCATTCTAGTGCTATTTATTTAAAATTTTTAATTCTTCTTCTTTTATCTACCTTTAGGCGCATGCTTTTTACTTTATATTCTATGGTATATCTTCCCTTGTATTGGGCTGCTTTTGGTATCGTAACAATATATATATATATATATATATATATATATATATATATTGTAACGTTAAGATTAAAGCCTCACTGTTGGGATCGCCTATTCTGTAACGTTAAGAAAACTCGTACTATCTAAATTGTGCTTTGTTAGTGTTTTAAGGATGAGTATGTTATCAGTTTCTGGGATAGGTTAATTCATATGTATTATTTCCTTTATTCCTGGTTATCCTGTACGGTCCTGTATGTAACAATAATAACTTTTTACCTATTCCTTCTGCAGAACTTGGTAAATGCCTGTTTTTCAGTAACACTTTTTCTCCCACATTGTATTTTAAAAATCTTATTTTTATTCTTTTCTTCCTCATGGTTTCAGGTATTGGGTTGTGATGAATTTTCTTAAGTTGGGTTATTATATAATAATTTACAAATAACTTCTTTTTCTTCTTGGGTGAGTCTATAAAAATATATTATTTTTCTTCCTTTTCCTTATATAGGTAGTTACCAACTGATTTTTCCTTTCCTCTGGGGTTTATCCTGTTCCTGTTAATTCCTTAATTGGGGTTATCAATTTCTCCCTAACTTTAAATGGCACGGTGAATGCATATCGGCTGTGAGTGGCACTATTCTGACCTATTCCTCACCCGACCATTCACCCCGTGCATGGTACAGTCCTCGTTGGCCCCTGCCCATAATAATAATTTTTAGTGGCGCCGTAGCTTTCTACACTCTTACCAAATGGTAACTATTGCGTTACTTTAAACACCCTCGGAATCCTGTTGCCTTCTTAACTCTTCTCATTATTATACTTTGCATCCCAGCAGCTCCCCTTACTTTTATATGATTTATTTTCAGTTTTGGTAAAATCCTTTGTATATTTCTTCTCTTCCTTTTAATTTCATGTCGTCGTTAATGGATTCATTTGGCACAGTGAGTCATCTCCTTTTTCAATACCCCTTTTTAGTACATCGGTTACAACTATGGTTTTTGTTATTCTCTTTATATCCAGACCTCGATTCTTCTTCTGCAAGTTCATTCCTTCATTTATTTCTTTTAAGTACTTATTCTCTTTACTCATTATTATCCCCTTATTATCGTTCTTAACCGTTATATTCTTTTCCAAAACCTGTATTGGTGGGCTATTTGTTTATGTTTTCTTAAATCTTCATTTGTCATTACAATTATCATTATTTTTCCTTCTCATTTCTCAAATAGTTTGCCTTGTCGGTAACCATAAAATAAATCCTTTTTCTCAATAGTTTGTTTGGAATTAGTTTAACCGTTTTCGGTATCAGCCCCAATCCGGGTTGCTCCACTATTATGTTTTTTCCCGTGGATTCTGTCGGTTAAACTCGTCTACAAACCTCGCTATGGGATTACCCCATTGTGGATCACTCCCATACATTTAAATGTTGTCGTATGTGTATCGTCTTTCATCTTCATTGCTGGGACCAGCATCATGTTCTTGGTTTTCACGACGGTTAACTTGTTTGTCCACCTTTCTTTGTCGCTGGTCATCGTGTCTCCTCGAATCCCTCTCCTCAGCCATTATATAGTTTACTCGGGCTTGATTGGGTCCCTGGTTGTTACTTGGTGGATTTCCAGAGGGTATGTCCCTATTTCTATCCCCACTTCTTGACCTCCGATATTCATTATGATCATTCCATTGTCGCCTGTTGTCGTCGTTTCTCCCATCTCGTCTGTCATAATTTTGTTCATGGTTAAAGTCCTGACGTCTTCCTTGAAATCGCCTGTTAGTTTCGTTTCTATTATAACCATCTGTTCGTACATGGTTTACTGGCTGTCGATTGTCATGTGGTTGATCCTTGTTCCTCTCATTCCGATCCTCGGGTCTTCTTCGACTCCTTTGATAATAATCTTCCGGCTCAAAACCTTCTAAGAGAGCCTCCATCTCTCCAATTGTTTTTATTTGTCCACATCTACGAGATTTTAGGTTCTAAATGTCGGTAAAATCTCTTCAGAGATTTTAGGTTCTAAATGTCGGGCTACCCAGACTTCACCCAAAAAATAGGCAGTTAGTGTCTGTCCTCTTCCAGCATCATATTTGAGTAGAGGGAAAATGCCGGTTCTAACTCACTTTCACTTTCTATCAGCTGGACCACAGCATCCGCGACTTTTTCGCTGATCTGTGTCAAGATCCGCGACTTTTTCGCGTATCTGGACCACAGCATCCACGTTATTTTTTTATATGCCGCCTTTCGCGAGCCTAGATCACTTTCACTTTCTATCAGCTGGACCCGCAGCATCCCAAAGGTGGTGGGTGGGTGGGGGGTTCCGACTTGATGGATTATAGTGTATATATTAAATATATGATCAGGGTTACCAACCTTGCATGAGTTCAAATTTGTTGTGTGTTATAATGTATATTAAATCTATATGATCAGGTTTACCAACCTATGTATGGGTTCAAACTTGATATGTGTGTGTATTATAGTGTATATTAAAATATATGATCAGGGTTACCAATCCTGCATTATTGTGTGTATAGAACAGATCTGCCAACATTTTTCTTCGGTGGGAAATTCAAACTATATTAGCAGACGCATTATAGTGTATAGTAAATTGTAATATATGATCAGGGTTACCAATCCTGCATTATTGTGTGTATAGAACAGATCTGCCAACATTTTTCTTCGGTGGGAAATTCAAACTATATTAGCAGACGCATTATAGTGTATAGTAAATTGTTGACGACTTCGATACCAAGTCTCTCTCCCCTCCTCTCTCTTTGTCTCTAGACACAGTTATCGATCACGATATAAACTCTCTCTCTCTCTCTCTCTCTCTCTCTTTATGTCATCAGTTTTACATAAGCGTCGTGCTACTTATGGATTATTGTAAGTAGCGATACTAAAATGTAATCACCAGGAAATATATTTATCACCTACCTCGTTGCGTCCTACTTCTAATTTTGACACATGACAGTCATTGACCACGGTTTAGAAATTAATATACTGCCAAGTCTGTGTGTGTGGTAAAGTGTTACGCATAAAAAAATCTCCTTGAAATAAGGTATTTTCAAAAGTTTTGTGTACACATACACACATTGTGTATGTCTCTCTCTCTCTCGCTGCAAACGTTGACAAGAATTCCCTTATTCAAAGCGATTTGTATGTGTAAACGAACTTAAATGTGGTTTACAGACCATTGTAATTTTAAAAATTCATTTTTGCATTAATTAAATATATATATATCGTAAACAATGAAATAATAATAATATTTCGTCATTAGAAAGTTATATTCAGTGTGGTAATTAGTGATAGAAAGATTAACTATGTATGCACACACACACACACACACACACACACACACACACACAAACTTAAATATGGTTTACAGACCATTGTAATTTTAGAAATTCATTTTTGCATTAATTAAATATATATCGTAAACAATGAAATAATAATATTTCGTCATTGTAAGATTTTAATAAAACAATTATCAGTTTAAATAATAATTTTCGTGATTGTAAGATACAACCTGCAAATTATTAAAATGTCTCTCTCTCACACATTTCTGATTACTATACAAATAATTGCATGCATATTCGGAGGTTTATAACGAAATAAATTAAAATAAACCATAATTTGTTTAAATAATTAAATATATATTTACAACACTGTACACAAACTTAAAATATAGTTTACAAACCGCTATAATACAATTATTCAAAAAATACATTTTACATTGATTAAATATATATATATATCACAAACAAACATTGTTATATATAAAATATTAATAATAATATTGTTTTAAATGATTAAATATATATTTACAGCACTGTACACAAACTTAAAATATAGTTTACAAACCGTTATAATACAATTATTCAAAAATACATTTTACATTGATTAAATATATATATATATATCACAAACAAACATTGTTATATAAAATAAATACAATATTAATAATAATTTTTGACATTGTAAGATTTTTAAATAATAATTTCACGGCTGTAGATACAGTTCACAAGGAAGTTTATCTGTAACATAACAATACAGTCGATATTAGAATCACTGATACGATAATATTCAATTATCACATGCACACGCACAGTTAGTGGAAAGAATCAAATGCGTTAAGTAAGTAAACTTTTTCATAAGTTAATGTACTTTAAAATAATTTCTAATCAAACCAAATATTATTCACTGGAAATTTGTAAATACTGCTTAGAATCAATGATACATTTATCGCATAAGTTAATGTACTTTCAAATAATTTCTAATCGAACCAACTATTATTCAACGAAACTTTGTAGAATCAATGATACATTTATCATGTACATACAAATTCAATTATTAAAGTGTTAAGTACAGAGAGTTGAAACTACACACACACACACACACACACACACACACATACACACACACACACACAAACACACATCAATAAATTGTTTGTTAACACGATTGCTACTTACGACGTTAGGACTCAATTTCCACCTGCGTTGTTTGATTTATCGTCCCTCGATACACTAAATGTAGTTCTTTAGGTTTGATATGTCTGAGCTCCTCATTCGTGAAGACACCTGCATACCTCTTGGGAAGATAGACACGATACTGGCGGTCGCCATCCTCCAACGTAGCAAGCACAGAGTTCCCATATTTTGTGTCCACATTTGTTAAGACCATGATAGGATATTTTTTATTCACTGTCAATTCTGAACATCGTTTGTACTCGATAGCACTTACAGCATTAAACTTTACAAGAAACGACATTATTAGAAGAGAGAGAAAGACACTAGTGAACACGTCTGTATCAAGCGAGAGAGAACCAAACAATGACAGAATATTCGACACAAAAGGACAGTACAATGTGATAGTGGTGGTGGTAACGTCGGTGTCCCACTTTCATTTACAGCTTTGCATGTATGAACATGTCCCACAGACGAAATTAGAGACACCAAAAATATATAACAATGTCATTAGGAAAGTCTACATTCCACTTTCATAAGGAAATAGTCACCGCTTACAGCTATGCATGTATGTACATGTCCAGAACAGAATGAGAGAGATATAAATGTCATCATTCGCTGTGACCTACTTTCTAAATTTGTTACATTAAAAATGTTTGTTTAAAGCAAAAATCATGAATCATCCATTCTCGAATAGCATGCACCTTATAGTTGGCACATTGGTCAGAAGAATTGAAATGTCTAAGACATTCTGTTCCATGAAATAGATACGGTATGTTTTTAGGACAACCAAAGTCATCGAGATTGATGATATTATTGTGTATTATCTTTGATTGCAAAAAACGTTTTTTCTCAAAACCCTTCACAAACACATATTTATATATACGTGTATGTGATGTTAACAATGAAACAAGATTGTCGTACGGTGTCTCTCCTTCGCTCCATCTAAGTCTATGATAATTTGACGTTAACCAGTGGTTTGTCCTAACGTATTTTGGATTCGTAACGGATGTATCAGGCGGAGTCAAAATCCAATGTCTACCAGCAAATCTCAGAACGTCCATGATTGACAGTTCCTTCACAATATATTTTCCGTTGTCGCCGAAAAAGCACTGGAAGTCAATTATAACCGCAGTGTTATCCATAATACTGTAAGACAAAGAAACCACACACATTACAAACTCTATATATATTATGTTTAAACACACAAATATCGTTGTGATATTAATATGTGAACTTACGTTTACAGACGTCTGGACTGAAGCACCGAGAGACGTCAACTGACGAAAGAAACAAGTGTTGAGGGGGGTTACTATACATGGAGACAAATTTTTTTAGCAGGTGGGGAGGTGTCGTCGTTCTCCATGTTGATGCGTCGTCGTATTCGATAATGACCGTATGCAAGCGTATCATGACCATTGTCTAGTATATAGCGCTTATCATCATACGGTGACAACGCTTGCTTATTTACGCGCATCGTGTACAGCGTATGATGATCGCTACGTAAACAAAGTGCACTGGTAGAAAACTGACAATGATCAGTGAGACACTTGCGATACATATCGTGTCGTAGACTCCTCTTAATCGCAACTCGAGGCACACCTTTACATACACGTTTTTGACACTCTTTGTTAGGATCTTCGTGGGCCACAAGGAACGAATAACATTTCGCACGGAGACCCACGAATTCTCTAATAGGACGACCACACGTTTCATCCTTGAACAGTCCGACAACCTTTTTGTTCTTAAGGCTATAACAAGGATGAGACGTAGGGTAATCCGATGTGTCAAAAACGTGTAGGTCCTTCTTCATATCTGCATGCAAGTCTGATGTTTGAATACTATACATCAGACTGTCTGTATCTGTCATTAACAATTTAACGTTGCAACCGTACTTGGCGACAGCATAACGATAATGAAAGTCGTACATTATCGTTTTGCTAACGTCAAGCACCGTGTAGCCGACATACACGGGACGGGAAAGAACAATGGATTTTTTACGGAGTGAGAGCCCCACCAGATCGTTCGTATAACGAATCATACGTTTTAGCCTAGGTGTGGAAACTAGTTTTTGAAGCCGTCGTTCATCCGAGACTAGTTCAAAGTCTATATGTTTCCGTACGTTCTCCAGCGACTTACCGTATACGGCGTTGTTCATCAGTTTGAAAAGGTCTTTTTCAAAGCTGTTGACGGCTGCTTGCCTCTTGCGGGTGTTAAAATCGATAAACGGTTTCAACCAAGCGCTTTGCTTAAAACACAACACCCTATGAGTCGCTTTCAGCTCTAAGCCAAGACTTAAATACAATTTCAAATTTCGATAATGGAGAACGTAATTTTGTTTGTCCTCCAAAGTTGTTAACAACTTCTCTACGGATGACCCTGATTCGTTATACGATGATCTGTATATACTCTCGTGTAAACGTTTGGAAAAGGGAGAAAGGATATCGGGTGTTACGCGCTGGCGCACAGGTGCAAGTGGGTAGTCGGAATGCAGGTCGTGTAAGGTATTAGGATAGTGTAGGTCGACTTCGAGGATGTACCCGATGTCGGAACCATCACTCACATTACGTACGTCCAAGGACTTGATTTCGTTACGATCGAGCCATCGGAAGTCTGCGTAAGGGAGTGGTTGCGACATGGCTGCACCGTATAAATTATTACAGTCCGTATACAGAATAAAGGAGGTCGGTTTCGATACATCGTACTGATCTGGAATCAAAGGATTGTTAGCGACTGCATGACGGTTGGATATCATCGCGCAGCCTCCGCGAATCCCAGACTCGACGAACAGATGTAGATTTATCTCTGTTAACAGCTCTAATTCGACCCCTGTCATTTTTAGCATCGCGTTCCAAGCGAGTCCGGGAAGCGAGTAAAAATGACACGGGTCCAAACAGTAATCGCGTAAGGCCATGTCTCGGAAACTTTCAAAGACATCGGCCAGCAGCATTACGTCTGTCAACAAATACAAATAGTGGTAATCTCCAAACGTACGCAGATTGAATGCACTCCACACGTTTTGTGCGTGCTCGTAATCTGCGTCCGAAATAGACGATTCCAACAACCGGTTATCAAAGTGTTCACGAGCGGGTAGACTTGTTTCGTTGAACCGATCAATGCTGTCAACGTACTCGTAAGGGTATACCCCCTTGCGTACAAGCAGATTGGTCTGTTCGTCGAAACCCCGTCTAAGCATTTCCTCTCTGAGCAAAGGAAATTGGCTCCCGGACGTGGACAGATTGGTAACGAGTGTGTCCAGAGAGCGATTAAGAAATTGAAAGGAGTCTACGAAACGCAAGGGACCCAGGGAGAACGACACGTAACGCTCACTAGATGTTGCAATGCAGGATACGTGTTGGTCCTTATATTTTCCTAAACCCTGCATTAAATGGTGGCAGTCGTAGCCACGAAGGTTGTGAAAGAAGACGGGGATATGACGAGGCATCTTGTAGCTTAGATTACAGCTATTGTGGGCTGCTCCCAAGAATTTCCCCGTAAGATGACAATGATTGCGTACCTTGTCATCGTCTGTCAAAGAGCGCTCACACAAATGACAAACGGTGGCGTTAGTGAACACAACAGTGTCATCATCGGACATAATTATTTGTACGTTATGTCGTACTACCTTCATCATATCCTCGGCGTCTTTCATCAACCACGAGAAGAAAGTGTCTACGACGTTTTCACCCCGATAAACTTTAGCCTCTCTCCAGAGTCTGTGTGTATGAGCGACGATAGCATAGGAGAAACCTGACGGAATATGCATCGCTTCGTATGATGTGGACGATACAGGAGGAGAAGTTATTTTCTGACGGGCACCGTTGCTATCAACTGAGTAGAATTCACCTAACTCGTGCACTGTCGTCGGGACGTTGTTACCAGGTGAACACGATTGAAGCGGAGTGATGAGGGACTCGAAGTCGGCGTAGACGGTAAAGGGTACTTTAAGACAGTGCGCGTAATTTTTAAATGACATAAACTTCTCCTCCTCTGTGGGCATTTTGGTTTTCTGCTCGCCGTAAGGTGTGCAGTAGGGGAGATGATCGGACAGACCATGTTCTGTGGTGAAACGATGCAGGCAGTAGTCACAGTAAAATGATTTATGCTCGTGTTTTGTAAGGGATGATAACAATCTACTCATGTTACTGATAAGACAGTAATGTTTTCGGCTATTTGTATCGGACAGAAGTAAAAGATTAACATGATGTAATCTGTCCTTATTGGGGGTAATTCTTAACGGATAAACCTCATTTTTTGATTCGTTTCTGATATTATCGTCTATATCATAGCCGAAAACGTTTATAGAAATGTTGGGATTCTGTGCTTCAAATTTAGAAAGTGAGTTTATAGAAACAGGGTACTCGATACCGGACATATTTAAGGTGTTTTTGAAGGGAGCGTATTTTGAAGCACGTTCTTTATTACGTTCTTGAGGGTGTATGTGAGCTAGTACGGACCATAGAAAACACATTTCATCTTGGGGGTTCTTGATGTTGACTACTGCCCTGGTGAGTGCAAGTTTTCGCGGGGTTGGAAGGTAGGAGGACGCTGCTAGAGGCCGGTACCGTCCAACAACTAGTTCCAGCTTCAGTACAGCATCCACTGACCATCCGCTCCCGTCACGGGTAAAATTGGATATGCTATTCATGATTTTATCGTAGGATTCATCGAGTAGACAGTTCAACTCGTCGTTGTCGTCCGTGAGCAACGTACGACAACGTCCGTGGAAGACGGCGCCTTTGGTTACCTCTTTTTCTTCGCCGCTGTCACCATCTAACACAGTTTTAGTGAAACGTATCCTGCACGCAATATGCCGTTTGATACTGCGTAAACGTGCTTGTTCTGCCAGAATATCCTTGCACAATAAAGGTCGCACCTCGGTCATTATCGGTAATATATCTTGATCTTCTTCTTCTGTGTACACAGGCAGGTAATTAAAAGTTGTGAGGGATCCTCTAATACTAGTGTTTCGCACAATATAAAATCGTGTCATAACTGAAACAATAGAAACACATGTATTAGCTAATAGGAATGATGAATAACACACACACATTCATGTTTGTGGTAAATAAATAGATAGTACACGTTAGTAATACGTTAGTTTATTGCAAACTGTGAAGATGGCAGCTACTCCTGATTTTAGCATTGAAAGTGAAAGAAGAAAATCGTTCAAGTATTGGGAAGTGACGTTTGTCAGCCCCGACGAGTTAGCGTTTGCTGGGTTTTACTACTATCCGCTAAATTATGATGTTTGTGGACATAGTATGTCATTCATAGACGATAGAGTTAAATGCTTTTGTTGCGGAATTGAATTAGTTCATTGGAGAGAAGGTGACATACCTATGGTGGAACATGAAAAATTTTCTCCGTCATGTCAATTTCTAAACGATGTCAAGAGACAATACATTGGGGAGAAGGTGACAAACCTATGTCAGAACATAAAACATTTTCTCCGCCATATCAATTTCTAAACAATGTCAAGAGACTATCTTGTACAGGTTAGACAGAGTTAATTCATATCAAACAAATTTGGTTTGCTACATAATTATAGAGAGAGAGACAATTGGTATTTAAAAAAAAAAAATTTTACCTTGTTGAGGATGTTCCTGTTCCTGCTGATGTTGTTGTTGTTCTGGATTCTGTTGAAGGTCGGACATGATGATATTCAGACGTGAGAATGAATACTGAAAAACAAAGAAACTGTTATAGATATATATAGTATTTTTAACGCTGGTATTATGTTAGTGTATCTTAAACCATGAACAACGCACGCAAGACTATAGCTCTAGAGCTACACAGAGCAGCGAGAAGGAATTTCGTTAGGCGCGCGGTTGAATTGAAGGGTCTACATGACTTGTACCAGGCGGATCTTGTGGAGATGATATCATACGCTCGAGTGAACAAAGGGTACAAGTACATGATAACAGTGGTCAATGCGTTTAGCAAGTACGCGTACGCTGTACCATTGAAAACAAAGACAGGAAAAGAAGTAAAGCACGCACTAGAGCCTATACTAACTGCTAATCGAATGAAAGCTGCTATATTCAGTCCTGTCTGAATATATTGAAGAGGTGGGGCGTTTAATAGACGTTCTCGATACGGAAACGGAAATCAAGGATTGGAGATCTGTTTACAAGAATGCACGTACTTCGTAAGAAAAGAATGGGGCGTGGTGTAATTGGAAAAATACTTAAAAACACTGTGCCCGCTATCGTTTCGTCAGTACCTACTTTGATTAATCGAGCGGTGGACGCATTACCAGTAGAATTACACCTACCCGGCTACCGATTCTGTGGACCTGGAACAAAACTCAAAGAGAGATTGGCACGTGGCGAGCGCGGAATCAACGAGCTGGACGAAGCCTGTCGCGAACACGATATCGCCTACGCAAGGTACAAAGACAACAGTCGAAGACGTATAGCTGATCGCGTTCTTGCCGACAAAGCGTGGGAACGAGTGAAAGATTGGAATTCCGGTGTTAGTGAAAGAGTGTATGCTGCTGCTGTAGCCGCCGCAATGAAAGCGAAATCGGCAGTGGGTGGAGGGAGCTCGCGTAGTGGTTGCAGAAAAAAAAAGAAGAAGGGTTCAGGAATTAAACGTCAATCCGCGAACAAACGCAAAACGACCTGCAAACGCAAAACAGTCCCAAGGCATAAACGTAACAATAAAAAAATAGCGTCAGGTCTATACCTACGACCTTACAGACAAAAAAACTAATTTGCATACCAGTGCGTGCATTGTCTGACAGTGATTTGTATGTGTACGCAAAACTTTTGAAAATACCTTATTTCAGAGGAGTTTTTATGCGTAACACTTTACCACATACGCGACCATGGAAGAATGAGAGTGCAGTTGTTAATCTGGACAGTGCAGAAGGACCTGGTACGCACTGGGTTTGCTACAAGAAGCGAAACAAACAAGTTTACTACTATGATGCGTATGGTAATATGCAGCCACCTCTTGAGCTGACACAGTATTTTGGAACCGACACTGACATTTACTACAATTACGAGCGTGAACAGCCACCACACACAGTCATCTGTGGGCATTTATGTTTGGACTTCTTAACGCGTGAGTGATCAGTAAGCGACAAGATGTCTTCGCTGTCGGTCACCTTAACAGGCACGAATGCTGCTGCTCTTGTATGTGACTTTTTCCCACCTCTCGAACTAACAAACGGCGAATGGTATGTAGGTCTATTGGACTTTACTACATACAACAGTATACCGAACGTGATTGAGGGAAAAAACAATGTGTTTCCAGTACTACGGGACGGAACAACGTGGGACTTGATAACGTTACCTACAGGTGCTTATGAAATCGGTGACATAGAAGCTTTCCTCAAAAAGCAGTTAGGAGACTCAAAGATTAGTCTACGTCCTAACAACAATACACTGAAATGTGAGCTGACTTGTGCACTGGATATTGACTTTCAACAAACAGTGTGCGGTATCGGTGATATGTTGGGTTTCAAGGAAAAGCGTCTGCTTGAAGCGAATAAAACTCACACGTCTGACGCCACAGTTAACATTATAAAAGTGAACAGTATACTGATAAGGTGTAATATAGCGCAAGGATCATACAAGAACGGTAAAAACGAGCACACGCTGCACTCGTTCTATCCGTCAGTCGAACCAGGATTCAAAATAATTGAATCACCTACAAACGTCATATACCTACCTGTGAATGTGAGTCGTTTGGACAACATAACATTATCTTTACACGATCAGGACGGTGACGTAATAGATTTTCGCGGAGAAGTCATCACTGTGCGTTTACATCTAAAACGACTATAGACATGGGCTTGTACTTTGTTTCTTCGCCACCGCTGCTACCACAGTCGTCAGTAATAAAAAAAGAAGAAGAAGAAAGATCAGTTAGGAAACGCATCAGTACTCGTTCGAAACTGAAACGATTAACATCAGTTAACCGTCGTTTCCTGATTTCACTGGGTTTTGTTGTTGTAAACAAGTAACATGGCGAGTGGAATATTATCTGTGGAGCAGCAACCGTTCTTTGAAGACAGTATCACACACTTTTCATTTCACTCACACTCACCGTACGCAACAACAAGATATGGAAACAATGATGAAATACGTGTACCAATACAACAACAGGACGTCTTTACACTGCCGTCAGAAAGTTTCCTCTACATCGAAGGCAAGTTGGTTAAAAACCCTAGTGTGGCTGCAGATACTGCATTGAATGTGGAACTGGTGAACAATGCTATAGCATTTCTCTTTGAAGAGATTCGTTACGAGTTGGCCGGAGTGGTAGTGGACCATACCAGAAACGTCGGTGTTACGTCAACTATTAAAACTTTTCTATCACTCAACAACAACACACGTGACGCAATGGAAAACGCAGGTTGGGTGGCGCCGACCACGAACATATTAAAAGTGAATGATGACGGTGAATTCAACTTTTGTATACCATTGAAAATGCTAATGGGATTCGCAGAAGACTATACACGCATCGTGCTGAACGTGAAACAAGAACTTATACTCCTACGCACATCTACCGACATAAACGCTATGGTTTTAACAAGCGGACAAACGACTGCTAATTGTGTTCTTGAACTAGATAAAGTTTACTGGAAAATGCCTTATGTACATGTAGCTAATGCGTACAGATTACCACTGTTACGACTCATAGAGAAAGACCACCCGATAACTATGCCTTTTAGGACCTGGGAGTTGCACGAGTATCTTGCCTTACCACAGACTAAAAGGCAGAATTGGATTGTCAAGACCTCGAGTCAGCTAGAAAAACCACGCTTTGTTGTGTTAGCGTTTCAGACAGCAAGAAAGAATGTACTGGCGGCACACGCCGATGAATTTGATCATTGTAACGTGATCAATGCGAGACTGTTTCTAAACGACAAGTATTATCCTTACGATAATTTAAACTTGGATATTGGGAAAGACCGTTTTGCATTATTGTACAATATGTACGCCAGTTTTCAAAGTTCGTATTACCACCGTTTAGACGTCAGCCCAGTACTGACACCAGAATTATTCAAATCAAAAGCCCCGCTGTTTGTATTCGATTGTAGCAAACAAGACGATGCGCTTAAGTCTTCAGCAGTTGATGTACGTTTAGAATTTGAATCGTCAATGAATTTTCCTACACAGACGACTGCCTACTGTATGATACTACATGATTCGCTTGTAGAATATACACCATTGTCCAACACAGTACATAGACGTGTTTAAGTCTTATTTTATACATATTTTGTAAATACTAGTTTTAAATATATATATATTTTCATATTTGTAACATTATAATATTGGAGCTGTGTGTGTGTGTATGTATTTTTAATTGTAAAACTAGTTAGATATATTTTAATACTTGTAACAATATAATCTTGGAACTGTGTATGTTTTTTTTTTAAATTGTAAATACTAGTTTAGATATATTTTCATACTTGTAACAATATAATCTTGGAGCTGTGTATGTATTTTTAATTGTAAAAACTGTTTAATATAATCTTGGAGCTGTGTGTAGGCTATGTATTTTAATAAATGTATATATATTACACACACTTTATTATTATTATTATTTGTATAACCCACTCCATAATGTATACGCATAATAATAATGTGATCATACACATACGCGCGCACACACACACATGTATTAAATTCAATAAATAATAATGCGCTTGATAATGTTTTAATGCAAATAATTTTAGGAAAGTCTACATTCCACTTTCATAAGGAAATAGTCACCGCTTACAGCTATATATGTATGTATGTACATGTCCACAACAGAATTAGAGAGATATAAATGTCATCATACGCTGAGACCTACTTTCTAAATTTGTTACATTAAAAATGTTTGTTTAAAGCAATTTTTCAGAAAAATTGTAACAGACATAATAATTTGATCATACACACACATGTATTAAATTCAATAATGCGCTTGATAATGTTTTAATGCAAATAATTTTTACGTTTAAATAAAATCTGCACATACATTAAAATTAAAATTAAATAAAATCTGTACACTTACCAAAACTAGTATGTGTTGTCTACACACCCTTAATGATGAAAGTTGTGTGTATACTGAAGACGTACAAACAGTCTTTCAACTATTAAAAAAGATGCAGAGATAGATTTCACGATGTATCAGCACACGCAGGCGATCAATGAGAAATTGCCACTATAAAAATACGGTAAGAATATATTTTCAGAAATTGTAATTTGATCATACACACACACACACACACACGCATGTATTAAATTCAATAAATAATGCGCTTGATAATGTTTTAATGCAAATAATTTTTACGTTTAAATAAAATCTGTACATACAATAAAAATTATGCTCAGTTATTAACGTATTCAAATGTTTCAATAATGCGCTTGATAATGTTTTAATGCAAATAATTTTTACGTTTAAATAAAATCTGCACATACATTAAAATTAAATAAAATCTGTACACTTACCAAAACTAGTATGTGTTGTCTACACGCCCTTAATGATGAAAGTTGTGTGTATACTGAAGACGTACAAACAGTCTTTCAACTATTAAAAAAGATGCAGAGACAGATTTCACGATGTATCAGCACACGCAGGCGATCAGATGAGAAATTGTCACTATAAAAATACGGTAAGAATATATTTTCAGAAATTGTAATTTGATCATACACACACGTACACACACACACACACACGCGCGCGCGCGTATGTATTAAATTCAATAAATAATGCGCTTGATAATGTTTTAATGCAAATAATTTTTACGTTTAAATAAAATCTGTACATACAATAAAAATTATGCTCAGTTATTAACGTATTCAAAATGTTTCAAGTACACTTACTTATTTGAATGTGTCATGTATTAAATTCAATAAATAATGCACTTGATAATGTTTTAATGTGAATAATTTTTACGTTTAAATAAAATCTGCACATACATTAAAATTAAAATTAAATAAAATCTGTACACTTACCAAAACTAGTATGTGTTGTCTACACACCCTTAATGATGAAAGTTGTGTGTATACTGAAGACGTACAAACAGTCTTTCAACTATTAAAAAAGATGCAGAGATAGATTTCACGATGTATCAGCACACGCAGGCAGTCAAATGAGAAATTTTCACTAATTTTCTGTGCGTATATATTGTACACTGGTAGTGGGAGAAAGCTTGCATGTCCGTTTTTAGAGTAAATACTTTCTAATCCATAATTAATCCTAATTACTGTCAACGCTGCTAATGATTGACAGGTGTCAAATTAGAAAGTAGAAGTCCGATTTAGACGACGTACACAAGGTTAATGACCTCTGGTTTAAGTTATCGAATAATAATAACTACATCTAATTCAGTATCGTGTGTGTGTGTGTGTGTGTGTGTGTGTGTGTGTGTGTGTGTGTGTGTGTGTGTGTGTGTGTGTGTGTGTGTGTGTGTGTGTGTGTGTGTGTGTGTGTGTGTGTGTGCGCATAGACTTGTTTCGTTGAACCGATCAATGCTGTCAACGTACTCGTAAGGGTATACCCCCTTGCGTACGAGCAGATTGGTCTGTTCGTCAAAACCCCGTATTTAATTATTTAAAACAAATTATGGTTTATTTTAATTTATTTCGTTATAAACCTCCGAATATGCATCCAATTATTTGTATAGTAATCAGAAATGTGTGAGAGAGAGACAGACATTTTAATAATTTGCAGGTTGTATCTTACAATCACGAAAATTATTATTTAAACTGATAATTGTTTTATTAAAATCTTACAATGACGAAATATTATTATTTCATTGTTTACGATATATATTTAATTAATGCAAAAATGAATTTCTAAAATTACAATGGTCTGTAAACCATATTTAAGTTTGTGCGTGTGTGTGTGTGTGTGTGTGTGTGTGTGCATACATAGTTAATCTTTCTATCACTAATTACCACACTGAATATAACTTTCTAATGACGAAATATTATTATTATTTCATTGTTTACGATATATATATTTAATTAATGCAAAAATGAATTTTTAAAATTACAATGGTCTGTAAACCATATTTAAGTTCGTGTACACATACAAATCGCTTTGAATAAGGGAATTCTTGTCAACGTTTGCAGCGAGAGAGAGACATACACAATGTGTGTATGTGTATGTGTACACAAAACTTTTGAAAATACCTTATTTCAAGGAGATTTTTTTATGCGTAACACTTTACCACACACACAGACTTGACAGTATATTAATTTCTAAATCGTGGTCAATGACTGTCATGTGTCAAAAAATTAGAAGTAGGACGCAACGAGGTAGGTGATAAATATATTTCCTGGTGATTACATTTTAGTATCGCTACTTACAATAATCCATAAGTAGCACGACGCTTATGTAAAACCGATGACATAAAGGAGTGTGTGAGTGAGAGAGAGAGTTTATATCGTGATCGATAACTGTGTCTAGAGAAAAGAGAGAGGAGGGGAGAGAGAGTTGATATCGAAGTCGTCAACAATTTACTATACACTATAATGCGTCTGCTAATATAGTTTGAATTTCCCACCGAAGAAAAATGTTGGCAGATCTGTTCTATACACACAATAATGCAGGATTGGTAACCCTGATCATATATTTTAATATACACTATAATACACACACATATCAAGTTTGAACCCATACATAGGTTGGTAAACCTGATCATATAGATTTAATATACATTATAACACACAACAAATTTGAACTCATGCAAGGTTGGTAACCCTGATCATATATTTAATATATACACTATAATGCATCAAGTCGGAACCCCCCACCCACCACCTTTGGGATGCTGCGGGTCCAGCTGATAGAAAGTGAAAGTGATCTAGGCTCGCGAAAGGCGGCATATAAAAAAAAATAACGTGGATGCTGTGGTCCAGATACGCGAAAAAGTCGCGGATCTTGACACAGATCAGCGAAAAAGTCGCGGATGCTGTGGTCCAGCTGATAGAAAGTGAAAGTGAGTTAGAACCGGCATTTTCCCTCTACTTATTTGCCAGTGCTCAAATTGTCCCTAACAATATTCTATATGGACTCCGACTAATATTTTACTTTAAAAATTTGTTTGAATTCATTGTAATTGTTAACTTCATTTCTTACCGCCTTCCACGAGTTATCAGTAATATTTTTAAAACTCTCATCGAGAAGATTTTTTATCATTTGCCAACGACTTTCTTTGGTTCTATTCAAACATTCTTCTAGCCTCTCCAGAAATTCTAGAGGGTTCTGACGATATTCTCTAAAATTGATTACTTCTTTATTTTCTCCTATTAGTGTAGGTACATAGCTTATTGGTCTATGTTTTAGTACCTCTATTTCTTCCTTAAGATTTATTATATCCTTCTGTTGGATTTCTTCTATTTTCTCCCTGTTGTCGGTCACTTGACTTTGTACCTGTCCTACCTTGGTTTCAACCTGATTGTATTGTTCATCTACTTTATTCTGTAGTATCTCAAATTGCTCTTGAGTATCTTTTTGTAGTATTCCAATGCTTGTTTTACTATTATTTTCGACTTCAATAATTTTGTTTATCACCTCTTCGCGTAATTGAATTAAATTTTCCTCGGTTTTCTCAACCTTCTTGTTGTTTTCCGTAATTGTATTCATTATTTCTTCTCTATACTCTTATAACTGTTGTTTCACATGTTGTTTCAAGTCCTCTTTATTTTTCTCACTCTCTTCCTTCAATTGTCCTTTTAGCTCTTCGTTACTTTGTCTAATCTCCTCCTTCAACTGTTGTTGTAGTGTTTCATTATTGCTTTCGATTTTTTTATTTAATTCTTCATTATCTTCCCTCATTTGTTTCTTTAATTCTTCATTATTCTTCTCATTATTTTCTTTCGTTTGTTTTAATGTTTCATTCCTGCTTTCGATTTTATCATTCAATGTTTCAATATCCTGCTTGATTACCTGTTTTAATGTTTCATTATCTTTACCCCTTTTCTCATTATCCTTTTTACTCTGTTTTTTCAACGCTTCCTGTAGCATTTCCATTATGTTATTCATGTTGATACCTTCGGTTGTTTTGTTCAGTTCTAGTTTGTCACCTTGGGCAGTGCCTATTACTTCCATTTCCTCAACTGGTGTTGCTTCCTTGTCTTCCATATTTAACTCTATTTCTTCTCCCTCCATCCGTTTATGTGACGTTGCTCTTCTCCTTGACATCTCTGTTGTTTAACCGTAGCCGCCACTAGAGTAGAAATTGCTATAACACTCACAATAAGAATACAAAGTTATTCTATCTCTAGCCTCACTAGCTGGGCTCCAATTCTGTAATGTTAAGAAATATAGCCTCACTGTTGGGATCGCCTATTCTGTAACGTTAAGAAAACTCGTACTATCTAAATTGTACTTTGTTAGTACTTTAAGGATGAGTATGTTATCAGGGTAATATTAGTTGAGCGCCAATTTGCAATCAAATGTTGCAAATAATATGTATTTGTAAATTGGTAAATAATATTTCAAATAGCATAAAGGTTTCTTTTTTCTATAATTCTATCTCTGGCTAATCTTTTATTTAACAGAAGATTGTGACTAATAAAGCTCAGCAAGGCAGATTCAAATCGGGTGCCATACTTTCCTTGTTGAGAGTGTTACCAGCTAGTTGATGAAAAAATTAACATTCATTAATATGGTGCATATAAAATCAGATACCTTTACTTATCCATTAAATAAAGAAAAGAAAATCATTTATCTGTTGTTATTGAACTCAAATCCTTTATTATCCTTTTTAAATTCTTTTAAAAGACAATTATAATTATTAACAAAGTCTGACCGGCTGTTCTTTAAATATGCTCAGAATGGTAGCAGTAGCTCTTATGTCTCAAGGCAAACATATTTGCATTTTTTATAATTGCTAAATAAAATACAAATAGAATGTTTTTAAGTTAGGTCCTTTTGACTACGGTATAAACGACAAATATCCTAGGTAAAGTACCAAAATACATGGGATTATAATAAATTACGGAGTGTCTTAACAAGAGTCTATTACGAATTTTACAATGTTCAGTGTCTAGGTTATGTTGATTTATGTGTTTTTAATGTCTAATACACTTTAAATGGTTGTATTACCATATATTAATAGTTTTTTACACTGAAAATAAGATTATTCGTTAATTATTTTCACAGTGAAGGTTCAAAATAGTTTTAATCAAAAGTGTAAACAGTGTCTTTGAAAAGTGTAACTTAGGCCATGAAGGAAATTCTTCAGTTTAGTTATTTATCAAAAATACTTCCCTTCCTGGATAGGTTGATTTTATTTCTTCATATGTTACTTGGTTTACTTCTTTTGAATAATGTTGTACTTCTTTCTTCTATTTATTTAGTTTAGTAATATAATTTAACTTTACGGGTTCACTTGATATGAAATTCACAATATGTTGGATTGGTCTCTCTTATTTTTATATCAATCTTTCTCGTTTAGATCTAATAATGGACTCCCCTTTTATTCAATTTATAACATCTCAGTTGCTAAGGCCTATCTTAGCTTTCATTGGTGTGAATTGTAACATTTGGTGTTACTATGGTTCTCTCTGAGCCTCAACATAAACAAACTTCTAATATTTTACCTTCCATTTTCTTTAAATTGTTACAACTTTTTTATAAGATCTTTGATCTTCAGTATATTAGTATCTTCGAGTTTCTGATAGAACACTGATTATTTTGATACCACTTTTGATTATCTTCCATTACATATTTCCTGAGTTACCATTTTACACTTTTAAATATTTGTAACAAAATTATTTATAATTAGTTCTTCTTGTACTCTTCACTTTACTAAAACTATTGGATACAATCAGTAATAACATAATTCAACCTGACATTGATTATTCTAATTTTAATATAAATTCTTTTTTTCAAATCCCTTAACTATCTAGGGCTAACATGCCTAGTTTTACAAATCTCTATTATTATTATTATTTTGGCACTCTTCTATTAACATTAACATTTGTATTATTAATATTACAACATATAATATTAATTAATATAGAAAAATTAATTACTAATAACTATTAGTAAACATATGACAATTCTTATACCTTCTGTATTATTAATATTACAACATATAATATTAATTAATATAGAAAAATTAATTACTAATAACTATTAGTAAACATATGACAATTCTTATACCTTCTGTATACAATCCAGTTTTTATAAACATAATAAAACACTGTAAGTAGTTCCCAAAACATTGTCCTCCTTACTTAATAACTTTAATAGTTTAAACATAACTATTAGAACATTGTTTATTATTAATTACTTCCCTCATCAACATAACACGACTCTTAATAAACTTATTAATTAATTTCCTCTCTCATACACATAGTAGGATTAGTATTATCATAGTAAGTATTTCTAAAACATTGTCCCCCTTACTTACTAACTTTAATAGTTGAAACATAACTATTGGAACACTATTTAACATTAATCAAATAATAGTTAAATAAATAGTATTTATATAAGTAGTTAAATAGGTAGTTCTTGAAACAAGCTACATCATGTTTCTTGGTACTTTTGTAGGATTAGTAAAGTATATTACTATCAACAAGATGAGTGGCAAAATATCATGTAACAATATATATATATATATATATATATATATATATATTATAACATCGCCAAATTCAGATCATATTTGATAACTATAAGTATGTAAGAAATACAAAAAAGTAATATATGTTAATAAATAAATAATGAAGAGAATAAAAATAGTAAATGTAATTAAGAAAGAGGGAGGAAGAATAGTAAACCAAAGGTGATTATTAAATAAAAATACAGACTAGACTGACAAACAAACGACTTTGACCCAACCCCAGAGATTGGCCAGATAATAACCAAAATAAAGTGAAACAAGATGGAAGTGAAGGAGAAGAAAAAAGAAATGGGTTAAGGGATATCAAATTAATCTTTGAAAGGAAATAATAACAGTAGTGATAATATTTAATATGTAGGGAAGAAGATAGAAGAATATAATCAATAAGAAAATATACAGCTATTTTGAATAAAAATTCAAATTTGATAACAACGGTCATAAATCAGAATTAACCAATCAGGATTAATTGGTTACTATGACGACAGACGTTTGGTTACTAATTTACCGTTAGATTTCTTTACTCGTAATATGACGCTCTTGTTGAATAGACGCCAGATCTTGAACGATCAAAATTATTAATTAAAACATCAAAATAGTAAACGAAATTACCAGCAAATGAACAAGAAGGAAGTAGACTATGGCTGAAACCATTTAACTGATGCCGAAGACGAATTAAATAAAAAAGAAACGAATAAATTGCCGATTAACTTGAAAAAGATGCCCGACGCCCCGAACAATTGAAAATTAGATATGATTGCAGCCTAATTCATTATTACCAGATCAACTGAGTTCATCCAGTCTACTGAAGTGTTAAGTATCAATTAAATTACCCAAATTTCCGAATAAACTCACGTTAATTATTTCTCACTGAAAGCTGAACTCTCACTAAACTACACATAAATACTTTCAAAGATTAAATTGAAAAACTAAGACACTGAAAATTTGTCAACTGGTAAAGTTAACCTGTTATTAGTTTACGATATTTTGAAACACTTTTACTACACTCCAATAAACAAGTTATAACTACACCGTATATTATTTAAGTTTAACTGATGTAAGGGTGTGTATTTTTATTGTTGTAATCATTAATAATCCTTTTATCGTAATCACAAGAATCCAAGACATTGAAAGAGAATAATTTGTGTACAATTTCAACAGACGCCATTACTGAATGTCTGTTGTTACGTTCAAAGATCGATTTGTCAAACCCTAGAGATGTGTCTCATATAATTTACCGGTGCAAATGTATTACAAAAGAAAACATAATTTGTATTAACTGAATAATTAATCATCAACAAATAATAAACAAGTACTGAGTGTAACCACTGTGTTGTAATTTCATTAGGATGGTGTATAATAATTTGTGTACATTTTAGCAAACAGCATTGACGACAAGCGAGCGCACAGCCAACGCAACGAAATACTGGCCCGATTCAGACGGCCAAGGCGAGGCGTGAACAAATTGAATTCTCCACACCGCCTGAGCTGTGCTTATCATACAAACATAAAAATTTTTTTAATTGTTTTAATAAAACAATTTGGCGCCACCCGGGATTTTCACACCACTAGTGAACATCGATACCTGGTTATTCGTACGTTCGCAACGGACGAAATCTGCGTAAGTTACGTTCCAAAGCGACGACGGCACTTTGACGGTTGAGAAGACACGTTACACCCACTATACTTATACACGTGTAAGATTAGACGGACATTCGTCTAATTACAATATCTACGGGAATCTACATAAACTCTTAATTGATTCCATTGTTATTAACATCACGAAATGGAAGATTATGCTACAGCTTCTCTACAGCTATGCTTATCTGTAGAACTGTATAAAACTGTACAAGTCTACTTTACAAACTATTCTCAGAAAATAAAAACTTGCTAAAAAGAAACCATATCTTTATGGTTTAATTTAACCATATGGTTAAATTTATATTAATAATCGAGGAATCTAATAACTCGAGTTAAAATAAAACGTTTAAGTAACTCTACTAGATTAGAAACGTTTTGCCAATATAAAAGATAATCCCTATTAATTTAACATGAAGTGGGGATATAATGCGTAGCAATTATGTTGCATAAAACGGTTGAGGATCTCTGCCTTGAAAAGAATAAAAATTATTTTTTTAAGGTCACCTATATTGACCTCAGTCAAGTATAACAAAGGATATTTTCTTTCATATAACAGTATAAAAACAGTAACGAGCAACAAAAATGAGTGGTAGAAGAAGAAGTACAATTATCACTTGAGGAAATATTCTTTTTCCGTTTTTAGTCGTGTGAAGACGTTCTCTCATGTAATTATGTTGTTTTCGAATTGTGCTGAGTGATCAGTTTGTTGAAACGCATATCATGGTATTATTTTCAGCCTCAATGGCCTTAACGACTTACACTCTCTTACTGTCTGTTGCGATGACGCAGGACTATGCTAAAATTGTTTAGACAAAACTTTCCATTTTACCACAAAAATTACTTGTTCGTATTCCTTCTCTGTACATCTTCTCCTTCTCATTGTTTCCTAATTCTTTTCTCCTTACTTATTTCACGTTTATTGTTTTCTTCACATGCTTGTCCATATTCTTCTTCTTCTTCTTCTTCTTCTTCTTCTTCTTCTTCTTCTTCTTCTTCTTCTTCTTCTTCTTCTTCTTCTTCTTCTTTTTCTTCATCTGCCGTATTTCTACCCTAACTACCACCCAACACTACGGCCCTTAGTGAATATTGGCCTCCTTTACAGTTCTCTACACGTATTCCTATGATTAACTTCTCTCCCCATCCCTTCACTTTCGTTGTCTTTAAATCCTCCTACACACATTCCATCCGTCGTGAGCTTCCTCTGTTTTGAAATTACTCTACGAAGGCTATCAAAGCCGAAATCAACACTACTAAAACTATTATATTCCGAGTTGTTGGGCCGTGGTAAATTGCTTATGTTTTCGTGTATAAACGTTTCAGCCACACCTCCGGAGGCCATCTTCAGTAGAAAAAGAAGAAAGAAAGGAAACGTTCGCAAGGATGACAGACAGGCCAAACGCACCTTACAGTTGAAGAGTAAGTAAAGTTCTGAGATGGATTTGGCATGTTATCCTTGCGACCGTTTCCTTTCTTTCTTCTTTTTCTACTGAAGATGGCCTCCGGAGGTGTGGCTGAAACGTTTATACACGAAAATATAAGCAATTTACCACGGCCCAACAACTCGGAATATAATAGTTTTAGAAATGCGAAATAAAGTTCGCATTCAAAATCCTTTTAGGCATATACGTAGAATCCCTTTTCTCCACATGACCCAGCCACTATAGCATTTAAGCATTTTGTCCTTTTTTCCAGCCTTTGTCTTCTTCTTCTTCTTCTTCTTCTTCTTCTTCTTCTTCTTCTTCTTCTTCTTCAGCGGCGCAACAACCCATTACTGAGTCAAGGCCTCCTTTAACAGCCTCCGCCAGTTGTCCCCGTCAAGTGCTCTCCAGTTCCGGGTCCCAACAGGCGAAAGAAACTGACAGGTTTCTGCACATAAAAGTTTTACAGATGGGCTATGTGAATTCTCCGATACAACCCCGAATCTGGAGGACCAGGAACTTTGATTTCGGGGTGCTCTTCCCCTAGAGAGTTGCTTTCACCTCAGCTGACGAGCTCTCTCTGCCCGGTCGGTGTAGGCTGACTGACTCAGCCCATGTGTGCAACCGTTGGGCTACTATAACCTCCTCCTCCGCCTCCACACTAGATGCACACCCTGCTGCCGATGTGCACCATCCTGCCCGGCCAGGACCCAGGATACCCCCAGGCTGTCCTGACAGAACCCCCATCTCTCGTTTGCTTACCGATCCACTCCGCCGAAGGGATTGGTTACCACAACCTTGGAGTGGATTGCTCGGCGTAGCAGGGCCCACCGACGTGTAGGTGAGAGTGGAGTTGGGGTGGAGAGGCTGGTGCATTTCTCTTCTATGAAAGCATATGTTCGCATCACACTCCCTTTGGACCCCCCAGACTTTGTCTAGTTATTATTTTCTAAAATTGTTTCAAAAAATCTTTCGCACTGTTTTCCTATCAACCGTTCTCAACACTTGTTGGACACTTTTTGTCATTGTTCACGTTGACACCCATAGTAGGTAGCCACAGATCGTATTAAGTTCTATAAATGTGTATTTTTGAAGCAATAGTTAATATTTTGCTTCTTAGCCTTCGCATATTTGTAAAGTATATCGTCCAGAGTCTCCCGTATTAAACTTTCTGAAAGAAGTTTATTTTGTATCGGACATCCAGTGTTATTTGTATCGTCAAAATGAATCGAACGAGGCTTATTTTTCAAAATCTGTATAGCAATGGTGTTACAAAAGTACAGATTTACAAATTTAAAAACAGACATAACAGACAAATGCATAAACTTCCTCCTTTCGTAGTCTCGGCTAATCAATGGCGAAATCAAAACGAATGGTTACATTGAAATGTATGGTCACTGTTTCTTTTCATTTATTTATACTGAAACTAGATACAAACTATCAAATAATTTTATTCTAACAACTGTGTTAGCGTTGTGTAGAATGTGCTCCCATTGGCCCACTCCTCACTATAGTTACACTTCGTTCAAGTGCAGATGTTTCTTTAAATATTTCACTTCCCTATAAACGCTTCGAATGGTTTCCGTCTCTGAAACTGGCTAACAAGTCCAGCATTATCGAGAAGTTTATCACTTCATTATTTTGATATTTATAAAAGGTTTGTTCACATTTACCTGCAAACCGTTTGACCTCAACATAAACCATAAGTATTTTCAGGTCTCGATGGATGTCATCGTTCCTTGCATACAACGGTGCATCAACAATACTGCGAAGTACTTCGTTTCGCATTATTATTTAATGTTGGATTTCTTTGTCCAACCCCAAAGATGCACACCATATATCCACACCGGTTTCAAAACTTGTTTGTACAATAACAGAGTTATTATGCAGTGACAGCTCAGAGTTTCTTCCAAGTTAGCCATCAGATTTTCTTGAATCTTATTCCAAGAATGTTTACATTGGAATTTGTGGTCACTGGTGACGTCAAGACGAATCGAGTGACATCTTCCTCGATGTATATTGAAACATTTTAATTTTCTGTACTGACATCCGCCACTTTGTTTTTTCAAGACACTGTGTAATCCAGGACCATGAGTCTATAAAAAGAATTGATTGTGCATTGTTTCATCAAAGTTGGTACAATTTTTATTAAGTTACAAAGATAAACATCTTCTTCTTCTTTTTCTTCTTCTTCTTCTTCTTCTTCTTCTTCTTCTTCTTCTTCTTCTTCTTCTTGTTTTCCACGTCAAGAAGCCTGTTCCGACTTTCCTAAAGCCTTGTTCGACTTCCTTGTCTACCTATTTCACTTCTTCCCTGAGGTGTGTGTGTGTGTGTGTGTGTGTGTGTGTGTGTGTGTGTGTGTGTGTGTGTGTGTGTGTGTGTGTGTGTGTGTGTGTGTGTGTGTGTGTGTGTGTGTGTGTGTGTGTGTGTGTGTGTGTGTGTGTGTGTGTGTGTGTGTGTGTGTGTGTGTGTGTGTGTGTGTGTGTGTGTGTGTGTGTGTGTGTGTGTGTGTGTGTGTGTGTGTGTGTGTGTGTGTGTGTGTGTGTGTGTGTGTGTGTGTGTGTGTGTGTGTGTGTGTGTGTGTGTGTGTGTGTGTGTGTGTGTGTGTGTGTGTGTGTGTGAGGTCGTTTTACTTATTTAGTAATACGATATTTATTTCCTTGAGGTAGCTTCATATCTTCCTTTCTCTCGATATGCAGCCTCTATTTTATTTGTCCTTCCCTTATTCTACTGGTCATAGAATATACATTTATCTCAGTTCTTATATCTTCATTTTGTAAGAAAAACGTGTATACATTAAATCCAAACATATTAATCTTTTCCTTGGGAAGTAGAGTAAAAAATAACTTCAATTGCAGGATCCAAAGTTCAGATCACAGAACAAAACAAAGTCATAGAGAGCAAGGAATTTTTAATACCATACATCTAAGGGATTTGACGTGAGAAAGACTGCCGCAGTACTCTAGGATCATCCGTTAACTTAAAAACTTATACAAAAGCGTTGAGAACAACGCTGATATCTTATTGATTAATTACACAGCTGTGAAAGACGGAGTAGTAAGCGCTTACAGGTTGATATCGAAACAGTTGAAGCCGACAACCGTAACCCAAAGCTAAATGTTTCCAGAAAGTTGTATGTATTTTTAGACACATAAAGTCATCGCATTGTAATTATGTTGTATTCAACATGAATTATCCGCCATCAATTTCTCAAAACATTTGTGGCGTGTTATTCTCCGTCCGTTTGACCTTAAGCTCCTGATAGTCAATTAGTGAGTGTCTCTGCTTTCCTCGTTACGACGCAGAATGTCCTAAAATTATACGCAGAAATTTCCTTCTTCATTAATTTCACGTTCAAAGCGACGATGCGTTGTACAGTTCTTTTGAAATTTCTCGCAGCTTCAGTGAATGAACGGTTTCTTGTACAGACAGCCACACGCCCGCAAGTTGCTTCACTATTGTGGCCCGGCCAAATTTTGTTTCCCTTCACCGGAAATTAACAGCACCTCTGTGTTCCAAAAATTTGTTTATTTTATGGCTGAAGCGCATTACATTATTCATTCGCTTAAATATTATTCTGTTGTAGTTACTCGAAAGTTTGACCATATTAGAATTGATGACACCCAGCTTTTTTGTTGATTTACTTTTTAACTTTTATCATATGTGTGTGTGGGGGGGGGGATTGTTTTCTGTTTCCCACTCTGACTTTCTCTTTTTAGGCGATTTAACTGAGGATTCGATGGCAACAGAACTTTGCAAGGGAAGATGTAGCCTTGAGTTTTTAAAGACGTTTAATATAAAGGAAAAAGTATTTAACCTTGATCAGAATTATGCCGTTCTCCAGTTTGGAGATATTTGATCAGTAGATTACACCTTCTTCTTCTTCTTCTTCTTCTTCTTCTTCTTCTTCTTCTTCTTCTTCTTCTTCTTCTTCTTCTTCTTCTTCTTCTTCCTCTTCTTCACTACATGGCTTGAGCTATAGCCCGTTCCGACTTCACAGAGTCTCTGGCCAATTTTTTTTAGGGTCTTCCAAGATCTCTCGTCCCCATTGGCCTATATTCTAACGCTTGTTTAGGAATACGCGTGTCTACCGTGCGTTCCACATGGGACTTTGCCTGTATTTCTTTCTTCTCTCCAGAACCGACTGTAACTTCAGGTCTTTCCTTATGTTGTCGTTTCGTAGATGATCTAGAATTGCCAAATTGTTTCCTGTGTATCCAGTCGGTTTTTGAACTTCAATTATCTGTTGAAGTATTCGAGTAAACTAAATTTTACATTGAAGGGTTAAATTTAGCACAACCTCGCACAACCCCTAGGCTGGCTGATAAGCCCAGTCTGCCCATTTTAAATTTTGAAATTAGAATGAAAAAAGAAAGACATCCTAGTCCTCGAGTACTCTAATAGTGTCGGGGTCAGAAAGAACAAGAGCAGTCAAGTGAGACTAGACAGAAAAGATTAAAGTTATCTCACCCAAGACAAGTTGAAGCAAAGTGAGAATCCAGCTAGGGCACATCGGTATAGCCAAACGCGTATCCACAAGATGTCGACCCCTGATAGCAACTTACACATCAAAATTGCGTCGGAAACAGGACGAATCATTTTGTAGCCTATTTTTATAATACTAGGCCTCAGGCAAATTATAAATCGTTACCTGTGGAAATCTGTATGGCGAGACTTGAAAAAAAATAATGCGACTTACATTTGATTTGTTTGTTTATTTAAAAACTTGCCGTCAAACTGTACAACATACTTTTTTCTGCCAGAAACGGATTACATGCATTCGTTGAAGGTTAAACGAGGTAATATTTCATAAACACGTTTGTACGATTTGTTTATTTTTTCACCCACAGAACAGTAATTTTATCTCTGTATTTGAACAAAACCGAATGAAAACAAATTAACTTCAGCTGACCTTTCATTGTATGAAAAGTCGTTTCTGAACCGTTCAGAATTAAAAACTATTTACAATTGTAAAATGAAAAAAATGTCACTTCATTAGTAACAAAATATATGAACTCTTTTGAACCGATAGTAATTGTGTACACTATTACTGAACTTAATGTTTCACGACCAATGTCAATTGTTGCGAAACATCCGGGCTGTTCAGGGAGTGGTCCAGCATCATACCGTGATTCGTACATTAGCACCAGCCGGCGAGTTCTTGAAGTCCGCCAAGTTGGCTCTTGTCGATCACTGCAGGACCGATAGAAATTTACCGACAAAATTTTTCTGAAGTTTTGAGTTTTTTCGCCCTCATAAGACAAATTAAAAATCGGTATGGAGAACCGCATATGACTTCCATGTTCTAAGATTTATATTTAAAATCATTTACTTGAATTCGGTTCGATAATTTCTAAAAAAATATTCCCCGCCCTCAAACTATTTTCACTATTTATGGATATTTTTGTTATTATGGGGTAGTCGTTTAATATAATTTTATTTTCAAGTCACATTATCTATAAAAATTAGGTACTTTATTCTTGTAACTAAACTGAACTACGCACATAATCATCCCTCCTCCTCAAGCGATCTCCACCATTAATAACATTTACAATTTCAAGCGTAATAGTTTTATCATATGTAATTACTAAGGTATCTTATAATTCAAATGAAGTACTTTATTCGACATCAAAAAGGTAGTTTTCGAAAAATGGCCCCCTCCCCTTCGACTACCCTTTTTATTTATAGATATTTCATCTACCTCTCTACAGTGTTTTATTATGACCTTAATTTCAGGATATTTTGTTTATCAAAATTAAGTGCTTTACTCTTGTTTAAACGTAAAACGTTGCAGGTAAACTATCCCTTCCCCTTAACAGATCCTCAGCAAAATCAATAGGCCTTGAGTCCTCTACAACTCGGACACATATGCAAAACATTATTTGATTCTGTTTGAATTTTCGCTAGTTATCGTTCGCCATAGAAATAATCTACACACAGACACTTTTCGGAAAATGACTTTTCTTCATGTTTTGAGGGTAGTACAATCAGAATCAGCCCTTATCTCGAACACGGTTTATTTCGAGATCACCATACTTCCATTTCCTTACGGAACTGGAAGTAAAATTATACTCACCATTTTCGCGATTTATTCATAAACAAAATTCAACATAAAAATCTTGTAGGGATTATATGCATTCGTATTCCGTGTTAATCACAGAACAGTAATTATACTTTTGAATTCAAAATTAAAATTTTTGTTGTTGTTGTTGAACCTAACCGAATGAAAACAAGTCAATTTCACCTGACCTTTCCTTGTGTGAATAATTTGTATCTAAACGAAAACTAAACACAGCAGTTCAGAATTAAAAACTGTTTATAATTGTAATAGTTCATTTGAAATTCGTTAGTAAAAAAAAAATCTATCAACAATTTAGAACCTATAGTATCGTGTACACTACTGTTGAATTTAATCTTTCAAGACCAGTGTTAAGTGTTGTGAAAGAGTTGTTAAGTGTGTTAAGGGTCCGAGCTGTTGACGCAGTGATCCTGTGTCGTATCTTGCCGTACATTAGTAGCGCGGCCGGGTAGTTCTCGAGTCCAATCTTGTCGATCATTGCGTGACCGATAGAAATTGACCGAGTCAATTCTTTACTGAAGTTACGGTTTTCTTCACCCACAAAAAACAAATTAAAATGTTACCCACTGTTTTCGCTACTTACTCAAAAATAAATAATGATCAACGTAAAAAAAATATTTCTTTAAGCTGTAAGCTTACTCACTTCCCTTTCATTTGGAACCTGACACATCACTTTGTGATAGAAATTAGCCTTGGCTGTACTGTTTATAACTGTGTGACTCATAAATATTTCAAACATTTGCTTCATTTTGTGTTGGCTTGTTTCGTTTGAAAACAGCTTATGACTAAGTCTGTGTAGAAACTACCAGTAAACGTGACACGCTCAATTCAATTTAAGAGCTAAAACAGACGACAATGTCTTGTTGAATGTGTTGAATTTGACGTCACATTGACTGAACCGTAGTTTTCCATAGAGTCACTGTTAAACTAAGTAACAGGCATTTATATTCTACAACAATAAGTGTATACGTAACATCATTTACGTATATTATACTTTTCTGAACGAGCGAAGAGAGTTCTGAGTTTTAACTCGACCCTTGGACATTTCTCTCTCTCTCTCTCTCTCTCTCTCTCTCTCTATATATATATATATATATATATATATATATATGTCTCCAACATTTTTTATATAAGTAACTCCAAGTTTCTTGCAGCAATTATACAATCTTGTGATGTTATTAAATTTGTTGATAAAACGTTTTAGGTGTTACAACGAAAATACGAAATTTACACTACTTGCAGAAGAAACAAATTTAATAACATCACAAGATTATATATATTGCAACAGTACAAATTTATACGGTATTGTGCATTGCACAAATTAATTAAAATAATTAATTAAACTAAATAAATAATTCATATTGTTAGCAATAATAATTCAGCTTTCTATCTGAACTGTAAAAGGAACGACCAAATTTCATGTTGGGACAGGCTGATCACGCCACTTTGCTGTGTCTGTGTGTACACGTGTATATTACATGTGTGTGTGAAACCTGTCAATTCCTGAAAAGCGTCACCCTTGTTGAACGCTATTAATTATATGAATTTATTTATTTTGTTAAGATTGTGTGCATAATATCACAAAACCAAATACGCCAAAGTGTGTATAAAAATAAGACTCACATTTGTATAAAAAATAGTGTGAAAAGAATAAAAAGTGCGATTATAGTAAAACTAGATATAAATAAAACTTATGTTAATTAAGATAAAGAAAAACGGTTTATACATAGTGAACACATAAAAATTACCGACAAGATGAATATCGGGTAATGTGCAAAAGACTTCGCATATCGCGAAGACAAGCGAATTAAGTGTGAAAAGAATCGTGTTTAAAAGGGACGCCAACGACAGACTCTGACATGCAGAATATTGTCGAAACAAGATTGTTGGGCCCTAGGGTATAAATACACGAGACGCGCTAACTTAATTCTCTTTCTCGTACAACTACCGTGGCAGCCGGAGGCTCTGCCCAGAGACAACATCTCTTTCTCGTACAACTACCGTGGCAGACGGAGGCTCTGCCCAGAGACAACAACTCTTTCTCGATCAACCACAGCAGCAGCCGGAGGTTCTTCACGACTACTCATCACTTTCGTGAGAGCACCTGCAACCTGAGGCCATGACAGGAGACAAGGGAGCAGCCAAGTACATGAAATAGAATCCAGCGTACGGGACGACGATCAAGGACTCCAGTACTACACGCTACACGACTACAAAGGAGCATCCAGGATCGAGGACCTAGGACCGAAGAGGACACGCTGCCTATTTACCACGACAATAAGGAGAAAAACAACCATGTATTTGTAAAACAAAGATTCACATAAAGACAATATAATTAACGATCTAAAAAGAGAGACAATCTAATTCAAAGATGAATTCATTAATTTTGCAAATGTAAATATTTATTTGTATAGTAATTAGAGTAATGTTTCAAAAATGTTTTAAACTATAATTTTGAATCAATAACTTAGTCATTGGTATTTAAATTAATATAAAAGTAATTAGTAAATTTTTATTAGAAAACAAAGTAATGCATATGCAGTATATTCAAAAGAAATTAGATCATTAGAAAGAAATTAGATAGTCTAACAATTATCACACTAATGAGCAAGCTGAGAGCAATATTAGATAATTATAAATGTTTATTATAGTATAAGATTGTATATTCTGTCTATGTGTAATAAGATATTATCACTTATACGTTAATGTGTGCTACGGCTACACACACAAGCAAATAATAATGATATTTTAAATCGCAACCAAATAAGAAATTTTTGATTAATAAATTTTTAAATGATTTTAAACCATATTACATTGTGTTATTATTATTATGATTACACCTGTCATAATTTTATAGCGTAAGTAATGTTGCAAAATTAAATAGCTCACAAGACGTTGGGGGCTCAGCAACAAATAACGTTGTAATATATATATGTATATATATATATATATATATATATATATTTTATTGCAACCGGTGTGTACTGTTTAAGCCACACTGTAGAGTTTGTCAATTTATTATGTTTCTCTCGTATATACCTCCCTTTGATTATTTTAATATTTTTTCAATTTCTTATATATCTGGGGTTGCTGGATATAGTAATATCGCTAATTATGATTATCTTATCTCTCTATCTAATATACAAGTGTTAGTGTGAATATAACTTAAATATGTAGTGTGTTATTCTAAAATTTCACTCAGCCCTAGTTTGCCTTGCAGAGAATTATTGAAATTTCGTGTTTTACTCTCTTCTCTTTGGTGTCGGAGAATTCCGCAACAAGCGCTGCAGCTCCGGAACGAAATTTATAGGTTAACCCACCGTGTACGGTGACTAATTATTATACACTTAGTCTGTTTAATTCTTATTCCCAATTCATTAAATAATACCCAAATAATAAGATCCTGAAATTATACAAGGTTTCTTTATTAATTCAACTTGTTAACATTCTATAAGATTGGTTTTACTTGATATATAAGAAAGGCTATACGTTGCGTTAATCGATTATTGTTCGGTCCAATATTTTATTTTAAATTCAGTTATATAATTTTTTGTTTTATAATTATAGTTAATTTATTTCAGGGTGTGAAGGTTCTTTTAACTGCGGGGAAGATTAAAAATACATAGATAAGAATGCAAGATATTACAAAGTTAATGTGTTGTTGTGTTTGATATTAATTATATATTTGAAAATTACCATACGGATTACGAAGCGACTCTGGAAGGCGGTTGTTTCTAACCTCGTGAGTTGATGCCTCGTGTCAATCAGAAAGGAGATGATTTTCTTTATTCTTGTCTTCAAGTGATAATAAAGTGGAATTCTTGGTCCTGGTTAAATTAGAAATACAGCTCCCTTGGTTTATTGATGGCCAAACTTGTGATTGTGTTCTTCGGTAAACTCTGGATCCAAATACGTTTCTTTCTATCGTATGTAGTAAATTGCGATGTCCAATGTGGTTGAATGGTTATTATTTTCCGTTTGGTTTGTAGTATTAACTCTTTATACAGTTAGTTCTTTATAGTTATTAGTATTTCATTAAATTGTCATTATTTCTTGATCTGATATTGGACGATCCAAGTCATTCCTTGTGGAATTCAATTACTTATTATCGTGAGATGATGCCATTACACAATTTGGTTAAATGTTGCTGGCCTAATTAAGACAATTAATTATTCATATATAGTGACTTGTTATTACATTTAAATAATTTAGAATATGTTAGTTTTATTAACCATTTCTCTGGGTTTTAATCTCATCACGTTCAGATCATAAATTGCAATAATCCAAATCAACAAATTCTATTAATTTTTGTTGTCCCTAGCAACAAATTTATTTTTATTCTTTTTCAATGTTTTGTTATATAGTGATAATTTCATATATTATTCTTTCATTCCTTATTAAACTTCCATTATATCGGAATATAACTTTATTTATAGCTTGTTTACTAATTTCTATATATATATTCTGCTGGTTTTTCAATCTTAGTCTGTTTCTTTTCATAATTATTATTTTTTCGATATCAAACGTTATCAATCGATATCATTGCACTATGGCATTATCATAATTTGTTTATATTGAGTTGATTTATTATTTATTATTAATTACATAGGTTTTTTCTAACTCCTTGAACTATACTCATTAATTATTATTGACTTCTTTACCTAACCTTTATATTCTGAGTTGTTATATAGTGTTATTGGCTGTTAGGCCTTTTATTATATATGGATCTACCTTTGATTATAACTGGTTAACAAATATAGCCCTTTTACATAAGTTTACAAACATAATCAAACCTTAACTATGTACATGTACACAAATAATTATTCTTTTTATAACTAACAACAACTTTGTCTTGATCTATGGATCACATATAAGAAAAATTGAGATCAATTCATACTAATTAACTGCTTTCCTCCACCTTTCAACAACAGTAAACAAATAATACATATTGCTTCATTACTTGCTATTACAACAACAAGTAAGTTTCATAAATTAACACAAACTTTAACATAATATTCATGGTAACAACATAACATTATTCAATTCGGAATCATTACTTTCGATTAATTAGTAATGTATATTATTGACTCATTTTTATCTATTTTCACTGTCATTTACTTTAACATTTTCGATATTGGTTTCTTTCTTATTATGCTTATCAGTATTTTTGATTTATTTACTTTTCACTGAACATTGATTTCTTACTATTGTCTATATTACAGGTTTAATTTTTATTGCTATTACTACCTTGCATCCTTATTCATTTTTACACTATGATAAAGGTATTTATTTGACCTGTGTATTAGTATGGGGTTTAAATATTTATATATCTATTATATTTCTAATATTTCTATTTATGTAACGTTGAGAAGACCGCATTTCTGTTGCGTTACATATGCTCCCCCTCCTAACGAATTTAATTTACCTGAATGTAATGTGCCGTGTTGTAAGAAAAACGCGGCGGTGTTCTTTTTATATAGTTGAACTATTAATTAACGTATTTATTGACGTGAGGGTTTATGTAGGGATCTAAGTACGTATTATCGGACTTTGCTGTCGTATGATTTATCTTCCTCCCGGCCGATCCGCGCGCGCTCTATGCCCGATGCTTCGTACCGTTTTTTCAGTAGCTGGTTTCGTCAGTTCAATTTTGTCATTCAGCATAGCCGTGTCTATATCCGGCTGACAGAGTCAATGTAAAGGTTTTCGTCTTCTAGCTGCTCCTATGGATAAGTAGAAGTCTACGCGACCTACCGGTAAGTGTGTTAAGATATGTAAAGTAATAATTCATAAAAATAAATTGTATTTGCTTAATATTAAAGCTGATGCGTTGCGATAGATATTGCAGTAATTTGTCCGCACGTGGCCGGCAACAGGGTAGATTTGTTTTATGTATGTTTCAATCTTAACGCTGGCTAACAAATATTAGTAGTAATAAAATAATAATGTGTTATAATAACAATACTCAATTTATTAAACCAGAATGTGGCGTAAGTCAGTTATTTTTCTGAAATCATTGTACATCACGAACTTGTTAAAGTTTGCTAATTCCTGTCAGGGGGAGTTAAGTGCTTCATGAAAACTTGTGAATAACTATTTAATTGAAATGATTATCATGTGGAATGACTATATTTGGATACATTATATGTTATGATATTTCAAAGTGTTATTTTTAAGCGATTTATTAGATTCAATGGGGTTCTATACATAGTGAATTTTCGGAGATTGTAAACTGGGCATGTCATGCAATGTCAGCTGGTAAATGTGGTAGTGCGGTTTATTAAACCTGTAAGTAATCCCAGATATAATTGTGCCGGGTTTCCGATGTAGACGGGAATCTGTCTCGCTCCAGAGGATGGCCGAACACCTGCTTTCCATGATATAGATTCGAACACTTCCGTCAGCTGTCAGCCAGGATGGACAGACACACACTCAACCGGACCCTCTACCCATATGCTGCTAACCAGGTGACATTTAAGCTTTTTGAACAAAATGTTTGTGGCCGATAAACTCTTTTGAGACACTTGTGCAGACGCTCCAGTTGGGAGACTTAGTTCGGACAATTGGGGTTATATGTTACTTTGTAATTTTCCTTAGTAAGGCTTACGCCTCATTAATATATTAATGTCTGTCTCATTCTGAGAATTGTAACTCGGCCAGGGTCATGCAGCACCCGGGTTGAGCTGAGTTTTCTGTAAAGGGGGTCGGCACTAAATTGTTTCTGTGTTGAGCAGGCATGTGCAGATGTATCTGTGCCAGTTGGGAATTTGATGGTCAATTATTTTGGTTAATTGGGTTGGAGTTTTTTTGCCTATTAATTAAGATCGGGGTGGTGTTTTAACAGGTGGACGACACCCGTAGGTGCCGTTTACTACAGGACTGTATCATGTCATATTTTGCTGGATCTCGTCCGGACGCATGACCATGCCTGGGGCCCGGTTTTTTTATGAACACTTTAAGCATGTTTCAGTACATTCAGTACATAGATTCTGTTTTTCGAAATTCAATTTTACTGTTCAGCTAATTCTGTAACCATTGAATTTTGCCCCAGCCAGTTTAAATATTGTCATAGTTTATATTTTGCCATAGTTTAAATTTTGTAATTGTTAACCTTTTATTGCACAGTACCAATTAATTAATGTTAAAGAATACAAGACTAATCAGTATCAGTTAGGAGTATTTATGGGTGGTCACGTTCCACTATTTTTATAAATTTTGTCAGAAAAATAAAAGAAATGAGAAGTGCGGTTATGCAACCGGACATCCATGTTGACCTAGTGATGGCACTCTTTATCAGTATCATTATTGAGATCCGAACTTGATAATTAAACTTCTGCGTGGTTTTGGGTGTGCCGTGCGCGCTATTGAGCCAAATTGACCTTGGCTGTTCATATACTTAGAATTTTGGGGCATGTATAATCTACTCTTTTGGGATGTATTAATTGGGGGTGTGAGTTAAGTTTTTTTAATTGAAAATTAAGGTGGGCCGGATACTTGGTCTGAATAAGAGGGTTGAGGGTGCATGATGACAGAATATACGCTGCTAACCAGGTGAACATGTGGTGTGCCATTTATATGTAATTGTGTATTCATGTTAATTATATCTTGTGTGTTATGTCTTATGTGATTGTTAAACGTTATTGTGCATATATATATATATATACCATGTCATGATTTATGTAAATTACTGGGAGGGTCGAGACTATGTGCCATTTCACATTATTATTATTTATGCGCCACTATTATTCAAGCGTAACCATTGGGCGATGCCTATGTTTAATGGACTTATAATAACGATTGGGGGTTTTTGGAAGTGAGCTATTTTTGATTTTAAAATACTTGTAATTATCTTGCTTTTCAAGGGCGCATATATTGTACCAAAGCAGATTACAATAAATCCTGTTATTGTTATCAGAGCAGAGTTTTATTTTCAAGTCCCATCATACTGGACCCAGAACAGTTTTGGCTTCTCTAGGCCTAGTCCTAAATAACTAGTGGCCTCTCTTTCAAAAAAAAATATAAATAAAAAAAAAATAAATAAATACAAACTCGAACGAGTACCCAAAGTCCGTCATAGAAAGGTAAGAAGAAGAGGTTAACGGGTAGCGGGTAGCGGGTAGATGTGCCCCACAGTCCCAGTGGTGTTCGTCTACTTCAGGATTGCGCCCCTGCCCACGCGAGCCTTGGTTTTCTCCAGTCGTTCTCCTTTTCGGAGGGAAACATGTCCTTACCCTTAGTCCTAACTATTGACCCTTTTATGATCCTTGCCCCATTTCTTCTTCCCAATTTTCCTACCCCTCCCCTTAGTAAAAAAAAAAAAAACTATCGATAAGGAAGTAGAGAGAATAGAGAGACTTGCCGGAAGTGTTTAGAATATGGTCCTCGAGATTGTCGGTTTCCCCTGTTCTGGAAGGTTATCATGGAGAAAGTTAGAGAGTTGGAGAGTGCCCTTAGATTTGTAGTGGTCTTGGAGATCGTCAGTTTCCCCTGTCGGGAGAGGTTAGATGGAGTGATGGTGTGCTGTTGTTGGTTGTTAATAGTTGTTGATGTTGATGTTGTGCATTGTAGGGTCCGAGCCATGCCGCATTCCCCGGTTGTTTACCATGGTGTTTATTTTGAGTTAAAACTAGGTGGTTTATATATATATATATATATATATATATATATATATATATATGGTGTATCGATGGTGCTGTGGTAAAGTAAACCCCCCCATATAGTTATGGCCTTTTTGGTGAAGTAAGAGTTGAGATGAGATTAATGTTCGCGTGCCCTTGGTGCGGTCCTCTCTGTCTGGCTAAGCGGGGCCGTCCGCCCTTCTGTAGGGAAGCGGGCCAGCCATATGGCAAGGATGGAGATGCCTTGTGGGTGCATGTGGCGGGTCGGTCCAAGAGATGGACGAGGAGTAGTGCGGTCACTCACATACCAAGGTGGGGAGATACCTTGTTTGGTCTTAGGACGGGTATGTGAGTGGGACCGGTGGGAGTAGGTGATGGTCACCGGAGAGGGTGACGTGTTGGGGCGGTCCCGTGGGGTTGGCATAGTGGAGAGTGTCGCATGGGGATGTCTGTTCTCCTGAGAGCAAGTACTGCTGGGCCGACATAATCACGAAGTCCACTGGCTTGTTTTGGGAAGTGGGGTACACTGCAGGGTACCCTCCCTGCGTTTAACTGTGAGGCAACCAGGTTGCCCTTTTGGGGTGGGCGTGTGCCGTGTTTTAAGAAAAACGCGGCGGTGTTCTTTTTATATAGTTGAACTATTAATTTACGTATTTATTGACGTGAGGGTTTACGTAGGGATCTAAGTACGTATTATCGGACTTTGCTGTCGTATGATTTATCTTCCTCCCGGCCGATCCGCGCGCGCTCTATGCCCGATGCTTCGTACTTATACTTTTTCAGTAGCTGGTTTCGTCAGTTCAATTTTCTCATTCAGCATAGCCGTGTCTATATCCGGCTGACAGAGTCAATGTAAAGGTTTTCGTCTTCTAGCTGCTCCTATGGATAAGTAGAAGTCTACGCGACCTACCGGTAAGTGTGTTAAGATATGTAAAGTAATAATTCATAAAAATAAATTGTATTTGCTTAATATGAAAGCTGATGCGTTGCGATAGATATTGCAGTAATTTGTCCGCACGTGGCCGGCAACAGGGTAGATTTGTTTTATGTATGTTTCAATCTTAACGCTGGCTAACAAATGTTAGTAGTAATAAAATAATAATGTGTTATAATAACAATACTCAATTTATTAAACCAGAATGTGGCGTAAGTCAGTTATTTTTCTGAAATCATTGTACATCACGAACTTGTTAAAGTTTGCTAATTCCTGTCAGGGGGAGTTAAGTGCTTCATGAAAACTTGTGAATAACTATTTAATTGAAATGATTATCATGTGGAATGACTATATTTGGATACATTATATGTTATGATATTTCAAAGTGTTATTTTTAAGCGATTTATTAGATTCAATGGGGTTCTATACATAGTGAATTTTCGGAGATTGTAAACTGGGCATGTCATGCAATGTCAGCTGGTAAATGTGGTAGTGCGGTTTATTAAACCTGTAAGTAATCCCAGATATAATTGTGCAGGGTTTCCGATGTAGACGGGAATCTGTCTCGCTCCAGAGGATGGCCGAACACCTGCTTTCCATGATATAGATTCGAACACTTCCGTCAGCTGTCAGCCAGGATGGACAGACACACACTCAACCGGACCCTCTACCCATATGCTGCTAACCAGGTGACATTTAAGCTTTTTGAACAAAATGTTTGTGGCCGATAAACTCTTTTGAGACACTTGTGCAGACGCTCCAGTTGGGAGACTTAGTTCGGACAATTGGGGTTATATGTTACTTTGTAATTTTCCTTAGTAAGGCTTACGCCTCATTAATATATTAATGTCTGTCTCATTCTGAGAATTGTAACTCGGCCAGGGTCATGCAGCACCCGGGTTGAGCTGAGTTTTCTGTAAAGGGGGTCGGCACTAAATTGTTTCTGTGTTGAGCAGGCATGTGCAGATGTATCTGTGCCAGTTGGGAATTTGATGGTCAATTATTTTGGTTAATTGGGTTGGAGTTTTTTTGCCTATTAATTAAGATCGGGGTGGTGTTTTAACAGGTGGACGACACCCGTAGGTGCCGTTTACTACAGGACTGTATCATGTCATATTTTGCTGGATCTCGTCCGGACGCATGACCATGCCTGGGGCCCGGTTTTTTTATGAACACTTTAAGCATGTTTCAGTACATTCAGTACATAGATTCTGTTTTTCGAAATTCAATTTTACTGTTCAGCTAATTCTGTAACCATTGAATTTTGCCCCAGCCAGTTTAAATATTGTCATAGTTTATATTTTGCCATAGTTTAAATTTTGTAATTGTTAACCTTTTATTGCACAGTACCAATTAATTAATGTTAAAGAATACAAGACTAATCAGTATCAGTTAGGAGTATTTATGGGTGGTCACGTTCCACTATTTTTATAAATTTTGTCAGAAAAATAAAAGAAATGAGAAGTGCGGTTATGCAACCGGACATCCATGTTGACCTAGTGATGGCACTCTTTATCAGTATCATTATTGAGATCCGAACTTGATAATTAAACTTCTGCGTGGTTTTGGGTGTGCCGTGCGCGCTATTGAGCCAAATTGACCTTGGCTGTTCATATACTTAGAATTTTGGGGCATGTATAATCTACTCTTTTGGGATGTATTAATTGGGGGTGTGAGTTAAGTTTTTTTAATTGAAAATTAAGGTGGGCCGGATACTTGGTCTGAATAAGAGGGTTGAGGGTGCATGATGACAGAATATACGCTGCTAACCAGGTGAACATGTGGTGTGCCATTTATATGTAATTGTGTATTCATGTTAATTATATCTTGTGTGTTATGTCTTATGTGATTGTTAAACGTTATTGTGCATATATATATATATATATATATATATACCATGTCATGATTTATGTAAATTACTGGGAGGGTCGAGACTATGTGCCATTTCACATTATTATTATTTATGCGCCACTATTATTCAAGCGTAACCATTGGGCGATGCCTATGTTTAATGGACTTATAATAACGATTGGGGGTTTTTGGAAGTGAGCTATTTTTGATTTTAAAATACTTGTAATTATCTTGCTTTTCAAGGGCGCATATATTGTACCAAAGCAGATTACAATAAATCCTGTTATTGTTATCAGAGCAGAGTTTTATTTGCAAGTCCCATCATACTGGACCCAGAACAGTTTTGGCTTCTCTAGGCCTAGTCCTAAATAACTAGTGGCCTCTCTTTCAAAAAAAAATATAAATAAAAAAAAAATAAATAAATACAAACTCGAACGAGTACCCAAAGTCCGTCATAGAAAGGTAAGAAGAAGAGGTTAACGGGTAGCGGGTAGCGGGTAGATGTGCCCCACAGTCCCAGTGGTGTTCGTCTACTTCAGGATTGCGCCCCTGCCCACGCGAGCCTTGGTTTTCTCCAGTCGTTCTCCTTTTCGGAGGGAAACATGTCCTTACCCTTAGTCCTAACTATTGACCCTTTTATGATCCTTGCCCCATTTCTTCTTCCCAATTTTCCTACCCCTCCCCATAGTAAAAAAAAAAACTATCGATAAGGAAGTAGAGAGAATAGAGAGACTTGCCGGAAGTGTTTAGAATATGGTCCTCGAGATTGTCGGTTTCCCCTGTTCTGGAAGGTTATCATGGAGAAAGTTAGAGAGTTGGAGAGTGCCCTTAGATTTGTAGTGGTCTTGGAGATCGTCAGTTTCCCCTGTCGGGAGAGGTTAGATGGAGTGATGGTGTGCTGTTGTTGGTTGTTAATAGTTGTTGATGTTGATGTTGTGCATTGTAGGGTCCGAGCCATGCCGCATTCCCCGGTTGTTTACCATGGTGTTTATTTTGAGTTAAAACTAGGTGGTGTATATATATGGTGTATCGATGGTGCTGTGGTAAAGTAAACCCCCCCATATAGTTATGGCCTTTTTGGTGAAGTAAGAGTTGAGATGAGATTAATGTTCGCGTGCCCTTGGTGCGGTCCTCTCTGTCTGGCTAAGCGGGGCCGTCCGCCCTTCTGTAGGGAAGCGGGCCAGCCATATGGCAAGGATGGAGATGCCTTGTGGGTGCATGTGGCGGGTCGGTCCAAGAGATGGACGAGGAGTAGTGCGGTCACTCACATACCAAGGTGGGGAGATACCTTGTTTGGTCTTAGGACGGGTATGTGAGTGGGACCGGTGGGAGTAGGTGATGGTCACCGGAGAGGGTGACGTGTTGGGGCGGTCCCGTGGGGTTGGCATAGCGGAGAGGGTCGCATGGGGATGTCTGTTCTCCTGAGAGCAAGTACTGCTGGGCCGACATAATTACGAAGTCCACTGGCTTGTTTTGGGAAGTGGGGTACACTGCAGGGTACCCTCCCTGCGTTTAACTGTGAGGCAACCAGGTTGCCCTTTTGGGGTGGGCGTGTGCCGTGTTTTAAGAAAAACGCGGCGGTGTTCTTTTTATATAGTTGAACTATTAATTTACGTATTTATTGACGTGAGGGTTTACGTAGGGATCTAAGTACGTATTATCGGACTTAGCTGTCGTATGAATTATCTTCCTCCCGGCCGATCCGCGCGCGTTCTATGCCCGATGCTTCGTACTTATACTTTTTCAGTAGCTGGTTTCGTCAGTTCAATTTTCTCATTCAGCATAGCCGTGTCTATATCCGGCTGACAGAGTCAATGTAAAGGTTTTCGTCTTCTAGCTGCTCCTATGGATAAGTAGAAGTCTACGCGACCTACCGGTAAGTGTGTTAAGATATGTAAAGTAATAATTCATAAAAATAAATTGTATTTGCTTAATATGAAAGCTGATGCGTTGCGATAGATATTGCAGTAATTTGTCCGCACGTGGCCGGAAACAGGGTAGATTTGTTTTATGTATGTTTCAATCTTAACGCTGGCTAACAAATGTTAGTAGTAATAAAATAATAATGTGTTATAATAACAATACTCAATTTATTAAACCAGAATGTGGCGTAAGTCAGTTATTTTTCTGAAATCATTGTACATCACGAACTTGTTAAAGTTTGCTAATTCCTGTCAGGGGGAGTTAAGTGCTTCATGAAAACTTGTGAATAACTATTTAATTGAAATGATTATCATGTGGAATGACTATATTTGGATACATTATATGTTATGATATTTCAAAGTGTTATTTTTAAGCGATTTATTAGATTCAATGGGGTTCTATACATAGTGAATTTTCGGAGATTGTAAACTGGGCATGTCATGCAATGTCAGCTGGTAAATGTGGTAGTGCGGTTTATTAAACCTGTAAGTAATCCCAGATATAATTGTGCAGGGTTTCCGATGTAGACGGGAATCTGTCTCGCTCCAGAGGATGGCCGAACACCTGCTTTCCATGATATAGATTCGAACACTTCCGTCAGCTGTCAGCCAGGATGGACAGACACACACTCAACCGGACCCTCTACCCATATGCTGCTAACCAGGTGACATTTAAGCTTTTTGAACAAAATGTTTGTGGCCGATAAACTCTTTTGAGACACTTGTGCAGACGCTCCAGTTGGGAGACTTAGTTCGGACAATTGGGGTTATATGTTACTTTGTAATTTTCCTTAGTAAGGCTTACGCCTCATTAATATATTAATGTCTGTCTCATTCTGAGAATTGTAACTCGGCCAGGGTCATGCAGCACCCGGGTTGAGCTGAGTTTTCTGTAAAGGGGGTCGGCACTAAATTGTTTCTGTGTTGAGCAGGCATATGCAGATGTATCTGTGCCAGTTGGGAATTTGATGGTCAATTATTTTGGTTAATTGGGTTGGAGTTTTTTTGCCTATTAATTAAGATCGGGGTGGTGTTTTAACAGGTGGACGACACCCGTAGGTGCCGTTTACTACAGGACTGTATCATGTCATATTTTGCTGGATCTCGTCCGGACGCATGACCATGCCTGGGGCCCGGTTTTTTTATGAACACTTTAAGCATGTTTCAGTACATTCAGTACATAGATTCTGTTTTTCGAAATTCAATTTTACTGTTCAGCTAATTCTGTAACCATTGAATTTTGCCCCAGCCAGTTTAAATATTGTCATAGTTTATATTTTGCCATAGTTTAAATTTTGTAATTGTTAACCTTTTATTGCACAGTACCAATTAATTAATGTTAAAGAATACAAGACTAATCAGTATCAGTTAGGAGTATTTATGGGTGGTCACGTTCCACTATTTTTATAAATTTTGTCAGAAAAATAAAAGAAATGAGAAGTGCGGTTATGCAACCGGACATCCATGTTGACCTAGTGATGGCACTCTTTATCAGTATCATTATTGAGATCCGAACTTGATAATTAAACTTCTGCGTGGTTTTGGGTGTGCCGTGCGCGCTATTGAGCCAAATTGAACTTGGCTATTCATATACTTAGAATTTTGGGGCATGTATAATCTACTCTTTTGGGATGTATTAATTGGGGGTGTGAGTTAAGTTTTTTTAATTGAAAATTAAGGTGGGCCGGATACTTGGTCTGAATAAGAGGGTTGAGGGTGCATGATGACAGAATATACGCTGCTAACCAGGTGAACATGTGGTGTGCCATTTATATGTAATTGTGTATTCATGTTAATTATATCTTGTGTGTTATGTCTTATGTGATTGTTAAACGTTATTGTGCATATATATATATATATATATATATATATATATATACCATGTCATGATTTATGTAAATTACTGGGAGGGTCGAGACTATGTGCCATTTCACATTATTATTATTTATGCGCCACTATTATTCAAGCGTAACCATTGGGCGATGCCTATGTTTAATGGACTTATAATAACGATTGGGGGTTTTTGGAAGTGAGCTATTTTTGATTTTAAAATACTTGTAATTATCTTGCTTTTCAAGGGCGCATATATTGTACCAAAGCAGATTACAATAAATCCTGTTATTGTTATCAGAGCAGAGTTTTATTTGCAAGTCCCATCATACTGGACCCAGAACAGTTTTGGCTTCTCTAGGCCTAGTCCTAAATAACTAGTGGCCTCTCTTTCAAAAAAAAATATAAATAAAAAAAAAAAAAATAAATACAAACTCGAACGAGTACCCAAAGTCCGTCATAGAAAGGTAAGAAGAAGAGGTTAACGGGTAGCGGGTAGCGGGTAGATGTGCCCCACAGTCCCAGTGGTGTTCGTCTACTTCAGGATTGCGCCCCTGCCCACGCGAGCCTTGGTTTTCTCCAGTCGTTCTCCTTTTCGGAGGGAAACATGTCCTTACCCTTAGTCCTAACTATTGACCCTTTTATGATCCTTGCCCCATTTCTTCTTCCCAATTTTCCTACCCCTCCCCTTAGTAAAAAAAAAAAAACTATCGATAAGGAAGTAGAGAGAATAGAGAGACTTGCCGGAAGTGTTTAGAATATGGTCCTCGAGATTGTCGGTTTCCCCTGTTCTGGAAGGTTATCATGGAGAAAGTTAGAGAGTTGGAGAGTGCCCTTAGATTTGTAGTGGTCTTGGAGATCGTCAGTTTCCCCTGTCGGGAGAGGTTAGATGGAGTGATGGTGTGCTGTTGTTGGTTGTTAATAGTTGTTGATGTTGATGTTGTGCATTGTAGGGTCCGAGCCATGCCGCATTCCCCGGTTGTTTACCATGGTGTTTATTTTGAGTTAAAACTAGGTGGTGTATATATATATGGTGTATCGATGTTGCTGTGGTAAAGTAAACCCCCCCATATAGTTATGGCCTTTTTGGTGAAGTAAGAGTTGAGATGAGATTAATGTTCGCGTGCCCTTGGTGCGGTCCTCTCTGTCTGGCTAAGCGGGGCCGTCCGCCCTTCTGTAGGGAAGCGGGCCAGCCATATGGCAAGGATGGAGATGCCTTGTGGGTGCATGTGGCGGGTCGGTCCAAGAGATGGACGAGGAGTAGTGCGGTCACTCACATACCAAGGTGGGGAGATACCTTGTTTGGTCTTAGGACGGGTATGTGAGTGGGACCGGTGGGAGTAGGTGATGGTCACCGGAGAGGGTGACGTGTTGGGGCGGTCCCGTGGGGTTGGCATAGCGGAGAGGGTCGCATGGGGATGTCTGTTCTCCTGAGAGCAAGTACTGCTGGGCCGACATAATCACGAAGTCCACTGGCTTGTTTTGGGAAGTGGGGTACACTGCAGGGTACCCTCCCTGCGTTCAACTGTGAGGCAACCAGGTTGCCCTTTTGGGGTGGGCGTGTGCCGTGTTTTAAGAAAAACGCGGCGGTGTTCTTTTTATATAGTTGAACTATTAATTTACGTATTTATTGACGTGAGGGTTTACGTAGGGATCTAAGTACGTATTATCGGACTTTGCTGTCGTATGAATTATCTTCCTCCCGGCCGATCCGCGCGCGCTCTATGCCCGATGCTTCGTACTTATACTTTTTCAGTAGCTGGTTTCGTCAGTTCAATTTTGTCATTCAGCATAGCCGTGTCTATATCCGGCTGACAGAGTCAATGTAAAGGTTTTCGTCTTCTAGCTGCTCCTATGGATAAGTAGAAGTCTACGCGACCTACCGGTAAGTGTGTTAAGATATGTAAAGTAATAATTCATAAAAATAAATTGTATTTGCTTAATATGAAAGCTGATGCGTTGCGATAGATATTGCAGTAATTTGTCCGCACGTGGCCGGCAACAGGGTAGATTTGTTTTATGTATGTTTCAATCTTAACGCTGGCTAACAAATGTTAGTAGTAATAAAATAATAATGTGTTATAATAACAATACTCAATTTATTAAACCAGAATGTGGCGTAAGTCAGTTATTTTTCTGAAATCATTGTACATCACGAACTTGTTAAAGTTTGCTAATTCCTGTCAGGGGGAGTTAAGTGCTTCATGAAAACTTGTGAATAACTATTTAATTGAAATGATTATCATGTGGAATGACTATATTTGGATACATTATATGTTATGATATTTCAAAGTGTTATTTTTAAGCGATTTATTGGATTCAATGGGGTTCTATACATAGTGAATTTTCGGAGATTGTAAACTGGGCATGTCATGCAATGTCAGCTGGTAAATGTGGTAGTGCGGTTTATTAAACCTGTAAGTAATCCCAGATATAATTGTGCAGGGTTTCCGATGTAGACGGGAATCTGTCTCGCTCCAGAGGATGGCCGAACACCTGCTTTCCATGATATAGATTCGAACACTTCCGTCAGCTGTCAGCCAGGATGGACAGACACACACTCAACCGGACCCTCTACCCATATGCTGCTAACCAGGTGACATTTAAGCTTTTTGAACAAAATGTTTGTGGCCGATAAACTCTTTTGAGACACTTGTGCAGACGCTCCAGTTGGGAGACTTAGTTCGGACAATTGGGGTTATATGTTACTTTGTAATTTTCCTTAGTAAGGCTTACGCCTCATTAATATATTAATGTCTGTCTCATTCTGAGAATTGTAACTCGGCCAGGGTCATGCAGCACCCGGGTTGAGCTGAGTTTTCTGTAAAGGGGGTCGGCACTAAATTGTTTCTGTGTTGACCAGGCATATGCAGATGTATCTGTGCCAGTTGGGAATTTGATGGTCAATTATTTTGGTTAATTGGGTTGGAGTTTTTTTGCCTATTAATTAAGATCGGGGTGGTGTTTTAACAGGTGGACGACACCCGTAGGTGCCGTTTACTACAGGACTGTATCATGTCATATTTTGCTGGATCTCGTCCGGACGCATGACCATGCCTGGGGCCCGGTTTTTTTATGAACACTTTAAGCATGTTTCAGTACATTCAGTACATAGATTCTGTTTTTCGAAATTCAATTTTACTGTTCAGCTAATTCTGTAACCATTGAATTTTGCCCCAGCCAGTTTAAATATTGTCATAGTTTATATTTTTCCATAGTTTAAATTTTGTAATTGTTAACCTTTTATTGCACAGTACCAATTAATTAATGTTAAAGAATACAAGACTAATCAGTATCAGTTAGGAGTATTTATGGGTGGTCACGTTCCACTATTTTTATAAATTTTGTCAGAAAAATAAAAGAAATGAGAAGTGCGGTTATGCAACCGGACATCCATGTTGACCTAGTGATGGCACTCTTTATCAGTATCATTATTGAGATCCGAACTTGATAATTAAACTTCTGCGTGGTTTTGGGTGTGCCGTGCGCGCTATTGAGCCAAATTGACCTTGGCTGTTCATATACTTAGAATTTTGGGGCATGTATACTCTACTCTTTTGGGATGTATTAATTGGGGGTGTGAGTGAAGTTTTTTTAATTGAAAATTAAGGTGGGCCGGATACTTGGTCTGAATAAGAGGGTTGAGGGTGCATGATGACAGAATATACGCTGCTAACCAGGTGAACATGTGGTGTGCCATTTATATGTAATTGTGTATTCATGTTAATTATATCTTGTGTGTTATGTCTTATGTGATTGTTAAACGTTATTGTGCATATATATATATATATATATATATATATACCATGTCATGATGTATGTAAATTACTGGGAGGGTCGAGACTATGTGCCATTTCACATTATTATTATTTATGCGCCACTATTATTCAAGCGTAACTATTGGGCGATGCCTATGTTTAATGGACTTATAATAACGATTGGGGGTTTTTGGAAGTGAGCTATTTTTGATTTTAAAATACTTGTAATTATCTTGCTTTTCAAGGGCGCATATATTGTACCAAAGCAGAATACAATAAATCCTGTTATTGTTATCAGAGCAGAGTTTTATTTGCAAGTCCCATCATACTGGACCCAGAACAGTTTTGGCTTCTCTAGGCTCTTGCCTAGTCCTAAATAACTAGTGGCCTCTCTTTCAAAAAAAAATATAAATAAAAAAAAAATAAATAAATACAAACTCGAACGAGTACCCAAAGTCCGTCATAGAAAGGTAAGAAGAAGAGGTTAACGGGTAGCGGGTAGATGTGCCCCACAGTCCCAGTGGTGTTCGTCTACTTCAGGATTGCGCCCCTGCCCACGCGAGCCTTGGTTTTCTCCAGTCGTTCTCCTTTTCGGAGGGAACCATGTCCTTACCCTTAGTCCTAACTATTGACCCTTTTATGATCCTTGCCCCATTTCATCTTCCCAATTTTCCTACTCCTCCCCTTAGTAAAAAAAAAAAAAAAAAAAAAAAAAACTATTGATAAGGAAGTAGAGAGACTTGCCGGAAGTGTTTAGAATATGGTCCTCGAGATTGTCGGTTTCCCCTGTTCTGGAAGGTTATCATGGAGAAAGTTAGAGAGTTGGAGAGTGCCCTTAGATTTGTAGTGGTCTTGGAGATCGTCAGTTTCCCCTGTCGGGAGAGGTTAGATGGAGTGATGGTGTGCTGTTGTTGATTGTTAATAGTTGTTGATGTTGATGTTGTGCATTGTAGGGTCCGAGCCATGCCGCATTCCCCGGTTGTTTACCATGGTGTTTATTTTGAGTTAAAACTAGGTGGTTTATATATATATATATATATATATATATATATATATATATATATTGTAACATGACAGATATAAGCATAATATTGAATGGCAATTGATCATTAGAATAATGAAGTTATAATGTTTAAATTTGGAAGAAAGCATTAAGGTTAATATAAATTAATTAATTCATAGCAACTGTGGAAAGAAATCATTATTATAAAGAAAATCCAAGTTCAAGTAAAAGGAGTTACTAGTGATGAGTCATCCAAAACCAGTCTCATAACCAAAGATTTTCAAGGTATAACCCAGGAAGGTAAAATAGTAAATAACAAAGCAGTACACAATATGACCAAACCCACAACGAGGGAGAATAAATAGAATAGAAACCCTAAAATAAGACAAGATCAACCAATACAGGTTGTGTATTTCTGAAATAAAGAAGAAGATGGAGAAGATCCCAAGAAACCTGATGGCAACAAGAAGAAGATGGAGAAGATACCAGTCCCAGAAGGCAGGAGAAAAGAAGACTGAAGAAAGAAGAAGAGGGCAGCATCCTGAAGAAGATGTCATGCTCTTATAAAAGACACCCAAATCCCTATATCCCCAAAATAAATATCTAAAAATAAAAGTATAACGAAATAAAAACCACATGTATACAAATTTAAGAGAGAGGAGTGTATAAAGTAAAAGTTTCCTGTGAACTAAGATGAAACAATAATATAGTACCCATGGAACAAATCTCCATTGAAAAAACGCTAACCAATTTATTATGTTAATAAGACTATACGACCATTTAGCATTAACATAATATATAAGTGCAAAGTTAACCAGTGATAGTTTTGGGTATTATAAAAAATGAACCTTGTGTTTCATTCTTGGCAATCACAAACATTGGATGCAATGAAATATGCATTTTTCAATGACTTAAAATGTGTACTGTGACAATATGTTGTTCATAAGACATGAATCTGTTTAAAATAACATTTTTGTTTTACATGAAAAAAGAAAAACAGATTTCATAGTGCTTTTTGAACGGTTCATACTATTTATTTGTTAATGACAGGGTACAATTCCCCAAAGACAAGGTATAAAAGACTGTATAAAAACTGTAGAATCCTACTTATAATAATAGTTAGAAATAAGAATATAAATATAAGGTTTTAATGTATATAGTACAAGAATGTTTAAAAATGTTTTTGATATAAGGCCATTTGTTTGGGTCTGAAACAACTAACATCAGAACTATAAAAATAATTACCACTTGTAAATAGTAGAGAGTAATTAAGATGTTAGTTAGTACAAAACCTTTGTTGTAAACCATATTTACATGTTGGAAATGGGAATTTTGTTGCAAAATGTCTGATTTGAAGACAACCATTTATTTTAAAAAAAAATGTTCTTTATTCTGTTTAACTATTATTTGTATTGTAACCAATACTAATTGTTTTTGTGTAATTTGAAAACATGTTTAATTTATAATACTATTTGTAAAAAGTCAGAGAGGGTATCACACATCATATATTGTTTGATGAAATGGGGCAAGGATCATAAAAGGGTCAATAGTTAGGACTAAGGGTAAGGACATGGTTCCCTCCGAAAAGGAGAACGACTGGAGAAAACCAAGGCTCGCGTGGGCAGGGGCGCAATCCTGAAGTAGACGAACACCACTGGGACTGTGGGGCACATCTACCCGCTACCCGCTACCCGTTAACCTCTTCTTCTTACCTTTCTATGACGGACTTTGGGTACTCGTTCGAGTTTGTATTTATTTATTTTTTTTTATTTATATTTTTTTTTGAAAGAGAGGCCACTAGTTATTTAGGACTAGGCAAGAGCCTAGAGAAGCCAAAACTGTTCTGGGTCCAGTATGATGGGACTTGCAAATAAAACTCTGCTCTGATAACAATAACAGGATTTATTGTATTCTGCTTTGGTACAATATATGCTCCCTTGAAAAGCAAGATAATTACAAGTATTTTAAAATCAAAAATAGCTCACTTCCAAAAACCCCCAATCGTTATTATAAGTCCATTAAACATAGGCATCGCCCAATAGTTACGCTTGAATAATAGTGGCGCATAAATAATAATAATGTGAAATGGCCCATAGTCTCGACCCTCCCAGTAATTTACATACATCATGACATGGTATATATATATATATATATATATATATATATGCACAATAACGTTTAACAATCACATAAGACATAACACACAAGATATAATTAACATGAATACACAATTACATATAAATGGCACACCACATGTTCACCTGGTTAGCAGCGTATATTCTGTCATCATGCACCCTCAACCCTCTTATTCAGACCAAGTATCCGGCCCACCTTAATTTTCAATTAAAAAAACTTCACTCACACCCCCAATTAATACATCCCAAAAGAGTAGAGTATACATGCCCCAAAATTCTAAGTATATGAACAGCCAAGGTCAATTTGGCTCAATAGCGCGCACGGCACACCCAAAACCACGCAGAAGTTTAATTATCAAGTTCGGATCTCAATAATGATACTGATAAAGAGTGCCATCACTAGGTCAACATGGATGTCCGGTTGCATAACCGCACTTCTCATTTCTTTTATTTTTCTGACAAAATTTATAAAAATAGTGGAACGTGACCACCCATAAATACTCCTAACTGATACTGATTAGTCTTGTATTCTTTAACATTAATTAATTGGTACTGTGCAATAAAATGTTAACAATTACAAAATTTAAACTATGGCAAAATATAAACTATGACAATATTTAAACTGGCTGGGGCAAAATTCAATGGTTACAGAATTAGCTGAACAGTAAAATTGAATTTCGAAAAACAGAATCTATGTACTGAATGTACTGAAACATGCTTAAAGTGTTCATAAAAAAACCGGGCCCCAGGCATGGTCATGCGTCCGGACGAGATCCAGCAAAATATGACATGATACAGCCCTGTAGTAAACGGCACCTACGGGTGTCGTCCACCTGTTAAAACACCACCCCGATCTTAATTAATAGGCAAAAAAACTCCAACCCAATTAACCAAAATAATTGACCATCAAATTCCCAACTGGCACAGATACATCTGCACATGCCTGCTCAACACAGAAACAATTTAGTGCCGACCCCCTTTACAGAAAACTCAGCTCAACCCGGGTGCTGCATGACCCTGGCCGAGTTACAATTCTCAGAATGAGACAGACATTAATATATTAATGAGGCGTAAGCCTTACTAAGGAAAATTACAAAGTAACATATAACCCCAATTGTCCGAACTAAGTCTCCCAACTGGAGCGTCTGCACAAGTGTCTCAAAAGAGTTTATCGGCCACAAACATTTTGTTCAAAAAGCTTAAATGTCACCTGGTTAGCAGCATATGGGTAGAGGGTCCGGTTGAGTGTGTGTCTGTCCATCCTGGCTGACAGCTGACGAAAGTGTTCGAATCTATATCATGGAAAGCAGGTGTTCGGCCATCCTCTGGAGCGAGACAGATTCCCGTCTACATCGGAAACCCTGCACAATTATATCTGGGATTACTTACAGGTTTAATAAACCGCACTACCACATTTACCAGCTGACATTGCATGACATGCCCAGTTTACAATCTCCGAAAATTCACTATGTATAGAACCCCATTGAATCTAATAAATCGCTTAAAAATAACACTTTGAAATATCATAATATATAATGTATCCAAATATAGTCATTCCACATGATAATCATTTCCACATGATAGTTATTCACAAGTTTTCATGAAGCACTTAACCCCCCCTGACAGGAATTAGCAAACTTTAACAAGTTCGTGATGTACAATGATTTCAGAAAGATAACTGACTTACGCCCCATTCTGGTTTAATAAATTGAGTATTGTTATTATAACACATTATTATTTTATTACTACTAATATTTGTTAGCCAGCGTTAAGATTGAAACATACATAAAACAAATCTACCCTGTTGCCGGCCACGTGCGGACAAATTACTGCAATATCTATCGCAACGCATCAGCTTTAATATTGAGTTAAAACTAGGTGGTTTATATATATATATATATATATATATATATATATATATATATATATATATATGGTGTATCGATGGTGCTGTGGTAAAGTAAACCCCCCCATATAGTTATGGCCTTTTTGGTGAAGTAAGAGTTGAGATGAGATTAATGTTCGTGTGCCCTTGGTGCGGTCCTCTCTGTCTGGCTAAGCGGGGCCGTCCGCCCTTGTGTAGGGAAGCGGGCCAGCCATATGGCAAGGATGGAGATGCCTTGTGGGTGCATGTGGCGGGTCGGTCCAAGAGATGGACGAGGAGTAGTGCGGTCACTCACATACCAAGTTGGGGAGATACCTTGTTTGGTCTTAGGACGGGTATGTGAGTGGGACCGGTGGGAGTAGGTGATGGTCACCGGAGAGGGTGACGTGTTGGGGCGGTCCCGTCGGGTTGGCATAGCGGAGAGGGTCGCATGGGGATGTCTGTTCTCCTGAGAGCAAGTACTGCTGGGCCGACATAATCACGAAGTCCACTGGCTTGTTTTGGGAAGTGGGGTACACTGCAGGGTACCCTCCCTGCGTTTAACTGTGAGGCAACCAGGTTGCCCTTTTGGGGGAGGGCGTGTGCCGTGTTTTAAGAAAAACGCGGCGGTGTTCTTTTTATATAGTTGAACTATTAATTTACGTATTTATTGACGTGAGGGTTTACGTAGGGATCTAAGTACGTATTATCGGACTTTGCTGTCGTATGAATTATCTTCCTCCCGGCCGATCCGCGCGCGCTCTATGCCCGATGCTTCGTACTTATACTTTTTCAGTAGCTGGTTTCGTCAGTTCAATTTTGTCATTCAGCATAGCCGTGTCTATATCCGGCTGACAGAGTCAATGTAAAGGTTTTCGTCTTCTAGCTGCTCCTATGGATAAGTAGAAGTCTACGCGACCTACCGGTAAGTGTGTTAAGATATGTAAAGTAATAATTCATAAAAATAAATTGTATTTGCTTAATATTAAAGCTGATGCGTTGCGATAGATATTGCAGTAATTTGTCCGCACGTGGCCGGCAACAGGGTAGATTTGTTTTATGTATGTTTCAATCTTAACGCTGGCTAACAAATATTAGTAGTAATAAAATAATAATGTATTATAATAACAATACTCAATTTATTAAACCAGAATGGGGCGTAAGTCAGTTATCTTTCTGAAATCATTGTACATCACGAACTTGTTAAAGTTTGCTAATTCCTGTCAGGGGGGGTTAAGTGCTTCATGAAAACTTGTGAATAACTATCATGTGGAAATGATTATCATGTGGAATGACTATATTTGGATACATTATATATTATGATATTTCAAAGTGTTATTTTTAAGCGATTTATTAGATTCAATGGGGTTCTATACATAGTGAATTTTCGGAGATTGTAAACTGGGCATGTCATGCAATGTCAGCTGGTAAATGTGGTAGTGCGGTTTATTAAACCTGTAAGTAATCCCAGATATAATTGTGCAGGGTTTCCGATGTAGACGGGAATCTGTCTCGCTCCAGAGGATGGCCGAACACCTGCTTTCCATGATATAGATTCGAACACTTCCGTCAGCTGTCAGCCAGGATGGACAGACACACACTCAACCGGACCCTCTACCCATATGCTGCTAACCAGGTGACATTTAAGCTTTTTGAACAAAATGTTTGTGGCCGATAAACTCTTTTGAGACACTTGTGCAGACGCTCCAGTTGGGAGACTTAGTTCGGACAATTGGGGTTATATGTTACTTTGTAATTTTCCTTAGTAAGGCTTACGCCTCATTAATATATTAATGTCTGTCTCATTCTGAGAATTGTAACTCGGCCAGGGTCATGCAGCACCCGGGTTGAGCTGAGTTTTCTGTAAAGGGGGTCGGCACTAAATTGTTTCTGTGTTGAGCAGGCATGTGCAGATGTATCTGTGCCAGTTGGGAATTTGATGGTCAATTATTTTGGTTAATTGGGTTGGAGTTTTTTTGCCTATTAATTAAGATCGGGGTGGTGTTTTAACAGGTGGACGACACCCGTAGGTGCCGTTTACTACAGGACTGTATCATGTCATATTTTGCTGGATCTCGTCCGGACGCATGACCATGCCTGGGGCCCGGTTTTTTTATGAACACTTTAAGCATGTTTCAGTACATTCAGTACATAGATTCTGTTTTTCGAAATTCAATTTTACTGTTCAGCTAATTCTGTAACCATTGAATTTTGCCCCAGCCAGTTTAAATATTGTCATAGTTTATATTTTGCCATAGTTTAAATTTTGTAATTGTTAACCTTTTATTGCACAGTACCAATTAATTAATGTTAAAGAATACAAGACTAATCAGTATCAGTTAGGAGTATTTATGGGTGGTCACGTTCCACTATTTTTATAAATTTTGTCAGAAAAATAAAAGAAATGAGAAGTGCGGTTATGCAACCGGACATCCATGTTGACCTAGTGATGGCACTCTTTATCAGTATCATTATTGAGATCCGAACTTGATAATTAAACTTCTGCGTGGTTTTGGGTGTGCCGTGCGCGCTATTGAGCCAAATTGACCTTGGCTGTTCATATACTTAGAATTTTGGGGCATGTATACTCTACTCTTTTGGGATGTATTAATTGGGGGTGTGAGTGAAGTTTTTTTAATTGAAAATTAAGGTGGGCCGGATACTTGGTCTGAATAAGAGGGTTGAGGGTGCATGATGACAGAATATACGCTGCTAACCAGGTGAACATGTGGTGTGCCATTTATATGTAATTGTGTATTCATGTTAATTATATCTTGTGTGTTATGTCTTATGTGATTGTTAAACGTTATTGTGCATATATATATATATATATATATATATACCATGTCATGATGTATGTAAATTACTGGGAGGGTCGAGACTATGTGCCATTTCACATTATTATTATTTATGCGCCACTATTATTCAAGCGTAACTATTGGGCGATGCCTATGTTTAATGGACTTATAATAACGATTGGGGGTTTTTGGAAGTGAGCTATTTTTGATTTTAAAATACTTGTAATTATCTTGCTTTTCAAGGGCGCATATATTGTACCAAAGCAGAATACAATAAATCCTGTTATTGTTATCAGAGCAGAGTTTTATTTGCAAGTCCCATCATACTGGACCCAGAACAGTTTTGGCTTCTCTAGGCTCTTGCCTAGTCCTAAATAACTAGTGGCCTCTCTTTCAAAAAAAAATATAAATAAAAAAAAATAAATAAATACAAACTCGAACGAGTACCCAAAGTCCGTCATAGAAAGGTAAGAAGAAGAGGTTAACGGGTAGCGGGTAGCGGGTAGATGTGCCCCACAGTCCCAGTGGTGTTCGTCTACTTCAGGATTGCGCCCCTGCCCACGCGAGCCTTGGTTTTCTCCAGTCGTTCTCCTTTTCGGAGGGAACCATGTCCTTACCCTTAGTCCTAACTATTGACCCTTTTATGATCCTTGCCCCATTTCATCTTCCCAATTTTCCTACTCCTCCCCTTAGTAAAAAAAAAAAAAAAAAAAAAAAACTATTGATAAGGAAGTAGAGAGACTTGCCGGAAGTGTTTAGAATATGGTCCTCGAGATTGTCGGTTTCCCCTGTTCTGGAAGGTTATCATGGAGAAAGTTAGAGAGTTGGAGAGTGCCCTTAGATTTGTAGTGGTCTTGGAGATCGTCAGTTTCCCCTGTCGGGAGAGGTTAGATGGAGTGATGGTGTGCTGTTGTTGGTTGTTAATAGTTGTTGATGTTGATGTTGTGCATTGTAGGGTCCGAGCCATGCCGCATTCCCCGGTTGTTTACCATGGTGTTTATTTTGAGTTAAAACTAGGTGGTTTATATATATATATATATATGTATTGTAACATGACAGATATAAGCATAATATTGAATGGCAATTGATCATTAGAATAATGAAGTTATAATGTTTAAATTTGGAAGAAAGCATTAAGGTTAATATAAATTAATTAATTCATAGCAACTGTGGAAAGAAATCATTATTATAAAGAAAATCCAAGTTCAAGTAAAAGGAGTTACTAGTGATGAGTCATCCAAAACCAGTCTCATAACCAAAGGTTTTCAAGGTATAACCCAGGAAGGTAAAATAGTAAATAACAAAGCAGTACACAATATGACCAAACCCACAACGAGGGAGAATAAATAGAATAGAAACCCTAAAATAAGACAAGATCAACCAATACAGGTTGTGTATTTCTGAAATAAAGAAGAAGATGGAGAAGATCCCAAGAAACCTGATGGCAACAAGAAGAAGATGGAGAAGATACCAGTCCCAGAAGGCAGGAGAAAAGAAGACTGAAGAAAGAAGAAGAGGGCAGCATCCTGAAGAAGATGTCATGCTCTTATAAAAGACACCCAAATCCCTATATCCCCAAAATAAATATCTAAAAATAAAAGTATAACGAAATAAAAACCACATGTATACAAATTTAAGAGAGAGGAGTGTATAAAGTAAAAGTTTCCTGTGAACTAAAATGAAACAATAATATAGTACCCATGGAACAAATCTCCATTGAAAAAACGCTAACCAATTTATTATGTTAATAAGACTATACGACCATTTAGCATTAACATAATATATAAGTGCAAAGTGAACCAGTGATAGTTTTGGGTATTATAAAAAATGAACCTTGTGTTTCATTCTTGGCAATCACAAACATTGGATGCAATGAAATATGCATTTTTCAATGACTTAAAATGTGTACTGTGACAATATGTTGTTCATAAGACATGAATCTGTTTAAAATAACATTTTTGTTTTACATGAAAAAAGAAAAACAGATTTCATAGTGCTTTTTGAACGGTTCATACTATTTATTTGTTAATGACAGGGTACAATTCCCCAAAGACAAGGTATAAAAGACTGTATAAAAACTGTAGAATCCTACTTATAATAATAGTTAGAAATAAGAATATAAATATAAGGTTTTAATGTATATAGTACAAGAATGTTAAAAAATGTTTTAGATATAAGGCCATTTGTTTGGGTCTGAAACAACTAACATCAGAACTATAAAAATAATTACCACTTGTAAATAGTAGAGAGTAATTAAGATGTTAGTTAGTACAAAACCTTTGTTGTAAACCATATTTACATGTTGGAAATGGGAATTTTGTTGCAAAATGTCTGATTTGAAGACAACCATTTATTTAAAAAAAAAATGTTCTTTATTCTGTTTAACTATTATTTGTATTGTAACCAATACTAATTGTTTTTGTGTAATTTGAAAACATGTTTAATTTATAATACTATTTGTAAAAAGTCAGAGAGGGTATCACACATCATATATTGTTTGTAAATTATTTTGTAAGAAAAATTGTTAAAAAATCATAGGCCAAAAGAATGGAAACCAAACTTCATCAAAACAGAGAAATTGCTCAATTAAATGCAAATAAACAAAAGGGGTTTAGACAAAATAAACTTGAGATCATGCCATATAATTGCACATACCATTTAGAGAGATTTTAATAAATTATATTCAGAATTATGAATAAAAATGAGAATGACTAGACTCAGAAATTTAGACATGGGAGTCATATATTTCAGAATAATGTTTCAGAATACAACTAATTCAATTAATTACCAGAAAATAAGGGAATAGGAACCTTTTAATACAATATGGAATTATTAATATTAAATATAACTGATAAAATGGCTGAATTTATATAATGACAGGAAGTAAATTTTAATGTTTTGACTTCCAAACAGAGTATACCAAACTGAAAGTGAAATTACTATTTTTTGGACAGAAAACACTATAAAATGGCATTATTTAATCTGAAAATAACCAGAATGAACTGAAAGATTAATTTAAATCAAATCTAGTGAATAAAATTGACAAATAACCAAAGTTTAGGCATTCATATAGTGAAATAGTAAAATGTACACAGGATGTGAAAATATTTTTGAACAATGTTAAGGATAATATTATATGGGCTAAGAGTTTAATTGAAACTGAAGGAAACAGTTAGTTAATTATTGGTTTTTGAACGGTTAACATGACATACGTTTGGTAACGTGCATAACCTAACCTATAATAGACATACAAAGCGAGTGTATAGTACGTTATTGTGAAATCGCGAGTGACTTGTAAAATACTTCTAAAACTATCATATTATAACAGAAACAATCAAGTAACACTCCATAACACAGAACAATATAAATCTACTCTGAAAAACACCACAAAACACAAGAAAACTGTGTAATACATTAACCCAAATTAGTGATGGAACCGGGGAAAGTGTTTGAACTAATAATTATACGGATACACTAAATACAACTCAGAAACAGTACACTAGACACTACACAACATTTTACAAGAGATTCGCAGACATCAGAACAGGAATACTACAGGAAAATCTTTTATTTGGAACGTCCAATATACGAATGACATCTCACTAACTTCACGGCAGCCATTTGCAATATTGGTCTCATCATTGCCAGAACCCCGCCTTCTAGTTCGACACAGCTGTTTGGTGAAAACAATTATTATATTTACAATTTATTATTCAATGTCTGTGTTTATTAATAACTATTAATTTGATTGTAACGTTATACTTTTTAAATATTAGCCCGATTTCTCTGACTTTGGTAATAACTGGCTGTTTAAAGAACCCTATATAATTTTTATAACATATACTTGTAACTTTTTTCGATATCCTGAGAATCGATACTAATCGATAAGAGTCAATATTGCTGTTACTTAATAAAACATTAATACTTTTCAATACTTAATAGTTCTTTATTTCTTCAATAATACTAATTACCAATAATATAATTCTAATTGATAATCTACAAGGACTTTACCACCCGTAAGTGAAGATAACCTAAAAAATAGAAAGGTAAACAAATATCGATTGGTTTACAGACAGTCTTATGAGTGGTGATGGATTATTTAAATTATACTAAAACTTTAATAAAAATTTTCAGAAGAGCATTACACTGTTTAAAACTTCACAGCCCTATATTAATTAATTGATCCTAATTAATTAATTAATAAAATTAAAATTTTTTTTTTATTATTTTTTTTTATAAACAATTTTTTTTTAAATTTTCTTCAAAACAATAATTTTTGTTTTGAAACTTTCGGTGAAGCTGAGCATATATATTTCTTCATCAACTTTACGCTACTCGACCGGTCTTGCTACCATTGGGACTCGACCAGCTGGGAAACTTAAGGAAGTGTTTCAGGCCAGTAAGACGTCGAGAGCCACACCAATTAAACATATTACATTGGACTTGATTACATCGGAGTCTCATACTTCATAGTCTCTTTTTATCATCAATCAACACAACATCAATTCTATTTAATTTGTAATTTGATTTATTACAATATATATATATATATGGTGTATCGATGGTGCTGTGGTAAAGTAAACCCCCCCATATAGTTATGGCCTTTTTGGTGAAGTAAGAGTTGAGATGAGATTAATGTTCGAGTGCCCTTGGTGCGGTCCTCTCTGTCTGGCTAAGCGGGGCCGTCCGCCCTTGTGTAGGGAAGCGGGCCAGCCATATGGCAAGGATGGAGATGCCTTGTGGGTGCATGTGGCGGGTCGGTCCAAGAGATGGACGAGGAGTAGTGCGGTCACTCACATACCAAGTTGGGGAGATACCTTGTTTGGTCTTAGGACGGGTATGTGAGTGGGACCGGTGGGAGTAGGTGATGGTCACCGGAGAGGGTGACGTGTTGGGGCGGTCCCGTCGGGTTGGCATAGCGGAGAGGGTCGCATGGGGATGTCTGTTCTCCTGAGAGCAAGTACTGCTGGGCCGACATAATCACGAAGTCCACTGGCTTGTTTTGGGAAGTGGGGTACACTGCAGGGTACCCTCCCTGCGTTTAACTGTGAGGCAACCAGGTTGCCCTTTTGGGGGAGGGCGTGTGCCGTGTTTTAAGAAAAACGCGGCGGTGTTCTTTTTATATAGTTGAACTATTAATTTACGTATTTATTGACGTGAGGGTTTACGTAGGGATCTAAGTACGTATTATCGGACTTTGCTGTCGTATGAATTATCTTCCTCCCGGCCGATCCGCGCGCGCTCTATGCCCGATGCTTCGTACTTATACTTTTTCAGTAGCTGGTTTCGTCAGTTCAATTTTGTCATTCAGCATAGCCGTGTCTATATCCGGCTGACAGAGTCAATGTAAAGGTTTTCGTCTTCTAGCTGCTCCTATGGATAAGTAGAAGTCTACGCGACCTACCGGTAAGTGTGTTAAGATATGTAAAGTAATAATTCATAAAAATAAATTGTATTTGCTTAATATTAAAGCTGATGCGTTGCGATAGATATTGCAGTAATTTGTCCGCACGTGGCCGGCAACAGGGTAGATTTGTTTTATGTATGTTTCAATCTTAACGCTGGCTAACAAATATTAGTAGTAATAAAATAATAATGTGTTATAATAACAATACTCAATATATTAAACCAGAATGGGGCGTAAGTCAGTTATTTTTCTGAAATCATTGTACATCACGAACTTGTTAAAGTTTGCTAATTCCTGTCAGGGGGGTTAAGTGCTTCATGAAAACTTGTGAATAACTATCATGTGGAAATGATTATCATGTGGAATGACTATATTTGGATACATTATATATTATGATATTTCAAAGTGTTATTTTTAAGCGATTTATTAGATTCAATGGGGTTCTATACATAGTGAATTTTCGGAGATTGTAAACTGGGCATGTCATGCAATGTCAGCTGGTAAATGTGGTAGTGCGGTTTATTAAACCTGTAAGTAATCCCAGATATAATTGTGCAGGGTTTCCGATGTAGACGGGAATCTGTCTCGCTCCAGAGGATGGCCGAACACCTGCTTTCCATGATATAGATTCGAACGCTTCCGTCAGCTGTCAGCCAGGATGGACAGACACACACTCAACCGGACCCTCTACCCATATGCTGCTAACCAGGTGACATTTAAGCTTTTTGAACAAAATGTTTGTGGCCGATAAACTCTTTTGAGACACTTGTGCAGACGCTCCAGTTGGGAGACTTAGTTCGGACAATTGGGGTTATATGTTACTTTGTAATTTTCCTTAGTAAGGCTTACGCCTCATTAATATATTAATGTCTGTCTCATTCTGAGAATTGTAACTCGGCCAGGGTCATGCAGCACCCGGGTTGAGCTGAGTTTTCTGTAAAGGGGGTCGGCACTAAATTGTTTCTGTGTTGAGCAGGCATGTGCAGATGTATCTGTGCCAGTTGGGAATTTGATGGTCAATTATTTTGGTTAATTGGGTTGGAGTTTTTTTGCCTATTAATTAAGATCGGGGTGGTGTTTTAACAGGTGGACGACACCCGTAGGTGCCGTTTACTACAGGACTGTATCATGTCATATTTTGCTGGATCTCGTCCGGACGCATGACCATGCCTGGGGCCCGGTTTTTTTATGAACACTTTAAGCATGTTTCAGTACATTCAGTACATAGATTCTGTTTTTCGAAATTCAATTTTACTGTTCAGCTAATTCTGTAACCATTGAATTTTGCCCCAGCCAGTTTAAATATTGTCATAGTTTATATTTTGCCATAGTTTAAATTTTGTAATTGTTAACCTTTTATTGCACAGTACCAATTAATTAATGTTAAAGAATACAAGACTAATCAGTATCAGTTAGGAGTATTTATGGGTGGTCACGTTCCACTATTTTTATAAATTTTGTCAGAAAAATAAAAGAAATGAGAAATGCGGTTATGCAACCGGACATCCATGTTGACCTAGTGATGGCACTCTTTATCAGTATCATTATTGAGATCCGAACTTGATAATTAAACTTCTGCGTGGTTTTGGGTGTGCCGTGCGCGCTATTGAGCCAAATTGACCTTGGCTGTTCATATACTTAGAATTTTGGGGCATGTATAATCTACTCTTTTGGGATGTATTAATTGGGGGTGTGAGTTAAGTTTTTTTAATTGAAAATTAAGGTGGGCCGGATACTTGGTCTGAATAAGAGGGTTGAGGGTGCATGATGACAGAATATACGCTGCTAACCAGGTGAACATGTGGTGTGCCATTTATATGTAATTGTGTATTCATGTTAATTATATCTTGTGTGTTATGTCTTATGTGATTGTTAAACGTTATTGTGCATATATATATATATATATATATATATATACCATGTCATGATTTATGTAAATTACTGGGAGGGTCGAGACTATGTGCCATTTCACATTATTATTATTTATGCGCCACTATTATTCAAGCGTAACTATTGGGCGGTGCCTATGTTTAATGGACTTATAATAACGATTGGGGGTTTTTGGAAGTGAGCTATTTTTGATTTTAAAATACTTGTAATTATCTTGCTTTTCAAGGGCGCATATATTGTACCAAAGCAGAATACAATAAATCCTTTTATTGTTATCAGAGCAGAGTTTTATTTGCAAGTCCCATCATACTGGACCCAGCACAGTTTTGGCTTCTCTAGGCTCTTGCCTAGTCCTAAATAACTAGTGGCCTCTCTTTCAAAAAAAATATAAATATAAAAAATAAATAAATAAATACAAACAAAAATTTTTTTATATACAGCATAAAAAGGAAAGAGGGGTTACAGTAATTTAGTTCAAGTAAACTTGTATTTTTCACATGCCTTTTCTTCATATCAACATTAATGGTTAACGATGGGATTCTCAATGTAACTTTGTTAAACTAGTATTCATAATTCTTTACTTAATGACATTTCATTACTCCTATTAACATTTTTGGTTATATATAATTTTCTTTAAACAGTATTTGTCGATAGTTGGTTACAATATTCAATGATACTTTCGGTTTACTTCTCTTCTACATCTAGTTACTGCAATCACTGTATTTCTCCATTATTCTTCTGTCAGCTATTTTCCTTCTGTTTTCTTCGTCATTATTTTCTGGAATTTGATGTCATTCTTGCAACGATTCTAATATTCCTTAAATATTTAATTTCCCTAACAATCCCTAATATGTGCGTTGGTACAGTTCAGAGAGGCACTGTTTGGCTTCATACTCTGCTGTCCACACTACACTTCAATATAGTACTGCTGGAATTCATCTACAGTCAGCTATAAAAATATAATAATCTCATAATACTCTTCTTAATTAATTAATAATAAACATTTGGGAATTCTTTACATTGTTGCTTTTATATTTAATTATTCCTATCTGTTATACTTCGTGATTCCGTTTTATTTTCCTTAAACATTTTCTGATAATAATTCTGACAGTCATTATTTGTAATTAGTTTTGCTCTTCTTTCTTGTTGTAACAATAACTCTACGTATCATTTCTTCATTTGTTCTTATAATTCCAAGACTTTCTAACTTGTAATTGTTTTGATTATTACTATTACTGAATTTCAGTGTAGTTACAGTCATTAACTCAATCATTGTTTTCCTTATCTTATTTCATTACTTTGTCTGGTGACATTACAATGAATTATGTTGATAAACACTTTTTTTTCTTGTTCCCTTTACTATTATACTGGTCATAATCAATCGTTTATTGTGGTTGTTCATTTCACTTGGCAATGTGGTATGTATTTTAGGTCATATTATTTTTCTTTTACTATTTTGCATAGGTACTTTTGATATAAAAAATTTTTATTTTGGGGTTTCATTATTCCTTATATATAATATTTCTTCGTAGACATGTAGTAATATTTCTGGTTTTTCTTCTGTAATCTTGGGGGTTGTTATTAACTCTTCTTAATACCTTCTTCATAACTATATAGTAAGTCGTACTTGCTTCCTTTTGAATGCTGTGTTCTCTATTTATATAATATTGTTCAAAAAATTCTTTTTAATTCCAAGCGTTTTCTTCTCAAAATTGGTAATAAGTTGTTCTTATTTTAATTTAGGATTTATTGGATTTATTATTAAATAATATTTTCGTATTCTTTCCAACTGGTTGCCTGGTCAGTTTTCATCAAATCAGTCCCATGTTTCTGGTTGACTACTTCTTCTTCTAACCATGGTCCATTAATTCGACTGCACTCGTCGTCCGGATTACTGCAGTGTTCATACCCATTTCTACACTTTTTACATATCTCTCGTGTATCTGGTACTGTAACTCGGCTGATGCAAAGTCTTCATTTAAGTCAGGGTGTTCAGTCATATTTAGCTCCTTGTTAATTATCAGGTATCGTATCTCCTTTATTCTAACATAATCACTCGTATACTCTACCTTTCCATTCCCTTTGATATCTGTATTATTTACATAATGTTCTGCTGGCATCATCCGTATTGGAGATATAATTGATGTGGTCATATACTCTTTGATTGTCGATTTATTTAAATGACATTTAAATTTATTTAAGGTTTTTGTTATTATTCCATGGTGGTTTATTTTGGTCATTTTCATAAAGTTTCTCCTATATTTCATACCTTTACATAACTCCCTTCGTTTATTAATGGGAGGGTTAAATACATTAATTAATCCACCTTTCCTCATCTCCATTTCTTCTTTTGTATTGACTATTTTCTTTCTCCATATTTTCCTTATTTTCTGGATATTCTCTTCTATGGTTTGGATCTTCTCCTTGTCCCTCCTATTTTTATTTTCAGTTAGCCCTGCATTTTGGTCTTCTCTATTTTCTATTTCCTTGCCACTCTCTTCTGTGTTCGGATTTCCTATAATACCTTCGGAAGTGCTGTCTAGTGTTTTAGACATATTCTTTAAACACATCTCCATTTCTTTATTTGTCTCCTCCTTGTATTTATCTACTTTTGGGCGAAGTGTGTTAGCATTTTCAAACTTCTCCATCTTACCCTCAATCCGCTTTAAACTTGCTTCGTTCATTTTTTCAATTCTCTCATCCATTCGCCTTAAATTCTCTTCGTTCATTTGTAGGATTTCTTCCTTCATTTGTCTTAAATCCTCCTCATTCCTGTCAAATCTTTCGTTAATTTGTTTTGAGGTTTCTTTAATTTCCTCATTTGTTTTCCTTGAATTTTCCTTAATTTCCTCATTTATTTTATCGAATTTCTCATCCTGTTTCTTAAATTGTTCTTTTAAGTTTTCCTCCTGTTTCTTAAAATTGTCATCCATGGTTTGTTTATTGCTTTCCTTAATGCTATCAATTTTCTCCATCATCATCCTCATCATTTCTTGCCAATCTGGTTCTCTTGTGGCTTCCGCTTTTTCTGGTTGGTCCCCTTGGGCATCCTCTTCAACTATTTCCTTTTCCGTGTCCGTAATTATTTCAGATTCCGTTATTTCGTCTGTCTGTTGTTCCATTTCACTATCTGTGATTACTTCTATTTCTTGTCCTTGTTCACCTTCTTCCTTCTCCGTGTCTTCTGCACTCTTCTTTGATTTACCTCTGGTATTAGGCATTTTTATTCTCCCACAGTTGCCTGCTCTGGTTAAGTAATATTAATATAATTATAGTTACTTAACTTAAGCCCTACACTAGTTGAGCGCCAATTTGTTACTCTCCCACGTATTGCGGGTTTCTCTTTCTTTCTGCCCCAACGTTGCCGGCGTCAATTTGTATTGCTCCACGTATTGCCGGTTTCTCTTTCTTTCTGCCCCAACGTTGCCGGCGTCAATTTGTATTGCGACCGGTGTGTACTGTTTAAGCCACACTGTAGAGTTTGTCAATTTATTATGTTTCTCTCGTATATACCTCTCTTTGATTATTTTAATATTTTTTCAATTTCTTATATATCTGGGGTTGCTGGATATAGTAATATCGCTAATTATGATTATCTTATCTCTCTATCTAATATACAAGTGTTAGTGTGAATGTAACTTAAATATGTAGTGTGTTATTCTAAAATTCCACTCAGCCCTAGTCTGCCTTGCAGAGAATTATTGAAATTTCGTGTTTTACTCTCTTCTCTTTGGTGTCGGAGAATTCCGCAACAAGCGCTGCAGTTCCGGACAAACGAAATTTATAGGTTAACCCACCGTGTACGGTGACTAGTTATTATACACTTAGTCTGTTTAATTCTTATTCCCAATTCATTAAATAATACCCAAATAATAAGATCCTGAAATTATGCAAGGTTTCTTTATTAATTCAACTTGTTAACATTCTATAAGATTGGTTTTACTTGATATATAAGAAAGGCTATACGTTGCGTTAATCGATTATTGTTCGGTCCAATATTTTATTTTAAATTCAGTTATATAATTTTTTTTTATAATTATAGTTAATTTATTTCAGGGTGTAAGGTTCTTTTAACTGCGGGGAAGATTAAAAATACATAGATAAGAATGCAAGATATTACAAAGTTAATGTGTTGTGTTTGATATTAATTATATATTTAAAAATTACCATACGGATTACGAAGCGACTCTGGAAGGCGGTTGTTTCTAACCTCGTGAGTTGATGCCTCGTGTCAATCAGAAAGGAGATGATTTTCTTTATTCTTGTCTTCAAGTGATAATAAAGTGGAATTCTTGGTCCTGGTTAAATTAGAAATACAGCTCCCTTGGTTTATTGATGGCCAAACTTGTGATTGTGTTCTTCGGTAAACTCTGGATCTAAATACGTTTCTTTCTATCGTATGAAGTAAATTGCGATGTCCAATGTGGTTGAATGGTTATTATTTTCCGTTTGGTTTGTAGTATTAACTCTTTATACAGTTAGTTCTTTATATGTTATTAGTATTTCATTAAATTGTCATTATTTCTTGATCTGATATTGGACGATCCAAGTCATTCCTTGTGGAATTCAATTACTTATTATCGTGAGATGATTCCATTACACAATTTGGTTAAATGTTGCTGGCCTAATTAAGACAATTAATTATTCATATATAGTGACTTGTTATTACATTTAAATAATTTAGAATATGTTAGTTTTATTAACCATTTCTCTGGGTTTTAATCTCATCACGTTCAGATCATAAATTGCAATAATCCAAATCAACAAATTCTATTAATTTTTGTTGTCCCTAGCAACAAATTTATTTTTATTCTTTTTCAATGTTTTGTTATATAGTGATAATTTCATATATTATTCTTTCATTCCTTATTAAACTTCCATTATATCGGAATATAACTTTATTTATAGCTTGTTTACTAATTTCTATATATATATATTCTGCTGGTTTTTCAATCTTAGTCTGTTTCTTTTCATAATTATTATTTTTTCGATATCAAACGTTATCAATCGATATCATTGCACTATGGCATTATCATAATTTGTTTATATTGAGTTGATTTATTATTTATTATTAATTATCATAGGTTTTTTCTAACTCCTTGAACTATACTCATTAATTATTATTGACTTCTTTACCTAACCTTTATATTCTGAGTTGTTATATAGTGTTATTGGCTGTTAGGCCTTTTATTATATATGGATCTACCTTTGATTATAACTGGTTAACAACTATAGCCCTTTTACATAAGTTTACAAACATAATCAAACCTTAACTATGTACATGTACACAAATAATTATTCTTTTTATAACTAACAACAACTTTGTCTTGATCTATGGATCACATATAAGAAAAATTGAGATCAATTCATACTAATTAACTGCTTTCCTCCACCTTTCTACAACAGTAAACAAATAATACATATTGCTTCATTACTTGCTATTACATCAACAAGTAAGTTTCATAAATTAACACAAACTTTAACATAACATTCATGGTAACAACATAACATTATTCAATTCGGAATCATTACTTTCGATTAATTAGTAATGTATATTATTGACTCATTTTTATCTATTTTCACTGTCATTTACTTTAACATTTTCTATATTGGTTTCTTTCTTATCATGCTTATCAGTATTTTTGATTTATTTACTTTTCACTGAACATTGATTTCTTACTATTGTCTATATTACAGGTTTAATTTTAATTGCTATTACTACCTTGCATCCTAATTCACTTTTACACTATGATAAAGGTATTTATTTGACCTGTGTATTAGTATGGGGTTTAAATATTTATTTATCTATTATATTTCTAATATTTCTATTTATGTAACGTTGAGGAGACCGCATTTCTGTTGCGTTACAATATATATTGTAGAGTAGGTTGTGTTCCGGTCTATTGGTTTTTATACTTGGAATTGTAAGTTTTAGCGAAAGTAATTAGTGTTCGTTCGAAAGCGTCTGGTAGCCTGTGTGCCTTACCTGTCCCTTCTCACTCTTTTGTAACTCCCGATAGGCGCCAAATTGTTTTATGAGAAAACAATTAAAAGTTTTTACCTGTATGGTTTGACAGTGTCCTAGTGTAAATTTGAATCGTTCGCCGACTGGCATGAAACCGATTCTCGTTTGAGTGGGGGAAAATGTGTTGCCAACTTGAATAATGTTGGTTATGTTGACTCACTGCTATTAAACAAAACATACATAATATTCTCTATAAATAAATACTGGACAGTTATTCTCGGTACACACTTTTTTATTAGGCTCTGAATTGTTAGTTCTTGTTAACGCTTTATACAAAATAATAATTGATATAATAATTTTAGCCTCGCCAAAATATAGTCGTTCACTCAGCGGATTGCTGGGTTGGCAGTACAATGTTTCTATTAGATGCAAGACAGCGTTGGTTATTATTTACAAAATAAATCTGCCTATAGAGTCCTTTTAAGTACGATACAGAAGTTTTTATAACAAAATAACAAATTATAATATATCACTTAATGTTCGTGGGCATTAAAATCAAACAAGGTTTACTGTAAATTCAATGTGGTTGTGTTAAAATGTGTGACAGTGTCATTTGTGTAGTACATAGGTTATCATTTTTTCAGTGTTTACAAGTTACTTTTTTATTTATGAATCCTTGAAAAATAATACTTAGAGTGATAGTGAGAGTTTCACGGTTTAGTCATAAATTTGAAAGAGAATTTGTTTTATGAAATCAATGAATTCAGCAATACTTAACGTTAGTAGATAGGAGGTGTATTGTCAGTAGTCAACGTAGGTTAATTGGTCAATGTCGAGTCTTCTTTCTTCAATCTTGGGCTTCATGGATGTCCGGCGTCTTCTTCTTGTTAAATTCCATATATTACAGTCATCTGGATTAATTTTGAGCTGGTCCTTGGTCTAGGTTGATTGGAACGTCCTTTCATCGGTTGGTCTGGTCCTTCTTCATCAAATTGTGGGCACTTATACTGTTTTAAGTTAAAAATTTGGGCTCTTCACGGCGTGGCGTCTCTCTAGTTAAGCGTCACTACTGATTCTTTTGTTCCTAACTGAAATTAGTCAATATTCGGTTGTTGTCATGGTAACTCAAAATTTCTGATTGGCTAAAATTGGCTTAAGACCATTGTTAGGATATTTGAATTTTTATTTAAAATGGTTACAGATCTTCTGCATGTAATTAATCTTCAGTATTACCCTTTAAGTATTAAATATTATTACCACTGTTCATATTTTGGTTCAAGGATTAATTTGACATCCAATACTATTGCGTTTACTTAGGTATCAACATTTTGACAGTTTTGTTGATTTTGTTTTTTTACACTGTTTTCTTAATTTACATGATTACTATAATATATCTGTCTTAACATGATTGTCTAATTGTATTTTATTGTTTATATGGCTTAGTCTTACTAATGCCAGTTTTGAATTCTCAAAATTGAAGTTTTTTGTAGTTTGACAGTTGGGAATTCGCCTAGGCTTAAACAGAAATTGGCTATTTTCCTTTAATTACTGATATTACATTTCATTTTCCCCTTGTATGGGTCCTGATTGGTTTTAATACATGATTTTTGTTATTTGTTCAATGGTTTTAAGTCTGTTCTGTAATTATGTGTGATTTTACTGTTTCATATTCTAGCTTGTCTATTGTCATAACTGCCTTTTAGTGTTATTGTGTTTGTCTCTATTTATCTTGTTTCTTGTTTGGTTTTTATTTGTTTTTTAACTCTTATTTCTCATTATTTATTACATAACATATAACATAGAATCTTATGGTTTAACAATTCCATAGACATAATTCTTATTCATTATAACATAATTATTTTAGACATAATTCTTATTCATTAAAACATACTTATTTACTTTTCATTACTGAAAATGTTCATTCTCATTACCTACACATACTTTTTAATGAGTAATAATTATTATATACTATTAACAAACAAACATATAAACATGTTAGCTCTTTGAACAAAATTATATTTCCTTATTACTAAACTTATATGACATTGGGTCATTAACTAGATAATCTAATGATATTTTCCTATGCTTTTAATAAAATCTTATAATGTTTATTAATTGTCTTTCCCTTATAAATTTTGAGTTAATAACATTGGTTTTTGTCTTTCAGTATTTCAGAAATTCTCTATACGGTGTATTGACACTCTAATAGTCTGTTTTTCTTACTCTCATGTAATAATATGAGTTGTCACTGATAATCTTAATTGATAAAATTTAAAACATGATAATTAGTCATTACTCTTGATAACTTAATCCTACTTCTTTTAGTTTATTTTGTTACATTTTGGTGTCCACTTATATTGGCTTTTAACTATCACAGTCCTTCCTGTGTTTAGCCATTATTAGCTCTCACTCACTTTTTGCACTTATAAACTTTTATCACTGTCTTATCAGTGTTTATCACTATTAAGGGGGTTTATTTTCACTTTGGGGATATTAATAATAACACCTTGCACTCAATGTTTTAAGTGTTACTGGTGGGCAAAAATTAGTGTATTGCTTACTTAAAATTCTCTTTCTCATTTTTATTTTTACAATGTTCATCATCATTATAACTTACTATCTCTCACTCTATCTGGTTGGGTTATACAATTAATAGGTTTGTGTCGTGTTAGTTCGATTTGTCCTAGTTTACTCTATTTGTTTGGGTTAGTGTACCCTTCTACATTTTAAGTCCTTAACAATTCAATACTTCTAACTTTTAGACTACTTGTCTGTTTTTACAATCATCGTTATTATATACAATTTATCATTGATTAGTCTTTTTTCTTGGTTTAATACTAGTTTCGTACTCTTTCACTGTGTTTATTTCACTTTGCCATATTTTATATATCACTTCTTTGGTGTTGTGGCTGATTATATCTTCACACTTTCATGCTAATTATTTATTCATCATTATTCTTATTATTTCGACACTCTTATGTTAGTGTGGTGGCTAGTTCCAGTTATCACTTACTATTGTCATATTTTATTTTATATTCTTGGTCTTTGGGGCTGGTGCTACTCTCTCACTTACCATCTATTGGGTCATTGTGGTTAAATCGCCAGGTATTATCGTATTTAACATTTTGGTTCGTGGTTTGTTACTTTTTTATTATTAGAGGTTACTTTTCTGATTACCTTAATACGTTTGACCGTGTTATTGATTATGAATCACCCATTCTTGAATCTCTGATTCATCCTTTTTTATTCTAGTGTTAATTATTTTAAATAACTTATTTTGTTATGTATCTTCATTATTGTTAGGCGAAGATATGTACCATTACAATATATATATTGTAATAAAACAAATTTAATTACAAATAATTATTGGTTAATAAAAAACTTTATTTTTTTATTTTTTTATTTTATTTTTTTTATTTTTATTTGTTATGTTTTATGTCATTAATTATTTTTAAATTGGTGTAATTGTTTTAATTGTTTTTATGTCAATTAATACAAAATACTGTTTAATAACTGTGTGTTCGGAAATAAACTTATTTGTTCTTTACTTTAAATAGATTGTCTAGGCCGCATCGATTGCAGGTAGCAGCCAATTTAATATCTGTTCTTCTTCTTCTGCTAGCTCGTCTCCTTAAGAAGTTCACTTTTTCTCTTAAATAATTAATGTAATTTAATTTAAGGCTTAGCTGATCAATGAAACAGTATTAAAACAGTAAATGAGTTTATTCATCAAAACAATTATTTGAAATTGCCGCAACGGGCTTGAATCTAATTCGATATAAAGTTAGTTACAGTTCGATTATTTCATATATTCAAAATATTTCAATGGAATTATTATATTATAAAAGTTCTTTTAACTGTAGAAATAGTCAGGAAAGGCAAGAGAATTCAATACTTACAAACTATTAAAGACTTATTCATTAGACAGACAAAATAATAAAGTTAAAATATATAAAATTTAAATATTACGATACGATGGCTTGATCCGACGTCACTCGCTCTGGTCCCGTGAGCCTGTGCGAAGTTGACCAAAATGACAAGATGGCGTCCTCAATGTGGTTCTGCAATGAAAATTCAGCTCTGAGATTCCGTTCCAAATAAATATATTAGTTGTTAATTCCTCTTCAAGGATGTCGCTCTTGGAATCTTCACAAGTTGCAGTGTATAGTTGTGCTCATCTGCTGGATTTTGTTCAGTAATAGTAGTGTTGTGTCAAAATGGTTCCCTTACTAGGTTCTAGTTATTTGAGTTCAGTTTTTTCGTTCTTCAATCGTGTCTAGTCGTAGTGACGGTTTAATTTAATATTATTTAAGGTTTCAGTGATCAATATTATAGTAGTCTTCACTTTAATTTATACTCTTTTATCACTGTTGTAAACTCATCATATATCTTGGTTGTGTTAGTCAAAAATTTCCGTTCACAATTCTCTGAGAAGTATTCTAACACGTCTATCTCGTTTGGCTTCTAACAATCAACTCCCTGATTTCTGTTCCTTCATATATAAAATTCTATAAGATTTCGGTATCATTTCTCATTGTTCAGCCATCAGCTGTTGTATTTGAATTCAATCTTATATATAAAAAATATTGACATTTTTATGTTTAAATGGCTATAAATAATTTGTTTAGTACTTTTATGTAATTTTAATTATATAACAATATTCCTGATTTTATTTTATACAATTTAATACTAAATTTGACCTATTTTGGTTTGAATTGTGCTTCTGAATTACATTCTTTGAAATTTATCTGTAGGCCTTATCTTGAATTACAGAATTACCTACTAAATGGTTTAAAATATGTTTTATGTTACAATTTATTTTTCACTCGATTCCTAATTAAATATCTGTAATTTACCTAATTTACATATGGCTATTATTTTAAACATTTAACAAATTATTTGCATTTTACTAGTACACTTTACTGATTATGGCCTTATCTGGTACAAACACCTATTTTAAGTCAATTTTACATGTTGATTCCTTTCATTACTATTATAGGTCGTGGTTATTATTATGATAATGTATTTGTATATTGAATAGGGTAATTTACATCAAATTAGTCTAGGTTCTATTAACTTGTATTCTTTGATTAGATTTATATGGTCAAATTTGAATTTGTCTTGGTCATCAATTTCCAATTTTCCTAGCAAAGTTATTATTAATTCATCTTATTAGTTTCATATTTTTTGATCCATTATTCATGGGTAGTTTGAACTATTATTTTGCGTTTCCTTACTTTACAAAATATAACATTAATTAACATGATTAAAATACAATAAATTCTTACATTCTAACATCTAGCATTTACTAGTATCACCATATTTTGTATGGTATTTATACAATAATAACATAAAATAATTATATAAATAAATACATTAAGACCTTATATTAATAACTGTCTTTTGTTTGTCCTTTTTTAAACTGGTTTGGGGTGTTCCCCTTAATCACATTTATTTTAATTATAATTAGTTTTTACATCATTTTTAATTATATGTATTGGATTCTCTTATTTGGGCTAGTCTTTTCGTTTAAATTGATATAGCTGATATAATTTAATTTCTTTTGAATTATTTACTTGCTGCTATAGAGGTTACTATAAGTTCTTTGGGTATCTGGATTATTTTTTCCCTTTAATTCATTAGTCCTGGGCTATTAGTCCTTACTGTTCCCTATTTTAAAAATTGTCATTTTTATTTTATTTGTTCCAAAGTATTATTCATCATTATTACATATCTTGCTAATTGTCATGTTCATTTATTATTCCTGGGCTGTTACTCCTCACTATTCCGTATCTTACTGGGTCTACTAATTATTATACTGATATGATACTCTTATTATTTATTTTTTAACACTTTATGGCTATGAATTGACTACATATAATTCCTTTGAATCGACTTTTCTAGTTCTGTTAAATTCTTTTATTTATAATTGTAAATACTTTTCTGTTAATTTTTGTTTAAGTTGATATTATCCCTTCTAGATGACGTCTTCCTTTCCTTTCATATATTATCTTATTTTGTAGAACAAGGTAAAAACGTCGTTGTGCTACAATATATATATATATATATATTATTTCAATCACTTTCTGCTACAGTCCGTTTCTTGATGTATATATATATATTGCAACAGATCAAACTTTATTATTCTAATAAGGATATTGTGAGTGTGTAGAAATCGATAAAAGTCTATTATGGAGGAGATGAAATATTATTTATTACATACAAATATTGTTTATAAAGTTGTATAATGTTTTATAAATTGTCATGTATTGATAGTATATTAAATTGTTTGTATTGTTCGATTAATATAAATCGTTTTTACTTGTTTGCTGCAACGTCCTCCTCTCGTCTCGTCGGTCCTGTCTCGTCGTCCTCTTCTACAGCTTCACTCCTTCCTGGTGTCCTCTTCGCCTCGTCGTCCTTGTACAGCAAGCAGCTCCAGCGGCGATATTTCAGAGTCTCGTAGTTATGTTTAACTGCTTCCACGATATCTTGTAGTGTCTTTAAGTTCCCTATGCGGATATCTTAACTTACACGACACAGCACTGAATTTTATTTTAAATTTTACTTAATTATTTATCCTCTTGGTTCTTACCGCAAAACTTATTTAAGAATTACAAGGTTTATAGTTTACTTTATATAAAATATTCCTACATTTGTAAGAGAACAACTCTCTTACTCGGGCACAACTTCCCCTAGCAACGTCGACAGACAGACTGTGTTCAACCTAGCTCTGCTAGCTCTGCAACGTATGAATCTCACTGAATTTGGTGTAATTTGATAGGCCAAGCCCAAGTCACATGATTGATGGAACAACCAGATACACAAAATTCATGAAAAACTTTGTATAATTTTGCATAGTCCTGCATGGAAATTATCTACAATTATTATTACCCTATCATTGATAAGAGTTACACTTGAGTTTTGTTTTACTTAAAAAATCATATTTCTAAAATAATTACAAACCTCAGAGTATACACAAATCGAAGCTATTTATTTAAATAATTCCTTGTCAAATTTTCATGTAAATCGGTTAACTACCACTGCCGCTATATCGATCGCAGATTATCACACCCACACACGCGCACCATTTCATACAAAAAATACATGACAACATTTTTTTATGAAGAGTTTGGTGTAACATATATGCTTATCATTTTTTAAATACAAAACTTATGACTAAAAAACAAAATATTACACAAAACAAATTTAAACAAGAAAATGCTTGTCATTCATGTACTCTGATATAAACAGCATATCTTATCATCCTGTGTTCTGTTGCAATATATATATATATATAGTAACAAATTCTAAATATTTTGTATAATTTAATTTGTACATTAATTTAACTCATACACTTTATATAACATTACTAACAACGTGTACGTGTGATTGGGGCTCAGGTGTAATTATAATAAGAGTAACTCTTTTCATGAATCGTAATATGTTTCATTTATTACTTGAAACAAACATAAAAAATAATAATATAAAAATAATGATCACTACGCCATATGATATCCATCATCTATGGTTTCAAAGTGTCTTTACTTGCCGTGTTATCATTACGAACATATATCTTAAATTCTAGATATTATATTATAAATTGTATTTAAAAACTTTTCTTCATTATATTAAGATTTCTTGCCTACTCAGTCTAAATGTGTGCTCTCTTTAAAAATTGTTAATACATTCTTATTCTATATTTTCTTCATACCTTTCTACGGCTTTAAAATCATTTTTTAACACACTTAATTTATTATTTTCAATGACTCTACGTTATGTTCTTTTATTAAGAAAAGTTAAATAACTTAATTTCTAATTTCAATGACTCTACGTTATGTTCATTACGAAAAATAATTAAATAATTTTCTGATTACATATGAATTACATTGCATTTTATCTCTATCTACATACTTATTATTTATGCTTACAAAAATGTTTTGTCTTTGTTTTCTCTTTTTTTTTATTAGAGTCTTTTAATGTCTTTCTCTTTGAAAATTATGTATTGGTTTTTCGTCACCTTAAATTCCGCAGAGTTGTCCCATGTCCTCCAGTGATTCCTTCGGTTCGATCCTCCTGGATGTCCTCTTGTCCTCACTGCTCGTCCTCTCGTCTCTCGTCCTCCGTGGTACATTGGCTGCTGTAGACTATGATGACATGTTGCTCTGGATCTGTAGCTGCTATTATAGAAACGTCTCTAGTCTGCATCTCGTTCCTCTGCTAGTCGTGCTCTCGTACTCTGTCAGGAGTTGATGTTCTTAGCTGGCGACTGCTTGTAGACGTCCGACGATTTCTTCGTTACGGTACTTTTTTATTATTGTTTTTATTATTTTAAATTAAAAACATTACCGTAATACTTTATAAGTTCAGCTACAGAAATCATACTGATGTTAGATTTCTCGTCTAACTTCGTCCAAAGTAGTTTAAAAAATTCGCGTCTCGGACAGGCATAGCGTACCGCCGCGACTGTGGTTTGTTAGAGAAGAAGTTCGTCTCTCCTGGGCTTCTATTTATATCCACCCAGAAAACTGCAGATGCCGATTCAGGAATCAGCCTGTCGACATTTGAAACATCGCATGTTAGCCCCCACTCTCGTCTCATTTCACATAATTGCACTTTTTCGCCAATTGCACTGTCTAACACGGATTTCACGGCGATAAAATATTGTCTCATTTAATGACTTATGGGATGTGCAATTATCATGATGCTCACACTACTAGTATAATTATGATGTAAAAATCGCACTGGCTTCGCACTGATTGTCCGAATTACGTAAAATTCGCACTGCACTCATGTCCGATTTTTACACATTTTTAGAAGTTTTTACCTTCACACTAACATTTATGGTTTTCTTAAAAATAATTATTTTCTTAATTTAGCATTGACTCGAGGGGTGAGATTGCAACTTTCAGGATCAGACAGGCTTCACGCACACACATTATTTACTTGTATACACACATGCAGTGGTAATCGCGTGATGTTTACCTGTTGGTTCCTGCTTGAAAGCCAGCTTCCAATCTCACACCTGCTCGTCTGTTATATACTATTGAAATTAACTAAAATATTTATAATATATTATGTATGCGCATTACAGCCTTTGCTTGTATTGTCGCAATATATATATATATATATATTTTCTAACGGCCTTTTTTTCTAACACACATATATTATATATTTAATGATACATAAAATGTTACTTACCCGTGACTTTTTACTTTACCTGGGCGCCAGAACAAATCCCAGATACAAATGACACGGATTCAGCTTAGCTCAGAGCATAGAGACACACTTTCTCAGGATTCGTTCAGTGAATGTGGAATTCAAGGGGAATCGTTACAAATAACACTTTAAAATTTGTTGAAGTTTGTTTAATTAACGATTAAATGTTATTTTATTAATGTTCTTTTAAAGCTAAGTTAAGGACTTATTGCTAACCTAACTCTTATTACTAATGAATGTGCGTGAAAAGTGAAGATTAAAACGTCCAAACGACCAATTGTTCTTATCTGGTTTAATTAAGAAAATTTATATCTCCCAAACCAGTGCTAAAGAACAGGTCTGCAATAATTTGCACGTTCAATACTACACCTCACCTTCCATTCAACACTCCTATATTAATTTATAGCTAATCTTACTAATTAAATACAAATTATGAATTTACTTAGTGTCTTTTAAAAAAAATTGTTTATTGCTTTTATTATTTATTTTGTTTCTTAATTTCATTTATCAATGAATCTATTTCTTACTGATTGATGCGTCGACCGTAGATAGAAATCCGTAGTGATCCTCCTTTTGATGGTTCGGCACAGAAGAAATGATGTTGACCAAAACGTTGACCGATGATACTGGGCAATTACAGATGCTGTAGCTCTCTGTTGCACAGGTCACTTCACAAATAAATTAATTATTAATTAATTAATTAATGCGTTGTTACACAGCGAGAGTTGTTATCGAACTTTACTAATTCCTCTGCAACTGCGGACTACTTCCCGAACGGTTTATTTAAATAAGACTTTGCGTGGTTTGTGAAATTTAGCACGTATTTAACACACGTCTTGCTCATTTAAGATTCGAACGAAGAGTGCTGCATTCCCCAAGTCTGAGTTGGCGTCTCTTCTGAATACAGCTTTGTGATTGGTTGTTCCAAATAAATCATGCGTTTTCCATTTGAAACAATATCGAACAAGTCGACCAAACGCCCCTTAACAGGTTTGAGATGGTAGAGAATTACTGGCTAATTTCATACTTCCTCCGTTTGCAAATCGTTTGATTATTGGTATTTGCAAACGTGATTTCACACATCTGACCACAGAATATTATTTCTTAGGTCTTTCTCTGTAAGTGTGTGAAAACACCTAATTCGTACCTAGCCTAATTCTCTAGTTATTACAGGTGGTTATTGTTATTATTAGAATTTTATTATTATCTCTAGTTATTACAAGAGCCTTTACTCTTGGCGTTCTTCTTCTGTATAACTTCTGCAAATGTTAATTATATTGGTTGATGTTTTGGCTACTTATAGAGCTTTAATTGCTGAACACTATGCAGGTTTCAGAATTGCTGTATATTTATTAGTTTTTAATATATTGCAGTTTTAACTAATAAAAATAATTGAATAAAAATTCATGTCTGTGCAGGCAACATTCGTAGCAGTGGCGATGTTAGACAGAGATAGCTGTGATTATACCCTCTCTCTTGCTTACGCTGCTATACTCGTAAAGTATGACACCGATACCATACCGATATTTTTATATAGTTATTTATCAAAATACTACATACTAACGATATTTGGTGTGGTTTAAAGAAAAGAAGATACTATATACGATCGGAAATAATATCAAACAGCTTAATAATCATTAACCCTGAGAGAGAGAGTTTCTTTTCATGTACTGATAAAAAAAATATAATAAAGGTAGTTACATATCATAATTACATAATTACAATACCTGTTAAAATAATTACAGTACAATTAATGACGCATCCAATGTGGTGCAAATACTAAATACAATATCTAGAAGAAAACAACAGTACAAAATATATATATATATATATATGTCTGTTTGGGTCTCACGATAATTTTTAAACGCGTCAACTAATTTTTGTAAACTTTGGCATGAGTGTCCAAAATTTTACCTTACATAACCCTATTATTTTTTAGATTGATCCCAAAAGATTAAGGGGGTGGGAAGTAAAAATGTGAGGAGTCAAAATTTAAAAAAAAATCCCAAAGTCTCAGCGAGTGTATCAAATTTAACGAAATCTTAAATAAAACATGAATATTGTGTTCATTTTTGAAAATTTCAAAATTTTGGGACGCCAAGAACCAATAATTGGATAAAACTTTTGATGAAATTGTAAAACTTTATGTGCCATATAAGATTAAAAGAAATCATAACTAAAATCTGAATGTAGCGTTGTCTTTGAAATTTAAAAAATTTGTAACTCTAGGGCCCAAAAAGTTGGGAAATACATTGTAAATGCCATGTAAGGTAATAAATTAAAGAGAATTTTAACCAAAATCTGAATATAGTGTATACAATTTTGGAAATTTCAAACTTTTTTGACACGAGATCCAAAAACGGGATCAAAATTTTGAAAAAATTGTAAAAGTCCAGCCAAGTGTCGTACTAAAGGGAATCTTAAGACAAATCAATTTCCTGGAATTTTTAGCGTTTATTGTATGTTTACTCTACAATTGTTACTTTGCTATTTTGCTATTTACTATTGTTTCTTAAAAAATACCGCCCACCCTCAAACTACTCGTATTTTCACTATTTATAAATATTTTTATATTATGGGATAGTCGTATAATATAATGTTATTTTCGAGTCACTTTATCTGTAAAAATTGTGTACTTATAAAGAAACTTAATTACGCACATGATCATCCCTCCTCCTCAACCGATCCCCACCATTTACCGACTATATACACTTTCATAATAATAGTTTAGTTTCATAGTAATAGTTTAGTCATATGTAATTTCTAAGGTATCTTATCCTTCAAAATTAAACATTCGTACTTTACTTGATTTCAGTACAGCAATTTTCAAAAAATCACCCCTCCCCCTTCAACTACCCACTGCATTTGTAATTATATCATTTACCATTTTACAGTGGATTAATATGACTTTATTTCGGGACACTTATTTATTAAAATTAAGTACTTTTGTTTTTACCCTTGTTAAAACACACAAAAATGTAGGTAATCTATCCTTCCCTCCTAATCGAACAACCTGGTTGCCTGGCAACAAAAGTATTTAATTTTAACAATTACCATTGTTTTAAAAAGTTTAAATGAATTTTTAAGTACTTTACTCTTGTTAAAACGTAAAATGTTGCAGGTAAATTACCCCTCCCCCTGAACCGATCTTCACTAAAATCAATAGGCCTTGAGTCCTCTACAACTCGGGCACATATGCAAAAACGTATTTGATTCTGTTTTAATTTACGGCAGTTATCGTTCGCTATAGAAAAAATTCTGCACACACACACTTTTCGAAAAATGGCTTTTCTTCATGCTTGGAGGGTAGTACAATCAGTATCAGCCCTTATCTCGAACACGAATTTTTTTCGCGATCACCATACTTCCATTTTCCTTACGGAAAATAATTCCGGATTCCATTTACGGAAAATGGAAGTAAAAATAATAGGGTAATCGGGATTTTCATAACTTTTCTGATTATTTAAAAATTATCTAATATCAATATGTATCCAATAATAAATGAACTTCGTTCACAATAGAGAGCGAGTTAGCGAGTCCTGAAGCTAAGTTAGCGTACTAGTTTATTCAATATGAAAATAGTCACAGTTGGTATTGAGGCACTACTGCCTGAGACACTCCTAATCGAGAGATCAGCTGTCGAATCGGACGCCGATAGGAAAATCATTATCATCAGTATCTCTGACTTTTAACGCGTCCTCGCCAAGTCAGAACTTTAACCATCATAGTCTTGGTGGTCGGATCACGTGTTTTCATTCACGAGAGTTCAACTCCTTCAGTTGAGAATTCGCGTAACTTCATTTCCTTAGTCTGTTTTTACTTCCATGTTCCGTAAGGGAATGTAAGTATGGTGATCGCAAAAAAAGTCGTGTTCAAAATAAGGGCTGATTCGATTCTGTTTGTACTACCCTCAAAACATGAAGAAAAGTCATTTTCCGAAAAGAATCTGTGTGCCTGTCTGTGCGTAGATTATTTTCTATGACAAACTATAACTGCCGCAAATTCAAACAGAATCAAATAATTTTTTTCATTTATGCCTGAGTTATAGAGGACTCAAGGACTTTTGATTTTAGTGAAGATCGGTAAAGGGGAAGGGGCAGTTTACCTGCAACGTTTACTGCTTCCGTTTGTCAGGTGAAACTTAGAAATGTCAAGGAAGGTAGAACGTAGGTAGACCAAAAAACGTTGGGTATCCTAAACAGGCACACTTATTGCGTGAAATAAATAAGAAGACGGAATAATAAAAACATTATACGCATATCCTTATCTCATAAAGTCATGGTATCACGACAAAAAAGCCTGCGCAAGATGACACCTAGCAGTAATCTTCTTCTTCTTCTTCTTCTTCTTCTTCTTCTTCTTCTTCTTCTTCTTCTTCTCCTCCTCCTCCTCCTCCTCCTCCTCCTCCTCCTCCTCCTCCTCCTCCTCCTCCTCCTCCTCCTACTCCTCCTCCTCCTCCTCCTCCATATAGATTTAATTGTCCGTTTTTCTTCACACATCACAGTGATTCGTGATTCGCTAAACGTCGATTTCCAAGTCTCCCGTCCATCTCTTCTGTGGTCGGCTAGGATTCCGTTTTCTCAAAGGTCTAGAATATCTCAGTATTTTTATTAATATATCGTCGCTTGTCCTGCCAACATGGCCATCCCATTTCTTTTCTGCTTTCTGACAAATTTGACTGCATCCTCTATTTGACACTGCCGTCTTATGTCACTATTTCGTATCCTATCGCGTCTCGTTTTTCCGACAATCGTCCTGACTTTACTCATTTCTATCGTCCATAACAGTCGTTTTGCTCTGCTACTGTCAACCCGCGAGTCAGCTCCGTAACACTTTACCTTCAAGTCCATGATATATTTTTTTCAAGGTTACATCCCTTAAATAACCAGAAATACAAACTTTTGATTGCCTGTCTCCTTGTGTCCTCGTAGATATTTCGGCCAATAGAGACATCTGTCCCTAAGTACTACATACTGAAAATCCATGATTTGCTCTACAACTTTCCTTCCAATTTACAGTTTACATCGAATAGGATCTTTTGTAATTACCTGTTTGAAATTACCTGATGTTTTGAAATTATCTTGGTTTTGTCTATTGAGACTATATGTTATATTTTGTTGCTGTTATATGTATGGAAAAGCCTCTGCAAATTATCTTCTGGATGCGGTATGAGCACTGCGTCATCTGCGTAGCATGCCCATAGGACCTCGCAAACCCTAGTCTTAATAATAGCCTATACTAAAGTGTGTTCCCACCTCTTCTTCCTTCTCCTACTCTCCTCTCCTCACCATCCTCTTCCTCTATTGTTGTTCAGTCTAATTACCATGACTCATGAGGTAAATGTCGGTAAGGAGTGTGTGATGTTTTGCCAGGAGTCTATCGTGATTGAATTCCCTCTTATTTTGATTGAGAAGTATGTGAAGTTCGACACGTGGTAAAGGAATACGTAAAGTGACCTATTTCTTCTTTGTCCATCGATGGTTAGTTTCTGAACTTCACGTCAACGATGATGTGTCCCACAAAGATTTCATATTCATCTTTGCCAGCCAGTAGACGAGTATTGTCATCATCATCTCAACCCGATTCTACAGCGAGTGACGTTATCTTCCGGCTCCACATTCTCCACCTCTAACATTACTCTCCAGTACAGCTTTCGTGATTCCTTTTCCCAGTGTCTCCAGGTCGTCCTCTTCTATTTTTATCTGTTAGTACCCCATTATATAACACTTTTTCCAGATCTACTATCCTTCAGTCAACTTACATCTCCGTACCACATAAGTTGATTCTGATCTAGGTCTTCTGTTATTGTTATTTTTTATTTGTATCTATTGTACGATGTCTTAATTTTTAGATTTTTTTGTAGTCTAGGTTTTGTAGCTAATGATATGAGAAAATCCATTTCTGTCGTCGTTAGTTTCTTTCCATTTTTTAAATTTATTTTCCATTGTTTACTCCTTACGCTAGTGTCCCTTTCATTATTATCTAACTTAGCGGTCGTTCTTAACTTTTTCTGCCAAATTATGCGACTTACTTTGGCAATAATGTGGTATTCTTATCATGAATGTGGAATTCTCTTATACTGAGACATTTGTCTTGTTCATATTCCATGGAATTCTCATCATTCTGCGGAGGTCTCTCTCTTCTAGGTTAGCAGCCCATGGGCTGGTTGGCAGCAGCTCGCCATTCTTCATGCTTCTCTGCTTTTCTTTTCAACAATATAATATGCAGTTCACATCGACCATAAGCTGTTTCATGTAGTCTAAACAGGGTGGACCTCTGTGATTCTCCCTTAATTGTTCCTTCTATTATTCTCTTAACCAACCCATTGTGTCGTAGTATATGCTCTATAAACTTAGCTCTTCTGCCTTTCAAATTTCGCAGAAAGGTCTTCTCCTCCTGAGCTCTTCTAAAGACTTCTTCATTAGTTATCTTCTCCCTCCAGCTTATCTTCAATATTCTTCTGTAGCACCAGGTTTCAAATGCTTGGAGCATTTTCTTGTCACTTTCTCCAATTGTCCAAGATTCACTCCCGTATGGGGCAACACTCCACATGTAAGTTTTTACTAGGTTCTTCCTTATTTTTAGGCTGACAGTGTTTGAAGTAAAGAGGTTTTTTGTTTGTTGAAAGCAATTTTATCCTGGTTAATTCTGGTTATAATTTGTTTACTGCTATGTCCATCACTTGTGATTTTATTTCCTGGAGAGTTATACTCTTTAACTGCCTGGAGAACATTATTTTCAAGAGTTATTCTGACTGGATCTTCTTCCTTCGGAGGTAGATCGTTTAAAATCCTTGTATTACTTCACAGCAACTTGCACTAAGGATCAGAGTTGGAAACTGCAGTTGAAATAGGATCCGTACTAATGTTTCCTAAGCGTATTTGGTAATGTGGTGACCTTCCCAGACTGCTGTTATTTTTGCTAGAGATATTGTTGCCATTCCTGTCCTCCTTTTATATTGACGGTACTTTCCTAATAACCGTACCTACACTACATTTCGACATTTTGAGTATTCGATAGTAACGATTCACCACGAAGTAAAGAAGAAGAAGTAAACCAATTTTAAATGATTTAATTGCTGATTTAATAATACAAAAATACGTAATGTGTTAATGCGTGAGATTAGGTAAGAATGTTTCGGTTTTTAGTTTGTTGTTTAAAGTAAAGAAAACTCATGGTTGACAACATATAAAATTTAATAAGATAATCGTTTAATGACGATTGTAACATATTGACATTTGATGACAATTTCATCAAGTATAAAAAAAAAACTAAAAGCAAACTGAACCGAGCATTATTGTGACATTATAGATATGTGTGCTCTATGCACTGAAGCGTTTTCTTCTTCATTCATAAATATGCTGAACCTACCTAAATAGTTGTTCATAATGGATGCATTATGTTACTGTGGGATTATCTCTAAACCCTAGCTAATCAACCTAAGCTTGTGAGCGAAAATCTTCCGTTTCTTTTTTGCAAATTTGTTACGATTAAAACAGAATACATATCTTCACAGATTGTACTGTAACCGTATACTTGATATGTATAAGAATTTATAAAAATATTATAAATTTAGTACAGGACCATGGAAAAGATAACTACAAATAGATTTTGGCGACAAAAAAATACATGCGTAAAATTTACTGTTCAAGGTGTTAAGCGAGTTCTGTCACAAAAAAGGGAGACATACTAATAACATGCAGACATACTAATATGCAACATGGAGACATACTAAGGGTATAAATAGTACCACGCAAGGACCCCTCCCTTACTTCGAGTTAGATTTTTTTTAGCTATTTATACAATAAGCGAATATTATTTTAAAGATGTACCTGTTTTCCTGAGTCCTTTTAGTTTACCTGTTAATCTAACAACACAACTTTCGCTGCCACAGGGGCAGGCTTATAGAAACGTTTCGTATAAAACATATATATTAAAATTAAAAACGATTATAACAGAAAACAAACAATTCAGTAACATAAACCAATAAATTAACATGCTTTCTATTATTTTAATAAAATTCTACACAATATTCACTACATGTCGATATCGACTATCGCATAATCTAAATATCGAAAAGTCGTTTGAGTACGGTTATTGGAAAGTACCGATTTGACTTAAAAGACTCACTAATTGAAATTTGAAACTCAAGCTTATGTAATCTGAGTTTTCACTTTGTAGTAATATATGTTTTGCATAGTACTAGAAATCCTTTCCCCTTATTCAACAATCATCAAGAATTATTTGGAGCTCTAAAATGTATATTTACGAATTTAAAATCTATTGCGGTATAGTTATCAACACTGAACCCATGTCTTTTTTCAATATGATGGTCGTTAGGCCAAAGATTTATCTACCCACTACTAATTGTCTCTCTCACGAGGAAAAGTTTCTTTTTTCCTCGTCAGACAAAACGGTGGTTATTAAAACTACAGCCGCTTTAATACCTCCCATCTATTTTGTGACCTTTATTTGTCTTGTCGTTTCGCATTTTACACAGCAATAAATTCTGCAATTAATGAACGGACCCGCCTGCTGAGAATTATGTACGTATCGCCTGTGGACTACGGAAAACCAGGATTCCAGACAGATCTCGTTGCTTTGCTCAAGGACGGACTACATACATTCTTCATTTTTCTTTAGGTTTAAAACAAATATCTCTTGCACGCGAACTGTGTCCACACTACCTCTCCCCCCTCTCTTTGTTCCATTACACGTATTTATATACTAACAATAAAACTGCAGTAAAAACAAGATAGTTCTTACTGAAAAGTATACGTATCATACGAAAAAAGCAAAATTATCAAAAAAGTCTGTAAACGTTTTAACTTCACCGTTTACAACACATTACTAACATAACAATATAAATACAGATTATAATTAATTTACCTTTTTTTATCCGTCGTGTGACTTCTTATTGTATTTATTTAAATAACGCGTTTCGAGGCTCAAGGCCTCATCTTCAGATTTCAGTCCCGTGTGGACGTCGTTAACACATTAAAATTAAACTACTACACATTAAAACGCCTCGAAACGCGTTATTTAAATAAATACAATAAGAAGTCACACGACGGATAAAAAAAGGTAAATTAATTTTAATCTGTATTGAAACGTGACTTGGATACCAGAGAACATGAGTTTACACTATAAATATATAGGCCTACTTCTAACAAAAATGGTGTGTGTGTGTGTGTGTGTGTGTGTGTGTGTGTGTGTGTGTGTGTGTGTGTGTGTGTGTGTGTGTGTGTGTGTGTGTGTGTGTGTGTGTGTGTGTGTGTGTGTGTGTGTGTGTGTGTGTGTGTGTGATTAGTTTCACTTCGAAAAGTTCAGCTCAACTATTCACTATTGGCGGTAGTTACGATGTTGTGTGTGTGTGTGTGTGTGTGTGTGTGTGTATTTGTGTGTATTTTTGAAAAGTACAAATAACAAATTACAAAAATATGTTACAGCAAAAAGTATTTCCTTTCCTTCTGTCAAACAGAACAGAAGTTTGACCGCCACTGATAAGGAGAGTATAGAGATTAGTAATTCTGTGAGTCGACACCATCTCCCACGAAGTTGTGACACTTGCTCGGAGAAATAATGGTTCTAGGAAACTCAAATGCTTGCAAGAAATGTAATATGGTATTAAACAGTTACATTTGTACAGAAGCCAAAGATAAGTTTTAAAACTGTTACGTGGACAACTTGTCTACATAAGCTCAACCGGGAGTCCTTTACTTGACTAACAGTTAATAAAAAAAAAAAAACAAGAACGTTCATATTGACAAAATTCAACTAATCGTTTGGAAACAACTTATGTTTGTAGTTCTTTTTTTAGTTAGCCTGGTCAAATTCTCTGCTCCTAAATCCCAGATATTTTATTTTCTTATTGACATTATTAATTATATTACTTACAATTAAATATAATTTATTATAATTATTATATCGTGTTGCATTCAACATCATCAACTGTGGCTCTACAACCTTTGGTGGGTCTTGGTCTGCTCCAAGAGTCGATTCCATTCCTCTCTATTGCATGCTCTGGCTTTTCAGTTTCTTATGTTCAGCTTTCCGAGGTCCTCCTCTATCTGGTCTTTGAATCTACTTCGTGGTCTTCCCCTTTTTCTACTACCCATTGGTTTCTAGTAGAAAATGTTTTGCAGGCTGTCCTTCCTCCATTTTCTCTATGTGTCCAACCCACCTTAGCCTGTGTATTTTGATTATCCTGACAATGTCCTGTTCTTTGTACAGATGGTATAGTTCATAATTATAGCCCCTGCCCCACATTCCATTTTCTTGTACTGCTGTAAATATTGTTCTCAGAATCCAATCTTTCACAGCAATCTAGAAGTCTCTCGCTATTTTTTGTCATTGTCCAGTTTTCTGAAGCATATGTCAGCATTGGCCTGCCGCAAAATCTCAGTGTTTTGTAGATTTTGCATTTCGTGCATTGCATTATAATTATATAATTTAGTTCATTATATGCATTACTTTATTATAATTATTAGTATTAACATTAAACGCACCATTATTATTTGTTATTATTATTATGATATCATTGCTGCTGTTACTTGTTGTTATGAATTTTATGACCGCGCGCCTACACACACACACACACACACACAGTATACCTGTAGTGTAATTTTGATGCCTCTGATATTGAACGCTTCACCCATCAGTATTTTTCAAGTGCACCAACGATTTTTAGAATTTGCTTCATTCCAGAAACATTCCTATAAAATACTACCAATCGATTTGAAAATTGGAAACTTGAAGAAGTGTCTTCTTCCATAACTGTGTCGGAATTTGAATCATCACTTGAGTCAGCGTTATTATTGATAAGACTGTTCACAACGACAGTCTGGGTAGTGTGAGCCAATTCCCAGAGCTTATCATCTTCGTTGATTAGATAAAATGACGCCACTTGTCCGTCGTTGTTTCATTTACCTCCTTCTCAATCACTTGTTTTATATCTGGCAGTTTAACTATGTTGTGTTCTGACGGACAAACATATACTTTCAAATGGCACTATATTAATTCACTAGGAATCAGAATACAGTAATAAGGAGGAAGTATGAAAAGACGTGCCCCGATTTTTTATGTGGTAAGATAACTCTCATGTGACTATACAAACAGTCTGCACAAGCGCGTTATACATTACTGTGGAACAGTGTCGATGCCCCTTACCAATAGCGTTTCAGATGTGCGACATGGGTTTGTTTACATCGGGACTGAACTGAAGCCGCGTTTACACTGGTGTTAGTAGCAAATGTTAATAACTTTTTTGTTAATAACAACGTTTAGTAACAAATGTTGCTAACAGAACACTAGTTGACATTTTGGTTGTTATTAACATTTTGCTACATCACCACGCCAACGCGCCTCGCATGGTCAGTTGGCAGAAAAATGCCGAGTGTTGTAGACCTTGTTCTCGCTGCAGCCGCCTGTGTGATTTTGGCAAAGCAGAGAAGACCAAGAAGATTCTGGGCGAGACTTTCACTGCAGGCAAGAGGTAGGTATAGTGCAAGTGACCTGTTAAGAGACTTGAATGAAGACGACGTTGATCTTTTGTCAGGCGAACTCAGGTGTGATGGAAGCTTTAAAAACTTTTTAAGAATGACTAGTTGTTACTTTGAATATTTAATATCAATGATAGGACAAAAAATTTGCTATCAAGACAGGAGGGTGAGGGAATCAAATTGAAGAGGTGCGGTAACACATGTTACTAACAAATGTTATCAACATTCTTTGATCTTTACCGACTTCTGGTGGATAACAAAATTCTTATTAATAACATGGTATTTCTGTAGATAACACTGCTTGCTGGTAACAAATTCAGAAGCGTTTTTCAAAATGTTACTTAAAATTGTTTGTAACACGTGTTGCTAACACCGGTATAAAGGCGGCTTAAGTACGGAAATAGTATACCTACACATTTGTGGAAAAATCAGAATCCCCCTTGTTCGCTAGTACGATTGGAACTTTCTCTATACATTAATCAAATGGGACTGAAAAAATGAAGTAGACAAATTACTTGTTTCTTTGGTATAGGCCTGTACCCGTGTCGTGTGTGTGTATGTGTGTGTTCGCGTGGGCGTGTTTTATGAACTCGTTGATAACACACGTGTACATTCCGAGCAAGTGTTCCAAACCCCATCTCCAACGCCCCTGTACAACAAGTAGTGTAGTCAGCAATTATATGTAACACATCGGATACACAGATAATCAAGTAGTAGTGGTGACTGTATCTCATCCAGTCAGCACAGTCGTGTGTTGCAGGTCTACTTTATCTAATTTGTGGATGCATGTTGTTACACTAACTCAGCAATACATTTCTCACGGCCCGGATTGAGGGCATAAATATTTAAACACACCTAAAGTTTTACAAGGTGATGGCCCTTCCCACACTTGTTTATGGGTCTGAGAATTGGACTTTAACAGAAGGCCCCAGGCCAGTCGTATCCAAGCGGTTAAATGAGATTTCTCAGGCACGTGGCAAGGTATACTCACCATGATCATAGAAGAAGCACAGACATATGGCAGGAACCGAATATTATGAATGTACTTGACAGGATTTGCCCAGTATTGGCTGAATTGGTGGGAACAACTTTGCTCAATGGATGACTGCTGCATCCTCAAACAACTACGGAACTACACTATAAGCCAAAGGGACGGTGAGGTGTAGGACGTCTGAGGAAGCAGCGCTGGAGTGACCAGCTCTAGACTCTTTGAGACCGGAACAAACTATCCTTGGTTTAATCCTTGCAGATGATGATGATGAATAGTGAATAAGATCATAGGTAACAAGATCAAATTTTATTTAAATTATATTTAATTATTACAGAATATTCTAACATTTTTTTAAATATTACTGTCATCTTGAGATATATAAAATCTGAAGATGATATTTATTAATGTGATTTTGTACACAATTCTGATTTAAAGCTTTTATTGTTATAAATTTTAGTAGAATATGTAGACAAAGTAGTAAATAGTAAAATAGTAAAAGTAGTAAAAGAATTATAGTTATTTTACATTATGTAAGCCTACACTTACAATATTATATTTCATTATCCAATAGATTATTGTTTTCTAATGATGTTTATAACGTTGCTGAATATATCTACAACATTCCTGTGTGCAGAAGATATGATGGATTTATAATCTGCTGGTTAATTATGACCAAGAAAGTCATTGTAACATAAGAAAATCACATTGTTAAACATAAATTACATATGTTAAACATCGTTAATTTTTTAATGTCATATTACTAACACAAACCTTCTTCTTCTCAATGTGTTAACATGTAAATTAAATTAAAAAATAAATAATTACTAAATGTACTTACTAAATTTGGTAGCAAAATTAAACAAATGTTATTACTCAATATTACTGGTAGAGTATTCAGAGTTCAGAGGTTACGGTGGAAACAATGTTTAACCAAAATAAAGGCATCATAGTTTGTTTAAGATAACATTATTTTTCAAATGTTATAGAAACTATTGTCAGGTGGTGACAGGTTGGGAAGAAACGTAGTATCATCATCATCATCAACTGTGGCCCTACAACCCTTGGTGGGTCTAGGCGTGGTCCAAGAGTCAATTCCATTCCTCCCTATTGCATGACCTGGCTTTCCAGTCTCGTATGTTCAGCTTTCTGAGATCCTCCTCTATCTGGTCTTTGAATCTACTTCGGGGTCTTCCCCTTTTTCTACTAACCATTGGTTTCTGGTAGAAAATATGTTTCGCAGGCTCTCCTTCTCTCTATGTGTCCAACCCACCTTAGCCTGTGTATTTTGATTATCCTGACAATGCCTCGTTCTTTGTACAGATGGTATAGTTCATAATTATAGTGCCTGCACCACATTCCATTTTCTTGAACTCCTCTGAATATTGTGCTCAGAATCTGTCTTTCACAACAACCTAGAAGTCTCTCGTTATTTTTTGTCATTGTCCAGGTTTCTCAAGCATATGTCAGCACTGGCCTGATAAGTGTTTTGTAGATTTTGCATTTCTTGCTTCTTGAGATGAAGCTAGATGTCAGGTAAGAAACGTAGTATATACAAAGAAAATCATATTAATTGTGTACTATTAAAATGAACAATACTTCTTTGATTTTGGTATTTTTACTTCCATATTCCTTAAGGAAATGGAAGTATGGTGATGGCAAAAAAAATCGTGTTCGAGATTATTGCAGATTCTGATTGTACTACACTCAAAACATGAAAAAAAAGTCGTTTTCCGAAAAGTGTCTGTGTGTATGTCTGTGTGTCTGTCTGTCTTGTGTAGATTTTTTTTCTATGGCAAACGATAACTGCCGCAAATTCAAACAGAATCAAATAATTTTTTGCATACAGCCCTGATTTGTAGAGTACTCACGACGTATTGTTTTTGGTGAAGATCGGTTAAGGGAAAGGGGTAGTTTACCTGTAACGTTTTATGTTTTAACAAGGGTATTTCCTATGGCAAACGATAACAGCCGCAAATTCAAACAGAATCAAAAGATTATTTGCATACAGCCCTAAATTTCAGAGTTCTCAAGACCTATTGTTTTTGGTGAAGATCGGTTAAGGGAAATGGGTAGTTTACCTGCAGCATTTTTTTATCAAGGGTATTTTCTATGGCAAACGATAACAGCCGTAAATTCAAACAGAATCAAATACTGTTTTGCACACAGCCGTGATTTGTAGAGTACTCAAGACCTATTGTTTTTGGTGAAGATCGGTTGAGGGGAAGGGGTAGTTTACCTGCAACGTTTTTTATCAAGCGTATTTTCTATGGCAAACGATAACAGCCGCAAATTCAAACAGAATCAAATAATGTTTTGCATACGTCACTGAATTGTAGAGGACTCAAGGCCTTTTGATTTTGGTGAAGATCGGTTAAGGGGAAGGGGTAGTTTACCTGCAACCTTTTACGTTTTAACAAGAGTAAAGTACTTGAAAATTCATTTAAACTTTTTCAAACAATGGTAATTGTTAATATCGGTATGGAGAACCATACATGACTTCCATATTCTAATATTTATATTTAAAATCATTTTCGAAATGAAATATTACCATAGAAACTACTTCTTTCTACTTACTGCTTCAGCCTTAACCACAGAACTGTGGTCACTAATGTATACCACCTCACGTTATCGCACTCGATTTTCACTGATGATGGAAGTCGATGGCATTGCCGAAATGTCTGGTTTTGTAGAAAACATTGGACTACGGCCAAATATCCCGGGAAGGAATTTTAACAAAAACTACTTCTTTGTTGCCGATAACGTTGTACACATATATATCAGTGGCGAAGTTACATGGAGGCAATTGAGGCAATGCCTACCCTAAAAAATTCTGTAGAATAAAAATTATAAATACGTATGAACTACATAACGTAAAGATTATACATTGTTACTGCGACTGTCAAATTTATTAAACCGAAACGTGCTTTATTGAGCGACCGCTAGATGGTGACAGGTGAGATTCGGCATAGTTCGTTTAAAGCGAATGAGGCAACCTGAACTTGCCTCAGCGTTTTTTGTATACATCGTATGTAAGCAATGTAGTGGTGTGATAGGGAAGTGTAGGGAGGGGGGATTGTCCCGCGCTGTACACATAGAGCGTTGAGGCATGCCTCACTTCTGTGGTCCAAACAGTTAAGTTAAAGCGCCTGTGTTGTTTCTAAGTGTTTATTTTATGCGGTTATTAAAAGTGTCACTGTTATTCCGCTGAACTAACAGATGATCAAGATTGTTATTTGAATTATTTGTAACATTAAACATATATATAGAATCTAATCAAGTTTAAAAATTTGAAGTTCAATCAGTTGTATTATTGTGTATGACTAATACAAGGATTGTTCAATAGACACACGTATAGAGCTGTAAAGCATTTTTTATTCAACGATTTTAAATGAAGTCTCCAATAACATTAAGATATGAGTTCCACTGTTGCCCTAACCTGTAGATTCCCTGCTAGTAAAATTCTTACGGCTGTTTGTGGAACCATTCGGTTACAGCAAACTCTACCTCAGCGTCCGATTTGACCCACCGTCCTTTTAGTGATTCCTTAAAAACAATTTAAGATAAGATTTTTGCCTACCCATTCATTAACTACTAGCTTCGCCAGTAAGCAAATTGATGTCCATTTTTTCGGCTTGCACGCGTTATGTTGGTGTGGGTTTCGGCACTTTCCATTTAAAAAGCGTGCAAACGTAAGAAAATAAACATGAGTGAGGCCAGAAATAACGTGAATTGTGTGTGTGTGTGTGTGTGTGTGTGTGTGTGTGTGTGTGTGTGTGTGTGTGTGTGTCTTACCTGCCTTTTTATTGCCGTATTAAATGAAAAATATTATATTACATTAAAATGAAAAAAATTTTAATTTTATTGCCTGGGAACAAAATTTTATTTTTAACAATTACCATTGTTTCAAAAAGTTTAAATAAATTTTCAAGTACTTTACTCTTGTTAAAACGTAAAAGGCTGCAGGTAAACTACCCCTTCCCCTTAACCGATCTTCACCAAAATCGAAAGTCCTTGAGCCCTCTACAATTCAGGGACGTATGCAAACAATTATTTGATTCTGTTTGAATTTGCGGCTGTTATCGTTTGCCATAGAAAATACGATTGATAAAAAAACGTTGCAGGTAAACTACCCCTTCCCCTTAACCGATCTTCACCAAAACCAATACGTGTTGAGTCCTCTACAAATCAGGGCTGTATGCAAAACATTATTTGATTCTGTTTGAATTTGCGGCTGTTATCGTTTGCCATAGAAAATACCCTTGTTAAAAACACGTTGCAGGTAAACTACCCCTTTCCCTTAACCGATCTTCACCAAAAACAATATATCTTGAGAACTCTACAATTTAGGGCTGTATGCAAATAATCTTTTGATTCTGTTTGAATTTGCGGCTGTTATCGTTTGCCATAGGAAATACCCTTGTTAAAACATAAAACGTTACAGGTAAACTACCCCTTTCCCTTAACCGATCTTCACCAAAAACAATAGGTCTTGAAAACTCTACAATTAAGGGCTGCATACGAAACATTATTTAATTCTGTTTGATTTTGCGGCTGTTATCGTTTGCCAAAAAAAAATTTCCCTTGATAAAAAAAAACCGTTGCAGGTAAACTACCCCTTTCCCTCAACCGATCTTCACCAAAAACAACAGGTCGTGAGTACTCTACAAATCAGGGCTGTATGCAAAAAATTGTTTGATTCTGTTTGAATTTGCGGCAGTTATCGTTTGCCATAGAAAAAAAATCTACAGACAGACAGACAGACACACACACAGACAGACAGACACACAGACACTTTTCGGAAAACGACTTTTTTTCATGTTTTGAGTGTAGTACAATCAGAATCTGCAATAATCTCGAACACGATTTTTTTTGCCATCACCATACTTCCATTCCTTAAGGAATATGGAAGTAAAAATAAAATAATTTTGTTGCCAGGCAATAAAATTATAATTTTTTCATTTTAATGTAAATCTGTACATAGTATAAAGTAAAGTCGGTCCGTTTTCTCTATGTGTTTGAAATCGCTAATCTCAGGAAGTACTGAACGGATTTTATTCAAGTTTTCGCCAATAGATAGAGTGTCTATCGAGGAACATTTATGTGTATAATTAATACATATGTGTTGTACATTACCTTAGCTATCACGGTTTATGTCAAGTAAGTGGTATAGTTTACATCTTATATATAAAAATGAATGTTTCTTTGTTTGTCCCGTATGGTATGCATTCCTATACCATTCATCCGATTGCTATGAAACTTCGGTGAGTTGTTGTGCGCACGTCCGTGAAGGTTTCTTCCACATCTCCTCCTAAACCACTGTACCGATTTCAACCAAACTTGGCACAAATATTTTACGCAACGGGAGAACCAACATAGGATAGGTGTTTTTTCGATGGGGCCTTTTGGGGGTTCTTTGGGGTCTTCCACATCGCCTCCTAAACCACTGGACCGATTTCAACCAAACTTGGCACAAATATTTTATGCAAAGGGAGAACCAACATAGGACAAGTGCTTTTTTCGATACGATCCTTTGGGGGGTCCTTTGGGGTCTTCCACGTCTCCACCTAAACCATTGGACCGATTTCAACCAAACTTGGCACAAATATTTTACGCAACGGGAGAACCAACATAGGACAGGTGTTTTTTACGATACGATCCTCTGGGGGGTCCTTTGTGGTCTTAAAAAACTATTAGATCTGGTTACTATGGCAACCCAATAGAATAGATTCTGTTCTAAATATATTATCGCATTAAATTGAAGACCACGCGAACGAAGTTGCGGGCAACAGCTATTTATTTTTAAGAAGCCTACTTTAATTAAGCTTTATTAATTAAACTAACATTTTCATTACGTACAACGTGAAACTCCGTAGCGAAGCACGGGTATTCATAGACAGACTTTTCGTCTTTAGGGAATGAACCCTCTGCAAGATGCTGAGGGTACATGAGTGACTTCAGAGCGCTCCTTCTTTTCCGCGTGTTTGTTCTGTGAAACGTACACTGTAGATTCGCAGCTTTATTCTAAGCAACGCTCAATAGGAAATGATGAAAATTTTTGTCCACGGTGTACCCTCATACACACTAAACCTGCTCTGATGTTTTAATTACGGACATCATAATATTAAAACTTTGGAAACTTGAGCACTACTTAATGGAGATCAATCATTAACTTATACAAGCCATTAATTTTATGCATATTTTTTATATATATGTGTACAACGTTATCGGCAACAAAGAAGTAGTTTTTGTTAAAATTCCTTCCCGGGATATTTGGCCGTAGTCCAACGTTTTCTTCAAAACCAGACGTTTCGGCAATGCCATCGACTTCCATCATCAGTGAAAATCGAGTGCGATAACGTGAGGTGGTATATGTTAGTGACCACAGTACTGTGGTTAAGGCTGAAGCAGTAAGTAGAAAGAAGCAGTTTCTATGGTAATATTTCATTTCGAAAATTATTTTAATTATAAATCTTAGAATATGGAAGTCATGTATGGTTCTCCATACCGATATTTTTTTTAGAAGATGGGAAAACCTTTAAAAGGCACCAACAGTTATGTTGGAGTACTGCTGGCCCCCCTGTTGCCTCTGGAACCCCTGGCAAAGTGACAGTTTGGCACATCTTCCCACTATAGAGCTTAACTCCTCTACTGAAGAAATGGTATTTTCTGAGGATGGTTAATGGAAATCGTAAATTACTGGTAATGTAATTTTGAAATAAGGGAATCATTTCATAAACAATTGTAATTTATTTTCATTCTTTGGATACGTAAAGGTTACTTAAATAACTTATGAAGTAACTAATTTAGGTTTATGAAAATTTGAAAATACGAGTAATATAAGAAAATAATTATTCTTTCCAGGGATAAAATGTCAGTCTCATAATTTTTGATTACACAAAGACTAACAAAATTACATAGGCCTAAGTCATAAATGCAAATAATTATTTTGTTCACTTAAAAATGACCTTCCTTGCGTTTAAAGATGCAAAGTCTTTTATTAAGTCTTGTAAGTTTAGTTTGTCTGCATTTCGTGCTCTATTGATATGATGGCTAGGTTGAAAAGATGTTCCTGCCCCATTGACGATCTCAAATATTTTTTTTCACTTTGATCTTCATAAAAATGAGCTGAAGCTCCTTTCATTTCATGCTACTGTGACAGGTATCATTAAACATATCCTAAAGACAATTAGAATATTAGGATACACGTGGCCCAAAGAGTATTTACTTCAGCAGTTACTTCAATTATTTCAGCAAGTCAAGGGCTGATGTCTTTTCTAAATGTTTTAGGCCTATCAGTTCCTGAGCCTGTAGTTTAAATGGTTCTGTCTCATTACAAATTTCAACAGCATCTGCATCTCTGTTTTACTGTATTTAGGTGAAAATTTTGATGTTCATTCTTTCAAATCACTTACTGGGTTATTTTTCAAACTTTTCCCTGAGAGAAAAGAGAAGTCTGACTATACAGCTGACATTGACTCATATCTTATTTTCAGTTCTGTTAGAATGTTATAAATTATCAATTACAAGATTGATTTCTCTAGTAACCTCATCTGCAGAGGTGAGATAGACCTCACTGTCATTGGCTGCAGGAATTAGTTTTACAGACTTTTTCTATAGTGTTTCTTTTATTTTTTTCATTATTTGAAAATTAATTTAACATACTATTTTGGCGTCCTCCCCCTTAAGCTTGCGCTCCTATCAGCCTCCAGCCCTGCCACCCGCTTTCTACATCCTTGGGCACCACCAGACAGGAGGCTGACTGTCTCGAAGTGTGGGGATGTTTACTGCACTAAAAATCCACCTTCGTTGCCCACAAAGCCCTCAGTCTGGGACTGCTTCTGCATTACTTCAAACTGAGGAGTGATGTTACTAAGGCTTCACAAAGGCTGCCCACTCAACTATGCCATACTACACTCAGGCTCTCGTCTTACCTAAGTATGGTAGTAATGATAATGATGATGATAATAATAATGATGTACTGTATCTTTTAGTTAAAGTCCTGTCTCATCGTTTTTACTTCACCGTTTACTACATTAGTATCATAACAATATAATTATATTTGCCTACATCTAACAAAAATGGTGTGTGTGTGTGTGTGTGTGTGTGTGTGCGTGTGTGTGTGTGTGTGCGCGCGCGCCGCCCAGGTTACTGATATTATTTGGGAAACTTGAGATTAGTTTCACTTCGAAAAGTTCAGGTCATCTATCCACTACTGGCGGTAGTTACGATGTTTTGTGTGTGTATGTATTCGTGTGTGGTTTTTAAAATTACAAATTACAAATATATGTTACAGCTAAAAATATTTCCAAATCATAAAATTAGTGCATTTATTAATGCCGAAAATTACGTATGCATTGATTCTATTGCCGAATGTAGTGACTTTAATGAACGGTTAGAAATGAATCCGTCGAAGTGCTTAGGCAAAATTGATGATGAAAACATAATCCCGAGTCCTAGTATAAATTACATCTAATTTTCATGCATCATTTTCCTGATACTAACTCTTGACATTTATTCTTCCAGTAATTAATATTACATTATATCAGTGGTGTAGTGCTAAAATTAGCTGTGCCGGAGCGCCGCTCCGCCCCGCTCCGGCTCCACTACACCACTGGTTACACTCGCTAAAACTATAAGAAACAGTTATTCACTTATTCTGGCGCTCAAATAGCACTTTCAACGTACCAAAACCACGATCAAAAGCGCAGGTTGAGGTTATACACGCACCAGTCCGTCCCGATCAGAATTGACTACACACAGCAAAGCGAACGTGTGACTGAGTGTAGACTGCAGACGACAGCCGATTGTCGGGTGGAGGGGAAAGACAAAGACATAATAGGTCTCTGAGAACATCGTGTCCTATTGTACAAGTACCATTACCATTGAGTTTAACTCAAATCATTATGAATTAAAAAAAAATAATCAAGCTAAAACCCAATAAAAACAAAACGTAAGTAGTCATGTTCCATTATCTATAGGTGGAGCGCCGTTCCGCCTTCAAAAGCTGTGCCGGAGAGCTGCTCCGCCCCGCTCCGGCTCCACTACACCACTGCATTATATTAGCAAAATTTAAAAGTTTCATATTAAATATTTCATATTTTGTTACATAGGCTGCGCAGAACGCATGGAGGACTCTTCCTGGTCTACATATAAATTTATTTCTCTTTGTTCAAAAAATACGCAGAGTAATATTTATTGCGTTGTTGTTGGTGGTGGTATGATGCTGTCAGCTGAACAATAGCGTGTTAGCTATTAATTTAGCTAGTCGTACACGTGCAGCAACATAAGGAAAAGGAAAGAATCAGTGCGCGCGGGTGCCTGAGCGAACCGAACTATGTCTTAAACCTGTTGTGTGTATATTGCAACAAATCAAATTTTATTATACTAATAAGGATATAGTGAGTGTGTAAAATTCACAAACAAGTCCGTTATGGAGGAGATGAAAAATTGTTTATTATATACATAAATATAGTTTTTAAAGATGTATATTATATTATAAATTGTCATGTATTGATAATAGAAATAATTGTTTGTATTGTTCGATAATATAAATCTATTTTACTTGGTTTCTGCAACGTTCTCCTTGATTCGTCGCTCCCGTCCTGGCGTCCTCTTCTTCAGCGTCATTCCTTCCTGGTGTCCTCTTCGTCTCGTCGTCCTCTTCTACAGCGTCACTCCTTCTTGGCGTCCTCTTTGTCCTGGCGTCCTTCGTCTCGTCGTCCTCTTCTACAGCGTCACTCCTTCCTGGCGTCCTCTTCTACACAGGCGGCTCCAGCGGCGATATTTCAATGAGTCTCGTTGTTATGTTTGACTGCTAACATTAATTAGTTTCTTCATAAATTGTTCACTCACAGTGATTATAAATTTCACTCGTACAGTTTATTATTAATTTATATTTTATATTTTCTTAATCTCAGGATTAATATGGGTATTAACTAATGCGGTGCGTTTAATGTACACCTTCCACGATATCTTGAAGTGTCTTTAAGTTCCCTAAGCGGATATCTTAACTTACACGAAAACAGCACTGTATTATATTTTAAATTTTACCTAAATATTGTACCCACTCTATTCTTAACGCAAAACTTCGTTAAGAATCAGCAAGGTTTATTTTATATATGATATATTTACGTTCGTAAGAGAACAACTCTGTTCACCGGGCACAACTTCCCCTTGCAACTTCTACAGACAGAGTGTGTCCATCCTAGCTCTACAACGTATGAATCTCACTGAATTTAGTGTATTCTGATAGGCTAAGCCCAAGTCACATGATTGATAGAACAAACAGATATACGAATTTCATGAAAAACTTTGTATAATTTAGCAAAGTCCTGCATGGAAATTATCTACAAATTTTATTACCCTATCATTGATAAGAGTTACAATTGAGTTTTTCTTCACTCAAAAAACCATATTTCTAAAATAGTTATGAACCTCAGAGTATACACAAATTGAAGCTATTTACCTAAATAATTCCTTGTCAAAGTTTCACGTCGATCGGTTAACTATCACCGAAGCTATAGCGATCACACGTTATAACACCCGCACACGCGCACAAATTCACTCAAAAAATACATGACAATATAGAACACCTTTTTATGAGGAGTTTGGTATACCCTACATGCTTATCCATTTCTAAATACAAAACTTACGACTAAAAGACAAAATATTACATAAAACAAATTTAAACAAGAAAATGCTCGTCATCCATGTGCTCTGATATAAACAGCATAGCTTATCATCCTGTGTTCCGTTGCAATATAGTGTGTATAAAATTAGGAGTGACGGCTGTTGATGTCAGTAATGCCGATCATATTTATATCTATAGAGGAACACAGTAAAATATCGTCATAAGTCATACATGTGCTACAGTCGTAAGTGGTTTTGTGCAAGCGTGCCCGCCTTCTTGTGTTGATTCCAAATGTACTCAAGTCTAATTACTCATACTTCCTTTCCTTATAATTTTTTTGTTTAACAGAAAAAACGCCTTTACATGTAACGTAGAAACGTGCAACATGAACCGGTTCCTTAGATTCGCAGTGGATACCGCCTTCGGTATCATGACGTTCTCTCAGTCGCTAGTAGATGTAAGGTTTTCAAAAATTGGATCTGCTACTAAGTCTCCTCCTACTCTAATTTCGGACGAGCCAGCCATCTCTCATAAATTCAGTGGAACTCTTGTTGCATTGCTCAAGGACGGACTACAAACATTCTTCATTTTTTTTCTTTAGGTTTAAAACAAATATCTCGTACACGCGAACTGAATCCACACAACCTCTTTCCCCCTCTCTCTGTTCCATTACACGCATATATGTACAAACAAAAAATTTCAGTAAAAATATGATAGTTCTTACTGAAAACTATACATAAATAAATATCATGATAAAAAGTCTCTAAAGTCTCTAAAAGTCATATAAGTCTCTAAACTTTCTTTTACTTCACCGTTTATACATTGTACATTGTTAACATAACAATATAAATATATTATAACGAAACATTGTTATCAATGTTTATCGTTCTAACTGGAGTACGCATAATAAGCGTTATCTGCTACAATTGTACATTTAGAAGGGTACAGATAAGATTTTATATAGCAAACAAAACAGATAACAGTCCACCTGCATAAATATGTATAATTTTGTCGGCACATGTCAGAAGTGTTTTAAAACTTAAATAATAAAAAAATGACAAAAGATTAAGAAGAACTAGGTTGACCAGTGAATAGTGCGGAAATGTAGCTTTATTTAGACACCAAACACATAACGAGATAGTGAGAGTGTCGTGAACTATAAGCGTTTTACTATTTCACACCTTTCGCGGTGCTAATTAAAGATCGCGTGTATACATAGCTAATAACTGTGTTCAAGACACGTCTAACAAACAACTTTGTTACCTAAATAAATAAAGGATTGTTGAGGTATTCGCCGATAGAAACTCATTTGCACACGTGGCTTTGCCCTATAAACAGTGAGCCAAAACGAGCATCTGGCTCATTCATAAAGTATTCGTTGAGTCGTACACACGGAACGATACGCTGCAGAAGACGCTTCAATGAGACCGGCAGACACCTGAGTTACTACAACTACGTACTACGGACATCAGACTATACCCGAGGCCAGAGACGCTGTGTCCATGACGATAAAGGAACGACGCCTAGCCTAGCTGTTCATACACCGCTAAGCGACGCTGACGGAGGTTTCGAGAGGAATAGCTGTACTCAATGCCGACGCCTGAGACCCGTGTACATCTGTGTAACATGAAATCATCAAAACAGGTGACCTGATATGGTTCAGGGTTCATAATAATGTTGTAAACACAAGTAAATGAAAATCCGCTATAAACGAAATTGAACAGTTTTAAATAATTGATAAACATTTTTTTATATAGGCGGTATGACTAAAGCCTAAAGACACTTTTAAATGTTGTACTGTATATCATATAGAGACATTTATTCAAAAAGACAGAACATTTAGATAATGTGTGATTATTATAATAATATGTTAATAAGAGTGCAGAAAGACTCTAAGCAAATGTTTTCATGAGATTGTGCACTGTATAAAAAATTATATTTGATAAATTAAATGTGATAAATTAAGGGAGAGTGCAGAGAAGCTCTAATGAGTGTTCTCAAGATAGTAGATGTCACAAATTTTATTGTTTCATATTAATTATTGTTGATAGCCAAGCAGGCTGAAGATTAGAATAATTAAAAGGGAGTTACCCTTAATAAAAGTGTTTATATTAATAATAATTACCATAGAGCTAACGATAACTATAACCCTTGTTATATTCATTTAAAAAGTTCGTATTTTATTTTCTCATGTATAAAGAACAGGGTTACGGATTTCATAGAATGAAATCAATTCAGTATTTCCATTTTATTAAATAATTAAATTCAATACAACAAAAATGATTTTTTATAAATGAATTATAATTACAGGCAGACAGTGTGAAACTGCCCATATATGTGTGTATATTTCCATGTTATATGTTTTGTGTATATACTGTGTATTGTATGTCTTATTTTCAGGAACTTATAAATTATGTACTAAGATATATGATTTTAATATGTGATTGTTAGACGTAAGCATTATAACAATATATCACTAGAGAAAATATGGTAAAGTAATATTCAAGAAAGAATATAAATGGTGGAACCCGCCGTAAATTGTGTTAAATATTTGAAATTCTTTTTATTATTATGATTTGTTTAAAGATAAGCACCTTGAGGGTGACAATTATAATCATTGGAATGATAGACTAAAAAGGTAGTTTTCATTTATTCACAATTTATACAACTCAGCTTCCTAAAATAATTCTTTTGGAAACACATCGTCCCAACTCGTTACCTGATACCTAATAAGCCCAAATCCCACACCTAATAGCCGGCAAAGCAGAAAAGTACCATATACTGCAGGTAAGTGTTGGCATGGTATACCCTAACCAGGTCCATGTAAAACTCATAATCCATAATGAAAGAAATCATAAAAAGATGTGTTGCAAAAGAAAATGTCGCTTCCAACGTGGGGCACGATTAAATAAATAAAAAAAAAAAAAATAAAAAAAAAATAAATAAAAAAAAAAACATAATACGAAAAAAATTAAAAATTAGTTAGAAGTTAAATAAATATAAATTCACGTAGAACAAATATTTAGAGTTGATGTGTAATTATTATAAAACGTGCATTTATATGTTGAATGTAGCTGATAAGAACGTACAGTTAGCGTTATCAGTAGAGTAAACAAAGGGGAGCTTAGATAAATATTGTGGTTATCAGAAACTGATACTACAGGCGCCCAAGATAATGGTTGTATGTTGATGAATAAATGACTACCAATACAGTATTTAATAATAATCCAAATAATTAATAATATACAAATTAATAATAAATATTTTAAAATCGGTTCACCAAATTAAAATTAAACATGGCACATAAACAAGAGGTCAGTTTAGCCGACATAATGAAGAAGTTAGAAGCCAGCAACGCTGAAAACGTAAAAAGGTTTGAAGAAATAAAAACTAGTGGTGCTGAAACTATGAGAAGATTGGAAGCAAGCACGTCAGAAATTCAGAAACTATACGCGTATAATGCTGAAAGTAAGGTAGAAATTATGGAACGAATGGAGACCTTAGAAGGTAAAGTTAAAGAGTCTCTAAAACAACAAGCGGTGGTGATGAATGAAAATTTCGAAGAGCAGCGAAAAAGACTACAACAAAATTTTAAATCTATGGCCGACACACTGGACCAGAAACTCGAAAAAATTACGCATCGACAAGATACCAAGATACAAGTCATCAGCGAGTTGGTGCAGAGTAATGTCAGGAAGACCATGAAAATTGAAGAAGAAACAAAAAGTCTCGCCGCAGCAGACGACACCATCAAGAAATCTATCCAACACCATGACAACAGGGTAGATCAGCTGGAAGTCAAGTTAAAAGGTGAAGTAGACCGACTTACACGAGAAGTGAGAAGACTACCAACACAAGCGTTAGTATACTCGACCGTACCTAGAGAAGAGAGACCCATTAACTATTTTAGAGGATCCAGAAGGGAAAATCCCATTGAATTTCGTATCAAATGTGAGAAAGAAATGGATAGTATTGGATCTATTCTCAGTGACAAAGATAAAATAGACTTTGTAAGCCGTTACTTAAAAGATACAGCAGCCAGTTGGTTCACGATGGTGAATGACGATTTAAAAACGTATGAAGAATTTAAACTAGCATTCGAACGGAGGTATTGGAATGAATACATACAAATGAGAATACGAAATACACTGGAATTTGGTAAATATAATCCAGGTAAGCTGTCTGAAGATGAATACGTCATTATGTTAGTAGAGAGGAGTAAACATTTACGTCCCGCTTTAACACAAAAAGAATTAGTCATTAAGCTTGCTAATCATTTCAGCAGGAACATCCAACTAGCTATACATGTTCAGGGTATAGCTACCATTGAAGATCTATTAATACTTTTAACACAGATGGAGGGTGTAATCCGTGAACGAGACCCACCAAGAGGAGTTCAGCGAGATAACCGGAACCAAAATCAAGATAGAGGTACGTGGAATTCGCAAAGATATCGCCAAGAAGATAAAGGCAGAGAAGATAGACGTACAGACGATGAAAAATATCCGAAAAACAAAAATGTATCATATGATAGACGCCATGAAGATGGACGAACATATGAGAAGCAGGAGCAAAATAATGAAAGAGGTAATTACAAAGGAGGTTACCGATGGCCGAATTCGTCGAAACGATTTTCGAAACCATGGACATCCGATAGGAATGCAAATACTGCAAAGGCAAAGACAATGAAGTAGCTGATACCTTAAGCCGTTATATAGAAGAAAAAGAAGAAACACATGAAGCTAAACCACAAGATGTCAGGGTACTTAGCAACATAACATACAAACCCGAGAGAGAAGTACAAGAATTACTACGTAATCTCGCTAGAGAGCAAGATAAAGATCAGCGATTACAGAATATAAAAAATAATCCGTTACCTATAAATTATTGTGTGAAAGATGGAATTTTATTTAAGCTTATTAATTATGATTGGAAAGTTGTGCTATCTCATGACATGTTACAGCAATTAATTATGCCATGTCATCGTAGTCTAGCTCATGCATCTCCATTGAAGTGCTATTTAACTATGAAAGAAGCCTTCACCTGTAATAATATGTTCAGAAAAATTAAAATAATTGTTAGGAAATGCCATGATTGTCAAACAGCCAAACATCCGAATTTAAACACTTGCGTTGAAATGGGGAGTATCAGAACTAAGAAGAAGGGGGATATAGTTGCACTTGATTTCCTTGGACCACTCCCGCGATCAAGTCGTGGGTACCGCCATATAATTGTGACGGTAGATGTGTTTACCAAGCTAGTAAAGTTATATGCTGTACGAAGACCCACCATGAAATCTGTTCTGAACGTCATCACCCAGAAGTATATACCAAAGTATGGAAAAATGGATAAAGTGTTGACAGATCAAGGTAAGCAGTTTGGTAATAAATTATGGAAGGACGCATTGACAAGACAAGGTATAAAACCTGTACTTACATCCATAAGGCATCCACAAACTAATCTTGCTGAAAGAATAAATAGAGAGTTAGGCAAGTACATGAGGTTATATTGCTACAATCAACAGAGTAAATGGCCTGACTATCTACAATTTTTCGAAGATGCAATGAATCACAATTATAGTGAAGCTACAGGATACACACCGTTAGAATTAAGTGAGAATAAAATACCTAAACGATTCTGGCACAACATGATTAATAAACCGGAAAATTATAATGTAGATTTGCCAATTCAAATAAAAATAAACAGAGCTGAACGACAGCTATATCATCAAGCAGGTAAAAGGAGAGACCGGTATAATAGAATTCACCGATTGACAAGATTCCAGATTGGTGATAAGGTATTGATAAAGACAAATCCTGTGGGAAGTAGTATATTAAACACTTCCAAGAAATTCTTCAGATTATTCTGTGGCCCATATGAACTAAGGAGTCGTCTAGGACCACACACCTACATGGTATATGACCCAGTGAAGCAAAAGGACGTCGGAAAGTACCATGCGTCATCTCTGCGTCATTATATCCAATAATACCCATATGTGATTGTTACTTTAAGAAAAGATTTTATATTCTTTCTAATAAACATGTAATATAACTGACTGTGTATGTACTAAACATAGATAAAAAAAAAAAAAAAAAATATGTTGTTCTGTAAAGCACAAACAATTTTTTTTAAAGCAAGTGGGGGAGTGTTATAACGAAACATTGTTATCAATGTTTATCGTTCTAACTGGAGTACGCATAATAAGCGTTATCTGCTACAATTGTACATTTAGAAGGGTACAGATAAGATTTTATATAGCAAACAAAACAGATAACAGTCCACCTGCATAAATATGTATAATTTTGTCGGCACATGTCAGAAGTGTTTTAAAACTTAAATAATAAAAAAATGACAAAAGATTAAGAAGAACTAGGTTGACCAGTGAATAGTGCGGAAATGTAGCTTTATTTAGACACCAAACACATAACGAGATAGTGAGAGTGTCGTGAACTATAAGCGTTTTACTATTTCACACCTTTCGCGGTGCTAATTAAAGATCGCGTGTATACATAGCTAATAACTGTGTTCAAGACACGTCTAACAAACAACTTTGTTACCTAAATAAATAAAGGATTGTTGAGGTATTCGCCGATAGAAACTCATTTGCACACGTGGCTTTGCCCTATAAACAGTGAGCCAAAACGAGCATCTGGCTCATTCATAAAGTATTCGTTGAGTCGTACACACGGAACGATACGCTGCAGAAGACGCTTCAATGAGACCGGCAGACACCTGAGTTACTACAACTACGTACTACGGACATCAGACTATACCCGAGGCCAGAGACGCTGTGTCCATGACGATAAAGGAACGACGCCTAGCCTAGCTGTTCATACACCGCTAAGCGACGCTGACGGAGGTTTCGAGAGGAATAGCTGTACTCAATGCCGACGCCTGAGACCCGTGTACATCTGTGTAACATGAAATCATCAAAACAGGTGACCTGATATGGTTCAGGGTTCATAATAATGTTGTAAACACAAGTAAATGAAAATCCGCTATAAACGAAATTGAACAGTTTTAAATAATTGATAAACATTTTTTTATATAGGCGGTATGACTAAAGCCTAAAGACACTTTTAAATGTTGTACTGTATATCATATAGAGACATTTATTCAAAAAGACAGAACATTTAGATAATGTGTGATTATTATAATAATATGTTAATAAGAGTGCAGAAAGACTCTAAGCAAATGTTTTCATGAGATTGTGCACTGTATAAAAAATTATATTTGATAAATTAAATGTGATAAATTAAGGGAGAGTGCAGAGAAGCTCTAATGAGTGTTCTCAAGATAGTAGATGTCACAAATTTTATTGTTTCATATTAATTATTGTTGATAGCCAAGCAGGCTGAAGATTAGAATAATTAAAAGGGAGTTACCCTTAATAAAAGTGTTTATATTAATAATAATTACCATAGAGCTAACGATAACTATAACCCTTGTTATATTCATTTAAAAAGTTCGTATTTTATTTTCTCATGTATAATGAACAGGGTTACGGATTTCATAGAATGAAATCAATTCAGTATTTCCATTTTATTAAATAATTAAATTCAATACAACAAAAATGATTTTTTATAAATGAATTATAATTACAGGCAGACAGTGTGAAACTGCCCATATATGTGTGTATATTTCCATGTTATATGTTTTGTGTATATACTGTGTATTGTATGTCTTATTTTCAGGAACTTATAAATTATGTACTAAGATATATGATTTTAATATGTGATTTTTAGACGTAAGCATTATAACAATATATCACTAGAGAAAATATGGTAAAGTAATATTCAAGAAAGAATATAAATGGTGGAACCCGCCGTAAATTGTGTTAAATATTTGAAATTCTTTTTATTATTATGATTTGTTTAAAGATAAGCACCTTGAGGGTGACAATTATAATCATTGGAATGATAGACTAAAAAGGTAGTTTTCATTTATTCACAATTTATACAACTCAGCTTCCTAAAATAATTCTTTTGGAAACACATCGTCCCAACTCGTTACCTGATACCTAATAAGCCCAAATCCCACACCTAATAGCCGGCAAAGCAGAAAAGTACCATATACTGCAGGTAAGTGTTGGCATGGTATACCCTAACCAGGTCCATGTAAAACTCATAATCCATAATGAAAGAAATCATAAAAAGATGTGTTGCAATATACATCCAAAAAATTGTGTGTGTGTGTGTGTGTGTGTGTGTGTGTGCGCGCGTGCGTGTGTGTGCGTGTGCGTGCGTGCGTGCGTGCGTGCGTGCGTGCGTGCGTGCGTGCGTGCGTGCGTGTGTGTGTGTGTGTGTGTGTGTGTGTGTGTGTGTGTGTGTGTGTGTGTGTGTGTGTGTGTGTGTGTGTGTGTGTGTGTGTGTGTGTGTGTGTGTGTGTGTGTGTGTGTGTGTGTGTGTGTGTGTGTGTGTGTGTGTGTGTGTGTGTGTGTGTGTGTGTGTGTGTGTGTGTGTGTGTGTTCCAACTCTGTGTCGGATTCTGCAGATTATTAAATTATTTTGCAGATTACTGTCGTAGAGTATCACCTTTCTTTTGCGTGTGGTAAAATGTTGTTGTTTTGATGAGACGGGTAGTTACATTCCACGTTTCGGAGCAATTAACCAAGGCCAGAAACACAATTCAGAATATATCAGACAATAGAAACACATTGTAACATATAAAGCTGAATTATGGGAAACTAAAGAATATATGAAAATAAGGTTCCGAGTTATGGAAATTGGGTAACTGAAGAAGGTCTTGTATGCTTACATTGCAATATAGGATTAAAAATAAAAAAGTAAGGGAAAGAATGAACGTATGTACCAGAGTAAATGACACAATGATGGTACGCGCACGTTTGCCATATGGGCAGTGACAAATGGCCAAAGACGTTACTAGATTTGACCCCCCCTCCACCGTTCGAGAAAGATGGAAAAGAGGAAGGCCGCGAGAGACTTCGATAAAAGGTATAAGGAACGTAATGGCGTAGTGTAATCTGGAGGATGATGATTGGAAAGATTGGAAAGTTTGGATGCTAGGCTGTGAAAACCGACTTCAAATGTTGTTCGGAAATCGGAAATACCTATAAAAGTTTGTTTCCCAACAAATCAGTTGTAAAAATAAGTACGTTCACCAATTGACGCTACTAAAGTATGGCAGTAAATGTGTATAACGCGTGATAAATCATAAATATTAAAAAAAACATTAATATAAAGTAATTACAGCAATGTTTGTTGACGTTAAGTTTTGATTATATTATAGCCTAATATATATACAAAATTAATATATAAATTCAATATATACAAAACCGAAATTAAATGATAATTTCTAGTATATCTGTATATCACTAATTACGTATTCATAGTGATGGCTCATGATGGAGTCACTACAGATTTATGAAAGACATAAATATTAGTAGTCAAACTAAGATGACTATGACTGTACAGATAGTAATAATAAGATCTGAAGTGACAAACGCTGCTGAAGCCATGTACACAACATTCAATAATGAAAGCAAACCGATGGAGTTTGAAGAGGATAATAAGAAAATTACAGACTCAAAAAAATGTCCGTCAGAAAAGCAAGTAGAAGAACTGCTGGTTGGGGAAAATATAATATTCAGAATATAGAAGCTGAGAGATTAAGGTTTTTTGGGCGTGTGCATAAAAGGTCTCGCAAGTAAGGAAGGCTGGAGATGGAGATACACAACTGTAGAGTGCTGACGAAACGTAGAGAAAAGTAGAACCAACTAGTAAAGGGATAAAGACAGATGTGGAGAACAATTGAGTAAATTTAGATCCATCTGTGCGACGATTCAAAGAATACTAAAAAATAAAGTTAGACCAGAAAATAAAATTAAATTTTATTAAGTTATACGGAGTAATCTTGAGGTGTTCGCAATGTTTGAAAAAGCTGATGAATATAAGATTATGAAAGGGACTTGTTCTTCGCATGGAAAATCACTCTATACCAAATGCCGCATATTGTTAATGTAGGAAGCCTCAGAAAACGATGCCTGATATTTAGTTCAACATAAAATATTTGTAAATAATAACAATTTAAATTCATAATGCATATAAGGCTTCTGAAACCGGAACACGTACTTCACAATGGAAGAAGATGAAGAACATTTTTAAAATGGTAGTTAAATATGGTAGGAATAAATGTATCCTAACAAGAAGATGTAGGGGGAAAGAGAGAGACAGAGAGAGAGAGAGAGAGACAGACAGACAGCGACAGAGAGAGAGAGAGAGAGAGAGAGAGAGAGAGAGAGAGAGAGAGAGAGAGAGAGAGAGAGAGAGAGAGAGAGAGAGAGAGAGAGAGAGAGAGAGAGAGAGAGAGAGAGAGAGAGAGACAGACAGACAGGCAGGTGACTGACAGACAGATAAACGGATAGACAGACGGGACAGACTCGAACAAGTTGAATTAAATACGTTAAAATAATCGTTGTAGTGAGACGATAAATAAAAAGCGATGACGTAACGAATATAACTGAGATTACACCAACAGAAAATGCTAAAGGATGAAAACTGACGTGGTTCTTTGAACGCCTAGTAGTCATTAGAGATGAAGAAAGATTAGTGATGCAACAGGATAGGAGAGGAAGACAGGGAAGAACGTGGAAAATTACGACCCAAACTGTTCCTTAAGGAAGAAAACTTGAACTGAAAGGAAAAACTGACAAACAGAAGTCATGAAAGGTGTTCATAAAAGAAGGAAAACGTGACAACAGAGGAAATCACAAAAACTTACAGTACATGTGGTCTAGACTATTGTACATGTGGTAATAAAATAAAAAAATAAAATAAAATAAATAAATAATAATAATAATAATAATAAATAAATAAATTAAATAAAAAAAACGTTAAACACACTAGACTTAAACCTTAAGTAAACGTGATAAAATAGTAGAGAAAGTTGTTGGGCGTATTCAAGAGGTAATTTAGTTTTTTAACTTTGTCCCAGGATAATTTTAAACTTGTTAATAAAACGTTTTAAAATGTGGGTGTAATATTGTGGAAGTATTTTCCTAATGAACCTGAAAAAGCGTGACAGGCGCTTCTCGTTAACAATGCTGAGTATTAATTATTTATTTAATGATGTTTGACGCGTAGACCGTGAAAAGATATTTTTAGTCGCGCCGGTTATTTTCCCGTCACCACTACAGTAATTACTAAACAACGTTTCAACTTGTTAGCGTTTCCTTCTGTATATTTGAACTACGTGCTAAAGGGTTATAAAACTGTCGCCCGCAAATCTTCTTTTTCTCCGTTGGACGTCAGAAAAGTCTTTTCCTCAAAGGTTTATTGCCACTAAAGATGAAGTCAAGTCAAACGGATTTGATCTCTAATAGCTGACCTTGCCATTACTCTAACTAGTTTGTTGATTCATTAACCATACAGTTCATAACTCATTAAAGCACTATAATCGAACGCCTTTTCCAATCAGTGTCGTTTCGAGAATGAAGAGGAGGCAAAAGGAAGATAAATACAGTAGTGGATGTCTCCTACCCATTGCCATCTCATTGTAACCCCTCACATCTATTCTTCTTAGATCTTCTAGCACGTCGTCCAACCATCTTATCTAAGGTCGGCCCCTCTTTCTTTTTATAGACTTGCGCCCTCAGGATTTTTTTTTTCATACTCTGATCACCCATCATCTCTAGGTGACCCAGCCTTTGTATTCGTTGAATCTTTACGAATCTTACAATGTCCTCATGCTTCAATAGCTCATCTGTCTCCATCTTCTTTAATCGGGCCGTAAACACGTCTTACAATCTTTCTTTCAAACCTTAATGTCTCTTGTTCTTTTTTTTGTTAACGTCCATGTCCGAGAAACTTGAAAACACAGTGTTTCTGGAAAAATGTTTGTACGATATTTGTCTTTCATTCTGATGTATACCATAAGCTCTGAAAGTGGAGGTAGAGCTTTGTAAACCGTTCAGTATAATCGTTCTATAATTATTTCTCTTCCGAGTATTTCTTATGCAGTTAACTTTTCCAAATCTTAATTAGGCCAGTCTTTTAGCCGACAAACGGTTATCCCTCCCCCTGTATCAGTTGGCCTCCAATTTTGGAATCTCTGACACCACATGCCATCTTCCTGCCCTTCCTCATTTTTGTTAGTTTTTTAATAGTGTCACCTACTTCGGTTTCGTAGCGAGTTATTTAGTTTCCTGTCTCGTCTTGTTATTCCTAGCAATAATCCTCGACTTGCTTAATATGTGTAGCCGTTACGTTATTGTTTCATTCTCGTCTTCACTGAAACGTTCCTGGCCCATAAACTATTACAAACACCATGCAACTGAAGTCAGTTCCATATTTTGCAAAGTTAATCCACCTATTACTCGATTGACAATTTCTGCCATTACATCTCCCGTATATTTTTGCTCATATATATATATATATATATATATATATATATATATATATAAAATTTTCCCCTTTTTATTTGCAGCTGTCAGATGCTCGCCATTCATTTTCCATTAATTTATTTCTTCGTAAATTACAAAAAAAAATAATAATAATATAATTATAAAGTGTAAAATTTAAAAGTATAAAATTTTGAACTTTCAGAAAATAATTGTATCCAGAATTTTATTTTGGAAGGACTCAGTGGCGTACCCAGAATTTGGTCTTGGGGGGTCCGGGGTCGTGTCGGTTCATACAAAAGAAAAAACATTTAAGACTGAATAACATTACTGTCTTTAAAGTGGCTGAAATCAGTCGCATTAAAGTAAACGGTAATAACATACAAAAAATACGCGTTATTGCAACATTTTTTACAAGATACTTAATGACTAAATTGATTTTCTCATCTATCTCATATATCAAACGTATGCGCGAACGCTATGTAATAAACCTGTTTGTACATCTACAATAATGTTAAGATCTTAACACATCAACAAAGTCCAGTAATTTCATCGAGAATGATACGACTAATTATATCTTATGATCAGATATAATCATGTAGAATAAATAATTAGATTATATTAGTTAGATATTTAAATTAGATATAGACGTAAAAAATGAGTTTAAAAGGTTTACTGAATACGTGAATCCAGAGTTTTAAGTAAAAGGCCAGAAGACATTCTCTGATGAAATATTGCTAACTATGAAGGTCGTTTTAGTGGGCAAGTCGAATAGTACAAGGTTTTTGGTTTTTGTGCCATCACAGTAGAAAGCATGCTATTCAACCCTTAGAAACGTGTTTTATTTCAATTATGAGAGTTTAGAACAAACACACAGGGACAGTATATGAAGTAAAAGCAGAATATATAGTCTCAAAAACAAAATACCTGCAAGTCGGAAAGTAAAAGTGGAATATATCTGCAAGACAAATCAGAAATTTCAAGGAAGAGCTGTTCGATTGATATGTTATTTTTATAGCTTCTGGCTATATTAAAGTATTTTGTAACCAGTACAAATTAATCCAGAAGTCATACAATTACATACTCATACACTAACACGCGGGTTACGAAAATCTACGCCCTCTTCAGAAATCGTCACTAGATCCCCTCTTGTTTCTATATCAGCTCCAAGTTTGAATAACGTCAAGGTTCAAGGAAACATAAAATATTAATAGCTACAAAGTACAGTTATCCATTTACAATTACAGAATCTTTTTCCACTTAATTATATGTTGTGACGGTAACTTGTTTGTTTAGCAAGTTTTCTAATCGTTGATGAATCCATTGTTATTACTTCCGGCCGTTAAAAGCGAATGTCTTGAATTCCTGTAACAGTAGGGAAAATAGTTAAAAAACAGCACAAAAACTAACACGCGTGTGCGTACACACACACACACACACATACAATTGCAAAATACACATTAGTATAATAACTTGGCACGCTGGTCAATCAGTTAGTTGAATTATAGTTTTCAGTTTTTCCGTTACATAATTGGTTTGAAACACGCAAACTTGGAAAGTTTATTGCACTGTCAGTATGGGTAGTGTTTATAGAACGTTACGTCTCCAACCTTAACCTATTCCGTAAATTATAATTTCAACAAAATACCGTTATCGAAAGTTATAAATGTTCAAACGCGCACAGAACATATTGTATATTCATTGTGGGCGTTTACGTACAATTGTACTTTTTACGTTCTCTGTACTTCGCTCCAGTGATGCTTGTCACCGCCTTCATAAAATGAAGCGATACAATTTTATAATAAAAACACAGCTCTATTGTCTGTCGCAAACCTTTTGTCTGTCGATTCTAACGAGCTGTTTCAGCACATAAACCAAACATTAAGAGTAACTAGTTAGCTCTCTGAGATGCAGAATTCGGTCACTATTTTGAACAAAACACATCAGGGGTCCACATCTTGTGGATACGGGTTTGCCAATCCCGATGTACCCTAGCTGGATTCTCACTTTGCTTCAACTTGTCTTGGGTGAGATCCCTTTCTTTAGTCTTTTCTGTCTAGTCTTTCTTGACTGCCTCTTGTTCTTTTCTGACCCCATTAGAGTAATCGAGGGCTAGGGTGTCTTCTTTTTTAATTATAATTTCGTAACTTTGGGGGGCTTAGGATCTTAGAGTGCTCACTGATGCCGATAGGTGAGCACTGGAAACACTAAGAAACGTTCGGTATCAGTGGCAATTGATAAAAAGCCACCAAATCCTATCTCAGAAAGAGAAGGGTGAGGGCGAATCACCTGCGCCCCAAAACAGGGGCCTTTCGGCTAAGGTATGGTAACTCTGACAGAAGAGTCTCTGGTAGGGGGTTGTACAACAGGCCAGCAATCTGTTCATGTAAAACTTTATAATAGACCTACTTACAGTACCCAAAGCAACCTCGGAATGAGGATGATAGAGACGCGGGTCGCCCGAGGATGAGGTGGGTGCCGGAACAGGTTTATATAACCTAATCCTTGAAGTGAAGAAGAAGAAGAAGAAGAAGAAGATTTTGAACAAATACATTTATTATTATGTAATTTTCAGTATAAGATAAATTTTTAATTGTCACTAAAATTGCAAAAATCATTATTACTTTACTATTAAAATATCGGTATGGAGAACCATACATGACTTCCATATTCTAAGATTTATAATTAAAATAATTTTCGAAATGAAATATTACCATAGAAACTGCTTCTTTCTACTTACTGCTTCAGCCTTAACCACAGTACTGTGGTCACTAACATATACCACCTCACGTTATCGCACTCGATTTTCACTGATGATGGAAGTCGATGGCATTGGCGAAACGTCTGGTTTTGTAGAAAACATTGGACTACGGCCAAATATCCCGGGAAGGAATTTTAACAAAAACTACTTCTTTGTTGCCGATAACGTTGTACACATATATATAAAAAATATGCATAAAATTAATGGCTTGTATAAGTTAGTGATTGATCTCCATTAAGTAGTGCTTAAGTTTCCAAAATTTTAATATTATGATGTCCGTAATTAAAACATCAGAGCAGGTTTAGTGTGTATGAGGGTACACCGTGGACAAAAATTTTCAACATTTCCTATTGAGCGTTGCTTAGAATAAATATTTGTGCCAAGTTTGGTTGAAATCGGTCCAGTGGTTTAGGAGGCGATGTGGAAGACCCCAAAGAACCCCCAAAAGGCCCCATCGAAAAAACACCTATCCTATGTTGGTTCTCCCGTTGCGTAAAATATTTGTGCCAAGTTTGGTTGAAATCGGTACAGTGGTTTAGGAGGAGATGTGGAAGAAACCTTCACGGACGTGCGCACAACAACTCACCGAAGTTTCATCGCAATCGGATGAATGGTATAGGAATGCATACCATACGGGACAAACAAAGAAACATTCATTTTTATATATAAGATGTAAACTATACCACTTACTTGACATAAACCGTGATAGCTAAGCTAATGTACAACACATATGTATTAATTATACACATAAATGTTCCTCGATAGACACTCTATCTATTGGCGAAAACTTGAATAAAATCCGTTCAGTACTTCCTGAGATTAGCGATTTCAAACACAGAGAGAAAACGGACCGACTTTACTTTATACTATGTACAGATTTACATTAAAATGAAAAAATTATAATTTTATTGCCTGGCAACAAAATTATTTTATTTTTAACAATTACCATTGTTTGAAAAAGTTTAAATGAATTTTCAAGTACTTTACTCTTGTTAAAACGTAAAAGGTTGCAGGTAAACTACCCCTTCCCCTTAACTGATCTTCACCAAAATCAATAGGCCTTGAGTCCTCTACAATTCAGTGACGTATGCAAAAAATTATTTGATTCTGTTTGAATTTGCGGCTGTTATCGTTTGCCATAGAAAATACGCTTGATAAAAAACGTTGCAGGTAAACTACCCCTTCCCCTCAACCGATCTTCACCAAAAACAATAGGTCTTGAGTACTCTACAAATCACGGCTGTATGCAAAACATTATTTGATTCTGTTTGAATTTGCGGCTGTTATCGTTTGCCATAGGAAATACCCTTGTTAAAACATAAAACGTTACAGGTAAACTACCCCTTTCCCTTAACCGATCTTCACCAAAAACAATAGATCTTGAGAACTCTACAATTCAGGGCTGTATGCAAAAGATTATTTGATTCTGTTTGAATTTGCGGCTGTTATCGTTTGCCAAAAAAAAAATTCCTCTTGATAAAAAAAACCGTTGCCGGTAAACTACCCCTTTCCCTCAACCGATCTTCACCAAAAACAATAGGTCGTGAGTACTCTACAAATCAGGGATGTATGCAAAACATTATTTGATTCTGTTTGAATTTGCGGCAGTTATCGTTTGCCATAGAAAAAAAATCTACACACAGATAGACAGACAGACACACAGACAGACAGACAGACAGACATACACACAGACACTTTTCGGAAAACGACTTTTTTTCATGTTTTGAGTGTAGTACAATCAGAATCTACAATAATCTCGAACACGATTTTTTTTGCCATCACCATACTTCCATTTCCTTAAGGAATATGGAAGTAAAAAAAATACTATTTATAAAGCAGACAATCATGCGCGTATAATTCCAAACTACAGCACTGGTTATTAGTTTAAATTATAATTATAATGTCTAAACGATAAATAATTCAAACCCAACTTTTTAAGTGTATGGATGTTTCCATACATAGGCCTATATCCTAGGATATATCTAATCACAAAACTAATAATAATAAAAGATACGTTTTTAAAGACGTCCATAATTTTCAAGAGATGTTGACAATATTAGTTTTGTCAAATTATTAAAGATACCGAGTTTTTGTTATGAATAAAATTCCTCATAACTTCATCCGTTACATACGCTTTCAATTTTCTTATAATTTTGAGTTTAATTGTGACCCGTGGTGTCTTAAAGTTAAAAGAAATTTCATAGTGAGCGCTACATTTGGATTTGGGTTAAAATTCGTTTCATTCTGACACCCGGCTTTTTCTAATTTTTTATATTGTTATCCCCTTTTTGAGCCCTGATATCTTAAAACTTTCAAATTTCCAAAACTGAACACTAAATTTAGATTTTGATTAAAATTGTCTTTAATTTATTGCTTAATTTGATCGCCTCCCATGGATTTTGGCGATTGTTTTCACAAGTTTGACTCCTCACGTTTTTGCTTCTCGCATTCATATTTTTTAGGAGATCTATCTCAAAAACAATAGGGTTCTGTAGAGTAGAAGTTTGGACACGCATGCCAAGTTCTACGAAAATTGATTGGTGCGTTCAAACGTTATCGTGAGACATCCCATCCCAAACAGGCAAATAGTCGGACAGACCGACAAATGCCAAAGGGCGAGTTAAAACTGAGAACTCGCTCTGCTCGTTTAATTACATTGCCGTGAAAATATTCACTTACTTATTCGAGTCTGGGTGGTACAGTGATCAGCTCACTGGCTTCCAAAATAAGACTTGTCATCTTCTCGATTTGTATTAGAGTTTATCGTCGTTTTCCACGACTTTCAGCCAGGCATGGTGGACCTGGTCTTATCACATGAGGACATTGAAAACAGTCTGGGCATAGACACAATGCCTTACATACAGTGGTGGCTAATATATATGCCACTGTCAGAGGCCAAGGGGCACCCGCCCCGGGCGGCATAGCCAGGAGGGCGGCAAAGTGAGCATAGACTTGAAAAAATTGTTTTCAGTTTATAAAACTACAAACAAATTGTTTCTTTGATATAACTATTATAAGATTTTCTTAATATAAGATTAAGAACTACAACAAGTTCTAAAGAGTTTATGAAGTCTTTTATTCAAGGAAAATCGAATCCTGAGTGTCAAAATATTACAATCAACTTGCGATCATAAAATGGATGTTGTTAGCGACGAAGCTGTTGATAAATACAGTAAAGTTAACGACGTGAATACTTACAACTGTGAAAGTGTCAAAGTACAGTTACAAGATTCAGTTGGTTGTTCTAGTTCACTTAGTTCACTTAGTTCACTAAATGGGACTTCATTTTTTGCTTTTTTGTCCCCTTTTAATTGTGAAGGCGTGGCGGGTGACGATCTCCTTCCCCCGGGCGGCAAAAAGCCTAGGCCACTATTACAGCACAGTATCAATTTTAGAAAGCAAACGTAATCTGTGTGTTTTCATATTTGTTTTTACTTTTGACGTTTCTCGTTTTGAAACCTAAAACTCTGACATCGTGCGCTAAAATTATTGTGTCATGAGTCCTGTTTGGCTGGTTAAAACACGCGATGCGTTCTTTCAAATATAGCAGGGATCACCATCAGTCAGACTGACGCACGATGACTGGTTGAATGGTTAGCACTCTCAACCATTCTAACCTGGTATATGTAAGATTCACTGTCATCAGCCGGATTCAGAACACTCATAAACTGAACGTTTAGAACGCAAGCGGCAAAGACGGGCCTCGTGATCTCCTTTGAGAAAATGGAGTTCGTAACGAACACCAAGCCGGCGCCTAGAGTGCTAGACATGAAACAGGGAAAACCAAGCGGGCGGAAAAGTTTAAATACCTAGACAAGTGGATAGAAACTCCAACGTTTCTGAGAAAGAATCGCATCAATGATGTCCAAGATGGAAATGGTATACGAGTTAACCAAACGTATCTACGTACAACAAACAATCTGTGTCCCTTATTGCCAAGCTCAGACACTGGTGGGCAGTACTTCTGCCGGACGCCTTGTCCGCAGCAGAATATCTCTCGCAACGAGACGAGAAAAGGTCTGACCGAGAAACTAGAAGCCAAAGAACGAAAGACTCTGAGGAAAACCATAGGCCCTGTCAAAAAAAAAAAAAGGTGGGTACAGAACACGGCACAACCATGAACCATACACACGTGTGGAAAATATAACAAACACTATCCAGAAAAGAACATGACACAAATTAGCCTTCTTGACCACATGACACAAATAAGCCTAAAGAGAGTGACAAACAGGATCTTTTTCTACTTTCTAGTAAGAAAAACAAGGGGGATAACTAAATCCCAGACCAGTTGTATACAGTGGCCGAAATGAGATTTCTCTGGCACGTGGTAAGATATACTCTTCAAGACAATGTAGCAAAACGAATGTCGACATACTGCAGGAACTCAATATTATGAATATACTTAATATAATTGCCCAATATTGGCTGAAATGGTTGGAACATCTTTACCGAATGGATGATTGCAGCATCCCCAAACTATGGAATTATAAGCAGAAAGGACGAAGTAGTGCGGGGCATCCGAAGAAGCATTGGAATTATCAGCTCTAGTCTATCTGCTTGGACCGGTACACCATTTTTTGTTTAATCCTTGCGGAAGAAGAAGATAGTGATGATGATGAAAACAAGGGGACTTGGTTCTCTGAGGTGAAAAGAGACATCCGAGGTGGACTGAAGAAAGAAAGGAAACGTATCGAAAACGAAAGCAGGAATACTGGGCAAAATTCAAAGCCTAAGAAAGAATACAGTTGAATTAACGTGGTCCGCAGCTGAGCGAAACGTAAAAAACGGAACTTTTATAAATGCCGCCATCCATTGTTTACTTGATATCTTTCGTCATTCTTCTTATTGTAACAAGAATCTGTTACAGTTCGTACTGAACCTCGATCTCCTTCAGTCTTTGCCTTCAACGACCCCGATCTTTTGCTGCTGCTTTCCACTTTCCTAGCCCAAAAACATTCTCAGTACCTCATTGAACACTGTCTCATTAACGGATCCTCGGTCATCTCTTTCTCTCTGGTGGGAGAATAAGTCCATTCATTTGTGTGTTTTTTTTAATTAAAGTTGAAACAAAACTTACTTTTTGGAAAAGATAATTAACTTTATTACATAAACGTAACCAAAATTAAGTTTGAATCAATGAAACCGTTCCAGCATCAGTGCAAATTATTTTCTTGCAGTCAATAATATGTCCCCATCAAACTGTTATTCTTTTATATATATGCATGTAGTTATGCCAAACTAATCCAACCAACAAGTAAGCCCTGATCTGGAAAACTGTGAACGCGTTGAAATAGCATGAACGTCTTTCAAGAGAAGTCAGTGCTATGCAGCGACGCTCTAAATTTAAAACTCAGACATGTGGTGAAGCGTTATGTATGGACCGCATTTCTATACGGAGTTGATCCTCGGACTCTACAACAGGCCACAGTTAAACGGTTAGAAGCTCTGGAAATGTGGCAACATAGAAGAATGCTGAAAATCTCGTGGGTCAAACATGTCACCGATGAAAAGGTACTCAGAAGACTAAAAATGTGAAAGAGAACTAACAGCAACCGTTACATGCAGAAATAATGCTTGTTTGTTTATTGCGTGGTGAGAAAAACAAGGTCTTACAACTTATTCTGAAGGACAAACTTCTTGAACAACGGAGTAGAGAGGAAAGACAAACTACAGCACTCGACAACATCAAATAGTGAACTGTAACAAGAAATACTAAACAGCTAAAAATACTAAATAGTCGCCTAGCAGAAAATCGTCAATCTCTGGCTGTAATGATCGCCAGCGTCCAGGGTACCAGTTGTATTAGAATACGTTGGGGAAGATGTCATTATACGAGGGTCAGTTGAAAAGTTCGCGGAGCTACATCAATAACTTAGCGTCAGAACCAAAATGTTTAGTGTATCTGAAGACTCGTATTTCGTTTGAACACCTGTTAATTTCCAAATCTATTTGCCAATTTATTCATTGTTTACTGGCTGTTTGAAATTTGTGTGTCATGCGTGTTTTGAAAAATGGACAAAATCACGAATTCTTTGATAAAAGGGTCTAGCACCAATGGAACTTCACAACGAAATGACAAATGTGTTAGGAAATGCTGCAAAAACAATAGTTCGTGTGTGGGCATTCGAGTTTAAAGGTGGTCGTACGAGCACTTAAGATGATCCCCGTGTGGTCGCCCCAAAAGTGCAACGACTCCAAATGCGGGACCCAGATTGAATTGAACAAAGATTTTCACGCCAAGTTCTCGAGTTAAAAACGGTACACACGCTAACGTGAAATGCCTATGATGTCAGCATGTCATCCACTCTCAATCGCCAGTCTCTCAACACTGTATACGACATTTTTTTAAATGATATCTGGAGTTGTTTCACTTTTTTGTTGTCCACTGCGGGGATCATCGTCAATGCTCGTACAATCATGTTTAATCCGAGAACCCATTTCAAACTGTTGTTTTTGAAGATGCAACATCTCCTTACCTTCTCGATTGTGAATTTCGATTGATGCTAGACCGTTTTTAACGAAGACTTCAATCACAGCACGATGCTTGATTTTGTCTATTTTTTAAACATGCATGACACATAAATTTAGGACATTTGATAGACCATTTCGAAATTGGTAGAAATATTTGGAGATTAAGAGGTGTCTATAAGCAGTGGTTGATTTCTAAAATTATAGGTGCCGGAACGCATCAATTCAAAAGTTGGACAGACACAAATATACTTATATTTTATATTAACTCGAGATCTTGTTCACTAAGCAGTCTGTTTTCAATAGATTTTTTTCAGTGACTCAAAAAATTTTTCAGGGTCTACGGGATTATTTTTTCCTACCTTCTTTTTTTTGAAGCGGAATTCCGAAAAAACTTAAGTTTTGAACTGCTTCAGGGTCATTGAATAATGGGGGCATGGTACTGATTTTCTGCTTTCAAATAAAAAAGCTGTAATTTTCAGTTTTTCGTTGGCAGAGGTAGTAGTAGTAGTAGTAGTAGTAGCAGTGGTAGAGGTAGTAGTAGTGGTAGTAGTAGTAGTGGTAGTGGTAGTAGTAGTGGTAGTGGTAGTGGTAGTGGTAGTAGTAGTAGTAGTAGTAGTATAAAGGACGATACGTTTAAAAAGATCCAGACAGCATACTCAGTTTTCATAAATATTGGTTTATTCATATATAAACTGGAAAACAAGAATGTTGATATGTTGAGGCTGTAAGTTCTCTTGAAGAAATACAGGAACTCAGAGAAAGATGTAATTTATGTGTTGGTGTAGTTGATTTAGTATGTACTTGTAAATGATAAGTAGTTTAGTGATGTTCAATCAGTTAACCAGATACAATTTAAAAAACGTATGTTTTCACAAACATTACAGACTTATTGTCATCATCAGGATTACATTTTATTTATTAATTCACAGCCACTACTAAAATTAGGATTTCGTACTATCGACAGTCTGTTAAGGGACATTCATCAAGATATTGATGTTGACCAATTGTGTTGGGTAAACCATTACAACCTGAGGGTCTTATTATAGCATTGTCAGTTATAATAAGTTACAATAAAGTCAGCTAATAAACCCAGTTATAATAAACTCTACAGGCAGGCAGTACCAATTTGTTAGCTTCCGACTTGTAACATATACAGAATTCTATAACTGCGAATCCTCTACTTCCACAGATTCCCCTATCCTCAGGGGCAAACCTAGGGAGATATAGGGGCCAAAATCCAAAAAAAATTTTTAAATGTTGGAGCAAAAAATGTAAACTGTTTGCATGTTTTTGTGAAATGTAATTAACTGACTTCCAATTTTTGTCAATTAAAAAAAAAATAGGTCAACGACAAGATTAAATAATCTACAGTAATAGGCCTTATACTTAATAATAAATATAACAGATGTTGACAGAAATGGTGAAAAATGAAAAGAAGTCAACTTAAAGGAAAAGAGTAGGAGAACATGATTTTCCACTGGTTACAAACAAGTTGAATCACATGATTCATGTGACAACATGCTTTGCACTATGCTTAAGCCATGTCAGCTGATTTTTTAAATTCCGCAATGAAGGAACTGTTTGCTTTTACCCGCTAGTTTGCCATAAACCGAGCCCTACAAAAAAGACAGGCCATGGCCCGTACAACGATTTTTTAAGTCACATGACATTAGAAGTCGAACAGTCCAGTCTTATCCTATGTACTCCCATAATTAACGTGCTTTATTTGACGAAATTTACTTAAATATTTCAGGTTTTTTTTTGCAATAAACATATAATGAAACATATGTAATCCACATATTTTTTAAAATATCAAGAAGGATAAATAAAACACTTATTTAAGAAAGTATATAGTAATATTTATTTTTTCGGTTATTTACCTTTCTTCCGTTTTCTATTTTTCCTTTTGGAAAAGGCTGACAATCATTATATTTTTTAACAAAATTATTTTACATGTAAAATTTATATCCACAACCCTGTTATATACACAGAATTGATATGCATGCTGTTAACCCTAACTTTCTTAATTTTAACGTTCTCTTTAAAGTATTTATAGTCCACAGAAATCTATTATTAGGCTTCCAAGACAAACTGGAAGCATATCTGATGTACGTTTTTAGTTGATTTTAAAGAAATTACAGCTATTATTTGCCCATTAGTTTTAATTTGTTGGTACGATTTTTATTATAATCTGAGAAAAACAATACTCTAAGAAAACGATGTATGGTTGGAAAAGAACACTACAGTTATGGAAAACTGACAAGTGTATCCGATTATATAAATTATAGTGCTTGCCCATGCGTTTATCAGATGAGACATGTGAATACGCGAGATTTGTTTATTAGCCTGATATTTGAGAAGATTGTAAACAAATAATTACATAAACTTTTCGTGATTTATTCATATGATTATTAGAATTATAATTCCATTATTAAAATTGTTATAATATCTATGTTACCGTACATTTTTTAATAAGAATAATTCTTGGATTTTGTTTTCCATGACGTGTCCGTTGATTAACTAATTATAAGTATAATACTACTGTGTTCCGAGTCAGTAGTATATACTTATAATTAATAATAATTGTTGTTATTTTTCTTATTCTCTTTTTATTCGCATTATTATTATTATTATTATTATTATTATTATTATTATTATAAAGGAGGAAGATATGTTTAAAATTCCGCAGTCTGCAGTCTGCATACACAGGTTTGAAAAATTGGTTTACTCAAGTACTGTGTTTACATAATAGGGAGCAGTAAAAAGTTAAAAGAACTACCGCTAGATGGCACAAAAATGCACTTTACGAAACAAGGTGTATTCCAATTGCAATATACTGGGCGATTTTATTGTTTAAAATGTTTGAAGTATGTAAATACAGATAATTAACATAATTTATTAAACTTATTGTTTATTGTTAGTAACCGTTTTTATGCCCATTTTTTTAAATGATTAATCCCATTATTAAAATTTCAATTCTTCTATAAGTTAAAAATTTTAATATGGATTGTTTTCGTTTACACTTTCAATATTATTATTATTATTATTATTATTATTATTATTATCATTATTGTTATTAATATTATTATTATTATTATTATTATTAATATTATCATCATTATTATTATTATTATTATTATTATTATTATCATCATCATAAAGAAGAAGGTACGTTTACAATAATACAGACAGCATACACGGCTTTCATTAATTGGTTTATTCAGTACTGTGTTTACAGAATACGGACTGCTTAGTTAAAAAAAACTACCGCCAGATGGCATGACAGTATACTTTACGAAACAAGACGCGGAATTCCAACTGCAATTTATTGGGCAATTATATTATTTTAAATGTTTACAATATGTTACAGATATCTAACGGTATTTGTTAAACCTATTGTTTATTGTAAGTTACTGTTTTTATTCTAATCGTGTCGATTGTCTGTAGTATTCCGTGGTGCGCACCAACGACATCGCGTGTGTTCCCGCGTTTAGATATTTTATATTTATATTTATTGTGACACGTGTAAATTGTATGTAAATTGTTTTAATATTTTAATCATTTAACGAACTTCACCAAGGGATTGTACGTGATGATGGGACATATGTCCCGAAACGTGTTGTAATATATAAAAAGAAAAAGGCCAGCAGACGGACAAAAAAGAGGTAAATTATTTTACTATTCTATACATATAAGTGGCCTGGATACCAAAAAGCATGAATCTTAATATTAAGTTCTTGGATTTCGTTGTTCATGATGTGTCCGTTAATTATACTTAAATATTAAGTCTTTTAATTATTTTAATTGTGAATATGAATATTGTGGTAGATAAAAATTTATGGTCCTTGATATTTCAAATTTTTGGAATATGATTGTGAGGTTCATGATACTATGGTAAACCTATTCCATATATTTGTACTAAATTGAAGCAAAGTATTACAAAATGTGCTTTTAGTAATTGCAGTTAGCTCATCTAGGATAAGGCTGATATGTAAGAATTTGCTCTTCCAGGGGATAAAATTAAGGAGGGATTCCTCCCAAAGCAACATGAGTTCAATGTGTTCAGGGTAGCATTGGCATCAAATACAAGCCTGCTTACAACACTTATGTAAGTAACATGCTGGAGACACACTGGGCTAGATCATTATTGTATTCAACATAATTTTACAGATGTGCAGTTCCTCCAAGAATAGAAACAACTAATGGTCTCATCCCTTGACCAGCAATTTACATTTTAAGAATTTTAATATTTCTGTTAAATATTAAGAACATAGAAACCAGTAGCGACTGGTGACAGTGTTGCAAGCTTGCACAACCCACAGAAAATAGTGGCTTTTAATAACATGTATTACTGTATTTACAAAATACTTAATGTTTAGAACTTCTCAAAGTATTATGTTTTGAGAAAAAAATTATAGGCCTGCAGGTTTTATAAAAATTTTTGTGTGTGGTAAATTGTAACCAACCCAGTTGTTCACTGCAAGCTGCGTGGTAAAGTTTCCAAGGACCAGGCAAACCGGCATTCGTAGTGTCACTTCCAGAGCTTTTACATTGCTAAACAGATGTGTGCTTTCAACTGTCATGATAGGACAATTAACATACAATAAAAGTCTTTGCTCAGTTTGCAGTAGTCCTGCAACATTCCAGTAGGTGCGCTGTATACGATCGTTCACCAGTAAATGTGAAGTATAATGTTTGAATTCCTGCCATCTGTCTTTGTTTATGCCCACGTGTAATTAGTGTTTACAAACAAGTATAGCCTCCTGTGTTGTACGAGTGTAAATTCTGTGAATCTTTAGTTTTAACAGTGTAAAAATGATTTTAAGTATTGCGTTTTGCTTATAAGTGATAATTTATTACTACTGAGAAATGTATTCAGTAGATAGTTTTTTGGAAAAGCCTTTTAGCATACAAAATCCAAGAAAAACTTGAAATAAAAAAATTAGGTAGGGCTACTCCTGATCTTAACTTAATACACTGTTACATCAGAGAACGAGTTTTTAAGAGATAAATATGAAAGGCATAATTGGTTGTGTGGCTGTAATTCACTTGTGTACTCTGTGGAGGTCCTTGGACAAAATCAGACTTTACCAATCTAAATCATTACCAATGATAAGAAACATGAAGCTTCTGAAATTTATATTAAATGTAGTTTACAGTTACCTTTTTAAGAAGTGTCAATGTGCCAGAAAAATTGGATAGTGCTTACAGGCAAATTATTGTATGTATTCATAATAAAAAAGTCTAAATATAATTAAATCACCACCGACTCATAACACAAGAACTACCAACAAAATCCAAGAAAAAAAAGTCTTACAGAAAAGATATATTTTAAATATTAAAATTAACTGTGAATGTTTCTAGAGTGCATAATGAGGAATATAAAAAGTGATGGTTATTCTATATTCATGAAAACTTGCAACCCCCTGTTCTTGACACCACCAGCCGCCTCTGTAAAATACAAGATCCTCATTTACAGGATTAGATGACTCAATTGTAGAATAATTGAAACTGCCATTATTTCAATTACATACTATGTTTAGGAAACTTGTTTAAAATCTGAGTTTCAAGCCACTGGAAGTTGTCGTCAGTTAGCATCCTTCAGAGGAATGGCAAACATAAACTGATGCCATTGAGTTACAAGCTTGTTTCATTCACTAGCGTTTTATGCAATACACACAGCGTATTTTCTTGCAAGTCCAAATTTTTTGGGCAAGTCGAATACATTAAAAAAAATGGGTATGGTAATAAATTCGGGACTAGGCTATATTAATTAACTAAATTATTGTTATTGTTGGTACAATAATAAACAATAAATTATTGTTAACTAATGGTATAGGTTTTTTACCTATATAGTAGAAAATTGTTCTGCTGCCTCCTAATACCTTCTTGATAATTATCTCATACTCTCAATTCTTCTGCCTATTAGAGTAAATTCTAGATTCTCCTAATTCAATGGTAATTAATTAGTAATAAATTACAGGAAAAAAATTTCACAGGGAGATTTGCTGTTCTAAGAAATCACATGTTCTGGTAGCTGGGAATTTGAGCCAACAGAACAGGCTGTTTCTTCCATATTGTGTGTGGTAAAAAATTGGGGAATAAGATAATAAATTAGTTATTCATTAGTATTAAATTAAGAGTTTATTCCCGAAATCAGAAAAGTTGTTCTACTGGCTCATATTACCTTCACCAATATACCTCTGTGCACTGCTGCCATCTTTAGCAGACATTTGAGACTATTTTTTGCATTCAATATTCTTACTACAGTGATTTTTTTTCAATATCCGTTGAATTAACGTGATTATTTTATACTGTTATTTATTTTTAGTTGCTAAAAATATTAAAGCATTTAATTCAAAATAGTGAAAATATTTGCAAACAGGAATTCCTTTTATGAAACAAAGAAGATTTTTACCTATCCCTGTTTGCTGCTGCTATCTATAAAGATTGTTGAACTACTTGAATTCACTCATCTAATTACAGTAACATTTAAATTCTTGGATTTCGTTGTCCATGACGTGTCCGTTACTTAACTAAATATCACTATTACATTAACGACTCGGAACACTAATTTTTTTTCGATTTTCGAAAAAATCGATCTTTCGAAATTCGATTCCGTCACCCACAACAAGACGAACAGCGCTACCAGCGGCAGCCTCTGAAGAAGCCTTTTAAAGGAGAAAACCGGCTCAGGCTGTAAGGTAAAACTTGATGCTTTTACTTATAAAAAAACCTAGTGTTCTGAGTCGTTAATGTAATAGTGATATTTAGTAACATTTAATTATAAATGTATAAGTAAAACAATATTTACTTAGTCTTTTACTTGGATTTCGTTGTCCATGACGTGTCCGTTACTTAACTAAATATCACTATTGTTTGACGACTCGGAACACTAAGTTTTTTATAAGTAAAATCGTAAAGATTTACCTTACAGCCTAAACCGGCTTTCACCTTTAGAAGGCTTCATCAAAGGCTGCCGTAGGTAGCGCTGTCCGTCTTGTTGTTGGCGACTGGATAGTTTTCCGAAAGATCGATGCTCTCTGTGTGTGTGTGTGTGTGTTGTGTGGTGAGATGTGTTCGAATAATGTGTGCGATTTGGATTGTGTCTGTTCGTTTAGGATGTCGTTTTTATTTGTTTTTGTGTGTTTGTATATTTCTAATTGTTCTAGAGTGTCTAGTTTTCGGCCTTTTGTGTGTACGTGTAGAATGTTCATGTTATTGTCGATGTTTTTATATGTGTGGTTTGCTTCAATGAGGTGGTTTGCAAAGGTGGATTCTGTAGTGGTGTGGAGTGCCTTTGTGTGTTCAATGTATCTCTGTTTGAAGCTACGTCCTGTCTGGCCTATGTAGAATTTATTGCAATTTAGCTTGTATACACCGGGTAGATCGAATTTGTTTTGTGCGTGCGTTTTGATAGTGTGTATTCTGTTGTGTTAGTAGTTTTGTAAGCGATTCTGTATCCTGCTTTTTTGAATTTGTGGGCAATTTTTTCTGTTTGTTTGTTGATGTATGTTAGTCTTATGAATTTGTTGTTTTCTGTCTTTGTCTGTTGTTTGTTTTGTGTAGGAGTTTACTGACTATTGTTCTGTCATATCCGTTAGATTCTGCTAGATATTTTATCGTGTTTAGTTCGTCTTTGTAGTCTTTTTCATCTAAGGGGATGTTAAGTCTATGTATCATGGTTCTAAAAGCAGCTAGTTTGTGTTGTGTTGGGTGATTGGAGGTGTTGTGTATTAGTGTGTCAGTTGTAGTTGGTTTTCTGTATATACTGAATTTGTGCTTGTGTTCTAGTTTTGTGATGGAAAGGTCTAAGAAGTTTATGGTATTGTTGTGTTCGTATTCGGCAGTGAAGGTTATGTTTTTATGTATTTTGTTTATGTGTGTAAGTAACTGTTCACATTGTCTTTTGTTCCCCCTGTATAGTATTAGAATGTGATCAACGTATCTGTGCATGTTGTCGTCTAACAATAGTGATATTTAGTCTTTTACCTCAAAATTTAGTAAAATTTAAAGTTTCCACTTCTTATTTACATTAATTTTAAGAAATAGCAATAAATATTTTTAAAAATGTGGAATTTTCTAATAAAACAAAGAAGATTTTCAAGTTATTTGTGCCTCACAAAAGAAAAGCGATTATATTTTTCCAGAACTTTCTCTTCATGCTGCTGTATTCAGCAACTATAAACAGTGGCTGAAATTACTGTCCAATTTATTGTTTTTTTTTTAACTTTTGAAAATGATCACGTCCAATGTTTCATTACAATAATCCAAAACATAATGTCCTTTTACTTGTCTATTTGATTTCAGAAAGACAAGTTAAATAATATATTTAAATCTGTGAGGAATTGGTATTTTGGACTAAAGCAAAAAAATTCGAAACCACATGCTGATTATTTGTGAGCAACCTCTTGTGAAAACCTTTAAAAATTCCAAAACATTAATAATGGTTACAGAAACTGTACAAGAAACTCTTCTCTTATTCTTCGACTCAATCCAGAGGTTGACAGATTTGCAGTTTCTCCCCAAAAAATTGTGCTTGCAAGACAATACTCTTTGTGTACCGGTACTGCACAAAACGCTAATGAATGAGACAAGCCTGTAACTCATTGGCAACAACTTATGTTTGCCATTCCTCTGAAGGATGCTAACTGACAACAGCTTCCAGTGGCTTGAAACTCAGATTTTATACAAGTTTCCTAAACATAGTATATAATTGAAATAATGGCAGTTTCAATCATTTTACAATTGAGTCATGTAATCCTGAATATGAGGATCTTGTATTATACAGAGGCGGTGGTGGTGTCAAGAAGAGGGGGTTGGATGTTTTCATGAATATAAGATAACCGTTACTTTTTATATTCGTTATTATGCACTACAAAAACATCAACAGTTAATTATAATATTTAAAATATATATTATCTATTCTGTAAGACTTTTTTTATTATGAACACTGATAAGCACTGCCTGTAATCACTATCCAATTGTTCTGTCACATTGACACATCCTAAAAGGCTAACTGTAAACTACATTTAATATAAATTTCAGAAGCTTCATGTTTTTTATCATGAATCATTAAATGATTTAGATCAGTAAAGCCTGATTTTGTCCAGGGATCCCCACAAAGTACATAAGGGAAGCAAAAGAGCATTTATGGAATTACAGCCACACAATCAATTGTTTTTCATAAACGTCTCTCCTAAAAACTATGCTGAATGATCTGTTCCTGATTTAACAGTATGTATCAAGTTAAGATCAGGAGTAGCCCTATCTAAATTTTTTATTTCTAGTTTTTCTTGTAGAGATTGTAAACTAAACAGCTTTTCTAAAAAACTATCTACTGAATTCATTTTTAAATAGTAATAAAAAGTAAATAAAAGTGAATAAAAGTAATTCATACACTATTAACATTAAACTGTCACAGAATTTACACTCTTACAAAGAACACAATAGGCTCTACTCATCTGTAAACACTAACTGTGCATGGGCATAAACAAAGACAGATGACAGGAAATCAAATATTATACTTTATGTGTCACTGGTAAAGAATCATATACAGCGAAATCTACCGGAATGCTGTAGAACTACTGCAAACTGAGCAAATATTTTCGTTGCATGTTAATTGTCCTATGCCATGACAGCTGAAAGCATACATTGGTCTGTCAATGTAAAAGCTAAGTGACACCACAAATGCTGGTTTGCCTGGTACTTGCAAACTTTACCACGCAGCTTGCAGTGAACAACTGGGTTGGTTACAATTTACCACACAAAAATATTTTATAAAACCTGCAGGCCTATAATTTTTTTTCTCAGAACACAATAGTTTGAAAAGTTCTAAACATTATGTAATTTATAAATAATACATATTATTAGAAGCCACTATTTTCTGGGGGTTGTGCAACCTTGCAACGCTCCCACCATCCACCACTGGTTTTCTATGTTCTTAATAATTAACACAAATGTTAAAATTCTTTAAATGTAAATTGTTGATCGAGGGATGTGATCATTAGTTGTTTCTACTCTTGAAGGAATTACACATTTGTAAATTTCTGTTGAGTACAATAATGGTCTAACCCAATCAGTCTCCAGCATGTTACATAAGTATTGTAAGCAGGCTTGCAATATTGGGAGGAATCTACTTAATTTTATCCCCTGGAAGAGCAAATTCTTACATATCAGCCTTATCCAAGATGAGCTAACTGCAATTACTAAAAGCACATTTTGTAATACTTTGCTTCAATTTAGTACAAATATATGGAATAGGTTTACCATAGTATCATTAACCTCACAATCATACTCCAAAAATTTGAAATATCAAGGACCATAAATTTTTATGTACAACAATATTCATATTCACAATGAAAATAATTAGTAGACTTTATGTTTAATCTTCCTCCCTCTCTTTCAGAACCTTGAATGCACAAACTCACCTACCAAATCTTTTGAAATACATTTTTCATTATATATCTTTATTTTTAACATTAGGCAATAAGTTTTTTTCTTCCCCTAATGGCCTTTTTAACTATTCTTTCCATAACGGAAACAGTTCTTCCTATATATTCCCAAGTATAACAATTTAACAAAAATTCTATGTCTAAACTTTGGTCAATGTTAAATTTGTTTACCTAATAAGAATCAATGTTCTGTACTATCTCAGTCCATGCTATGAAATTATTTACTGCATTTTCTGTATTCATTTTCTTTCAACATTTTTTTTAATTAATGATTTTTATGTTTGTGAGTAAGGTGCAATAGTGTTTCTTAAATAAACATTTATTCTTATTAATAAAACATAAACCATATAACAGTGACAGACCAATGATCCTAATCATTCTTAACACCAAACTCATAAATCCCTTGGTGAACAGCCAGTCTGTCAATTTACAAATGTGGACCACATTCCAAGTAATATTCTCCATGTTTGACTCAAGAAATCTTCTGACACTGTTTTAATGGTTCGTGAGCATGAACATGTTCTATTGTATATAACTATGAACATGTACAGTTAATATAGCACTTGACAAACAAGCTATTAAAATCGAAAATAAACTCAAAGGAATGTTAATAATTAATAGTAATGCTTCTAAGGAAATAATTGATCCTAGAGAAGATTATAAAATAAAATATAAACAATCGTACCTTGTTGGCAAGAATATCCAATTGGCTGGTTACACTCATATTATTAAAACAGTTTAAAAAAATAATACGTGTAACACGAATGAAACACATCACTCGCGATGAGGGTACGGACAGCAATTATCAACCGAACATTAATTATGACGATAATTATAATTATGAACACTACAGTGATTATTATAAGCCACGAACGAAAAAGCGAACAGATATTTATGTAGGCCACATACAAACTGCTAATGTGGAATGCGTTTGTCGTGAGAGAGTAATTGAACGTGCAAAGGGGAGAGAAGTTAGAAAAGAGAGGAAGGGCTATGTCTGGCCTAACTCTAGAAAAAAAGTTTTAACATCAGGTGATCGCACATTCACAGCGGTACAATGGGACGTTAACACAATGAACGTGTGTAACGGAAATAGCTACACGTCGACGTCTCCACAACAACGACATATGTCCAGTCGACGTATGAGAAGAATTGGGTAACAGAGGAGGGTGTAAAATCACACGACACACCGCACTCAACACCCTAATGTAAATAATAATTATTTTTAAAATAGTACGATTTGAACTATTAATAAGATGTGAATAATAAGATGTAAATATGTCAAGAATTGCCATTTCTACGGAGATATAATGTAATGAACTCTTGTGTACTACAAGGAATTCTAGCGAAAAGAGTGTAAGGAAGGAAATCTACAAATATATAATAGAAGTCTCTATATTTCAGATGAATGTGAAGAAGATCTACAATAATGAAGAATGAAGTACGCCGATTACCTATTCAATTCGAAGTTAGCAATGAATTAAAAAGAAGGCTACAAAATATAATAAGAAGAATCAAGATGATGGTAAGAAATCTAATGAATCAATCTCAACTATCAGCTCAATATAAGATATGATTATTGACAAATAAAATGTTATATAAGCTAATCAAACCAACTCGTGGAAGCTTAGCTCATGCATCGGCATTAAAATGATTATTTATTCCTTAAATTAATAACATGTGGAGAAAAATTAAAAATGAATGAAAGAAATGTTATGATTGCCAGACTGCTAAGAACCTAAATCTTCACACCTATGTGGAAATCCAAAATATACAGAAGGAAGCGAAAGGGGGAGTTAAGGGCAGGAACTCTTGGAACCCATTACCACGATCAAGTTAAACACATATTAGTCTGTATAGACCTGTTTTCCAAGGCAGTTCGTCTGTATCCAATTATGCGACCTACCATTAAAGCTGTCACAAAAATTCTGTTTCAAAAGTATATTCCAACACATGGCAAAATGAAGAGAATTCTTAGCGATCAATGAGTGCAATTCCAAAGTGAGATATGGTATAGAATATTAATAGAAAATGGAATACAACCCATACTCACGTCCATCAGACATCCACAGGGAAATTTAGCCGAGAGAGTGAACAAGGAGTTGGGTAAATATTTACAAATCTACTGTCATAAACAACCTAATAAATGGGTAGAATATTTACTATTCTTTGAGAAAGCTATGAATGAAAATTATAGCGAAGCTATGAGCTACACACCGATAGAGATTTTGAAGAAGATCGGCAACCCAATTGATTCTGAAGAAAGTATGTTCAGAAACCTGCTAATCAATACTTACCAGTCCCAGTAAGCATAAAAATTGCACATGCAAAACGGAGAATTATGAAGAAACGTAATGAAAGAATTGAAATTCAATAGAACTCACAAGTTACAGAAATTTAAGGTGGGAGAGAAAATACTGCTGAAGACCAATCCAGTGGGAAAATCGAGTGATAATATGGCGAAGAAATTCTTCAGATTATACGATGGACCCTACACGTTGCAGAAACAAATTGGACAACAAACTTTCATCGTATATGATAACATAAGACTGAAAGAAGTAGGCAAATACCACGCCAGCTCTTTAAGAAAATTCTACGAATAAATAACTAGGTCACTGTGATAATTAAAGGCGAATGCTACTTAAAGCGGATGTTACAGAACACGCCAACTCAACAGGCGTTGGGAGGGGAATATTTGTTCAGCCCGCCACGCATAAGGGTAAAGTAAATAATAAGCTAGTCATTATTATTTGAACTAAATGTAAATAAATGTGCTTGATAAAAATTTTTAATATACTGTTGTCTAAAGTAAAAGGCAAAAAATTTAATAAACCAGTTATTACATTTTTTTTATTAAGCAGGGGAATAGTGCAACAGTACAAATAGGTTGAGTACTGTGCATTGCACCAACTAATTTAAATAAGTGATTAGAAGACATAAATAACGCATTTTGGTAATAATAATCATTCAGCCTCCAATATAAACTGGAATAGAACTTGCATGTTGAGACAGGGAGTAGAGCCAACTGCTCTCTGCATGTGTGTACACACGTAAAAGTTTGTGTGAGTGCGACTAGTTCATTCATGAAAAGCACCACCCTTTTCAGTAACGATATAAATTATTGTATTTAAATTAATTTATAATGCTTGTGTGCATGGTAGTGAAAAACTAAAGACACCAAAATGTGTGGTTAAAAATAACAAACAAGTGTATAAAAAATAGTGAAAAACATACAAAAAATGTTAGTGTAGGAAGTTAAAAATCAATAGTAATTAGAGTAATTAAGATAAAGAAACACGGTTTGTGCATGATGAATGCCTGGAAAATTACCGATCGAATGAATATCGGATAATGTGCTAGACTTCGCAATTCGCGAAGACGAGCAAATTAAGTGTCATTAGAAAGTTTGGGGTAAGAGTGACGCTCTTAACAATTTCAAACATGCAGAATATTGTCGAGACACGAATTTTGGTGCTCTGGGTATAAATATGAGGACGCGCAAACATCATTCTCTTTTCTCGTCAGACCATCTTAGCGGCCGGAGGCTTTGCTCAAGAACTACAACTTTTCTTCGTTCGACTACTGATGTAATCGGAGGCTATGTCCAACAAATAGAACTTCTAGATTTGATCGACCACCATGGCAGCCAAAGAATCTACTTAGAAACAACAACCACAGTAGATCAACCATAAGCAGAGTACGAGAATCCAGTGTAGCAGAGTACGAGCATCCAATGATCCAGAGTACAAGCATCCAGCGGACGGGGGACGACTAGACTCCTAGAATACCCGACTCCAGGACCGAAGTGGATCATCCGTATCCAGGAACGAAGAGGACATGCTTAAGATGTACCACACAAATAACAAAGTGACAAATAACCATGCATTTATAAGAAACCGAGACCGAACCAAAAGAATTTAAATATTAAAGAAAAAAATGAATAAACAATTCGATTCTAGTATGAGTCAAGTAACTGTATAGCTGTAGATATGTTTTTGTTTGTACGTTAAGTACAGTAATATGACAGACTGTGTAACGATAAGAGTTAGCAGTAACTGTAATTTAAAATATAATTGTTAGTCGTAAATGACGACCTTGTCAGAGAAATTAATAGAAAGCAACGCATATGCCATAACAAAAAGAAATTAATATAAAAAAGTAAAAGAGTAGATAATCAGTAAGATAATTGAGCTAGCTTAGAGCACCATAGAAAATTAATAACAATGTATTAGCAATAAGATTTTATCATATGTTTTTGTGTCAAATAAGACTACGAATTATATATAGTAGGTACGTAAAAACACGAATCATTTGGAATCGAAAAATAAATAAGAAATTAACGTGTAATCTGAGATTGCAAATTATACGTAATAAAAATGTCAAAGTAATAATGAGTTTCTAAACCGCAAAACAAATAAAAAAAGTGTTAATAAAAATTGAAATGATTTATAAACAAATCAAATAGCATTATTATTATTATTATGATTACAACCTTCATTCTTGCACACACACGAATTTAATGTAATGTAATGTAATGTACCTAAAGATATGTCACACATCAATATTAAACACATTAAATTTGGTAGTGTTGTAAATGGCTTCCAAAAACGTGGTCCTAACACATTAAAACCATGTGTTGTTGCTCACCCGGGACATTGCGATGAATTATGGCACTACACACGCACTGCCACTGCAATGCAACATCTCCTCACAAAGTTTGACTGGCAACACTTTGATCATCCGTCTTACAACCGACATTTTACGCCAAGCTAACACCACCTTTTCAAGCATGAGAAATCCTTCCCTGGTGGCCAACAATGTCAAACAAGCTGTTAATACATGGTTCAAATCACAGGTGGGAAATTTCTATGATGAAAGTATACAACATCTGATGCCTTGCTATGAAAAGTGTTTTAAGAATGACGAATACTATATAGACACTGTGACGGTACATAGGACCGTATAAGGATTTATTGGTACAGGAAAAATAATTTTATTGTGTTTTCATGTGTTAAAAATGGTTAGGTTAACTTTTCCCAATATTGTACATACAACGCAGTTCACCAGAGTAGCTTGACACCAAGGTCATGGGCAGACGTGACTTTCAACACATATTTCGACAAAGCAGGCGTCGAACAATATGAAAACGTCATAATACATACGACACACGTAACCACGGTGACGTGAAACAATGCCGTCATCTGCGTCAGACAAAGGATTAATGACGATTAATCCCCTCCACCTGTCGAATTTACGACAAAATGTCGGCCCTGAACAACTAGAATAAAATGTAAAGTAAATTCAGTGCAGTCAGAAGAACGGACATAGAACAGGAAAACCCGGCGAACAACTGCCGGCAATGGAGAGCGCCTGAAGAGAAACTGCTACATTGCAAATTCAGGAAAGTCGAAATTTATATCAACCTTTTTATTAAATTTGAGCTCAAACAATTCTAAATTAAAAATGTACCAGTAAATTGCTGTATTGGGGGGAGAGAGAGAGTGTGTGTGTGTATGTGAAATCGTGCCGGCACATACAAGCAAAGCCATGAGGCATTGGTTTATGTTCTAAAGTAAGAACTTATCAATTTGAATACATAATAACTGCAGTTTATTAAGAATACACTTGTTCATAAATTCAATAATGAAGCTAGTGCATGAATAATTGAAATTGACGTAGTTGGAATATAGCGGAAACACGTTGCCGCCATTTTGTTAATCTATGTAAGAGCGACTCCATTTTGTTTTGCTTTGTGTCAATTTTAAATTTTTAATGTCAGTAAAAAGCAAGTTTATCTACCATACATTGTTTGAGTTAGTTGCTTCGAGCAACCGTCCTGTCTCTGATGATCGCTTAACCCAAATCCTGGAACCCCTAGGTCAATTTAAAAATATTAAGTTGGTACTACAAGATGGCGCTGAAACAAGCATGGCATATACAATAAATATGGTAATAAAAGGTAAAGTATCAATAAAAAATGAGTTTTTTAAGAGTGGAAAGTAACAACACGTAGTTTAAGATATGTACTTCAAATAAGAATAAAAATGTTTTGTAAATACATTCTTAGTTTCCTTTTATACTCTATCGGAACTTACTTTCTAAATAGCCCTCATATATTGGCATGGTTTCTGGTTGTAAGAACACATTATATTGTCTCATTAGAGAATTGGATACATTTATTTACATTCAAATATTATTACTCGAACAACAATGCTGTTGTACAGTATGAATTACATACTTTTTTCAATTACACAAAAGTGAACAGAAATATTCTTATTAACTAATAATCACTTAAAACTAGTTAAGCAAATATTAATTAATTCATTTAAACTTCTGATATTGGACATAGAGAAAATAAAACGTAAATGCGATAGATATTTTATTCTAATAGGCCCCATTTCTTCCTTTATAGTAAGAGGCAATATGAATTTTGCAAATTTAGAATTTATTTTAAAAACTATATTACCTTCTTTAAAACTATTTTATTTACAAGCATACAAAAATATACATTTAAAAGGTGCCAGCATGTAACCAATTATTTCTATTGCATTTATATGATATATGCAAACAAATGTCAAAAAAATACATTTTGATCCATAGTGTACTTTTATTATATTGTAGGTGAAATATTGGTTTTATGGTTTCTTAAATTCTCTTGCATGTGTGTGTAGCTCTGCATGGCTCTGAATCATGAAAGAGAGTCAAAGGCAAATAAGACTTTTGCGTGTGTACCCTACAGGGTTCTACACTAGATTTCATGGACTACTACAATAAGAAAGAGTTGGCGTTTACATAGGATAAACAAAAAGAGATGACTATGAAAACACTCTTATCTGAAGAAATTCTTAGACTTCGTTGTCCATGACGTGTCCGTTACTTAACTAAATATAATTATTTCACTACTGACTCAGAACACAAAGTTTTCTCTGCATGAAGCTTTTTAAAAGCGAAAACCAGTTCAGGTTATAAGGTAAAACTTTTACGTTTTTACTAAAAAAAAACTTTGTGTTCTGAGTCGGTAGTGAAATAATTATATTTACTGAAGGAATTATCTTCAGATGGATGGGGGGGATACCTTAATTAGGGGATAATAGCCAGTACAGGTACAAACTGACTGAAGAAATTATTGCAGAAGGCTCAGAAACAAATTTTTGTATCAAGCAGTTGCAAACAGGTTTGATAGGTCAAGTGATTACCTATATTTGTTATATGGGTTATTGATCTGTGCATAGTGATCCCCCCCTCCCCCCAACAAGGACTGGCACATGGCACAATTTGTCATTTTTAGGGGCCAAACAACAACAACATGCAGAGAACAACCAGAAACAGAATATTTTGCCCACAAAGATGTCCCCCTCACACATACACATTTTATATGTAATGTTAAAAGTGAGATATGATTCCTTCAAAAAACTATACATTTAACTATAGTGGTTGGTATGTAACATTGCACTACCTTGCTGCTTTACTATAGGGTTTAGGCGGTTGTCTGTCCCGGTCTATGAAAGTATTACCATTACACACACACACACACACACACACACTCTCTTTTTTTTCTCTAAACATATTTGATTCACATGTTGTATTTATTTTTCTTTCATAATTTTCTATATGCATAACTCAAAGTTTCTTGCAGCAATTGTATGATATTAAGATATATTAATGTAGTTTCTCCTGCAAGTTGTGTACTACGTTTTTGTTGTTTCAGTTCTTGACGCACATTTCACTGAAACACATCAGCATCATCAGAGGTTTGTAAATAAATTTTTTTTTTATATATAATACATAAAATTATTACTTTTCTTTGTACTCATCAATCCTGCCATGCCTTTAGGTCACCTTGTACATCTTCCTTATCAGATCTCTCTGTGTGCACCCATTCACTTTCCTCAGAAACCTCATTTCTGCTATCTGTAATTTGCTACCATCCTTGTTGATGTTTATCTAATTTTCACTATCATATATAAATACTGGTGCAGTCATTAATTATATGACAATAATTATTAACTTTTTATCACCTCTCATGTTTTACTGCACCTGTTGTTTATAATTGTTGATTATACTCCACACTGCTTGTAATTTTGTCTTTTTTGTTTATCTATCTCATTATCAAAGTTATAGGTTACATCACAACCCAGTATGCAAAGTGAGAAACGTCCTCAACTGACTCATTAAAACTGTCTTTAACTTCACATGACACTTGGCTTAGAACAACTATAACTTTGGTTTATATTCCAGAAAATTTTAAGCTTATATTGTGAACATATATGGTGTAGGTGACATGATACCCACTGAATATTCATTCTCTTGAATTAATATCATATCATTTATCAATGACAACCAACTTAAGTACGTCTGGCAATCCAGCTGGGTCCCAGGATAATCATACAACTTCTGTCTTTTAATGACAATATCATCCTTGTGTATATTAAACAAGGTAGGAGATATGCTATAGCCCTGTCACACCTATTCTTGTCTCATGACATCATAAACTTCTTATTGTCTGTTAGGTCATTATTATTCAGAGTTTATTCCAGTCATCTCAGTCCAAGGTTTCTCAAAACTTACGAAAAGTGATATTCATATGGTGTTTGCTATGAATCACTTCATCACAGAGACATTTTCATGTATGAATATCCTCGTCTAAATGTTCTGTTCCCCTTGTAATACTGTCTTCTTCTTCTCCACAGCCCAGAGGTTGGTTGTAATGGGACATTTTATCCAACACAATACAGAGACAGATTTGTGTGGTGTGAAACAGAACATCAGACCGCATGGAATTTTTTAGTCTGACTTTGGCCTAGGAAGTGCGTAATGTTTTGGCAGGTGTACGTGCTCTAAACATATGTTTGCACGCTTAGGAGTATTGGGTCAGACGAAAAGGAGTCAAAGCTGCTAAAGGCATTCCTCAACCACTACATCCCACAAGCTTCAAGATACCTCCTCTTCAATTTTCTCAGAGTTCAGTTTTCTGAGCCATATGTGCATATACTCCAAACAAAACCTTTTATGAATTTTTGCTGGCTTCCAGGGACATATTTCTAGAAGCCAGAAGAGACATTTTCTTACAAAATGCTTGTAAAATTCTACTTTTTACATCACCAGTGCATCTCCCATCTAATGTAAAGCACCTCTCAAGAGTTTAACACTTTGGATACATTGGCACGCTTTCTGTGGTCATGTCTATTTGTGTTTGTAAAAATGTAATTATGTAAAACCTGTGAGCTGTGTGACCTGGAACATCTGAACACTTTCACTTGTTTCTTTTTTTTTAAATGAAAGATGACATCTGACACTTAATGTGTCAGAATGCAATGCTAGCACTAGATTATGTAGGCTAGTGCAATGTTATACACACTGATCTCATACTATACTACTGGTACAAATGTTTATATACGTAATTTTATTGTAACTACTATTCTTGTTTATTTACATACAGGTCATGCTTATTTATGCACTTATATTGTCAAAAATGTTATCTTTTACAAACCACACAGCCACTTTTAACAGTAGTAAAACATTTATTTTTCACATTTTCTATCGTGTTATATTTAGAATTATCTTACACAACTATGCATTAACATGAATCATATTGGTGTAAATAATAACAACAACCTTTTGAGGTTAATACAAGGATGAATAAAAAATTATCTATATAATGTAGTCATGTTGGTAATCTGTTGGCAACACTGTTGCTTTCAAGAGCATCACTAGCTTGCACAACTACTCAGTAATATTATTCCAGTCTTAAAGTTGCTGCCATGATTTAAACCATGGATGCTCTCCAGTAAAAAAAAACAAGCACTCTGTGGTCTGTTTTTTTTCTGTAGTCTGAAGGTGTACCAGAGGCCAAAATCCAAACAAACTTTCAGCACAATATGTATGGGAACAACATTTTATCACAGTCATACAAGCATTACACATGAACGAACTGAACTTCCAAATGAACATCAGTTTAAAATCAATATCAACAGTTTTTTGGCACAATGCATGCATATTACCGAGAGCACAGTGCACTTATTACTGTGACATGCTTACTGACATACCAAAGCCTGAAGCAACTGCAAAAAAATCATTGTGTCATTGCATGACAGTGCCTGCCCATATACTGCTGCCCACACTGTTAAATGCTTCACAAATTTAAATTTGAGGGACTGGCTCATCTTTCTATAATCCCAAATGTATAATCTCTTGTTCCTTCAGACTACTGCTTGATTAGCCCAATTAAATCAACATTATAGGGCCAATGATATGATCATAACAAGAACTTAAAAAAGCAATTAAGCTCATTGCCCACCTAAACTATTTTTATTTGAAATAAATTTTGTAGCTGCACTGTGGGTGATTAATGGCTCACACTATTACTTTTTAAATTCAATGACACTTATACACAATCATTATATTTTGCTCCTTTTATGTTATATTATCTTCAGTAACAATTGACTAGCATCTCTACTAAACACTTGTCCTTTGCAATGAAATAGTTTCAAATACATCTTGTTTCCTGACATTCTGTGATTAATTATAATAATGATAGTCTTTTTTTATTATAAACTTTATAATTGTTACAAATTTAAAAATGACCAAAATTTTCTAACTACTTTCATAAAACTGTTAAATATATTATAAAATGTGTTAAAGCACACTGTTGTATGACAAAAACATATACAAGTATATAATAAATACATATATATAAAGTGTAAAATTAAATGTTATAAATCCGCCTTAGGTCCCAAGTTAAGAGGAATGGCTTTGAGTTCAGTGCGCATACACAGAAATTCACCACAGATACACATGATCGCTAAACACGCAATGTTCAAAAGCCACCATGACACAGCCGTAGGGAAGTGTCCGTTGTATATCCAACATATTAACAAGTGTATGAAATGAGCTGTACAGGAGAAGTCGAGGCATTGTTTTGTTCGCTGTACTAGGAACCACAGTCCACACGCTCTGAAACAATGTTAAGTCAATATATTCATTTCAGTTACAATGTCAACAGAACATTTCAGACTGATTTGCACAATTACTAAACATTCAGGAAATCATAAACATAATGTGATTATTTTCATCAACTACATCAGCTCTTGGGTGTACACAAATCACCTGTATATTGTCTTAGCCTTTGAACTATTTTGGAAATATTATATCAGAGAGAGAGAGAGAGTGTGTGTGTGTGTTAAAATATAATTCTCATATACAGTACTATCTGTTGAAACCACTAAAACTTCTGCTAAATCTAAATTAAGGGTTATTATTTTTCTTTCTCCATCAGGGAATAGGCGAATCACCTGTTTTGGTCACAAAGGAATTACAGAAGTACATCTACTTCACCAATGCCTTCTAGGTCTTCCTATACTTCTTTGTCCAATAGCCTTGTATTCCCGAACTTCCTTATGCAACCTGTCAATGTGGCATCCTATTCAGATGAGCAATCCATCTGTCTTTGCTTTCTGCAATACGATCTTGAATATTTAAAATTTTCAACTCTCTGCATACATCTTCATTGTAAAGTATATCTATTATTGTGTTGCCTTTAATTGATAGCAAGAATCTCATCTCCAATGTTGATAGGATAGTGGTTGTATCCTACTCGGATTTCTTCACCAGAACCTCAGTTTCAGAACCATACAATGAAACTCCCACAGTCACTATCTTATAAAATTTTAGTCGAGTCTCTTTCATTGTTTTTCTCGATAACGTTTGATGAACTATGTATTGTAATACATGTCATAAGTGATGTCACAACCAAGATAGCAGAAATATGACATCTGCTCTATACTCTTATTATCCAATACTATCTTAGTTCGCAATGGGTATATGCCCATAAAAGCCACAGTTTTTGTCTTTTGAACAGAAATTTTTACACTGCAATTTGAAGAAGCTTGCTGTAAGTGAAACATTGATTTCTGGAATTCACATTCATTGTTTTGGATTATTACTTGATTATCTGCAAACATCATTGTATTGAAGTACATTCTATTATTTATTTTTATTCTCAATCAATATTTTCGTGGAGAATATAGTCATCAGTGCAAAATCTCCCCTTACAAAATCTTGCCTGTTTGTCAAGAAGTAAAATAACAAAGATAGTCTTTGTTAAAAAAATTGTCCATATAACTTATAAGTTGTATTTATCAAGCTTATGCCTCTACAATTTTATGGTGCAATTCTATGACCTTTCTAAAACAGAGGAATAACCTTGGCTAGTCTCCATTCATCCAGGATTATACATCTAGCACATATTGAGCAAATGTAAAAAAACAATTCACAATAACTGGTTGGCTATTTCTCTTCATTATGGATGCTGGTCCATCCTTTTGTAAATATTTTGCACATATATACCATCTTCACCCATTACACTTTCCCTTTAAAATTTGCAAAGCTGATGACAAATTTCAGCGACTTTACACTTACAGCTAACAAGTCTTATTACTGAGAATATTTCACTGATAGCATGATTCTCTAATGCAACAGCTATTTTAAACAGCTGTTACTAACAATTAAGAATATCACAAGACATCGTTCTACTATTACTACATGCATACTTTGCCCCACTACACTTCTGTAAAAAAATAGTGCTGTCACTTCTATTTCTTGCAATGTCTTAGGCATACTATGTTTATAGGCCTAGTAAACTAGCTGAAGTACCCGTTCTATGCCCGGGTGGCGAGCATTTTTATTGGCACATATTGATAAAGTTTAATTATTTGCTGGCTATGAAGTTTAATTACTGGGCGAAAACTTCTTTATAGACCACATTTTTGGTGTAAACTCTGTGGTCTTTCTTTAAGTTGCCTTGTTGGTCAGTTCCTAAGACTTTTACCTTGACTTGCTGAAAGGACTTTGTTCTTGAAAGTACAACATAAAGTTGTCCATGACTGAATACTAGAGATGGCAAATGATTACCAACTGAATCCAGTGTTTGTCCTTGGCTTTTGTTGATGGTCATAGCAAAAGCAAGTCTAAATGGAAACTGTTTTCGTCTTAATGTAAAGGGAAGGTCAGGGTCACTGGGTGCAAGAATAACTCTTGGAATAAATACCCAGGTACCTTTAAAAGATCTGGTCAGGATTTCACAGTCCTGACTTTTGACATCATTTGCTTGACGACCATTCTGGTGCCATTACAAAGACCTCTTGTTGAGTCAAGGTTTCGTAGCAACATTACTACTGCACCAACTTTCAAGTTAAGTTTATGAGGTGTTAATACCTCCAGGTGTTAAGCTGTTCAAAAACTCCATTGGATAGTTTGCTGCCTCATCGGCATTTGCACTGTCTTGCTGAATAGAATCTATGCTGGTATAGCATTTCAATTCAGATTGAATTCGTCTAAGGACATTTTCATTAAGTTCAAGTTGACTCGTGGTTTTTTGGAGTCAGGATTGCACGATTAGCAATGCTGTCATCTCCTGATTGGATGACCTCTGGAAAGACAGCATCAACAATACATCCACTTTCAATGCAGACTGGAGGAACTTCGAAGATGCCTTCCTCTAATCCAGGCTCTTGGAGTTTTCCATTCCCAAGTTTTAAAAGCCAATCGGAAAAGCCTTGGTGTTCTGATGGGACATTGTCCTCATTGGCACGCATGTTTTGGTCTAACTTTAGGACCTGAATATTTTTCCAACACTTACTATTTTTCATGCATGAAGAAAGTATTTCGGTTCTGCTGCCATGTGGAACAACAGGGAGAAAATGTCTAAAATCTCCACCAAAAAGAAAGACCGCACCTCCAAATGGTTTTTTAGAAGGAACTTTTGGATCTTCAGCTAAGAGTTCTTTATACAGTGTGTCAACTGCATTTACTCCATGTGCTGGGGCCATTGAAGCTTCATCCCAGATTATCACTTTGGCCTTTTTCAGTTCATTTGCCGTATTAGTCCCATGTCGAACACTACAGGTTGATGTTTCATTTATTGGAAAAGGCAGCTTGAAATGACAGTGGGAAGTTCTGCCTCCCTCAAGCAAAGTTGCTACTATGCCTGTAAATGCACATGGCAAGACTAATTCATTTTTTCTACGTACATAGTGCATGATTGTGTTGTAAAGGACGGTTTTACCACTTCCGCCAGGTCCATCAATAAAGAATAGACGTTTGGGTAAGTTAGGGTTTTCAATTGCTTCCCTGATTTTGTCGAAAGCCATTCTTTGCCCTGGGTTGAGCATTTGAAACTTTTCTTCGAAAATGGTTTTTTCGGCAATTGGATCGTAATATTTTCCAGAATGGATTGGTTTGTCATAGCTACCGACTGGAAGTTCTAGGCCAAAATCTGCCAATGACTTTCCATGTGTTCGAAGGACAGATTCAATTTCTTTAAGTGTCAAATAGAGAGCTTTTTCTCCATCATGAAAGCATTATACGAGGGGGTACCCAAAAATAACCGGAATTTTTTTTTAAAGCTATGTATTTATTTTTTTTTATTAAACAACCTTATCACCTTCAAAGTACTCTCCATTACACTTAATACATTTGTCCAATCTGCAATCCCATTCCTGGAAACAATTTTCAAACTCGTCTGTTGTGACGGCCGACAGCTCCTGCCTCGTTTTTTCCTTTACCGCTTCCACATCGTCAAAACGTTGTACTTTCATGTCCCTCTTCATTTGCGGAAACAAGAAGAAATCGCAAGGAGCGAGGTCAGGTGAGTAAGGGGCATGGGACAAGGGAGTCATGTTGTTTTTTGCTAAAATCTGGCGCACTGAAATGGCTACGTGAGCAGGTGCATTGTCATGGTGGAAAAACCACTCCCTCGTCTGCCACAAATCGGGCCTTTTTTGTCGCACATTTTTACACAGTCTTTTTAAAACTTCCAAATAGAAAGCCTGATTAACAGTCTGACCTGGTGGGACGAATTCAGAATGCACTACCCCTCTCTCATCGAAAAAACAAATGAGCATCGTCTTGATGTTTGATTTCACGTGATGAGCTTTTTTTGGGCAAGGCGACAATGAAGTTTTCCACTGGCTTGACTGCTGTTTAGTTTCAGGGTCATAACCATAGCACCATGACTCGTCACCAGTCAAAAAAGTCCTTGGAGAAAAAATCTGGGTTGGTTCGGAGCTGGTCTTTCAATGCACGGCATGTTTCAACTCAATTCTCTTTTTGCTGTTCAGTCAGGACCCGAGGCACAAATTTTGCAGTGACCCTTCTCATCCCCAAATCTTCTGACAAAATTCGCTGAACCGAGCTCCAAGTTATTCCATATAACTTACTAATCTCTTCAATGGTCCGTCGTTGGTCTTCAAGCACGATTGCATGAACTTTTTTAACATTTTCGTCAATTCTGTAAGTTGACGGACGTCCAGAACGAGGTTTGTCATCAATTGACATTTCACCTTCTTTGAAACGAGAAAACCATTGGTACACTTGAGTTTTTCCCATAGCACTATCGTTGTAAGCTGTTTTCAACATCACAACAGTTTCTGCGGTGTTTTTCCCAAGTAGGAAACAAAATTTCACAGCAGTGCACTGTTCACTTAAATCTGCCATGACAAAAAATGAGGAGCAAGCGAAACTGCTTTTACAAAAACGAATTACTATGACCGGACATAACCTTCTCAGGCGACAACAATGACGGCACTGAACTCGGAACGAGTTGCGCTACACTCGCCTAGCGGGAGAAATGCGTACTACGTAAGCTCCGCCAGTCGCAGCGCTATTCCGGTTATTTTTGGGTACCCCCTCGTAGTCTTCCATAAGATTGTCCTTATGTCTGTCGAATAATGCTGCTGCATCCGACGGCTCACACATGATACAAATAAATGCAAACAACTGCCTAATTTGTACTGGCATTTGATGGGTTGCAGCTTCTGTTAAGCAAGTATCCCATTCTGAGTCATCATCAGTTAATCCCCTTCCAATGCATGCTTCTTGGAAAGTTGCAAAGGGGATAGGATTTCCTTCGACCGTTCTTAGGTCCTCGAAAGATGTTGGTCCTCTAACACTGAGAAGGAGAATTCGGAGGAACCATGTTTCTCTATCCGTGGGACTTACGGCAAACATTCTGCCAATTATAGTTTCATGTCCTCTAAGACATGGTTTCCATTTAGAATTTTTGTCATCCCAGGTATAGTGTTCGGGAATTTCAATATATAAATACTTTCGGGCATTATGGTCTTCCTGATTAAGTTTAAACCAAGCCAGAAGTTTGGACTTGGTGGCTTTTTGCTGTACAGCTTCAGCTTCCTTGCCTGGTATAAAACATATTGTATGCTTGTCCTCAAGGTGGACATTTAATCTTTCCACATGATCAGTTTGGTGGTGCATTTTGTATTCCCTGAGCCTCCAGCATGCTTCAGGTGCACTTATATATCGGGTCTCCAAGTAATTTTTTACTTCGTCCCATTCAATAGTACTTCCTGTTCTGTGGGTACAGTAACGAATTGAATATTTGCACAGTCATGCCCCTTGTAAACGTATTTGAACAGGTATTTAATGCTTTGAATTGAGCTACAAATCTCTACGTTAATGTGGGCGTTGTATTTCAGAGACAGGTATGGGTTGTATGGCACCACCCATCTGTTATCCACTTTGTTTCCCCCAAGTTCAACAAAGTTACCATCATCTCGGTATTAATATTTTGGGTAACCATTGACATTGCTGTTGGTCTCGGCACAGAAATCTTTTGGGTATTCTTTTGTGCATTTGCTGTTTTCCATACACGGTGCGTTTGGATTTAATGGACCACATGGCCCATGTATCATACAGGATTTTACAATTTCATGTAGCCTCGGGTGGGCATCTTTATCAGACAGACAATTCTGCACAGACAATTTTGTCAATTCTTTCATTCTCCCAGGCTTTGTCTTCCGGGGCCATGAATAGCAACATGTGCCCATGTGGTAGACCACGTTTTTGGAACTCGATCACGTGGAGCATAGCCCTAACACGTCCAAATCTATGGTGTTTGGTTAAGTCTTCAAGTAGCAATTTTTGTTTCAACTCAAACACTCTTGCTACTAAATCAGGCCGGTCGCATGGTTGCTGACTGAGAAGTAAGTTTTCCCTGATTTCCCTCCATTTAGGATTGCACGTGAATGTTACAAATAAGTCAGGTTTGCCATATTTCCTGACCATGGTCATAGCATCTTGGTAATTTTGAGCCATATTTCTTGGACTCCCTTGGAATGTTGAAGGCAATATAACTTTCTTTCCAGGCAATATGTTAACATCCTCAAAATTGTGGTTGTTCACAAATCGGTGAAGGACATCATAGTCTTCAGCTCTTATTGTGTTTTGATTTTTTTGAAACCAATTCAAACGGTTTGCCTCAGTCTTGCAATAGGCATCAACCATGAATTGGTGAGTCAGCTTTCCTGTGTTGAGGCACTGGTTAAAGTTTCCATCACGAATGGCAAAATGATATGAATACCATTGAAGCTGGGACACATTTCCTTGACCAACAGCTTTCTTCAGATCTGTGGTCCACCCTGAATCCCCACCCATATGGGAAAAGCAAATGGTAGCACATTGGGTCACAGAGTCTACTCAGGATGGATATATTTTGTAAAATTCCGCTTTTCGGATGAATTGTAATATCCCGATTTTCTGGGGGTGCACCATCTGCACTGTGAAAAACGGCAGCAATTTCTCCTCTGGCAGTTGATTCTGCCGGGGTGAACATTATTTACTCTTTATCTCAAGAAAGTCATGCTATATTCAATTGGCGTTCGGTTTTCCCAATTAGCCTTTAGCATTTCGTCTTGTTCAAATTTGAGCATGTTCTTGTATTCTCTAGAGAACGGATTGATATCTCCAAGTGTGAAGCTACTTTGGTTGATGTCACATATTAATTTGTATCATAACTAATTTACTAACATACCTCGTATAATTATCGGGCGCCATCTTGTTTTATGATTAACAAGCAATCAAAACACAAAATTTGTACCTAAGAGGTGGGGTTCTTTTCGGCGAACAGGAGATCAGAATTGGTTGTTTAAAATAAAGAAAACTTTATTTGTTTCCCATTACTATAGTTTTATTGACATTTTATTAAAACTTTTATTGTTAAAACACTATCTCCTGACATCCTTTCTCTACTACAAATTCATATTGACGGAAGTTATTAAGCATATAATGGGATTTAAAACATAGTATGTAATTGCAAATATACTTCTATAAAATTAAACATGACTAATATATACATTAAGACCTAACAACGCAAACCAGCCTTCTTAATTTATCTAGTTTCACTCACTCATGTACACACACACACACACACACACACACACACACACACACACACAATGAATTTATAACCCGTGAGATCTCATAGCTTTGAAAAATGTTAAATTTTTAAATATTGAGATTTTGAATGAAGATGAGATTAAGAATTGAAAATTTTGAAAGTTCGTTTTATTGGATTCCGATGGGTTACTTATCTGCCAATCAGTCCAAAAGACGTCATATCGCTCCATCCGCACTACGTCGGTTATTTTTTAACTTTCACTTCATAATTTCCGAACTGTTATAGTGTAAATAAACTGTTAATCACATTTTTATTATGAATTTCAGCTGTTAAATCATATTTCAATATTTTATTCACATTTTATAAGGTGCGGGCGCCCGCTATTTACGTTTCGAAACTTTTATATGTGACCGGCCGGCTCACTGACTGACTTTATACTGGGACTAAGCCACTGGCGCTATTTTATGAAGTCGCCGTTGTTGTGTGACCAAGTCTCTTTGTTTGAAAGTTTATATCACTCCGCCAGCAGACGGTTTTTGTTATATAACCGCATTCCACAACAGGGTTCGTCTCTGGCGTATATATTGACGTCAGATGGTCTGATGTAGTTACATAATTGTTTACGCTGTTGCATAATGTGTTTACAAATTTGGTGTGTCATTTTTTGACCTTGGTACAATTTCTTGGTTGTTGAATCTGTTCGCTTGAGAAATTCACATACAATATTGTCAATCAGTCGTACCACCTTCGCTACCGTCGCCTACCACTAAATTTACCTCTCTTTATAAATTTTGTCCCTATCATCAAAAAATGTTATTTGTTTATAAAAAAAAAATACAAATTGCCTTATTACCTCAAAATAGGCCCGTTACAATACCCCCTCAATGAGATATTTTATGCCGAAGCATAAAAAATCTCATTGACACATTCATACTTGCTAAAAGGATCAGCCAGGATATGTCGCCACAACCCCCTTTACGGTTTACAAAAAAAATATAATCAACTCACCCTTGGTCTGGTGACTGTGACCGCATCTGAATGACAATACTGGACTTCTCTCTCGAGATCCCAACACCGTAGAGTCAGACAGATACGTAACGCCCCTGCTCTGACGCGCAGGCCAGCTCAGGTCCGCCATCACAGCATCACCAAACACTGAAGCAACAAATCGAAATATCAACTAGTGGCCTTATACAACACCATATCCCCAACTGATCTGTTTCCCCCTAGCGGTGCTGGTTTGCGCTAAGAAGCACTGGTTTTGTGTTTTACTTAATTCTAACATATATATCAAAATATCTAAGAACAACATGATACCCATTATAAAATTCCATAATCCCATTCTATCTTCTTTCTCTTGTTAACTTTATCCCAAAATTTAAAATCATTGCCCTGATTCCCATCAGAATTTAAATAAACATTTCCCATTACTGTATTACATTTCTCTCATCCCCAAATTAAAATGCATTTAAAATATTTAAATTCATAAAATTCTCTTACACTAACAAACACGATATAACATAAGTAAACATAGTACACTCATAATTCACATTGTTATCCTTATCTTAAAATAAACAATTTATATTTAAAACTTACACACTTAACATCATTGAATTTGCATATAAAATCAGAAAATTACCTTTTAATCTCAATTTAACTTTTATTAATTCGTTTCAACAAAATTATATTTTTTTTTTTTCATAACATTGCAATCATTATTCCATTTCATTCCTTTGGGTGATTCTACGTTACTCATTATAATTCACATTATCAACTTGGCATTTACTCATAATCTTACCCCTTTTATTACTCTAACGCTCCCTTACAAAATCTTTAACTAGTATGACACCCCTCTCTCAAAAATCTACTAACCCTTCTCTACCTCTAACTACTTACTACTTTAACTCCATTCGCCACCTTCTCTCTATATATAAAAAAAAATACTCTCTAACCCTTTGTACATAGGATAAGTGTTTCCCCCCCCAAAAAACTCAATTCCCGTTCTCTGGCCCCTGGATTCTACCTAAGGCAACCCCTTCCCACTAAATCTATACCAAATCCCGTCCCAACCCTTATGTTGCGGACTCCCACACTACACTACCCCCTACTACAAAATTGCCATCCCCAAAATCTCAATCTCATTACCTCACTACAACTATAACAAAATAACATCATCAAAATAAACAACAATATATCGCTCAAAACTCTACATAAATTCTCCATAACTACTGTGTCAACATCAATACTTCTCAAAATTCTATAACATACATTAACTCGAAACAACCTTACATTATTTTCATCTCTACTATTCCTTTAACTTTGACTTCAATTTGGACAGATCTATATGTCCCACAAAATTTCAACTTGGACTGACTCCAACATTTTATTCAAACAATTACTATCACCCACTTCTATCTTTTGCAACCCATTTTAGCTATCACAAATTTATTTAATTTTTATTTAAAATCTATAAACACATTGAAAACATATTATTATATTTTTATAATCCTTATTCCTAACATACTAAATGCAATTAACATAATAAGACATAATAAACACAATATAGGAAGTATTTAGTGCATCTATTTTTCAAATCAAAACAAAATTATTGAGTAGCAAATCATCATTATTAAAACATAACAAATTTCTAATACGTTATCCCCTTGATAACCTCCCAACCACACACACTATGACCCCCCTGGACTGTGGCGTCCAGTTGCGTCCACAAGGACTGAGGTTTTGGAGGAATGTGACATCTCCGTGTCCTTGCTTCTGCGTTACATTTTAAAAGCTAGATATCAACATATCTTTGTCAATAGTTATGCGCCCTTAATGCGGGTCTACCACCTGGCTATGCTACCCCCAAGCGGGCAGAGTGGCAGCCGCTGTTCCATAGTTCCGGGATTCCCCCTAGTTTCACCCCCATTAATTTCTAATATACACCAATTTCAAGCCAGCTATGGTCAAGGGACTTGATATGACCATAGCTAACCGCTAGCCAAAACCACGATTAGTGCTGGTAAGCCAGTAATCGCCCGAAAAGTCAGGGAAATCATCTCTTCCTTCAGGCATGTACACATCATCATTAATATGCACGGCACGGCAATTTATCAAGGTACAATATAAAATTATACAAAAGGTGTGCCGTGCATTTTCGCCATGTTGGCCTCCGATGGAGGTAACACTCACTGTTACCCCCAACACTTTCCGCTATCTACTGGGGCACATGCCACCCCAGCAACAGCAACCTACTAACTAATTAATTAAAATTTTCATATACATTATATAAATATAATCATTTCATCAATAATCATTTGACTCATTCATACCTTCATACCATTGGACTTTCTTAAAATTTTCAAAATTTATTATTAATAATCATTATATATCACTTTTCATTTATTATTAAAATTTTTAATTCTCATTTTTATTAAACACAATTATTTCAAATAGTCTCACTATTGCATGAAAATCTTAGTTACCTGTAAACATGTTTATTATATATGATTATAAAATTTTTATACTTACAGTTCAGTTAACATGATATATACAAAACATAATCCCCATACCACAATACTTCCACCTCACCTCTGAAACATTTTACAAAACTATTAGTTTACATAAAATAATTTATCATTCATTACCAAATTTCCATCTCATAAAATAAATTACATTCATTAAAAAATTTAATTAATTAACATTCAAATAATCAATCAAAATATTTAACATGTACTAAATTGTTTTAATTTAAGTAATTACCAAAAATATAAATTATATAGTTATCGAAACAATTACCATTAATCAATTACCGTTTTCACAATTAATTCTGATATTTATTTAACTTGCAAAATATTGATATTATTATTATCACAACATTTTCTAATACATATACACATTATTTACCTAACGTTTCATAATACACACCAATGAATTCACTATATTATTTACAAAGTATACGTCAATAACTGTTCAATTGTTTCACACTTCACTGTCCAAATTTGCCATGTCATAAACCATTAAACACAATGTTTATATACTGTCTTTTATTGTTTTAATAGTTCACCCTCCATCGTCCCAGATAAGTCTTGGTTTTACATAACATCGTTCAATTTCATCACCACACAAATGACTGTTTTGTGTGTTGTAACCATACAAACTAAATTCATTCAGCTTATTCAAATACTCATATAACCAGTCTACATTAGGTATTTTTGTTAAGTCTCCGTCAGTGTTATTTGTTAATGTCAGGTAAGTTGTTTTCTCATTTTTATATTCCTCTACTATCACGTCAGGTAAGTCATTATTATTTATAAAAATATTATCAAAATAATTCTCTATCTCTCTTTCAACAGGTAAGTATTTTATATGGTTCATCTTCACCCCTTCTAATATTTTTCTCAATTCATCATAATTTCTTTTTAACTTATACAATTCTATCTCTCTCTCACTACACAAATCTCTCTCTTCATAACACCACATCACACTCTCACAATTATTACAGACAGAGGGTACAACATTATACAACATCAATATACTCTTCAATTCATCTACTAATACGGGTCTCTCGCCCTTCAAAAACAACAACATTTGTGAACACTCTGGTTCAGAAAAATTAATGAAAAAATTTACCCTCTGCCCCACATACTCATCTACTCTCTCTTTCCACTTTCTCTCTGACTCATAAACACATAATAACGTTCCATCATCGCTACATTCTAAAACTTCATCAGTACTATTTTTTATTATATTTTCATCATTTGTATCTCCATTATTCTTTACCCCCACTATACTCTCAGAATTGTAATTAATATCATTATCTTCACTATTTAACATTACATCTTCCATTATTTCGTCATTTTTAATATTTGGCATACTTATAACATTGTCACCTAACTTCTCAACACTCTGTTCTAATCTGTTAAATGTATCTTCTATTAGGTCATTAGTTCGATTCAAATGCTCATTAATTTCGTTAAGTTGGGTTTTTAATTCATCGAATTTAACATTTTGTCCATCTAATTTACTGTCAAAACTATTCTTTTGAACATCGAGTTTCTCATTTATCTCATTTTTCTGTTCATTGAATTTAATATTGAAATCACTAGTGTACATATCAAATCTATTCAACAATAACTCCATCATACTCATCATATCACTATTACTTTCTCTCTTAATTAAGGTCAGCGTTGACTGACTCGTCACACCTTCCATTATTTTCGATTCGGTCAACTGACTCTCTAAATTACTGTCATTCGTTTGAACTCCCGAATCGCTACTTAACTGACTGTCTATCTGATTATCAGATAAGCTGAAGTCATTATTATCTGCCATTTTAAAAATAAAAGAAAACTTTTACATATATTTCTTTTCAAAATGTTACTATAGATATAACCTATATTTATTATCAAAAGATGTTCTATTTACCCATACTTCACACAATCATAACATAACCCCTATCTACGTCTATTTTACGTACCTCAAAAAATTTTTTTCTGTTACTTCAAACAACCATTCCGTTCTCCCAAGTAGGCCTATATTTTATATAAATGTATTTATGTAAAATTGTCCCTGTTCCAGAAGCCAAATGTGAAGCTACTTTGGTTGATGTCACATATTAATTTGTATCATAACTAATTTACTAACATACCTCGTATAATTATCGGGCGCCATCTTGTTTTATGATTAACAAGCAATCAAAACACAAAATTTGTACCTAAGAGGTGGGGTTCTTTTCGGCGAACAGGAGATCAGAATTGGTTGTTTAAAATAAAGAAAACTTTATATTGTTTCCCATTACTATAGTTTTATTGACATTTTATTAAAACTTTTATTGTTAAAACACTATCTCCTGACATCCTTTCTCTACTACAAATTCATATTGACGGAAGTTATTAAGCATATAATGGGATTTAAAACATAGTATGTAATTGCAAATATACTTCTATAAAATTAAACATGACTAATATATACATTAAGACCTAACAACGCAAACCAGCCTTCTTAATTTATCTAGTTTCACTCACTCATGTACACACACACACACACACACACACACACACACACACACACACACAATGAATTTATAACCCGTGAGATCTCATAGCTTTGAAAAATGTTAAATTTTTAAATATTGAGATTTTGAATGAAGATGAGATTAAGAATTGAAAATTTTGAAAGTTCGTTTTATTGGATTCCGATGGGTTACTTATCTGCCAATCAGTCCAAAAGACGTCATATCGCTCCATCCGCACTACGTCGGTTATTTTTTAACTTTCACTTCATAATTTCCGAACTGTTATAGTGTAAATAAACTGTTAATCACATTTTTATTATGAATTTCAGCTGTTAAATCATATTTCAATATTTTATTCACATTTTATAAGGTGCGGCCGCCCGCTATTTACGTTTCGAAACTTTTATATGTGACCGGCCGGCTCACTGACTGACTTTATACTGGGACTAAGCCACTGGCGCTATTTTATGAAGTCACCGTTGTTGTGTGACCAAGTCTCTTTGTTTGAAAGTTTATATCACTCCGCCAGCAGACGGTTTTTGTTATATAACCGCATTCCACAACAGGGTTCGTCTCTGGCGTATATATTGACGTCAGATGGTCTGATGTGGTTACATAATTGTTTACGCTGTTACATAATGTGTTTACAAATTTGGTGTGTCATTTTTTGACCTTGGCACAATTTGTCGGTTGTTGAATCTGTTTGCTTGAGAAATTCACATACAATATTGTCAATCAGTCGTACCACCTTCGCTACCGTCGCCTACCACTAAATTTACCTGTCTTTATAAAATTTGTCCCTATCATCAAAAAATGTTATTTGTTTATAAAAAAAAATACAAATTGCCTTATTACCCCCAAAATAGGCCCGTTACACAAGAAGTTTTTGAAAGTTCTCCATTACGACACGAATGCATCCATTGTTTGATTGATTGTTCATTCTTTCTGTCAAGGCTTGGGCCGAATCCAAAATGTACAGTTGGGCATACTTTGGTGATTCACCTTGATTTGGGTGGAATGCAGATGTAGCGTGATAAATTTGCCCATGGATTCTGTAACAAAAAGGACCTGAACATCTGGTCACTGATTGGTCAACTTGTGCTCCCATTGAGGCAAAGGCCATTGCACTGTTATCCATGAAACTTACGTTTTCCATGAAATTTTTGGAATTTGGATCAGATCCATTCATCTAAATTTTAATGAAGGGATGCATTCGTATTTCTTCTAATGCAATGGTCCCTTTATGGCAGCAATTTGACATTAATTCATTTTTGAAATGCTTGGCATTGCAAAATGGACATTTAGCGTCCATTGGGCCAAGATAACTTTCTTCAATGTCGTCATCATTGAAGTTTTCGGGAAGCAAAGCGGTGTTGCAGGATCGGACATATCTACTCAGACGTCCTCTTTGATGTTGGCGTGCAACCCATTGTCTTTCAGCGTTTGCCTCGCGCTCTTGTTGAAATTGATTTTGTGGCATGTTTTCTCTGCGTTGCTGTTGACATACAGCATTAGCTTCACATTCTGCTTGAAGTTGCTCTTCTGACATGGCTGCTCTACAGCGTCTTTGAGTTTCAGCATTAAGTGCTTTTTTGCTGCAATTTCTTCAGCAGTTGGTGGTTGCTGGCGTTTAGGAGGCATATTTGATCGTTTTTATGCTCAATACCACTGTCTTTATGCTCAAAGGCTTTATTTTACACTCAAAGGCTTTATTCTGTGCCCAATGGCATGATCTTATGGCTCAAGGCTTCCAGCTTGAACCGGAGGCTGAATGGAGGCTGAGATTCGCCGTGCACCACCTACACACGGAAAGTGAAATCAGAGATCTGCCTCGCCACGTGAGGTCGCCTCTCGCCCTAACTCCACGGGGCATACTGGTGTCGCCCCCTCCACCACACCCCACCATCTCCTCACTCTCTCTCCGTCGCTCTTCCCCCTCACCCCCCTGCAACTCCCTAAACGATGACTGACACACTACCTACCGCGTTATAGATATTTCATTACTTATTCACTGGATCATCAGAAATATGTATAAACATAAATTTTACAATTAAAACATATACAGAAATATAGGACAATTACAAAATATATAGACGTATCTGTATACAAAATTACAAAACATATCAATACAATTGCATAGTAAAAACATTAAAAACTATAGGAACAGATAAAGGTATACATTCGATGCTGGTAAATATCATTTGTTTATTTACTTGTTACTATGGTAATGAATTCTGGTCTCCTATATAGATGACTGACACACTACCTACCGCGTTATATTATAGACACACATGCATATAATTCTGGCTTGCAATAAAGTTGGACAAAATGTTTACAATTTTAGTTAAATTTTTTTTTTTTCTTTTATGAATTTGCTAACTGCTATATTTTTTATTGTTCGACTAAGCTTTTCGTCATTACTGACATCTTCAGGTCTTAAACAACGTCTATCAACTGTACGTTGTAGGCTTTTATACTTTAGGCCCCTCCCCTTATGTCATCGCCCCTCCTATTGGTTCTAGCTGCTACCACTCTTCACGGGAACTTTGTCTACCTTTTTCCGTTAGGCATTTTTCTAACATCCGTCAAATTGTTTTAAGAATCTCCCGTTAATTTCTTCATTCTTGACTTATAATTTTTTTTGTAACCTTTTACATTTCGTCATTTTTTAGTGTGTTATTCTTATTATTTTAATTTATTTTTGTTTATTGTTTAATATATAATAAAATATTTCTTCATTTGTAAAATCCACTTTTATATTCATTAATTTATTTTTATCTTCTTTTTTAACTTTAAGTATTTCTAGTTCTTCTATTAATTTTCTTTTTTGCGGATTGTTTTCTATTTTTATTATTTCCATATTTTCATTGGGATTTATGAATTTATGGCCTGATTCGTTGAAATGTCTTGCATATAGTGAGTTCGTTACTCTAACCCCTTCTCCTTTTGCGTGTTCATTCATTCTAATTTTAAATTTTCTTCCAGTTTCGCCCAGATATATCTTATTACATTCCCCACATTTTAATTTGTATACGCCGCTTTTTTCTGTTAATGGAATTTCTTCTGTTTTATCATTTTTTATATATTCGAATACATTTTTCGTTTTCTTTATTCCTATCTGTATTTCATATTTTTCGAAACATTTTTGTAACATTTTTGTTTGATATCCTATGTATGTTATTGCTCCTTTATATTTCTTTTCTTCATTTGTTTTTTCTTTTTTGTTATTTTCTATTTCTTTATTTTCCTCTATTTTCTTAACTATTCTATTAATTATTTTAGGGTTGTAATTATTATTTTTTGCTATTTGTTGTATTTTCTTTAATTCTTTTTGTTTGAGTTCTTCATTTTCTAGATAATTTATAGCTCTATAGCAAAATGAATTTAATGCTGCCATTTTATAATTGACTGGATGATATGATTCTTGTGGAATTATTAAATCTGAGTATGTTTCTTTACTATATATATCGAATTTGAGTTTGTTATCTTCAATTTTTATATTGATATCCAGGAAATTAATTTCTAATCCTCCAATTTCTTCTTGAAATTTTATTGTTTTTTCTATGTTATTTAGTTGTTCCGTAAATTTTTTAAATTCATTTACTTCACCTTCCCAAACTATTAGTATGTCATCTACATACCTGATCCATTTTTTAATTCTTCTTTCTTTATCTATATCTTTTAAAATTTTGATTTCAAAGCTATTCATGAATATCTCTGCCATTAATGGTGAAAGCGGTGATCCCATTGGTAATCCATTTTCTTGTATGTAAAATTTGTTATTAAATCTGAAGTAGTTCTGGCTTAGGCATAATTCTAATCCTTCTATTATTTCGTTTTTCCATTCTACATTACTTAATTTGTTTTTCTTTATTATTTCTACTGTTTTTGCTATTGGTATGTTGGTGTACATACCTTTTATATCTAATGACATTAATTTTGTCTTATTTGTTATGGTAATTTCTTTTAATCTTTCTATTAGCTTTTTACTATTTTCTATGCTGTGGATTTCTTCTTTTTCATATGCCATTTTGATTCTTTTACTTATTTCTTTTGATATTTTGTATGTTGGCGAATTTATAAATGATACTATAGGTCTTAATGGCATTTCTTTTTTATGTAACTTAATTTGACATCTAAATTTTGGAGCTTCAGGATTATGTTCTATTTTTTGTTTCTTTTGCCATTCTGTTAAATATGTTGTCTTTTTTATCAATTTCTTTGTTTGTGCTTGAAATTTACTTGTGTAATCATATTTTATTTCTTTATATGGTCCTTTTTGTATAAATTGTTCTCTTCGTATTGTTTAAATTAGCAGCCATCCTTACTATTTCTTTTATGAATTTAGCAGTTACTATAGCACACTATAGTAAACACAAAATATTAGTTTTTAGTCTTGTTCATTTTAAATGTATTCACTTACCCAGTCAATGAATTGAGAACAAATGATACAATGATTAGCTTCCCTGGAGCATCACGGACATGGATTTCCTGTAAACAGGAGACATCTATTTTTTAAGAGAATATATCGTTCACAGGTTCAAAGTAATTTAGTAATACCGTATTCTCTCTCTCTCTCTCTCTCTCTCTCTCTCTCTCTCTCTCTCTCTCTCTCTCTCTCTCTCTCTCTCTCTCTCTCTCTCTCTCTCTCTCTCTCTCTCTCTCTCTCTCTCTCTCTCTCACACACACACACACACACACACACACACACACACACAATATCATCATACAACAAGACTACATTAGTTTTTAAAAATAAATATTAAATGGTTAGTATGAAGGTCATTCATTAAGTAATACCGTTTGCATGTACAGAGCGAGCAGTTGTTCCATCATGTCTATTGTTGTTCACTAATCTCAGTGGCATTTCTGTTTAGTATGTATGAGTTTCAATTGCATTCCTAACCTTTGCATTCTTTTCTGCACATGTCTAGACATTTAACAAATCAATATGCCACCACATGGGATGTATGATCCATAAGTTTATTTTTTTCCCTCAAGAAATAAGTGGCTGTGTGAGATGTACCATCAAACTAGTGAAGTGTATGGGAATAATGTAATGGATGAATTTGTGCCATGTTGACAAATCCATCAAACAGGATCAATGTGTCATATTTAATGAAATAAAAGAAATTTTTTATTTATTCCTCACACGTAATCATCACATCAGTCATCTCAAGTACCAAACAATCTGTGCGAGGTGGGTTCCACATAGTCTTAATGACAGGCACAAAAAACATACGGGTGTTGTGTTACCTTTTTTGAATCATTAACCAAAGGAGAGAGATATGAATTCCTAACACATATCATGACAAGGGATGAAACCTGGGTTTCTTATATTACACTAGACAATAAATGTGAGTCTATGCAATGACATCACCCTTGTTCACCATCCCAATCATAAAAGTTCAAGCAGGCAGCATGGCTACAGTTTTCTGGTACTGGGAAGGCTCACTTCCAGTTGAATTCATGTCCCATGAAGACACAATAAATGCTGACACATTATGAAAGTCATTACGTTACCAACATTTTATGTAGTCTAAATGATTAAAGGTGCATACAAGTGTTTGAAAGTTTTCTGTATACAGGAGATCTTTTTTTTTAAAATAATATCATGATAAGTGAATTTTAGTACACATTTATTAATACAAGTATAACTTTCATTGTTCTGTCAAGTGATATGACCAAATTATTGTCATAGATATATTTGTCAGAAAAACTTTAAAGATTATTTATGCTTTTGGATTACTCATGGATGTCATCCCTGACCATTATGCCAGACAATCAAGAGTCAAGTGACACTGTAGGAACCAATGAGAAGATTAATCAGAGAAGACAATGGAAAAGATGGTTGAATGATATCAGAGGATGATCTGAAACACATAGGAGTGAAAAGCTAGAGAAGGTTAGGTGGTCACATGGAATAGACGAAAGTCATTGAGAAGCAAACAGAAAAAGATGAAGCACATCTCTCTCTCGCACACACTCTCACGCACGCATGTGCACAAGTTATATTTCTGGTTAGACAAAACATCAGTTACCGATTTGTCAATCACACTCACCAACTATACATAGGGTCCATACTTTGACTGCAGAAACAATAATCAGCTTTAATGAAACCTACCTGGTATTTAAAGAGATGGTCAAGTGAACGTGATGTCCCCACTAAGAGATTCATTGATGCCACCCATAATCCAAGCATAACATAATACACGCTCTGTAACGCTACAATCTGTGATAAAATCAATATGGGATCCCACTGTGTGTTACGGAACTGGCCTGACAGTTTTGTCATGTCTGTTGTAAAACTGAAAACAACAAAACGCATCATACGATATAATGTTTCACTGTGCTTTTACTTGTGAAATACTCTATATATACTTATCTGATTAGAATATGCATGTCCAAATGTTTTGAATTGTTGGATTACATCAAATGTTCAAGAATTTAAAAATCTAACTTTCATTAATTTATTATCCACAATAAAACTGTGTTTAGTTTTTGACTTAAAAGACGTTCAAGAAACAAATATTTATTGCTTTTATTTGTTATTGTGCCAACTGTGTATTACCATTGTGTATTACTTCCCAATACCTGGATAGCAGAGTCTTAGTCAATGAATGATCCACATAACATCTACAGCACAGATGCACGGATTAGATCTTTTATGAAAAGTCACATACGGTCTTGTGTGTGGAGTAGTTTTGAATTATGAACTAAGGCCAAGAGTGGCATGAAATAATTAGAGGCTTTTGACATATAGCTGTAAGAGAATGCAGAGGAAAGCACAGTCACAGAGGTAATATTAAAGAGGGGACTCCTTAGAAGCAAGTATACTAGCAAGGGGAAAAAAAATCTGTATGGAGAACCATACATGACTTCCATGTCCTAAAATTTATATTTAAAATCATTTAAATATTACTTAAATAAGTGGATGCTTGAGTTCTGAAGAAATTACGTATCAGCTAAAATGGTACCACCATGTCAGGTGGATTAAGACTATCCTCAACCTTCATGAGGAAGGACTGTACTTTTGGATACAATGTCTGTAGGTTGAACAAAGAGCTAGCTAAACGTAGCTGTGATCTGATTCCTGTAATGAAATTGGACTCTCGCTGCGAGAGGCCGAGGGATATCTATAGTGTTATCAAAGTCTTTCCTGTCAATACTATACTAGTCATTTTTTCTTTTTTAAAATCGAGTCTTGATTTCTTTCTTTCCATTTGTCTTCTGATTTCCTGAATGACTATTCTGTTCACCCGTATAATTATAAATTTCTCAACAAAACATTTCTTCCTTAATACGTTTGTGTCCCCTGTTTAACACCCACCATTCTGATCCATGTCATAATGCTATATTCCACACAATCTAGTAAATAACTAGCCATCAGGGATGTCAAAATATTTTCAAGGAGGGCCAAACAATTTTTCAAAGGAGAAAAATATTTATATATTTTTCATACATACACAAATGCACATATCAGTAATTCTCATATCATAATAGAAATAAGTACACAGATTGTATTAATTGCTTTAATACAACAACACTCCCCAGCAATCCACAGGAAGCAAAATGATGTCCATTTTTTCGGCTTGCACGCGTTGTGTTGGTGTGGGTTTCAGCACTTTCGATTTAAAAACCTTGCAAACGTAAGAAAATAAACATGAGTGGGGCCAGAAATAACCCGAATTTTGTATGTGTGTGTGTGTGTGTGTGTGTCCTGCCAGCCTATTTATTGTGGTAATCACAATAATAAAACTTTGGAAAAGTAAACATTACATAATTGAGATGATATGCTTGCCTACCAGGAACGATATATTTTCACTCATACATGATTTAAATTAAAATGAAAAATATAGAATTTTGTTAAAGTGAAATGAAATGTTTCCATAGAAACTACTTCTTTGTTGTCAATAACGTAGTACACATATAAAACTTATAAACATTTGCCTCGTCCATCATCAACTACCATTTTAATTTATAAAAAAAATTACCCCCTCCCCCCTTCAACTATCCTTTTCATTTAGGCCTATAGATATTTCATCTACCTTTCTACAGTGGATTATTATGACCTTCTTTTCAGGATACTTTATTTATCAAATAGGCCTAAGCACTTTACTCTTGTTAAAACGTAAAACATTGCAGGTAAACTACCCCATTCCCTTAACCGATCTTCACCAAAAACAATAGGTCTTGAGTCCTCTACAATTCAGGGCTGTATGCAAAAAATTATTTGATTCTGTTTGAATTTGCGGCTGTTATAGTTTGCCATAGAAAAAATTCTACACACAGACACTTTTTGAAAAATGACTTTTTTTCATGTTTTGATGGTAGTACAATCAGAATCTGCCGTTATCTTGAACACGAATTTTTTCACCATGACCACACTTCCATTTCCTTATGGAACATGGAAGTAAAAAGATCAAAGTTTCTGAACAAATGAAAAGAACTTACATGGTATTTGACCTTACATCTCAACACTAAAAAGCAGACGGGTATTGCTATGTTTATAAATAAATAATGTGTATATGTGTGTGGGGGAGTGGAGGGGGGAGAGAGAGAGACCACGTCACTTCTTGTAGAGCTCCCACCATGGGGACCAAAAGATCCATGGTTTTCTAGATGTGGCCTGCTACCAGCCATGATTGTGTGTGTGTGTGTGCGTGCGTGCGTGCGTGCGTGCGTGCCTGTTGCAAACACAAACTAAAATATTTGGTAAAAATATACAGGATAAATTAAAATTGTCAAAGCTGCCTTAATTGGGTAATGAGTTTACCTGTCACATACATACTTACATACTTTGCACACCATGCAAGTGAAGAAAACAAGTACAGTAATATTAAACAGACATGAAGCAACGCGGTAGGTTGTAGTGGGGAGAAGTCAGGAGCGGTGGAACCCAGGAGAGAGGAAAATGTCTACTAATGCAGTTGAAAATATCGACCTACTCTCTCAATTGTGAATGAGATGCATGTGTGAGATGAGTAATCTATTTTGAGACGGAATAACTTTTTATACCTATTGTGCCGAAGTTACACATCTTTAATTAAAGATGAAAGAAAAGTAAAATTATGTTTTCACTGTAAAAGTACTAAAATTTAAAAACTGATATCGCTTATAATGACAGCTGAAATAAAGCAGTTATACTGCCTTGTCGATTCACAATAATTTACTTTTTATTATTTTTATAACTTTATTTACTTAATTTTGTATTGTCTATGCATTCTTATAATGCTTTCAATTGTTTATTTTTAATTTGTAACGTTTTTATGGCTTTATTGTTTTCTACATTTCATTAGCTACATTTTAACTATATTACCAAATTTACTCAATTAAATTTTATAGCCCTACCAACACCACACACACCACACACACACACACACACACACACACACACACACACACACACACACACACACACATATATGTAACTTACTTTTTACTAACTTACCTAACTTTTTACTAACAAATTATTCTTATAATTTTAAAATTGTTTTGTTATTCTTTTAATTGTTTTTAAGGTTTTTACAGTTTAGTACGTTTTATATTTAATTCACTACTTTTTTACTAAGTTACTAAATACAAAAAATTTGGTTGTAGGTAAGTTTTGATATCGATTACGACACGACCAGACAGTAAACGTGGACATTTTTTAAGACGAAACAAGTGTCAGACACAACAGAAAGAGACAATGTAATAAAGCTTTCACACAGTTATAAAATGTTTAATACTGCCATTATTTTGCAAACAGTGACTTGCCGTGTTGTGTCTGTTGCAATGTTTCTCCAAAGTCGAGCCTAGACATCAACAATAGTTGTACATTTTGGAATGCGTACACTTTGTGTACATGTTACGATCACGAAAAAACGTAGTAATATATGATCCACATTGCTCTGGCATCTTAATTTGTTTGAGTAAGTAACATCAACAACAGCCTCGCATGTGAAATGACTGCGTGTGTTTTTTTAAACAAGCAGATGTCAACTATCCATAAATAACAGGAGAGACAATATTAATCCAACAATTACAATGCAATAAACACTACACTTCTGATGAATACTGATGTTTTTGAAAAGTACGCACATAATAATCTCCACAGCCGTCTCAGAGGCAACTGAGTTTTGTTTCTCTGCTGACGCATGCGCAATTCGTTACATGCGCCGTTAGCATGAAAAAGATTGATTCATGTCTAATGAACTTTACTGTACCAAATAATTTTTGTACAGACCTACAAGTCATAATCTTACAAGTACTGAAAGCAAGTTGAATGACCACTGCTAACTTGAATGACCATTACAAACAGTGAAAACAAGGACCAGAAGAATACTTCATTCGTGAGGGCAGATAGAAGAAAGAAGGGAAGCTATCCCAGCACCAACACTCAGTTGGACACACAGGGAAAGAAGCTGTATAACATTGTGTTCAGACAAAACATCTGACCTCTGACCCAAGAAAAAATGTTGCAAGTTGAAATAAATCTGCATACAACTGTCCATGATTTCAAAATAAAGCAAGTCAGTTCATATCAATATAACTATCCAGCAAGTTGACCATGCCACTGCCAAGGTCATCCTAATCACTAAAGAAGGGTATTCCAGATATTTCTCAAATATCAACCATGGTCCAACATGCAGAAACAGAAACCAAACAAACTAAAGTCTAAACTATGGCCACTGGAATACAAATTATTTATATGACATTTACGGGAGAAATTTTAGTTACTCTTTTTTTTTGTAAATAATAACAGATCCAGAAGTCTACATATTCAACATTAAACACAATGTATACGAATTTGTGAAAGCAGAAGTATAATTAGGCTATTAGAAGTTATAAAAACTAATATACTTCAATGTATATTAAAAATATTTCTAATAGATTTAGAATTATGTAGTGACAAATTATTGTACTTTCTATCCTTTCATAAAACGGGCAGGTTCACCAAATCGATTAAGTAAACAGTTACAACCCCAATTACTCCAACAATCAACATCCTATTATTGGATTGACAGCCAATTTACAGCAGCCAGTACTATCTCCAATGGGATAAGCTGAACAGTAAACTGAAAAGTCTGGGGTGTGTGTGTATAGAAGAGAACCTAATCAAAACTAGTATGTATTTTCACATATTAATGTTTATTTCCCTCAACACGTGTTGTACCATTGGCTTCACAGTCAAACGTCATTGTGACTTTATTTTGTCAACGGTGTACTGTGCAAATTCTACAAATAACAAACGAAGGCCACATTCAAATGGCTTATCTAATCTAACGAGTTAATGACGACAGTTCCAGATTTGTATTAGACACTTTATATATGCACGAACAACTGAATTACTATGATTCATCTATGCTACCTCTCCACTGTATTTTAGTATAAAAACGTGATAGTTAAATAGTTTAAAATTATGTTTTTTCTTAACAATTTTTTGCTTCTTAATTTTTACTTATTGTTATATTGCCGGTTATTGCCTGGTTTTGTTGGCCCAGAATGGTTATGAATTTAAATCATATTGTTTTACTTCACCAAATTCCAATTATATGACCAAATGTTAAATAAAAGGAAGTAATTTCTATGAAACGGGGATATTTCGAACTTATGATATCAATTAGCATACCCACCTCTTTTTAAATTTAATTTTGAACATAATGTATAATACTGTACTGTATGAAACAAAAATGTTGTTTCTTAAATTGGTTTTAGAAACATAACTACAACACCAGAGGTGGGATACACAAAGTGTTTTTACAGTTAGATGTTATATCCATTAAACCATTAATTTCATTTGGGGGAAACATTAAGTTGTAACTGTTCAAACTGATGTTGTACACATAAGGTGGTTATTGAGCTAAGGTTGAAATCTCAGGCGCCTGTCAGAGTGAAATTTATTAATACTGTTGGAGAAAGCAGTCACAAATGCTACAAGAATATTATATGCATATATAGGCTATTACATGCATGTGGTTCAATGGCAATTATTTTAATTGATACCGTCTGAATTATGGAAAAGTTAGGTTTAGTCTAGTTTTGTCACTCCTTTTTAATTCCTTACAATTTATATTTTTTGTGAATACCAGTTATGTCAAGTATGGTTTGGTGGTATTATTTTTTTGTTACATTTCTATTGATATTATAAAATGGGCTAAGAGTAATTGGTTATAGTTTATTTTCATTATAATACAATATTTGTTATATATCTGTTTATATTACAAAAAAAAAGGTTAGGTCTAATCCAGTTTTACCAAAACTGCAATTAGATCCAAAATTTACCAGTTAGATCCAAAATTACCAGCATGAAACATGGAACAGAAAACACAAAATCTTGGAAACTTTCTTAACAACAATTCAATGACTTAAAAACTTAATTTAATTACAATTTTAGGGTGCTATAACAATTGTTTTAGTATTGTATTACTGTTTCAGAAACAGTGTCATGTATGTACCAAAGAATATCAAACATTCTACAGTACTACTCCTTTTTAGAGTACATCAAAAAGTTTTAAAGTACGTCAAGATTAATGCTAAGTTTTTTAATGTTTTCTGAATAAAATCCTTTTGCAATTTATTAAAAAGAAATAAATTATGTCACTTACATATACAGTTAAGCTACCTAGCACTAAGCGTGATACCTAATAGCAAGTCGGAAGAAACAGCCACTAGAGTACTCCAAAATGTGTCTAAATTTAATTATAATCACAAAGTTTTGAAAACAAATAACATCAAACTAAAAAAATTCATGAACGTAAACTGCATTGGACTTTTAAAAAATCCGATTAATTAATCTAACCTAACCTTCTTTCAATTTTGACTAAAATCCTGGTTAAAAAAAAAAAATAGGTTTTTATCAATGGAATGGCACTTCTAATTTTCAACATGAAACAGACAGGTGGCATTGTACCTAGGAATCTATTCCATATCGATAACAAATAAAGATATATCGTACATAATAAACATCTGTTGCAAAGAGATCCCATGGACAGGACTAACTTATCTTAGCATAGATCACTCGATAAAAATACCCCATTACAAAAAAAAGTTAACTCGGCATCAACTGGATTTATATACTAGCCCCAAAATTATTGGCAATTCGTTAATGAATAAAAATGTTGAGGTTTTGTCGCTGTTTAATCACACAGAGAATGAAATTAAACTAAAATACGTTTCTAGTGTCATCGAATTCACTTTGCAGCTTAGTTTTGACATTGCTTAAATATATTTTGAATGGTCGAGAAGTAGAATAACCCGTATACCTAATATATATCACTGAATCTAGTACATTCCACAACCTTCGGTAGGCTTATTGTAACACGGGTTATCTACACTTCATTCACATAACCTCACTTCTCAACTAACTGACAGCTTGGGCTGACTGGTTACAGCCTTTCAAATTAAAAATTAAACATGTATGTTTATATGGGTAACGTGTATGTTTTAAATGCGCAAAAATGTATGAAGTTTATTATTTACAGATATATTTATGTATGGATACAGAAAAGGAAATAAACCTGTTTTATAAATTCACGCGTATGTATGATGTGTTTCTTTACGTAATTTACAGATACGTATTTGCAGTCTACATACATCCCCGTGTGTTAATTGAAATATATCTCCTAAAAAATTATTACAATCAACGTGATTCAGTACTTGATTCAAATGTTATTACTTATGATGTATAGAAATACTTATGAAGATAGGAAAAGAACTTCATATGTATATCAAGAACTAAATACCCTTTATTGTATGTTTGTTTTACATGTTGGTATTTTCATTTTACATATCCTTAAAGGTATATTTGAAATACAAATGTAAGCTTTACATCCCAAGGAAGCTTATACAAACAAAGAACGTTTGTAAGAAATATAAAAATGTTACATTTCCTACACCATGATATTTCTTACTTGTTATATCTTATATATTTTGGAGAATATAAGTATTTGTATAATAATTAAATCTTACCGATGGATGAAGTAAAATAAATAAAAAACGTTATTTAAAATTGTAAAATCATTCATTTTCAAAATACCGCTCGAACATTATAGAACAATGCTATGTATATTTAGACAGCAGTGACGTTCACTCATTTATGATTGGTCAATCAAGGCAGCCGTTAAATACAAGAAGAACAAAACGATGGATATGTTGGTTGTTCTGTGTAATTTGTTTACTATTTCCTGGTACGTGTAAATCAAAATAATAAATATTTGTGCATTGTGTTTCCTGTGTTGTGCAGTGTTTAGTGTAAAAATTAGTGTTGGTGACAAATTAGTTTTAAACAGAACGTCGCAAACAAATAAACCACGAGGTACGTAAACTATTCAATACAGCGTCATTTTTAAAAATAACTGATTGTAACGCATAGTCATGTTATCCAAATTCGTAGCCCATGTATGCCTCATGTACTTGATTCAACCATGATAATAATGCAGTTATGTGTTGTATTTGTTTATACTGACGCAATATTGTAGTTGTTGTCCTAGTCAATGTTTTAGGGCACTGACCTTGTCAAGGCCAAGTTGCGTTAGTCCACTAAGGTCGAGGTTACTCAATGCTTTGAACCTCAACAGATGTTAAAATTTGTTTACATTTTCAGAACTTTGAATAGGCTGTAATAGTAAACATTAAATAACTATAGACACTAATAATGGGCGTTTCAAAATATATTACAGAATAGTTTTCTAGACCATTTGTTTTCGAGTTCTGTATTTATTTCAGTTAATTTAGATGACAGAAGGTAGTTTTATAAATTTTACAATGTCCATAAAATTATACTTAAGACACAGAAAGTGTTATTAATATTTGAACATAAATATTATGATATAAAAGATATATGTGTAAGAATATAATTTTTAATGAAATTATGGTATTACTATCAAGGCTTGCCAGCATGTCAGCTTTCTCATTTGCCTAAAAATTTTCTGTTATATAGTCATATCAACAGTTGTCATGTTTAACAACACAAATAGGCGTAAAGTAATATACAAAACACTGATATAATCACGCATACAATCTAAATACAGGCACAGATACATTCAAATTAACAACACTTGTTTAGTGATGTACTAGCTATAGGTACACAACTAAAACACACATTTTCCGTATAGGTTATGTAAACCATGTGTTAACATTTTATCAGTTAACATCAATACAAGTGGACTGGTGTGTTGATACATTTGAGAGATTCGTTATGTGAATAGTATGGAATGTTGACATTTTGTAGGCAGAGTATGTGGTGTCATTTTAATAATTTATTTGGATGTTCATGTTTCACTTTCACCAGAAACATCTTTAAACTCTTAAATTTAATGGCAATGTCAGAATAAGTGAATGTTGGAAAAATTGTGTTATTTAATGAAATTATCAGTTGTGAAGTTTAAAAAATTTTTAAGAATTCAGTTCAACTGAATTTAATTTGTATTATTAAGAGTAGTATCTTGTATTTGAAGACTTATAACAGCTGATTCTCCAGTTCCGCTTTATCGTTAATGTTTAGATACAATTGATTATTTGTACTGTTAAGAAGGCAAAAGAAGGGTCTGAAGAAGAGGGGTGCTATTGTGTGCCAGTTTCTCTCTTATCACCGGGATGAGTGCAGTTTCTCAAGAAGTAAATAGACCACTTGTGCGGTATTATAGCAATGACATGGCATTCCTTTTTTTCAGCATATAGTTAATACTGGCAGAAAGTTCTGTAGTAACAACTTCAGACTTTGTGATAAGACTGTAATTTTCTTGATAACACATTCCTTGTTGTCATTTGTAGTGTTTTGTCAAGTCAAGGGATTGTTAAGTCATGGTGCAGAAAGTCAAGTCATTTAGGTATTATGACTTTTGCCTTTACTGTAATAAAATTTGGCGGATAGTTATTTTACAATTTGTATTCCTCCTGGTTCAGTTCGTTACATGAGTAATAAACAATACAAGCTTGTAAGTATATAATACTGATTTGTCTGTAACTAATGTGTCACTAGCTAAACTGGAGCTAATCTGTGCAGTATTACAAAAATAATGATCGTTAATTATTCTTCTGGGGAACAACGATTGTAATATAAATTATTATTAAATATATTTGGATATTATTAATAAGGGAATTATAATAATAATTATTTTTTATTTTGGAGAAAAATTCTATGTGCAGTTATAATGAAGTAGTTTTATATTTTGAAGTTACTTGTAGTGTAGTAGTTTGTCTTGACTGAATCCTTCACTAGTGATAGTTGTTTGTACTAAATGGATCAACATAAAATACAAGAATTGTTTATTCAGTTGATAACCCAGATTACAAACACTTATCCATCAACAGAATTAATTTTTTAACCAACTTCAAAGAAGAGGAGGTTCTACATTCGTCCCTATGTTTCTTTTTTTTTATGTATATTCCCCCAGTTACTCGAGAACAACTAGACTGATTTTAATAAATCTTTTTTTGTTTGAAAGGACATGTTCCTGCAGTGGTCCCATAATATTTAAAATTTGGTATTGGACCCTTACTAAGCCAGTACCAGTAGAATACCATACTGTATTTTATACTTACATTTGTGCTTTAAAAATTCAATAATAGTCTGTGATTACTGCGTTACCAGGGTTACCTACGTTTGTATGATTAGCTTTAATAATTTGACTGAATTAATATCTCAACAGTCCTTGCAAATTTTGTATTGTTTAAAAAAAAAGCTAGTTTGCAAAAAACTTGACATATTGTTATCAGTTAATTGTGAAAAGTATTGGATGTAGGCTTACAGATATCTATGAAAACACACATAACTTTAAAAAAATAAGCCTAAACAAGTTCTCTGGTTATAAATTTAACTAAAAAGAAAGTAAACAAAGCAGTAGTTTTGAAATGTTTAGTGTTTATTGTACAATGGCCTGCTTTATAATTGGCATTTTACAACAAAAAATGATCTAATATTGAAATTTTCCTAATAACAAATATACGTAGTTCAAAGTAGTGATCCAGTTCTGCAGCTCAAGGAGCTTACTATTGTTTTAAATCACTCAGTACAGTGTAACATTCAGTAGTTTGTTTTGTTTTACGTTATAAAACACAAACACACCCGTATCATATCATATCTTACAGTTAGGAATGTGTTGTGGCAAGGAATTCATGTCCAGTGTTTATTGCATGTGTGGCCAAATTAGATTTGTATATTTCTGGTTTTTTGTATGCGTTTAGGTGTTCAAAATAACGTTTTTTCAGTTGTTTTTTTGTTTGTCCTATGTAACATTTATTGCAATCTTGGCATTCAATTTTGTATATACCATTGGTTGTTGTATTATCTTTTTGTGTGGGTTATTTAGTTTTTGTAGATAATTTTTATTAGTTTTGTATGCTCTTTTAATGTCTGTGTTTTTAAACAGTTTTGTTAGCTTTGTCATTTTATTATTTGTCTATGTGAATGTGGCCCATTTTTTATTGTTGTTATTATTTTTGTTTTGTTCATTTTTATTAACTCTTAATTGTTCAGTTTTTATTTGTATTTGATTTTATTTTCTATTTTATTTACAGTATTTTTATTATATCCATTTTCTTAACCAATTTGGTAAATTATATTTCTTTCTTTGTCTGTTTCTTGTTTGTTTAGGGGTATTTTGTACATTCTGTTAAATAGTGAATAGAATGCTGCCATTTTATGTTGTGGTGGGTGCTCAGAATGGTTAGGTACAATGATGTTAGTGGAAGTTGGTTTTCTGTATAGGCCTAGGCTATTGCATATTGTAGGTGGTTATTGTATCTTGTGATGGCTATGTCTAAATAGTTGATTTTGTTGTGATTCTATTTTTCTTCTGTAAATTGTATTTTTGGATGTATGTTATTGAGTTGTTTTAATATGTTATCTGCATTTGTATTTTTGTTACTTGATGTATATAGCCCATCATCTACATATCTTATCCAAATGCCATTTGGATCAAAGGATTTTATAATATTTTGTATTTTGGTGTCTATATGTTGTAAAAATGTTTGTGCTATAATGCTAGATATTGGAGATCCCATTGCTAAACCTTCTTGTTGTTGATACATTTTGCTATTGAATTCAACGTAATTTTGTTTTAGTATTAGTTGGAGGCTGTTCTTTATTTCAGTTATACATGAAGACAAAATTGAATGCCAAGATTGCAATAAATGTTACATAGGACAAACAAAAAAACAACTGAAAAAACGTTATTTTGAACACCTAAACGCATACAAAAAACCAGAAATATACAAATCTAATTTGGCCACACATGCAATAAACACTGGACATGATTCCCAGACATAACCAACATGACACTAATAAAACACATACCACACACAAAGGCACCATAATGAACATTTGGGAAAATTTACAAATATACAAACATAAAACACAAAACAAACTAATACCTGAACAAATACAAATCAATACAAAACATGACACAATTTTCAAAGCACTCAACATCGAAAATACACAAAATACTAATACATACAACACAATCACACACAATAATACCACTTTAAAATATCAGAGACCAACAAGAAACCAAAATAGCGTCCAGCCAACACACAAATACTTCACCAGACGCAAGATCACGAAGGCTGAGGATGAGAACACAAGGGTTCTCGAAACATGTTCCTAATAAGGAAAGAAATATCTTGAGGTAAATTCATTATAAAAATTAAATATATTATTTTAATATTAAACAGCTTTCATACAAGACCTGTAGGCCAAAACTTCATAATTATTCTCCATTCTTTTCCGTTACTGGCTTCACTGTCCAATACATTAAAATCTTCTATTTATATCCACATAGAACTGCCAGTATAGTTGTATAAAGTCCTAGTTTTGCATTTCTAGACAACTGTTTCACTGTTATCTTCGCCAAAATGATTAATTTTTGCTGATCACCTGTTGACTTTGCTCAGTTGCACTGCAACCTCCTTCTTTTCTTCACATTTGCATCCCAATCAAACTTCCAAATACAAAAACTCCTCTACCTGCTCGAACTCCATTTTCCCCATAAAGTTGAGAGAGGATCACCTTGTCTGAGGCGTTCTTTAACGTCAGATCTTCCAGTGTCTCATTTTGTACTCATAAGAATATAGTTATAGTTGTGATTGAATATGAACAGTGGTAGAGTGTGTGCTAATCTCATGGTTTATATGTATTTTCACGAGTAGACTAAAGACTGGAACTATTCATGCAGTTTTGAACCTTATTACTTCCGCAGTTTAAGGTCATGATGGTGTATGTTTCTGATGTACAATATTTATAGTGAATGTACTTACCACGTATGTAGTAAAACTTAATTTTACTCTGGATTTTATTATGTAAACTGTAATGAGTTAAACCCGACTCAAACTTGCAATATTTCATGCAAGGTTCCATGGTATCCTTCATGTATTGTGGCATGATATCCTTTTGTTCTCAGTTTCACAAAGTATCTATAGTACGGTGCATAAGTGATGAACTGACATCTTGTGTGTATTAAAAAGTGAGGATAAAAATGATTATGGAACATTAGATATATATCGAATGGTGTTCTTCCATCCTTCTAAAACAGCAGTAAAATACCAATGGAATTCTTGGAATCATCCACATATGCCAATGGAAACCAATACATGACTGGTGAAAAGACAAACATCATGTGTTCTATTAGCAGTCCACTAAAGAGTGACAATATTACCTTAGCTAATCTGTTTTTTTGCCACTCTTTGAAGTATTTATTTCAGACAGTTGAGTTATGTGTTACCGGTACATAAAATCATTTAATCTTGGCTTAGAATATAGTAAAATTTTCATAGAACAGAAGTACAAGTGCTTATACAGTGAAGGTGATTCTGAGTGAGCGAAACTGTAATCTCAAATTGTATGTTGGAAGTCCAGTATATTACTTATAATTAGGTCACAGATGTTTTTGACATGTGACAAAGTCATATAGATTCATATTTTATCAGTATTGCATATTTATCACGGTATGTAGCACAGGCTTTTATAAAACTGTTATTTTTTTTTTTATCATTTTTAGGGCTGGGATTTATATAATACTGTGACACAGTACAAAAAATATTATGAATGAATGTTAGCAAAAGTAAGATTTGGATCATCTTAGATAAAACCAGATATGTTCAAGGTGTATATGGCAAATGTAGTTGTTGGCGCACTTAAGTAGGACTAAGCAGGAAGCGTATTCCTACTGATGAGTTAGGCAGAGGAAAAGGTGAATAATTCTTCTGTAGTCATGATATTGTTGTGGTCAGGTAAAGTCAAAAAGTCGAATGAGAGATTGTGCCCCACTTTGTGCTTCTTATATAGTAAGCATGCTTTGTGCATACAGCCTCTTATATACTGTACTAAAGCCACAAGAGACATGCAGATTTTGTATTCTATAATACTACACCTTCACAGAATGGTTGAAGAAGTTTGAGTGTATTATCGTGAGATAAACAAATCCAGTGAAAATGGGAAGAGGATTTTTGTTAAAGTTCTACTTTGATTGTTGAAATTAATCTTCAGAGGCACCCTCTCCCCCCCCCCCCCCCCGGTACAATCTCATAATGGATAGCCTTTGGGGGAATTGCCTTCATTGCTGCAAACAATTATTTTACAAATTGTAATATAGAGAGGATTTTCAATAGATTTATTGGGAATGAATCAACTGGAATCAAAATTCTTTTCAAAGAGTTGCTTTCAGGCACATTTCAAGAAATTTGCCATAAATTAAATCCGACTTTTGTGTCTTATAGTAAAAATTCAGAGTAACTCTAATGACTAGCTCTTGGGAAAGTCTTTTAAGTATAACTTTTTTGTAAAAAAATACACTTTATACGAAAACATAAAACAAAAATTATTTGTGTCAACTGGTCAGTTTATCTTTTATTTAATTTTGTAGGTCATATTTTACTGTTTTATGTTATATTTTGGTAGTTTTGAGAGCATAAATGCATGCATACTTGCAGATTTTTTAGGTCATACAAATCCAAACCCACCTTATAATATAGTTTTGTAATTTAAGTGTTAATTTATAATTTGGGGTTGATAAATCTAAATGCTAATTATAATTATAATTAATTCAAAGAATTCAGACTCTGTTACTTTATTGCTGTGTGTTGGAGGAGAAATTTACTGTTTTGCTTTTAAATAAGACATGGTACAGGAAAAATATGATGTAAAATAGCCAGTTTGTGTACATACATAAAGGTTTTGGCATAATAATGTTTTCTTCTTCTATTATACAATCACGGTATGTGTCTTGGCTGGTGTATTTTAAACTTGGCACACACAATGGCACGATAATATTAGCATCAAAATGCTATTTACTATCCTCCATTTCCGTGAAACGTTCTGTATAAAAATAATTCTGTATACACAGTGTTTGACTAAATATAATAATTGGTGATTAACTGTGCTCAAAATGTTTTCTCACCAGCTAGCTGAGATGATCTTAGCAATTTGAGAAAAATATTACAATAGTGATGAGACTCTTAACATATATTTTATGCACATTTTGTTGCTCATTCCAGTTATTTCTGCAGCAGTTTCTTATGGTTTGTTTTTACATGTTGGAATGTACATACATACTCGCATGTGTGTAACAATTAGACCTATATATGAATTCACTTTTGTTAAGAGCAGGATATTGGTGTCAATATCCTAATACTCTTCCCTTGTTCCAATGTTCGATTCCCAAGTAGTATGAGATTATGAAAGTGTAAAATTAAACTTCTTCTTCCTCAAACAAAAATTTGTGGCTTGCCCATTAAACAAGATGAAAGCTTCTTTTCATCTTTTTCTGGACTGACCACTTTTTCTGCTGTACCAACCGATCCATAGTACGTCATAATCTTAGTTTTTCTTCTTGATGTTGTCATCGTGTACTCATACTTATAGCTTATATAAGGTTGTATGTATTTTATCTTCCTTGTCTTGAATAATATGATGATTATTTGTATTGAATATTAGTATATTAGTTAGTTGTCCATATAAGTTTTCCAGTTCTCTGACAACAAACTGCGCGTACCATTTATTGTCAAGATTTTGTGGTGATCAGATTCCAAATTAGTCTTTTTTTCTAGGTTTTAGGAGAAATCAGATATTTCAATCAAAATAAATTTCCAATCTCTTAATCAATAACCATTTGCTCACCTTAAACACTTCATTTTAGCTTTTGCACTATCTCCCTGTTTTCCTTACCAGATTTCACTAGGTATGTAAAAACAGGTACTGCAGTTACTTTATAAAATATCATTTCTGTAGAAGATATTATTTTACTATACAATCTTCTTTTATCGTTTCATCCATCATTTGATATCTATTTAACTTTTTATTTTTGTCATCGCCATACTCTTAACTTATATAACAACGTAGAAAATTAAAATGTGATACCTGTTTTGGGATGTAGTAGAGGTTTCCTTCTAAAGGTCTCATAACCTTTCTTTTCTTATGAGTTATTTAAAAATTGTATGTCCTGTGGTTGGTTTAAGCAGTATATATGTATTTGCAGAGCACCTTCATTCTTTTGAAGTGATAGTGAATCATCAGCAAACAGACTGATCGTATATCCTAGTACAGTAGAACTCCAGTTACCCGAATCGGCAATTATCCGAATTGTTATCAGGAAATTTAAAAAAATGCAATTTCTAAAAAAAAGTTTATTTAAATTGCATTTGCCGTACTAACAAAAAAACATAGTAAGCAAATTAAATACATATAAGTCTGTGTCATCTATGCATCATAGTTTACGTACTGATCAGTACAAATTTTTCTAGCCTACTGCTCCCCTAAAATTATAATTATGAGCGAGTATTATTTTTAATTTTTTTGTAGTAAAAGTGAACATTTTGCAAAACACATGTGACCTGGTTTTTATTAAGATACTGTATTCATGTAACAAAAATAAACAAGAGTGATTTTTGAGCAATTTTCGCATTTTCTTTTTTCACAACATAACCTTTTTCTTATGTTTGTCCCAATTATCCGAATTTCTGCGTATCCGATTTATGTCTGGGACTCGTGAATAAATGGAGTTCTACTGTAGTATACAAGTGACACTTGTCTTACAGCTCTGTTAGTAGTCAACACTGATTTGATTTCCCTCTTTCAGTACTTATTATAATAACTGTGTTGCCATGTGAATATATAATAATTAATACAAAAACATTTTTTATATACAGTAAGATAAAATTGTTACCGAATGTAACAACTTCTCACTGTTGGAGGCCATTGGAAAATTGAAATAAAAACAGAACTATAAATATTACAATCAACATGCCAGGCACGATTTTGTTCTGAAATGTGTTGGGACTCCAATCTGGTGCTTCCGGAGGTGGTATATAGTGGGGTGTCACTTTGGCTACTCATGTATTAGGGTGGTATCTGCTTCGGCTGGATTAGCAGCTTACTCCTTCCCCTGGTACAACTTCTGACTTGTACCAGGTGTCTGTTTTCTGGCCCATTGTTCTTCCTCTTCACCTCTTGTTTCAACTCCAATTCTCTTAGATTTCTAGGGTCAAGAATTTAAATATTAAAAATTTCGTGTTGACAAGGCTTGGGTCAGGTACAGATCCAAAGCTGTAGTGAAAGCAGTCTTCCTATGGTAGCAAATCCTGGTCGACCAGGTTGGTGTTGGGACATTACGCAGCACCCTATTTCCTATTAAAAATTTACTTGCTACAAATCCATATCGTCCTAAAAGGTTGTTAAATTGGGTTCCACATAGAAGAAGGGAAGTGGTAGATCATGGAATGATGACGTCTGTGAGGAGATGAGAAAAAGAGGTCTATACTGAGCAGAATAGGATGACAGAGACCACTAGTAAGATGTGAGAGACAGTAGTAGTTTCCATACATACATGGATGGAGAGTTCTTGGTCCATAACATGACATTCTTCTTCTGATAGTTCCTATTTGTTTCGGATGTTGGATATCATACAGACTATTTTAACTTTCTGTACTGCTGCACGGAATACAACCAGATCTTTAAATTTCTCAGCCATGAGATTCTCGGTCGCCCAACCCGACCAAGCTCTTTCCAAGTACTTTTCCCTGTAGTATGGACTGCAATAATTAAAATCTCTGTTCATTTCTGATGAAATGTCAGATACCGAAGCTTTCTTATCTTCACTATGTTAATAACTTCCCTTTCTTTCTTCATCTTTCTAAGAACTTCAACATTAGTTATATGTGCTATCAATTAAATGCTCAGTATTCTACGGTAAAGCTGCATTCAAAAGATTTCAATTTTTTAGTTGTGGCTTCAGTCAAAGTCCAAGATTCTACATCGTAGAAGAGGACCGAGAATACGTAGCAGCGTAAAAGTCTCATCTTTGTGTTTATTGTTAAATCGTGACTTTTGAATAAACTGCTCATTCTAGTGTACACTGCTTTTGGCTTTTCAATTCTGCTCTTCATTTTCTTGAGATAAATGTAGTATATTTATATAGTATATAAATAAATATTTATATAGATAAATGTAGTATAAATATAGGCCCCACTGTTCATTGACTATAGTACCAAGTTATGTAAATTTGCTTACATGTTGAACTGGGCGTTGGTTTATATTAAGAGTGCAGTTTGTGAACTTGTTCTTAGATACAATCATTAGCTTCGTTTTATTAACATGGATGTCTAGACCATATCTACGGCTGCTTTCTGTCACCATTTATTAGTTGTTCCAGCCACTCTAAGCTATCTGAGAATATGACGATATCATCCACATAATTTATGTTATTTATTCTTTCACCGTTCAGAGAGATTCCCACATCACATTCGTCTAAAGCTTCTCTAAAAGTACCTTCCGAGTGGATGTTGAATATAAGTGGAGATAGTATACACCCTTGTCTTACTCCACGCAGAATCTGTCTCTTCTGCTTTCTCTTTATCTACTCTAACCACTGCAGATTGGTTCCAATACAGTGTAGCTATTATAATATGACGTTAGGCAGAATATATTTATTAGTCATCATATTACTGTACTTATGCAATCTAAATAGGCTTGCTGTTTGAAAGAATGCTAATTTGATTTTAAACTAGAGAATGTGACCTAAATGTATAGCTGTGACGTGTAATATACCCTAGCAGAGAAACTGGTAACTAACCGTAATTCTCTGTCCCTTCCTTAGTCTCTTGCAAATATTTTTATGCGCAAAATTGATTAGGCCATGGTCTTATAAACGAACTTTCAGTTTTGCATCCCTGACAGAACTCGGATACACATCCTCGTACATTAGATGATCAAATAATTTTTTTGTATGCCATAACAGATCAGACTGTTATAAATCCAATTGGAAAACTGATAATTTATGAAGTGTTTGTTGGGTTACATGAAGGTATTGGAAAATATTCTTAGCTTGGAATATATAATATAAAAATTGGAATTACAGTCGAATCAGGGTTTGTGAAGTCAAGTAATAATACAAGAGTGTGAAGTTCTTTCATAGGGGAATGTTAAACTCTATTTCTATTTTGCAGTAGTGGTTAGATGCATGCATTGACGTAATTAATCAAATAATTCAGGGCATTGAGCCATTTTAACTATCAAAGGTATTAAGCATTTCTTTCTGGCTTTTCAAGATTATGCTATGTTAAATATAGTTTTTGGAGGGGGACTTGGAGGAGTATTAAAATTAATTATTTGTTTGCCTTTGGGTCATATGAAGTTTTAATGTAATTTTTGTGCTAAGTTTTCACCATCTTGCATTAACATATTTCTCTGTAAGGTCGTTTTATATTTGTGGGAAAATAGTGAAAAAGATCCCACATCCAAATCTGCATTGCTTCATGTAAGGAAACATAATTTTTGCTTAGAGTTCAGTTAAAATGAAAGTACAAAATTTCTGGTGATATGTTCCTTTAGAACATAAAAAAATATTTTTGTAATTTTTATCTTTTAAACATCTAATAATGTGAAGGTATTCCTGTCGTCTGTATACAATATGAAACAGAGATGTTTCGAAAATTTTTCACACGTTTACAAGATGTGATTTTGTATGTCAGTGCGGTCAGAAATTCCTGAAGTTAACGCTGGGGATAGATTGAATAATTATTATAAATAAGATTTATATTTGTCCAGTATTAAGTATATTTATGGTATTTCAGTATATTTTTTGGGGGTTTCAAAACTGTAAATAAAATAAATGAACATGTTAATGTTCCAGTAACAATTTTAGTTAGCTGGTAGTATGGTTTTAAGTGATTTTTACTTATTTTTTATTTACTTTTATTTAAACTATAATTTGATTTTTTTATCGTTATTTTTTTATTTATCTTAAATTGTTAAGATACTTATTATTAGTGATGGACTTTTTTTATAACAACATTAAATATTCACTAGCTTTTTGGTGATTATGAGAATAAAAGCTGCCCGGTTAGTTGCCAGATAATTCAATTACTTATTGTACAAAAAAAAGTTTTATAGCCCCATCCATATTGTCTACCAAATAAAAAATATTCTGTCACTTTAGGGAAGAAATATTGTTTGTACAATAAATAACCCTTGTAGTACAACATTTATAAACTTTGATAAATATTTCAGAGTTTAAAACTCCTTTACATAAACCGGAACTGATTCTAATAGAAACTAATGCTGCACATTGTTTTTGTTTTTGTTTTTATAACACACTAATATTAGCAATGAGATGTAATGAAACAATTTACTTAAGTTTTATTATATTTTAGTAAATGTACGATTAATATTCACAAGATTTTATAGTAACTGTAAAATGTAAATATCCGCAGTGTTGAAATGTAATGTACAAAAACATCTGCAAATGTCGGAATTTTTTCAGTGGACTTTGTGACAGTTTTGCAGTAGACAGCGTTTTATCAGACTTAAACAGACATGGCAGTAGAAATATTTAGAATATGTTGAGAACGTTGTATAAAATTATCAGTCATTAAATTGTATTATAACTGATAACAGTAAGCAGACATTTGTCTAATTTTGTCATATCATTGTGTACTTTACTGTTAGATTTTTTTTTAATTTTTAAAGTTCATATTCAGACTTCCCTTTGAGTAATTTGGTTGGATTACTTTGTTTTCTATATAGTAACTTATTTAATTTTCCATTTAATTAAAAAATATTTAAATGTTTAACGTAGTTATTGATAGTCGGGGGAAAATAGTGGGGTCTGTCACTTTATTGGAATTTTCTTTTCTTTTAATGTTGTGAAGCAAAACTTAAATTTTACTTCTGTAAGTAAACTGCTTTCTTCATACATAGTATGCAAACCAGTACATAAAAGCTAATACATACAGAGCATTTAATTGTAGTTAATGAACAAATATAGGTAACAAATGTCAATAATAATAATTATTATTATTATTATTATCGTTATTGTTATGAATAATTCTAAAAATAATTTTCCATTCAATAAATATTGTATTATAATTGCCTGAAGTAAGTTTCCCAAAAGCTTGCTTTTGTTATTTCATTAGAGGCTTGAATTTTTTTTATGACAATATATTGTACCACCACAATCACACACAATAATACCACTTTAAAATACCAGAGACCAACAAGTAACCACAATAACGTCCAGCCAACACACAAATACTTCACCAGACACAAAATCACGAAGGCTGAGGATGAGAACACAATGGTTCTCGAAACATGTTCCTAATAAGGAAAAAAATATCGTGAGGTAATTTCAGTATAAATATATAATATTTTATATATATATATAAAACAGAAAAAAGGGCTATACTAATATTCTTGAGGCACAAATCTTGTGGTAAAAATTTGTTTTTAATGTATTTTTTGACCTGAACATTTTGTAAAATGGGTCCCAGGACTAAAATTCCCGAGGAAATTGTTGTAAAGCCTAATAACAGAAATCAGAAAACACAATTTTTTATTTATTTATGTCAATTTTGCTTTTTTAAGTTCCCAATAAACAAATAAAATTTTGAAACAAAATTTATAAAGCATTTAATTGTGAGAAAATGTATATAAGTAATGTCAATTGAAAACTGTAGTTGAGGAAATTTGGATTTTATTTACTATACCAGGTATTCATTTCACAGGTTGAATTGACAGGGGTCTGAAAAGCAAAGTTTCATCACTTCAATTTTATAATTTCCCCAAATTTTGTGACCCAAGAATTTTAGAATCGCCTCATTTTTCCATTGGCACAGAAAACAGCTAAATTTTTTACTAGTCGTAATATGAAAACAGAGTGTTTCTGGCTGTATGTTAATATAACATTTTTCTTAATTTTTACCAGTAGAACATATCGTGAAATTATTTCCATTTTTTTATGAAACACTATACATAATTGTTTTACTGTATTCTATGATAAACGCTCAGAACCTGATTCGGTATGAACTAGTGTTATAAATTTGTGGATTTACTTGTAACAATTGTGAGGGTGAACTATTATGTGAATATTGCAGTCTCACATTCAGCTCAGTTTGCAATGCTCCTTGAGTATACTTTGTCATGCAAAATGAAACAGAAGATTAAATTGATGTGTATTACTTCTGAAGATTTAAAATTACATAAGTATTATTCTGCAAGATCCAGATTACTCCTTTAAAATAAATGACATTAGGCATTTATTGATTTATTGTATATTTTAGTGTTTTTAACTGATTACAAATTTTTATGTTTAAATTGTAAATACGTAGTAATAATTCTATTAAGAATTGATCATTTTAAGAATAGGTCTGCTTTGTTTTTTTTTTTTTTTATCGGTGTGTTCCTTTTGATTTTTCTTACTTTTTAGACTACTTAAGGATGTAATAGGATTGTTATGTTTAGTTACGTTAATTTATTCTCATTGAAATGATGGTATAACGTTTGGAAATCATAGTAAAATCGTGTGAAACATAACTCTTTTATGTTTGACCCCCTGTATTTAAATTTTGATTGTGTGAAACATATTAATAGCAATATTACTATTGTTTTTTCTTACTTTGTAATAAACGTTTTTAATACTACTTTAAGACCAAGGTATTAAAATAAGATTATTTGATTTTTTAAATTTTGTTCATCTAGAACACAGATTCTTAAGCAAGCGTTTTTGTTTTCTTGGGCCCTTTCAGAATTACTCTAAAATAGTACAGCACCTTTTGCTAGGTAACCAGTGCTTAGTTTACTTTAAAAAAAATCTATAGCTGTAAATTGTAAGATGCAATGATTGTAGTTTGTACGAATTTCAATTCAGTCCAATCTGCACGTTACATGTTTACAAGAAGTATATCTTATTGTAGTCATTTTGACTTGGAGTATTCTTAGTCTGATATTCGCATATTAAAATTGTGCAGCATCCCATGGTGCATTCATGCGTGCATGTGCAAAATGTAGTTAGTTACTAGCGTAGTATGTATACTACGTTCACATTTGCATTACTGTTGTTGTCTTCAGATAGTATATGATTGAAAATATTGTATATTTATATGATTATATAAAATAGTATATTGTTTGAGAAAATATTTGAAAATCAGGCAAAGAAAAAAACAGTAAAACATTTAAGAGAATTGTGTCATTACAATTCCTTCTGACAGTTGCTCACCACAGGCAGTTGTAGATTTCAGTTTTTCAGCATACTGAGTTCATTTTGACGCAATCCCCATTCTTTAAATATTTTTTTTTTTATAGACAAAAAATACTGCTCTGCAGTTGCAGCATTGTGACTACATTTGTTTAATCAATCCCCAGCGTACTAGATATTTTATTTTTCTGTAAGTGTTTGGTAATTACATAAATTGGTATCTTACATAAATTTTCTTCTGATCAAGCCAGCCAAGCGTAGTACATTTTGTCTAAGAACAAGACAGTTTATTAACTTTTTTATTTTTTGTTTTTGTTTTTTAACTTGTTTGTTTTTTTCTTTCAATTTTGTCTTTTAATGTGCCATAAAATTTATGAGTGATTCTCCACTAGTGCTCGAAGTTATTTCTTTCCTTATATTGCTGTTATCTTGATCCTACTTTCTTTAAAAGAAAACCCCCCAAAAGTTAATAATGTGATATAACAGAAGACTTAAAGTCTTACTATAAAAAGTAATTAATTCAGGTTGACTTGTTCAGAGGGAAATTTAAGATATTTTTTTCAGTAACCACCACTTACAAAAACAAAAAATTTCTAAAACACTGGATTGATCAAACCAATCACAGCTCTGCTAATGCAGAGCAGTGTTTTTTTTTTCTGAAAAGCAAATTACTTAAAGAAAGAGAAAGAATCATGATAAAATGAAGTCAGTTCACTGAGGAGCCTAAATCTCACATCCGTCTGCACAGCACCTTTCGTGGAGGGGGAGGGGGTAATTCTCCAGGAAGCAATTGTTGCAGAACCAACAACTGTTATCAAAAGGTGTACGTTGGAAGGTTTTAATTAATTATAGGCCTACATGAAATTGTTTATAGTGAATTTTATTGTATCTGTTTGTTGTTGATATAGTTCATATATTTTTGCTAGTTGATTGTTTTGGATATATGAGAAACAACAATCGTCACTCCTCTGTTGGTTATGTTTCCCTTGGTGAAACTGAAATTCACATTTATTATAGGAGTTTATTTGTACTATACTTGCTTCATTTTTAAGAATATTAGTTTGATTTAGGACTTCACTAGGATCTCATTTATCAGAGGTATTTCCAGTCATTGACGTGGACACATGAAACTCCAGTCAAGAATAGACAAAACATTACAAACTTTACAGAATAAAAGTTTTGTATATTATACAGACAAATTTTTCAATATAGGCTAATAAAAATGTGTAGTGTGGTTCCCAACTGGTGGTACGCAAAGGGATTCAAGGTGGTGCACAAGAAGACCTAGCTAGTAAAAAATTATTTACTTAAGAAATAAATAAATACAAATTTTTGTTCAAAACGACAACAAATTTTCATCGGACATGATTTAAAACCATTAGACCTACCCTTATAAAAACTACCTAAACACTGGGGTAATATCTGATTAGAATCTAACAGGATGTCTATTGAGTGTGATTTAAGGTTAAAAATAACATTAGTAGAACATGGCATTAACTCTCTGGTACAAAATAAGAAGCAAAAATTTCACATTAATTATTTTCTTTTTAATATGTTGTTATTTTTCAGTACTAACAAGGAAATCTGTAATGAAAGTAATCAACTGTCTTTTGAAAAACTTTATAATTGATTTTAACATAGAACCAACCAAAAATTAATTTTAAAAATCAGTTCCTGTTTTTCAAATTCTACGTAGCCTATTAGATTTAAATAATTATACATAACTAGGAATAATAAGATATACTAGTCATGTTATATCAAGATTTTTATTGAGAAAATCCCAATAACCTTTCTTTAAGCTTAGGTGGTACTCAAAATGAATGCAGAAGACCAAAGTGGTACGCAGGTCCAGAAAGGTTGGGAACCACTGTGCTAGACAGTGATTTGGTACATCTGCTATAAAATTCATTGTTAACTTGATACAGTTGTTGTTAATCCAAATCCTTAATGCGCGCACGCGCGCGCGTGTGTGTGAGAGAGAGAGAGAGAGAGAGACTGCCATCTATTTCTGTATGAACGAAAGTATGTGAATGTGGTCCATTATACAATTCCTCTATAAATTCTCCTTCCATTTTCACCTGGTACAAGAGACTTTGTACCTTCATCTTCATCACTAGAGACTTTATTTTCCTAGCATTTTTTTGGCGTAAGTAAAAAAAACTTGAAGAGTGTGTGGAGTTTGTTTACATTATTCAGTCTTTTCAGTAGATTTTCATATGTGTGTCACATCTTGATGTACTCTGTGTCTACTGCATGAGATGTTAATATAACAACTGTTCAGTCTAAGGGATTGCTTAAAGGTTCTAGACTGTCCAGGAACAGAATAGTGGTATAAAGCCCAAACCTCTCGTCGATTAACCCATCTTCCACTCTTATCAACCCTAATGCTATTCCCATTTGGTGTGGTTGTGACAATCATCCATAGGTCTGCTCAGACTCAAATGTTCACCAGTTGTAGTGAGAATCAGAATTGGCTAGGAAGCGTAAATGCCTCAGAATTGTGATAGTTATTTTGTGCGTCATTACCTTGTTTGAATCCCCAGTTTATTTATATTGATAACTGGAAATTAGAACATACTCACAGATTTGCATTGTATATTAAATATTAAGGGGCAGTTATTGAATCCAGTGTTGACTTCTGATGAGGAATACTTCATTTTTGTTTCAGTAACATTGTTAGGTAATTAATATATAATCAAAAGCTGTTTATGTATTCTCCTCCATTTTTGGCTTAAGGAATTAACAATATTTAAACAGTTGTAAAATATTTTGATGCACATGTTTGTGTTATTTATTCTTCTTTTTACAATGCTAGGGATGTGTATTTTGATGTACTTTGCATCTTTGCTGTTTATTCAAGCTGTAATTCGATAACAGTAAATTTTAAGTTGTAGAATACTGTTTTTAGATGATCAAATCTTGTAGTAAATTTACCAGAGTCCATTGTAGTAGCTATATGTCTTTTATTTGGAGTGGTTCTGATGGCAGTCCCTGGGGAAGGGAGGCATTTGAGACGTGATGTGGAAGAAAACTTCAGAGGATTTTGTAGAGGGATAGAGTGAGCTGTAGTGAATTCTGTTTATGAGGATTCGTAGAAAACAAAATTGTAGAAGAGCCACATCACAAGGGAAATGGATGGCTAGATTGCTTAATTAGGTAGACCTTGTTACGCACTGGAAGCCTCTGAGCAGCCACATGCCAGCTCACCCCTGGAGAAATAAAGCTCTTTTACAAGTGTGAACATTTTCATTATCTGACCTGTGATGTTGGCTAAGTATATGTTTAGGTATGAAGAGTCATTTCAATACAAATTTTATAAATTTCAAGCTATGTGACGAACTTTAAGAAGTAATCCATACGGGGAACGCAGCTGAAATTTTATAAGGCTGTGACTGTCCCAGTATAGGACCAAAATCCTGGGTATCAACTAAAGAAAGATGTCAGTTGTATACAAGCCAACTCCTTACGTATGTGAAGAGGTGTACGGGAAGGGACAGGATGAGGAATTATGTAAACATTTTTTTAATCGATGAAAAAATGAAGAAACAGGACAAAATAGAGAAGGCATCTTGATAGAAAAGAGAACAATAGAATACTCAAAATGGTCTACCACGTAAACTATGAGGGGGAAATCTGTTAGTAGAGATGGAACCACTGGGAATAAGGAACGGGGGGAACAGGCCCCTATAGTCCACAAAATAGAGGAAGGAGAAGAAAACATTTTATAGTATTCTAATTTAAAATTTTATATTTTCCTAATGCCTATACCTACCAACTATTGTATATTTCATATATTACTATATTTTCAAATTTACCATTAAATTAGCTTACTGTGTAAACAGTCGGATAGTTGAACAAATTTTAAACATTCATTTTCATTGTTTTCGTACATTAGATTGTTTAAATGTCAGATGATATTGTCTTAAAAGCATGGGCGTGTTAATAATAGAGTAGTGTACTCAATGGAGGGTAGACTGCCTCTCTGCCTTGTCCGTGTTGAATGTGTTACCTCTGCTGTAGCTTCACACCGACTTTAAATGGCCAAATAGACATTTTACTAGGCAAGGATACAGCTTGCTAGTTTGCCGTCGTCTTGTTAGAGGAGAGAGAACGTTGGATTTTATTGTTAGCATGGCAGGAATAGTGATACAGTATTTTGCTTATTTTTATTTGTTTTTTTTTTTAGTGATACGTATAGAACATTTCAAAATATTCGTAGCAGACCGTATTATTCGCCAATCCCACAAATTATGTAATTATGTAATAAATACATATGTCTGTACCACTGGTCGTATCTTAATACATAATACATAAGAGAAGCAAGAAACGGTCTTTTATTTCAGTGATATATTTGCTATTATAGCTAGTTGTACAACACTGAAATTTCTATTAAAATGGCCTAGCTAGTTTAGAAAACGCGCGCGCGCGGCAAAATTATATGCCAATATTCTAAAAGTGTGTTCTAAGGGTCAACATAAAGAAAAAAGTCCATTAACGGTTGTCTTAAAATCGTTTATTTTTATATATTTTGTGTTTACTTACATTATTAGATAAAATTAATTCAGTACCTAGTTGTTGTTTACGTTGCCTCCATTTTGTCGAATGCAACGTTCAAGCTTTTCCTATATACGCTTCTCTACCATACTAGGGATTACTCTTGATAGTTGGTACAGGGATGCCAGGTGTGGGGCTTTTTCCCCCTTCAGTGACGAAATTTGAAAGCTCAAAATCCGATGCGGTGAATTGGTGAGGATTTCTTTTTAACAGTGACTATGTTCCAAAGCCTCTTGAGTTTGAAATTTCTTGACAGACAGAAAAAGACATTCAGTCAGTGGCTTCAACAGCAGCAGTCTTTGAAAAAAAGCATTGTAATAGATACTGTAGACTTTACTAAGGATTGGAGATTTATTAGGGATACAAATAAACATTTATAAACAGGATAAAACTCAAAGAAAGGGAATGATACTGAAGCCTTTCCTAGTTTGGTTACTTTTGTGACATTTATGTTTAAATTCTTGGATTTCGTTGTCCATGACGTGTCCGTTACTTAACTAAATATCACTATTGTTTGACGACTCGGAACACTAAGTTTTTTATAAGTAAAATCATAAAGATTTACCTTACAGCCTAAACTGGCTTTCACCTTTAGAAGGCTTCATAAGAGGCTGCCGTAGGTAGCGCTGTCCGTCTTGTTGTTGGCGACGGGATAGTTTTTCGAAAGATCGGTGCTGTGTGTGTGTGGTGAGATGTGTTTGAATAATGCGTGCGATTTGAATTGTGTCTGTTCGTTTAGGATGTCGTTTTTATTTGTTTTTGTGTGTTTGTATATTTCTAATTGTTCTAGAGTGTCTAGTTTTCGGCCTTTTGTGTGTACGTGTAGAATGTTCATGTTATTGTCGATGTTTTTAAATGTGTGGTTTGCTTCAATGAGGTGGTTTGCAAAGGTGGATTCTGTAGTGGTGTGGAGTTTTTCAAACAGAGATACATTGAACACACAAAGGCACTCCACACCACTACAGAATCCACCTTTGCAAACCACCTCATTGAAGCAAACCACACATATAAAAACATCGACAATAACATGAACATTCTACACGTACACACAAAAGGCTGAAAACTAGACACTCTAGAACAATTAGAAATATACAAACACACAAAAACAAATAAAAACGACATCCTAAACGAACAAAACAATCCTAAACATCCTAAACAATTCAAATCACACGCATTATTCGAACACATCTCACCACACACACACAGCACTGATCTTTTGAAAAACTATCCCGTCGCCAACAACAAGACGGAGAGCGCTACCTACCACAGCCTCTGATGAAGCCTTCTAAAGGTGAAAGCTGGTTTAGGCTTTAAGGTAAATCTTTACGATTTTACTTATAAAAAACTTAGTGTTCCGAGTCGTCAAACAATAATGATATTTATTTATGTTTACTTTTCCACATAGTAGTGGGTACGGTATGTGGGGGAGTTTTTAGTGTTATTAACCGTAATTATAAATAAATTAGAGCTGAAACACTTTCCAGCCTATTACATACCAAAAACGTCCGTACCAAATAAAATAAATCTTTATTCTCACGTAGGCTTTCGCGGCTGGTGTCCATTATGTACGGTATTTCAAGTCTTTTTCCGGTGTGAACCGTGTTGAAAATATCTTGTAATACGTCATCCATATTACAATGGGTATCAGGTCACATAGTAATATGGGTGAAACGTATTACAAGACATTTTCAACCCGGTCCATACCGGAAAAAGACTCAAATACAGAAATAAATCATAAATTTTCCAACGATGGACAAACACAGCAGGTGTATTATGTAAACTAAAAATAGACGTAACTGATTGTAAATTATTCAATTAATCAGTTAGAAAATTGTGTAAATATAGTTACTAAGTTATATAATGAACTTCTCCTTTTTCTTCGTCACGGCTTAGACTGTTCAGTTAGTTCCAGCTATAAACTGGTAGGACCATCTCTTCCCCAGGCTTCTCCCCCCTCTTCGGATACAATAAGGCTACCTTGGGGAATCTGTCACTGCCCATTTTGCTGAAGTGTTGTTTCCAGCTTTAACTGTATTTATTGATGATTCCGTTTACTTTTGGGTCATTCCATGTCAAATCAACAAATGAAAGTATGATTTTCAACCTTACCCTCTTGGATTTAATTGAAATTAAGTATGCATGTAGTATTCATAAATAGTAACACAAATCAATTTTTTCACATTTTTCTGACGAAAGGTTACTGAGTAATGGGTGCTCAAAAATGTAAAAAAAATCAAATTTTTGATTTGCGCAACAATATTGATTTGTTCACAACTTGTGTTCTAATTAAGCTAGAACAATGACATTGAGTTCATTTGAAAGCTCTTTTAAAGGGCTTTCGTATGATATAAAACATAATTAGTTGAAAATATATATACATGTTTTTTATAAACACATCATTAATGAATGTACTGAATTTTGAAAAACTGTATTAAAATTCTCAAAAAAATATATGTGAAAGATACCGTTTTCCTCTACATATTCTGAAAGTTTCAATTTGGGATGAGCATCGGATCACTATCAAAAGTAATTTTATGTTTATCACGATTCCGTAAAACGTCATTCAGATCGGTGAATTATTATTATTGCTATGTCTTATTGTATAGCTAAATGTGGACATCAAAATAAAATAGCTTATAATAGATAGTAGACAAAAACAATATTTGCCTTATCAATGTGGAATTAACAAATACAAGTTGCAAACATTTAAAAAAAAATCAAGACAGCTGAATACCAGAGATAGGCCTAAATTCAGTTAGTTATTAGTTCTTGTTACTTACTGAGAGGAGTCACATCAGTCCAATTCATCATGCTTCTAGCCAATCAGTTTGTTGCACATCAACATTTCTGCGCGGGATAATGTATATGTTCACCCTGTAGCAGTTTGAGGGTTCAAGATTGCCTTTACTTCCCTGCTGCTTACGGAAAGAATGTCTGCATGACTGGGGAATGTGAAAGATGTGGACGGTCCATGTGGATGTAAGAAGCTAACTGTGATTTCATCCTTTTCCTGATTTTTTCCAACTACGCAGGATAACCACCAGTGTCCATTATATTCACAAGCAATATATCCTTTGATGTCATCAAACGGTATTGGATCACTGTCAACAGCTGTCACCAGTTCAATTTTGCTTTCATTAGAGTCCGAATACACTTTTTTTATTATTTTGTTCTTGCTTAGGGGAATAAATGTGTGAAGTTTTTGTGTCCCTACAATTGTGCAGCATTTCTCAAATCTGTCTGTAAGTTTCAATTCTTCATTTTCATGATCTTCCATAGTATCATACTTGAAATTGATCCCTTCTACATTATCCTTGGCAAACACATAAAGTTGTTCGGGTGTCATGATTTGATCAGCGTATGGTCGTTGCAGACTTCCTTGAGCAGCCAGTCGCGTGACTGTTCCACCAACACCATCGCTAGCACCTTTACCATGAGAGGTGGCTGAAAAATGCCACTGGGCTTCAATATGGAAATCTTCTTCATGATAGCACAGGGTGATGAAGTTCTTTCTATTTTTATACTGAGCTGCCACTCCGTCAGAGAAGTAATATATTTTACTTGGTTTTTATTAAATTTTTTGGTCAGAAAGTCAATCAAGTAGGACTGGAACAGACGCACAGCAACAGTGTCATGTTTGAGGCATTCTGGTATGATGACAAGACTTGTGTGCTCAGGTTTGTCGCCATCCTTGTAATAAGCTACAAAGGGATGAATTGTTGCTTGTGTGTTGGTCCAATGGTAACCTTGAACTTCATCCTGTACAACAAAGGTGTAATTCTCAGCAAAATCACAAATCACCAAGAACTAACCTTCTTTAAGCTCTTTTTTCAATCTTTTTTGGAAGGTTGATTGTTGACTGGCCACAAAGGAATGTCGTGTTAATGATTTTAATTTGTCAAAAAAAGAATCAATAAAGTTGTCGGAAGATTTTGTCACTGTTTCTAGAGATGTACGATCAACAGAGACCCATTGTTTGTAAGTTATCTGGTCAATATCATTAGTATCCAACAATTCTTGTAAATACTTTTTAAGTGTTTCTGGTCCTGGACAGAATTGACATTCACCAAAGTGGCAAGCGGGTAATGATGGGTTACACACAACTCTTGCAATGCAGTCTTTGTAGGTATTTATTGGATTATCATCATTCATTGTCAGCTGAGGAATGTTACACCCAGTCAGCATAAGTTTGAAGTTTTGGTGAGTAGTACACACACAAACACTATGTGTACCACTACTTCCAGCTAAAATACAATTTTTGGGACGTAGCTCTGCAAACTTTCAAAACCCAATGCGGAGCCCTGGATAGTTGTCTTTGAAGTGTGCATAAATTTCTTTCAAATTACTTAAAACTAATCGTTTTTGCACTTGAATTTTATCTCCATCAACTCTTATGAGCACTAAATCTTTTTTCCCAGGCATTGGCCTGCTTATCTCATCAGAACAATAAAAGTTTTTTACAAAATCAGCAGTCGTTTGATTAAGAGTCTTGCCAGGTTTTGGATTGGGAGAAGACAAAATACCCTTGGCGTTCACCAAATCTTTTACTTTTCTAGCCATGTAGGTTGTTATGTTAAATTCCTCTTGAAGCTTCTTAACACTCCAGCTTTTAGGTAAAATGGTGAGAATTTCCATCTGTTTACTTCGAGATGTGCAAGTACTAAATTTCTCTTTCAGCTGAACGATCATCTCTGATTCTGAATGATCATCTAACTCTTCTTCACCAGAAGGCAGCAACAATACTTTTCTTTGGATTGCTGAAGTTACTTTTATTAGTTTTTTCTTAGGATGCTTTGCCTCACATAGTCGATTTTTCTTAATTGGCGATTCACCAACAGACTGCAAAGAAGCATTCAAAGTTTCTAGGGCTGCACTTGCAGCAATGTCTTGTTCATCACTACAACTTAACATCTTTTCACTTTTTTGTTTGACCTCAGAACACACTAGATCGTCATCGTTTTCTGTGCTAGACGTATTAGAAAGTTCTACTTGTGAAATTTTTTTCCGGCACTTGTCACATACTTTCTGACTTAATGTTAGGAAAAGTTTTCTTTCTATCGTCCATTGGGAAACAGGACGCAAGTTTTCTTATGGTTATTGTGACCCTTTTCATTAAAAGGATTACAGCACAAAGCTGAAATTTTAGGCATTTTATGTCATTCTCAAATGAACAGTCTAATTTTTATAAAACGTTTTCAAAGTTCAATGCATCAGCTTTCTGTATTTAGGAATACACAACGTTACTTCTCCATTTTTTCACATCCTGGAATAAAATTTAAGATTATGTTAATAGTTTGCAAATATTAACTGGTTGTAGGCATATAAACTTATACACTGTTGTGAGAATTGTACAAAAGTACCTTTAAGCTAATTTCAAAACACAACATTTCAGAATTAATCACATTATTTCACTTTATAGGCTATGTCACACCAAAAGATAATGTACAGGTCACTTTCAACAACAGTGAAAGTGACCAACAATTCTTGGTTTACAGCTGACTAAATATTATCTGATGACAAAATACTAAACAGATGGGAGATAGTCACACCAACCAACCATTTTGTATATAGTCTTTAAAATGAGATTTTTTTGCTTGTACACGGAAAACCTGGATCACTGTATTAAGATATATATTTTAGATATGTAGGTCGATTTATTAATTTTTAGCTATTAATTTAGCTAGTGCTAAGCTTTAAAACACAGTTATTTGTATGAAAAGTACAATTTTGTAGGCCAAGTAATAAATCCAACTATGATTCTGTAAAATTGTCACGGGTAGCAAAATAAAAATAATAATAATTCACCGATCTGAGTGACGTTTTACAGAATCGTGATAAACATAAAATTACTTTTGCTAATCATCCCATGGTCATCCCAAGTTGAAACTTTCAGAATATGTAGAGGAAAACAGTATCTTTCACATATATTTTTTTGAGAATTTTAAAGATACAGTTTTTCAAAATTCAGTAAATTCAATAATGATGTGTTTATAAAAAATATGTATATATATTTTCAACTAATTATGTTTTATATCATATGAAAGCCCTTTAAAAGAGCTTTCAAATGAACTCAATGTCATTGTTCTAGCTTAATTACAACACAAGTTGTGAACAAATCAATATTGTTGCGCAAGTCAAAAATTGTTTTGATTTTTTTTTACATTTTTGAGCACTCAGTAACCTTTCGTCAGAAAAATGTGAAAAAATTTATTTGTGTTACTATTTATGAATACTACATGCATACTTAATTTCAAATAAATCTAAGAGGGTCAGGTTGTAGCACTTGTTGATTTGACACGGAATATCTCTTCTTCAACTTTCAGTTCATCTCTTATCTGAGTGTTTATCTCTTTTCGTATCTAATTTTGTGTTTGCAAAAATTATATCTGATTATATCTATGTAACGCAAAAATTTCATTTCTGCCTGAATTGATATTTGTCTAGCGGACATTGTCCATGTTTCTGAGCCATAAGTAAGGACAGGAACTGCCATAGGTTTGTATACTTTTTTATGGACTCTTTCCTTGCCTTGTGTTTTAGAGCACGTCGGAGAGTTCCTGTTATCTGGTTAAGTTGATTAATTTTTCCATTAATATCTTCAATATCTTCTTCGTTTGTATATGAGAGCTTCCTGTCTAAATAGTTAAATTCTGAGACTTGTTGTACAATTTTACTCTCCAAAACAATTTTAGAAGTACAGCGTATTTAAAAATGTTTAGCTCTATCGATCTCAGCAGGTTAGTACTTTTTCTTTTATCATATTAAGAAACGTTTTTTTTAAATTAAGTTATTCTTGTAATAGTATTTAAACGTTTAGAATAGTACGCTATACTCTTTGCGTGAAGCACACATTTATGAGACTAGGGATTTTTATGCTAAAGTGGGAAAATCCTAGTAGCTGTGTGGGGGAAAAGACATTTGTAATTGACCTGGGAGCACTGAACCTCCATGAACTAGAATAAAACGTTTTCACCAAAGTACAAACGAAATAGTCTAATAGCGTGAGATCATTAAACGTATACACACGTCTCTATGTATTATTTAAATAATCGCTAACATCATCAGAGAAGTGAGGTGGTGCATCATCGTGGAAAAATGCAAGCGAAGTACTACAATATTTTACACTTGTGTCTTTATATGCAATAGTTGTAAATATTATCGTTCATCATCTTCTCCAAGGATGGTTTGTTCCGGTCTCACGGAACGGAGCACTTCCTCGGACGTCCCACACCTCTCCGTCCCCTCGGCTTATAGTTCCAGAGTTGTTTGGGGATGCGGCAGTCATCCATTCGGCAAAGACGTTCCCACCAATTCAGCCGATATTGGGCGATCCTGTCGAGTATACTCATAATATTCAGTTTCTGCCGTATAGCCTACCTGTTTCTTCTATGATCATGGAGAGTATACCCTGCCACAATACCTAGTTTCCACAATCTGAATGCTAAATGCTACAATCAACAAAATACAGGCCACATCGAATAACTATTTTGAATGTATTGTACCCAGTAATATGTTTAATTATAATATCGAATAAGTTCGTTACCATAAAAATCTCAGTAATAAACTATTTTGAGACAAATATTGATATACCTTTTCTTCCTATTTTGACCTTTAAACATTGTGTGAATATAGACTGACCCTCTGTGTGCGTCCGTACGTGTTTGCGTGGGCGCCTGTGCAGAATTTCATTTTGGGGTCAACAAAACGCGGAGAAATAAGTATTATTGCCACCCATCTCCTAACAACACTTATGTAGTTGAACAGAATTAATTATTATCGGTTATTATAAATAACATTAATTTAGTCTCGGCTAAAAGGACACAATATTAAGGTTTGTTAGCTGAGTGCGAAATTTTGGAGGGTTTTGCCTAGGTCATGTTCTCAGACATTTTCAGCTACCAATAGGACTACTTTTGTTTAGTTTCTGTTCATCTTCATTCAGTGACAGTTATGTGGGGCTTGCAAAGGGGGTCAAATTAGTAAGTGAGAAATAACAATAACATTAAACATAAAAAGTAATATGGAGAAGATTCGGTTAGTTGGGAATGGCCGTAATGATTAAACATGAATAGTTTGGAATCATACATAATAACGGAGTCCATGAGCCCGGCTTGTGTATTTTATCTCCAATTTAGTAAACTAAACTTCTCGTTAGTCTTCTAGTTTTTAGTTTATTCACTGTGTCGGGAATTATTATAAATGCCGCTAAACATTCAGTATACAGTTACTATTTGTCATTGTGGCGCCCTCCCCATTCCAGCACCCGGGGCAGTTGCCTCTCTTTCCCCCCTCTAGTTACGGCCCTGTTTCCTAGGATATTCTTTCTTATGACTCTAGGGTGATGATTATCTGTCCAGTCTAATTTTAGTATACGGTACGCCTCTAGCACATCGACTCAAACGCTTGTTTAAAATTTTGTTCTTTTACTGACGGTCTCTGGTTCATTCTATGTGCAGGTTACGTTAGGTTTTTCCTAGTGGAAATATTGTCGTATGAGCATAATATTTAAATTAAATAATTAACTTAAAGTTTTGAATTTTATTTTTGTTGCAAAACATTGATTAGTTTTGAAATGCAAATTTCATTTATTTATTAGCAAAATTATTACCGGTTTTTGCACATCATTGTGCTCAATATGAAATAAATAAAAAATGATTTAAGGTCGTGGTTAATTTTAACATATCGGTGGAGATTGATAGGAAATGAGTAATAATATAAAATTAATGTACTGCTTTTAACCACCACAGCTGTAAGATTATGTCGCGCAGATAACATCAGTTATGAATCATAGAGAGCGCGACGGTTAGTTTACGGTCCCCGTAGAATGCGGAACCGGAGGTGCGCGATAGCTTTCGCTTTGGGCATGTTTATTTTGATTGGGAGTGGGGTAAGTCGGAGAGGGGGTGGGGAAGATTTGCATTGTTTGGAGGGGAGCGCATAGAGCGACAGAGAAGGAGAAGCGTGTTGTCATTTCTCTGTAGATTCGTTTTACTTTCAGTGTTAGTTCAGATTACAGAGAGCGTAGTTCGTTGTCGGGCAGTAAGTCGTGCGCCGTTCCGAAATCGGGGGCGTTCTACATGGAGTGTGCGAATCAGCTGTTATAAAAAACAAACAGGATTAGTAGTCGTTATAAATTATTTTTTATTTAGTGTTGTTTTGCACAGCCAAAAAGTAATATCAGAGCAAATTTATTATTTGTTTTGTTTGTTTTTGAGAAAACAAGTTAAAAGTGGATAACCAAAAAGCGGTAGTAGTGTTGTTTACTGTTATTGTAGTTAACCATGGACTCACCTCAAATGTATGACAACACACCAGAAACTAGTAAAAAACAACAGCTACACAATCACATCAAAAGGTATTCAGATCTGTCGGATTTGAACACGCCTGAAATAAGTCTGGATCTGCAGAACCTGATAGACGACAGCCAGTTTAATGAGGGCTTATTTACAGAGATACTGACGGGCCCGAAACCAGCCACGGTGCGACCCAGCTTCCAGCCCAGAACCACGCTAGCCTACATGCCACAGCCCGTACACTTCGAGAGCAATTCGAACTCAACGGGCGGTGGGCCTAGCATCAAGGAGGAGCCGCAGGAGACCAACGACTACAGGTCGCAGGCGGCGTACTCGGTGGTGACCAACGCGAACGGTGGAGGATCGACGTTCACGACGCCGTCGCCGCTGCTGAAGAACCAGCTGCACCACCACCACCACCACCACAGCGGCAGCCGGAAGTCCAACAAGTCGGTCGACAAGAACACGGACGAGTACAAACGCCGAAGGGAGAGGAACAACATAGCGGTGAGGAAGTCGCGGGAAAAGGCGAAAATACGTTCGCGCGAAACTGAAGAAAAGGTGAAGTTGTTAGTTAAGGAAAACGAACGCTTACAAAAGAGGATCGAACTGTTGAGTGAGGAATTGAACGTGTTGAGGTCGTTGTTCACGAACGTCGGGATGTTGCCCGAACACCTTCATCGCGAGCTCAACAAGCATTTGGACACCTATCAGCACGGTGGCGGAGTTCAGTGACCAGTTTCTAGTTATGTGGTGAATTAAAAAAAACCTTTTCTCTGAAACCATAGCTATGGTAATGAATACTATTATTATCATTCAATCTGTAATATAAAAGAGAAATAAAATATCGTGGTTGTGTTCGTTGTATTATCTGTATAAAATTATATAGAGAAAGAATGTTCTGTTTGTTAGTTTGTTTCTTCCTAAAAAAAGGTCCAAGGATGAAGAAGGAGATAAACGAAGATAGGTAATTATTTATGATATAATCATAGTAATAACAAGTATGTGTAAAAGTTGGAATGAATTAATAAAATAAAAATAAATGAAGGGCTGCATGTTATGTACCAAAAAAGAAAATATGAAATTAAACGGGTTGTATGGTTTCATGAGTACTATCGACAAGGCTGAGTAATGAATGTATACGGGGTCCTAAAAATACAGAAGTTCATGTAAATAAGATCATCCATGTTTTTATTGTTTAGTAACTATTAACAATAAATTATTTAAGAAAAATGTTTTAAGTTTTCAACAGTAGTAGAGCATTTTTAGTTAATGTTGCAAAATTTTATTTCAAACAATTTTCGAATACACAAGTGTAGTATATAGTACTTTGGTTTACTGAATTCTAAACTGGTGATCCACATGTATTCGCCCAGAAGACGAATGGGTATACCGACTAATGTATTTAATTCACTGCCGTTTTTTGTTTTAAGGACCCCGGTAACTTTCGTTTTATTTAGGTATTTATTGAGAAGAGTTGTATTCTTTTCACCAATGTAGTTAAAACTTACGATAACACAAAAAAAATGTGCATGTTTTTTGTAGTATCATGAAATGATTATTCATTCATCATTCTTTATAAATTCACATTATGCATAAAGTGATTAAAAGTTATAGATTTTGCGTATACATAATACACGAAAAGGGTTTTTTATATTAACTACACTTTGACTGATTTAAAAAGAAGTACCTATTTATTAAGGAAAAAAGTTCTATATAGACTGCAGGAATATGTAATATTGTGCCTTCAGTATATAATAATAATATATATATATATATTTATGTAAACATAAATACATGAAAATAATAGTATTTTCTCAAAGTTAGGTCTAAATAATTATTGCGTACATGGTGCATTGAAGTAGAAGCAGCTTTCTCTAGAATTATCTATTCAAGGATAAGCTACGTGTTTATCAGCTCTTTGTAGTAGTAAACCCAAACCAACCCACATGTGTGTCCAGAACATGTGAATGGAATACTTATGCAATGTAGACAAATGTGATGCAATAAGATTGATAAATTACCCCAAAAACAAACTATATATTTATGATTAATACGTTCGCAGTATTTATTTATAGAAAATAAATATTTTGGCCTAATATAATGACGAAAAACGTTTAAATTAAAAAAAAGGCAATGTATGATGACTCAGTCTTATCAGTGTTTATATATTTTTGATAAGGAGTATTATTATGTACAATAAAATTACGTACGTGTCTGGTTTCTATACGCATATATTTACACTATCTAGTAAATGCACTGTATCGAATGAAATTTTTGTAAGATTATATATTTTTTGAAGAAATAAATATTTAAGCAGTAGTGCCTCCGAGATAAAGTATCTTTTAACTCGATTTTTAAAAAATGCATATGCTGTATTACTATATCCTATATCTGTTGTATTTATTTATAAAAAAAAGTGATGCAATGTTTAAGTTTTGTTATTATTTACAGAAAACAAATATTGATTAACGTAATAAAATAATAGTTTATTATTTGAAAACTATAAAAATATATTGATTCAAATTTATTGCTTTATATATTTCACCAGTGTTTTTCAGTAGTTGAATTATGTTATAAAAAACATTTGTTATTGTTATATGGATTCTAATGGAATAAAAACAAACGCTAATGTCATGTTAATAGAAAAGTGATATAAATGTTCATATATAAAAGTTAATAGAACATATTATTTGCATGTTCGACTCGAAGTTACCTCTGATAGTGATGTGTTTATATATCTGTATTTTCACATATTTAGATTTATATATAAAATAAGTAGTTGACACAGAAAGTGAAGTTTTTATTTATTGGAAAGCATATATTTTTGACTACTTTCGTTAATGATATTGACAAGAAACCTACTTAATTAACGATGAACGGTTTGAAGATTTTGTATGTCCTTCGTACTGTAATTAATATTCCAGGAGAACGTTGTATACAATTAATAAAAAATTGTAGAAAGATATTTCTCTGAAAAAATATTTGGCTAATGTCTTCTAATCGAGAGAAATGTATTGTTTGAATTTTTATAAAAATTGATACACTTTTAAATAAGAGGTGAATAACATGAAAATAACTTGAAATTGACTGACAGTAAACGTGTGCATGAAGTTTCCTGGAATATGCAATAATACTATTTACATTTGAGATTATAAAACGAAATTTACAGTACAAGGCTGTACTTTTGTGATAGTCCATCCATTAATTTTTGTAATTTTTTTTTTATAAAATGTGATTTTCAGATAATGTTAATAACAGTGGCAGCTCTTAAAGAGAGTTGTTACATGCTGTTGAAATTTTTTTGTTGGTTAAGCAGACTGTTTTCAAGTGTAAATTATGAAACAGTTTTTCTAATTGAGATGCTGTTTGAAAGAGAAATCGATTTTTCTTTGTGAGAAGAAGAAAAGTCTGTAGATGTGTTTTCAATAACCCAGCTGTTTTGTTGCGTATGTTAAAAACTTTTTTTGTGAATACAACTTCTTTTTGTCTTACAGTTAGTAAACATACTTATTAGAAACTCTTCAAATTTTAAATAACTTTTACATTATATGTTAAAATGTTGTTTTAATAATGGAATAATTAACAATTTTTTGTAGGAATATGAAACTTTGTATTACCATTGTTGAAAAATTGCAAAAATAATTCGTTTCCAGTCTCGTTTTGTGTAAAAAAAAATACTGCCAGCCATCGGTTTCCTTTCCCAGAGAGCGATAAAAAAACCGGGAAATGTTGAACATTAAAACGTCTAATAGTTGCACTTTACTACTATTGTGAAACTGACATTTCAGTGGGAGTATTAAATATTTGACTAACAAACATGATGGCTAATGAGTAACTAGAGATTCTGATAAGCGTCATTAAACGATGCCAAAATTTTCTGCTACTAGAGTTTTTCAGTTTTCATATTTTTGATTGAAGAGTAATTTTGCATATCCCTAACAAAGAGAGAGAGTGCATGTTTCAGTAAGAAACTGACATTTTATTTCTTGTGTTCTCTGTATAGGACCCAAGATTTTTTAACACTGAATTAAACAGACAGCTATTCTTAAAGTGATTTTTTTCTTATTGCGATTATTAAATAAGAACTTGCGAATGGTTATAGCCTACATTTTGTGGTTGTGTTCTCATTTTTTATAATTATTTTATTGTAAATTATTTATTTAAAAAAAAGTTGATTACAATGTTCTCTGTGTAAAATGTGTTGTGTTATCTTCATTTGTAAAAAAAAACTTAAAAAATTTAAAAATTTAACTCTTGTTTAAAATTAATGCTGAGTATGAAGATGATGAGATGATTTAATGTTAAGTTTATATAGTGAATGTATTTTTGTAGTTATATGTAATTATTTTTATTTATATGCAGTTGTACCTTGATTTGTTATAATGTGTTTTATTATTATTAGATTGGAGAAAGTGGTTTTTGAATGTGATGAAGATTTTGTATGTACATTATTGATAACGTGTGAAACACGCAGGTTTGTTGTTGTATATCTACCCAGATATATACTGTGTGTGTGTGTGTGTGTGTGTGTGTGTGTGTGTGTGTGTGATGGAAACACAAGTTCTAATGTTACCAAAACAAAAAAGTTGTATTAAATTAAGATAATATATTATTTAAAAATAAAGAAAGTGTATATTTTTTACTGTGTTGTCTTTGAACAGGTAAATTTATTTAGTGTTTGTGGTTAATGTGATCTTTCTTATAAAAGAAGACAAGATATATCAAATCTTGAGTTACAAAGGAATTACCAATTGGTGTTGGTCTAATCTGGTTGGATAAAGAATTTTGTGCGAACAAAAAAGTTATAAATTAATTGGAGTATTTTAGTATTTGAAGAAAATCATTTTCCAAGACTCGCTGCAAGAGCGACAAACATTTAAATACACTTGCGCATTTTCTTGTCAATTTAAAATATTTTTTCCTTCATAAGTTGAAACCAGTTATTTAAAAGCCACTTCAATGACAAGTAAATTTGTATCATATTTTCCGAAAATCGTATGTACAGGACAACATTTGAGCTAGAAAAATCATTGCTGCTTGTACTTAAGAAGAGACAAAATTGTGGTAGCATACAGAAGAGTATGATGTGCCTTGAGGGTCCGAGAACTTTTCAGGCAAAAATCTTTCCAGTACATAAAATATTGTGTTAACCTTTGTTGCAATTGCTTGCGATAGCATGCATAGAAATCGAATTTATTTAAAGGTAATACTGTCAGCTAAGTTTCTTTTTATTTTTCAGACGAATTGTTTCTGTAACTTGGTCCACAAATTCGTCCAGAAGTTTTATTTTTTGCACAAGAATGTAATCGTAAACATTTTGGTCTCGTATAATGCTTTCGGTCTTTCACGATGTGAATTTGGCAGATCAAATGTGTGTCATGTACAGTCGGGGTTAAGGTGCGCATGTTGTAATTTCTAAATCCAATGAATTTGCCTGTTCCAGACGAAGATTTATTTGTTGATGAAAGTCACGTTAGCGTAATATAAAATTTTGCTATTTGATAAGAAAAGAACTTCTTAAGTCTCTGTCCAGTTTACACTTTTTTTATATAATAAAATAGTTTTCTTCTGCGTTTGTAGTTTTAAAAGAGAAATTTTATTTAAAGAAAATGAAACTGTATTTTGTTTTTGTTAGAACTTTCTCTATTATATACGAGTAGGTTGAACTGTACAACATATTTTTTTTGTTTTCTGTATTTAATAATGTCCTTTTTTTAACTATTTTCATCAAGGATACACATTGTTTATTTAATAGTGATTACTATATAAATATTGTAAAATATATATTATTCTATTGCTCTATGTACAAATTAAAAGAAAAAGATTTTTTTGTAAAATATAATGTTATATACTTCTAATTGCTGGTTTTTGTTTGTTGTGCATTCCTTGAGTGTACATTCTTGTTCCTTACCTGTCTGTTGATGATTTACATATATTGCGTGTGAACTGAGAAATGTAACATGTATGAGAATTGTGGAAGAAAACTGTAATCATTTAGAAGATAGGTTTCATGTATACAGGAAAGATTGTGGCCACAGCTTAAGCGGACATTAAAAAAATTATAAAATGTACATTTATTATCGAGACGTTTTGCGTTTTCAATAAGCAAAACTAGTTTTTGTAGACGTCAGCTAAAAAACCTTTTGTTCCCACAGGGTTTATATTTCCAGTAGTTCAAAATGCTTGTAGGATGTGGGTATGTGTGCAAGTTGAACAATCGTCGTTTATAATTTTTGAACAAAACAACTGTGGAGCCTGAACATAATAAATTTTTTGAAAAAGTTGTGATGTATATATTTGAATGTATTGCAAATCTTGCAGGAGTCAAATGCAAAGTCAGAAAGTTCAACTTTCCAACGATTGAAATGGTCAGGGGGAGGCTCTAGATATTGGAATTACGTGTGCACACACACACACACACACACACATATGTATGTGTGTAACCGTAGTGTGTACGGTCTGTTAACTTGGGGCTATAAATTTCGAATGATATTGTTTTCCCAACGGTTAGCAAATTTAGAACTTTCTAACGTTGAAAGTTGATCGGCAATTCAGACATGCGGGGGGGGGGGTAGATCAGGGGGGTCTCCAAAACTTTTTACTAAATAACTAAAGAAATAAATATAAAATCAAAGTACAGGGCTAACTTGTCAGACGAACACTTCACATCCATAGGAGCATCAAAATGGACAGACATTAGATCTTTGAAGCAACTCTACACATCCCATACGTACAAAAAAAAATCTGAATTTTGAATGTTATTTTCCCTTACTTTTGTTTATTATTTACAGGGTGTGTTGGCCCGCCTGTTTCCAACATTTTTCAATTCGGCTCTTAAGTGAAAAAGATTGGGAGACCCCTGGTTTAGATTATTGTTTTAGATAATGTCGACGACTATGAAACCGTACAATTAGCCATAGAGCTTTTCTCACAGGAACATTGGAGGTCCGGATACTTACCGGCTGCGAAGGGACATTGGTTAAAAAAAGCCAGCATTATTTTCAGTCATTTCCACGCCGTGGGCAGCGAGTCAACATTTATACTGCACACCACTCTATATGTATGCTTAGATATTCTGTTTAAAAAATAAATACACGTATCTATTTAACAATGATTAAAAAATATCGTATTAAAGAAAAAGGACGAAGTGACATTTTGTTTTCAACAATTACAAGAGTCCTAAGGCCTCTGTTAGATAAAATTATAATTATATGACCACCAAGGTCGTCTTATAGCTTATTAGAAATCTTTAAAGCAAACTGAGTTAGTGAAAAATTTTAACTACCGTTTTATGCTCAGAGTCGGAAGTCTTGTACAGTAGTACGATTTGTGTTTCCGAATTATTGTACTATTCCAGAAAATTACTAGAGCGCAGTTTTTTTAATCACGGCTAATACAAACATTCATTACCGGTACTACTGTATAAGCGAATTGGCAGCTCCATGTAGGAAGCTCGTTAAGCTAAGTATTGGCAACGTAAATTCTGGAATACGTGCCACATGGCAGGCAGATGGGACATTGACAGAACGTGGAGGATGGCGTGATTCATTCCTACTACAGCCAACTCTCCGTTTGAGTCTTTTACAAGCTCGCAGCTGCCTGTTCACCACGCTACAGGTAAGATTTCTATGAAATCAATACCTTTTGTGAAGGCTGACGAGTGTAGTTTCACAGACCGATTTGGCTTCATCACCTGTAGTTGAGTTCGGAAGACCCAAAATTTGCCCGCAAGATAGGCTGTCTTCAGAGCTTCTCAACATAAGATAGCGTTCAAGTATTTATCCGTGGTATTTTACTTCCATGTTCCATAAGGAAATGGAAGTATGGTTATGGGGAAAAAATCGTGTTCGAGATAAGGGCTGATCTTATTGTACTACTCCCAGAACATGAAAAGTCATTTTCCGAAAAGTGTATGTAGAATTTTTTCTATGGCGAACGATAACTGCCGCAAATTCAAACAGAATCAAATAATTTTTTGCATATATGCTTGAGTTCTAGAGGACTCAACGCCTATTGATTTTGGTGAAGATCGGTTAAGGGGAAGGGTTAGTTTACCTGCAACGTTTTATGTTTTAACAAGAGTAAAGTATTTAATGTTAATAAATAAAGTATACTGAAAAGAAGTCATAATAATCCACTGTAGAAAGGTAGATGAAATATCTATAAATGAACAGGGTAGTTGAAAGGGAGGGAGTAATTTTTTATATGTGTACTACGTTATCGGCACCAAAGAAGTAGTTTGTTGTCAAGATTCCTCCCGACCTGTTTGGCCGGGGTCCAATGTTTTATGTAAAACCAGACGTTTCGGCAGTGCCATCGATTGCCATCATCAGTGAAAAAACTAGCGCTAAGATGAGGTGGTGGTACAAGTTAGTGACTACAGTACTGTGGTTAAGGCTGAAGAAAGAAGTAGTTTCTATGGAAATATTTCATTTCGAAAATGATTTTTAAATATAGCCTAAATCGTAGAACATAGAAGTCATGTATGGTTCTTCATACCGATATTTTGAATTAACGACACCTTTTTTACCATCAGAAAAAATTCTGAAACTGTATAGAACTTGTATACAACCATACTTACAAGAGTTTGTAGGGTATTATTAGTTCAAGTAGAATTGATCGTTTCTTTTGATTCCATTTGAGAAATGGAGTGTTGACGTTTGGACGAATCGTTAATGGAAACACGACACCGCCATACGGAATGTTATACGTACCCAACAACAGAAACGTCCTTGGCGGCCGGTTAATAACTAGCTCGCGAATACAAGAGTCGGGTTTCATTAGTAATTAATAACTACTGTTAATTAATCTAATTAACGGTTAGTTAACTGTGCCAGCGGTTGTGCCGTGTAACGGAAAGAGATGGGCGTTAACCCTCTCTCCTGCTTATTATGGCTACTACAAATATTTGGCGTAAGGAACATGGTTGGTGTCTGCCTGTGAATATATATATGGGGATCAGCTGCTGTGTGCCAGTGTGGGCTATGAACCTAACTGTATAACCTATATATGTATTATTCACCCATATGCTTGTGGGTCGGTCAGCGTGGTTATATTTAAACACGCGTCGGTTAGATAGATGGTAACGTCTCGGACATCGTTTGACCTATATATTGAAATATTAATAATGCACGCACGCTATAACGTTCCGCTTCCCTCTCTTTCTCTCTTCTGTTTTGCGTCCTCACAAGAAGCGAGACAGAGAGAAAGGGAATTCTGATGCAGCATCAAGACGCTTTTGTGCCAAAATACGACTACGTCGTCTCTGTATATAACTCTAATAAACATCTGTCCAATTTTCATCGTTAGTGAACACGAACATTTAACGTTTTTAATTGTAGGGTACTTTGTACCGTTTGGCGAAACTATTTCCCTTAATCAATTTTTTTAATTCAATTAAAACACTTATTCCACAGCTGTTTATCCAAGTAGCATTTTTATTATATTGAAGAAATTACTTCGTTTCCATGATGTTGATTTAAAAAATTGAAAAGCAAAAAAAACTAAGTCGAAAATCGATATATGTATTGTTGACCTCTACTTGCGTTTGCGTAGAAGTAAAAGAAAATTTGCCTGATTTTATTTGTGTCAGAATTTTTTCCTTCTTCATTGCGTTAGTGATTTTCTGGACTCCTCTTCTTCACAGTCTTCCGTAGTTATCTGTTTCGTAGGTCAGGCTCCTGGAAAGAGTTTTTTTTTTTTCAGGAGAAGAAACTTTATTGCGAAATATGTGTGGATGTGCACAATTGTTTTCATTTGGCCAAGTACAGGGTTTGTTCTGAGGATCTGTTTTCTGTTTCAAGAGCAGGAATCGAGATTGGAATACACCCAGGAAAAAAGAACTTTATAAAGATACGCCACCAAAAAAAGTTACGGATAGTAAGGATAGATGGATAAATAAAACAGTCGTGGAAAAGAAACAGCCGCAATAGTGGCTGTGGATCTCGGAAGTCGTTTATGTTTTCACCTCCGTCCTTTTTCGAAGACGTTCTTCTCCTTTCAGGGATCAGATAATACCCCCCCCCCATCAATTAGTTAAAGGCGACTCTGACTGTCTTCCAGGAGATCGCTTCCCCCCATTAAGCTAATCCGTGTTGGTATTTAATTGTCTTAAAATTCATTGATGAAGTTTTTAGTTTCCTGCGTACATGCTTATTAGATGTTCTGCCCTCGATGGTATTAGATGATTACTTCACAGAAAGCTGGAATAGTCATGACTATAAAACTTCATTGGAGTCTCCTTTATTGTTTTTTGCCTATAGTCTATCGTTGGAGTCACAGTCCAAGTTAAAGCTGGTAATTTTAGCAGCTGTGTCACTTTCCTTTCCGGAGGCGATATCACATCCCAGATGTTGGAACCCGAACCCGATGTTTTTGTTCAGTTGTTTTATCGTTTATTACAGTTTCAGGCTCCTTACCTGTAAAAGCTGACACCTTAGTTTAATTGTATACGTTTCCATATAGCTCTTAGATGCACGCGTATTAAGATAGTAGGCGGAGCTTAATAAGTCATCATCAGTTTCCTGATTAATAACCTGATCGTCACCTTACAAAATTGCATTCAAACATGTATGCGTGATAACTATCTGAGAAGTCACCTTCTTTCCAATTACTAATCAAGATAGTCGATTATCTAAATTAACTAAGGTTAGAAATAAATTATATACTCTTGCTTTTTCTTCACATTTTGTGTACTGGCTAGATTGCCTGCGTTATGTACCCAAAATAGCCTTTCACGGTTACTCCAAGCTTCCGGTTTCCAAGGTAACCCGCCCTGCCTTGCCGTCCAAACGGTCAATCCAATTTCTCTCTTACATTCTTTCGTCTTATTATGTAGGCCTATACTTCCGTTAAATATTTTACTCATTTCGAATTTATTCAAGTTTTTGAAGTCCCTAGAGTGATTAGATTTCAGTCTTAATTCCGTTGCTAAAGGGATTTTTTTTCCAGGAGAAGAAACATTAGTACTGCCAAATATGTGTATGGATGTGGATGTGCACAATTATTTTTATTCGGCCAAGTACATGGTTTGTTCGGAGGGCCTGTTTTTTTCTGTTTCAAGACCAGGAATCGAGATTACAATACAGCCAGATAACTTTATAAAGAATTACGCTAAACAAATGTGAAAAAAAACAGCAAATTACAGGGAGTAAGGATACATGGATAAATAAAACAATCGTGAAAAGAAGCAGCAATAGGTAGCGACTAACCGAAACTGGGAAAAATCTGGTATAAAATAGCCTTTTTAATAGCTAAAAGGGAAAAAAAAGTTAAATTTGAGCTATGAAGACCTACATCGACAAAACAAATTGATAAGGCTAACCAGAAACAGAGAAAATCTGCCAAGCTCTTAATTAGCTTTATTAGGATAGAATCGATTAGCTAAAAAAAAAATGGCTGGTATGGGGCAGCTGGCAGAAATGAAATGAATAATTGCACTGTGCCCAGAAGAATGTATTATCACACATGCAAAAAATAGAAACATTGGTTTGTAGTAGCGCGCGTGCGTGTGTCTGTGTGTACGTTTAGTTTTATTTACGCACAGTCTCGTATGGTATTGTAGTCGTCGACGTTTAGCTATTTATTAAGGAGATAATTGTTTCCGTTGTGCTGGTGATAACGGCTATCTCTCTCGTTCCTCTATTATCGCACGGCCCCACGACGTTCACGTGATTTCAAGAAAAGAATAAAAAATGTCACATTCACAACCGTTTGACTCAGAGAAGCGCGAAGGGTGATCTGGATCAATTAGTCATTTGGGCGTTATTCTGGTCCCTGCGTGTTATAGCCGCTTCGGCGGATAAACAGCAAGCATTAGAGGAATTCAAGTGATTGACGCTTCAGTCGCTGGTGTGTGTGTGTGTGTGTGTGCGCGCGCGCGCGCGCGCGTTTCTTGGCTCCGGTTCTGTTGCATCTGTTTTAGAACGCGATCGTCACGTATACAGCGGTTTTGTGCTGCTTTACGTACGCTGTCGCGATTTGGCGGTGTTTTATACAAACCCATGATATTGCGGACGATCTGTTTTTAAACTACGTAACGTTAATTATTCCGTGCGTTCGATTACCCGTTTATTGTTTCTCGACGGTGTTTACAAGAATTTTAATCCCGTGATTTCGATTCCGTCAGATGTGGTTTTTGACGTAACGTTAAATGATCCGTGGCTTTGTTTCCACTTTACACATGTTTCTTCTTGTGACGTAAACGTCAACAGCGAATGAGAAAGAAATAGAACTCGGTGAACGAAGATAGTTTATTCCTTGCATGGTTACGTTAATATAACGTCGGCGCCCTATGTTTTTTAAGAACAAAAGGTTATCCCAAGTATCAGTATTTTTACAGAAATCTTTATTAGTTATAACTTTTCTTAAATATAGTAGTAATTCTTTTAAGCGTTTTGAATTCGGTTTTTATACTAGAGTCCACTTAATCAATTTGTTGTATAGTTATAAAATATGTGTTTGTATACAGCGACTATTATGTTCTACACATCACTGTAGGCCTACTGCACGAAACGCTTTTTGCGAGGCACCTAGCTCCTCCAATCGTTCGGTTGTATGCTCCATTCTGTAAAGGAATCTATTACTTCGCATCTGGTCACCAAAGTGTCCAATGTGCTGTCACCGGACAAAAGGCTTGCCGCATGACAAATGGTGCCAATCGTACACTCTAGTGTTTTTGGTGGCCCTAAAAAGGACCTTGTGGCGAGAAGGCTGATGTTGGTTGTGCCGCGCTAAGATGTTCGGCGACTGCGCCCGCTGTTCGTGGCGTACTTCAGTCCTCCTCTTCTTCCGGCACCGGTTGTAGAGTCGGCTGCCGGCCCAGCGAAATCCATCGCTGGCACGGAACTGGAGGGCGAAGACGCAAGAACGCCGGTTCTATTCTTCGGCCGTTCCTTCCGGCTGACTCCGCGCCGATGTCGTCCGAGAGAGGAGAGGAGTTGAAGTGCGTCCGTTGGCGTGGCGATGAAGAGTGCGCAATTTTTTTTTTTTTTTTTTTTTTTTTTTTTTTTTTTTTTTTTTTGAGACCGACCAGTATGGTCGGACTCGGGCTGTTTTGGAGACAAGCTCCCTTCAGCCGTGTGGGTAAGGGGTTTTGGGGGGGACGTACGCCAGACGATCGGAGCGCAGAGAAGGTGGAGGCACTTAGTTGGGAGAGTACTGTTTGTTGGTTATATTGTGTGAGGTCTAGTGTGTAGCCATACTCGAGCGGGAGAGGTAGATGGATGTGGCCGTTATAATGTTTCTGGGGCATCTTTATTTATGCATTTTGTTTATTTAGTTTATTTCTTCTTCATATTGTTCTGCGACGTTCTTGCAGGGGGGGGGGGCGGCCAAGACTGGGACGTGTGACGCTGGTCACCAAAGCTGTTGGGTGGCGACAGGGAGCCGTCAAGGGAGGCGGAAGGAACAGATTCGGGTTATGTGCGGGTACGTAAGTGTGGGGAACTAGAGTGTGTGTTTACTGTGGTGAAGTGAAGAGAGTGTGGGGGAGTTTTATCGTGTGGTGATTATTGAGGCTGCGTTTGCTTTAGGAAGACGGGTCGCTACTGCCGGGGAGAGGTAAGTCCTTGGCGGGGTAATAGTATGTATTACTGCAACGCAGGTCTGTGTCGTTGACGCCGGCGTGGTTGGAGGCGAGGGGGAGGACCATTGGCTATTGCGAGGAGGCGATTGAGTAAGTAGGAAGGTCGGCTTGTATTGCGGGTGTTTCTATTAATTGACGGGACTATCGTTTGTATGGAATTGCGGCGGGAGGCTGTGCGGGAATACTTCCAGTTGAGTTTAACAAGGAAGGAATCAAGGTCAGGGAAGCGGGTGTTAAGCGCATACAGGGCGGCATTGGAAGTCTTCGTCAGGCGTGGTCGGCGGTATATGAGTCGTAGGGCCCGTCGTTCTGTGAGACGGTGGAGATCGAGGTAGGCTGGAGAGGCAGTAAGGAGAACTGGGTGTGCATATGTGAGGATGGGTCGGATACATGTAGTATAGATGCGGCCTAGTAAGTCGCTGGAGCAGTGGTTTAGTCGGCTGAGGGTTCTGAGAGAACGGAGGCGGGTACGGGCGATGGTAGTTGTGCGTTTGATGTGTGGTCGCCAGGTAAGTTTGGAGTCAAGCGTGACGCCCAGATATTGGCAATCACGCTTCGGGCGTACTGATGATGGGCCAACGCGGACGGGCGTTGTATAGAAATGCGACATGTTGCGTCCAGTGGAGTTGAAAACACAGAGTTGGGTTTTGTCCGCGTTTACAGTTATTCGCCAAGTATTGCAGTAGGCGAAGAAAGGTTCTAGGATTTGTTGTAATTTGATTGGGATCTGCCGGTGTGCGCCTGCTGAGACCCAGTAGGCAGTATCGTCGGCGTACTGGGCTAGGCCTGCAGATGGGTAGGGTAGAGTAGGCGGAGGGGGAGGGGTGTCTTTCGTAAAGATGATATACAGTAGCGGGCTAATGGCGGAGCCTTGGGGGACACCGGCATGAAGGCGGAAGGGTGCCGAAAGATGCTGACGGACTCGGACTTGTGCCGTGCGGCCATCCAGGAACTGGGAGAGCCATTTGACGATGGTTGGGGGAAAGTGACATCCGAGGATCTTAAAACGGAGGCCATTGTGCCAGACAGAGTCGAAGGCTTTGCGGATGTCGAGTAGGGCTAAGATGGTCGGGCGTTTGCGGGCCGAGTTGTCCTGGATGGCGCTGATAACCCGAACAAGTTGATCGTATATGTTGTAACCAGGGCGGAATCCGCCCTGGGTACAGGGGAGGACGCTATGAGTTTGTAGGTGGGGATGTATCCTGGCGACGACGATTTTCTCGAAAAGCCTGGAGATTGCAGGGGTGAGAGAAATCGGGCGATAGTTCGACGGGAGGCTGGCGCTTTTGTTAGGTTTGGGGAACATGAGGACATGGGCGTGTTTCCAGGCCCGCGGGACGTAGCCAAGGAGGAGACTAGCTGTGTATAGATGGGCTAGGGCTTCGATAGCAGTGTCGGGGAGCGCTTTTAAAATCCGGTTGGGGATTCCGTCAGGGCCGGGGGCTGTATTTCTACATTTTCTAAGTCGGTCTTTGATGTCGTCTGCGCAAAATTTTCTGCCGGCCTGGGTTTTATTGACTAACCGGGATCACTGATTCGCTAGCTCCGAACACGCAGTTGGTCACGTCTCGGCCGCTGGAAACGGAGAGCAGATATTCGCATACCGCTGCCGTCACAGTGCATGTTAAAGATATTCGTTAACTCGTCCCGAATATCATTATTATTTAATCCGTTCCCACGTCTGTAACCTTTCTCCTTGACCTCCACAGTCTGCTTAGTTGTAGACAAGACAGATGCTCACAAACTTCATCGCAGTAAGATTTGCCTGATTTTATTTGTGTCAGAGTTTTTTCCTTCTTCATTACGTTAGTCATTTTCTGAACTCTTCTTCACAGTCTTGTGTCGAAACTGTTTGACATAAGTTCGGATCGGGCATGTTTTACATGATAAGCGTAACAATAATTGATATGCCATTACCGTTATACAAGATATCAGTGATGTTAGTATTTGTAATGTTGACAAATGTTGTTCGCTTGTAAATTCGGCCAGAAGTGTAGCTTCCAGTAGTTGAAAATTCGTTATTAATTCTGGCGTTAGTTTCCTGGTTTCTTGCGGTTTCGCCGTTGTATCCGGTACTTTATCGCGATATCCAAATCTTATTTTTACTATTGGAACCACTTAGAATGTTAATATGCCATTTGTATTAAATTTTTTTTATTTAGTTTTAAATCTCACGCTCCGTGTGTGCTCGATGCTCATGAGTATTTCCTTTATAATCTGTCCGGTAGATTTCGTTACTAATCTGTTGCCGATTTGTCGAGGTCCAGGTTTACTTTCCATGTCACTACTGGCCTGATAAGACGTGATAAGCATAGTCGTCCAGTTTCAAGAATTTTTCCTTTTATCAGTTATATGATTTTAGAATATACTTGAATTAACAGTCTGTGATTTGAATAACATCGTTTAGTGACACTGTGTGTGTGTGTCCTCATATTCACGGTATTCACCATGTCAGTCCAAGGTCTTGAACTTTTCTCCGGAGACATTTTGTCACGTAGAAGTAGCATCCGTATTTTCAATGACAGAAAGCCTTCATTGAGGGCACAAACTTCTACTTGTGTGGAAAAGTAAGAGTGTCAACATTTCTAAAAGGTTATGGCAGCATTCGGAACGCCAGTTTGAGATCGTTGCCGAAAGGGAACTACTGTCTTTGCGAAAGAAACCGAATTCGTTTAACGTTGCATATTTGTATTAGGCGATCCTTTACTTAAATAAACAAATAACTAACTACACGCTGAATTGAAAGCAGCATGAAGGGGTTCTTCATATTCTCCGACATATCTAGACAGTTGCGACTGCATTCGGACCGCAGTATGAAACTACTACTCTACAGAAACTTTTATAGTTGGTATTGAAAAATAAACAGAACGAGTGTCGTGTTGTTTATGCTTATTAAATAAATACAGTCAGATAAATTGATAAGCAGCTGTAGTCACGAGGGGTGTTGTTTCGTATGGCTCCGACGTATGTAGAAGGCCGTGGCTTTGTGGACGCGAGTTTGAGTCGCCGTAGAGATACTTTTTCTCGGTCTCTGTTGCTGGACTAAACCCGAACGGGTTTCCATTTCATATCTGTACGCTTCCGTTAGTCGGTCGTTTAATTAAATGAATAAATAAAGAGATAAATTGATAAGCAGCTGCTGTGGCCACAATAAGGAGAATGTAACCACCACCACACCAAGATAACACTATCTCAGTATGTATGTTATTATTGTTAATAACACTATTAATATAATTAAACGTCAGACATGGTAGTTCTGTTTAAAGATAGTCGTTAATTTAATAATAATAATAATAATAATAATAACAATAACAAACACGTTATGTAATGAGTTTTTAAATGTTAGACGTATAATAATATATTATTGCAGTATTAACATGTTTACCAAAATATTGTAACTTTGTCTGTAAAAATTGTCTTTTATACATTATACGATGTTATGTGGTATGGAGAGTAATAGTAGATAATGAGTAATACAGTTAGTCATCACAGTCTATACGTGTACATACATGAACGAGATTGTGTGTGTGTGTGTGTGTGTGTGTGTGTGTGTGTGTGTGTGTGTGTGTGTGTGTGTGTGTGTGTGTGTGTGTGTGTGTGTGTGTGTGTGTGTGTGTGATGAAAGAATATATTTATAAGAACTTTGTATCCATCCGGCTTGATCCTTCGAACCTTTGAAGAAAATAAAGTTTAATGTGAAAGAATACATTTATAAGAACCTTTGTATCCATCCGGCTTGATCGTACCTTTGAAGAAAATAAAGTTTAATGTGAATAGGTTACCGACCTATTGCACAACCTCAACCCAGCGGATGATAGGCTTTGGGGAAAATTGGGATAAGGACAGGTAATTACTCCTGATCCTGGAGTGGAAACATGAGAAAGAAAATGTTTTTTCTTAATTTTCTTTGCTTAAAACCTGTTTCGCATTATTAAATATGTAATGGCGTTGAAATATCATTTGATGTTTTTATAAAACACATCAATAATTAGTGTTTTATTTGAATTATTTATGTATGTATAAATTACATATTTGTAAAGACGTAGTTTATATATAGGCAAAATGTAATTTATAAATTATTATAAAATCTAAATGTATTTATTTAATTTATATCAGTCCTGTGGGTTAACTAATTTATGCATACACAGACATATTGTATAGCCTACTCGACCGAAAAGACGACAGTTGAAAGCCTTTGATGTAATAAACCTAATGTATTCTTAATTGCGCGGCACTTCCCGATACTGTCTCTGTGCACCAATCAGGTTGCACCGTCAGTGAGATGAGTTACTGTTTTGAGTCCACGGTTGACGCCGCGTTGCCACAATTACCACTCATCGCTTTCAATGCAAGCGAACCGTCGTTGTCACTCTGCTGTCGGTATAGCTGTTGCTTAACGATGTGCAGAAACGTGTCAACAATGTAACGACACTAACGTGAGATAAAAAGTTGTTAATCACGGCTGAGAAGAGTTTCTGTGCTGCCGAATGACATCCTTTTGGTCGAGACAGCTATACAACATAACCCTGAATTTATGTGTACTAAAAAGAGTGAATAATAATAAGTGTTAAGCACAGAGAGTTAAGAAAAAATGTCCATGTAATTTGTAAAGCATATAAAACTTGTATCGTCAACATTACAATTTTTTCTTCCTCTTATCTCCTTCTACCTGGAGATGATGACCAGTCCTCTTAGGTCATGTTTTCCTTGACGCCCGCCTGACATGTCCATAGCATCTTTACAACGATTTCAGTTTGGTTATGTTAATTCTCATTAATCTCTCATCCTGTTTTGTCATATGAGTACATTGATCTATTCATCCATCTTATAAAATGAAAATGTATTAAAATTACACTGTGTGTGTGTGTGTGTGTGCGCGCGCGCGCGCGCGTTATGTAGAAATAAAATAATCTTTAAAATTTTAATCTTTTTAGATATATGTAATTGTTAATATATCAGTATATGGTACATAGTACTTTGTTTATATAGTTAAGAGCGGCATTATTATAATAAAAATATTAATAAAATATTCCATATTTTTATGACACATTTAATTATTGAGAGTATATCACTTTTAATTATACCTATTAATAATATTTAACAATTGATTAATAAAAATATATATGTATACATGTGATTAACGTATTCAAGAATAGATAATTTCTGCAAGAGTATTTTAATTTTTATCAGTAAACATAAAATACACTTCAAAAGTACTCTATTCTTGAATAATAACATAAAATACCGCAAGATACTAAAATAACAAGAGTTACTTGAAAACAAAAAGTATATAGGTATATTTTAACTGACCATACTAATGTAAAATGAGTATGGTTTATATAAAGATTGTAATTTATTTATGTGTACAGAGTAATAATTATATTTATTTATTATATATAGTACTTTATTTTATTTGTGACATGTATACACATCAGTACATACATATTGTGAATGCACGAATATGCTGTTGCATAGTGATAATTGATAAAAGTGATATTTGTAACGAAACGACAAAGACATGAAAAGGTTACCAGAATTAAATACTACTTTATACTACTTACTCTGTTGTATCTTAATTTAATGCCTTTTCACTTTACACGTGCCCTTTCCTGTCGTTTCCTATGTAAGGCCACAAAGTAAAAGACCATGTCCTGTAAAGCACATCCTCCCTTAACAAAGTACGCTGCTTTCACGAACAAATTAAGTAGTAACTTTCCTTATCTTTGGGAATAAACTCCAGGCTACTGGGCCGTGGCCTACTTGTCTTGATAACAGACGTTTCGGTCTCACCTGTGGAGGCCACCTTCAGTGTGTAAGAACGATTCACCAACTGACGTCAGTCAACTACGAATCGTTGTGAATTCAGTTCAGTCAACTACGAGTCAGTTAGTTGGTGAATCGTTTTTATGCTGTGAAGATGGCCTCCAGAGGTGAGGTCGAAACGTCTGTGATAAACATTAGCGGACCACGGCCCAGTAGCCTGGAGTTTATTCCCAACGCTGTTGGCGCCGGCCGAAACGTCTGTGATTAACATTAGCGGACCACGGCCCAGTAGCCTGGAGTTTATTCCCAACGCTGTTGGCGCCGGCCGAAACGTCTGTGATTAACATTAGCGGACCACGGCCCAGTAGCCTGGAGTTTATTCCCAACGCTGTTGGCGCCGGCCGAAACGTCTGTGATAAACATTAGCGGACCACGGCCCAGTAGCCTGGAGTTTATTCCCAACGCTGTTGGCGCCGGCCGAAACGTCTGTGATAAACATTAGCGGACCACGGCCCAGTAGCCTGGAGTTTATTCCCAACGCTGTTGGCGCCGGCCGAAACGTCTGTGATTAACATTAGCGGACCACGGCCCAGTAGCCTGGAGTTTATTCCCAACGCTGTTGGCGCCGGCCGAAACGTCTGTGATTAACATTAGCGGACCACGGCCCAGTAGCCTGGAGTTTATTCCCAACGCTGTTGGCGCCGGCCGAAACGTCTGTGATTAACATTAGCGGACCACGGCCCAGTAGCCTGGAGTTTATTCCCAACGCTGTTGGCGCCGGCCGAAACGTCTGTGATTAACATTAGCGGACCACGGCCCAGTAGCCTGGAGTTTATTCCCAACGCTGTTGGCGCCGGCCGAAACGTCTGTGATTAACATTAGCGGACCACGGCCCAGTAGCCTGGAGTTTATTCCCAACGCTGTTGGCGCCGGCCGAAACGTCTGTGATAAACATTAGCGGACCACGGCCCAGTAGCCTGGAGTTTATTCCCAACGCTGTTGGCGCCGGCCGAAACGTCTGTGATAAACATTAGCGGACCACGGCCCAGTAGCCTGGAGTTTATTCCCAACGCTGTTGGCGCCGGCCGAAACGTCTGTGATTAACATTAGCGGACCACGGCCCAGTAGCCTGGAGTTTATTCCCAACGCTGTTGGCGCCGGCCGAAACGTCTGTGATTAACATTAGCGGACCACGGCCCAGTAGCCTGGAGTTTATTCCCAACGCTGTTGGCGCCGGCTATGAAAGCCTTAGATTTCCTTATCTTTACTTTTATTGTTACGCTGCACCACACGATGATGAACCTTGGCCTCCATTAAGACACGTTTCCATATATTTCTATGCAGTTCCTGACACGCGCCCTTCTCACATTGTCCTGCAGACACTTCTTCATTGGTTCCTCTCTTCTTCTGAATCCATGTATTCTGCTGTCAAGTTCCTGTTTTTGGGTTCTGCCGTTATCATTCTAATCTATATAGGGTGTTTCAAAGAGACGGTGCCAAACTTTGGGAGATGATTATACTCATTAAACTGAAGGAAAAATAAAAAAATAATGTTTGGCGGAAAATGCGTCGTTATCCGTCTGCCTACGGTTTTTTTTTCGGAAAGATGAGGTTGAAATTTCGTATACACACTTCAACTTCCTTGTTAGGACTCTGTCCTGTTCTATAACAACGGTCCTAAATGCTGTCACTCCCACCTCTTCCCTTGGTTGAGCAATGCTCCTCTTTGGGTTTGGATGGCTATCTCCTGCCTTTTTCTTTCCGCAGTCCAAGAATTAATATCTGTTAAATTACACGTTACTCTCATACTATTGTTTGGCAACCTATCTTACCTTGTCTTTCCTAGTACCGTCCGTAATATAGTCATTTCTATAGTTTGTCTTTTTGTTTTAGTCTAAAGTATTATCTTAAATATTTTCTAAATGGCGGTTGATTTAAATTCTTAATTCTAAATTTCACAAAAACCCATGTAGGCCTACATAAATCAAAAACTGTCTATAATACAAATTATAAAACATTAGCCCTTTTGTTGGTAAACCAACAGTAGTTGTTTTTGGAATTCGGATTAAAATAATAATGGGAGAGTTTGGATTTCTTTCATAAACAGGCTAAATACTGACTATAATGTAAATAGGCCAAATGTATTGTTATAAAAGAACTGTAAAAATCTCCGTGTTTTTAACCCGAGTTGCATAAACAATGTACCATTCGATTACCAATAAAAAAGCAAATTTTTTATGTAAGAAGACATGTTTTGTTTTAAGTACTGATTTCTGTAAAATTTATGAAAATTAAACATTTCAATCAGCCGCCATTTTGAAAATTTTAAGGATAATACTTTGTTTCGTTTTGTCATCATCATCTTCAATGATTAAACCAAGGATGGTTTGTTCCGATCTCAATTAGGCAAAGATTAAAGCTGGTCACTCCAGCGCTTCCTCGGACGTCCCACACATAGTCGTTTTGGGATGCGGCAGTCATCCATTCGGCAAAGATGTTCCCACCAATTCAGCCGATCCTGTTGAGTATACTCATAATATTCAGTTCCTGCCGTATATATGCGTTTCTTCTATGATCATGGAGCGTATGTCCTGCCACGTGCCTGAGAAATCTCATTTCAGCCGCTTAGATGCGACTGGCCTGGCCTTTCGTTAAAGCCCAATTCTCAGACCCATCACCTGTAGACTTTTAGGCGTGTTCCTTTACTTGCTGGCTAAAGAGTTCGCTTGATGGTCCCGCACATAAGGTTGAACTTATGCAACTCATTCACAACGTCGTCGTTGCTTCCATTATAAGACACACAAGGTTTGTTTTGTGCTTATAATAAATTTTAACTGTACTGTACAGACGAAATTTCAACGCCAGACCTCTCTCGTTCGATGGTAATTCATTTTTTTTTTTTTTAACAGGTACTCAAGAAGGAAAACATTTGTTCGGCATAAGTTTATTGGACATTTTTCCTTCAGTTTAATGAGTAGAATCATTTCCCGAAATTTGGCACCATCTTTTGAAAACACTTTGTATATGAACATGCCACTCTGACAGCTTATATTTTTAGTTTTTCAAATCCTAAAATGGAGACCAGTAGGTAGGATCAAAAGGAAGGCCAAGTAAGAGATGGGTCAAGGATGTTGAGGAGGATCTGATGATGTGGGTATAAGAAGATGGGGAAGACTATATAATGAGAGGGCTGAAGTAGAGGAAAATCGTTGAAGAGGCTAAAACTCATACTGGCTTGTAACGTCAGAAGAAGAACGAAAAGCAACCCTATAGGATTTCATTCGGGTTTTCCTCTCTAGGCTTTTCCACCCTCTCTACCGTACGAATTAATTGCTCCCCCGCCCTCATCGAGAACATTGATCGACCGACAAATCCCAGGCAGGGCCATAATTTGGTTCGTGAATCGGAACCCAAAGTCCCTTAGACCGGCTGGCTTCCTGTACGGCTGACGAGCCCGGTCTGCCTTGCTAACTGTAGGTCGCTCTGGTTGTTTTATTTTATCAGTACTCCCCAACCCATTAGGAAGTGGTGAGCACTCCATCTGTCTATCACCTGAGTAGTACCTGTTGTGACACTGAAGTAATTACATGTGTGCGGGGGAGGGAAGACCTGGAGGTCGTGGAAGAGGTGGCACACATAGTAATGGTGTGCTGATTTTTCGCCAGCCGTGTTCTGTCTTGTCTACATCTGTAGTCTATTTGAAATAATGCTCATCCCCCCCTCCCGGTTAAGTACCCGTTTGCTGACTACACTGAGTATAAAAACTTAACCGTAGGTTTTTTAAGGTTACAGGTAAAGTGTATTATACATTTGTTGGTTTGGGAATTAGCCGATGCTGGAGGTAAGTTTTTTCTTTATCTTGTACATATTTTATCCTTGTGTGAAGCTTATGAATAACATTGTAGTGGGTCTTCTTGGTATTTAGGCTTTTTAACATATTTTTCCCATTGCCTCTATACTCCGTGAAATCCTTTTGTGTCTTTTTCAATTTTATTTGTAACTCAGCAAATTTAGAATAATTATGGTTCATTCGGATTTTCAAAGTTCCATTATATATCTGGTTCTTATGAAGGTCAGACATTGTGTGTGTGGGGGGGGGGGGGCTCGCATGTTTGAAACTATATTCTAAAGTTACCACTTCAGGAAATAGGCGGATTCAGAGGCAGTTTTTTCTTTGGAGGTAACTACAAATTAATGAAAAAGGCGCCATGTTGAGGAGGATCTGATGATGTGGGTATAAGAAGATGGGGAAGACTATATAATGAGAGGGCTGAAATAGAGGAAAATCGTTGAAGAGGCTAAAACTCGTACTGGCTTGTAACGTCAGTAGAAGAAGAAGAACGAAAAGCAACCCTATAGGATTTCATTCGGGTTTTCCTCTCTAGGCTTTTCCACCCTCTCTACCGTATGGAATTAATTGCTCCCCCGCCCTCATCGAGAACAGTGATGTTTACAAACGAAACATTTTGTCAAAAATACGTACCTACCCTTGAAGAAGAAACAGTTTGCTTTTTCAAATTTTCTCTTAAAAAAATTATAGTACATTTTTTGACTGTTATTAAACGAGATTTTTGAATATTTTTAAAATATAAATATTTTCAGAAAGACTAGAATAATTCTCTAAATAGGTAGTAACGTAACTCTTTTTTCTGGGCCTCCCCGGATAAAACCTTTGTGAGTCCCGCTGCTACCCTTACTTATTTCATATCATAGCTCTCTCTTGATACTAACTCCTCCTTATGGTTGTGGCAACTATTAATATTATATAACGTAAACAGAATAACTGCTTTTTCTTGTATGATGTACACTCAATTAATAAAATATCTTTTGTTTCACTTACTAGTTTGATTTGTCGTTTGGTATGTTTTAGGTCTGTGATCAATGTAAAAAATAGTGATTATTAGACATGTCACTAGTAACCAATTATCATTCATTCATTTGTTGAACTTATATGCATCTTGAAAAAACTACAAATTTTATATCATACACTTTATTAACTAATCTCATATTTTTGAGTCAACGAAAAATCTATTGTACCTTTAATTGTTAGTTATATAACCTTGAATTTTATTATATCTGCTTATAGCTTTATAATTTGCAATAATTTTAGTATTGGGACTTGAATTAAAGAAAAATATTCTTACATAAAGACATTTTGTTTTTAAAAATAGGTTTTTTGTATTTCAAAACATTACTTGAAATGCAATTCATAACTGGCCTTGGTGCACTCTTAACTGGAATCATCGCTCTATTGTGGAGTTAACCAAATAATTTATACTCAAAATACATCATTAGGTTCCGGTAAAATATCAGTAAAACAATACGTGTATTTGTTTTTGGTGTTAAATGCAAACGGGGAAATTTGGTTTTACTTAAGTTCAGTGGTTTATACCCATTTGTAGAAATCTAAGGGAAATGTTTGCAGTTACGTCACTGTAAATGGGATGCTTTTTAAAATTTTAGTGCGAAAAATCTTCCCTTTGTCCGTCCCTGAACCACACTGGTGATGAGAGTACTTTTATTATTTGTAGTTCCCATAAAACAGTTCATAAATGTAAGGTCACGATGGTCTGATTTTGTTTTAAAGAAATACATATTTCTTGCTTTAAAAAAGGTTCCAATATTTGGCTTAACGGGTCCAATCAAAAATATTGTAAAACAATGATCCGCGGGTCATTTACATTCCGTTATCAAATAGTTTTCATCGTCTGCATCACGTGCATAAAAGTACTTAGCACGTGGTCTAAGTCTGAAGTAGTTTCATTACTTAATTGATTTTTCCTTGTAGGGTCAACAGCAGAATAGTGTTGGCTTTCATTGCAAGTTCTGTGTTTACGCGTGGCTGAATTGAACGCGCGTGTACTGCACGAAGACGACGTAGGCTACATAAATAGATTAATAGACAGTCGGTGACAAGAGAGAGAGAGAAGGGTAGACGTTAAAAATTATGTGTGTGCATGTGTCCGCGTGATGTATGTCATGATCTGGTCGTCTTCCGCTGGTGTACAATTACGGGGAAAATTGTTTAATTGCTAAGGGTCTCATTCTCTGAGTCAACATTAAACCGTTTACGTTTCCTATGACTAAATTTTAGATTGTTAATGACTGACATAAAATCATCAGTATGTATGAGAAACGTGGCCTGATTTTTTAAGTACGGTAGTTGTGTTTTTTTACAAAATGAAACACTATTTGTAGAGGCCGAATTAAATAAGCGTAAATATTAAAATATTCTACGTTAGTAAACACAAAAATATTCAGTGTAGTACGGCACCGTTGAGATACGGCTGTGTCAGATAGTGATGCGAACCAGTTGAGAACGTTTGAAAGAAAACTCTTGAGAAGGATATTTGGAGATACTTGGAGAATAAGGAAAAATGAAAACTGAACTTGCTTATTGAAGGGAAAGATATAATAAGGTTCATCACAGCGCAAAGAATGTGCCACGTTGAAAAAAATGTCGGATACAAGAATGGTTAAGAGTGTCTGAAATGGGAGATTATATCAGAAGAAGGAGGAGTCAGCCAAGGAAAAGATAGATGGACGACGTCACTCGAGACCTTGCTACGATGGGGTAGGCCTATAGGAGGCTGGAAAGGATTAGCAAATGGTAGGATGGAATAGTGGAGGATTGTTGCGGAGGCCAAGGCCCACCAGGCAGCGGCTGTAGAGCCAGTGAAAGAAAGAATGAAAGGCGTACCGTTGAGAACTCAACAGGTATGTAGTTACTTGTGATCTTGTTGAGTGGACTTCAGTACAAGAAAGAGGAAAAGGAAAGAAAGTCTTCCATCCACCACAAAACTACAAAGAGTAGCCGAAGATAGGCTTTGTATTGGGGACTGTTCTTGTCGGGACTTCGAGGAAGTTGTGTTGCTAGCTCAGGACCGCACAGAAAACAAGCCAGACTTTTATCGGTCCCAGGCTACGAAGCCTTTGATGAGCTACTGTTTTAGGAACGGTCTCCATTAGGCCGTAGTTAAGTGTACGCGAGTCAGAGCCAATTTTACGCCGTCTGATTGAAGTACTTGTTCGTACGAGTTGAACGTATTCGTTAAAGAATGTTAGCTTGTTTACACTGCTTGCGAGTTCAAGGTTAAAACTGTTGCTTACTTTGACGAACGTAGAGACAAAACAAACAAGTTTGTGGTTTTTTAACCGTCATTCGTCAGAGAAACTGTTATTTTCTGTATGCTAAACATATGATTTGGAAACATTTCATTAACCTTGTAGAACTCAGAAATCCCTGTATGGGGTGTAAGTTAGGCAGAATTCTACAAGAAGGATATTAAAATAAGGTCTCTCAGTAGATGTGGAAACAATTACGAAACTTTTTCACATTCATCACGTTTTGAAGAATGCTATTCATACAATATTTTTTGCATTTCTTAAGCCTCTAAATTGAGAAGAACCCGCTTGTTTCTGGAAAATCAAGTTCAAGAGGGGTTCAGTTTCAACAAATACAAATGATGAATATTACTCGTAACGAAAACTCGTTGACACTAGGAGGTAGTGTAACGATGGGGCTCGTATGAGTAACTTGTGGCTATTGGATACTGGGAACTAGTTAACTCTCATGTGTGGTCCTACTATAACCACAGCCTCAATGTAGAAAAATAGCCTCCGCTCATGAGGGAATACGTCATGTTGATCATTTCCTTATTTACCGAACTGCAGATAAAACACTGGTTATCAAGAACGCGTACCTGATCTATTTGGAGCACAGTCACAAGTGTAAGAAATGTGGGTCCTCTGTTACTCTTGAAGAAAAAGAAATTTATTTATGTAAAGATCTGTATTAATTTTGTATAAAAAAAAACTACGAAAATTTTATGGTGAATGCTGTATTTAATGTTTGTTGGTTCTGTTCAGTGATTCACAGAGGCTAAGTAAAAATAATTAATTACTTTTATGTTATTTTAATTACTATTTGGTGTTTACATTTTAAATGTTGACCACTTATAGGACATGAATTCTATTGTTTTCTAAACAGCCACCTTTACGTGTCAAAACCTGGATGTCGAAACAAGCAGATCGCAAAAACAAAAAAACTGAAGTCTTCGAAGTCTGTATATATGCAAGGACACGGACATCGATTATTAGAGAATCGTCGAAGAACAAATGCTTTTACATGACATGCGTAAAACAGGGATGTTGCTACAGTAATTTAACAAGCCATACCTAAGCTACTTTGGACACGTAGCCAGGACAGGCAGGCGAAATGATAAACCTCGTATAGGTTTGGAGGGAGGGCAAACGGCGCACTCTCCAGACCAGCGTGAGGGTTGAGCAGTTGGGTCTGCACTTTCATTGCCGCGTTCCGAGCTTCTTATAGACCTACTATTTGGGGACCACGGTTAGGCATAGTCTAATTCAGTGTTAGGGTTCGCCAAGAACGGTTCGAAGATTCACCTGACAGATGGATGTTGACCGAGGACGCTAATGAGGAGAAACGGACACAGTTGGCGGTAGAACTTTCTAGAAAGTGTCCGTATGGTGGCGTTCAGGCAACGGGCAAGTAGGGCTTCTCGGATGGTCTGTTTTGAAGCAAGGTAGTGGGTTTCAGGCAGGCCCAATACAATCCTCGGTCCAAGAGAGACTGGAGTTTCTTATGAGTCTTTTAGCCAAGTAGCCCCACACAGGGGGGCCGCGGTCAGTTGCGACCCAATCGTACAAAATCCGGCCAGTTGCGATAGGAAACATCATCCCATCAGCTACAGACACAGACTGCGTCTATCAAACGCGTGTGAAGAGATGAAGGCTCACGCTTGGAGTGATAATGCGTACGACTGTTTCCAGTGTTTATATTCGTAAGGTTGTACCGATCGTTACTAACATTTTCATGTTATTATAATAATACAGACGTTACAATTACAATTCTATTCATTCCTATCGATCAATTGCAACCAAGTGAAAGTGCAGGACCCAACTGACCGGGTAAGAACAGGTAAAAACGTCGTTTCGTCGCAACTGACCGAGACCGTGCTGTGAACAGAGCAGAGCAGGGGCGCAGTTGATACAGATGATAGGCAGTTTTGCGCACTCTCAGCGTGCATTAATACGTACAGGTGGTCTCTGAAATGAACTAATAAATGTTAAAACCTACTTGTATAGTATATGGTCACAACGGTCAAAGGACAGGAGGAAGCTTAATTTGCACTGATTCTTGGGAGCACTTTCATTTCCCACTGCTCCTTTATGTACATTTACTTTCGCTGTATTGTCACTACGTGTATTGTAGCTCTGCGAGACAATAGTTTAAAAATTAGTTTCGATGGTATACGGTAATAATTAGTGGATAAATTGTGTTGACATTTATGTGGGCCGTGTGAGAGGTGTGTGACATTTCGCGCGCGCGCGAACGCTGATTGATTACACCCAATCACGATCTATGTACGTCGTTAACTGATTGGCTGCTAATTTCCTATATTCTTCTTAGTGAGTATGAATTTTCTTTGTTTTTAAAGAGCAACACTCATTTCTCCGTGCTTTCAGTTCGTGTATTTATTGTTCCAAAGGTTCCTACTTTTGTTGTTGGGATTACGTCATAATAGATGGGACTGTAAAAAGCAGGATAGCGTGCACAATGGAAGCTAACACGGAACGCTACTAATTGTGAAAAGAATAAACATTGCTAAACGTAGAAAAAACGATAATAGAAACCGGAATAGATTTTTGGAGACAAGAAACGGTAACAAATGAGCGTATAAGAAATATTAAGAAAATTACATATTCCCTTACAGACACGTCAGAAATAAACAGACGATTTGTTTTAGACAAGTATAACACGTGGCCGAACACAGAAACTGAAAACAAATGTTTAATTTTATCAGAAGCATTAGGTCGGACTAATACTATCGTTAGAAGTACAGGTGTTATTACACTGTTCGACCACTAAACAATCTGTAGTCGTCTTCAGGTGCGCGCACAACTAGTACATTAAATAAAACGTAGTCGGGATTTGTTCACTAACAAGCGCGGCAACCGTAAAAAAAAAATTACAACTATAAGCGTGAACGCACCGTTTAAATACAAAAAAACACACCCTGGGCCCGCCCCAGCTAACCTCGTCCACCACGATATAGGCCTACTAGATACATCTTTACTAGGCTCACTAGCATTAGTTAGTGAACGCATCTCGGATAGGCTTATTTTTGTATTTAATGTACTAGTTGTGCGCGCACCTAAAGTCGACCACATACTGTTTAGTCGTCGAAACGTTGTGTGTAAAATTCTAACGATGGTATTAGTCCGACTGATAATGTTCACGTACCATCAAAAGTTAGGTTTAAAGACTGTATAACTGGTGAATTGGCAACTACTCAAATATATAAGAAGACTAGGATACAAAATAAAAGCTGGAAAGAAGATTTCACAGACAAGAAGCGAGGTAGAGAGACATTAAGCGCCTTACAGAAGGTTCACTAAAGCTAGGGACTGGAAGTCGTAAAGTTTTTCAAACAGGGTTCCTACAGCGTTCGCCGCATCCTGCATCTCGTATTCCAGATCCCTCTGGTTTCCCACTCGTTATTTAGAGGCATTTCCCACCAATCATCGCCAATCTCTGCTCGTCATAGTCTGTAAGCGTAGGTCTACACGTCTTTCTTCTATTCAGTGGCATCTAATTGACACTCATGTGCCCGAACTATCCAGGTTGCCTCCTCCATTTTCATGTGTATACAAGCCGGTACCAATCTGAGAGCTTGACCTAGAAACAGTTCCGACATGCGGGATAAGGAAGGACGGGTTGTATGCAGTTGGAACTGAAAACATCCGCTGTCAACGGCTTGCAAATGAGTGGATTTTTTTACTTCAGTGTACGGCTACGCCTCGAAGTGTACTACGTAAACTGTGTTCTACCATTTTGTTTATACTCGTTGGTGCGTCTTGTTAGTGTAGTGAATCTTTAATTGTGTATTATATTTTTTGTGTTTGTGCTTCGCAATTTTGGAAAATATGTCAGAGTTTGTATCAAAATTAAAAGGCAAGAAACTATATAGTCAGAGCAGAGAAATAATAAAAAACGTTTATGATTTCATAAAAAAAGAAGCACAAGCAATAATGAAAACTGGAAAATGTAGCGACAGCTTTATTGTACCCATTCAAAAATGGCAAGAGAGAACAGCAGCTTCTCATGTGAAGTTTCAAGGACGGTAGTTCAGACAATATTGCAAGAAGCCAAGAAAATATGTGAGGATGGTAGTCCAACATGTTCATTTTCGACTCCGAAGAAATATAAAAGGGACAAACCCGTTACTGGTATCGACGATTTCGATAAATGCGTTGTTCGTAGAACCGTTCATGAAGTGTATGTGGCAGAACAGAGACTTATACAACCGCAGATATAATTAGGAAAAATCTTGAAGAAAAGATTAATTTTAAAGGTAGCGACCGTAGTTTAAGAGTCATTTTGGAATCGCTAGGTTTTAAGTGGAAAGCTACCCCAAGTAATAGGAAAGTTCTTATTGAAAAGAGTGACTTACGCCAAAAGCGTATTCACTATTTAAAATGTCTCATTAAGCACAGGGAAGAGAAAAAACCAATTGTTTATGTGGACGAATCATATATTCTCTCTAGTCATGTGTCATCTAAATCGTGGAGAGACGACAGTGCAAAATGTATACACAGGCCAGTATCTAAAGGCGAAAGGCTGATAATTATCAACGCTGGAGGCGAAATGGGTTGCATACCGAATTGTCTTTTAATGTGGAAGGCTAGAAGAAAGAGTGGCGATTACCATGACCAAATGAATAAAGACAATTACATAAAATTTTTGCAAGAGAAACTTCTTCCCAACCTACCTCCTGAATGTGTTGTTGTAATGGATAATGCAGCCTATCACAATGTGGAGATAAATAAGGCACCCACCTCGAATTCCAAAAAGGAGGATATGATAAAATGGTTAGAGGATAACAGTGTCCCATTTTCGACAAATATGTTGAAGCCTGAACTTGTAACGCTTATAAAAATATCGGTATGGAGAACCATACATGACTTCCATATTCTAAGATTTATATTTAAAATCATTTTCGAAATGAAATATTACCATAGAAACTACTTCTTTCTACTTACTGCTTCAGCCTTAACCACAGTACTGTGGTCACTAACGTATACCACCTCACGTTATCGCACTCGATTTTCACTGATGATGGAAGTCGATGGCATTGCCGAAATGTCTGGTTTTGTAGAAAACATTGGACTACGGCCAAATATCCCGGGAAGGAATTTTAACAAAAACTACTTCTTTGTTGCCGATAACGTTGTACACATATATATCAGTGGCGAAGTTACATGGAGGCAATTGAGGCAATGCCTACCCTAACAAATTCTGTAGAATAAAAATTATAAATACGTATGAACTACATAACGTAAAGATTATACATTGTTACTGTGACTGTCAAATTTATTAAACCGAAACGTGCTTTATTGAGCGACCGCTAGATGGTGACAGGTGAGATTCGGCATAGTTCGTTTAAAGCGAATGAGGCAACCTGAACTTGCCTCAGCGTTTTTTGTATACCTCGTATGTAAGCAATGTAGTGGTGTGATAGGGAAGTGTAGGGAGGGGGGATTGTCCCGCGCTGTACACATAGAGCGTTGAGGCATGCCTCACTTCTGTGGTCCAAACAGTTAAGTTAAAGCGCCTGTGTTGTTTCTAAGTGTTTATTTTATGCGGTTATTAAAAATGTCACTGTTATTCCGCTGAACTAACAGATGATCAAGATTGTTATTTGAATTATTTGTAACATTAAACATATATATAGAAACTAACCAAGTTTAAAAATTTGAAGTTCAATCAGTTGTATTATTGTGTATGACTAATACAAGGATTGTTCAATAGACACACGTATAGAGCTGTAAAGCATTTTTTATTCAACGATTTTAAAAGAAGTCTCCAATAACATTAAGACATGAGTTCCACTGTTGCGCTAACCTGTAGATTCCCTGCTAGTAAAATTCTTACGGCTGTTTGTGGAACCATTCGGTTACAGCAAACTCTACCTCAGCGTCCGATTTGACCCACCGTCCTTTTAGTGATTCCTTAAAAAAAATTTAAGATAAGATTTTTGCCTACCCATTCATTAACTACTAGCTTCGCCAGTAAGCAAATTGATGTCCATTTTTTCGGCTTGCACGCGTTATGTTGGTGTGGGTTTCGGCACTTTCCATTTAAAAAGCGTGCAAACGTAAGAAAATAAACATGAGTGAGGCCAGAAATAACGTGAATTGTGTGTTTGTGTCTTACCTGCCTTTTTATTGCCGTATTAAATGAAAAATATTATATTACATTAAAATTAAAAAATTTTAATTTTATTGCCTGGCAACAAAATTATTTTATTTTTAACAATTACCATTGTTTCAAAAAGTTTAAATAAATTTGCAAGTACTTTACTCTTGTTAAAACGTAAAAGGTTGCAGGTAAACTACCCCTTCCCCTTAACCGATCTTCACCAAAATCGAAAGTCCTTGAGACCTCTACCATTCAGGGATGTATACAAAAAATTATTTGATTCTGTTTGAATTTGCGGCTGTTATCGTTTGCCATAGAAAATACGCTTGTTAAAAAAATGGTGCAGGTAAACTACCCCTTCCCCTTAACCGATCTTCACCAAAAACAATAGGTCTTGAGTACTCTACAAATCAGGGCTGTATGCAAAACATTATTTGATTCTGTTTGAATTTGCGGCTGTTATCGTTTGCCATAGGAAATACCCTTGTTAAAACATAAAACGTTACAGGTAAACTACCCCTTTCCCTCAACCGATCTTCACCAAAAACAATAGGTCTTGAAAACTCTACAATTCAGGGCTGTATACAAAACATTATTTAAGTCTGTTTGAATTTGCGGCTGTTATCGTTTGCCAAAAAAAAATTTCCCTTGATAAAAAAACCGTTGCTGGTAAACTACCCCTTCCCCTCAACCGATCTTCACCAAAAACAATAGGTCGCGAGTACTCTACAAATGAGGACTGTATGCAAAAAATTATTTGATTCTGTTTGAATTTGCGGCAGTTATCGTTTGCCATAGAAAATACGCTTGATAAAAAACGTTGCAGGTAAACTACCCCTTCCCCTCAACCGATCTTCACCAAAAACAATAGGTCTTGAGTACTCTACAAATCAGGGGTGTATCCAGAAAATTATTTTATTCTGTTTGAATTTGCGGCTGTTATCGTTTGCCATAGAAAATACCCTTGTTAAAAAAACGTTACAAGTAAACTACCCCTTTCCCTTAACCGATCTTCACCAAAAACAAACGGTCTTTAGAACTCTACAATTCAGGGCTGTATACGAAACATTATTTGATTCTGTTTGAATTTGCGGCTGTTATCGTTTGCCAAAAAAAAATTTCCCTTGATAAAAAAAACCGTTGCTGGTAAACTGCCCCTTTCCCTCAACCGATCTTCACCAAAAACAATAGGTCGCGAGTACTCTACAAATCAGGGCTGTATGCAAAAAATTATTTGATTCTGTTTGAATTTGCGGCAGTTATCGTTTGCCATAGAAAATACGCTTGATAAAAAACGTTGCAGGTAAACTACCCCTTCCCCTCAACCGATCTTCACCAAAACCAATAGGTCTTGAGTACTCTACAAATGAGGGCTGTATGCAGAAAATTATTTGATTCTGTTTGAATTTGCGGCTGTTATCGTTTGCCATAAAAAATACCCTTGTTAAAAAAACGTTGTAGGTAAACTACCCCTTTCCCTTAACCGATCTTCACCAAAAACAATAGGTCTTGAGAACTCTACAATCTAGGGCAGTATGCAAATAATCTTTTGATTCTGTTTGAATTTGCGGCTGTTATCGTTTGCCATAGGAAATACCCTTGTTAAAACATAAAACGTTACAAGTAAACTACCCCTTTCCCTTAACCGATCTTCACCAAAAACAATAGGTCGTGAGTACTCTACAATTTAGGGCTGTATGCAAATAATCTTTTGATTCTGTTTGAATTTGCGGCTGTTATCGTTTGCCATAGGAAATACCCTTGTTAAAACATAAAACGTTACAAGTAAACTACCCCTTTCCCTTAACCGATCTTCACCAAAAACAAAAGGTCTTGAGAACTCTACAATTCAGGGCTGTATACGAAACATTATTTGAATATGTTTGAAATTGCGGCTGTTATCGTTTGCCAAAAAAAAAAAATTTCCCTTGATAAAAAAAAACCGTTGCAGGTAAACTACCCCTTCACTTCAACCGATCTTCACCAAAAACAATAGGTCGCGAGTCCTCTACAAATCAGGGCTGTATGCAAAAAATTATTTGATTCTGTTTGAATTTGCGGCAGTTATCGTTTGCCATAGAAAAAAAATCTACAGACAGACAGACACACACACAGACACACACACAGACACTTTTCGGAAAACGACTTTTTTTCATGTTTTGAGTGTAGTAGAATCAGAATCTGCAATAATCTCGAACACGATTTTTTTTGCCATCACCATACTTCCATTCCTTAAGGAAATATGGAAGTAAAAACACCAGAGTAACAAGAAAACGTACGTAGTTGAGGAACTACTGAAAGCACATGGTCATACGACACTGCGACTTCCGCCATATCATCCCAATTTAAACCCGATCTAGATGATATGGTCTATCGTGAAAGGGCATGTTGCAAAACACAATAACGAATGATGTAATTGCCTTGTGTGAACGAAAATTTGCTGAACTGTTCGAAGATGACTGGACATCTCTGTGTGATGTGTTAAAAGATTAGAGAGGGAATACTGTGAAAGAGACATAATTATTGACGAAGAAACCGATAGGTTTGTGATTTCATTACATAGCGAGAGTGACAGTGATTGTGAGCCGCAAACAGATTCCGACGCAGATATGTGCGGTATCGAAATGTTTCCTGACTGAAAGGAAGTTCAGTAGACATCAGTCGTAATAATTTAGATAGTGCGTTTTAGTAGTGCGTCTATTATATTTCCAATTTTATTTACTGTATTAATTTACCCTGTAACTCTTACGATAAACGTGTATTTAGACATCGTTATATGTAAATAACTTGTATGCATTGTTTACTTTAATGCATTTTTTACGAAAAATAGTAGGCCTACAAGGAAATCGAGTGTTTGTTGGAAACAACAGAAGCTCATAAAAACAAAGTACCGAGTTTCCTGGACATTATGGTAAGTTATATTTACGATGTTTAGGATATTAGTTTGTATTTACTTTATTTCAAAACGTGTTTTACATTTTCAGTATACAATAGATTAGCCTATTCTTTGAATTATGTGTTGCGTCCGTGTGTGTGTGAGAGAGAGAGAGAGAGAGGGGCCTCTCATGTTTTCATATCGGAGTATTTGGATCTTTGAAATATTAAACAACGAAAAAACTATATGAATTTTTTCGTATTTATTTTATTTTCTTATTTCAACGCATATTTCGCTGACTCATAATTGTTCAGTATTATATATAGTCAACGTTGTTTATAAACTATAAATTTTGTTTTACGATTTTAAACAATACTGATTCCACGAAATAAGCGTATAAGAAAACAATGTGTGTGTGTGTTTAATATTATAACATACAAGCTTACACACCCCACCCCACCATGTATACGCTCTGCTTACATCCTTGATATCTGAAAGCATTTCCTCAACGCTTTCTCGGATTGTGATCTTAAAATTTTACTTGGACTTTCAGAAAACGGTTAAGCAAAAAAAAAGTATAGGTCATCGCTTTGGAAAAAAAGTTCCCCGCTGGATGAAAAAATGCTTACGCTCGCGTACTTATTCGATGCCTCTTTGAAGAAATTTACAATTATATTAATAATTTACAGCTTTAGTATTCAACTGCTACTCAGAAAATGTATAAATTTAAGTATACCAAAGATTTGTTATAAATGAGCGCAAACTATTAAAATATGATCCGGTATAAAGTACAGTAATGCAAATAGTCACTTATAGAGTAACGGCACGATATTTGTAAGTTGACTATTAGCTGATGTCCTTGCCAGATGTCGTCAATGTCAAGTTCGTAGATTGGTACTATAACGTACTTATTGCTTTGAAAATTTTTTGATTTTTTTGGATATTCCGAGGGAGATACGCCAGCAATTAGAGCCCGTCAAGAGTGACACGAGTTAGCATTGTTCGAGGGTGAGCGACGGAAGGAACAAACCTTTCCTTTCTACTTAAATGACATACAAGCCGTTTAAAAGACAAAGCGTGCTGCAACACGTGTTACGACGAAAAGGGTCATGCGTGGGAACACTTGACTTTACAAATATGACATAGGAACATTACCCTTGCATCCGTTTCAGTAGCGAGAGAATAGATAGGCCTAGCTAAGAGCATTGTTCCAAGCATATGTGAAACTTACTGAAAAACAATAGCTGGAGCACGGACAATGTAGTAGGACCACGGGAGGCTTGTTTTCATGCTGTACAGGAGACAAGGAGGCGTCTGCGACGTACACAGATGTTTGCCACCCGTAAGTTGGCTAGAGGAAGTCGTCAAAAGTCCGAACAATACTTTATTTCAACACGCTACACCAAAAGGGGCAGATGTGACTTCAGTAGCAAGGTCTCGATGCAGATTCCGAGAAAGTGGCAACGTCCTGATGACAGCAACTCGTCATGTCAACGTGGACTATGAGAAATTCAAGTAGAGAAGCCAGCCAGCCAATTAGAAACGAGGATTCAGAAGGGAGTAACTGTAAGCAAGGTCTCGAAGGGAACCGACGACCAGAGAACAAATCCCGAAGAAGAACGTCCCTCTCCAAACGGCGCTGGGTGGAGAATTCACAAGAATCACAGATTAGAGGCAAGAGTACCGAGGGAAATCCGAGCAATTGCCCTATCAGAACTATTTTGGTGGGAAAATGAAGCGTTCGAAGGAGTAGCGAGAGTGGGAAAGCGAAGGGCATAAAAACTGTATGCAAGAGGAGACTCTCTCAGTATTACTCTAATTTTCTCTCAGTTTCCATAAAATTTTTTTTTTGTGATTTCAAACTGGTGTTCGGTATTAGTGGAAGTTCGGGAGTAAGACTTGAAGCGTTGAGCCGAAACAGTGGTATTCGCGACGATGCGCGACTAATGAACTTTGTACTCTAAGTATTACACTAATACAATTAGTGCCGTAAGAAGTTGTATAATGCAGTAGTAATATACTTAAGAACTCTTTATAAACGAAATGAATCGGTATACAACATAAGACTTAATTTGTGATAAAAAATTATTTCGTAGAATAGAGACAAGTGCCGATGATATTTTATATGCGTCTAACGAACTTGAAATCAATCTAGGCGTTACGGAAGAGTCGAACATGTATTTAAACAATACCAAAGTGCGTGGAAGTATCGAACTAAAATACGCAAAAATAGACTGACGCGATACGAATAGACAATATAATCCTTAGTGCAAGTATCGCGGCTTAAACTGTAATAACATTATAAAAACTTATAACGGATTTCACGAAGTGGGAACTAGCGTTCCGAAACAATGTACTTATAACAATTGGAAGTGCGAGTTACGAGTGGTTCCAGGACCAGCATCAATCGTCACCCAGCGGATCCAGGCGGACACATGCAACGGGAGCGAGACACTACGATGACTTGAGTAATGTACCAAAATAACCATTTATTATAATTCCTAGTTTATCGTAATACCGCTGACCTGTCACTTAGAACTAACTGCCTGAGATATTTCAAAATAGAGTCATTATAAATACGAATCCATGGTTAAGAATAAATACTATTATAGAATATTACACATGTATTATCTTATTAGTGTAGGTATATGAGTATTTCAGATGTGTATGTGTTTAATATGTTTACTGCAGGTATATGTGTTTAAATATGTTACGAAGTATATCACTTAGTGCAAATCTCAAGCACGCAACATTGATAGTTCTTAACGTCATCAACTATGTCTTATTTCATGATACCATAACTACACACGAGTATGTGTAAGCATTTGATTGTTTTTCTTTCAGATATTTTAGATATGTTATAGAGTTTAATTATCTCTTTGAAATAGTAGTATATACTCTTGTTGCATAATTTCTTTTATGCAATGAATGCTTGCAACATGCATTATTATAATAAATTTAATTTATAATGGATTCGATAGTGTTGAGTTAATTTATTTTAAGACCTGGGATACAAGACAATTCTTTCAAAGTAAAATCCACAATTAATGATTTAGACTCAATATAATTTAACAGATACCATACTCATAAATGTTTTAATTCTTGGGGAAGTTTTATTTAGTAGTAAAAGACAAGATTAATCACTGTTTATTGATAATTAGACCACTTGATTGATAGCATTGTCGATTACCTATTTGAATAATTTGATCAAAATTTATTAATTAACACTTGATTAATAGGAACACCCCTGTTAACGTTATATATGGCTGCCCAACACGTGGCATGATAAGATTAATATTGCAGGAACTAGACAAACTAACCTGTAGGCCAATCAAATATTGATTAATTGAATTGGATATTAATTAATCAATAGGCATAACGTTATAGTACCGGCGTGTATATAATAACTGCCTTTTCCATGCGTGTTCGTTGTTCCTTCATTTCTTACGTGCTGGAGTGTAGACTCCTGCAGGCCCTACGCAAGTAACCGATTTGTACGGCTTTTAATTTTCTCCATTGACTTTTTATGCAGTTGCCAGCTTCCGGCTCCGTATGTCATAATAGTTCTCTACTATTGTTTTAACTATTCTCACCTCGGTAGACAGTTTCAGTTTTGACGACCAAAGCGAGCAAGGCCTATCTCCTGACGTGCGTTGATTTCTTTTCGATATCTTCTACTCCTGTTCCAGTTTGTATTAGCGCACTTAATGTGTTGTGTACGTGCTTTAAAGTGGGAATGTCTTTTTCAAATTAGATATCCCCTGCACCTTCACCCACTTCTAAACGTTCTGTTTTGTTTATATTGACCTTAAATCCCTATTTGGAGTATTCTTCAAATAACTTTTCCATAAAGTAATGTCATCTCTTTGTCACTGGCAAAGAGTACATGGTCATCTGCAGAAGAATTGGATGGTAGAGGTAATTTTCAATTTCTACCCCCATTTTGGACTCCTTCTTCTCCACAAGCTTAGCGCTTTTGCTATATATATGTGGGGGGGGGATAAACAACATCCCTAATTGAGTCCTTTATATGTACGGAATGCTTCCGACATCCGACTTCTTATTTTAACGCAACGCCTTGAATTTGTGTGTACAATGTGTATACATTATGTGTTTTATTAAATCCTACGTTTTCCAACACTTGGAATAACATTTTAAGAGGAATACTGTCGTAGGTTTGTAAAATGTTTTAAATTATAAATTCTTTTACAGAATTTAAGACAGAGAATCTGTCTGTCGTACAGGGAAACTATAAGACTTAAATTAAAGAATTCAAGTCGGGAAAGATTTTTTTTATAGCAACAGAAGATATCTAAAAACTGCTCCATCTGTCTTTGCAAAAGGTGTTAGTAAATAGTAGTAATCATTTGAAGTCGTTCCGTGTACGGACAGCTGAGAAAATGGGCCAAACGTTAACATAGGGAACACGCATTGCCGGCTCTCGTTAAGTTGATCTGTTTCATCACGTGCAGACGAGTTTTTCCTAAGTACTTGATACTGCTTCTAGTTTAAGCCCCTGATATGCAACGTTTTATCCCATAAAGGCGTTTTCCTAATTTTTTTTTTTTTTTGTAGGCGATTTAATTACGTACGGCTGGCGCCGCCTCTCGCCTCGCATCCTAGCTTCCACTGTCGCCGGTCTAAACAGTCCTGTTCTGTAAGTCCTAAGTCCTCTTGCATTCATTGCATCTTCGACTTCCATTTTCCATTAATGTTTTGGTCTTCCTTTTTTTCTTCTCGAGGGTGGAGTCCATTTCCATACCTTCCTTGGCCATATCTCATCGACATTATTTTAGGTGTCCAAACCAATTCAGTCTTCTTACTTCTATTGTGTCTATAACGTCAAGGTCGATTCCCATTGCTTGTCTTATCTCTACATTTTTCACTCTATCTAGTCTTGTTAGTCTACAGCACCTCCGCCAGTAATCCATCTCCATAGCTCTTATTATGGATTTATTTCTTTTATTAAGTTCCCACAGTCCTATACTTGTAAGCTCCATGTAGGCATATACTTTCGACTATAGTTTTATTTATCTGATACATAGGATAAATAGTTTTATATATTCTGATAGAATTACTAATAAATTCTAAATTAGATTTCTGTGTCGAACGTGGGAGTAAGTAAAAGTGCAAAGTAAGAATTGGAAGTTTTTGTATTGGATCTTTTCTCGGTCCGTTTATTCCGTGTTTAGTTTTCCGTTGATCGTTGTTACAGTTCCGCCTGTCGTTTTTTTTTATTATTTCCAACGTCCGTCTGTTATATACACTTAAATGTTGTTGTTTCTCTCTGTTGCCACTGTTCCAGTCAATTGACCGTTTGACTCGTGACCACTTCTTAGTTAATTTTAACGTGCTTCGCTGAAAGTGCTAGTCAGTAAGTGGTCGATCAGCTGAGTGTTAGGTGAACCGAAGCGTACACTTCTTCTTCGGCCGCCGGTGATCCATCCCACAATGGTTAATTACGGTGAGAAAAACTGATAGCAACGAGGCGATTTAAATGGAATAATGGATTTAAACTAGGCTTATTGCTAAACAGAGTCGTTCCGAGCAATGTGTGTGTGATTGGTTGTCGATGTTGGGAACTAACTGGCTGTGAGCTGTGAGCACGATTTTCTGAACGTAGACCTAAGAAAATAAAATTCTTGGATTGTGTTGTCCATGGTCTGTCCGTTGAGTAATTAATTATAAGTATAACATTTCCGACTCGGAACACAGTTTTTTATTGGTAAAAATGTAAAAGCTTTTACCTTATACCATGAACCAGTTTTCGCTTATTATAAACTTTGTGTTCCGAGTCTGTAGTGTTATATTTATAATTAAAATAAAATTACCTGTGACGTGTATGAATTATACAGTGGGCGATGAAGGGCAGAAAGGTCGGGTTTGTCTAAGAGTACTATGAAATTATTCGCAAAAGGTAGATTTGTATATAAACACAAAGTCTGAGTATATTATTTATAAGTGTCATCCCGGCAAGAAGAAGGCACAGAGTTTACATACCCCGGAGTAAAACTTGATAAAATCTGAACACGTGACGAAGTGAACAATACAGGAACCAACGGTGTTAGAAAAATCACAGATGGAATAAATTCTACAATTTGGCAGACAATATAAGACCGATAACTAAAATTCACATCTACAGAACCATAATGAAAAACATATTATTATATGGAGTTCGTAAGGCTTTCACGGCCGGCCGACGTCCACATACAGTAGTTGGAAACATTATTGCTCGGACTGTTAGGCCGTCGTCTAGAGTCTGTGCTGACAGGCGTTTCGGCCTCACCATCGGAGGCCATCGTCAGTGTCGGTAAAACTTGGCACGGTGTCCGAAATTCACTCCATTCATGAGATAGAGACTATGTAATTTTTTGAGAAGGCCCACTTACGAAGACTTTCATACCATTACTACATGGTTTTGAAGTGTGGCAAATAAATAAGAAGATGGAGATGAAACTATTGTTATTGAAGTGGACTTCTTCAAACTACGATCAACTAAAAACGAAGACATCTGGCGACAGGTGCACAAAGTAAAACCGGTAAGTAGGAAAGGTTATATGCGGAAAAGGACATATGGTACGAACGTGTAAATCGAATAAGTGATGATAGACTTTTGAAAATTAGTACGCAGTCTCTCCTTCTTAATCACCACACGTCTTCTTCCTCCTTTTATCTCATTCATATACTCCTCTCTGGGCCTTTCTCTGCCACTACGCCCCTCGATCAGGTTGGTGAACCAGTTTGAATGGCGTAGCAGGAGTCCACCCGTACTGTGTCTTGTTTCCCCTATGGCCCTAATCAGGATCCTTCTTTCACCCACGTTCTTCAAAACCTCATCATTAGGCACTCTTTCCGTCCACGATATTCTTATGGCCCTCCTCCGGCGCCGCATCTCAAAGCTTCAATGTAGCTTCTCTCCATAGTCCTCAGAGTTCAAGTTTCTGAGCCACATTGTGCATATGCTCCAAATGAAACCTTTCTTAAATTTCTTCCTGGTTTCCAGGGACACGTTTCTGAACGCCAGAAAAGACCCTTTCTTGAAAAATGTTTGTACAGTTCTACTTTTTCCATCATTTGTGCTTCTCCGGTCTGATGTAATACAGCTCCTAAGATATTTAAACATACCAACTTGCACTACCTTCCTACCGTCCAGAAACATCTCAGCCTTTTCTGTTTCCTTTTTTGGAACATTTCATGACTTTTGTTTCTTCTTTACTTATCGTCGTGATGCATTTATCGTTTACGATCTTGTTTATTTGATGAAGAGCATTCTGTAGTTCTTCCTCGTTGTTTCCTGAAAGTGCGATGTTATCTGCAAAACGGATAGTTTTATAACACATGCCATGGTTTTATAATTATTATTCCATTGTTGTTGGTTTCCATGAACTGAGCTTCATCGCGTACTCTGCTTACAAGTTGAACAGTAGTGGGGGATCTGTTGATGCAGTCAGGATCAGTAGGTAAAAAAAGAACAAGATACGTGGAAAAAGTAATCTTGGAAGCCAGATTGGTGAGAGAGATCTTCGGATCTTAGAGAGAGGGTATGGGAAAGTCGCGGAATGTGGAGGATGCGAGCCGGTAAGCGACCTTACTTCCTTAAGAACGGGCTTGACGATAAAGATGATACAATTATAAATTATGTTTATAGGACTAAGTAAAAGTCTATAAATATAAATGTATGCGTTCTTTTCCTCATCGTCCTTTTTAAAATAGTTAACAAAAATTAATTAAAACATATTTTGAAATTTATATTGAAACCTACCTATAAAAAAAATGGATTCCTTCATCCTTCCTTCCTGTAATTATACATACAGTATATAATCAATTTTTATATTAAGTACCTATTAATTTGCCTAAATGAAATGTCAAATTGAGAAACAAAAATTGTTAACTAAGATGAGAAAACAGAGATCATAGGCTTTCTGGGCAAACCATCCAGTCAGATCAAAATTTGTTCTTGAAGGAACAGTTTTGAATTAAGTCTCTGAGGTTAATTATCTAGGTAGTATTGTCAGTAATGGATATGAAACAGAACGAGATGTCACGACGAACTTATAAAAGTTTCAGATATCATATGATGCGTAGCATCATTTGTAGAACACTAAAGAATAAAACAAAGACATTGTAAGATTCATAAAGGCTTAATGAATATAATGGCTAGGTCAGCTAGAACGGATGGATGATCAACGTATGCCAAAAAATCCTGAGGGCGCAAGTCTATAAAAGCAGAAAGAGGGGGCGACCAAGGGTAAGGTGGTTGGATGATGTGATGGATCTGATTTTCAGAAGAATGGATGTGAGGGGTTGCAATGAGATGACAATGGCCAGGAGATTTTCGAGAAGATTAGTTGTGGAAGCCAGGTCTCACGTTGAACTGTAGCGCTGAAGAAGAAGAAAGCATAAAACAAGGATTAAATTTTATAAAACAATGGCAGTGCTTGTGTCAGTGTATGGGCGCGAATCGTGGGTGCCTACAAGGAAGATTATAATCCGAATTCGTAGCTCAGAAATGAGTTTTCTAAGACGAACAAAGGGTTGTACAAGGCGAGATCGTTTGCGTAATGAAGGCATTAAGAATGAACTACAGGTACTGCCCGCGAACGATACAATCCAAAAATATTGCCTAGAATGGTCGCAACATCTGGACAAAATGGAGGATAGACGGCTACCTAAAGTAGCATTTAGGTGTAGACCCTTTGGAAGAAGGAATGCAGGCAGACCAAGAGCAAGATGACGAGATATAATGTGAAGATGGAACAGACAAGGTGCCTAATCCGTGAAGAAGAAGAAAAAAAAATTGTTAACTATTCATGAATTTGGCTATGCACAAGGAATTCTGTCGTTACGTGCAGGTAAGTTATGTCGTAATGACGATGGCTGTCGCGTCGAAAACGTATCGATACTCTGGCAGTGTAAACATGAGCGTAGATTAATTACACTTTTTTGCTGCTATAGTAGATTTTAAAATCCTCTGAAGTGTTTCCCTTCAGAATTTAATCATATTGTCGGTCACGTACATTGAGCGGCGACGATCCTTGACATTTGCGAAGTGAAGTGGTGTTACCTCACCAGCATGGTTTATCGGGTAAAGATTTCGTAAAATATGATAGAACGTTATGGAGTCCATTAGAATAGGTAATATGAGGGCTGATATCCCGGTCCGAGTAAAATTAACAGTGATTGATAAATAATTTCTTAGATAAGTGAGTGTTTGTGAAAGTATTCAGACCTAGAGGATTTGGTTAAATTCAACGGGCTTACACGGAAACTATTGTTCGTAATCATACATAGCGGTTTAGGACACGAGCAAGTGCAGGTATATGATGTTCTCAACACGATTACGTACGATATTCTGTCCAGTTATGTTAGGACAGGAACTAGGCAGAACAAGTTACACAGAATAATAATAGTACTAGTAATGTATTATATAAGACGGCGGTAATTCAGAGTGTGTGAGAGAACATGACCCGCCGGCTCACACGAAACTACTCCGTTGTTATACAATTAAACGAACAAAATCTTGTCTCGTAAACTAAGAGTCATTTGCCTAGTGTCTATGTAATACTTGAGAGCGTTGGCTTGTGTTAACTTCTCATGATTAATTTGTTGTCTTCGTTTTTCTGGCGCTGTAACTTCACGTGAGGCGTTAGTTTCCTATGACACCGTTTACCATCGGCCGCGGTTCCGAGTCGTTATACACTGTCTTCTTCTTCTGCTCCTCTTCTTTCTTCTCTTCTTCTTCAGCAGTACAACTCTCTGCGGACGTTGTATTTTCTCCCAATACATCACTGTTACCTAGCGATCGTTTGACAGTCAAACAAGAAAGATTGCAGAATGGTGAGAGGCGAAAGAATAGGTGCAGCACGCAGTGACTTCGTGAAACTCGTCGAGATCATTGATCTGTCGTAGTCTGGCTTCGACTATTTCCGTTTATTCGCCTGGAAATTATGACTTCCATAATGACGTTTGTCGTCCCTTTCTTTCGCACGTAGAGCTACTACAGTATGTAGCTAGCCAATTACAGTAAACATACATTGGTTTTGTAAAGCGGAAAGCGGATCACTGATAGCTGTTTGCATATCATTTTCATAAATTTCGAGTCTGAAACGGTTTCACCATAAGCTGTTTTGTGGCACCCAATACTCTTATTAAAAAACCTTCCTTTAAAATGTATATTGTAGACCTGCGTTCGTTTAAACAGCGCCCGAAGAATAGATTTGTAAATACGTATAGATCTTATATAGATCTCCTAAATGTTTGGCAGACAATAACTTCAGCATTCAAAACTTTGTTCAAAAATGTCTTCAAGGCCATAATAGTTATAGATTTCACTCTGATTTCCTTGATACAATATAATGTCCCATTTTAGTCTGGATCCAAATAAACGAGGAATACGGGGTGGAACGTAAGAATCCCGTTATAATTTTTAATACTCACAAAAAATTATAATTTTAATTTTAATAATAAATAATACTTGATATTTTTAAAACAAGAATGTCTTTTTCATTGTTTTTTTTTTACAATGTTTCGACAATTTTAAGTTACTGTCATCATCAGAAGTATAATGGTATATTTCTTCTGACTTATTCCTTTGTAAGTAATTCGTTGAGTTTCCTGCAGGCCTCCCATGTAATATTTTCAAATAAATACACTGCACATAGGTTTATTTTCACCTGACGCACGTTTCACAGAAATTATTCTGTATCTTCAGAGGCTTGTTTGAATTGTAATTGAATGTTTCGCTTGCAATATCAATTCAAACAAACCTGTGAAGATACAGAATAATTTCTGTGAAACGTGGGTGAGGTGAAAATAAACCAATTTGCAGTGTATTTCTTCTGAATTATAATTATAATTCAATATATTCATGATGATGACAGTAATTTAAAACTGTAAAAACAGTAAAAAATATATTCTTGTTTTAAAAGCATAAGGTATTATTTCTTACTAATTTTAATAACAAGAATATGAATGTTACTAATTTGTTAGTGAATATGAATGTTTTAATTTTGTAGACCTAAACATGTACATAAATGTACTCGTTTTGTCTTCTGTGTAGCAAGATCTTCAGATAAATAAATGTACGCAAACTTTGTGCAACATGGTCATATTCACTTTGTTGATACATAAACACATTTCATTGGTTATAACCATCAACATAATAAATCTAGATCATGTACCTAACAAATTTTTATTTACAATTTCTTTGTCATTTACAGTTTCATAATTTATAACCTAATTCTGTAGCGTATAACAGTTGCTATTAAAGTAGGTACATGATTTATGTGTCTGGTGGTGATGATTATATATAGTTGTGATACACTTTATGGTGCAAGAAGGGTATAGTACAGGATACCTTTTTGGTACGGTTTAAACCAAATTTTAAGTCGCGTCTTAAATGTTTTCAACTACTATATCTGTGGTTTACATTTAACCCACATACCGTGCTAATGCACAAAGCCGTAATACCAGTAGAAACTCTGTTCCAGTGCAAACAAACAGGTGTGCACGTGTGAAAGTGTCGCTATTTTTTTCCACGTGTGTGTACACAAAGAAATCTGTTTACCCGGCATCATCTGTCCAATTTGTTGTTTACTGTGGCGTCGTCATTCATGCCTGTTTACCGCACTCACACGCGCGCGCGTGCCCATATGAGTAATCCCATAAATAATACGAACTACATTTGGTTAAGGAAAACAAGGCTAGTTCGCACGTGACTTGTTTATAATGTATTATAGTAGGCTCGAGAGGCATGTAAAAATAACCGAGTGAATCAAAATAGTGGGTCCGGCTTCGTTGGTTTTCTGTCTGTCTATATTCACTGACGGTGGAAGATTTCGCCAGCCCTTAGGTAGCATTTTTTGTTGTTAGTTTTGGAGGAGGGAAACGGTTAGCCTATTTAATTCAACAATTCTATTAACATTTATAATGTATAGAATATAGTAAGCATGGATATAGTAACAGACAGTACAGTATATCTGTAGAATGGAAGAAAGCGTGGCGTAACTAGGAGCTGTTACTGGGAAGGGGATGACACTGATTTCTGGGGAGGGGGGAGATTAGCTTGATGTTTGGACTCGTGATTTTCCTCAGGTCAATGAGAAATTTACGATTCTTCCCATATAATTTTATAAATGGATTTTATAAATTTGTGAACACTTCAATCGCATGCCTGATATCCGTCTACCTGTGGGTGCCTTGGGTTATCACCCTACTGGGCTACTGGGAAGAGAGATGTCGGTAGACCTAGGAGGAGATGGGTTCCGAAACAGGTCTAAGGGCTAGTCCTTGGAGTGGAGATGATGATGATGATTTTATAAATTCATGCGTCTCAAAGTGTTTGACGTTTTCTGGCGCGTGCGTCATTGTTAATTGAATGCTGCAAATACGTACGTTAATTACAGAATGTTGAGTGATTGTCATTATTAAGAAAACTCTATTCTATTAATTTATTAATATTGTAATTCCTTCTATTTATACAATAATTTGTAAGGCTCGTTTTACACAGGTAAATGGCTTAGAAATATGTCTACGTTAAGTGATTATGAAATTTCCCTGATATTCTTAATAGCTCTTGGGGGGGATTAATCCCCCTGATCCCCCTAAAGTTACGCCATTCCAGTAATGTATAAACGTGTATCACAAGAGGATATTTAATTAAAAAATTTAACAAGTCCAGGGAAAGTCTACAAAATTACCAACCCTGTTACAGTCTATGCAGCAAATGGCTTACATATTTTGGTGAATGTTTGCTTTTGCAATGCTTCCAACCTATAGTATCGCATGCACTATGATACAACAGTGGACTATTGTAGAACTTCAAACCTATAATTGCTTAGACACACCTGTCGAAAGATTTTGACCAGTCGCTTAAAGATGCGCGGTGGACAAACACCTCTTTGCAAGGGTAACACAATTTTCCATCATATCGCCCATCTGCACAACACCCTTGTACAGTATTTTCTAATGTGAACACCGCCTGCAACAAGGCTGACGAGAACGTAGAAGCATGTGAGTGACAGAAACAGAGGTAGTGCATGAGTGAGACGGCGAACTGTTACCGTGTGTCTCAATTCTCTCGTCTCTTAGACACTTTACGCTATGCTTGTAAGTGGAGGGTATTTCTTTGGCGTGTTCGGCGCAGACCAACCCTCTAGAAAGGCTGACAGGCTTCTACCTTCTCCTAACGATTCGTTTCAGTTTGGTGTTTCTAATCCTAGTACTGTGCGATTTTTATAGTTTCTCGCAACTTAGCCTTCATTCGAACCGGACCTCCCCCCAACTTCTGGAATCCTTGAACCTGCCTGAATAAACAGGCTAATCCTTAGGCTGCGCCTTGTCGACGCGGGGGTTACACAGTGTCTGCGTACAGACAGCATAGAATTCAACACCTACATTCAGCACCTGCTTTGCCGTCTCGGCTGAGTTGAAACTCAGAGCATGGGAAACCGTGAGGTGTGCAAAGCCTAATTGTGGGACCCATCCGCCCTGAAGTGGCAACCCGTCGCTACGGACAACTAGGCGCGTTACCACACCAGCGCGTCTGCTCCTACGGGCGATGGCTTAAGGGGCCATGCAGACGCGCCTCAGGCCTGGGGACTGGCTGGAGCAAAATTACTCAGAGATGGCACCACGTCATTTTTTTTATTCGGGGTCAGAACTTCTTACGAAGTGTAATGTGACAGAATAAGTAGGTCAAATAACTGAGTATGTAGGTCCAACATAAAACCGCAATTAATGAGACAAATTACCTGACTCTAATAAGCAAATACACAAAATAAAAAAACCTCTAAAAGGATCAAAGAAGTACAATACAATAGTTTATAATAGTTAATGTAATTTAAATGATAAGGAAATAACTGTAAACAATGTTTAAGTGTCAGTGAAATAATGAGTGATCGATATTAGTTATTAATCACACAGACAGGACTGTGAGGATTAATGATTTTTTGTACAGTGAAATATAATTGTAAACACCACAAACCATAAACATAAGGTGTCAATAAACAAAAGGGTATAGAAATTGTTTAGATAGGAATAACAATTATGCCAAGGCATGTTTCTAAATTAGTAGAATAATTATAAGTAAGTTTGAATATTAGTATTAATTTAAACAGTTTTATTGAAAGATAGTTATTTTTGTTTAATGTTAATTGGAGTCTTGGCCAAGAAGGCATGACATTAAGTTAAGATGTTTGTTCCATGTTAATCTTTTTATATTATTAGAATGCAATGAATATGTTCATCTCATGTAATAACACTCAAAAGAATGATTGTAATTAACCAGAAGGTCTTAAACCAATAGGCCAAATAATATTTGTAAAATTAGAATATTGTACCAGAAGCACCAAGAAATAGGCCAATATTAATATAGTATTGTTGGCCAACTAACAAATTACTGTAAACCAGTAAGAAATAGTAAAATCAATGAGATAAGCTTCATTTATATAATGATAATAACATTTTTAGATAGATCAACGAATGGTAATAGAATTTAGTCAAATTGCATAAAAACCCATAAACAGAATTTTGTAAACATTAAAGAATGTCTATTAGGACACTCATACATATCAAGTGAGATGTCAAAATGCTTGTCTTTTTATAAGGAAGATCACTTTGTAAATCAATTTAAGTACAAATAAGTATTAATTAGGGAGTAATTTGGAGTGGAAAATGTAAAAACAATATATTTTAAATAATCATTGTCACATGACCCTTAAACTCAAAGGTATTGACCAATGGGAATTTTGCTAATTTTGGTCAAGCCAGTTGAAAGAAAAAGAAAAACTCAACATTCCATTGTTAGACATAAAAGTGTACAGGTCATCTCTGTGTAGCTAAGAGCTGAAGAGTATAACAAGGGATCAAATCTGAGTTGAAGAAAAAAAGTAAAATTATTATAAAACCAGAGAATACAAAATAGATGGAAGAAAAAATGAAGATAATAAAATAAATATAATAAATCAAAAGAAGAATAAATAAAAAGAATATCTTAAAAAATGTTAAACCTAAAGTGAATAAGTATCTCTACTAGTGGGTGAGAAAATAACCTTATTATAATATCACGTTTACAACTACACAACACCGAGATTAACTCCACTAACACTTTTTTAAACAGAACACTAGTGAAAAGAAAAGAGAACTAAATATAAACACAGTGAACATATTGTATAAAGTATTTTATTTGAAAGAAACTGGTGGTGAAAATTTTACATAGAGTGAGGTGAACAACAAGCGGCCATCTTGTTTATTTTGTTAATTTGAACTCTGGGTAGCCGCCATGACACCTTGTAGCAAATAGAACTAAAATTATTATTTTTGTCAACTTTAAATAAAAAATTAATTTTGTTTGTATTAGTTAATAAGATTTAATGATTGTAATGTATTGTACTTCGTGTATGCTTTTCAGAACTTTTCAACAGCAGTCTAAAAGAACCCAGAATTAATATCATAAATAAATAATATTTGAGAATCGAATTGAGTAAAGGAGTCGATACGGGCAATAAGCTATTTCGACCTAAGAATCGTCAAACTGAATTTTAAATAAAATAAAAGTTAATAATTATTTTCAATTGGTAGTAAATGAGTTTTATTTATAGAATTAATTGAGATTAAAGGATTTTTGATTAATTAAAGAAGAGTGAAACAGCGTTGGCGATTGGAACTTCATCATAAACAAAGGATTACGCTGATAACCTACAATAGCCAATTCGATATTATGATCGAATCGAACATCAACAAAACTTTTCTTTAATAGACCTTTTTTTTTAAACAAACTCAAATCAACAGAATTAAATTAAATTGGATAAATTCCTAGAAGAATAAAATTAAAAGGTTTATAAAATAATTAAATCTAATTCAAAAATAAACTAAACCAACACACAATACTTAAGGAACACACCTCTTCATTATAAAACGTTACAGATTGGCGCCTGCAACGCGGTGCTTTACAATTAATAGTAATTCAGAAGAATATTTTTTCAACATAATTAATAGAAAACAAACACTCACTCCTTAAACCCAACCACAGAACAGTAGGAGGAAGGAAAGATTAGAAAACATACAGAAGTTATCCGATGACCATCCTCCATTCTTGTCTGTCGTTGCAGTTTTCATCGTTTAGTCCTCTATCGCTCATTGATCTTCTTATGCCCTCTGTCCATGTTTTCTTGGGTCTTCCTGTTTTTCTGTGCTCTCTAGGTATCCATCTCATTGTTTTTTTTTTGGCAGTCGGTCCCCTGTCTCATTCTTTGTACATGTCCGTACCAGATTAGTTGTTTTTCTTCAATACAGTCGATGATTGTTTTTTGTACGCCGATTTCTTCTTTAATCGTTTCATTTCGTATTCGCTCTAGTCTTGAAGTTCTAGCAGCTCGTCTCAAAGCATCCATTTCTGTAGCTTCTAACTTTCTTTTTACCTGTTCTTTTATTCTCCATGTTTCGGATACGTATAACAACGTGTTTTTAATCATAGTACTGTATATTCTTTTTTCCTTTCTTTTCAATTTCTGTGCTCCATAGAATTCCATTCAATGATCTAATTATTATCTTTTTGCTGTGTTTATTCTTGATTTTATTTCAACATCATCTGTTGCTTCTTCATTAAAGCTTATTCCTAAGTATTTGTAGCTGTTGTATTTTTATATACGTTCGTTGTTTTCTGAGATTAAATCTGTTGTTTCTTCTCCGACACACAGATACAAACATACCACAACGTATACATGCAATTATCGTGTATTCGTGGACCGCACCTTGTGCCACGGAAACGACCTCGCTGCACTGGCGTTCATCGGGCTCCGGCCTGGACAACGCAAACAAACCAGGGCTTGAGACTCCCCGTGCATCTTCTGTCTGCCTTCATTCCCTACCTCCTTCATTGAGATTCCTGGTTGCGATTGCTGCATCCGCCCCTTACCGCGTAGATTTTCTTGCCATTCCTCGTATGATACGCTGGTTTGGTTGTAGATCAAATAGTTTGTTGACTGTCCCAGTGGTTAGACATTCTGCATATGCGCCTATACCATCGTACTCTCTTGCATTCTACAGTATCTAATACGTCACTCTGTGTTCAGATCCACTCCCTTATGACTATATTCCTCACTCTATCTAAACTAGTTTTGAGACAGCACCCTCTCCACCAAACCATCTCGAGAGTTTTTACTGTTTTACAGATCTGTTGATTTAATATCCAAACTTACGACCAGTAGGTAGCGTACTAAAAATTTTAGTTACTGTTTTTATGTACTGTGGTTTACTGATGATCTGATTATATAATTCGTGTTTTTGATTATGTGATGATTCGATTCGATGCTACTTAATTGTTTGACCGCTCTTCTTCCTTCAGCTAATTTTCTTTGAAAAATTTCTCTTATTGAATAATGCTCTGTCGTCGCTAATCACAACCCTCCCGCCCAGATATTTATAGCCCTCGGCGCTCTTTATACACTCACTTCTGTCTTTATATACTCAGCCTCTCTCAGCACTACCTCCAACCATCAATATAGTCTGACTCTGTCTCACTGATTGTTAGTTGCAATTTTTGGTATCAAGTTTCCTTGCATACAGTGTTCTCTTCTTTGCAATCACAAGCCACGACCCACCTTTTCGTCCGTGAATCAACTTTCATCTCCAGCGCTTATCACCATATTCTGACACTCTCTGAACGTCTTTTTAAATTGATAAAAAGTCAAAGTATTTCTAGACGTCTTTTAAAAAAAAAATCAAGTATTATCAAATTCGCAAGGTTGGAGGTGGCGCCCTTTTCACCTTAATGTTGGACTATTATTACAGTATAGAACAATAAAATAATAAATCATGTGCAATCCAGTTGATACTTGATAAACGTCTACAATATGTTTAATTAGTTTTGGTATCTGTAGAAGTTTGAGAGTAACGAAAAATCAGTTTTAAAATAAACTGTAAGGACTGACGTACAGAGAGGGGAAAGAGAGAGGGAGAGGGGGAAGATAAGTATTCGAGGAGCGACGCCAAAGAGATTTATGTTTATCTCATCTTGTTCCCTGGTGCAATAGGTTGCAGTGCCTAGTCTTGTTCACGTATTACGAAGAGAAGGTAAGTAGCTGAGTTTGCATACCCATTTTATTCTTTCGAGGATGAGAAGTCGGACCATTCCACAATCCCATTCTGAGATAGCACAGTCGTCAGATAGCTGTTTACATCATGCCTATTTCACTCTGTTATTCTGTACGCCTGTGTGCAGTCATTGGATTGTGTAAAGCTGTTTCTCCTGCAGATATGCCTGATCCTGCGTGACCCAGGTTACCCGTACAGTGGCTTACGAAACCGCTTACTCTTGTCAGTTTACGGACCTATTTCGCTGCAGAAATGTATACCCATTCTCGACTTTTTAATCGTTTCTCCGTTTATAAAACTCCACCAAATAGGTGAGAGTGGAGTTAGAATTGAGAAGGGAGGAACTTTCTCTTCAGTGAAACCATTATTGGTGTCACATACCCTTCGGCACCCTGTTAGGTTCACATTTTAGATAGCCAGTTTCCTTTCGTGTATCAGTTGATTTTCCTACTACCCCTCAAGGTATGGTCACCGTTGTCTTTGAAACGGTTGCCAACCTAACAGGTGTTACCGTCAAGTAGCTGGAAGCGGAATTGAAGTGGGGTGGCTAAATACTATCAATTCAGTGAAAGCATTTGCTTACTCCCCCCCCCCCCCATTACTTTTATTATAGACTTTACAGGTCTATATAAGAGTTGTAATCGCTCTTAAGAGCGCATTCTTTTTTTTTTTGTAGGTATATAAGGGAATAGTTAGTGCTCTTTGTTCATAGTGTTTATTCGTTGTCTACAGATTGGAATGTGCATTTGGTTTGTATGTAATTTATTATTTCATCATCCGATCATGGTATTTTTATCTCCGCTCTCTGTTATTTCTTCCTTATGTCCATCGTAGTTTGGTCGTTCTGTCTCACTCTTCGTCTATCTCTGCTCCTCGCTTCGTGTGGTTTCCACTTTCTGCCGTCAATCATCTCTGTCCACCGCTGCTCTCTTCTAATTCCTTATTCAGAATTCTCGTGCATCCTCTGCAGTTGCCCTTCCATGTTTTTTTTTTAGTCAGCCTCTTGTGTTTTCGTCCATCCGATTACCTTGCAGTTTCCTCTTCGGGGTTTAATGTTCTGTCATTTATACATGGCCGACCCATCTCACACTTTGAAACTTCTACTTCATTTTTTTAATACCTTCCTCTCATTTCCTGTATACATGGCAAAACCCCCTTCCCATTACATCTTAATAACTTACTATCTTCTCTAAATATTTCTGTACTGTTAAACGTTTGTGTATTCAACACCTCGTATAACAGCTAAAATATTTTTGTTTACAAAAAGTAAAATAAAAAGATATATAACTTATCTCTTTTTTTGCGGGCAGCGTACGACATTCGTCGCAACCCCACCTCAGCCTCTAGTAATTTCTGTTTTCGCAGTTATCCTCCTCTATATCCTGTTTCCAAGTTCTTCGAGCCCTACCTCTTTTCTTTGGATTGAGCGAATGATATTCTAGTATCCTTCTAGGTCTTCTCTCTTTGCTTACTGACTGTCTGTGTCCTACGTTGTTCAGCTATCCCGTTAATACTTTCTTTGACATTTACTCGTTCCCTTATAACCTCATTTCTTACATGGTGCAGCCGTGATGTCCCACAAGACCTCAAACCTCAAACAATCCATTTCAACCGTTACTAATTTGCCTTATTCCTTTGTGTCATCTGCCAACACTCTGATGTATATCTTGGAATTGGCTGCACAATCAGTCTATATCAATTAATTTTAACGTTCATTTCAATTCTTGGCGACAAAAGCAAAGAGTTTAGCTTTTTGGATATTCGTCCTTGAGTGAGTCTAAAGTGAATATGTTTATCTCAAGTTCCATCTTGTGTAATTATGCTCACCTGGCATTTATACTCGTGGCAGTGTTTTATAATTTCACAGTCTAGCACAATGTCATTCATTTATCTTCTACACATAAATATTCTGTTTTCTGTTAATTAATTCCAAAAACCCCACATTGTATATTCATTCATTAGTTTTCTCCAGCAGTGTAAATTAGAGTTGGCCTAAGTATTTTGGAGAGTGGCGTAAGGATTTCGCCTTGGGGGGGAGGGTCCGGGGTCCGGTCGAGTCGGATTCATACAAACAAAAAAACAAGACTAATCATCAACAGTACTATATTTAAAATAGGTTAAAAACGTGTGATAACACCATGAAATCAACCCCTTAAAGTAAACAGTAATAACACAATAAAAATATGCGTTATGAAATATTATTGGGAGGATACTTGCTGACTGAATTGATTTTTCTATATTTAATTTTTAAATGCATACGCAAATACTGTGTAATAAACCTACTTGTATATTTATAAAAGAGTTACTAGCTGAAACAAATAATAAAAGAGCCAGAAAATTAAGAGATTAACAAAATTCGTCGACCTCTGAGGGGTCCGGTCCCGTTCGTTCACTCCCCGCCGTAAATACGCCCCTGGTTTCTGTCTCGCCATAAATGAGGCATCGTATTACCAATGACAACCTAATCATTTGCAGAAAGGATTGTATAAAGACAATCTGATCTGATTTCTATACCCATTTTGAGCAGTTCGTGGTTCGTTAATAAAAATAATAAAAAGAAACTGAGAATTTAAGAAAACAGAATAAGGGAACAAAAGTGACCACCTCGTGATGGGACAAAAGGCTGCCGCTAAACAAAAATAATTTGCTAATAAATGACCACATTTGGTCGCGAACAGACGATGGCCGGCAGTATTTGACGTTGGAGCTATTACAGTGAAGACGCCAAATTGGTCGGACGGTTATTTTTACGTCAACCGGGATGACGTAGCGCGTGCGAAATTCCCACACGTAATAAAGCGCTCTTGTGCCAAAACCCCTGTGCAGCGGCATCGGCGTCGGCGTCTAGCGTGGCACCGTTACGTCACTGCCTCTCGTGGGGGGTGTGTCTCGTTATACAATTTCGCACGTGCTATCATATAAATAAATACGCAAACGTTCGCGAAAAAATAAATTGATCACCTCCCATTCCCGCCCGCACCTCTGTCTGGTGTGTCTGCGTACGCAAACAATGACGTCCGCATGAGTTTTTTTCTTTTTTCTGTTCCCGTCACGTGTTTGTGTGTACGTCTTCTGTCTTGTGCCGTTGCATTTCCGGTCCGCCCTTAACTTACTTTTTCTCTCTGTCTATTTTCTCGCATCATCTCGAGCTCTTACGTACTATTTATATATGTATATCTTCTGCGAACGCGATTTCTTTTCTGTATTTCTGTCCCTTTCTCCCCGTTTCTCACTCATTTTGTCTTCCTGTATTTTTAAGATCCGCCATTCTGTTATTACATTTGCGATTCGTTCTTATTTTCTATTATTTTTCCTTTTTCTCTTTCTTTGTCTCTCCTCTTTTGTATTCACATATACTTTTTATGTATGTGATTTTGTATTATTTATTCTTTATTAATTACTTGTGATTATAGTTTTCACGTCCTTTCTTCATGCTTGTCTATCTATCTGTCCTATGTATCTAGGTACCTGTCAGTCCGTCTCTCTCTCTCTCTCTCTCTCTCTCTCTCTCTCTCTCTCTCTCTCTCTCTCTCTCTCTCTCTCTCTCTCTCTCTCTCTCTCTCTCTCTCATTCTGCTTTATTATTTAAGAGTATATTTGTGTCTAAAGATTACTGGACACTGTGTCACTGTATCGCCGGTTTGTATTTTTCATCACTTCTTTCGTCGTCTTTCCTCAGCGTATTTGGTCTTCGTACATGTTGAGTATATACACATCTTCTCTGTTCAAGTTACTTTAAACTCATTCAGCTCGGTGTCTCTCTTTCTCTTTCTCTCTTTGTTCCTAACTTGCCCTATTGTACTACGTAAATTTATCCTTTTTTAGATTAATTTGTGTCCTTTGTACGTAATTTACTTTACATTATCTGTTTGGCCATCCCGTCCCTCTTATTTCCCTCCCTATATTTTTTCGTGTCTTTCTCTGTAATTTTTCCTTTTTCTATTGTATTTCATACGTATTAATTGCAAAATGTTTATAGTTTCTATGTCTCTCTCTCTCTCTCTCTCTCTCTCCCCCTCACCTTCGCAGTAACTTGTAAGTTTCGTTACTGTTTGTTTTTATGTCATTTCAAATGCTACATCCATCTATGAGTGAAAGATAAAAGGTAGAAGAGGGCGAGGAAGAAGAAGAGATGATGTGTTGGCAGATTTGGTTACAGGAATGAATCATGAACAACTGAAGAGTACAGTACAACGTGGAGAGTACAAACCTGTCTTAGGACACATTCAGCATTGATGGTGATGCTTATGATCCGTCTTTGCGTTTGTCGTGCTAGTAAACTGGTTACTTTTCTTTCTTGTCTGATTTGTTCCAGCCTTTACTCTAACGTCAAATATATATCATACTTTTGGCAGGAAGATACGCAAGCTCGTCCATCATCGTTGAACGATTATTACCGAGTAAAATTATCTTCATGTCCGTCCGAAACCCTCATGTCTGTATATATGATACACTCTCTAATGTTCAGCCTCTCTAGTTAGTTCACAATCGTCCCATAGTATTAAGGAAAGGGGCAGAAATACCTTAAAACTTGTTTACGAATCGAATATTTGTCTTTTGCCTATCCTTACTTACATGGGTAGTGGTTCGCGACCACTGGGCCACCGTGTGGTCATCCATCCAGATTATACATTCATCCATGTGACGCTTGACTTTACAAGTGGACCCGCGACGCCTTAATGATACCAGCGTATCATCGGATTTATTAAAATGTAAACAGAAATATATTCTTTTGAATTGTTTTACATAACATTAATTTACAAACAGCGGGTTTCAAATTTACTCTGTGAGTTTCTGTAAGTAAAATTAAAATACACTGACACCAGGGAGGAACGAACGGGACCGGACCTCACTCAGAGGGTCGAAAAAGTTGACGAATTTTGTTAATCTCTTAATTTTTAGGTTTTTTATATTATTTTTATCAGCTGTGTACGCTAATGTATCAGTAGCCTTTTTTTTAGATATACAAACAGGTTTATTGCACAGTATTAGGGGATACGTTTGAAATATGAAATATAAGAAAATCAGTTCAGTCAATCCTGTTAACAGTGTTTCAGTAACGCGTATTTTTATTGTGTTTTTACCGTTTACTCTAATAGGACTGATTTCAGGATGTTATCACGCGTTTTTCAGCCACTTTAAACATAGTAATGCTGATTAGGCTTAACTTGTTTTTACTTTTGTATGAAGCCAACCCAACCCCGGACCCTACCCCAAAGCCAAATTCTAGATATGCCACTGACAGGCTAACATAATATAATATACTTGTTACTGTACTCGAAGTCACTTTAAAAATACAGTTAATTTTCTGCTTTACTTTAAAATCTCTTATTTTTTTCTTTTAAACTAGGTATCGGCTAAACAGTCATTTCTGAAATTATAACGACAAGGGAAATTATAGCCTATATTTTTACATCATCAATTTTGTAATGCACAGGTAGTGAAATTAAATTTTACTGTTGATGTACTGAATGACTAGCATTAAGGCATCGTTTTAGAGAAAACAAGGAAGCAAATTTCAGTTGTACACGTAGTAATAGAAACACAATTTTCAATGCGTTTGCAGTCGACTTTTAGATCACTTTGTCTTCATTGACACTTATTTTTATACTCCTTACGTTTTCGGAAGGCACCTAAGAGATTAGGAGACCCTCGCCCACCAACGCACACACACACGCGACCAGTTTGACCTGCCTCTAATGGCGCTTCGATAAGTCACCTACTAGGCATTGAACGACAAAACTATGAAATTTGTATTCTAGATTGTACATAAGTTATGATACATTTTTTGGATTCTATATTCAATTTCCTTCAAAATGGGTCCGAACACGAAATAATTACGACATTTATGAGCTTTAAAAAGATTAATTAAAGCTAACACGTAGAATAGTGTTTGGCGTCTTTTTAAAGCTCATAAATGTCGTAATTATTTCGTGTTTGGACCCATTTTGAAGGAAATTGAATATAGAATCCAAAAAATGTATCATAACTTATGTAAAATCTAGAATTCAAATTTTCATAGTTTTGTCGTTCAATGCCTAGTAGATGACTCATCGAAGCGCCATTAGAGGCAGGTCAAACTGGTCGCGCGTGTGTGTGAGAGTGCGCGTTGGTGGGCGAGGGTCTCCTAATCTCTTAGGTGCCTTCCGAAAACGTAAGGAGTATAACCGTGTTTGATATAGAAGATGGTTCGAAAACTTTGTGGCGAAACCTAGTTTGACAGTTTTGATCGTAGTACTGATTTTTGTTTTAGTTCATAAACTACGTATGAATTATAAAAAAATTATGTGAATTACTCGAACTGGTGAATAAGAATGAACCACAGATTAGATCAGTTAAGAACCACGGTGCAGCGATAACGGGCTTTAGCAAATGACACGGAACACCGTAGACTGTACGTTGACAAGAATCAAGTGAATTAAATGAAATTATAAGACTTGTGAGTGGAAGCGACCAAAAAAGGCTGCACTACAAGAAGAAGGCCAAGAAAAAAATTAACGGACGATATTTGAAAAGTATTAGAACAGAGGAAATAAATTACGTAAGGCATTCGACAGGGTAGAATGAAATTGCTTTGCGAGGCAAGTCAAAGTATATAGAGAGCTCTAAAATTTGAGAAGGATGAAAGACTGGAAGAGCAGGTTTACACATGCCAAATTAAAGTTGAGTTCTTCCAGTTACATAACACCCCTTTAGTATATCAGTTGGGCCAGAAATGTAACTTCTCTACAGGAACTTACCAGGCCTCAGTGGTAAATGGTTCTCAGAAAAACAGAGAAATCATTAACAATGCATTATCGAGTGATTATATAAACACGAGCCTCTTTGACAAGGTTAACATATGTCTTGAAGACCTCGAGTCGCTGTCGGAGACGTGTACAGAAATGAAAAAGTATACAGTTTCTACGGTCTATGTATAGGCTGTACAGTACATCTTTATATACTACTAAAAAAATGTTTGTTTTAATTAAAATTGGAAATATCGGCTGTTGGGCCGTGGTCGATTGCTTACAACGTGATTCATATTTTTCTAAACGTTTCGGGAGACCCCCCAGAATCCTTCTTCGGTAGAAACAAAGAATGGCAGGCCGAACGCACCTGAACCAGAAGCATAAGCATGTTTAGAAAAATATGAATCGCGTTGTAGTCGCAGCCCTAGAGCCCGGTAGTTTCCGATTTTAGTAATGTTGACTTCGGCCGTGACAGCCTTCGCCATACATGTTTTTTATTATTAAAAGAGTGTTAGGAAAATTACTGGGATGAGTTTCAGAAAAACGAGCGGTTGAGTTTGAAGAACGCAACGTCAAATTAGAAGGGAGAATGTTTGTAGAATAACAGGGATGAAAAGATATAATAAAATTATATCGAATAGGAACGGATGACGTGTTATTGGCATGTCTGAAGGACAAACAGAAGTAAAATTATATAAACGGATAACGAACTGGAGTCCTGCAGGAAAGAGAAGAAAAGGTAGATCTCGCAGATCATCGAACGATGAAATATCTTGCATGACAGTATGGATGAACCTTTAGGATGGATATTGGAAAGACGTATATATGGAAGACGACGTTAGAGGGGTATATATATGTTTTCAGAGTAGAGAAGGCCAACAGTCTCCTATCAATATGTATGAAATTCAAATACCACTGACTGATCACGAAATCTCCGAGCCTACAAGGCCTACAAACATCAAATTTGGTATGAATATTCCTTTTAGATCGTAAATGCGTGTTAAGAAATCGTTTTGAAAAATTTGTCTTCTAAGGGGAGTTTTGGGGGGATTTAACCCGTAATAGACAAATCATCTTTCTGACAAATTTTTCAACAAATTCCTATGAAACATTGCAGGTTGGTAAAAAATAAATTACAAAAATGAGGGATCACTACAGGTGTCCCTCAGCACTCTCAAGGTTGGGAACTGGTAATACTTTTTTAGAAACCTGAACTTGCCTAAAACTTTGCACCGGTAGGCCTACCAGGCTTCAAATAAAGACGTTCCATAAGCCTCTTCTCAGGTTGTGGGTAGAGTGAACCTTTTCATTCCCCGCATCCCCATCATGCCGTCGGCCAACCCCTTCCAGTTTAAGCACCTTCAGTTCCTTGAGAAAGTTCGCTTCGCCATGACCATCAACAAGGCTCATGGGCATCTCTGAAGATGGTCGGGGTGGACATAAGTCACGACTGCTTCTCCCACGTCCAGAGCTGAATATGCCCTGTTCCTGGATGAGCTCCGCTGACAGTCTGGTAATTCTCCAACCAGAGGGTAAAACTGCCAACATAGTGTATGAAGAGGTGCTTTAGTTTCAAATCCCAGCTTTTGTAACTCACATTTAGAGAAATCGATTGTTACTCTAAATATTCACAAATCTACATTTTTTTATTAACTCTACGTACAAAACTCAATTTTGGTAGAAATAATATATTTTTCACTTACACAAGTAGATTAGGGCAGACGAAGAAATAGAACATTAATTGATGACAGCAAGAATTGCTGGATGCCTGAATAACCTTATATGGAATAATAAATACCTCACACAAGAAGCAAAAACTAGGGTTTACAAATGCACAATACGTCCAGTATAGTATCGTATGCATCATAGACCAAGCCAGATACAGCAGCAACTCGAAGAATATGACAAACTGTAGAAAAGACTGTATTACGGAGGTTACTAGGAAAGACAAGGTACGATAGGTTGCCAAACAATAGTAGCCTATAAGAGAAACGTGTAATGTAACAGATATTAATTCTTGGATTGCGGAAAGAAGAAGGATATGAACACATATCGAGAATGGATGAGAGAAGGCCAGTGAAAAAGGCAAGAGATAGCCAACCAAACACCAAGAGGACCATTGGTCAGCCAAGGAGCAGGTGATGTGACATCATGTAGGTCCGTTGTAATAGAACAGGACAGAGTCCTAACGAGGAAGTTAAAGAAAAAGAAGACAAATAGATTGTTAAATTTTTCTTTATAATTTCAGTTCCAAAATCCACATAGATTTCTGTTAAACTCGACAACATTTTGTAGTATTATCGTACAATTATTTTTTAGGTTGCATCATTTATTTATTAACGATCAAACACGGAACAATAATAATTTGTCTCCGAATACGCTAGCTGTAATTGCAAACCTTTCCCATTTAGTAAAATAAAGGTCCAATAGTAAAAGTTAGCGCCCTGAGTATAAGGTGGATTGAAAACTTAATTTCCCTTATTTTCCTAATCCGTAGCGAAGCAAGAGTATTCAGCTAGTAGAAAATATTGTTGGCAAAATTAAAATTATATGAACTGGTCACTATCCTAAGAGAAATACTGGGAACAACATTTTAAAGATTTTGAAATGAAGAGAGTTCCATATTAATGAAGAGCACTGTTTGGAACTGAACAAACGAACTGACTACTACATTTGTTTTCTTTAAAGTTTTATACGGTTCATAGAAAAAGAGTTAAAACATTTGAGGAGGTATACAGTCTCCCATAATATTATACGGAAAACCACTACAGAACTATAGTGACTTTCTGTATTTCGTGTCCCTTTGTTTACACATTGTATGAGCCGGTTAGTTTCTCCGTCAAGAGTATTGTTTTTTCAATGAAGACGTCTCCTAAGATGTTAATGACGTTAATTAACGTTCATGGTGAAAAAACAAATGCGTTTTATTTTGATTTTTCTTTATTACTTTGTTTACAGATTTAATCTAGTCAGAATTGCGCGTGTGAGAGAGAGAGAGAGTGAGAGAGAAACGCAGACTAGGTGCGAGACGCGCACGTCTGCAAAGCACCGTCTCTGTTATCGAGTAGGTGTTGTTTCCGCGACCAGTCATAGCGCCTAATTTTAAAACGGAATTCCAAGCGGGGACACAAAAACGCGCGTTACGAATATATTATTTATTATTTTTTTTTAAATGTGTTCCAGTAAAACAACAACGTAGCTACGTAGTAACGAGGAAAAACAAACCCGCGTCAACACGATGGGGGCCGCAAGTGGGCGCGCGCGTGTGCGGCTGAAGACGACACTGACATGAGCTGCGGCGCAGATGCGCTCCACCGTCCCAGGTCGGTTTTCCCGGCTGCTGTTTGTTTTGTTACCCGCTGCACTTGTTACATGCGTTTTATTTTTTTGTTCTCCGGTCTTGTGTCGGCTGTCAGAATTGTGTTCCGTTTTCCTGGTCACGCGCCAAAACGCGGCGGTAGTGGTGGAGGTGGTAGTAGTAGTAGTAGTAGTAAAATTTAGTGAATTACAAAGTGTTGCGCAATGTCGTAGGATATCACATAGCGGCGCACGGTCGGTATCGATTCATTCAGCCGAGTCCGTGGAAGCACAACCCATCCAGAGCCTCTCCCCGTCATTCGCTACCACCACCACTACTTGCGCACACTACTACTAGTGCCGCTGCCGCCACAACTATTACTACTTGCACTGTTCCTGCCGCCCGCCAGGGAGAGAAACAGACATTCTTCGCCGCAGCAGATGCGCAGTTTAGGGGATCCGTCAGGGAGGCCAGTAGTTTTCCTTCCTGTCTTGACTACGTTTAATTGCTTATATTCGTTTTTGCAAAGCTCCAGCACTTGTTCTATAAAACGGATGTAAGATTTTTTGAGGGATGTACAGTTTACTGCTGCGTAGTATAGTCCATACTAGCTTTCGCTCTCTTTAATTCATTCACTTGCTGTGTCACTGTCTCGGAATCTGTGTTCACTCGCTCTTTTGCTCACTGAAGAATGACTATCTGTTATTCCCTTATTTCACCACTCATACGTTTTCCTTTCGTTTAGTCAACAAACACAATCTCCATCTATTTATCATTATCGCGTTCTCAGTGTCTCACGTTTAACCATATTCTCTCTCTCTCCAGTTTCTTTGTTATTAACTATCTCTGTCATTTAGTTTCTTTGTCCTTGTCTCTCTCGTTAAGTGTTCACTGGCTTTTGTCATTAACTCATCCTCGCTCCTCCTCGTTTACACATATTCACTCTATCTATTTTTTCTGTATATATCGCCCATATCTCTCCTTTTCTTTCTCTCCGTATAGTCGAACGGAAATAGTATATACCTTATGTGACGATGTTTCGATAATACACACGAAACGTAGGAAACTGGTAGCAATGTAATACTATTTTAATACTGTTTTACTAATTACATTGTGTGTTTGTGTATGGTCACAAACAAGGTGAAAAAGGTTTTGTTTTTCTGAAGGAAATCGACTGACACATTTGTCTCTAATTGCTTTGAAGCGACCGCCAGCTTCGTCTAAATAATCCCTGCTAATCTCATTAGATAGTCTTTCGGACAGACTGTTGAAGTGGAGCATAGCGATGAAACGAACAAGTACGAAGCGGTAGAAGTATTAGGTGTCCGCTGAACTCCAACGACCATGTGACCGATGTCCTCAAAAAGGCTCGAGACGTCAGAGCCAAACTCTTCCCTTTGCTCTCGAGATGTGCTACCTGACGGTCCGCATCAAAGTAACGCCTTATTTGCTCATCCTGCGCGCAGCAATCCGTTACGCGGCGCCCGTTTAGTTGTCTCTCCTGTCGACCGTCTACAAAAGTAGGCTGGGGCGATTACAAGACTTATCCTCATGTTCCTCTCCGGTCCCGTGGTTTCTCAGAAATTACGTAATCAGAAGAGGTCGAGATCCTACTTTAAAATATTTCGTCCGCTAGCAGTTTTTATGTTCGCGAAGGCTGGGAAATATTTCTTCCTTCACCTCCGTCAGCTAAATAGCACGGACATTCTACCGTCCTCTGCTTAACGGTTCCCGTAGACCAAAGTCTTAAATGTCGTCTATACTACCTTACGTCTTTTGCATCATTCCGTGACCCATTGTCTGAAAAATCTACCTGGCAGCGTCCCTGCACAGATGTCTATCTCGTGCTTGACTAGTTTAGTATCATATATTGCCAGCGTCGACTTGTAGTTCTGAGTACCGTGAGCTTGTTCAGCTTCTTTGCGGAAGTTGTGGGTCTCATCCATGATTACACATTCATTGGCGGCTGGGCCACGCCTATCGCCCACGCTGGCAGGGCTCTAAGCTTCTGCGGATAAACTCTTGAGGGAGTCGTGAAGCCGTACATCAGACCTGGTGCAATAACGGTCCAATATTCGTATAGAACCTGGTCGTGTTCGTACGCACGTTAGACACATGGCATTCCTAAACAAGCGTTTGAATATAGGCCAGTGGGAACGAGAGATCGTGGAAGACCCTGGAAAAATGGTCAGACTCTGTGAAGTCGGAACGGGCTATAGCCCTAGCCATGTAGTGAAGAAGAAGAAGAAGCTACTCGTGTGCTGTTGTCCAGAGCCCGGATGAAGCTGTGTGTACCTCGCCCATGGCAGCACATCGTTGCGGCCGATGCTTTAGGGCAGGCGCACCTATCGTCAGGCCATTACGGCTCTGATCTCGCAATGATATATTCCTCAGGATACCACGTAGACGTACTTCAGATGGAGGGTCATGCTGGTTGTTTAGATTTCCAAAACAACTATCGGCACACTGTCATTCAGGTTACGGCCTAACGTGAGGTTGTGCAAGTGCCTCTTTGAGGAAGCCATCGGCCTCAGCCGCGACAGCACGATAGTATAAGCCTCTGCAGATCAGCTCTTAAAGGGAGCCACTTAACCGTTCCTGAGACTGCGGTACAGCCTTAAATTTACAATACAACCTTTCCCGCCTTAACATTCTATTTCGGTCAACGGGGACCCACAACGTAATTTCCTTGTGTTACTAGTACAAGCTAGACCGAACCGTACCGGAAGAAACTGTGGCGCTAATAGGGCTGCGACCAAGACAGTGCACATAATTCAGGAAGTTTCTGTCTGTTTGCGTGTCTGCAGGCTTGGCAAATCGGTTAACCGGTCTTTCGTGCTCTGAATAATCGACGTCCTATTATAGGCCTATTGTGTATGTGTGTGGGGGGGGGCGTCTGTGTATGGCATGTCAGTTGTACATAAGATGTGCTAGCTAGTTAGTGAACTGTTGTCGTAAATACAGAATACAACTTCGTACAAGGGACGACAGGACCACATTGTTTCCCGTGATAATAATATAAATTTTTTACACTGCTGACTCATTGTGAACAAACATTTCTTTGTACATTTCTGCCTTATCTTTATATGAAAAACATAAAATTTTATTTGACCAAATCATGCGCTTACGTAGTAACATGGCGGCCAGGACTTATGAATTATATTGTAATCTCCAGCGAATTAGTGCACTGGCGGAAACATTATTGTTCAGTGAAGAAGAAATTGATGTTTGCGTCATCTTCTGAATGACAAAAAGAACTGGTAATTGGTCAGATTGACAAAGTGGTCAAGTGACTGTATTGGTCAGAATGTTAATATTTGGTATAGGCCTACCTGAAAAGTTTGATTTGGAAACTGAAAATTGAGACATTGAGACTGCGCCATCCGATCTTCATTCGGAAAACTCGGTGCAATGTAAAAAAAAAACAACAAAAAATCCGAACGATACTGAAATATCTGGTAACCGGCGACCTCAGTTGTATGTTGATAAAATGACTATCTCTATTGTTGTGTTGCAGTGTTCCATTGTATCCGATTTTTTAGAGTATTATGTTTTAGACACGGCCGCATCTCTCCGTTCTAACTTTTATTCTAAAAAGTTTGTATAAGTTTTATAATATTACCTGTTAAATTACAATAATATTTTTATGAAATTATAAAAATTGTCAAATTATGTGGAATTACAAATTAAAAAAAAAAAAACGTCCTGGTAATGAATATGGGTCTTAACTAGAATTGGCGCCAAAGTTGAACCTCTCAGTCGTCCAGTCAAACCCAAACGGGGCCTCTCGCGAGCAGGGTGAGTTAGCCCCCTTGTGGTGGTACTTTTTTTTGAGAAGACTGGTTTGCAATTATGAAATATTTGTGGACGAAGAGAAGACGACGCACTTCCGGCAGCGATCTCGGTCATACATACACACATAGAATCATTGTACACGTTTATATACACATGTATAACGGTACTGGTAAAGATGTGATGTCGCGACTCGAGGTGGGCTGCTATCGATTTCTCATCCATGAACACACGTGGTTGGTTGAGTCCTGCTGCGTCACGTCAAGGGAGCAACATATTTGCAAACGTCTGAATCGAGTCGCCACCTGCCCTTTCCCCACACAAAAGAAAGTATTGCACAATTAAAGAATTATACTGTATCTTTATGCGAATTGTTAAAGGCGGTATGTGTGCGCCCGTGCGTTATACGCATATTAGATGAGAATTGTGACATGACTATAGGCTATTCGTCTGAATAGTGTAAAATGTGAGTGTGCGTATTATATATATGACGTTTAATAAGGTGTGTGTGTGTGTGTGTGTGTGTGTGTGTGTGTGTGTGTGTGTGTGATTATGAAAATAGTTTCTTTTTTATATACCCGGCGGTATAATTGTTTGGTTATAGTATTGTGGCTTCACTTGCAAAGTCAAGCGTCACATGCGTGACTACAGAATCCTGGTTAGGTTACCAGGGTGCGTTGGCTAGAGACCTCTGTGCTCGTGAAGGGAGACGTGACCAACGGTGAACAAAGAGATTAATTAATTACTTGAATTTTTTCTTATACAGTTCAGGCAAAACGATTTTGCCCCCCCCCCCCAATCTAACAATCAATTTTCTTCCCTTATAATTATTTAGGACCTACTAATTAGGAATCTAATATTATATGAAACTGCAACAAAGTAGAAATTTTATGACGCAAAGCCGTGTACGCCTATTTATTTATCTTTGTATCAAACGTTATCCTATATTGTGTCTCTTAACGTTCTGGTCAAAAATCAGTTTTGGAGGAAAAATTTAAACAGTAAATAGGGTTGATTTAACTCTATGACTTTTGCGCGTGCCCACTCCAACCACATGGTATATCAAAGGCGAACCCATAAAAGCAATTAACATTCGCTAAATGAGTATAAAATTTTACTTACTAGTAAAGTCTTCAGGGAGTGATTAGATGTAAATTGAACCTCACGTGAAATTTTCATCAAAACGGTTTCGAATATTGTTATTTGTGAATAATGTCGAAGTCCGATAAAACCCGTTACAAATTTTTAAGAACAAATTATAAGTTTTTTGTTAGCATAGTGAAGACGTAGGTATGTAGCCCTACATAAAACCTGTTCAACTCCACTACCTTTTTTTAAATTGTTTCCCAGGACAAAATTTAGGAAAGCTTTTTAAATAAGATAGACAAAAATATTTGTTTTTTGTGGGTTAAAAACTTTCTTCTTGAATTTCATATAAAATTTTGTAATTTCATATGAAATAAATAGATTTACCAGTAAGAAATAAATTAGGAAGTGAAATTAAATTAAATTAGGAATTACGATATGAAATTGCTTGCTTGCTTCTAAGGGCACTATTTGTCGTTAAATCGTGTGACCAACGTCGCAGATCGCGGATTCCTTCCGGATTTTAAACGCTTGCCCAATGTCCCGGGAGTGGACTGGGCGCTCGTTTGTCGCGGATTTTAAATGTTTTTAAGTATGTGACTGTGACTGTGTAAAATTTGTCATGAAAAGTGGGTAGATTTAATTTTGCCTCTGTACTGATAAGGCTAATAATGGTACTGTACTTTGAACTTCTAAAACTGTAACTATTTATTCGTGTTACAGCCTCACAAATATAATGATAATGTTTTTAATAGTAATAATGATAGTTCGAATAAAGCCAAATGTGTATTAAAAGTTTTTTTTTTTTGTTTTTTTTTTTTAAGAGTGTGAACCGAGTTCCTAAGGCGTTCACGGCCGCCACCAACGTAGTCGGAAACATTATTAGCCGGGCTGTTAGCGCGTGGTCTAGAGTTTATGCTGACAGACGTTTTGGCCTCACCACCGGAGACCATAATCAGTGTCGGTAACACTTGGTACGGTGTCCGCCAATTCACCCCAGTGATGAGGTAGTAGAAACTATGTAGTAGGAGAGGGGTTGTGCGAGACGAAGGACAAGCCCGTCGCCCGCTCATGAGCTGCGTCCCGAGCTTCAAGTAGAGCTCCTGCCGGAGGGACCGTTAGATACTCTGGATTTTAGGGGTGTAGCCTGCTACCGGCCGTGGGGAAACCATGTGTTTTGTCTAAGAAGGTTCACTTGTATAGACTTCATACTAGCACGATCTAAGCTGGAAAACAGCATCAAGTTCTATCTGATTGGCTTGGGAAAACACACCGTGTGGCAAATCCTATTTTTTAATAGGAGCGTATTTCAAAGAAGTGTAGACTGTTTTAAAATAATATACAACAGTTGTATAGTTTTATAATTCTCTTGGTGAGTGCACCACATGTGTTTAGTAAAAAAAAAAAAGAAATGAAAGGAGGGAGAGGCATCGATTCAAGAATGAAGGAGATTTGGGAGAGGAGGAGAAGGGAGGAACCAGTTGAACCAAACGTAGTCCACAGTGGCACATACGCAAAAAAAAACAATAAATAAATACACTCGCGCATACGTTTACAAAAAACTAAGGGGAAACTAGGAAACTATCAAACTAACGTGCAGTATGGAATGCCAGCAAATTAAATCAGGCTCATTAAAAAAATTTCCTTTTTAGAGTATACAATTTTTTTTTAAATAGTTGGAAAGTAGGTTCTACAATTTATTGGGCGATTTCCCGAATAGATTTGGCGACTGTCATATCGTAGTCGGCTTTATTTGATCTTTATAAGTTAACGTGGCATACCGCAGTACTATGGTGTGAGTTTTTAATTCTACACTTGTGTTCGCGAATTTTTAACAACATTTTTTTCCGGTTGACAACATTTTATTGATATCACTGTTATCACCAGACGTTTCGCGCATTCTTTGATGTGGCATCCTCAGTGGTAAAACTGAGGCTGCTTTAATCTTGTTCGGTTTTAACAATGATATCAATAAAAATGTGGTTGTCAACCGACTAATAGTGTTGTTACGACGTCACATTTTGGATCTCGTTTTGGACTGTGTTTAGTCTTTCCTGAACATATTCGCCTCTGCCAACTTCAGACGGGGGGATATTCAAGGACTCTTCAGCGTTGATCTATGATTAAATCGAAACACAAGTCGATTAGTCATTGATACATTCAATCTAAGATTAGTATAGACATAAATCGTGAAACAATGCAGTATTCAGTGTTCCTCTAAAGGAAGACAGAGGGTGGCTGCTATGAACGGGGGGGGGGCTCATATTCCGATTGTAACAAATCATCATCGTCAGTAGCTCCACAGCCCACCGTGGGCCTCAGCTTCCCTCAGGATTTTCCTCCAGACTTCCCTATCCTTAGCCAATACCCAATTTTTCACTCCAAGCACTTTCACATTCTCTAGGATTCCATTAATCCATCGTAGAGTGGGTCTTCCACGTCCTTTCTTTCCTTCTGGTGTGCATTTCAGTATCCTCTTATGAACATCCTCCTCATTCATTCTCTGTACATGTCCTGCCCATCTCAGCCTAGCTATCCTAAATGATGTCATAATTTCAGGCAATCTATGTAACTCATAGAGCTCTCTGTTTACCTTATTCTCCACTCTCAGCCTTCCCTAATGGGTCCATACATTTTAATAAGTATTTTCCTTTCAAGTAAAAAATACCCGTGTGTTTAACTAATTTCGTGTCATTGAGAGAAAAATGTATAAACACAAATACATGTTGCATTACTAAATATTTATGGAAAAATTTCGAGGGCTTTTTCAAAAAAGTCAATTTCAAAACATTTTCAAAAAGTTATAAAATGTATATTGTGAAATGTTGTAAAGAAGACAGCTGAAGAATTTCATCCTTTTTAAATATTATTTCTAACCGATGACTTATCATCCGAAAACTGTAGGAGCAAGTTCACTACTAAATGTATTTTTAACTACCGTTCTCTTTCTGAATGTCTCAGTATAGGCTACTAGCGGGATATTAAATAGCTGGAGTGTTTTGTCTTAGATAGAACCTTAATGCAAGTCCACTACCTCCATCTTAAATGTTTTCTTTCACAGTTTCGAAAAATAGGCCTATAAGACTCTTATAGAGAGGTTACTTTATTGATTACCACATAAAACTTGTAAGAGTTTTACGTTAAACCTAATTATTATATTTAACGTTTTGAAATTAAATGTAGGCTATATACATAAATTTAGTACTGTATATACGTAACATGTCTATTTATTATAAAAGTAATGAAGGTAAAATAAAAATCGTCATTATGGGTAAGGTATAACAGCCGATGAGGTCTAATAGGACTTAGGTGTGCCCAGAGTCGTGATGGTTCTCAGATAACCTGATCTGAGATGCATTCGAACACTTGACGTCTTGTTTGGGAAACTAGCTCGTTGACTACTGCGCCTACTTTTGATAAGGGAAAAGTCACAAATTTTGCTTAAACAGGCGCCAATTTCAGGTTTTGACATATAAAAAACAAAACTTTCTTTTGACAGTCGTGTGTATGTGCGCACGCTCGCTTGTACATCACAAATCAATGTTTATTATCTGCATAAAAATTATAGTAAGTCTGGTGTTGCATTTTTATTGTTTGCTGATTGTTGTGTGGAATTTTAATTCGCGCTTAGTAACGTGAGCAAGTTGTAATTAGTGAATATTAGTTCATACTACGTTTTGAAACTAATTAAGGCAGTTAATCTGACTAATAAATTAACCTATAATGAATTTTTATCATGATAGAGAAATCAGTTCGTAAGTATAACACTATTTGCATGCAAAAGGGTGTGTTGGGCAACGCCTCGGTAGCGCAGTAGGCAGCGCGTAAGTCTCATAATCTTAAGGTCGTGAGTTCGATCCTCACCCGGGGCAAATTTTTTTTCTTGATTTGTTTTATTTTGTTTCTACATAAATATGTTGGTTGCCTGTAACTAGAATATATTAAGTCTTAAAAATCTACGAAAATTAATTTTAATTACCAGTACACAATAATCAATTTTTGTTTCGATTTCAGTGTAATTTAATCGTTCGATTATTCGTTAATTGATTTAGAAACCTCTGATGATACAGATCTGTTCCGTGACACGCACGTCAGGTTGAGATAAAAGAATAAAAGTAAGAACATTCTGCTTGCAGAAGTAATTATAATTTTATAAAACATTATACAAGAAGCCTGCAAGAAACTTAACGAGTTACTCAGAAAAAATATATCTATATAATTTGTGGGTGTTTGTTTACAAAAAAAAATAATTAATTTCTTCCGAAAGTAAAATTATTTTACATATTGTGTTGTGGTCTCCAAGTTGCATATAACTAACTATATTTAATATTACCTTGTGTATCCAGGTAACTTCAATGTTTCTTTAAAAACTACGCGTTTCGGGACTCATGGTCCCATCATCAGGTTGGTAAAAAACAAGAATCACTCACATGGAGTACGTCAACTTAACGTTTTTATATTTATTTTTATTTATATCTTATTAAGTTGACGTACTCCATGTGAGTGATTCTTGTTTTTTACCAACCTGATGATGGGACCATGAGTCCCGAAACGCGTAGTTTTAAAGAAACATTGAAGTTGCAAGGAGGAGCACCAGTGTACCTGGATACACAAGATAATATTAAATATAGGTAGTAAAATTATTTTATTTCTGTGATACGCGTGTTATATACAACAAGTTTAATATCACAAGTAGTCCTATTAATAATTTTGCTAAGGCCTATTTGTGGAAATATTAGTTATTTTTGTCATATAACAGCAAGAATGTTTTAAAGTTACGTTTAGCGCTGAGCGCGCGTGCGAATTTTATTAATTCAGTTTAATTAATTAAATTGATTTAGTTTAATTAATTTAATACCCTACGTAGAAGTTTAGGTTACACCAAAATAATTAGTATTTAAAATATATAATATTTAATTTAATTTTTATTTATTTAATTATTATATTACCTTGTGCTCCCTATTAATAGTTACTAGAAGGAACTGAAATAAGGAAATATAATAAAAATCAATTGTGGCTTGGCTACTGGAAACATGAATTTATATTTAATATCGTTTTTATACACCAGAACAATTATTGGTCATTACTGGTAGATAGAAATATTTGTACTTCTAAGCAGCAAATCATTTAATAGTAAATTTTCTTTGTGTGGTTTAAGTAAACCCTTTACCTATATTTTTCGAAAATTTCGTAATAGACCTCATGGGACTGAGCAGCACACTCCCTGGAAATTGTGTGTCTAGACATATAGATGGCTTAGGATATATTCAGGTGTTTCTTTTGCCTTTTTGGTATAATCTGTAAGTCGTACGTGAAATTTTAATCACACATAAAGACAACTCTGCTTTGTCCATGATGAATTAGTCCTACCGAAGTCGATGAGACGACCTTTCACGGATTTCCCTTGGCACAGAGACACAGCGTCTGTCCTTCCTTAGTATTCATCCATCGCGTCGAACGGATTTAGTCCTTGTACTCCTACATGTATACCATACACTGTGTGTTTTGTACCTATTCTTCTTTTATAACCTATAATGGGCTCACTCTATTGTAACATAAATCATGCCTGTCTTGTCCCCGTTGTCCCTCCCACCGCTGTCGCAAGCTTTGGCGTAGGGATGTGGCGACCCCATCGCCCAGTGGTGTAACATCACTGCAGTCAGCCTCTCCAGAGCCCTTTAATCTGAACCCTTACTTTCGCTCTGGAGTCCTTTAACTTCGTTTGACACTTTTTTCCACTTTTATTTGTGTCATTCTTCTTTCATTTTGCGTGCTACCCAGCCTCAATTTGAAACCTTACTCTCGATCTGGATTCCTTTAACTTCGTTTGACACTTTTTCCACTTTTCTTTGTGTCATTCTTCTTTCATTTTCGTGTGTCCAGCCTCTCTCTGTCACTTCCGCCTTCTATGCCCGATGCTATAAGTGAGAGGATAGAAGGCTCATTACTTCTGTCTTATTATTTTATTACATGTGTACATCCAATTCTTCGTTTCCACTAACAGGACCCCCGGCATACTTATTTTGTTAATTAATGTAGATTATTATTGATCAGTCTATGGGTGCCCTTTTCATTTATCGTCGGAAGCTTAAAGTCGTGCAGGTATGAGCGATAGATCGCGGTACTGAGGCGTCAGCCGCTTTCGGTGGGGTACCGAGGCTAGACCGATGACATTCGGTAAGAGATTTGGATCACAGTCTTGAGTAAGCCCGTAATAAGTTGATATTTCCTCTTGACGGGTTTACTTAACGTTGGATCAGAAGAGGCGAGCCTACGTCTTGCCTAGTCAGGAGTATGAAGTGACAACATTAGTGTTTTCCTTGTACGACCACGTTAGGAATAAGTACATCATAATCATCGTCAGTTTTCCAGTTAAGGATGTCCTAAGGGAGCGTTTTAAGAACCTTCTTAAATCATAGCTTTCTTGAAGACTTCCTAATGAGTAATGAAAGACACTATAACGACTACCGTCTGTGACGACACAGCAATTCTAGCAGCTGTTAAAAATCCAGAAACAGCCTCCGTTTACAAATTACAAAGACAACGACACTTTCGGGAAGAGTTGTTTAAGCAGAGATAAGTCAAAGTCGATACTAAAAAATTCCGTTGTTCACCATAAACGATGCTCCCATATTTATAAAAACAAGTAAGGTATTCAGGACTACGTTTACACAAAAGAAACAAGCACTACAACCATGCAGAAGACGACGAAGAGGAACACCAAGAGGATCCAGAAAACTGAAAGATAAATAAATAAAAGAGGTTTATGATATGAAAATGCTTACAAACGGCTATAAAGAGACAGAGATGTGGAAACCGACATACGCGCATGCTCATTCTCCAAGTTAAATTGGAAAGCTCACAATAAAACTACTCGATTTAAAAATTCAACAATGTTTTTTACAAGACGGAGTTATCAGCCCTGCGCTCAACACCAACCGAGAGGTTTGGGGATGAGATTTGAAAATTAAGCAGGTGTATCGGCTAATAAAGAGAAAATTACAATCAGGGCCGGCTCCAGCGCGTCTCCCGCCCTGTGCAGTATTTATGAGTGCCGCCTCCCACCCTATTTTAACTCTGAACACTTTCACGCACACTAGACCTACTCTAAAGATTGCCTTCAAATGAGGACTAGGAATGTTTGCATTGTTGTGTTTATCAAATAACTTGAACTTTTTTGTGTTTACGATGCAGCGAACGGCTACAATAAAAATTGTAGAGACAATACAAGGAATCGTGAGACAATAAAAATGTATGCCTATGTGATGACTTAAAATTGAAATAGTAAGTAAAATTCATTATGATTGAAATACAACAAAAGTAATGTATCATATACTTTAGTTAAAAAATACTCGTCTAGCTTTTGCACTGGCAAACTGACTTCGTTGTAATCAAGTGATTCAACTATATAGATATAGTCGCCAGACCACTCAGGCGAGTCTCGGACATACTCGATCTGGGATAAGTTTTAATAAGTTTGAGCTTCGAAAAAGCCACGTTTACGTTCTCTCTTTCACGACTTTTCGACTCTTCGTTAAACTCCGCTGACTTTGTACATAAAGTAATTCTTATTGATCTTACATATTGTGACGAAATTAAGTGACTAATTTTATTTTTTCCCTCAATTTCAAAACTTAAGATCCCGGAATCTGCCGCCCTGGGTGGTGGCACGGTTCGCTCCGCCTGGAGGCGGGCCTAGTTACAATCAAACTAGCCAGTCCAGTAATTACATACTTGTGTACATGTGCATCTAGAGAAATGTTGTTAGGAAATGGATATGTTAGGAAATGACCAAAATATTTATCCCTTCAACTCTTTGTTGAACCACCCCCGAAATAAAGTTCTGCGTGCATCCAGGCGTAAAAATGTTACGGACGTATAAACAGAAATTACGCTGTTGCACCACCACTATATACAAATTCCCGATTAGCGCGTTCGAGCCTCTCAGCTCATCATCCAGTAGCAAATGCACCTTTATTAATTCTTAATTAATTATTATTTGTAAACTTTATTAATTATATATTCTTACAGATGTATGGTAAAGACCATTGGGGGCCAACTAATACAAGTGTAACCAAAGCCAGTAAACCAGTGGTTTCCAAACTTTTCAGTCCGCGGACCCCCTCCAAAAAATTAAAAGTTTCGCGGACCCTGTCTGAGTTATGAAATAAAACAAACAGTAAATATGATACAAAATCTTATATTTTAATTAAAATGTATTACAATAAAATTTCTTTTAACTTGTATAATTATAATATTAATGATATCAAACATAGTTTAATGTGAACAATGAAGCTGCTTTTGAACAGGTAGCTCTGCAATATTAGGTTTAATGTCTGATAATTCCAATATTAAGTCACTCTCGACATCAAGTTTATTTCTTAACTTTGCCAACCTCGGCTCTATCTTTCCACCCACATGTTTCGAAATCCACCTACTTAGGCGTAAAACCAGCTAGATGGAAAAACGTTATGCTTAGATGCAGTGCTTATACGTGGACTAAAACAGCGCGATCAGTTCTGCGTTGATGCGGGGCTCTAGTCAGTTCGGCTGACGACCAGATCTGCTATGCAACATGATTTAAAGACATTATTAAGGCCATTAGTTTGAAATTACTTTTACAATTACAATTAGTTTGCACAAAAAAATCCTGGAATCTTCTACTAATCGTTTTAAGATTCTAAAATTTAGATTTTGGACTACAAAAAATCTGAGAAATGACGATATATTCTATTTTGTCTTAAAAGTGTCCGCGGATCCCACTTTGGGAACCACTGCAGTAAACGATTCTAACGTAGCGAACATTTCCAGTCACACTCTGTAACGATCTGAAAATTCTGTATAGGCCTATAACCGAACCGACGACGTGCCGATCTTCAGCGTGTCGTTAAGTTGGAAAACCAGCAGTGCCGTGCGACACGTGACATAACGTGTCATGTGCTTATTGCTTCTAAACCAAAGTAATTGATTTATTTGTTGCGCTATAATTTTCCCTCGGAAACGTCGTCACGTTCCTGCGCCGCGTTCACTCGCTAATCGATTGCGTCATGTTTCGTGTCGATCACTGTAGACCGATCGTACACGAGGATAAAGAAAAAAAAACAACGAAAAATATTATTAAAAAAAAAAACCACTTAAATCTAAGTAAATTTATTCCGTGTTGTTGTTTGCGCAAAGGCCGACAAACTCATGCCTTAGGTTCAACGTTTCAGATTTTTTATTATGTATGACTCATAGGAGACGCGCGCGCGTGTTCGTGGTAGTGGCGGTGGCGACAGTGAATTTCCAGTCTTTCTGGCGTCACAACATTATTAATAATCATCGTAACTGTAATATGCTTACAGTGTTGGGATTTTACAACGTGTCGATATTTTCCGCCCGTTTTGTTGGTACTCGACCCCGCAGAATACTGGAGCTTCCAGAGCTGTTCTGGTCACACAAATGCAGTGGTGGACCTGCGAGAGTGAAGGTTGATAATGATATCTTAAATTAAAGAATTGTACTGGATTTTAAAAATCATATGTTTTTTTATAGCACAGTTGTTGTGTGGTATCCGGTGACTAGTTATGTTTTTGTTCTTTTTTTATCACTTTGTTATCTATTGTAATAGACATTGTGCTGTATAAATAATAATAGTCCTACACGATGCGTAGGGTGTCTCGCCCCATCGATGGCTACCTCTCATTTGATACTTAGCCTATTAGTATTTACAGTATAATTATTTTTTTTTTTTAATCTCTTAAGTCTGCATGGTTCACTATTTCACAGGTCGCATGCTAATTCACTTGGATGAAATGTAGTTAATCTTGCACAATGTCTGGTGTTGTGCCTTCTATCGTTTTTTTCACAGTCGTTACCTGGAAGCAATTGCTTAACTACGGGAGTGATCTGGGGGGATCAGTTCCCCTAGAACTATTAAACATTTCAACAAAATTCCATAATCGTTTAAATTAGGCCTATTTTTAAGTCAATTGAGTGTGTTAAAATAAGGCTTATAAGAAATAGTAGAAATTAAAATTACAATGTTATTAAATTGAGTTCCCGGGCAGTTTGGCCGTGGTCCAGTGCTAAAATCCATAGCAGACGTTTCGGCCGTCCCACCGACGGCCATCATCAGTGCAAAATTTGATTTTGCGCTAACGTAGAATGTTCACGTTAGAGACCATGTGAACTCAAATTTTGCACTGATGATGGCCGTCGATGGCATGGCCGAAACGTCTGCTATGGATTTTAGCACTGGACCACGGCCAAACAGCCCGGGAACTCGATTTAATAACTTTGACTCCGGCCGTGCAAGGCTACGAAGTCATCTAAAATTACAATATTTGTAAATTGATAAAATAAATGTCCAGTTTTTTTAATAGTGAGACTCAACACTTGGTAAATAACGTACGTATTTGCAGCCTTAAAAAAATCTATTACGCACGCGCTAGAAAACGAAAGCAGAGCCAAAGAATTTATCAAATGAAATGTATTTATAAAATTATGTGGGAAGTATCCCGAATTTCTCGTTTGTCCCGACGAAAATGGGAGGTGGTGTCCAACATTCAATCGAGTGTCATCCCCCCCCCCCCAAGGAGAAGCTCATAATTACGCCATTGCGTGGAGGTGTTGGGCACCTACCATAGGGGCTCTAATTATTGTAATCAATATTTAATCGGTTTCTCTGTTTATTTGTTCGTTCTAACATATTTCACTCTCTGGTTTATAGACTCACAGTGTCTCTTACTCTCTTCAGTCGTATTTACAGACAGTTGCTCTAAGAATATTAATTTCGATTATCTTAAGCAGTTATTTTGTTTGTGGGATATCGCCATCTTAGAGGTGAGAGGATCGGCCCGACAGTTATCTCGTAGTTTAACTAGGCTACATAATTCGTATGGATTTATTTATTCCATTAATTAATCGCTTAGACAACCAGAAATTGTTTCTTTTTACAGGTTTCTGTTTATATGCTCGCGATCAGCTTGTAGGTTTTTGTAAACAGATCCTACCTCTTAATCAAGAACTGCGTCTTCTGTTGCATTCGAAGACGTCCTACAGAAGGTAGACATCCCTCTTTCAATAATTAATCACACATTGTATCAGCCGTTTAGAAAATTCGTCAGTCCCTGGACATTTTACCTTCTACAAAATTAGTACATATTTACAGTTTTGTAAGGTTCATCTTCTCAAACCCTTTATAGGGTAAGTGGTGTCCCTCCCAGTTTAGTAGTACCTGGCCGAAACCGTTGAGTACCTAAAAACATGAGTTTTGGCTATTTGAAACAAAAAACTTCCTTTACAGTAAAGAGAGAAACACTGGGGGCAGAGGATGAGCCATGTAGGCAATTCGTAATGGAATGAGATCGATGTAAACTGTTGTGTCAGTTAACCAGGTATTACTTTTAATTTGAATATAACATTTTTTGAAATTTAAAGTAGCAGTTAAAAAGGTGAAACGTCTCGTGATATGGTCCAAGTAGGGAGGTTTGTGAACGTTGGCATTTCAAAAAAATAACAATGTGCTTCTTCAGGTCGTTCAGAAGACACAGATAGAATTTATGCAACGAAATTTTACATTGTAAAAATATTCGTGGTTGTTTGTTCTTTAGGAACACGATAGTTTTATGTTTCCTGTATGTAATGTTGGCATTATTCATGCGACTCAGTTATGATAATGTTTATTCGATAGATTCTGCGAATCGTGGAAGAGCATGTTTCGTGGAACTTTATCGCGGCAATGCAGATGTCTACTTGTGTATACACGCGTCTGTATGTTTGTACGTGTATGAATATGTGCATGCACTTATGTATGCATAAATGTATGTTTCTTAAGTTTTACATAATGTGTGACATTTTCGAGTGATGTATGTGACTGGTTAGAGAAAATGTGGCGAAATTTTCTATTTTCGTTTTGATAATATATTCGGTATCGTCCTGAATCGTGCCAGAAGTTGCGTGTGGTGTAAAATAAAAGAAATTAGACGAGTACGTTTGATGAAGAAAAGGATATTGAGAAAAACTGACAAGACGTGTAAACAAAATCGAATTCGTTTTTATAAAGCAAATAAAAAAAGTTGCTATCTCTTTAAAATACCTCCATGGTAGTTATTGAATTTCGAGTCTTGTGTGTTAGTCTTTTTTTCATTTCATTATACTTGTAATTATATTCTGTCAGTTTCAATCACCAGGTAGTGTCGGTGGGGTGACAGTGCATCGCTGTGCCTCGAGGGTCTTGGTTCGTACCAGCTGCGAAGAGCCTTGTTAACACCTGTAACTACCTAACTGCGTTGCAAACCATATAAGCTTACCAAGAAAGGTCAGGAAAAGTCCCGGCTTTCTATCCACTGACGTCACCCTTTCCTTACAAAGGAGACTAACCCACTTCGCCGTTGATACAGGCCATAACGTTGCCCAGCGGGGGTCTCGAGAACCCGACGTTTTCGTACAGTTTTAACTATCAGCGAAGCTATAGGTCCCGCAGGCTCCGATTCAACCTGAAAGCATGCAGTCCTACAGTTCGCGGGAGGGACGTGATCAAAGCTAGCGCTGCCACTGGTTCCACCGAAGTTCTGAAATTAAAGTTACCCTTTTATATCTTAGCCAGAGTTTAGGATGACTGTAGGTCAGTGTGAGTTACAATACGTAAGCTGCACGATACAAAATTAAACCATTTTAATGAATAAAGTCGTGTCAGTGGTTATAATCACAAACAGAAATAACTCTGTTGCACACCGCTACAGAAAATGTTTTTCCGATTAGCGGTTTCAAACTTCACAGCCCCTCATCAGATCGGAAATATGCAATAATGGAACTCCAAAAATTTTCTGTAGTGGTGTGCAACAAAATTAAAGCAGTGTGGCGTAGACCATCTTAAACATGCTTAACTGATCACCCTAATTAGCGATTAATACTGGTGACCTCAGACCCATTTGGACGTCATGAAATTAGGTACATCCCCTGAGATGAATTCGAATACTTGACATCGAAGTTTGTACTGACTACTGAGTCATCCAAAACGTCAAAAAAGTTTTAAAACATTAAAAAAATAATATCAGTTAACTTTTCCCGCTTCCCCGTCAGAACCATATCGACCGAATTCGCCAGTTAGTAACACCTTGTGAATATGTAGGCGGAGACTGGCCTAAATCTGATACTGTTTTTTAACAGCCTTTTCGGCTTATCGTTTTCGGCTTTATTCGTTCATATCTAAAACGCTGGTCCTGCAGTAAAACCTTTTGAAATTTGTGTCCTCCAATTACGAGGGGTGCTCTTCTCTCTTGTATTTTACTGCCTGTTAACATGTATTTGGTCTTTTCAGTGTTTACTTTTAAACCTAAATTCGTTGCGGCCTCTTCTAGACTCAAGAAACCCTCTTTTAGGTCTTGTTGGTTTCTTGAGATAAGTAATATGTTAAAAGATTATAAATGGAAAAGGATAATTCCGATAGGGGTTGAAGTTAGTTGGTATGACTTTGAAAAGAAGGAATCACGCAGGCCAGGGGACGAGGAAGACTGGATCTCTTTGTCAAGGCCCTAAGATCCAAACGGGAGTAGAAAGTAACGGGAGCGGAAACTTGTCTTACTTTTCGTTTTTCATTCAGCCTTCGTTCGAGAGTCGGAAGTGGCCTACTTAAACTCGAAACATTATTTTTGTTTGGTATCAGCGTACACGAATCGGTTGGTCTGCAATTTACGCAAACGACAGATCTTTAAATTTGTATGTCATTATTCATTCAGAGAAAAGCCACCACCCACGCAGCTATATTTAAGATATTACAGAGTGTGTACTCGAGATGAGCTGTGGTGTGACAGACACAAGGAAACCGCACTCGACGCGGAAGACAGGATGCGTCGGAGCGGAACACGCAGCATGACCTTTCGCCTGTGGTTGATGACGATCTGTTACAGTTGATCACACCACTTACTGTTTCTCAATAAAAGACGCATTGTGTACTATCATACGCTTTGTTGTGTACAGATCTGTTACGGAAATCGAGTTTATTTAACCATACCCTTGTGAACAGTAGCGGATATCGCCCCCACCCCGTGAAATTACTCAAGAGGGCCTCATCTGCGTAATACTAATTCACATTGTATTTTTTTCATTAATAGCGTTTCAGTCTGTCTATGCTAAATAGGAAGTATTTAACATAATTTATGTTTAAACGTATTTTTGAAATTCAGAAATCACTATACTTCAAACTATCTTGTTTTTCTGTCTTCTCAGTGCATCCTGTGTACTTTTGTTAAACACACGTGATTCACGTGCACACAGTGCCGTTGGTCTAAGTATCAGCTTAAAGCCGGAATTTTGCACTTCTGGATAGCTGTTTAGGAAAAATGGCTCATTATCCCTTCACTTCTGTTTGCTTTGCTCAGTCTGGCATCGAGCTGTTTCTCTTCTTCTCACTTGGTTGTCACTGTTTCTTTCAGATACATTAAATCCTCCTCCTTCTCAGAGTCCGTTTTACTCAGATGTGTATGCTTGTATAACTTTATCCCTACTTTTTTAGCGCCAAGTACAATCAAAGTTTTGCCATTTCTTTGATTGAACTGTAGTCCCATCCCATCTGCAACTTTCCACTAATCTGTTTCGTCGCGTACATTAATTCTCTTTCACTTGTCGCTAATATGGCCACACCATTCGCATAGCGTAACACTCGGTGGCTTTCATGTGCCAGTTAAATAACTAGGGTTAGATAGTACCTTATCTCCTTTTGTTCTGATATTAAAGTATCCCGGTGTTTCTCTTCTCATCCTTACATTACATGTAGTTTTTGTCCAGTGTCAGTCATGTGCACTAATCTGATCAGTTTTGAAGACCTCTGGACTCCTCCGTCACTCCAGCAGCTTTCGTCACTCTTTTGACGGAATCTACACCTGTAATCTACGAATAATGCATCAGTTGGGAATCCAGTACCTTTATCATGCACGCATCACCTCTTTCAACATGACATTTCTTACTACGTACGTCTAGTTGCCATGGCACAATACATTGATAAGCTATGATTGGAATTTAATATTTTTCCAGCATGTAGGATATTAAATTAAAGAGAATTTTAACCACAATCTGATAGTCTTCGTTTTTTAATATTTCAAAATTCTTGGACATCAGGGCTCAAAAGTGGGTGCCAGTTTTATAAATTCGCAAAAATCTACCTATGTCACGTGGAGTGTAAAATTAAGGAGAATTTTAACTGCCATCTGTATTTGGTGTTAAGTTTTGAAAATTTCAAAATTTTGGGATACAGGGTCCAAAAAAGAGATAAAAACTTTGGTCAACACTGGAGAATGTCTCGTCACGACACTGTAATAAATTGTACTCTTGGTCTGGAGACTGTCCAACTTTATGGTAAACAATTGAAGCCAAATGTATTCAAAGTCTTATCAGCATAATGTCGGCATATGTGTTCGTGACATGGCCACTGAGCAGCAGAAATGCACAGCTCATAACGTAAAATTCTGAAGAAAACTTGCGAGCCTGTGTGAGACGATGAAGGGTCTTGCAGAATATTAAAGAATTATGAACTCGATCGCATGTTGTAAGGAGCTGATATAGTCGACGACAAGATTGCCTGGTCGTGTAAAAAGGACGGATGATGTGAGGACATTTGGAAATCAAAGGAAGACCGCTGAAAATGACTGTTGGGCGACGGAGGATGATTTGAGACGCATTACAGTCAGAACCTGGAGAAGGACGAAATGGAGTGAAATTGAATGCCTTCTTCATTTCAGTAGGAGAAGATTAATAATAATAAGATCAAAAGTTATGATAATCTATAAGACAAGGATTGTTTTGGTTACCTTCACTCAAACAGACGAGTAAACGGTGAACAGCTGTAGAACGTATTGTGTTGTTATTAGTGTTAATTGTGCAGTTTATGAGTCACCATTTAACCGAAAGGTAAATATTGTTTACAGTTAAGTGATCCATAAATTTACGGCGCAGTCAAACTGGCATTTAACACAGTAATGGTTGTCGGAGTTTTAACAGGCAAAAGAGTGTATGTCGGAGTACTCTATCAAAAGATCCTAATTTTACTAATTTTTTTAGTTAGTATTCAGTGTGAATTAGAGGTGTGCCAAACTAGTATTTGAAAATAACAGGTACGAACGAAACCGTTCCAAAAAAATAACACGTACAAATACCTGTTATTATATACCTATTATTCATATACCTGTATTATATAATTTGTTATAAGAAATAAATTGAAACTAAAACCATTAGCAGTGTTTTATTTTATTCTGTGACTTTATTAAGCTGTTACTGTTTGAAAGAAAATAAGAAACAAGAGAATTTATAGACCTATCTCTCTTTGGGAATACTAATTTAAGTTTTCACTAGGAGTAAACAAACTGACATAGATTTAATATTAAATTATTGATTCCATTTTGGTTAGACAAATCGGTTGCGAAACTCAGGCAATGAAATTTAGAGTGCACGTAATAGCACAAACAAACAATGTCAAACAAATTTACGTGAGGTGTGCAGTGAAGTTAAAATCATCTACGAAATCACATTAACAAAATGTACTATATGGCCTATCAGCCACTCTGTAGGTTATAACACAATATAATTAGCTTTTTCAAAATTTACCAAGTTGGTGACTAGTATAATATATAAATTGTTAGTATAATCTGTATTGTGATCTGCATAACACATGAGAATAAATGTAACATCAGTATGAATTTTTTTTCATTTATTAAAACAGCTTCGTCTCTTTGGCGTAGAGATATTCTGAACCTCGCTGTTTTGCTTCGTTTCGTACTTGTATGGCAATCGGCACATGCGCAGAATCAAGTATTCAGCACCAATAACTGACTTTGTACTCGTAGTACTAGTTTTTCGTTAGTTCAGTAGGGGTCTCTCGCGAGTGATCGGAACGAGTATTTCGACTTTTCAGTTATCGTTGGATCGTAACAGGTATTTCAACTTTTCAGTGACTGTCATATCCGTTCCACAAAAATAATCGTTCTAAAATACCTGTTATAGGTATATCGTCCCACCTCTAAATTGTGAATATAAAAGTGGTAAGGGTCAAAAGTGAGAAGAAAGAAAGAAAGAAGACATGAAATTGAAAAACAGAATGGATAAGTCAAACAGAATGTATTATATAATAACCAAATCGCTTGTAAGCATAGGGTTGTCATCTGCTAACAGGAACTCGGACGGACGGTCGGGTTCAAAACTAGGGCTGTACGCCTACACCTGTATAAAAGATAGATCTCTATACAAGGATTATATATGTATTATGTATATATTATGTATTTTATATACATATCTCTCTCCTCTGGCATTTAGTAGAAACCTGGCCTGCTCAGTGATTCTCCTCCATTCTTCTCTGTCCAGAGCCTTACTCCTCCAACCTGCCACTCGCGTCTCCCTCAAATCCCTTTAAACATCTTCACACCATCTCCTCCTCGGACGTTCTCTCCTCCTTACTCCCTTCGGCTTCCTTTCCAATGCCATTTTTGGGCCTCGATCACTTCTCATTCTCACCACGTGCCCCAACCATCTCAACCTTTGCACCTTCACTGCCGCAACTATATCCGCTTCTCCATAAAGGTCTCTTAGCTCACGATTCTTTCTTATCCTCCACAACTCTCCGTCCCACACTAGTCCAAAAATCCTCTCAGAATTTTCCTCTCGAAAACACCAAGGTTTTTCATATCTTCCAACCTCAGCACCCTTGTCCCGCTTGCATATGTTACTACAGGTCTGATAACCGTGGTGTATATTTTCTTTTTGATTGAATTTCACATACCTAGTTTGACGGAGTACAGTATATCGATAGATTAGTATCTCATTGTTGCTTTGTTTGTTGTGGACACGTGTGTCATTGATTTACTTCAAATTGTCGTATACTTATAATTTTACAGTTGTCTGTCGCAGTTGATGTAACAGTATTGTGATTATCGCAGAGGGATAGAGTACTATTAGTTCTTATAAGTTATTATTGGATGTAGGATAAATATTCTGGCGGATCTTAGTGGATCTTCGTAAAACGAAACTTGATATGAAGCTGATAAATTCCTTACTGCGAAGAAAATGGTCGTTCCTCGTTTATTAAGAGGATTTGGTACTTATAATTTTATAATTACATAACGTCATAAGTAATTCAAACTTTGTTTATTATCCCCTCAACAAAAGTAAACAAAAGCTTAATCGTACTTATTATTATGTACTAACATAAACACTGAATTATTTTATTTCAAATAAGTTAACTGATTTGTCCTATGTCTTACGTGAAAGAACCTTGAACACAACAATCACTGACGGTGATTGTAGACTAGTTAAAAATAATACAGTGCACTATTTAATTTTACACATAACTGGACTAACACAAAAACATTTAGTACCGTTATCTAGAATAGAAAGTTTTCAGAACAAGACAACCTTTCTGCCAAAGAAAGACATTAAACCTTCATATTTTGTTGGCGTGCCTATTAGACAAAACCAAGTTATAGTTATACTTTTTTGAGAAGGTTTACTGAATGCCTACAACAGTCTACTGTACAACCAACCGGAAAGGAACACTTATCAATTTTATCTTTATTACTACAAAAACTATATACTGAAAATTCATTCTAAATTCGTTAATGAGATCTTTGAATTTCGTTACATTGAGGTAATTATACTGACATTTTTGCTAAAATTTCACGGTACAAGAAAAAAGTGTACACAACGGCATAACTGTGAAATGTTGCTTGGGGGGGGGGATTGGCTTGGGGATTCCCCGTTTTCTTCAGGATAAATTGCCACAGTCTCCAGTCGTCTCTATTTTCCCATTCCCAGTCTCTGAGATCTCGCCTTTCCATCGCCTCATTCACTTACCTCCCCCTCCAGAACCTTCGAAGTCATCTTCTTCTTCTTCAGCTTCTTCTTCTTCTTAAGTTCGAAACTCTTGATATCCATCTATCATCCCCAGCACTTCTTATGTGCCCATACCACGTCAGTCTTTTCTGTTCAATTTAAGAAATTTCACTTTTTCCTTAAAAAAATATTTTACCTGAAAAATTTCGTTGTTTGGAGGTTCGTGCTAGTGAGACATCCACGAATTTTGCAGTCGTTCTATATGAAGTCATGGTTCGACATCAGTAAACCCGTTTACATGTGTACCTTAAATGTAACTATAAATATATAAATAAATAAATATAACTATATTTAATATATTAATAATATATATAACTATAAATAAATAACTTGTATAAATATGTTTTACAGGGCTTTTGGTTTCGCAGACTTCTAGGTACATGGACAAGGCACTTTTGATTGACTTTAACACAAGTCTCATAAAGATATTAGGTCGTCTTATAAAAAACAAAATTAATTGTTATTTTTTGAACGAGCGAAGGGAGTTCTCAGTTGTAACTCGACTCTTTGGCATTTGTCTGTCTTTCTATCTGTTTGGGGTTCCATAGACTTCAGAACGCATCAACCGATTTTCGTAAAACGTGGCATATGTGCAGAGGCGGATTTACCATTTTGCCGCCCGTAGGCAATATAAATTTGCCGCTCTCCCACAAATCTCTGTTCACGGGTTTAATTCAATTCTTCATATTTTCAGTTACCCTAAAACTTGTTCTTTATGTAATATTTGCTTCTCGAATTTTCTTAATACATTTCTATAGAAAAATTTATATAACGTACTAGGAAGAGTGCAATAACACATTAAATTACTGTAACCGTGTTTATTTAATACAGTTTTGCAGTTTAATACAGTTTTGTTTGCAAGTTGGTACAAAATTAAAAAGATAAAGCGAGTTGTAATAGTAGTCCTTGAAATAATTTTAAACTTTACTTCGTGATTTTTGATGGGTAAAATTATTAATATCTGTAAGAGCCATCTTCTTTAATAATTCTCCTTCAGTGGACAATATAGTCAATGAATACAAACGATCTTCTCCCATTTTCGCGCGTAGATAATTCTTTACTCTTCTGAGCCACGAGAACGCTCGTTCAGCTGAGCAGTTTGAGGCCGCTGTACACACAATGTATCCGGAGAGCAATGTCTACATTGGGATAGACAGACTGGAGCCCATCCTTTCGTATTAGGCGGCAGAGCTTCACAGGTGAAGACCTCTTATTTCCCTCTATGACTGTTAGCAGCTAGTGGCGTTTATTGACATTCACTCACGTCAGATTACAGAGTCGGTAAAGGATGTTCGAAATTTGAATGTAAACGAATTAATAGTTAAATAATTAATTAATATAATGGAAGAATCACATACATAATGTATGTAAATGTAATTATGAAAAAACGATGTACGTCATATACGTAAATGACAAACTATTCTCTTAAGTAATAAACCTACTTACTAAACAATATATATTTTTAAAAGTTTCTTATCATATTGCGATGAAATGGAGCGGCACTTGAAACATCTCTTAGGTACAGAAACAATATAACGGCCGTCAAATTTCACCTTTACAAAATTTGCCGCCCGTAGGCAGTTGCCTGCTTTGTCTGTGCATAAATCCGCCTCTGCATGCGTGTCCGCACTTTTATCCTACAGAACCGTATTGGTGTTTAGATTGATCCGCCAAAAATGCGGGAAGGCAAAATGTGAGGGACAAAATTGTGGAAAAAACGTAAACGCTCATGTGCGGTAGGCCCTATATTAAATTAAAGAGAATTTTAATCACAATCTGAGAGTGTTCATTTTTTAAAAATTCAAAATTGTTGGACGTCACGGCTAAAACGTGGGTAACAATTTTATAAAATCGCAAAAATTCATGTGGAGTGTGGAATTAAAGAGATTTTTAACTACTATGTGAATTTAGTGTTAAGCGTTGGAATTTACCATCAGGGGTCCACATCTTGTGGATACGGGTTTGGCAATCCCGATGTGCCCTATCCGGATTCTCACTTTGCTTCAACTTGTCTTGGGTGAGATCCTTTCCTTTAATATTTCCTGTCTAGTCTCTCTTGACTGACTCTTGTTGTTTTCTGACCCCGACTCTATTAGAGTAGGCTACTCAAGAGCTTGGAAGTCTTTCTTTTTTCATTGTAATGTCTTAATTTTGGGTGGTTTAGGGTCTTAGAGTGTTCACTGATGCTGATAGCTGTGCACTGGAAATACTAAGAAATGTCCAGTATCAGAATAACTCATAAAAGGTCACCAAATCTTATCTCAGAAAGAGAAGGATGAGGGCGAATCTCCTGCGTCCCAAAACAAGGCCCTTTCGGCTAAGATATGGTAACCCCGACAAAAGTGTCTCTGGTCCTCCATGTAGGGGGTTTTGCAACAGGCCAGTAACCTGTTCATGTAAAACTTACTTATAGTACCTAAAGCAGCCTCGGAGAGACGTGGGTCGTCTGAGGATGAGATGGATGCCCGAACATGTTTATATAACCTAATCCGTGAAGTAAAGAAGAAGTTTTGGAAATTTCAAAATTTTTGGGCTCCAGGGTCCAAAGTAGAGATTAAAAATTTGATAAAATTGTGAAAATCCATTTGAGTGTCAGACTAAAAGGAATCGTAATTCAAATCCGTTATGTTTTCGAATTTTGAATGTTTATTGTATGATTGTGTTCTACAACTGTTATATTATTTTTTTAAAATTTGTTATATTACTAATAGGGAGTTTTGAAATTTTTTCTATAATTAAAAAATTAACCAATATCAGTTGTAACAATGGACGACATAATAGGCTTTGAGCCTTGTACTTGCAAAGAAGATCTAACATCGAAATTTATGTACTTTCGACGAATGTACTTGGTTCAAAAGAGTGAACGAGTTCAGCAGGTCAGGGAGCGTACTAGAAAACTATCTAAGTATATCTTTTTATAGTTTTATCTGAAAAGGAAATGAGGATTTTGTAGTGTTTCGTGTCAATGCACGCGTACTCTACCCGCACCTTCTCCTCCGTATAGTTTCCACGAACGCGCGACATCGGTGACGTCATAGTCGGTGTAAAACTATTTACACCGCGACTGTCAGATAAAGTACCGGCTTTATACACGTCGCATATAATAAGCTGTTTTTAGAGATTACGTTTTTTCCTAAAAATGAGTAATATTATAGGCGGGAGAGAGAGGGAGGGCGGATGTGCGAGCATGATGACGTGAGGCTGGGTGGCATGACTAGGTGAATTGGACACGCTATTTTGTCGCTATATATGTTCATAGTCAGTATAGTATGTGTATGCCTGTATGTACGTATAGGTTCACACATTTCAGAGCTGTTTATTCAGGTGTAAGGGACGTCTAATAGGTGATATCCATGGCGTGCTTTTGTTGATTCATAAGTCATGTAATTGATAAATCATTGAAGCATCATCATCATCATCTTCACGGATTAAACCAAGGATGGTTTGTTCCGGTCTCAAATAGGCAAAGATTAGAGCTTGTCACTCCAGCGCTTCCTCGGACGTCTCACACCTCACCGTCCCCTCGGCTTATAGTTCCAGAGTTGTTTGGGGATGCGGCGGTCATCCATTCGGCAAACATTTTCATACCAATGCAGCCGATACTGGGCGATCCTGTCGACTATACTCAGAATATTCAGTTCCTGCCGTATATCTGTGTTTCTTCTATGATCATGGAGAGTATACCCTGCCACGTGCCTGAGAAATCTCATTTCATCCGCTTGGATGCAACTGGCCTGGCCTTTCGTTAAAGCCCAATTCTCAGACCCATAAAGATGTGTGGGAAGAGCCATCACCTTGTAGAAATTTAGGTTTGTTCCTTTACTTGCTGACTTAAGGGTTTGCCTAATGGTCCCGCACATAAGGTTGAACTTATGCAACTTATTCACAGTCATTGAAGCATCTACAGTTAAATGCCTCTGCCTCAGGGGGATATGGAACCAAGCGAAAAAACTAGAGGTAATGCAGAGGACAGAATAATATTGTCGATCGAATCTTTACCCGCTGTCTATCCTTATGAGTGTATAGCCTATGTACCCGACCATCTAGTTGTCGTGTGGTCATGTATCCAGAGATTATATTCATTCTTGCGATGCTTGATTTTACTTCAATTAGTTGCTTCAATTACGGTCACACGACCCTATTAAGTTAACTTGCCAATTTTAAAATGTTAACGTTTAGACCATGCGTTAGTAGTGCGGAATATTAAATTAGAGGTTAAACAATGAATAGAGTGATGATATTATGCATCGCCATCATCGTCGCTTACCTGTCAGTGCCGAGTGAATACTTCACCAGTCGTTCTCCAGGGATTTCTATCCAGAGTAAATGTTTTCCAGTTCACTCAAGTAGGTCATCATTCCATTTTTCCGTGTTTGCAACTTTCGTGACATGAAAAGCAGTAGAGAGTCCGAGCGTCGAAAAAGACGCGAACCAAGAGTTGGAAAAGCTCCCAAAAAGGAGGAACCGGGTGTGGCTCACCAAAGTCCATACGGATCACAGAACACACACCCGAACTCCCAGAAAGACCAGCCTTAGGGAAAAACTACCCTACCTGGGTCAGCCACAGCCCCGGCCGGGCATGTTCACGATCCCGTGGTACCATTTTTGAGTACGACGACTCCTGAAGCCCAGAGTGGTCGCAGGCCCGACCTCCGGGGTCGATCCACAGGATCTTCCTCGGAGATCTACGGATTCTCCTCCACCTTCTGGCGGCGGCAGGGAAACACTACCCCACCAGGCCAGTGGTAAGGCTGATTGCTTGGTCCAACTTAGGACTCCGCCGACTCAACGGACGCCAGTCCGCCGATGAGAAAGAACAAGCCCCCCAGCCTGATCCTACTAGGGTTCATCTGTGTACTTAATGGACATAACTGACTGGCTTGAGTTTTGAAACAACTGAAAGAATGAAAAAAGTTAGATATTTGTTCTTCCACAGCGTAGTCCCATTCTATAGCATTATGACTTGGGGCTACACCCTTTTCTCGAATCTAACCACTTAAATTGAAGGTTTATTTAGTAAATCTGACAATAATTCTTAACACTTGTTTGTTTTTAGTTCACGTACATTTTGAGCTACAGAGTGATCATATTTTCATGATTTTTTAATTGATGTTCAGTATTAAAGTAGGTCATGTAAAAGTTATAGGCCTATAATTGTCTAAGTATAATAATTAATATCAAAATAAAGTAAAATTGTTTCACATAGAATGCATTATCAAACGAAACATTTAGTTGGATTAGTGATAAACCGGTCAACAGCTGCTGATTTCATTATTTTATTCATATCTAATAATAGTATATAATCCACAATATTTTTGCAGAAGAGCAGCTTGTATGAGTTTTATTTATGTAACAAAACTACATGTCATGTCATCTCAGTTTATAAATGTTGATTTTAAAGGAAAAACTGAATTATTTTGTGTTTGTTTTTTGTCATAAGTCCGGTTTTATCTAAAGGAAATATCCGGCTTTTGAATTTCTACATCTGACAACTTTATCTGTAGAGAGATATGAAGTGTACAGAACTCCTTACCGATCAAGTTCTGTACTCATGTCAGAGCGCGTGTTTGTACCTTGAATGTCTCGTCTGATGTTCGTTATAATTCAAAACGTCCTGTTATGTTTGCAAGAGGACGAGAATGCAAGCAAATAATTTAGACATGGTGGGACTGTGCGGTGTAATGACAGATTTAGTCTTCATTTCTTGTCGGGGAGTCGCCAAGTGATGGAACGTGAAGTCGTTGCACATTATAGGGCTGCTCACGCTCCGGTCACGGAACGGTGACGCTGACGTCAAAATGAATACAAGTCAGTCAAACGTGAGTGTTCACACTAGGAGGCAATGTCCGGTCGCGAGCCGCTCACTTTACCGTCACAATCACCGTCGCGGATATTTGATCGTGGTTAGAGTTCCGGCTTTGACCGTCTCTGTAGTGGAGTACCTGAATCCTGGTGGATTTTTACAACTGTTTTCAAATTGTTATTCTCTTTTTTGGGCCCTGGGATCCGAAAGTTTTGAAATTTACAAACCTTTGTAATCCATTAGTTAAAATTATCTTTAATTTGACATTCCACGCGAATTTTTGCGATTTTATCAAACTTTTCAACTTGTTTGATACCGTAGTTTCCAAAAATTTTGACATTTTTGAAAATTAACATTGTATTTCTTTTTACTTCATAACTGTTCAAAACTGTTCCCCCCCCCCCCCCCGAGATCAGATTGGGAAACTTGAAGCTCCGGATAATTTTCCTTTGAACAATATCTATGATGATATTAGTAGAGACATCTAAACGATCTTTATGTAGTGGTTTCTCGTTGCCTACTACGTCCCAATGTCGTTGACTAGTAACTAGTTCATCCGCCTCCGGGGCCGATTTCTCAACCCAAGGACAATGAGGTGCCCTAAGTTGTTAACACAGTGAAGATAAGAAAGCTTCGGTACCTGGACATCTCATGAGAAATGAACAGAGATTTTACTTATTGCAGTCCATACTACAGGGAAAAGTACTTCGAAAGAGAGGAATTGGGCGACCGAAAATATCATGGCTGAGAAATTTAAGGACCTGGTTTAGCATGAATACAACAGACTTATTCCGTACAGCAGTACAGAAAGTTAACATAGTCTGTACGATATCCTACATCCGAAACGGATAGGAACTATCAGAAGAACAAGAACATTGTATTGAGATTGTGGTTAAAATTCCCTCTAATAATACCCCCACACGGGGTTTTGCGATGTTTTCACAATTTTGACGCCCTCACATTTTAGCCTCCTAGTCTCCGGCTCCCTGTTTTTGGGGGATCAATCTCAAAAGCAATGAATAGGGTTCTGTAGGGCTAGAGTTTTACGAAAATCTGTTGATGCGTTCAGAAGTTATCGTGAGACATACAGACAAAACCGAAGGGTCGAGGTAAAACTGAGAAGTATTTACTCGAAACATGCTTCGTACACAGTTTCGAAACAACTGAAAGGAAAAATAAAGTTAGGTTTTTTTCACTCTTGTCAAGGAATACTGATGTCCGTATTCCAGCGATAACGCGGTATCAGAAAGTCTTCATCCAGATCTTTGTCGTATGTAAGCCCAAGACAGTGACCGGTGCTCGACAGTTAATAAGGGTGATCGATAATGCGATTAACAACCCAAATTGGTCATCTTGTTGCGCCAGCTGACAATATTAACGCAAGGTTAACAAAAACACGTGAAATATATTGCTAACTAGAGTCGGTTAGAGTATAAAGACTCTTTTGTGGAAAGCGGCGGCGGCGAATTATTCCAGTCTAAAAAAAGAAAATGACGGATGAATAGTGGTCGTCCAACAGATGATGTATCTCCCACCCCTGCCCAGAATAGATAACGAATTTCGCCATCCCGGCGAGGGGGTAGCACGCGTCTTGCGTAAGTGTCGGTGCCGGTGCGTGGTGATGAAATTTCATCATTTTATTGCATCATTTCGGCCCGATACTCCTGCTGTTGTTATTATTGGTATTTTTATCGCATAATTTTTTTTCAAACACCTGAAAGATTCACACTCACGCAGTTGTAGTAGGGCGTTATCTGATTAATTATTATTTAAATTTAAATAGATTATAGTGTTTTAGACGCCTGTATCAAAAGCATTTAATTGATTTTTTCTTAAATTAATCTGCAAACTGAAAAAAAATATTTAAAATAATTAGTAATTATTATTGATACGGTATGCACTCAGACAGTCGTAAGATTTGTTTTTTGTTTTTATTTTAAATGATACTTGTAAGAAGTTAGCTTAACGACCACTTTAACGCTGATAACTATGCATCTCTCGTTTTGTATTTTAGCACGTAGGTCATTCAGTAATCACTGTACAATATGCATGTGTGTTTTAGGACAGAAATAAACTGATAGGTAGACAGTCAGATTTGACTCTAAACGCCACCTCTCATTCATTTCTTTTCCACATCAAGGAATCTATTGTATTGTGGACGATTCACAGACAGCATGAAGTTAAAAATGCGCAAGACGTTGCCCCCCCACCCCACCTTTCTTATCGATTCCAATGGGACAAATAATTCGGCGGTCTCAGCTGAGTAGCACAATATGCCGACATTTACGTACTCATATGTAACTGGAGTAAAGCTTAAATAAGTCTAAAATTTAAGCTTTACAAATTCGTAATAGTATTATTAAAAGAACATTCATAATAATTTGTATTATTACTTTCAGTATATGTATTATTATTATTTTAAAATTTTTTATTATTACGCATCGTTAAAACATCGAAGGGTAGACAGTAAAGATTCAGTGTGATGATTATTGTTATTATTATTATTGCTGGTGTTGTTGTTGTTGTTAAATTGTATTTTAGCAGTTTTGAACTACGTAGCCTACTCGAGGTTTCTTCAAAAATACAAGTGCGTGAAACAGTGGCGTAACCAACAGCTGCTCCTTGGGGGGGGGGGGCTCGTGAGACTTGCTCCTGGGCAGGACGAGACTTGCTTGAAGGTCGTACTCCCTCAGAACAAATGAGAATTTCAGAATTTATTCTTCCCATATAATTTTTAAAGTACGTTTTATAAATTCTTTACGTCTCAAAGTTTTTGAGTAACCCGACGTGAAATACGTTTGCAAATACGTACGTTATTTACTAAATGTTGAGTGGTTGTGATTATTAAAAAAACTCTAACTTTATTTTATTAATTTATAAATCCTGTAATTCCCTTTGTTTCTACAATTAGTTATAAGTCTTATTTCAACACACGTAACTGGCTTAGAAATAGGCCTACGTTAAATGATTATGGAATTTCGATGAAATTTTTAATAACTCTGGCGGGGTAGGAGATTGACCTCCTGACACCACCCCCGTATTTACGCCGTACAATAGTAGATGTGGGTACAATAGTAGGCCTACTTATTAAAAAAAGTACATAAAATAGGCATCATCTTTGTCGCCGTTATCATCATCAACACAATCATTGTCATCGTCTTCGTCGTCGTCGTCATCATCATCATCATTATTATTATCACCATCAACTTCACGAAAGAAACCATTACCGGTTTGTCCCGCCTTCAGCTGATCGCTTCATCTTTTCCTAGGATTCCACACGCCGTTTATAAACCTTTAACAGTTTATGAGCTCGGGAATTTGTCAAACGATCAATGTCGTCTTTCCAATGATTTCTCCACGTCTCTGTGACCTTTCTCAGATTAAATGTACTTAGTTCCTACCTTATGAACTCTATTTTCCTTGACACCTAAGGCGTATCCTGCAGCCGTCCTCAGAAATCTGATTCCCGCACTTCTATATCCTTGTGATGAGGCGTGAATTCCAGAGGCTAGAGGACTGAATGAGTAGGTCAGAGAGCTACTTGAGTGTAGCCCCTTTATGGATGGATAATACAGAATACAGACGGGTTCTGGGGAATTGCAGATTACTCAAAACCTTCACAAAAGTAGCTGACGGATATGTAGAACTCGTCATTTTTAAACATTAATATGACATTTATTGAACGAGCGAAGCGAGTTCTCAGTTTTATCTCGACCGTTTGCCATTTGTTTGCCTGTCTATCAGTTTGGGGTATTATGTCTCACGATAACTTCTGAACGCATCAACCGATTTTAGTAGACATGCGTGTACACAATTTTACCCTAGAAGAACCCTATTGTTTTTCAGATTGGTCAGAGATTGTTCAGAATGGTCAGAGAGTTTTGCAGCCCAGAGAACGAACTAGTATATATATTAACAAACATTATCACAAAACTGGTAGCCGTCGCAGCAGTGTACCTCGTTTTCCAGAGTATTCTGCTTTCAGCTAACCGACTCCATATTGTTACGACATTACAAAACAGTCTACGTGCTTGTCGAATGTGCCAGAAGAATCTCGCTCTACTGTGTGTGGCATACGTGACTGTAGACGCATTCGCGAGTTTTCTCGAAGCCGCCAGCCGCACGACTGTGTCAAGGCCGCAATTAATTACGTAGTATCAGTTATTTTCTCAACGTTAGCAGTCTTCATGACAACTTTGTCAAATTTTGTTGCTTCCCTGCTATATACAATTTTTCCTCGAACGAGGCCTTTCGGTTTCGCAACCATTATCAAGTTCTTCCTACAACCTAGGAATGATAATGTTGCGAAACCGAAAGGCCTCGTTCGAGGAAAACGTGTATATAGCAGGGAAGCAACAAAATTTGACAAAGTAATTACGTAGTACACACTGGCGCTAAGACGCAGTTTTTAACCTTCTGGTCTGTGCGCGGATGTGGAAATACAAGGCGGCAGCGACCTTAGTTTTCAGTATAGTGGCGATATATTTACAGTGCGGTTCGAGTTGTTATCGGGCAATATTACCGTGTACGTTCAAGTGGTTATTAGTGAACTGTTGCGTTTTATAATCGGGCGGGATAATTGTAATACAATATTGTTTTAATATTAGTGGACATTTTATTGCGTGTGAACAATTTTTATTTAATTTGTTGTAAGAGACTGTGTTGTTAATTACGAACTGTTTAACTGTGAAAATTAAAGCTGGTGATTAGTGACTTAATTGGTGTCTTGTACTTATTTTGTTTTCCATTGTACCTACGACGATCGAGTAGACCGTCGTAGCAATACACTGTGAAGTATAATCATTTCTTAAGGTATCTGCTTCATGTACATAATGCCAGGTCTTTCTAGGCCCGTACACACATTTGACCAAATCTTCTGCTTATTTCATGTTCCTTATTTGCTCTGTCTTCATTACCCTTTCCATTCTCATTTCGTCCATTCGTAATCAATTTATATTTAAACCTGTTGTTTAGTGCACAAGATTCACTACTGCTGGTGGGCACTTAAATTAAATTGTGTACAAACAGAACACTTTCGGCGGCGATGAAGGTGGGCGTAACTCTGCCCCCCCTATCCGTTACAAATGTACATTGGAATCAACGTGACAACCTCTTGTGGGTTGTCCTTCTTATCTAAATCATATGTCGCGGCCGTGTGATGTCGTATCGTCTGCATCTCCTCGTGAGGTTATCTTCTTTTGCTCTTTCTTTTTTTTACTTCCGTCTTGACATTGACACTCCCGTAATGCAATCGCTAAATCGTATCGTGGTTCTTGTTTAGTTATGTTACTGATGAGCTTTGTTTCTCGATAACTTTTAATTTTCCTTCGTTTATATTTCCTTAATTTGTTTCGGAAATAATCACTAGTTTTCAGATTGTATACAGTGACTAATTAGGCCTAACGTTTTTTGTAAATCCGCCAGTTGCGGTTTTCTTTCCCTTGTTCGCACTTCTATGACCTCACATCCGTAAAATAATTTTAAAGTGACGTCTGCGATAACTTAGCTTCTAGTGAGTATGCCACACGTTTTTGAAATCGGATTATCAGTGTCGTTCACTTACTCGTACTAATTTTGTATCTGTGGAGAGTAGTCATTTCGATTGTCTTGTAATTTTGTCATTTATCTTAGTCTGTTTCGCAGACCGTCGCATACGTTTTCATAAAATGGTCAAGCCTGACTATTTTCGTTACTTTCCGTTGTCAGTCTTCTCCTCCTTCTTCCTTCTCCTCCTCCTCTACCTCCTCCTTACCTTCCCCTTATTCTTTCCGTTTTCTATCTTCTTCTCCCATTCCACTACTTGTTTTCTTCACGCTTTTTTCTTCTTAGCCCATTTCTTACTTCACCTCATATATTAGACAGTATTGCTTTCTCCATACATATCTCCCCCACAGTTGCCCCCCCCCCGTAACGTAGCGATTTGCCCAAGTGAATTAACGCTCTGGAATCCACCGTATATAAACGCCAACATGATTTCACTAACGAGCGACTTCATTCCTGTCCGGTTTGAGTAATCAGTGGACTCAACCTGTCTATGCAATTGTCCGCTCGAGGCTCCTACGCCTCCGTATTCAGTATGTACCACTTGACATCTGTGATAATATGATAATACATCGGTTTCCTATATATACGCTCTGAGTATTTCAGGATAACAACAAAATATGCTCAATGAAATTAGGCATTTACAGCAATCTTATTTTACAGCATGGCATGGCGCTGTAGTTTTAACGTCCTGAGAAGAATCTCATACGTTTAGATAAGACTTTGGTTAAGAAAATCAGATTATAATATTAGTTGTGGCCATAAGTTCCAGTTCCATAAATCTCGTCGATTTTGTTCGTAGTGTAGGCCTATTTTGTAATTAGAAATGAATTTCCTCTGGACTTACTGTTTTTATTACAGACATTCCATCACATGTCCTTTGTGGTTATGTAAGAGAGAACTTATCTTTCATGTAAGGTAAAGGAATATTAACTCATACGTTTTACAAGAATAATCCAGACCTTATTGTCTGTTTCTCATAATAAAACAAATTTTAAGCAATCTTTTGTCATGTAGATGTTTTAACCACCAGTTGCGTTTTTCTTTCCCTTTTTTTTTAATTTATATAACTTCATATACGTAAAATAATTTTAACGTGATGTCTGTGATAACTTAGCTTGTGGTGAGTAATGCCACACGTTTTTGAAATCGGTTTATCAGTGGGGCCATGGTTATCAGTCCTTTTCATCTTCGCTCTTAACCTCTCTGATTCTCAGTCGTACGCAACTGAATACCTTACATTTTTTAAGATGTTCATTCAATTTACTGAATGGTATCTGAGATTAATTTCCGAGAGTCAGTGCTGAGATTAATTTTATCTACTCACTGAATTTAAATATCGTGTGTTGGAGTTGGCCTATGTGTATCTGTGTGTTCTAGTCCTGACGGGGCGGTGCAGTTCTGTAGGATAGACGTATTGCAACGTAGGGTTTTTACTACTTCTGGGTGGAGTCGCTAATCTTTCGTCGGATTTCCTGCCGAAGTGATTGATAGGCTGAACGCTCATCAGCTCCTCAATCAATTTACGGGGGTAGCGGTAAAATTAAAAGTAGGGAAACCAAAATTAGCAATGGGTACACCGCCTCACCAGCCTTAGAGAAGGCGGTCCAGCTTGTGAACCCGAAGGCAAAGCACTGATCCTCTAGGTTGTTGGTTGGACCAGTATTCCATACTCTGTAAAACTGAAGAAATCTAAACGCAAAACCTCGGATGAAGGAAGGTAAAATAAGCTACGTATAATTAGCAAGCCCTAAACTCAGAAGAATGATGATTAAGTTTGAAGTTAAAAGGTTTCAAAGAGCATTTTCAAAATCGGCGCGCGCCCACTAGCCCCCTCCCTCCAAAACACACACACACACACACAATTAAAGTTTAAAAGTTCTTCTCCATATTATGCTATTTCTTATAGCGCGTCTTCGACTTACAAACCTCGTCTCTTATGTTAAAAAGATGTCTACTAGTAACATAAAAACATGATTGGAAAACGTTTAAAAACATTACCAGGCTCGGAACGATAGACATCCTGAAGCCATTTATGAAATCCGAGTCCCTTATTAAGACCTTGACACAAGAAAAACTGTTGCTGATCCGGATTAAACTGTACCCGACAAGACAGTATGACAACTGTGCCGTTAGCATTTACACGGTCTAACGTTTTAACCGTGCATTTGCATAAGTGATGTCATGTCGGATAATGGAGCAGCGGCGTATTAAGGACACTTACACAGTAGGCCTACAGCACTGCACGCAGAAACAATGTACGCTGCAGCCAGCCCATTGTGTATTAGATGGAAGTAGGTGGACTTGTCATGTACTGCAGATGCACGGGTTGGGATAATTGACCTTGCACGCGTCTCGTAGTGCAGTGGACAAGGTCGCTTCGCGTTTGCGCTGACGGTTAACTGTTGTTAGTGTGTCGCTCATGGCGCTTTTATAAGCTAATCGCTGTTTCATCGCGCTTTTGCATGGATCGGAACATAGGACGTTAAAAGAACTAATCTAAAAAAAAATATTTGGGCTTCTGTATCGACTTACCTGTCAGGAGTGAATAAACGTATGTGAATTCTTATTTTGACTTCCATGTTCCATAAGGAAATGGAAATATGGTGATGGCGAAAAAAATCGTGTTCGAGATAAGGGCTGATTCCGATTGTACTACTCTCAAAACACGAAGAAAGTCATTTTCTTAAAAGTGTCTGTGTGTAGAATTTTTTCTATGGCGAACGATAACTGCCGCAAATTCAAACAGGATCAAATAATTTTTTGCAGTTGTAGAGGACTCAAGGCGTCCTGATTTGGTGAAGATCAGTTAAGAGGAAGGAGTAAGATAAGTTTACCTGCAACGTTTTATGTTTTAACGAGAGTAAAGTACTTAATTTTGATAAATAAAGTATCCGGAAAAAATGTAAAAATAATCCACTGTAGAAAGGTAGATGAAATATCTATAAATGCAAATGGTAGTTGAAGGGAGAGGGGGTAATTTTCTATAAATGAAAATGATAGTTGAAGGGGAAGGGGATAATTTTTTATATGTGTACTACGTTATCGGCAACAAAGAAGTAGTTTGTCTTTAAAATTCCTTCCCGGGGCATCGACTACCATCATCAGTGAAAATTGAGTGCGCTAACGTGAGGTGGTGTACGTTAGTGACCACAGTACTATGGTTAAGGCTAAAAAAAAATAAGTAGAAAGAAGTAGTTTCTATGGAAATACTTCATTTCGAAAATGATTTTAAATGTAAATGTTAGAACATGGAAGTCATGTATGGTTCTCCATACCGACATTTTATTTTACGTTTTAGAGATTGGGCTTCTTATAGCTATGTCGTATTTTATACCGGAAACTGTCCAGCGTTAAAAATTAGGTTGAAAAATTAATGTCATAAAATGTTTAGTGAATCATAGTCTACTGGAAGAGTCAAAGAGTTTGAGGCATTGGAGATATGGTCTATTAGGAGAATGGGGAAGATTTCACAGCAAAACAGAGTTGTTCAAGAGGGTAGGCAAAAAGAGGCAAACATCGCGAGGTATTAAATTAAAGGGAATTTAACGAAAATCTGAATACAGTTCTCTTCTTTGAAAATTTCAGAATTTTCGGACACGAGGGCCCAAATAGTAGGTCAAAATTTTGATGAAATCGCAGAAGTCCGTATGGAGTACCAAAGTAAATGAGATTTTGTCGAAAATCTAAATACAGTATTCTGTTTTGGAAATTTGAAAATTTTGGTAGCCGGGGCCAAACAAGTGAGCCAAAATGTTTGATAAAATCGCAAAACTCCATGTGAGGTATCAACATAAAGAGAATTACAACCAGAATCTATAAATATAGTGGGTAATTATGGAGATATCAAACGTTTAGGAGTCCAGGGCCAAATAAAGGAATAAAAAAATTGGAAAAACCTGTAAAAATCCAGCCGGGTGTCATTAAAGGTCATTTTAACACAAATCCGAATGTAGTATTTCCTATGAAAGTTTTAAACATTAGGGGACGTCATAGGCCAAAATTTTGAAGAAAAAAAATAATTTTTTTATGTGAGGATGAAGTTGTGAAAAATTTTGTTCAAAATAAAATCTCAGTATCTTTAATAATTTGAGAAAATAATGACAGTATTCTCTCAACACTCCTTGCAATGTTTGGATCACCTTTCAAAAGTTTGTAAGGTATGTTTACAAAAAACGTTATAAATAGACCTGCTATTTTTATCAGTTAGGTATAGGCCTATTTTTCAAAAGTATTAGACATAGGTCTACAGATGTGAACGGAAACTTACATACTAATGACGTCACTAATTACCATTTTTAATTAGTCACAAATAACAATTTGAAAAGCAGCAACGTACTCTCATACAATAATTCAAGTTAAATTTGCCCACAAGCAATACTAATGTTAACTGTTAGAGTTCCGTACTAATTATAACACAATACAGTAATCACTTTCCACTAGTCCGTAACAATCACTTAATCCGCACTCCACAATCTCGCCAAGTGTAACTGACTGACTAAACCGGCCGCTGTTGCTTATATAGATATTCCAGAATAATTTTCCATTCTTCTGGCGGCGTACCAGTATAATTTGCGTAGTTAAGATTGCTCGAACAGTTCGATGTTACTTGAATGCACGGCTTTGACTAGCCGAGAAACGTGTAGAACTGCACCCGCCGACGTTTCGAGAGCGTTACGTAATTGTCATAGCATATCTAGATTTCTACAGTAATATGTAGGCTTATATATACACCCACCACACTACAGACTCCTGTTTTGAGTTATTAAGTACGTAGTCAATAGATTCTTCGTAACATATTTACTTTGCCAAAAGTAAATAATTACTTTGTCAATACATTATTTTTAACCGTTTGAGATAATGTTTTTGACTATTTCAAGAACTCTTCATGATTACGTAGTTAATACAGTATAGACCTATCTGTTGCAGGAACGAGTCCAGCCTTCAAGTGGGTATGAGTGCACAGACCGTGGAACTGATGGTACATATCGTTGTTTCACAAGTACAGTAAATCTTTAATATTTAATAAACTAATCAATTCGTTCGTTGTGTTAAGCGACTTATTCGGTTATGCGCAGTCTTTATGTTTGCCTCGTTCTACTTTTCCCAAAGGAATGATAATTAAAAGAATCTGAAAGTTTGCTAACCTTGGATTGTTGATAGATGATATTTCATTATGTCAGGAGGAGGAGGAGAAAGAGAGGTCTGCTCATTTCTGGTTTTCTTGTTGGTTTTCCGGGGGTCGCCATATTGTTGATGTTTTCTTCAGGCAGACGTTTCGGGTGCACCTGTGCCCATGCTTCTTCAGCGGCCGTTTTGATAATTTCTACGAAATGAAGAAGAATACATCTAATATTTAACCAAGGCTTAACTTCTGTAAAAAAAAAAACTATAATAATGTGAGTAGTTTATTCAGTTTATGAAACAAATAAACGAAAATAGTCAGATGTAAGAATAACGATAGAACATCGTCGTCGTCGTCTTCTTCTTCACTCCATGGCTTGGGCTACAGCCCGTTCCGACTTAACAGTGTCTCTGACCATTTTTTCCAGGGTCTTCCATGATCTCTCGTACCCGCTGGCCTATACTCAAACGCTTGTTTAGGAATACGCGTGTCTACCATGCGTTGCACATGGGACTTCCAATTCTGCCTGTATTTCTTTATTATCTTCAGAACCGACTGTAACTTCAGGTCTTTCCCAATGTCGTCATATCTTAGATGATCTCTCAAACTAATACATCCCTTAACTGTTCTTAAAAATTACATTTCCGAGGCCTATATTTTTGAAATATTTTTTTCCAGGAGAGTCCATGTTTCATATACATACATTAAAATCGGCACAGCCACGACCTTATAGAACTTTAGCTGTGTCTCCCTCTGCGTTTTATTCTTCAATAGTCGTCTTATTGTTCCACAGGTATAACTAAATTGTTTAACTTTCTCTCGATATCGTTATCCTTCCTATATGAGATATCACATCCCAAATAATTAAATTGTGATACCTGCTCCAAAACACTATTATCGATTACAATTTTTGCTTTTACAGGGTTCTTCCATAGGAAGGCTATCACTTTTGTCTTAGTATTAAGAACATCGTTAAAACTGATAAATCGCAGACCGTACGTTTGAAGCATTCAATTCAAAATCTGGAGCAGATTTAAATGATGCAAACCAGATATCACAAAGATAGAGTACCGGTTTTAGAGATCGTAATGTAAGGGTGTTCATTTTTGAAAACTTCAACATTTCGGACTCCGCACAGTGGGGCCGAATGCCTAAAAGCTGGCCAAAATATGAAGGCATGTACAAATCGATATGAAGGCATTTACAAATCGATCTAGAATTTGGTACATATAGGTTTCTGGGGTCGCTGATTCCGAATCTGAAACCCAAATTTCAAAAAACAAAATGGCGGACGAAAATAGTAAAATACATTTTCCCCCCTGAAAGGATTACTTCTAGGTTTTTAAAGTCGCTGATTACGAATCTGAAGTCAAAATTTCAAAAAACAAAATGGCGATTCCAACATGGCAGAAAAAATTAGAAAAAATGAATTGTTTATTGGTTTTTGGGGTCACTAAATACTAAATATTCAAAAAATTTAAAGCAATGTAGGAAATATTTATAATTTTACGCTACTCTTCATCGTCAGTAGAATCTTCGGAATCGTTGTCCGTTGAGGATACAAATGACGAACCAATATCAGTAACACCTAAAATTTCGGGTGGAGTAGAAAGGTCACTGCTTCGGGTATTCGGCTATTCTGGCGAAATAGTTAAAAGAATTTAATATTAATAAAATCAAATTTTGTCGTTTCTGATTATCGCTGATTACGATTTAAATTCGCAAATGAAAAAATGATATGATTAAAAAAATTGTTTTAGAAAAGCACAGTCAAAAAAGAAATTTTGGTCAAATATTTTTAAGGTGATTAATTACAAACATGTAATGTCACTGTTCTTTTAAAAATTACCCTTTGAGGCACAGAATATATACAGATATTGATTAATAATGCTAATATATTTAAAATTAATTATTAAATATTAAAAATTGGAAACTAAGATAATTAATTTATAAGGGAGAATATATAGTTTAATAATTAATATTGTAATTGAACATAGACTTACGCGAGTTAGATAAATAGCCTATTCGAAAGTAAATGTAGTATTGAAGAACAAGAAAAAGTATTATTGTATGAAAGAATACGATGGTGTGTTTTAGAAAAAATGATTGCTCAAAATATTCTAAGTTAATTAAGAAAATCACTGTAACACAAAAATGCTGCTAACTATTGAAATATTTATATAAAATATTATAATTAAATGATTTAGGCTATTCAGCATTAATTCTGATTAAATATTTATTTTAAAAAGTATTAAAAAATTACTTGAGAAATATATATTGTATTACGTCCAAGGAATATAAATGTTGAAAAAATATTTTTATCGTTTTAAATTTTACTAGGTCTAATCTATGCAAATAAGTTAAGGTTAAAAAAATGAAACAGAATTTTTCAATATCAAATGAAATCAGATATTCCATATAATATTTTGCAAAAAAAAATGAAACTCGTGTTTTTTGACCAAAATATCTTGCTGATTTTCCCAAAATCCTTAATCACAGTTTTCGTTCTTTCTTCAACTAATTCAAAAAGCATGGGGTTTTTGAAAAATTATTAATGAGAAATTGCTTAATTTTTACAAAATAAATTTTGCGCTTTGTCTAATAAGCCTCCGATATACGCACGCTATAGAGCGCCACAACGTTTTGCGCACGTTCGACTACACTTGTCTCATGAAAATTCCCATGCTTTTAAGCCAGTCGAGACGTTCTATCTCTTTTGCACTTACATACGGTAAACGATATGCTTCATGACAGTTTACTTTTTCGTGAAGATTGGCAGAATATAAATTTAATTTTCTAAGTTCTGTGGGTGTTGTTGAAAGATAATACAAATATTTTACTGCAAAAACCTTTATATTTTAAAAGACATAGCAAGTGAAAGTGAGTTTCACGAGAGCCTTCTCATGTTGTTGGTACCACGCGACTAACATAGCGTTAAACAAATTAAAAATTAACGTTATATATGTATTGTGCTACTTTAAGCTACTGGTCATTAGCTTTGTTCGTTAGTAAATAGTATAAGCTTTACACTAAAATAGATTTTTCCATCCAACTCTGCTTGATTATATTACTTTTTTATTATTAAAAACACGTTCTCTGCAAAAATAATGTAATTCTTTTTACGCGCCAAACATTTGCAAATACCGCTTTGCTTATTTTTAGTTAACTTTCATAAAACGTATGTGACATCTACTTACTTTTAGCTAATGATTCCATTTAGCAGAATTAAAATCGGATGATTTTTCGAGTTTCTAGGGCTTTTAACAGAGACACAGTGTCGACTCACCACTGGGTGCTGAACGTGCTCCTCGCGAGAAGGTCTCTTTACAATTGTTTTTTCAGGGTTGGTGAGAGTTTTTTCTACCATTCACGTGTACACGCTGAAACTTGGACTGTTACTCTAACCATCCTTATAATTCTAACGACCTAAATAGTAACTTTATTTTTCGACTTTTGGCCAGCTTTTAGGTTTTTGGCCCCACTGTGCGCCGGGGACTAAAAAATGGTGAAAATTATAATAAAATCACAAAAATTCATGTAGCGTATCAGATTGAAAATAATTGTAACTAAAGGCTGAATGAAGTGTTAATTTTTGGAAATGGCAAAATTTTTGGACACCAGGACGTAAAAAGTTGGGAAAAAGCGTGATAAATTTGCAAATTCCATATGAGATATCAAATTCGAGAGAATTTTAACTAAACTCTGAATATAATTTACAGTTTTGAATTTCCAAAAAGTTTTGATCCAAGGGTCAAAAAATGGGATCAAAATTTTGAAAAACTTGTGAAAAAACTAGTGTATGGCACACTAAAATTCAACTTTTCAACAAATCTGATTATTTAGAATTTTTAGCGTTTATTGTATGATTCCTCTACAATTTTTACTTTACTAAATAAAAATCGCGAAGCAGAATCGCGAAGGCTGAAGATGAGAGCACAATAGCTCTCGAAACATGTTCCTAGTAAGGAAAATAAAATATCTTGAGGTAATTTCAATATAAATAATAAATATACTAAATAAAAAGTAGGGGGTAATATGATTTTCGTATTTCGTAATTTTTCTAATAATTGAAAAGTTATCTAATATAAATATTTCTCCAATAATAATGTACTTCGATCAAAACGGTGAGCGAGTTCTGCAGCTGAGGGAGCTTAGCCTACTAGTAAATAACAACAGCGTATTGTATATCTGTAAGTTAAATATTGTTTTCAAGCCAAAATTTAATTTAGAACATCTTTTTTCTTGTAGGCCTAGTGCTAATGACACATCAAATGTGTTGATTTGTTATTGTTTTTGATGTAGAGGTTTAATGTTCGCGATTGTCCGTAGTTTTTGAACTCGGTTGTTCTACGAGTTCACTGTAGTAGATGACGTCCTTATATAAAGACACAAAGACGAGCAAACAAATGCTGTTGTACATTCTACTTGGAACAATATTCTTTACATTTAATTTATCACACTGTTATTCGTACTTTTCGTTGTTCTTCACTTTTTACTAAAAACCATTCAAAAGACAAAACCTGTGTCTAATTATCAGACAGTCGTTAAAAAGGAAGTGAATCATTTCAAAATGTGAATCAGCATTGTTTGATTATCTCAACAGTATATTCCACTCTAGACGACAAATAAGAATTCATAATATGGTGGTATGATTGTGGATGTTTTCAAATTTTTATGTTTGTCAAGTGTGTAACGAGCGTTTATCCGGTTCATTATAAACATGCATTGTATATTTTTGTGACGCTTATAAACAAGTTGCAAATGTATTTTATACGTCTCAGTGGAATTTCAAGAAGGATGTTTGTGTTTATGGTTCAGGGTCTCAGAACGACAGGCAAGTTGCTCATTATGTGGACAGACAGATACAGTTTGCTGAATCATACAAAACTTGTTCGTCTTCCCACACCTGGATGGTCGGGTAGATAACACAGAACTAATTATAAGGTAGCGAAAGTGAAGGTTTCTTAGTGGTTAATAAGGAAGTGTGGAGTTCGATAGAGAAAACAAAAGAATGAGTATCGTCGTTTTTAATGTTTCCGTGATAAAATTTGTAATTATGTCTTAGAGAGTTTAAAGCTAACCGACAAATAATTTATAAATTTTTTTGTTTAGTGGCCAACGTACCGATGCTGGACAAAGGCATACCTTAGGCTTAATCTTAGGGAGAACTAAGTTTTATCACAGTGGTGACTAACCATTTGTAAGAATTTACATTTACACTCTGCGATATATTGTCGTCGTCTGCACTTCTACGGCTAAGGCGTTGCCTGTTCCGTCTTCCTGTGAACGCCTCCTCCGTCGTTTCCACGGTCGTCCAGCCCTGCTATTTATAATAATAAGCAGTTTTGCAGTTGATTATCAGTAGTTGGCCAAACGTTTTACCATCAGCCAAGCGATAGGCAGTAAAAGTTGCCCTCGTGCTTTTTCAGCTTGGATGGAATGTGGTGCAACCTGGAGGATCGTCAACCTGGAGTATCAGCAGTTTGCACCCAGGGGGAGGATAATTTCCTAGATCTAGTTGTTTTCTGCATAGTTAGTCTGACCCTTACGGAGTAAGTAACCTTCTTTAGTGTGCCGTCTACTAAAATGAACTTTTAGGATAATCGGAATCAAAAATGAGGACAATTACGACTGTGAAACCCATATAACACGCATAGATATTAAGGGAGACACTCTGACACACAAGGTGTGTCGTTATCGTGGTATTCAAAATGAATTTCTCATTTGTTGAAAAATGAAAATGATCTTCAAAACGACCATTTCATTTGAAAAAAAAAGAAAACTTTTAGTTTATAAAATACTACTTAACATTTAATTTAAAAATCTATAGATATACGATAAGCTGCTGTTGTTTATCATAACGCTACTTAAATTATATATGAAACTAGCGAGTACCCGGCATGCGTTGCAATGCCACTCAAAGAAAGAAAGTGTTTGTATATATATAATATATAAAGACTTCGTTCGCGTGGTCATCAATTTAATGCGATAATATATTTAGAACAGAATCTATTCCATTGGGTTGCCATAGTAACCAGATCTAATAAGTTAGTTTTTTAAGACTCCAAAGGACCCCCCAGAGGATCGTATCGAAAAAACACCTGTCCTATGTTGGTTCTCCCGTTCGTAAAATATTTGTGCCAAGTTTGGTTGAAATCGGTCCAGTGGTTTAGGAGGAGATGTGGAAGACCCCAAAGAACCCCATCGAAAAAACACCTATCCTATGTTGGTTCTCCCTTTGCGTAAAATATTTGTGCCAAGTTTGGTTGAAATCGGTCCAGTGGTTTAGGAGGAGATGTGGAAGACCCCAAAGGACCCCCCGAAGTATCATATCGAAAAAACACATATCCTATGTTGGTTCTCCCGTTGCGTAAAATATTTGTGCCAAGTTTGGTTGAAATCGGTCCAGTGGTTTAGGAGAAGATGTGGAAGACCCCAAAGGACCCCCCAAAGGACCCCATCGAAAAAACACCTATCCTATGTTGGTTCTCCCTTTGCGTAAAATATTTGTGCCAAGTTTGGTTGAAATCGGTCCAGTGGTTTAGGAGAAGCTGTGGAAGACCCCAAAGGACCCCCCAAAGGACCCCGTCGGAAAAAACACCTATCCTATGTTGGTTCTCCCGTTGCGTAAAATATTTGTGCCAAGTTTGGTTGAAATCGGTCCAGTGGTTTAGGAGAAGATGTGGAAGACCCCAAAGGACCCCATCGAAAAAACACCTATCCTATGTTGGTTCTTCCTTTGCGTAAAATATTTGTGCCAAGTTTGGTTGAAATCGGTCCAGTGGTTTAGGAGGAGATGTGGAAGACCCCAAAGAACCCCCAAAATAACCCCATTGAAAAAACACCTATCCTATGTTGGTTCTCCCTTTGCGTAAAATATTTGTGCCACGTTTGGTTGAAATCGGTCCAGTGGTTTAGGAGGAGATGTGAAAGACCCCAAAGGACCCCCCGAAGGATCATATCGAAAAAACACATATCCTATGTTGGTTCTCCCGTTGCGTAAAATATTTGTGCCAAGTTTGGTTGAAATCGGTCCAGTGGTTTAGGAGGAGATGTGGAAGACCCCAAAGGACCCCCCAATGGACCTCGTCGAAAAAAACACCTATCCTATGTTGGTTCTCCCGTTGCGTAAAATATTTGTGCCAAGTTTGGTTGAAATCGGTCCAGTGGTTTAGGAGGAGATGTGGAAGACCCCAAAGGACCCCCAAAGGACCCCATCGAAAAAACACCTACCCTATGTTGGTTCTCCCGTTGCATAAAATATTTGTGCCAAGTTTGGTTGAAATCGGTCCAGTGGTTTAGGAGGAGATGTGGAAGACCCCAAGAACCCCCCATAGGACCCCATAGAAAAAAATTCATAAACCTTCGCGGGCGTGCGCACAACAACTCACCGAAGTTTCATCGCAATCGGATGAATGGTATAGGAACGCATACGGGACAAAGAAAGAAACAAACATTCATTTTTACAGATATACTCGTAGATAAGCATGAATAAAAATTAAACAACATTCGAAAAATAAATACACAATTGCTTTTCTTTTTTCTTTCAAGCAACACTTACTACTTTCCTTGTGCGGCCCTAGAATGAAGTTTTCCAGTTTTCAGCTTCCCAATCTAGTTTTTCTGTTTTGAATTAGCGTTACTAACCGTTTTTTAAGATTGATAAAATCCCGGACTCGGACGAAAATTTCCCACGGACGTTCCTGTTTCACGTGAAAAAAGAGGACACATCCGGAAAAACCCGTACGAATGGCAACACTATCTTCTCCTATCTGCCAGTCACTCCATTCCCTTATTGATAATTTCACTCCTGATATTTGGCTAGACCTATTTGAAGCAGTCCATTATATCTGATGGCAGTTTCCACTATCTACCGCCTGCGGTCACGCCCAATCGCTGAGTCCTAACTTTGCGAGGTAAAACATTATACTTTAAAATTTAAATGTAATACAGTGTAATAATTTTGAAAGCGATTGTACACGTGTTAAAACCCGACAACAGTATAGTAATCTGAAGCGGTACGATTTGTACTTATAATTTCGGTGGGTTAATAATAGTCGCATGTTTTAAGAGTGCCGACGTATTTCTTGAGAACTAATCGTTTAGTTGGAAACTGTCAAGTTGAGTATCGCAAACCGATCTATCACTTACATTAATTACGAACCGCAATATTGCGTAACATTTTGTAAGTGTGAAAACGCGCGCTAAGCAAGAGCGGTGTACACTTGAAAGTACGGTAATTCCTTAAATTTAATTTTTACTTCACTGCGACCGTATGAACAAAAGAGGTAATATTTTTCACAAGTAAATTCGTTTCTTTGTATGCTCGCAAAGAATAAACAACATATTAGAATTTTGCTACTCAACCGCGCTCAAGCCGTGGAGGATAATGTTTTTCAGTATGTGGATGTTTGTTTCAACGTCGTTATCTTCTTGATCGATTTTAATGAGACAAACATACAAAATTTAGTTTTACATGCAAAAGTGTCAGTGTTCACTTGGGAAATAACAAATTGGCGAGAGCATGGTAGCTTTTGATATCTAACGGCTAACTAAATATTTTTTATTTTTGGCCCGCCATTTTTATTTTTTATTTTTTACTTATTTATACTAGGACAATCATTGAAAAAACGAATCGTGTGGGCTTATTCGTTTTAAATCGGTTTAACCACTTTGGTTAAAAAAAAAACACAACTACACCAAATTTTTAATGAACTGGTACTGGTACTGGTTTTTAAGTTATCTGTGGTACTAGTTAGCAATTACACAATTTTAATCTTACTTTTCTTTGCGGACAGTGACATTTCATATAGGGAATAATTAATTTACACAGTAATTTTGTTTAGCCTAATTTAGTACTTAATCCACTGTCCACGAAGGATATTTCTCCCCTCCCCCCCATAGCAATGTCTGAAGTCTTTTATGTAGTTGAGGGTCTTCTTCTTCTTCTTATCGTTTTTGTCCTACACCTTCTTGTTCTTGTTAACCTCCTTATCATCATCATGATCCTACACGTATTAGACCGTTTGGCCCGTTGCGACTGATTTATCAACTCCTCTTTTTTCAGACTGCCAATGTTTCTTGATAATCTAAGTCTATTAAGTAGTATTCGTTTTGGCAGGCGTTCGACTTCCATTCTAAACACCGTGGCTCTTCCACACTTCTCTGTCTTTTTTTTAATCGTAAATTATAAATTCTGAGGCACGTGATAATTGGCTCATTTTCAAGTCTATTCCTTCTTCTTACCCTCCAGTCCTGTCCTGAGAAATTTCATCTCAGCCGACTGGACTGTACTGAATATTCTAGAATTTAGGGTCCTGGTTTCGCTTCCGTATAGTCCAAAGGGTATAGCCGTAACTTTATAGCACTCTTGGGATTTGTTTTTATTTTAATCATATGACTTGCTTACCGGCTAAGTCCACTGAGTCTGCGAAAGTAAAAACCTGGATAACATCTGAGATTTTGTAGACAACTGAAATCTAGTACTGGTCACAGTGGACTTCCTTGAATGCCGTACGTCTCTGTTGGGCAGCCAACCCTGGTTACCGTACACAAAGGAAATAATAATAATAATGATTCTGGTGAAGAAGGGAAACTTAGAACGTCTATAAAGTAGATCAGTATAGACGTGAGCCCATTGGGTGCAGCCTACGCTAGAAGTAGTGTGATAACGGTCTCAAGCCAGTGCTCGTTCGACTGAAGAGGGTAGCCCACTTCAAATGATAGTTCCACACTTCATGCGTAAATGCAATTCTCCCTCTTCATAAAAATAATAATAATAACGACCGTCATCACGTTTGTTGTTGTTGTTGTTGTTGTTGTTGTTGTTGTTGTTGTTGTTGTTATTATTATTATTATTATTATTATTATTATTATATATTTCCTTCTTTTACTGTATTGTAAGTATCACAACGAAAGTGCGAATATCAAGTACGCGTGAAGTAAGTATTTAGCGTAACTCGTTGTATAAGTATAAAAAAATACAGCTTTAAATTTTGGAGGCCGGAGCTTAATCTTCGCTTTTGTTTTGATTCTCCGTGTTTGTTAGGCCATAATCTATTTTTATATGGTTTTTTTTTTCAAACTAACGTTTAGACTACTTACGGCAGTCCATCTTCAGCGACTGACTTTATCATATGGTGATCTTGCTGGATACGCTGGATGCACACATTGTACCGTTCCGCGGCGTTTTGACAGGCATAGGCCTACTGTTGTATTGGTTTTGATTTCGATCGCAGACGTCCGAGTTATGTTGAAACGATTCCGGTGAGTCCCGAACTCTTCCCGATGCTCCCATACACGTTTCCTTCTGGAAACGCAAAAACGTCCCAGTATTCGATAATAGTGCTAAACTTTTTAGACGGTATTATTCTTTAACATAGGGTTTATCGCAGAATAGTCTTGTTAATATTTATTTTCATAAACGCAATAAAAAGATAAGATGTGAATTACATTTAACTAAGTTACGTTCAGTTTGCGTCTCAGATTTTGTCGCATGTTCATGTAAAATGAAGCCTATCTTCCTTTCATACAGACGCTAAAAACATAAAATCTTTTGTCAGTGAAGTTACGTGTAATTTTGATAGTTTGGTTGTGTGTCTGCGATATTTCTTCTCAATCAGGGGGGGAAATTAAAGAAATATTTTAAGGAAATGTTACATTACAGCGTGGTTGTTTAACATATCCGTCACATAGTTACAGAATGTTGCGCAACTGAGAGACGCCAGCGGTGGAATCCAACTCGGAGAATATATCGGTCATAAATTATGTTATACGTGGACACATCCATCAATGTAAATTATTGTTTATTCAGTTGGACCCGAAGTACTAATCGAAGAACGATACGTTAAGCTCATACTGGATAAAAATAAAGAAGTTGAAATATCAGTAGGGCCTAGTAATCGTGTTACACATGATTGGAGAAGAAAAGACGCCGGTAACAGGGAACAAAAAAGTGGGTTTAGCGACACGATTCTTGAGGAATATTCAGAAAACGTAAGGAATATGCCAGAAAGGGGTCCTTGGATAAAGTGGCTGCAGAAACGTGCTAAAAAAATACACATATGGTAACATGGCTACTTCAAATATAGGCCCATCACTCACCAAGCTTCTGATTGAGATTATAAGAAGAAGAACAACAACAAAACTTCCTGCGTTGTAAACATCTTATATTTCAGCTCTTATTCCAGACGAGGATACTTTTTACGATTCCCATCCTTTCCTCTGTCTGCTTTTTCTTTTTTGGTTTCACGCGTGTCTACAACCACAGCTACTCAGTTATCTTGAATTATCTCAACATTCTTGTAGAACAAGACATGAAAAGTCTAGTCGAATCAAAAAAGTAAACGGAGTTACCTTTAAATAAACGTGATGTTGGAATCTGGTGAGCTGGATCTGAGAGGACAGCTCCATACTGATTACAAGCATAAGAATATAGAGACTGGGTTAGGTAGGTAGTTTTAAACGGGATTTCCATTTTTTGCTCTTTGTCCAGTTGTCTAGGGGAAAATTATAGAGACGCAGAGTGTCCCGTTTCTTTGAAGAAACATAAAACTTCTCCCCAAAATTTTAAAAATCTATTCAAAACTAAATTTTAAAAGCAATTAGTATGTTCACATTATTATACCAACCTGCGGCCTGTTCCGTGTTCTTTGATAGGTACTACTTATCTATTTATTACGCTATCGAATCTCGCATTTTCACAGCATCGATCAACATTTTCACATAGTCGATGCGGGGTGCTCACAAACAGAACCTCACGTTTGTAGGTACAGTAATCGTAAGCGTGTAAACCTCATGCTTATTGTCGTTCTTTCATATGTGTGTTTTGTAAGTTGTGAGGGAAGTGAGAACTGTGCGAGTTGTATTTTTAATAATAACAATGCCTAAAAAGTGTTATTTTAATCACAAACTGAAAAAGACTTTCCATTTTTAATAGAACAAAAGCATTTAATCTTTTTATTTGAATCAGTTACTTCATTAAACGTTGTTCATTGTTCATTTTAACTTAAAGAAGTGGAATCTACTTGTTTCACAGTTGGGAGGTTGGAGCAGTTGAAAAGGACTAGGAGGGGAAGGCGCTAATGAGGAGGGTGTACGGGGAGAGAAGGAAGTGTCCCGTTTTTCAAATTTCAAATCTGGTCACCCTAGTTAGAGGTCGTGGAATCGGTGTTTACTGAGCGGGCAGTATGGCTGTACCCCGTGGGTCTGAATGACGTAGAGATTTTATTCAGAAGGCGATCAAGACAACGATCTGATGACTTCATAACGCAGTCACCCACCAACCCCTGAATTCAGGTTGTAAGACCAGTCATTGGGTTAATACAAAGGTCACGTGGTTCTGTGTCAGGTGAGAAGCCACGAAGAAATTTCAGAGAAATTTAATATACGTAGTTGGATAATTATTGTTCAAAAGTATGGTAATAACAATCTTCCACTGCTTGACGTAAATCCGGTCTCTGCGAGAAAGAATCTGTATTTCTGGAAAACAATAACGGGTAAACACATCGACCGGTCGATACGGGCCCGCACAGTCATCGCGTTGGGATGGTCTACGTGACCTGAATCACGTCCATTTTCCTCTCCGCTGGGATACGTCGAAACCACCGCCGACAGAGGCGGGGGAGTAAGGAAAACCCCCAAGAGTCGACCGCAAGACGCAATCCGCAATCGTATGATGCTATGTGCGTAGGAGATCGGTGACCACGGTTTCCAGGTCGTCAGCCGACATTGACCCAAAAATAAACAAACAAAGACGGAGAGAAGAGAAAGAGAAAGAGATGACGCATCGGTTCAAGTGCTGTTTGTTGTTGCTACGACCTCAACCGACCGTATGAGGAAAACGGTTCCAACGGGCGACACAAACGTTAAGTGATTCATTAATACTAGTAATCTGCGTGTTGTTCACTATGACGGTGCAGAATCTTTACAGTCTGTGAACGGAAATTTTATAGAGCCCACGTGGGTGAGTTTGGGAAAATATGTTGTTATTAGTTTCTGCGGTCAGTTGGTTGTCCAGTATTGTTAATTAACATATTTAAACGTCACCAATACGGAATGCAACCTGACGTAAAATAATCGAGCATTATGAAATGCCATCTACAGCAGGTGAAATGTTTCTACATTAAGAGGCTTTTGCAGGAGAACCGATAAGTACCGTTTACTGTCCAGTGCCATATGGCCATAGGCGGCACGGTGGGAGCCGGCCTCAAGGTGGTGTGACCTTGTCCTTCACTAACTTGCCCTTGCCATTAAGAAAACAATTTTAGACACAAATACATGTTAATTAGAATTTATGGATAAGATCCTTAGGACGTCTATTCTCGCCTGAGTACCTCTTTCAAGTTGAAAGGCATGCTATTAAAATAAAAAGGTCCTCCTGTTCACAGCAATCCCGAATTAAAAATCTGAAAATCTTTTTATCAATGATATTATCAGACGCATCCTGTGAAGGGTCTTTATCAGACCGGATGTAAAAAGTGTATTCTGGAATGAAATGAATCAAGGCCGTCAGAATGTTTTACGATTTGTAGGTACTGAGAGTTTTTATTAGTAACTTTGATGTAATAGACTGAAATTTATTACAGTGATGTAATAGACGATCATTGACCGTCCAACAAAATTAGAAGGAAGTTAATGTTTCAACGTTTTAGCTATTAAATAATGTATGTGAAATTAAATGTATATGCAAATATTGTAAATTTATATTAAATAATTTTGAGATACTGATTCTCGCACTGTTTTGTCGTAGAGCCGTAATGCAAATGCATTTCTTTATCTTAAATATTTTTGACTGAATAAAGAGTCGTCTGTATAATGGATTAGTATAGACCCACAGACTTTCAGAAAAGTGTCGGGAGGTACCTTGAAGCTTTTTTGAGATGTGATGCTGGAGGAGGGCTTAAGAAATGCTGTGGACGGAAATTGATGAGATTTGAAAATGGAAAATGGCCGTTGATTGCACCCACTGTGGAAAGGAGAAGTATTATGGTTGGGTACCTGCTACGCCATTCAAACTGGTTCACTACGCTGTGGCTAGTGGGAGGGGCAGGACCAGGCATGAGTACATGGATGGGGATGGGGTACAAGAAAAAAGAGTCATGTGGTGATCAAGAGGCTGTCTACAAAGGAAGAATTTGCAAGCCCACCAACCTCTGGTTTGAGAAGAAGAAGAATTGACCCAATGTTACAGTCTTGCTTACCGTATAAAATTTTAATAAACATTGTAAAATAGGAAAATGCAGAACATGTGCATTCGTTATATATTCACGAATTTGTAACAACTAGAGCTAAAATAATGAACTAAGTAACCAGAGCTAAATAACGAAATGTAAAAGTAATTATTTGGGGAGGGGGTGGAGAATTATTAAAATTTCAACGTTGAAAATTCTGGATGAGGGCCTCACTTCAAGGAATTGCGGGTGGCCCCAACAAACTTAAATACGGCTTTGTCACTGCCATCTGTTTACCAAAGAGTGTTAAACGGATGAGTATTGCTGTTGCTCTCTGCGGTAAGGATACCGCTATTTCGTCCGTTGCCGCCGCTAAAAATGGCTATCATTGGCGTAACTGAATCATTCGCCAGAGGATTTGCAGACCGATCACGTCCTATGAACCCGGAATGTTTTCCGTGTAAATAGTGTTAAAGTTACCCAGTAAGCCATACCGTTCACGTGTCTAAACTCACAAATATCTGTTTATGAAATAACAAGAACCACTGAAGACAAACTACTGGCAGAAAATCACATACTTCTTACCAACTCCCCGAATCATAAGTTATGTCATGTTCAGAACGGGAAGATGATTATTAAGAAAGAACATAAAAAATGACTTATCTTCTTGTTGATCAGTATCAGTATCCATTTCTTCCTTTGGCTCTCTACTTCATATATCCTATACGTACGTGTGCTCCTACTTCATCTAGAACTGATTGTTTCTTTTTGGCTTCTGTAAGTACTGTTATATCGCTGTCTAGATTTGTCATTCGTCACCTAAGTTTTATTTGCTTGTAATTCCACGTTACTGTACTCATCCTACATTTTCGTGCAAGTTCGATTTGTACCAGTTCCGAGGCTTTTTATTAGACTGTTTAGCATTTAAGTTTTTATGAGTAATAAGGGTCCAGCTCATCGCCTAAACTACTGATGTGGAGGACCAGGACTTTCAACTTGGAGTTTTCCTCTCTTAGGCCAGTTGCCTACATCCCGGCTACAAAAATGTATCTGCGCTGGTTTGATCTGTCCTGGAGGAGTAGGCCTATACTTCACCTAGTCTTCAGGGACCACCAAACCCCCTCCTCCGTTTAAGGCAGTAAGGGGCAACGCATATTTAACGGCGACATTTACTCGCCGTTTCACAGCACCGTCATAGGGCTCTCACATAGATGACCATGTATCATCGTCTAGGGTTTGTGTAGGCTGTAACCCCACCACAAATCATCTTCTCGCCGTTTCACAGCACCGTCATAGGGCTCTCACATAGATGACCATCTAGGGTTCGTGTAGGCTGTAACCCCACCACAAATCATCTTCTCGCCGTTTCACAGCACCGTCAGGGCTCTCACACAGATGACCATGTATCATCGTCTAGGGTTTGTGTAGGCTGTAACCCCACCACAAATCATCTTCTCGCCGTTTCACAGCACCGTCATAGGGCTCTCACATAGATGACCATGTATCATCGTCTAGGGTTCGTGTAGGCTGTAACCCCACCACAAATCATCTTCTCGCCGTTTCACAGCACAGTCATAGGGCTCTCACATAGATGACCATGTATCATCGTCTAGGGTTCGTGTAGGCTGTAACCCCACCACAAATCATCTTCTCGCCGTTCCACAGCACCGTCATAGGGCTCTCACATAGATGACCATGTATCATCGTCTAGGGTTCGTGTAGGCTGTAACCCCACCACAAATCATCTTCTCGCCGTTTCACAGCACCGTCATAGGGCTCTCACATAGATGACCATGTATCATCGTCTAGGGTTCGTGTAGGCTGTAACCCCACCACGAATTATCTTCTCGCCGTTTCACAGCACCGTCATAGGGCTCTCATATAGATGACCATGTATCATCGTCTAGGGTTCGTGTAGGCTGTAACCCCACCACAAATCATCTTCTCGCCGTTTCACAGCACCGTCATAGGGCTCTCACATAGATGACCATGTATCATCGTCTAGGGTACGTGTAGGCTGTAACCCCACCACAAATCATCTTCTCGCCGTTTCACAGCACCGTCATAGGGCTCTCACATAGATGACCATGTATCATCGTCTAGGGTTCGTGTAGGCTGTAACCCCACCACAAATCATCTTCTCGCCGTTTCACAGCACCGTCATAGGGCTCTCACATAGATGACCATGTATCATCGTCTAGGGTTCGTGTAGGCTGTAACCCCACCACAAATCATCTTCTCGCCGTTTCACAGCACCGTCATAGGGCTCTCACATAGATGACCATCTAGGGTTCGTGTAGGCTGTAACCCCACCACAAATCATCTTCTCGCCGTTTCACAGCACCGTCATAGGGCTCTCACATAGATGACCATGTATCATCGTCTAGGGTTCATGTAGGCTGTAACCCCACCACAAATCATCTTCTCGCCGTTTCACAGCACCGTCATAGGGCTCTCACATAGATGACCATCTAGGGTTCGTGTAGGCTGTAACCCCACCACAAATCATCTTCTCGCCGTTTCACAGCACCGTCATAGGGCTCTCACATAGATGACCATGTATCATCGTCTAGGGTTTGTGTAGGCTGTAACCCCACCACAAATCATCTTCTCGCCGTTTCACAGCACCGTCATAGGGCTCTCACATAGATGACCATGTATCATCGTCTAGGGTTCGTGTAGGCTGTAACCCCACCACAAATCATCTTCTCGCCGTTTCACAGCACAGTCATAGGGCTCTCACATAGATGACCATGTATCATCGTCTAGGGTTCGTGTAGGCTGTAACCCCACCACAAATCATCTTCTCGCCGTTTCACAGCACCGTCATAGGGCTCTCACATAGATGACCATGTATCATCGTCTAGGGTTCGTGTAGGCTGTAACCCCACCACAAATCATCTTCTCGCCGTTTCACAGCACCGTCATAGGGCTCTCACATAGATGACCATGTATCATCGTCTAGGGTTTGTGTAGGCTGTAACCCCACCACAAATCATCTTCTCGCCGTTTCACAGCACCGTCATAGGGCTCTCACATAGATGACCATGTATCATCGTCTAGGGTTCGTGTAGGCTGTAACCCCACCACAAATCATCTTCTCGCCGTTTCACAGCACCGTCATAGGGCTCTCACATAGATGACCATGTATCATCGTCTAGGGTTCGTGTAGGCTGTAACCCCACCACAAATCATCTTCTCGCCGTTTCACAGCACCGTCATAGTGCTCTCACATAGATGACCATGTATCATCGTCTAGGGTTCGTGTAGGCTGTAACCCCACCACAAATCATCTTCTCGCCGTTTCACAGCACCGCCATAGGGCTCTCACATAGATGACCATGTATCATCGTCTAGGGTTCGTGTAGGCTGTAACCCCACCACAAATCATCTTCTCGCCGTTTCACAGCACCGTCATAGGGCTCTCACATAGATGACCATGTATCATCGTCTAGGGTTCATGTAGGCTGTAACCCCACCACAAATCATCTTCTCGCCGTTTCACAGCACCGTCATAGGGCTCTCACATAGATGACCATGTATCATCGTCTAGGGTTTGTGTAGGCTGTAACCCCACCACAAATCATCTTCTCGCCGTTTCACAGCACCGTCATAGGGCTCTCACATAGATGACCATGTATCATCGTCTAGGGTTCGTGTAGGCTGTAACCCCACCACAAATCATCTTCTCGCCGTTTCACAGCACCGTCATAGGGCTCTCACATAGATGACCATGTATCATCGTCTAGGGTTCGTGTAGGCTGTAACCCCACCACAAATCATCTTCTCGCCGTTTCACAGCACCGTCATAGGGCTCTCACATAGATGACCATGTATCATCGTCTAGGGTTCGTGTAGGCTGTAACCCCACCACAAATCATCTTCTCGCCGTTTCACAGCACCGTCATAGGGCTCTCACATAGATGACCATGTATCATCGTCTAGGGTTCATGTAGGCTGTAACCCCACCACAAATCATCTTCTCGCCGTTTCACAGCACCGTCATAGGGCTCTCACATAGATGACCATGTATCATCGTCTAGGGTTCGTGTAGGCTGTAACCCCACCACAAATCATCTTCTCGCCGTTTCACAGCACCGTCATAGGGCTCTCACATAGATGACCATGTATCATCGTCTAGGGTTCATGTAGGCTGTAACCCCACCACAAATCATCTTCTCGCCGTTTCACAGCACCGTCATAGGGCTCTCACATAGATGACCATGTATCATCGTCTAGGGTTCGTGTAGGCTGTAACCCCACCACAAATCATCTTCTCGCCGTTCCACAGCACCGTCATAGGGCTCTCACATAGATGACCATGTATCATCGTCTAGGGTTCGTGTAGGCTGTAACCCCACCACAAATCATCTTCTCGCCGTTTCACAGCACCGTCATAGGGCTCTCACATAGATGACCATGTATCATCGTCTAGGGTTCGTGTAGGCTGTAACCCCACCACGAATTATCTTCTCGCCGTTTCACAGCACCGTCATAGGGCTCTCATATAGATGACCATGTATCATCGTCTAGGGTTCGTCTAGGGTTCGTGTAGGCTGTAACCCCACCACAAATCATCTTCTCGCCGTTTCACAGCACCGTCATAGGGCTCTCACATAGATGACCATGTATCATCGTCTAGGGTTCGTGTAGGCTGTAACCCCACCACAAATCATCTTCTCGCCGTTTCACAGCACCGTCATAGGGCTCTCACATAGATGACCATGTATCATCGTCTAGGGTACGTGTAGGCTGTAACCCCACCACAAATCATCTTCTCGCCGTTTCACAGCACCGTCATAGGGCTCTCACATAGATGACCATGTATCATCGTCTAGGGTTCGTGTAGGCTGTAACCCCACCACAAATCATCTTCTCGCCGTTTCACAGCACCGTCATAGGGCTCTCACATAGATGACCATGTATCATCGTCTAGGGTTCGTGTAGGCTGTAACCCCAATACAAATCATCTTCTCGCCGTTCCACAGCACCGTCATAGGGCTCTCACATAGATGACCATGTATCATCGTCTAGGGTTCGTGTAGGCTGTAACCCCACCACAAATCATCTTCTCGCCGTTTCACAGCACCGTCATAGGGCTCTCACATAGATGACCATGTATCATCGTCTAGGGTTCGTGTAGGCTGTAACCCCACCACAAATCATCTTCACTACAGCTTGATAACGCTGTCGCCTCGGTTCCAGATCGATTATTTGGCGTAGCCGTAGCCGGCCACCATTTCTGGTAAAACCACTGCAAAAAGTATAAAAGTCAGATTTTATAAAGCGATGGTGCCAAGAGTAGCGGGAGAGTGAAAACGAACTAACTAGAGACATTGTTATTATAGATTAGGACATAACTGAGAAAAGAGAAAAACTACAGTTGGTACAGTACGGGGATGTCGGAAGAATGGACGGTGGCCCACTTCCAAATATGTCAATAATTTTGAAACCGCCAGAAAATACGAAATGAGGAAGGACGAAACCCGTATGGAACGGCATTATTTAAAAAACATGAACACAACGAAGATTGTATCCTGACAGATGGACTGTAATGATCGAAATTTTAAAAAATTTTTTTAATTCCTCGATCAAGTGACACGTTCCCACACTCAAGTCGACGGACACAAGCCCAGGTCGTAAATAATGACGAATCAGGGGCACGTCAAACCCGACGACAGTGCGAAGACAAAGAAAAAATGTCTGAGCACTGCACACAATGAGTATTTCAGGGCGTCGCTGACAGCTAGCCGTTTGTCACAATTTACAGCACCCAACAATCTGAAACAAAGACTTCGTACAGCTGCCGAGTTACACGGAATCGAGATGGAACGCCTGCTGTGGAGGCGAGGCGTAACTGCGCAATTATGAAAGGCTTTACTATGTTACAAAAGGAGTATAGAGCAATTTTAACGGAGAGATAGACAATAGACGTAACTCAGTGAATACTGCCAGTGCATCCTGCACAGCGTGAAAACAAACCCTTGACAGTTTACTGAGATTTACGACTGGAAAGTAGAGTTTCACCGAAATGACGCCAACGAAGGGTTGATAATCAGCGGAACGAACGTCGAGGAACTTAAACAATTAACCAAGACTCTGGAGCCTGTTAACAAAAGCTCAGTCAAAACCTTAGGAAAAGTCTAAACAAAGGATAACGGAAGACCATAAAATTGCCCTCGTTTCTAAGAATCCGTGCTACGCTCGTCACATGAAACACTCCGGGGATGACGACGACCAACCAGCGTCAAGCATCTTCTAAGAGAGCTCGTGGAGAGAGTAGGAAGGGTTCGGACGACGAATCGTGAAACAGAGGATGAGATCTGCAGAAGAGTAGGAATTTGTACGACCAATCAAGAATCCGAGAAGGCGTAGAAATCCAAAACTTAGACTTATGGGTAAGATGTTCCAATAAAACTGTTTGGCGAAGACGCGAAGCGGGCAGTCAGTCAATCGGGTAGTCAGTCAGTTAATAGTCAGTCGGTAGTCAAGAGTATGTAGTTAATAGTAGCAGTTGATAGTCGCAATATATAGTCAGAAGTTAGTACGTACGATAGACAGACGATTGATTATGTCGGAACAGTAATACGGTTCGTGATAGAAACAGTTTGTACGACCGACCGGATTCATAACTTTGTAAATTCATAAGTGAACAGAGACTTCGATATAATCACACTTATACACAATTCTGTGCGACAAACATAAACTATAAGTGCGCACGGAACTTGAAATCTCAACTGACGCGCACATAATAACATACTAATTAACACTTAAAGTAGAACAGTGAGTGACACTTCAAACATTCTCACATCACAATATATCACCATGTTGAACAATTAATTGAATAAACTATACCAAACAATTAAGCACGCAGTACGCGGTACACCCAGATAGACGGCACAGTTAACCAAGTACACAAACATGGCAAACTTTCAGAACAATTCAGTGTAATGACAACATTAACACCTCACTATTTGAACTTCGGACACTCGACATCAGCGGGTTACCACAACACCACACATGACGGGAGTGGAGATTTAGTGGAGTGAAGTGAAGTTATCAGTGCTCTTCATAACAGTGATTATGATCTTCGACGAATCATCCAGAAAGTGTCTTCTCACGACGGCGGAATTGGATAAACACTCTCAAAGATAAGCTTTATGTCTACTTAATCTTAGTAGTATATACTACTGTTCTGTTGCCTCTTTTTCAAAGAACTAACCCCAGGAGAACAAATATATATGAATCATATGAATCATAAAATCTATAAAATAACACTAACGTAATTCGTTATCTGAGAAATAATGAACGCATTTTAGGTAGGAATAAGTATATTTGTTGATTGTTTATTATTCGTATATGTTTTATATATGTGCATTATTTACCGCATTTGAATGTACCATGTGTTTATGTTTCAGGAAACATCGTATAAATTGCTAAATTGTATTTTATATCATGTGTTTTAATATGTATGTAATTTGCAGGATATAGTTACTTACTTAAGTAACAAGTGTAATAAATAAGTAGTTCATTTACAGTATTCATGCGTTCATTATTGAAATTTCACCTTTGTTATTGATGTATTTCATTCTAAGTATTACACTAAAAATCTCATAACTTATGCTAAACATCAATGGATACAATAAACTCGACCATTGAAACGTCTGATTAATAGACTCATAAAATCGTATTTAATTAGTCACTGTGTTGAGTCAAATCTGACGAAGAGAAACAACTTTAGATATATCAAATTTAACGTATAACATAAATCTTTAATTAATATGATTCATAATTGTTGAGTAATTAATCCGCGCAGATAATTAGCACAGATTAATATTCACTAGATGTAAATGGTTTACACAATTAATTACCACAGATGTAAGTTACATTTACACCACTAAACGTAAATGGCTGCACAACGCGTGGCATTAAATGTAAATGGCGTCCAGCTTTAGGGCGAGATACATATGAGAAAGTAATAAATTCACATAAAATACCACTAATCCCATTTACTAAATGTAAATCATTTATATCGTTAAATGTAAATGGCGCCCAACGTGGGGCAAAAGAGAGCAGACAGTAGTATTTAGATTAGTTAAAATAATAAAGAACGTAAGATATTAAATAAGTGTAAGGTTAGCTTGACTGGTAAATGATAACGCGAAGCAAGGCAAAAATGGCTAGCGGTAGTTCTGATAGCATGGACTTTGACGCTAACAACCAGTTAGGCGCACCCGACACCAACGAAATTTTAATAATCATAAGGAGGACGTCAAGCGACAAATGGTCGAACAGCTCACGCTTATACGATCAGAAATGCGTGACCATAAGACCAGTTGCGACGATAAGATAAGCGAAGTCTTAAAGAAACAAGAGGACGCTACAAAAGAAATAAAAGATGACACCAATAAGAAGTTTGAAGAAGTGTGGGAAGCTCGAGAGTCGGACCACCAAGAACTTAAAAGCCTGGCACAGACCACACAATCTAGTATAAAGAAAATCCATAACAAGCTAGATCTACACATCAATAGTAATCAGAAGAAGCAGGAAGAACTGAAGACCGAATTATACCACACACTGCGACAACAGCAACAAGAGATAGGTGACGCCAACCACACATTGCAACAGAAAATCGATGAAGTAGACGGCCGACAAAGGACGACCGAACAGAAGCTCGACGAGAACGTCAAAGAGAAAACAACCCACATCCAGGAACTCAGGTGTCAAGTAGAGAGACTGCGGCGACAGATCACCGATGGGGAGTCTGGGCCTCACAGAATGGTAAACGGACAAATACAGATTGAATTGAAGTATGACGGAACCGACAGATTCCCGATGGAGTTCCTAAAGGAGTTGTCGGAGTTTCAAGAATCCTATTACCCGAGCAGCGACATCAGGTGGATCGGGAAACACCTAGAGAAGGACGCAAGTATATGGTGGCGTGTGATCCGGGACCAGATAAATACCTTCGAAGAATTCAAGGAGGCGTTCACACTGAAGTATTGGGGGTTGGAACGACAGGACATTATCCGCGACAACCTTGAGTACGGCAGGTTTTAATGGCAGGGACCCGTCACAACTATACAGTACGTCGAGAGGATTCTTTTGGAAAGTCGTCAGTTAACCCCAGCGTTGACCGACCGCCAACTGATAAGAAAGATTTCGAGGCACTTTGGAAGGGACTTGCAGATCGCCGTTATAACACGCGGGATCGTCACCATACCCAATTTCGAGGCCTTGATCACTGAATACACTAGCATTCAATCAAACAATACAGGAAATAGACGTGCGCCATATAGGATAACGAACGAAAGGGAAAGCGGAACTGTCGATCGTCCCAGTGGTAACTTTGTCAACAAGAACGAGGGTGAAAGGAAACTAGTTTGGCAGGGACGGGCGCACGGAGGTAACCGTTACGAGAATAAATCACACGGAGTAGTAAACACCGTCGAATACCTGAACTCCAAACCGAGTACAAGTCAGGCAAGCGACGACAGCAATTCAAGGTCGAACAATGACCAGAACAACAACAAAAAAACACCCCTACACAACGAACGACATAGTTTTTGACGACAACAAAAACAAACCCACTAATAATGTCAATATCCTGGTACCTGACTTAAGAGATGACCTACTGAATGAATATGACGAGGACATCACGAAACAGATATTAAAATGTCCCGAAATAATCATACAATTTAACAATAACATTAAAGTTTTAGCACTTGTCGACACCGGCTCAGTTATTAATGGGTTGTCAGAAGAATGGTTCAACGCAAACAAAAGAGACATTGAACCATATGAGATTTTACCCATGACGAATTCTCTAATCATTAGTGCTGTTGGGAACAAGTCCAAGTTAATTAGAAAACAAATACTGTGCGACATAGAAATTGACGGGATCAAAAATGAGTGTGTCTTTCTAATAATACCTGACCTTATTAAACAATGTATATTAGGGATAAGTTTTTTACAGGAGGTAGGATGTCGTATCAACATTGGCAGTAAGAAAATAGAAATAGTGAATGCGGCTGATGAAGAAGTGCACGCCGTACCCATCATGAACATGGAACTAATTGATAATGGAGAAGAAGAGGAAGAAATCTTGAGGAGCATCGACGAGAAGATATCAAACATGGACTGTCAAGACGAGGAGATATTGGGAAATTTGAAGGAAATACTTGTTAAGAATAGAAGAGTGTTTAGGGAATGCCCGGGGAGAATAGACGGATACGAGCATGAGTTTCAAGTTACGGACAGTACGCCCTACTTTCAACGGGGTTGGCCTGTACCACTTGCTTATCAGAAGAAAGTAAAGGACGAGATTGATAGAATGCTGCGATACGGTGTGATTGAACGTTGTACAAGCCCGTTCATAAATCCACTCGTAACAGTCATTAAAAGAGATGGAAGGGTCCGTCTATGCCTGGACGCAAGAAAGATAAACGGCGTTACTATTCCCGACTATGAAGGCGTTTCTCCAATAAACGAAATCTTGGCAAGATGCAGCGAGATGCGATATCTATCTACTGTCGATTTGTCGAGCAGCTTTTGGCAAGTACCTTTGAAGGAAGAGTGCAGGAAGTATACCGCGTTCATGTATGAGGGAAGGTGCTACCAATTCACCGTTACACCATTCGGCCTTAGTACCAGTTCAGCAGCACTAACACGCGGATTGGATACGGTCTTAAATGAAGATGTTAAGAAAAACACATTAATATACGTAGACGATTGTCTATGCTATTCTGATGATGTTAAAACACACTTAGAGCATTTAGAGGCATTATTAAATAATCTGAACGAAAATAACTTGACCGTCAACTTAAATAAGTCACAGTTTTTCAGGAAAGAAATATCGTATCTTGGATACCAACTAACAACACGCGGCATCCAAGCTACGGAAGAGAAAGTGGACTTCCCTAAGCCCAAGAACCAGAAACAGTTAAAGGGTTTCCTAGGCCTCACTAACTTTTATAACCGTTTTACTAGCAAATATGCGGAGACAACACAACCCCTCCATGAATTATTGAAGAAGAATCACAAATTTGTATGGACGAATGAATTAAACGACTGCTTTGACAGAGTCAAAAACCTATTTATTGACGCTGTAGTTTTAAGATTTCCGCGCCCAGACCAGAGGTATTATATACAGTGTGATGCAAGTGATTACGCATACGGAGGACAACTTTACCAGCTCGATGAAGACGGGGAAATCGGCGTAATCGCCTTCACTAGTAAGACATTCAAGGGTGCTGAGCGGAACTACTATACTACGGAAAAAGAGCTTTTAAGTATTGTCCGATGCTTAGAAAAATTCCGAATATACGTTCTCGGACAACCATTAACGATCATCACCGACAACAAGGCGTTGACATTCTTAAACAAATGCCATCTAAATAATTCTCGGATTACACGATGGATTCTTGCAGTGCAGGAGTATAAGTTCGACATAATTCATTGCAAGGGTAAGGAGAACATCGTAGCCGACATCTTAAGTAGATATCCACACGAGGCAAATTTAGAAGAGATTCACGACAACACACATGAATATTTAGTTAACCACATAACCGTAAAAATGAGACTTGAGGTGCGGAAGTTAATCCAAAATATTGGAAAGCACCAAATGGAAGACGATAAGCTAGAAGCGATCATCACTAGATTTAAGGAGGGAAATATAGACCCTAAATTAACTAAATTTTATAAATATGTTAACGATAAGTTGTATAGGCGGAACTTTAGATATATCAAATTTAACGTATAACATAAATCTTTAATTAATATGATTCATAATTGTTGAGTAATTAATCCGCGCAGATAATTAGCACACATTAATATTCACTAGATGTAAATGGTTTACACAATTAATTACCACAGATGTAAGTTACATTTACACCACTAAACGTAAATGGCTGCACAACGCGTGGCATTAAATGTAAATGGCGTCCAGCTTTAGGGCGAGATACATATGAGAAAGTAATAAATTCACATAAAATACCACTAATCCCATTTACTAAATGTAAATCATTTATATCGTTAAAGGACAGACAAGCAAGAACGAAAAAATCTACTGTAAACGGCTTGGACGTTGTACAGACATGTTAATAACGAAGAAACTCTGGAGGAAAGCCTCGCTGTGGCCAACAGCTCCATCATAAATTCCTACTTGCTTGTCCAAGAAAATATGAGCCCTGTGATCTTTACAATGCAAGGGATACAATGGATATCGTTGTGTAGCAGTCGTTCTGACGATAAATGCTATTATCCAGAGAAAAACGAAAGCAATTGTGATAGGGTACAGGAGAAGAGTTCAAGATGTTCGTCAACATTTCTGTGACCAAATGTTTGATAGTTTCAGAAAACAAGTCCAGTGAATGGCATGCTAGGAAGAAAGACAATGTAGCGAAGCAGCTGCATCCAATAGGAAGAGATAATCAATAGACGGTGCTTTTTCTAATTGGTTATAGGAAATAACAGTCTCAGGCAAGTTATACTGAGATAGGAAGCTTTTAGGAAAAATAAAAAATGACTTAAGGGAATGAACATTTCTCTTACGGTTAATGGTCTACTAGAATCCAATCAAAATGCTTTAACTGGAATGCTATCATCTTGGTTCGGAAAGGTGACGTTGTTTCCAAAATGCGGTTATGGAGGAAAATCTAAAATATGAAAGTGTTGAGAGAGCAAACAATGACGGATTTAGAATTTTTTCTGAGGGCGCGTCAGCATTGTCGTATCCGATCCATTCATCAATATTTATTAAACGAATAATTGACTTAATTTCCACGAAAATCTAATGAAATTAAGACACTATTGAACAAGGTAAATCAGATAAAAGCCCCATTAAGGTAGACCTTTTTATAGTTTCGTAGTTTGTATGAAAATCGCAAAGCACTACTTTTTTAACGTTCTTTGATCACCATTTTGAAGCTGCAAGCGTATTGATTCGAATTTTTGACTGAATGGTCTAAAAAGTTAATTTTCAAATCACTTTAAAATAAATATAGGCCTACCACCCGACTTATGTTAAAGTCAAAAATTGAGATCCTAACCGTATGGCAGCCATAGTGTTTATGGATCATTACAAAATGGTAACCATGGAACGTACTTGCAACAATGGTAACAATGTAGTCTAGTTGAGCGCTAATATTTTCTATCGATTCCGTCATACGCAGTGTGTTAAGAAATAATGTTGTTTCATGATTGCAAGACAAACCATTCCCCCACAATGGATTTGGGACATCTCGTCTGATTCACTCTGTAGGCTACATGCCTAATGCAAGAGTTTTACCAACTAAATGAATGTGACGTAACACCACTTTCGTCGTACCTTACGAAAACACTGTATGGCGGTTGGAATTTTCAATTTGTTTTAAATAAAATGTCATAACGGTAGTGCTTGGTCACATATTGTGAATGTTGGTGTCAATATTGTGTCAATTCGTACAATATTGTTGGTGGTATAGGTAAATATGACGTTTAGGAAAGTAACCTAATAATGTTTTCTGATGTCCCCCCCCCCCCGCAGTGGCGTATCTAGAGTTTGGCCTGGAGGGTTTTGTTTAATAATAAGCAGCCCCACCACCTAACTACTTAGCTAGATGTTGGTAAAATCTACTAAGGAAACTAAACACTCAAAATCTTCACGAAAAGCCAGACGGATCTCAACGAAGAGATATAAAGGAGAATATTAACAAGCGGAAACTGGTTGGAGGCTATTAGAAACTATTAGAAAGAGGGGAACTAACTGGATTGACAACATCTTGAGAAAGCAGTGGCGTATCTAGAATTTGTTTTTTTGGGGGGGGGTTCGGGGTCGTGTCGGCTTCATACAAAAGAAAATATAAGTTGAGCTAATCAAAATTACTATCTTTAAAGTGGCTGAAAAACGTGTTATAACATCCTGAAATCAATCCACATCCTAAAGTAAACGGAAATAAAACAATAAAAATATGCGTTATTGAAAAATTGTTTAGAAGATACTTATTGAGTGAATTGATTTCCTGTACTTCATATTTCAAACATATAAACATGTGCTGTGTAATAAATTTGTTTCTATATTTAAAAAAGAGTTACTACTGAATTAGCGTATACAGCTGGAAAGTAACCTAAAAATTAAGAGATTAACAAAAGTCGTCAACTTTTTTCGACCTTCTGGAGGAGACCAGTTCCATTCGGCCCCTCCTGTAAATACGCCCCTGGTGCTCCCGGAGCCTGCCCTCTTAGTGTCAAGGGGGTACTAAGAAGAATAGCAAGAAACAAAAACAAGTAATAAAACCTTCCAAATCATATCAGATAAAGGAAATTAGTTGGATAGGGAAAGTTTTGCATAAAGTGTTAAACGAAAGAAGAACGAATTACTAAACAGATAACGACAGGAGAGGATGTAAAATGCTGAAGGATACGAAAAAGACAAATTGCTAGAGGCTGCTGAAGAATGTTGGACACGATAGCATACTGTTTAGCTGAAACCGATCGTTAGATTGATTTATATTTGATGATGATATATCATGATATATCACGAAGAGAAGCAGGCTAATTACTCCCTACTAGCGGGTTGGTTGGTTGGTTGGTTGGTATACGATATTAAATAATTCGCACACGCTTTCCACGTGCGAGTGCGCGTATGAGTGTGTGCCACAAGCGTGACACCGTCACAAAGTCCGTTTTTGTACGCTGCGCGGCTTATCAGTAAAGGTAGATAGATAAACGAGATATTTCGGACGGCTTGTGTGTGTGCGCGCGCGTGCGCGTGTTTACGTCAACGCGAGCGCGTGCGAGTGTACTCGTGAATCCTTGTTTACAAGAACTATGCGCGAACGTAATGGCGGTCGAATAACGTGATGTGCGGTATTTTTTATTAGAATCTGACGCAACATCGGCGTACACAAAAAATCACATGATTTACGTAGAAAACTCTGGAAAAGTTTCTTCCTCCTACAAGTCATTATGATTTAACGAGAAATTATTGATCTGGAAGCCGTGCGTCTTGTCATTTTCGGACGTCCTGTTTTATGTTAACTTTGCTGTTTTGTTCATAACTGCTATCTCCTTCAGTAATTTCAAGTTGATTGTTTTAAATGTTTTGCGCGCGCGCGTCACGTTGTCACGCTTATTGCACTATGTTTAAAATTTCTGTAGCCCGTGAAACCCACATCCTGCGCTCGAGTGACTCTTGAATAACAGTGTTTGTGGAATGACTAGGTGAGCATTGGGGGCGGGGGCCTTGAAAACAATAACAACCGTTACTTAATTTCAAGCCTTTATTTATATTACACCCTGAATATATGTCTTTATAAGTACTTTAAATTATAAGTACAGTGGCCTCTCTGTTAACTGATGATCTCTTAGCCGACCATTCCGTTAACCGACTGTTTCACTAGCGAGGGTGGAAAAAATTAACTATACATACGTACACTAATAATACGTTATTAATCACTTTTTAATAAAGATGATGTACAGTACGTACATTATATTATTTACATTAGTGCGACAATTTACCAGGATGCGAAGCTGCCGAAGAACAAGAGATAGTCGAATGGTTAAATGAAGATAAAAATGTGGAGAAAGAAACAGACGATAATGAAATTATTGAAGCAGTAATGAATTATAATGAGGATCATGAAAGTGAGAATGAATCCGACGAGGATCAAGAAAGAAAAATTTCTCACGCAGCTAAGAAATTAAATTAAACAATGTCTGTAGGCCTTCTTCTTAAGTTAACTTGTGACAAGAATTTGTGGGGGAGAATTACAGACCCACACCAAATGAGGATTATTCCATACCTCACCGTTTCGACGATCTCTACGTCAGGTCCTTCCACAAAACCAAGTCCCTATAGAGCCGTTCAAGTTTACGGAGAGTCTTAGATTTGAAATGAAAACGACTAATTCGTCTTTGAAGTCCGCACGTATATTTTGAAACGTAGTAGGGAAACGTATAGTCATTTAGTCCTAACAGTGACAAGCAATTGTTTATGTACGTATAAATATATGTGTATGTCTTTATAAACGAGAAATTAACAGAAACGTATGTTGGCGCGTATACACTGGACCAAGCCAGAGTCTAAATATTGTTTATAGTTCATTCACCACGTTGGTAAGTGAATAAGGAGAATTTTTTGTCATTTCCTGTGAGACCTTTATCTGTGAAATGATAAGAGAGAAAATTTAATGTTTAAAGTGCGTGCGAGTGCGCGCGTGTTAGGGTGACTAATCAGTATGGCGGTTAGCGTGATGGAGCGTTAGGTCCGATGATGCAATACTTGTTGAAAACTGTGAAAATGGCGTAAAGCTGAAGCTCCGGTTGTTGTACGTATGCTCTAGGAAAAAACTGGGTTTACTTACGTGAGCGGTCGCATGAATCAGTACCTCGTATTCAAGGCTGATAACATGCTCGTAAACACTGTAGGATTGTCTCTTATCCAGTTACTCTCTTTGTCGATTTACCTGTCCACTCTCTCTCTCTCTCTCTCTCTCTCTCTCTCTCTGTCTCTCTCTCTCTCTCTCTCTCTCTCTCTCCCTTTCTCTCTCACTCTCTCTCTCTCTCTCTCCCCCCCCATCAACCCCTTTCTCGCTTTCTCGCTCGGTCTGTTTCTCTGGATGTACATTATGTGAGCATTCTCTGGTTAGTATAATTTTGTGATTATACAAAATAATCATAAATATAAATATAATAACTATGCTTCGCCGATGACCAGGTAGTTTTAGCCCAGGATGAAGAAGATCTAAGCTACATGGTCAGAAAGCTGAATGAAGAATACACAAAGATGGGATTGGAAATAAACATAAAAAAGACTGAATACTTGGCAATTAGAGATGAAGAAATAACAGATTTAGAAGTAAACGAAAATGTTAAAATTAGAGGAACAGACAAATTCAAGTACCTAGGATTGACACTGAGTAAACAAGGCACAACGGAAGAGGAAATAAAAAGTAGATTAGGGCAGACTAGAACAGGGATTAGACAATTACACAGTGTTATATGGGACAAAAAGATTAGAAAAAGCACCAAAAAAATGATATATCAGACCATAGTCCAAAGCATTATGATGTATGCAGCGGAAGTATGGGTTATTAACGCAAGAATGAAAGAAAGATTCTTGGAACGGAGATGGAATATTGGAGAAGGTGCTGTGGAATAACGAGAGCAGACCGAATAACAAACGAGGAGATCAGAAGAGAAATGGAAACGGAAAGAAGTGTAATTGACTACATCGAAGAAAAAAGATTGGTGTGGTACGGTCATGTCCAGAGAGCCCAAAATAGGTGGATCAACAAAGTGACGGAATAGAGTCCATTAGGAAGGAGAAAAAGGGGAAGGCCTAGAAGATCTTGGAGGGACGAAGTGGATGAATATGCAACGTATAGGACTTGAGGAAGGACAATGGGAACATCGGGAGAATTGGAAAGCCAGGTTGAAGGAAGGGAGTCGGCACTAGCTGTACTAGCAACTCTATTATATATAATTTTGTGATCATTTGAAACAATACATTACTCCTCCTAGAACAGCCTCTCGCTTCAGCTGTCGTCTAGGATATACCGGTATGTCGGGATATCTTACCATTCACATCTGCCTGTATCTGTCTCCCTGTCTGTTTGTCTCTCTCCCCCTTCTTCCCCTCCTTGTTTCTCGTTTCTTCCTACACCATAGAACTGTTAGTTTGGTATATACTGGGAACGAAGTACGTTGTTCCCTAATACTTTAGGCAGGACCAACCCTCTCATCTATGTTCACAACAGATGGAATGTAGGGGTTTTTGGCCCCCTGTGGGGGGGGGGGTAGTACTTTGGCTGCTGGAGGAAACTGACTGTGACGTAATAAGACAAGAGTACCGACACCCTATTGTTCGTAAACAAACAGCAAAGGATAGTACACAGCGTGTGGAGATGTCAGCACGATGAGGGTTGTAGACCCGGTCTGGTGGTGCGCGAGTGTTCCCAGTTTCAGTTAGGATTCGTGCCACCGGGTCGGTTTGATTTCTGTTTATCCAATTTTGTTTCTAATTTGGGGGGATAGGTCAAGCGATCCGCGATTGGCGAATTCCTTAGCCTGAGTCTTTGTTGGCGCTAAAAATGTATACTGAAACTAATAGAATTTTTACAAGTTGTCAATGACCGTTTTTTCCTTTAAATAATGTCAGTTCTCAAAAAGTACCTGCAGAGAATGCGGTGTTCCTTACCCTTCCAATCCCAGCAGATCGCAAAGATAAAGCATCCATAGAGTCAAACACAAAACGGCGAAAACAACGAGATGAAGAAGAGACAGATGATGTGGGAGAAGTCAGCCACGGGTCAAGGCAACCCATTTCAAACGTAATAATTGATTATTCTGAAGAATGGTTTAGAATCTCTTGGTGGACAGATTAAAAGTAATAATAGAATTTTTAGTACTTTTATGGTTAACGTCGTATATTTTATGTAGTCGATGTCATGTATTCCTAATATACTGATTACATTTGTTTAAGATAATCTAAGATTATTAAAGAAAGAAGAATAACACTATTTAAAACCGATTTGATTTTGACTGTTTTAACTTATTTTTCATTGGTATTTACTGTTAATGACTTAATATCTACACTTTCTACTCAACAATCTACACAGAACTTAAAGATTGAAAACAAATTTGGCCTACAAATGGCGAGTTGAAATTCGGCAAATCTTACGTAAGCAATGGGAGAGGGGTAGAAAGTCTGCTTATTTTGCGTATATGGCGGGAAGGGTCTAAAGCGTTCTTATGTAATTATTGTACTGTCTCTAAACAGTTACCAATGACCAGGATGTAATCCAGTAATCAGGAAACCATTCGGAGAGGGGTATACACAGGTTAATCGTGTGAGACACCGTATATAATTTGAAAATTTCAATGGGAAAACGGTATGTCGTTTAACGATAAGCCTCTTGAACCAATTTTCATATTTTCAGTGTCTGAATTACGAGGTTATTAATGAGATGATGAGATGAGGTTCATGATGTTAGAAATAAAATTAATGAATTCAAAGCAATCATGGAAACGGTTAGGAAAGCTCTCTAAAGGGGAACAAGAAAGGACAACCAAATAAGATTGTATAAAGTTTGTTGATTAGAGGATTTCTTTAATTTAAGAAGGGTGGAAATTTTTAAGGGGTTGGGGTAGAACAACGAAATGTGACATGTGGTTTCTAAGAAGTATGATGTACAGAATAAGGGACTATGTTATAGCAATAATAGATAAATTATAAAGATAAATTGAAAGAACACGTAGAAAAGAGGGAAACTGAAAGTTTACCAAAGGGAAAATTGGCTTATAGATCCCTAGGTAGCTGATAGGGTCCAGAAAGATTATTGCTAAACTTTATATTTGAGCTAAGGTTATAGGAGGATTATATTAGAACGAAATAAATAGAATAAAGTTTTTATAGACGAATTAGACGGTTATATGAAAGCTCCGTGATAATTCAGGCTGTAGAACTAACAATGACGTATACATGAAACGGTCACCATTCTTGTTCATAACTATTGGTACACAAACACAAACATCAAACGTATCGTTGCGTAATGCCAAAAAAATTTATGTGAAATTTTATGAAGATATAAAAATCGTTTTTAAAAATCACCCGTCTACATAAAACAGATATTGAACGCGCTGTCAACCGTTGTCGTTTTAATAAACCGAACTCTTCAAGTCCCAGCGATGGTTTTCCTACACAAGACATAGAGAAATCAGCGAAGACGAAATGTTTGTTAGGTAATGCGTATCAACAAATTAACGTTATTTCAACGTTCTTAGGGAAGGTCAAACAGCAGGCTCCCGACCGTCCGACCAGAAATTTTGGGCGTGACGCGCGCGTGATCGCGCGTACACGTCAAAGCGTACAAACTGCCAAATTCCAGAATGTTCTCGTGTGTTCTGCACGTGAGTGTATAATAGTTTATCTATAAAAAGATAAGCACAGTTGTTATTTTGTGTGTATACGTTTGTCTGTGCGCTCATACGTGTGCGCGCGCGCGCACGTGAAGAACGAAACATAATGATTCAGTATGGCGGCTGGGTAACGTGATGTTCTTTTCTTGGGATATGACGCAATCGGTCTTCAAACGAAGAAAATAAAAATTCTCCTATTGTAAAGAAAGTCCTCCTGCTTGTTTATAAATTTGTCTGTGACCGTTAATTTGGAGCAAAAGTGTAGTGTGGTCCAGAGTACTGAAATTCTGTACGACGATATGAAATATAATGGAACGGAAGTCGCCTGTACTACATGACTACAAGTCATGTACATGCATGTGGTAAGCTCCTATCTTACAGTATCGGTATATAACGTGAAGTTTGACATATACGTTATACTTCCTTTATTTTCTGGTAATTTAAACCAGCAGCAGCTTGGGAAAATATCTGATCATAATAATCATTATCGTCGTAATGGTGGTTTGCGGAGCTCGTTTTACAGACAGTTTAGTGTTAACCGTGCCAAAAACCAGGTAGGCCTACTACTACACCTAGATATGTGGAAGGTGGTTTCTGATAACCTATCAGTGTTGGGGGTCGGCGTAAAGGCGAAGGTGACACAGAAAGGTCAATTCGAAAAGATTAAAAATCGAAACTTGGCACAGTAATAACGGGTTGGCTGTTGCCAGGCACACGTCATTATCTGTATGTGATTGGTCTCATGTGTAGTACAGCTGCATTTTCTATCGCGTGTTTAATTCAGTCCCACCATCGTGCACGAAAACCGATCATGTGACGGGAAGACGCGAAGGTGGAATTTTGTCGAAAGATCTCCAGCGATCTAGAATAGGTTTGAGACAAGATAAACAAGAAATGAACTAAATTTGTTTCATTAAAAGATTACAAGCTCATTGTCATCATAGTCGCCATTTAATGCTACTTTACTCGGGGGCGTATCCAAGAAACGGGGAGAAAATTAGCAAATCCGTTGCATATTTCAAGTCATATTTCCACATATTATAGTAGGAATAAACCTATTTTAGTACCAAGCCACGTTTCCGTTAAATATATGAAAAATATATTATACTAACCGTCTGTGACTTCTCGTATTTGATGTCTCTTCTTATTACGACATGTTTCAAGACTCTTGTCCCATTGTCAAGCATAAAATTTATAGCACATATCAGATATGTTTGTCAAACGTTTAAAACCATGTCATGATGACCACAAATAACGGATTATTAAAATATTAATTTGTAACTTGAATAACGGAATAATCCGTTATTTGTGGTCATCATGACATGGTTTTAAACGTTTGACAAACATATCTGATATGTGCTATAAATCATATTTCCACAGTCTGATTGAGCAAAAGTATATTTACCTGGGGCAAACTGAGTTTCGTTTTAAAAATTTTAGCCAAGGATAGTCGCAAACTGTACTCAAACTAGAAAGTTTTTGAAAGATTTTTTGAAAGAATAAATTCGAAGAAAGGGAGCATAAAGCCCCCCTTCCTTTCTTCCTTTAAAAACCTCCTCTTACTAAAATGAATTCACAAAATTCTGGATTCTTTGGATTAGCCTGGAGTTTTTTCCTAGAGCTATGATCGTTAGTTCCCTTCTTAACATGGCTCTTTCATCATCAGTTCTTCCCTTCTCCACACGCAGTAGCCTACTATAGTCATGTTTTCCCATAGTCGGCTGGTGTATTATTGGTCTTCCTCTCCTTGAAACATCCGCTGTCACTGCTTGATAAGGTGACTAACAGAGGAAAAGTAACGGGGTATAGTATTAATACGTCGGAAAAGCATAGGAAAACGTGATTTCAATTGTTTTAACTATAATTAACATATTTTTTGTTGGCTCTCGAAAAAGTTAACGTACGATGACCACTAACTGCTAACCTTAGTGACGATTTTCTCATCAAACCAAATGATGTGGTCGTTTGGCGATGGTATTTTATTATTTAATTTATTTGTAATTTTTATTTTTTAACTATTTTTAGTTTGGCATATGGTAAAATCTATTGTAGTCCGCTTATCAGTTAGTCCTGCGTCTGTCTCTCCCAACATATTCTTGGTTACGTGAACAGCGGACTATATATATTTCTGTGATTATAAACAAAACGTTGCGACGAGAAGAAAAACTTTGCAAACTTTTTAAATTGTTGCTTTATTATTGTTTTTTTAAATCTAAAAATATAACTGCAGTTGAAAATGCGAACAAATGGATTTTACGTGTCCTGAAATCTTTTGAGTATAGTAATGTGAAGGAATAGATTAATTAATGGAAATTATGTTTTAGACAAATGGCGGCGCTTGCCATGAAATGATGCTGTACTAGTATTTTACATAGGTCTAAACAAAAGTGATTGTTATAATTTGTTAATTCGATAAATCTATAAAAGCAGCAATTTTCTTGTTATTTTTTGCACATTAGTAATTGGCTGACAGTTCAGTTATAAATGTGTACGCATTTATCGGGCACGTCGTGCGTGCTGCTAGCCGAACTTTAGAATTTATTTCGTACGAAAAGAACGGCTGCGGCGCGCTATTTATAGCCATCGCCAAACTGAAAGGCGCGTGAAAAGCCTTTAACGCTCAGACCACGTGAACGGTGCCGTTATATAAATAGAACACGACGAGAGACTGATATCGTATAATACTGTTGTTATGAGTGATGTAATTTTTTTACAACGAATTGTCACGCTCGAGGTTAATGATAAAAAAATTAAGTACGTATTAGATAATAGCGATTCGGTCGCTGCATTCTTCTGTCTGTCACCACGTGGTTCTCTGTTTGTTTTCCCTGTCACTGCCAATCGTCCTTCAACGTAGTTTTTTCTTTTACACTCCGAATTTCAGAAATTCAAACAGGTACTACTCAAATATTTACGAGCAGATTTTTTCAAGTATTGAATCACCATCGAAAATTATTTAAATTATTGATTCGTTTTAAATACCTATGATTTTACACTACGTGTTATAATTTAGTGGCGTCTGCAGACACTGCTAACAGTAGCGTGACGTCCATGTAACCGCTGTGTTGCCGGCGGCAATAGTACTGGAATAAGAGAAAATAATATTAATTATATCACAAAATGAATACTTTGTTTATTGAATAATTTGAAATCAGAACAATATTAGTAGGGACACTTGAAGAAAAGCGTAGCATTGCTTTAGAACTACTGGGCACTTGCACCGTCTTGTGTTACCGACTCAGACATCGGCAGTGCTTTACTGCGTACGGTCATTGACCTCGTAGTAGTTGTCACTGTACTGACTGGGGTGGGCGGGGACACATTCGTCGAACCAATGTGTTGCCGCTGTATAAACCGGCAAAACACCCAGTTAGCAGCTATGTTAGTTTTCGGAACCGACGTGGAGCAGTTACTACGTACCTATTTGTCTTTTGTTCGTTTAGTCATGTGTTTCGCTGTTTGTATTTATTATTTTTAATTCGATTATGGGTGTCCATGTTTTATTCCGTGTGAGTGTAATGGAGTCAGATCCCGTTGAACCGGGACCTTCTTCTTCTACCAGCGAATGATTGAAAATACTCTAAAAAAAATTTTAGCTCTAAAAAGTATATTTTGGCACTAAAAAGAACACTTGGTACTAGAAAAAATTCGACCTAATTTTTAGGCTAAGTTTTAGGCCTATCACAACCGCCAACAGCTGTTATGTACCACGCCACGCCACTGGCTAATAGAATACATTTTACTGACAATTACGGTACCGTGTCCTTCAAATACATTAATTCAAAACTGACATATTTACCATACATGTTTACTGCATTATTTTGCTCCGGTAAGTGTTGTTTTTTCGCAACCTAGCAATATAAGTACGTAAGTACGACCAGCGGTGTAACTACGAGCTGCACCGTGGGGGGGGGGGTCCAGCTTCAAGTTGGCAATCCCAATTTTCCTCAGGGCAAATGAGATATTCAAGATTCTTCCCATATAATTATTTATACAGTTATTTATAAGCCTTATTTTAACACACGTAATTGACTTAGTAATTGGCCTATGTTAAGTGAATATGGAATTTCGCTGAAATTTGTATAGCTTTGGGGGGGGGAATTGATTCCCCCGTAGTTACCCCACTGAGTACAACTGATATTTACTGCCTGAGTACTGGTATTATTTGGTGTACTGTACTGTTATTATGGGAAAGGTACTTTACTGTAACGCAAATGAAACGATATGAAAACTGAAGTATTTATACAGCTTGCAGTTTGCTGATAATCTTGTGTTGGGTGGCACAGGATGCAGATGATATGAAGAACACAATCGGGAAAATACACGACGAATGTGAGAAATTGGTATGAAAATTAACACTGAGAAAATATTTGCGCGTTGGAGGCCCAAGTCATGTAATAGTACTCGAGAATGAAGAGCGTAGCCTATATTAAACTGGAAGGAATATGACTATCTTGGTGACACTTTTAATGATGATGGCAGAGTCAGACATTACAAATACATTAGAAATAGAATTACTCAAGAAAGAATTGCCATAAAGTGACCGAATTGGATATGGTGGAATAACAAATATATAAAAAAAGAATAAAGTTATACGATGAAGAATGTTTGTGGATGGAGTTGAAGTTTGGTTGTTGGCCAAGTTCGATAAGAGGAGAATAGACGCGATATAAACGGATGCCTAAACGTTTTCTTATAAAATTTTCAAGAACGTTATTATGTCCAATTACAGATTACTATTTCGTAAATTTCTACTGTTAGTCCCACTTACTACGACCGCCCCCTCACGTTATTTTCTTCATGTTCAATTATTATAGTTATTCCCACCTCCTAAGATGGCCCCAAGGCCTAGAACCTTCCTAGAGAAGGCTAACTGACCGGTTAGAGTGCAGTGTTGTAGAAGTGGATGGATATACAAATTGAAATTAAGAGGCAGTATACAAGATAATGAAAAGATGTAGTGGAGGACAGTATTTAACAAAGCGTCGAACTTGCTGGACACGAAAGACTGCCGAAGGGAGAAGAGTTGAGGTGTGGAAGATACAGAGCAAGAGACTGCAGTAAATGAGACAAGTCGTGGGGGACTGTTAAACACGAAACATTAAACAGTGACGAGATAAGTACAAAACAGCGATCATAATAGAAAGTTGTTGCAAACCTATCTATGCATTGACAAACACAAGTAGGTGACGAACGTTTTGGAAAAAGAGATTCTGCAGTCTTAACATCAGATTACGTGCTGCTGCTGACACTCGATCAAGGTCACAGTCACTTTCTTTAGTTGCTGCCACTTTCATCAGTCGAAAAAAGATACAAGATTAAATTTTTTAGCTCGAAAAAACAATGAAAATAAGTTTTATTGTATCTCTTTTTCTTTTTTATTATTTTTTTCATCGTATAGTGTCACTCTGTGGGCGGGGGGAGAGAATGGTACAAGCGACCCCACGGATTTTGCGGCAAATCCATGCTCGATAAACTTTGGCCTGGCTTACTTGTCTTCTTTTCGGGGTCTTTTATCAGCTGTAATCGACAAGATAAACTAATTTATTGTTGTTGCTTTCCACAGTTACAAGGTTTGACCGTAACGTGTGGAGCGGGCACATTGTTGCTAATTAGACTGGAAACGTTACAATAAATAGTCTATATGTTATCAATTATATATGACTCACATGACTTCAAACACCTTCCGATAACGGCAGTAGTATCATATATTGACTGAATGTTATGGTTAAAAAAATGTATACTGAATGTGGCTGTAGGTTTTGCGGTAACATTAAAGTTGGATTTGATTTCAACTCTTTAAATCTTTAAATGTGTTTTCATCGTGAATTATAAATAGGCCTAACCGATTATTTCCGTGGGGTTGTAATCGTCTGTACACCAATATTCTTCTTGTGTACAGTGGGGTAACAGCCGGGCCCACAGGTCATACATTACGGAAGGTCTTGTGGACTAGGGGCCCCACACATACATTTCCCTTACTTTTTAAAGAATGGGTATAAACCATTGAACTTAGTAAAACCAAATTTTCTCGAATGTATTTATCATGAAAAACAAATAGATTTATTTTTTCTGTTACTTTTACCAGTATCTAATTATGTATTTTGAGAGTACACATTATTTGGTTAACTGCACAATAAGACGGCATTTCCAGTTGAGAATGGACCGAGGCCACTGGCCGGGCCTACGTCGTATCGTTACTTGTTATGAGCTACGAAAGAAAACTAATAAATGTACCAGAATACTGGATCGGGTTGTAAATGTTACTCTGACATCGGCAGCTGTAAATTAGAGGCCATAACGAGAAGATAGGCCAGCCCAATAGCGGAAACGTTATGACAATTATCGATCTTTTGATTAAATACGGTCCATTGTTAGAAGAGATACCCAGTAGTCCGAAGAACAGGGAGAAGTATATGAGTCACAAAATTCAAAATGAACTCGTTCAGATTTTCTATAAAAAATTCAAAAATATTATTTTGAAACAGATTGAATCTGCTTAATTTTTCTTAATGTCACAAGACATTAACAGAAACGGTCAGCTGAGTCAAATAATCAGATATGGCTCAATTTCTGAAGATGAAGCATGAAGGCCCACTAACGTAAAAATTAATGAAAGCTTTTTAGAATTTGTAGAAATAACTGATGAAACGAGGCTTAGCCTTAGAAGAAATTTTAAACAGTCTTGAAGAGAACGTATTCTGTTTACGTTATATAATTTTAGTAGCTGCCACAGGTATAAGGAGGAGAGGTTAGTATTCAACAGGGAACAGTGGCATGAATTAAGTAAGGGTTGTAAGGGAGCATGCAAAGGATTCCTGCGGAGGCCCAGAAAAAAGAGTTACGCCACTGCTTGGATAGTCAGGCCGTAGATTGGTCAGCTCCAGTCCACCAGTCGGCTAGATTCTTTGTCCTCTTTATATCAACATACCTCCCGAATTATACGTTTTTGGTGGACATATTGTAAACGGGGTCTGTACCTCTTTCCCTTTAGAATCCCCTCCAGTATAGTTTTGAGTAAACCTTCGTGTCTTAGAATATGTCCTGTTACCTCCGTCACTCCTAGATTTTATACCGTTCCACAAAACATTTGATGTTCTGCTCTTAGAAAAATTTCTTCGTTTCTCTAGCTAATCTTCATCCTTCTTCAGTTGCATTATTGTTCAAATGACATTGATTATCCTTTCTGTTATATTCCTATCGTCCAGGTTTCACACGTCCGTACAAGACAACACCCCAACCGAATGCCTCCGGTAACCTCTTCCATCTTATCCACCCGAGATTATTAGTTGTAAATAAACGTTTCCTATTGTTGAACGGTATTTTTTTGCTTGAGTGATCTTACTTCTTCCGTCTTTGGTGATTCTGCTTCATAGTTCTTAAATTCTTTATTATCTTCCGGAGTGTCACAGGTCATTGTTATCTGCACCTTTGTTTAACACAAACCATTATGTTACTTTGCTCTTTATTAATTCTCATGTAGCTTTCATTTCCCTTGATATCCTCCATGCTCTCCATTATGCCTTTAACACGCGACTGCGGGACGAATGTTGAGAACTTTGTCTTTGACTGTGTTACTGATCGCCGGGGGTAAAGTCCTGATGTAAGTGAACTAGCCTTCCGTGCGTTATATGTCCCCGGGGGCTTGTATGCAACTTCGCGATTTTAATTGTGTGTAAAGGTGAAGGACAATTATTGCCAAGTTTGTCCAATTTTTTGGATGTGTAAATAATATTCAGTACGCGGGAATCAACAACTCACAGAAGGCCGTACATATTCCCGGTGATGTGTCGCACAGAGGTTATGTCGTATTTGCTTTGTGGGTTACATATCGGCCGGGATATGTATATAAAAATACACTTAATTAAATTCTCTTTCGAACGGGGATATGTTAGACAAAATTGGGAGTAAAGAGACTGGTTTTGATTAAAGACAGTCCGCATAGAGATTAAGTTTTCCAAAAATGTCTGCTTAACAGATGTCAATGTGCGTTACATTTCCCCGGGGGCTTGTAACACAGTCAATGTGTCAAGACCTGCTTCGCTTTCTATTATTATGGGAGTGTCATCTTCATACCGTATCATGTTTATTGTCTCTTCTTGTACCTTTATCCCAATATCCATGGCTTCCTAGATCTGCACGCTACTTAATGTGACAAAAGTCATTAAAATAATGAGACTTCTGACGGTGCAGTCTTATTTAGTAAAGTTGCAAGTCGAGGTAAGGGAGATTAACAAGTTTAGCCATGAACGCGTCCGAGACATTTCGTCTGAGAATAAATAAGGAAAAGACAAAGTACCGTTTAATAAATTAAGCCTACACCAGCAGAAGAGGCATAAGTTAATGATAAATTTTGTCAGATACAAATGAAGTGAAATATTTAGGAAGAATTGTAAGAAAGGTTAGAAGTGTAATGGCAGAAAATTACAGTCAAAGAAGATCAAGTAGAATTATCTTTTGAAATATGAGTGATGTTATAAAGGCCATGAAAAGGCATTCTGTTTAAGAATATGTCGACTGAGTACGTGTTACTCGCTGTGATGCGGACAACGAATGTAACAAAAAAACTGGGAACTAGACAAGCATCAAAAGGACTATGGTCAGAGTAACATGCAGGGATGGGAAAAAACTTAAATGGATGTGTATGAAGTTATACAAAACACGTTAAGCTAACAGATAAGGAAAGAGATATAAGAAACGGTTGTTTCTGCCTATAAATCTTTTTACAATGACGGTGAAAGCAATTATTGTTAAACAAAGGTAAATTTTGCTCTAAATTAAATTTCTACAACAAATAATCTATTTTGGCTCTGCGTCAGTGGCGACGGTAAGACTTATTTTTTCGTATCCAAATAAAATATCCATTACATGCACGCGTACGCGCGCGCGCATCTGCACGCCAACACGGACAGATATTTAGATAAGACTACACTCGTACTTCAGCTGTATGTGAAGTGAATTTCCACGTCGGTTTGTGACTTTGCAAAAATCATCTGACAAAGTACAGATGTACTTGACAATAAGAACACAATAAGGCATGATAGCCTTTGATTGCGTGAGCGCGCGCGCGTGTGTGACGTATTCATAGGCGTCGTCGTCGCCGTCATTTTTTATTTATTTAGGACACTCCGCAGTGATTCATTGCGAAAATATGTAAAACGCGTGAATTGAATGCAAGAGAGTACGTACGGTACGTGTTTTTTATTATTCATGCGGTGTGTGTGTGTGTGTGTGTGTGTGTGTGTGTGTGTGTGTGTGTGTGTGTGTGTGTGTGTGTGTGTGTGTGTGTGTGTGTGTGTGTGTTCGGAAAGTAGTACACGTGGTTTACCTGATTATTCTTTTTACAAATTTTTGTTCTTCGTCTTATTAATTCCAAGTATTTCTACTGTTAGATTTAAAACGGCTGAATCGTTAATTTTTCTGTCTATTTTTTATTTTTTTCTGTTTCGTGATAACTTGTTAATCTCTTCTTTAAATTTCTCGTTTTTCTGTGGAGGTACTTGCTTCTCTTTTCAGTGTGTCTCTTTTTTGGTATGTCTCCTTGTTTCTCCTAAGCTTCTGCTTCCTTCATATCTTCTAAAACCTTGTACCTTCGTATCATACGCTCTGCTGAAGAGACTCTTCCTTCATATCTCTAACTCTTGTACTTCGTATCATACGCTCTACTGGAGACACTCGTCATCTCCGACACTGTAATTATGCGGTCCGACAGTCCCAGTTACCTTTCTTGCATCTTAACTGTCATCAGTTTTATTTTTAAACGTTCGTTGAAACATTCATTTCTAATTTTGTCTCTCCACAAATGTAGTTTCGTACATTGTCAGAAACCTCATTTCGCTTCGATTTATTTAGCTTTTATCTCTTATTGGGGGGGGGGGGGCAGTACCGAGACTTAGACGAAAAATGTCAATAAATAGATCTTAAATGTTTGTTTGGTCACTTAAGGGGGGTCGGTAATGCCTATCTTTCCTATGTTAACGTTTGCCCCGTTTTCTCAGCTGTTTGTATGTGGAATGACTTTACAATTTTACCACCTTTTACTAACATGTTTTTCAAAGACAGATGGAGGAGTTTTTAGATACGGTATTTCTTTTTGTAATCAAAAATAATTTCCGACACCTTGTTTGAAATGTCTTAAATTCTGTGAAAAAAAAGTAGTTCATTTTTGAATCAATATTTTTTTAATGCTCCCATCAATACGGAACTCCGGTAAAATGTTGAAAAAATCGGTCCAACAGTCCTGAGAAAATGGATCTTTTATAGAAAAAAATTTCAGTTTAGAGAAAAACGCGATTAAAGATAAATAACATGCTATTACAAAGTAATTATTTTCTTTTACTCACTTTTAGTGTTTTCCACTTCCATAAGAGGGCAGTCTTCATCTTCTTCAGCTGTTAAGGTTTCTTGTAATTTCTAGCTGTCAAAACTACAACATTCATTGTCTTCAAGAAATTCTTTATAATTTCAAAGAACGTCTCCGACCTTTCGTTTAGATGTACTACTAATGTTTGTTTATTCACGTATTTGTGACGAAGTACTAGGTTGAGGTTCGGTTGTATCAGACGAACATTTTCTTTCCCTTACGTTTTTTCACTTTTTAATCATTCCTTTAGCCATTCGTGACTATTACAAAAATAATACACAAAATAACAGAATATAATAACTCACAAACTGACAAAAACCACTATTTCACATCTGAAAACAAAATTCAAAACAAAGCAACTAGGACTCATAACTTCTTTAATAATTTCTGAAATCGCATTTAAAGGTACAGTGTTATCAGAACTCAAGGAGAGACAAAATATCCCTGAGCAAGAAAATTGAAACACGTAAAAAAATATTCATTGTTATGGTTTCCAAGGTAACAGTCAATGACAATGACACGCATAAGTGTCATAAAAATGTTCTACCCATCAGAATTAAATAAAAAAAAACTTATATTAAAGCTAGAGTCTATAGAATATAGACAGATTGAAAACTATGATTTTTATTTGTTGACAATTGATTACCGGCCCCTCTCTTGAGAATTTAGTAATATCAGTGGTGAAGCGATGGTATTTGGGAGGATAAGCCCCCCTCCAGAGGAAAAAAGGAAAAAGGAACATTAAAAATTAAAAAAAAATTGCTGGTAAAAATGTAGGCATGCAAGTGGAATTAAATAATTATGCTAATTAGTTATGTGACTAGTAACATTTTCAATTGCGGTACGCTACACACGTCTTGCGAATGCGAAGTCACTTTGTGTAATGCTAGGTTTCGGTGGTTGAGGGATGATGTAAATTTTTATGCTAGTTTTTGATGTTATGTCCTCAATGACGATCCGACGGTTTGTTGTAACCTGTAGAATTTTCTGATGATTCATTTCCGTAGCACTTGTTGATCTATAACTCCTCAGATGTAGGGTAATGTGACTGCCTGTTGACAACAGTAGACTATTATGAAGCAAACGTATTAGTCGTAACACAAAAATAAAAATATATGACACGTATCAGACCGATTGTTACTTATGGAGGCGAGACATGAGCATTAACAAAAAAGGAACAAAAAACGCTAAGAAGGTTTGAAAGAAAGATTGTAAGACATGTTTGTGACCCGGTCAAAAAAAATGGTCAAAAGAGAATAAGGAATAACCAGGAAATAGATAAGCTATTGAAGCATGAGGACATTGTAAGATTTCTAAAGGCTGAACGAATAAAATGGCTACAGCGGATGGATGATCAGAGTATGCCAAAGAAAATCCTGGGGGCGTAAGTCTATAAAAGCAGAGAAAGAGGGGCCGACCTACATAACCTGGTTGGATGATGTGCTAGAAGATCTAAGAAGAATGGATGTGAGGGGTTACATTGAGAGGGCAGTGAATGGGAGACATTGGAGAAGATTGGTATTGGAAGTCAGGGCTCACGTTGAGCTGTAGTGCTAAAGAAGAAGAAGAAGAAGAAGAAGAAGAAGAAGAAGAAGAAGAAGAAGAAGAAGAAGAAAAGACTACCTGTTGAATGCCTTCTGCAGAGTCCTACAAACTTTTTATGTCTGTGGTCCTGTTGGTTAGCTGAGCATGCCTAAGGTGTTTAAAAAACTCGTATTATAGTGTCTTGTATTAGTTAACTGTAGAGGTTGGTGAACTAGAATTTTTGATAAATGGAGCAGTCGAGCCGAGTGGTAATGTGAACTGCCGCGCGCGCGTGTGTGTGTGTGTGTATGTGAGAGAGAGAGAGAGAGAGAGAGAGAGAGAGAGAGAGAGAGAGAGAGAGAGAGAGAGAGAGCACCTTGCACTTTGCGGTCATATTGTATCAAATTAATTACTGTAAATCAAATTAATTAATTTGTTGCGGTTGCATTAATAGCACTTCCTAATTAACAAGTCGAAAAGGTCTATTTTGTTTATTGCTTAAAGGTGAACTTATTTTTAATTAGTTTGCCATTTGCCAGTACGTATATGAGTTCGGGTTCGCGCGCGCTATTTGACATAGCCTACTGTCAACTCAATAAAAAGTTGCAGTTCCCTGTTCGGCGAGGACGACAAGTCCTTGAACAATAATCTGTGGGCGCTGCCGAAGAAGTCACGTGAAGATTATACGAGGGCTATATGTCATATGTTTTTTGTAGACATGTAAAAACAACACTGCAACTTTTTACACTCTGAGGAAAGCTGGTTTTTTCGATACGATTTTTCACAGCAAGAGTTTTTCTGACAGTCGAATTTATTTCTGTTTGTGTTGGAACCAGCAGGTTTGTGAAACAGATTTAAACGAAATATTTTATTTGTAAACAACGTATAACTGCCAAAAATACTTCAGAAGTCAGAATATTAATGCAGATTAAGCATTTTAAGTACTTGCATTATGATACAGTATTTAGTTCAATTACAGTAAAGTTCCAGAATAAATGTGTAGTTTCACGACAAACTATGTATGGAATAAGAAGAATAATCTATTAAAAGAATACATTAAGAAATATATGTAGTAAAACATTTTCAAAACATAGACCCCAATTTCAAGTACAACAGGGAAACGTATGCTACAGCGAAGGTACAAGAAAGTATCCAAGAGAAATAAATGAGGTTTCTAACGGGAGCTGAAAGATGCAGTCGAAGAAACACGATAAGAAGTGATTAATTAGGGAAGAAAAACGTTGCAAAAAAGTTTTGGCATCCGAGTGCTGTTCGTCAACGGGCGTGGTGGCCAAACAGCTCGAGAAACTGCAACTCCATTTTTATACTCGCGCGCGCGCACTCATTCGATTTTGGTACACAGCACGTTTTACGGCGTATTTTTATATTTGTCTGCCTTAAAAAAAAACTAAGGTACTGTTTTGTTACTCATAGTAGACTATAGTTTGTTGGATGCTTCAGATATCATCTTTAACCTACTGTCTACTGTTCTGACCACTGTGAAAAATTTTCACAAAATCGCTCTGGTATCTTTTCGAGACGAAGTACTGGACAATGCAGGAATATATTTGTACATATGCCAGATGTATGCGCGCGCCCACTGGTTTGTGTTTCTCTGCGTGTTAAACGCGGAAGCAATTATACTTCACTATTTTGTATATTGGCGCCGTGCGTTATTATCTGCGTTTGCGCGCGCACGCCTACCCGGTTTCATTCTCTGTCGGATGAAAGAAATTCTAGGAAGCATACATATAACTGTGTAATTAGTTTCGGTTCCTTTTTCCACGAGATTTTATTGCTTGATTCTAGTATTCATTATAGTTCTGTAACGATTACACGTCTCGGTTTGTCGGTCAGTTTTACGACCTCACGTGTCACTTTTGTGTGAGTTTGGAGCGTACTCGCGCGCCGGCGCCCGTTGGGAAGATTAAATAAAAGCCTTGAGACCGAATAGATTTCAAGCTTCGCGCAGTTGAAACGATTTAAAGAGAGAGAGAGCACAGGCCAACGAAACAAATGATTGATGACTGGGGAAGTAGTAATTTTTGTATGTTAATCAATTGTCTGTAGATAGTCGGTCGGTGACAGGATGGAAGCCGATGAGTACGCTTTTGAGCATTTCCAGTGAATTTAAAACTGTGTGGTCTGCCGCGGAACCTCCACGAGGTCGAGGCGTTGTTTACTATTGTCCATACCCTCTATAACGTTTTAAACATTTTATTCAACTAGTTAATTTTTATTCAATCGTTGCACCGTTGAATTAGTTACACCATTATTAACGAACGAACGTAGCCCTATATCCACCAACTGGCCTTGCACAATAGGAGAATGAAGTCCCACTTGGGTTCCGATGACTTTTCGTCCTCCTGGTATCTTCTCTTCGTCTTGTCACGAGTTTGTCGCTGTTCATCCAGATTACCGGCACAATAGACACAACGTCACCCTAGAACCCTTCGTCTGTGCATAGTATACACAGTGGGGGCCCGTCCTTAGGTTGCATGGTTGCAAAACCCCCGTTAAATCCCCAATTGTATTTTAAATTATAGAATTATGAATAAAACAATAACTAATAATAGTGTTTTCACGCTAAATAATCGTAATTAATCGTTTGGCGATTGAAAACCGCAGAGCAATTCTAAAAACCGTACACGCTTTTGCCAGGGTGTACATGGCAAGTGTGCACCAACTGTGACGCGCTTTGTATATGGGGAAACACACTGGAGTAGGGGTACTGTGGCTGGCTAGACTCGGGTGCTCCTATTGAAACGATATAGGCTCGCTTGGTTTGATTAGGGACTGCAAACCCCGCCTGTACGTAACGGCGCCACCAGTCTGTTGGTAAATAACACGTGGTGCGCCAGGTAGGAATTGGTAAGTTTATGTTGTTATGCTACTTGAGTTAGTTAGTGTCGGTCGAATTTTTTGTGAATTTCGTTGTTAGTGTCAGTTAAGTGTCAGTCCAATTCATCGTTAAATGTAAATAGTAGTACATATAAAGGATTAATGTGTCATAGTGTAAGATATTTATTATATTTAACTGGCAGGATGCAATAAATTCTATCGTAAACTTAACGAAAATGCTGTTCAGTTTACGTCATATTGAGAAAAAAAATTATAAAACCCCCAAAATTTTCAACCACCAGCCGCCACTGAGTATACATATTAAAATTAAATGTAAGCTATTATTAAATCTTACTCAAACGCATAAGACTAGGAAAAGTGCGCTGAATGAGAGACTAACGAATAGCTTTGAGAACTGAGGAACTCGATGAAGCGCTTTTTACTGTCCCCCCACAAAAAAAAAAAAAATCCAGTTACAAGGCGAATGAATCCCGCCGACTGCAGTATCTCATCTACCCATATCTTGAACTTGCAGGTCGGGTAATGTGGAAAATTGTTTCTACAGCACTGTCAGCTTTTGTCTATAAGAAAAAAAAGCACTGCGCTTATGGAATGCAGTGTTTGCAGACGTAATGCACGCTTGTATCGTGGTCGAGAGATGCGCGCGCCTCACAGACTTGTGGAAATAGAGGGATACATTGCGTGGGAATAGAGGGAGACTTTAGTTTTATATTGTGACACTGGTTTACGGGTTAAAAGGGCCATAGTTACACTCAGGAACATACCAGCGGACCGCACCATAAGCGATTAATTTTCGACAAGTAGTGGAAAAATTAAATAGTCAGTAATTACTTAATTGAAAATGAGTAAAAAGAGGTAACTTACATATTTAATGTATCCTACTACGTATCTTTAACGATACAAACTTTATTATCTCAATATAATAATAAATGTGTAAGAAAGATATTATACTTCTGGACAGTAAGATGCTAGTGTAATTTGATTTCTTTAAATATCTTGGGAGCTGTATTAGATTAGATGGGAGATGTACCGGTGATGTAAAAAGTATAATTGAACAAAGAAGAGCGGAATTTTTCAAAAAAAATAAGGCCTCTTCTGGAGTCCAGAAACGTGTCCCTGGGAACCAGGAAGACATTTATAAAGAGTTTCATTTGGAGCACATATGGCTTGGAAACCTGGACTTTGAGAAAATTTGATAGGAACTACCTTGAAGCTTTTTGAGGTATGATGCTGGAGGAGGGACTTGAGAATATCGTAAACGTAATGAGGAGGTTTTGAAAAGAGTGGATGAAAAGGGAAAGGGTGCTGATTGGAACTATTGTGGAAAGGAGAATCAGTACGGTTGGTCACCTGCTATGATATTCAAACTGGTTCACCAACCTGATCGAGGTGCGTAATGGGCGCAGAAGGCTCAGGCAGGAGTATGTGGATGATGTAAAAGAAGGAATGTGGTGATCTGGCTTGGAAACTGGGACTTTGAGGAAAATGGAAAGGAGACACCTTGAAGTTTCCGAGATATGGTACTCTGTAGGTGGGCCTTAAGAATACTGTGGACAGAAAGAATGCCTAATGATGAGGTTTTGAAAAAAAGAAGACGATTGAAGAATTCTGATTGAAACCATTGAGGGAAGGAGAAGTAATATGGTTGGTCACCTGCTACGCCATTCACTACCATTCTTTCCTGGATGGAAAGAGTACCTAATGATGAGGTGCTGGGGAGAGTGGTGAAAAAAGGATGTTGATTGCATCCAATGGAAATAAGAAATAATGTGGTTGGTCAGCTGTTACGCCACTCAAACTGGTTCACCACGCTTATCGAGGGAATGATCGAGGGGCGTAGTGCGAAGGGAAGGTCCAGGAGGAGTATATGGATGGAGTCAAAGAAGGAAGAAGGTATGTTGGTGAAGAGGCTGTCCACGGAAAGGAAGAAATTACAAGCCCGCCAACCTCTCGGTTGAAAGAAGAAAGATGTTAAATATAGTGTGTAGGCTATATTGTCTGTTTTGTCTAGCCAAGGAATGGAAGGAACAGACTGGGTCTTGTAATATGATGATAATAGAGCAAATACAGTAATCTACTGAACGTTTATTAGTGATACTTTTGTTCGTAGCTTTCTCCTGCAATACTCGCATTCTCACATAAAATAATAATGTAGATTCGTTTACCTATTAAATTAAATAAAGTAATTATTAAATTACGTTTCCAAGGCAAGGTCGCGGCCCACCGGTTGGAAATAACTGTGTCTTGTGCCACGTCTCTTCTTCCGTAAACTACCATAGTGATTCAATTTGGCCAAACCATCTTTATTATACGGCTGCTGTCAATAGGCTGCGCTCAGCTGTTCTAGTTGAGTAAATTCTTTTTTTCCACAGAACAATTTGTTAATAGATTAAGAAAACTTTGACGGCCTGTGTAAGATGTATGATGTACTCGTAACAATTGACTGGATAGTCGGTCTTTGACTGAAATCGGCGGCTCCTATGGCAACCATCATTGGTGTTTCACGTACGAATCTACGTCATTGGTGTTTCACGTCTGAATTGGTGTTTCAGTTAGTCGATCTAGACGTTTGTACGCGAACACTTTTTTTTTTTTTAATTTTATAGCCGATTAACCCGGTATTTTTTTTACGAAGAGTTTCTTCGTTCGTTGTCTATGTTGTATGTACGTTTCTCCTATTGGTTCAGTTCCTGTTCTAGAACACGTATGACACACCTACGCGCGTGTCAGTATGATTATAATTACAAGAATATTTGTGTGTTAATCGTAGATCTACGTGGGTTCTGAACAGATGCACTGAAAATGGAGAAAAATACTGAGACGAACGAATATATCGGCCAGTGAAGGAGGAAGGTGTCTGGAGAAAAAGAACTAATGAAGAGGTATATAACCTACAACACGGCATGAAAATTATCAAAATGATAAAGATGGGACTGCTTAGATGGGCAGGTCATGTTGTCAGGATGACCCTGACCCAGAGGACCCTGTAAAATGCCTCTTCCTGTTTGACCCAGATGATAAAAAGAAAGTGGGAAGACAGAGCCTGAGGTGGCGAGATGGAGTGAAGGAGGACGCACAAAGGCCAGGAACCCGCAATTGGAGGATGGTTGCATCAGACAGAGACCATTGGCGAGGCCAAGAGACCGTTCAGCAGGCCAGGACCCGCCCAGGTTGTAGCGCCCCTGATGATATTATTATGTGTAGTTCTACGTGGGCAGTTCTGTCCTACATGTGTAGTTCTGCGAGTTTTGTAACGCATAAAGCCCTTGAGAACTATCGCGTGGGCGTTACCGTAAAAGTCACATCGCCTGACAAGAGCAGATAAGACACCCATAGCCTCTGCGTTTCAGTAAAATGTCAGTATGATTTCTGCGTTTCTATGATTTCTGTCAGTATTTTTCCAGGATTGTTTTCCGCGTGGTAATCAAGTTTTCGTGTTGTCCTACACTGATAAAACTGTTAAACAAAGGTCACAATAGTAGAGAGCGCATCCTGGATAGCGGATTTGGGGCGTAAATATTCACAATGGGCAATTTTAATCCGTCACTATCAGGGGCGTATTGCGGAGGGGGGAAATGGGATCGGACCACCCCACCACTGGGTCGAAAGTTGACGAGAAATTTTTTAAATTTCGTAATTTTTAAGCTGTTTTATTAATTTCCCAGCTGTGTATGCAAATCCAGTAGTAACCCTTTTTTCAGATATAGGTCTACAAACAAATTTATTACACTGCATTTGCGTGTACGTTTGAAATATGAAATATAGGATAATAAATTAAGCCAGCATTTTATAAAGAATATTTCAATTGCGCTTATTTTTATTGTGTTATTACTTTAATGGGATTGTTTTCAGTATATTATTATTCGTTTTTCAGCCACTCTAAAGACTGTAATATTGATTAGTCTTAAATTGTTTTTCTTTTGTGTGAAGCCGACTCGACCGGACCCCCCCCCCAGACCAAACTCTAGATGCACTACTGACTGCCTGATGTCGAGTTGGTGCTCAAACTTCCAGAACCTCTCAGCTAAACAATGAGTGGCTGTCGACATCATCTTGCAGATCATCAGGTCCGCCATGTTTCATCTTTCGTTAGTCTGATATGTTCGCAATACTTTTTCCAGTGGGAAGTTCTAATTTCAGTAATTCCATCGTCAATTAATTTTTCAACATCTTGACCCCTAAACGTGCTATTATGCTTAGCAACATGCCTTTGCATTTGGCTCCATACCAGTTCAGTAGGATTTAACTCGCAGCAGGGGTTTATTTACAGGGGGGGGGGACGAACGGGACCGGACCCCTTCACCAGAGTGTCGAGAAAGTTGGTGAAGTTTGTTAATCTCTTAATTTGTAGGCTGCTTTATTATTTTTTCAGCCGTGTACGTTAATTTAATCAACTCTTTTTTCAATATACAAACAGGTATTACACAGCATTAACGTATACGTCGTTAGAAATATGTAATGTAGGAAAATTAGGAAAATCAATTCAGTGTCAATAAATATCTTGTAAACAATGTTTCAGTAACGCGTATTTTTATTGTGTTATTACCGTTTACTTTAATGGAACTGATTTCAGCCACTTTAAAGCTAGTAATGTTGATTAGTCTTAACTTGTCTTTTCTTTTGTATGAAGCCGACCCGACCCCGGCCCCCCAAACCAAATTCTATATACGCCACTGGTCACTATTTTGCCGAAGATAATGAACTCTTAGAGGTTACCACCCAGCATAGTGTGGGTGAAATGTCTGTGCTGAAAGAAATAAAAAATAAACGTACGTTTAACCGAAAAACTGTTTCTAGTGAATACCGCGAAAGTTAACCAGCTAAATTGCTGAAAGTCTGAGAACAACTCAGCGTTTCGACCAAGGGTTTTAACGATTGTTTTCCATCTTTATGCTAATGTTTACCGCGTTGCAGTAAATTTACAGAATAAGCGTTTTTCCTGACCTGACAGTAGAATTTATTATCGTTTTTCTCAGAACCGAACACTCCAAAAAATGTAACTCGACATTTTTCAGTTTCATGTGAAACGAAGCATTTTCTTGCTAGAAAGTATATATTATCATAAACTGGTAATTTCCACAGTGACGTCAAGTTACGGTCTTTTGCATTCGTTTTGCTCGCCAGTAACACAATATTATATTGTATGCACTGCGTTTTAAGTGACCTGAGAATAATTATTGCTTTGTTTTGGTTTTCCGGGTGCGTTGTTGGACGTTTTCTTTCGGCTACAAAGTTTTTTTTCTGGTGCAAAGGAGAATCTGCAACGTCACCAGGACCTAGTCTTGTACTACAAAAGGCGTAAAAAACCTTGCAGGAAACTTTCGCAACTTGAATTACAGTCTGCCATATGATTGTCAATGTGTCAAGACAATTGTCAATCATAAGTCAACACCAGCCGGTGTAATAGTGACAGTAGGCAGAAACAACTAACGAGAAAGATACTCAAGCGTTTAGAGCATCGACATGTAAGATATCATCTTTGAAAACTTGAAGTTCTGATCGCCCAACAGTTCGCCTTTTGCTCACGTGATAAGAATGGTAAAAAACACATAGGCAGCCGGCTGCGGGCGTAAACAGGTAGCAGGTGTTTTGCTAGTATCTGCACCTTTGACAGTGTCTAGCACTGCATGGTCGTTTTCAGATTCTGAAAAAATCCAGTCCTAGATTGGTGTTCAGGCTGATAGTACTTTATGCACGAGAGTAGACGCACCGTCTCTTCCAAGAGTCGTATTACCGTCTGCGTAGCTCGAGGTAGCCCTCTCTTGTATTCCGTCTAGACGAACGACGTACCCAGGGAACCTGAAATCCAGATAGTTCTGTATCTAGTAGACGTGGCTGCTTATACCTCCGACGATAACGCCGACAGGACGATCATACGACTACAGTCCCAACTCAGTACACTGTTAACTAGACTGGTTGATCGAAAGGACCTATCAATAATACCAAGAGCATCACGGTAATGTTTTCTGGTCCCGCGACGTCGAATGGGATACTTAGAAATCTTCTTGCTCTGATACTGAGGAGTCAAGTAGGGTTACGTCGATGTTATACCAGAATCGTGAGCTTTCTTGTCATTTCTATCCAAAACGGTTACTAAGCAAGCGTCCGTTCGCCTGGGTCAGCTGTTTACGGTACTTGTCAAGCTTCGCGTATCTGCTACTGATCGTCCCTACGTTTTTCCCATTCAGAGATATTTGCCGTGAAAAGAAATACAAAGATGTCTTTGGCTAGCGGTGAAAATCTGTTTCTAAGAAGTCCGCTCTGGCAATTTTTTCTTTACTCTCGCTAGATATATCGCTTAATCCGAAAACCGTATGAACTTAATTGAATTTGATTTTCTTCCCCATTTTTTAATTGTATAAACGGCGGATCCGATTCTTTCTATTATTTATTTTTGGTGAGTTTGTTTACTTTGTCGCGATACAGTTCCTTTCGTCCGTCGTCTGTTCAGCGACACCATTGTGTCGTGATATGAATAATTGCCTGTATACAAGAGGATTGTACGTTATTCGTAACGTGTACAATAAGCTAATATTCCTCCAGGCTGTAGCTTGTATTATGGCTACAGTCTGCATAAGTAAATTACGGTAAAGTTATCAGTTTTTTACAATTGAGATCGGATTTTACGTGTAGTACAGTCCTGGCTACTTTATTTTAAGACGATACATTGTTACATACACGAAAGGTGAAACGATTAAAGACTCCGAATATACTGTGTTTAAATTCCCCACTTTATGGCTGGGTGGGTTCAGAGTCCGGCTGAACGTTCCATTCACCTTAATCGGCTGTGGAAGCGAGTCCCCAGTCTTCCAGTAAGTTCAAGACGTAATACAGGAAATGTACACGACTGACCCGATGCGTGTTGTGTTTTGCAACGTAACGCGAAAATTGTGTTTACAGTAGAAAGTGTTTAACTAACTTACGGCGGTGTGCAATCACTTCTGGTGCAAACTGATGGGCGGGTAGTGACTGCACGGTGGACGTGTGATTTAGAGATATTTCTTATACCTCTCCTACTTCTGGTAGTAGGATATCAGAAAAAAAAACATAATCATTGACTGAGAGATCGCTGCTGCAGAAGATGAAGAAGAATAAGAAGAAGAAGAAGAAGAAGAAGAAGAAGAACTAAAACTAACAGACAGTGGCGTTCGGCGTTGGGGAGGGTCCGGTTGAGTCGGCTACGTACAAAAACAAAGCAAGTCAACATTACTATTAACATCTTTAAAGTGCCTGAAAAACATATCGTAACATACTGGAATCAATCCCATTAAAGTAAACGGTAATAATACAATAAATATACGCGTTAGTGAAACATTGTTTAGAAGATACTGACTTAATTTATTTTCCTATATTTCATATTTCAAACTTATACGCAAATGCTGTATAATAAACCTGTTTGTATATTTAAAAAGAGTTACTAGCTAAAAAAACATGTGAAAAGTAATAAAGGAGTCTAAAAATAATTATTATTTCTTAATTATTAAGAGATTAACAAAATTCGCCAACTTTTTTCGACCCTGTGGGGGGGTCCGGTCTCTTTCATCCCCTCCGTAAATACGCCCCTGCTAACAGATGATAAAATTAGACAACTACTGTACAGCACGCTTTGAAAAGAAAATAAGGATTGGGCCAATGTTATAATAATGATCGTCTTAAGAATAGTTCAACCAATTATAAACCAAACATCACCACGCCTCAAAAGTTATATACAACTGGTGATACTTCGCATATCATTTCTAGTAACTCCATGTATACGTCAGTTACTTGGACGTGAAAAAAGGACATTGCAAATTAATCGAAATCGCCGAATTACATGTGTACAGAAAAGATCTCGTATTATTAAAGTGTCCTGAAGCGAAAAGTAGAAGAATTTTTCCATATTACAAGAACTCGAAAAAAATTATGTTACTAAATCGGATTAGTGATACTGACTAAGCCTAACGGTTAACAGTAGGAAGACTTTTAATATAATAACGTGCCTTAAAAGTGCGGCACTCTTCCGATACTGTCTTTATGCACCAATCAGGTTGCCCCGTGACATTCTCGTGTCGAGAGTTCACCTGAAGTAATATTCTTCAACTCCAGATTATAACCTTTCAGTTAAGTCGTCCCGTCTTGTCGTCGTCATTCTGCTGTTGGTGAATCCTTTGTTTCAGTCATGTGCAAAAACGTGTCAACAACGTTACTACAGCGGTGTAGATAAAAATTAATTACGACTAATAACAGTTTCCTTTCCGACCGTAACGGTTCCAGTTTATAACGTAAACTGCTTTTAATGTGCATTAGAAGGACTTCCGAAATGGAAGATTATGTATTTGAAGACATTGAAGGTCTATGGACAGATCTTCGGGCGATAGCCTTCAAGATACTTAGTTAAAAGTATGCAGATTTCACATAATTCAATGCCTGATACGCGTTGTTTTTTCGAACAACTGCATCAAAAGTGGTAAGAGCCTGCATCACAGGTGTGTGTAAACAGGTATTATTTATTTCAAATTTATGCAACTTGGGGTTCGTTTACAATGAATATTTGAATATTTTTTAAGCGCCTCCTCCGTATTGAGTCCCCGCTACATATCTGAGTGTAATCGAGAGTATACACGACCACTGACGATGTCGAGTCAGCGGCTTGAAAAGCAGGGACTTCAGCAGTTTCACGTGATTTTATCGGCGTCATTTGGACCAAGCCACGTTACTTTGCAGTGCAAATTGTGCACACCTACGCTTTTTTTTGTTTTGGTTCGGCACTTTTCCTTTTGTTGATTGGCCTTACACAGCAGACGAGGAAAATCGGCACACATCATCTGTTCCATTTATTGATTCGCTGTTGTGAATAGATTTGATTTGACCGTCATTTAAAAGGCAGAAGAGATCGTTACGTCAGCTGAATATTGTCTCGTGTAAGGGACGTTATATGCACCTATCCTGCAAATTACGCCTTTACATTGGTTATGACGTGGACAATCTTAAATACAGTCATGACCTTCAAAATAACTTATCCAAGTAGGACTAGGCCGACCAGTCATGAATTTTTTTTTCGATTTTCCCCGCAACTATTTCCCTTACGAATTTCCTTCATCGGTTCCCAATGCTTATTCTGAGTTTCTGCTATCCGCTTGTTGGCTGGTAGATATATACGTATATTTATACAATAAGACATTATTTGCACTACTCTATAAACAGATTTTGAAAAATTCAGTTAATTATTATAATTTCAATTCTTGAATATTCTGATCAGACTTTGGACGTCGAGCAGCCGATTTCGTTTTTGACGTGTTGGTTCTAGGATAGTCTTTCTTCATTCTTCTTAGAAAACATCACAATTTCCTTGGTTACCCCAGAGAGAAGACGAAGATGAAGACGTAGTTCCGCCTGCTAACATTAAACAGATAAGCAAAATTAAATTATTTTCAAAAAAAAAGTTAAAACTTGGTTCTCGGGTAAAGATAGTGTTATTGATGATTTAATTATATTAGAAATGTAGCACTCGTCTGATACAAGCCAGAGCTCATATATATTTAGTAACAAGGATTTTGGATATGAATATTGATTATTAGTTTTGAGTATTTTCTCCATTATTTGTTGTAGTTTTTACCTTTTTGCTGAATTATAAAATTAGGATTAAGTGCTAAAACACTTTCACCAATGATTGTTTTTATACCGTTCAGAATTCTGTTTTGTTTATTTAGTTGTTTGAGGCTGATATCGTATTAAATTTAACACCACCATATTTCTACTGCATATATTTTTTTTGTTCTCTTTGTATGACGCGGACTCAACAGCTTCCATATACTTGAGTAAGTGGGTGGTTCAATTTCCTGTTGAAATTGTAAAAACAGTTTTCCACATTTTAATAAAAATTGTAATTGAAATGTTCCAAGTGCACTTTTTATGGAAATAAATATCTATCTGTCTATCTCTGATTTACATGTACTGACTTGCTCGCATTTAATGTAATCAGTCCATATATTAATACCATTTGTGGCTGGTTGCAGTTTTCCTGTAGCCGTTTCAATTGTGAACAAGTGTGATAATTTAATCTCGTCTGGGACTGGACAAGATTAATCTAATTGTGTGATTGTCGTGTTGATTGTGGATGAAATGAGGCAGCTACAGCGAGAAGTCTGTAACGTGTTTTTCATTTTTTTCCTAACGTTTGAATTTTCTGTTATACGGTTATCGTGACAAGCCCACACCCAGCGGAAGGAAAACCGCATAGGCAGTGCGGGTGAGCAATGAAGTCATCTCTCAGCTATGCAGAAATGTCGCTTGGAGGTTAGTTAATGTTGTGGAAAAACACTAGTAATTAAGTCGGTATAAATATTCGTTTTACGTCTGTTAAACGAAGCGTGTTCAAACAACAAAAAACCGGTTTTTTTACATGAAAACACCAGAGCAGGCTTATGAAAGGAAAACTGTTTTCTAGTCTGGTAATTTAGACTGCGAACGTATTCTTCGAAAACCTAATTGGAAGGAGACGAAATTGTTTCTAATTCGTTCTGTGGTTTGACGTGAAAATATTGACTTAAGAACATCGATCGGTCTTGTAAGGATATCTTCTTGTCTCACCACTTCACTCTTCCCATCCTTCTCCAACAGTGCATATCAAAGCTTTCAAGGTATTTCTTCTCCAGTTTTCTTGGTGTCCATATTTCCTATCCATATAGAGCAATGTTCCAAATATAACTATCAATTTATTCCACACGTCCGAGCTAAAATTGCTGGTTAATAGCTCCTCTTCATAGTGAGTGCAGTCTTAACCGCGACAGTCCATGATCATCCAGGATATACGAAAATGAATTATATTTAGTTAAGTAACGGACACGTCATGGACAACGAAATCCAAGAATTTAACATAAATGTTTTCAGATTTTCTATCTCTGAGGCACTTTTATTAGAGGAACAAAGTGGTTTTGTAATTAGACGATTTGCAGCGACAATGTTTTTACAGTAAAAAAAATAATTGAGAAAAGACGCATCATGAATTTAGAGACACGTGTCTTTTATAGATTATGAGAAAGCCTTTGGTAGGCTGTATAGATGTAGGTTGTGGGATATTTTTATACGTAGAGGCTTTCCACTTTACCTCGTCTGCGCTATTCAGAGCCTGTATGCAGGGACAACTATTCGTATACAGGTAAGGGAAGATTATCTGAAGAAGTGGCCATACATCAAGGGGTTAGCAGGGCTGTAGCCTCTCTCCAAGTTTATTTAATATGTATGTTGAAGAAATTTTGCTAAAATGGATGAACGTCTGTCCTACAGGTATACGAATCTCAGATAAAGGATCACTTAGCACATTACTATACGCAGATGACCAAATAATTATAGGGAAGAGTGAAAATGAATTACAAAAGTCTATTTATACCTTGCATACAATCTGCCAGAAATACTATTTTTAGATCTCAAATATAAGTACAAAAACAATGCCCTTCCTAGGGAAGAAGCCTGTAAGAGCAAAAATTATAATTGATAACAGTGTTTTGGAGCAGTTGTCACATTTTAATTGTTTGGGATGTGATATCTCATATAGGAAGGACAAAGATATCGGGAGAAAGTTAAATGAATTTAGTTATACCTGTGGAACAGTAAGACGACTAATGAAAAATAAAACGCAGAGGGAGACACAGCTAAAATTCTGTAAGGTCGTGGCTGTGGCGACTTTAATGTATGGATGTGAAACATGTGAAACTCTTCTGCAAAAAGATATTTCTAAAATACAGGCCACGGAAATGAAAATTTTATGAGAGGTTAAGGGATGCAGTTAGAGGGATCATCTACGAAACGACGACATAAGGAAAGACCTGAAGTTACAGTCGGTTCTGGATAGAATAAAGGAAGAAAGTCCCATGTGGAACGCATGGTAGACACGCGTATTCCAAAACAAGCGTTTGAATATAGGCCAGTGGGAACGAGAGATCGCGGGAGACTCTGGAAAAAGTGGTCAGAGACTCTGTGAAGTCGGAACGGGCTATAGCCCAAGCCATGTAGTCAAGAAGAAGAAGAAGATTTTAAAATTTTGTAGTTATTTTAATTATTTTGCATGAACTGCAATGAATATTTATTTGTACGTCTTGTATAAAACTCGGCATCATCAGAATACGTTTCGTTATCCTTATTTTCCTTGTGACAGTGTTGTGCCCTGTATTCAGTTTGTTTACATTCAGTATAACCCGGTTAATGGGAAACAGCTGGCTCTGTACTGTACTATTATGTACATTAGACAGTTGTCAGTGTTTGGCACATGAACCCGGTACATCTTTTCCTCATAACAAACACGTGTATACATCCATTGTCTTTAGCCAACAGCTGTATGTTACTTCGTGTAAAAGTCATGTGTGTACATAAGTACACCTCACTTCCTCGTAGTCTCCACGTGACGTCTTCTGTATTCATTTGTTTTGATTTCCTAAAGAATTACATTTAGGAAATCTTAGGCCGAATTTGATGAATATTTGAGTATATACTTAGTCGAAATGCGTTCTGGGAAGTCAAATAATAGGCTGTCTTTTTGTCACTTAAAAGGCGAATCCAACGTTTCGATAGGTTAACTGTATCTTATCGTTACCGTTAGTCGTTATCTATGCCTATGCATAGTGTTCCCCGAAACCAAGTCCTGAGAAGGATTCCATACCGAATGCCGTTCCCATAAGTTAGGAATTCATATCTCAAGATCTGGAAGTACCGCCAGATCAGCGGCCATCGTAGTGAAAGTATCGAAACATCGCCCCGACTCGTAGCTTCCAAAAGCTGGCTTTGTGGTGATAACGTCCAATAAGTCGAATTGAGTATGAATCGTTTAGTAGAAGCAGAAATTGCAAACGAGTTTTTCCGAATTCATTGAAATTCACGTGCCGACGTCGATTGTAATTCCAGCCATGCTATTTGCAGAAGTTGTGTTTATGGTCTGTATGCTTTGAAAGTACTTTCATTAGGAAGAGTGAAGAACAAGAAAAATGGAAGAATCATATTTTGTTGAAGCGAAAGCAGTTCAGCGAATTTTTTCATTTCTGAAGCGATTAACAAATGTCGGAAATCAAGGATTTCTTCTTCTTCCGCATAAATCGCAAAATATTCCAATATACATGCTGGACGTAATCAGCGATCAAGTGAAAAAATACAGTAACTTCCAAAAAATGATTTCTTCTCAAGAACGACTGGCTGTATATGTAAGAGTAATATAAGCAATAAAAGTAATTAATAAAGCTTACCAGGCTCATTCATATTCTTTCCACAACGTGTTTTGAACATTTGGCGTGATGTAATAATTAATAACTCCAGTTAAGAACGCACCGACACCACCGACGGAGCCTGCATCGTGTCGTTACTCGTTGTGAGCTACTAAAGGAAACTAATAAATGAGCCAAAGTATTGGATCACATTGTAAATGTTACTCTGATATTGGCAGCTTCAAGTTTAGTCTTTAGAGGCTACAAAGAGAAGATAGGCCACCCCAATAGCGGTAAAGTTTGTGCAGTTATGGATCTTTTGAGTAAATATGATAAGTTGTTGTAAGAGATAATCAGTGGCCCAAAGAAAAGTGAGAAGTATATGAGTCCCAAAATTGAAAATGAACTCACTCAGCTTTTTGCTAAAGCATTGAAAATATTATTGTGAAACAGATTGAATCTGCTCAGTTTTTGTTTGAACAAAACACACTACAAAAGACATTAATAGAAAAAGTCAACTGAGCCAAGTAATCAGATATGTTTCAACTTCTGAAGATGAGCAGGAAGGCCCACCAACTTAAAACTAATGAAACATTTTTTTACTTTATAGAACTGACAGATCATACTTATAGCGATCAAAAAATTAAAAATTTTAATTTTCATTCTCGACCAGTCTGTTCACACGCAGCTGTGGCAACGACTCCAAGACGTAATTAAGTTCAGTAATTAATTAATTCACACGCTAATTAATTACACCGTTATATACTGACCTAGTCTAGAAGAGATTTCAAACAGTCTTAAGAGGAAAATGTATTCTATTTACGTTATATTATATTAATAGTTACACAGCTGCAAGGAGGTGTTAGTATTTAACAGGAAACAATGGCATGAATTAAGTATGGGGGAGTCGCAAAGGATTCCTGCAGGAGCCCAGAAAAAAGAGGTATGCCACTGACTTAAAACTTTTTCTTCGACAAGAATTCTTAATAACAAAAAAACAAATCTGGATATTATGTAGAAAAATGCTTTCAGTTTTAATCGCTGGTGTTTCTTTCAGTGTTATCGAAGAACAATACTTTTTTTTTCACAAAAAATAAAATCGCAAAAAGTAGCTGATAAAATTATGTTACGTACGTAATTATTGGGCTCAGCGGGTAAAAGTGTTTACGCGATTTTATTGTTTTCTGTTTTTATTCGTTCAGTTTTTACAACAGACACGAGCAGAGAATTCGTGATTACCGCACAATGCGGTTAAAACATTAGGAAGAGAACAATACGGTTTTCCGATAACAAATATTCCGATAAAATTTGTTGGTGATTTCGAATTGTCTGTATGCTGTTCCTTTGTGTAGTTACCGGGTGCTTGATTTGTTTTACACGTCGTTGTGGAAATTTATACATACTGCCTTTACCTTATTTGTAGACTGAATTTTTAATTTTATGCTATAGATAAAATTATTTTTGAGGAAATAAAGATGTTGATTAAAATGTTAAAGAACAACAAAGCAAGAGGTGAAGACTGCCAAAATAGAACTGAAACCAAAATTTCTTAGACCAACTGGAAAAGCCCTCCTGAGAAATATGGCGAACAGAAAAGATTTTTCAAAAGAATGGAAAACCTCCATAATTTATCCTCTTCACAAAAACGGCGATAAAATCGATGTGAACAATTATTGGGGCACCTCGCTGTTACCGATCACATATAAAATTTTAAGTAGATGCTTACAAAACACATTTCAAAATCAAGTAGAACAAAATCTGGGAGATAATCAAGTAGAGTTCAGATCGAGCAGGTCTTGTACTGAATAATTTCTAAATTAAAAATCTATAATACTCCGTAGAACCGGAAATGCAAAACCATACGTTGCTATGTGTGGTGATTTCAAGAAGGCTTATTATTCCACTTAACAGAAAATCTCTTTGAAACGCTGGAAGAATTTGGTTTGGAAGTTAAAAACGTTTAGCACTGATTAAGGAAACACTAACGGATACATACTACTGATAAGATTATTAGAACTCTTGGACCCTTTTGAGATAAGGACCGGTGTGCTAGACAAATATGATATCTGACCGTTGCTCTTTAACTCTCCTTGGCCTCCTCTTAGACTCAGTCTACTTGGTACAACAAAGAACATTAAATTTAGAACACTAACAGCAACAGAAAAGAAGGTATGAAAAGATGGAAATTACATACTATATAACAGCAAAGATTTATAACAACAAAATCCATAAGAAGAAACGCAAAATGGAGACATTACAAAACGCTAATATGTTCTGAAGGCATTTGTTATGTGAAGGCTTAGGAGTCTTTTCCGCGGAGAAATATTATAGGTAAAAAGGAGAATGGTAAGAAAAATGTATGGCCCAAAGTAAATGAAAGATGTTTAATTTAGATTAAGATCAAATGAAGAAATTTACAAAGATTTCTGTAAACTTTTCATAGAAATAAGGAAGAGAAGATTAACGTTTTATGGATCTTATTTCCATCACACTTATTAAGAATGGAAAACAAAAGATTAACGAAACAAATATTTGAATATTTAGGAAACACAGAAAGAAGTACAGTATATGATGTACATGATATTACTTGTACAAAGTGTTGCCTTGAATTTCTTGGCTTTCACAGAACCCAAACCCACATTTCATCACCAATCGTTTTCAAAAAACATATTTCTTTCCCTTCCTGAAGCACTGCAAACTTTCAAGTTGCTCCCATTCATTTTATTTTGTGTGTTTTGTACTTATTTACAGTACTTTTGGCTCTCATCTCAAACATAATTTTTTATAGTACAAGATTTCAGTTACAATTTCATGCAACTCTTTTAAAATTTCAGAAAATTGCAGCAAACTAGACAATGTGATTCTTCTCATAAGATTTTGATTGTGCAATGAATCTTCCCATCAGCATTTATAGGAACGAATCTCCATTGACAGAGATAGTCAGGTACTACACAATATCTTTCCTCATCATATTTAATTTTTAAACTTCACAAATCTGATTGTACATTTTGTGTGGTCAGCTATTTCTTAGGTTCAAAAACCTTATCACTGTATTTCACAAATCGTGAGGCAATCAGTTGTCGTAAATGATAACCAACACACAGCGATTCACAACCTGAACAGATAAATACAATGAATAAGCTACTTCACTCTTGAGTGAACAGTGCCCTGATACAGTGAAATGTGTAGGAGTTATATTTAGAACAGATCCTAAGTATAGACGAAGAAGTAATTTAGGACAGGAATAAGTACAGAAACATAATAGAGGGATTCAAATTGAAAGAATAGATTAACAGGCAAGGGAGGTGAAGTGAAATCACAGAAGAAGAGAGAATGATCAGAAGTGAAAGAATTGATAGCCTACTGGAAAAAAGAGGAAAGAACAAAACTTTCAAAGGGGTCCGAAGTGACCCTAATCGAAAGAATTTATTTTTATTGAAATTATATTTTGTGTTTACAGTTCGATTTAAATATTTTTCAGTAAAGCTTTTTGTTTCCTTTGCTGATATACATGGGCTTATAATGTGTCCTGCGAAACGTGATGAGACCATTTTGTTTATAGTTTTACAGAAGTGTTACAAAATTTTTACATTTAGACCTATGTGAAATGAAATTTACATCTTTTTTTAACATAGCAACAGTCAGTTTGCCATTAGCAACATTCAGTTAGAACATTCCAGAAGATTGAGAAAAAGTTGGGTGATTTATTGTGAAACTGGAACAGGTTATAGGTTTTAATTATTTAAAATTTTTTCAGGAACATGTAAAAACATTGCTCAGAAATGTGGCTAGAAGTTTAATATCGTACACGTGAGCCACATTTCAGTTTACAATAAATGAAGCAGTAAATAAATAAATTTTTTAATAATTTTTAAGTCACAATTTATTGCTCTCGACTATAAAAATTGTGAAATCTTCGAACGTACGACGTACTGCTTTACAGATCTTTTATTTGTTTATAACTCTATATGTAGGTCTTTGTACGTGTGCGAGTGCGTGTTCTCTCTAGCAGGGATTGTTTTATTGTTCGTTAACAAGACTGTGTTGTTTATCTTGTTTGATCTAGTTGCCGAAGGTGAAGTGAGGAAAGAAATTTTACAATTATAGGTATTTTGTTGTTCTGCCTGCCCCTACCCAAGTCGATAAATACAGATGCGCAGGCAGTAATAATAATATTATAAAACGGGCAACGTCATTGACGCATCCTTTCGTCTTATTAACGGTGTTTAATTTAAAACTACTAAAAATACAACTAACTTTTTATTCATTTTACACAAACGAAAATAAATCAGTACGGTTTGAAAAGCGTTATATTTCTGATTAACGGTACCAAAAGCAGCGTTATAAACACACAGGCTATTCAAGTGGTTTATAAAGCGTGTTGGATTTAGTTTTTACATTTTTAACCGTTTCATATTTACCAAATACTGCTGTCTGTGATACCTTGACCTCCTCTGTGATATATTGGGTAATATTTCCACTGCTGATATAAGAAAACACGTGTTCGGTCCCGCGGGTAGGATAGGTAATCCAAAATCATTAAGTTGAATAGAAAACATCGTCTTAGCTATTTTTGTGGGTGATACTTACATTTTGACAATAAGGAATGATGTAGAAGAAACTACGACCAACATGTAGAGAGGGAATGGTAAGGGTACCAGATGGACGAAGACTTGGAGGAAAACATTGGGTGAGCAGAAATGGGTACATAAATATCACACAAAAAAAAGAAACTAGCTGCTAGCGACTATCAAACGATAATATAGTTGTTTATGGAAATACTGAAAAGTGTCTTGGCAGGACCCTTGACGCTAAATGAAGATGGGAAGAGTCCTTAAAGAAAAGAGCGAAATTGGGTAAAGGTAAACTAAATTGACTTATGGGAAGAGATTCTCAGTGTTTTCAGTGTACAATAAAGTAACGATATAGAACCAGACACTAAAACCTGTATGGACTTCTCGACTTGTACTTGCGGTATTCAGCTTCCAGCGTGCCAAACACTATCGTCATATAAAGAGAAAATAAAGTTTTCAGAATAGAGTACACGGAGGATACCTGAATAAAATTTTGTTTAACTGTGGGTGTCCCCACATTCCTGTATCCTAGTGAGACATGGACTCTTGGTAAAAAGGATGTGCAGAGGATTCAGGCTGCCGAAATGTAATTTCTAAAAGGGACGCAAGGTTGTTCTCTCTTGGATCGGAGAAGGAACGACATTAGACGCGATTTGAACATTGCATCATTGCACCAAAGAACTGAAGACCACAGAAGGAGATGGCGTGAACACTTGAATCGCATGCCTGATAACCGATATCTGTGACTGCCTTGGGTTATCACCTTACTGGGAAGAGAGATGTCGGTAGACCGAGGAGGAGATGGGTTCCGGAACAGGTCCTTTTAGTGGTGATGATGATGAGAATAGAGTACGTAGCTGCCTCATTGAAACCGTTAACGTCGGCGATAAAAGCGACTGTTACCAGTCATAATTAATTTTCTATCTCCTCCAGTTTAGTTACGTTGTTGACATGTTTATGCGCGTCACTAAAACAAAGGCTACAGCAGAATGACAACGACATGACTGGTCGACTCACTGAAAGTGATGTAATTCAACTCCTTTACAATGACAATCTTACTGAAGTGGACTAAGATGACTAAGAACTAAAGAGCAAAGAAGTGTAATCCTACTGAACTTCATCACCAATTAAGGGAAGTATGTAGTGTCTTAACATTGTGATGTCAGGCCATTGCAAAATAGTGCGACTTGTTCAAAAATGGCCGTACGTATACTGCTACTCCACGGCGCTACAGCTCATGAAGAGCCCTGGCCTCCAGAACGACGTGCCTCCACTCCTCTCTGTCCTGTGCGACTCTTCGCCACCCTGTGACCCCCCAGTCTTCTCATATCTTCATCTATATCGTCCACACGTCTTCTTCATGGCCTCCCTCTTGCTCTTCATCCTCCTGGTCCTCCAATGAATACTTTTTTCATTGCTCTTTCCTCTCTCATTCTTTGTACATGACCTTGCCATGACTTGCTGTGACGATGTCCGGTTTCTTGTATAAATCGTACAATTCGGCGTTTGTCCTCATACGCCACACTCCAGTATCTAGTACACCTCCATATTTGCTCCTCAGAATCTTTCTTTCCCATCTCCTGATCATATCGGCCGTACGGATATCGAGGCTTATTACTGGCAAGGAAGGCCATTAACTTCGACAACGGATGAGAACCTTCAACGCGTTCACGAATTTTTGCTTTAAAATACGCGAACAACAGTGAGCGAAATTGGTTTTATTTTGCGCAGAAGTATCTCTGAGGATCAGCAATGATGAAAAGTTTGCAGGCGTCATTCGGCATGCGTCACGAAGGACCTCCTTGAAAAATTTGCATGAGAAAGTGGGAACACCTTTCTTACAGTCTTGACCTTGAGTCTTGTGATTTCCACGTGTTCGGCGATATGAAAGAGGCCCTTGCGAAACAGTGACATCACACTTACTTATGAAGAAGTCCAATATACAGCACGGGAATGGTTATCAGATGTTTTTCAGCAACGATATCGAAAGACTCGTATCACGCTACGATTAAATTTAAAATAAACTTGGACATTTATTAGAAAAGTAGATCTTCAATTTGTACTTTCAGGTAAATAAAATAATTTTCGTAAATTATCCACATATTTTTTTTATGCACGTGTAACTGCCCGTCGTGCGTTGCAATACGTATTGTTTGCTTTCTATCACGTCACGATTACACCGGAGAGTAGAGCCGTGTGTGTGTGTGTCTGTGTGTGTGCGCGCGCGCGTCATCCCGCCTTGTTAGCGTCCACTTTTACGAGCCATAAACCAGAGTATGGAACTGCTGTAATTTTGTAGAATTCCATGCGTGTCTCCGTAAGTCATTTGTAAGTACTTTGTTCGTATTATTGTTATTCAGCACATATACAGATTATTTTTTTCACTTTCAACGTTTAAGGTTAATTATATGTATCTCATATGAAAAACACTGTAATGTTATTTATTTTCCCACCAAAATTTGTCTGTGTCACTGCTCTTTTCTTCTAGCTCAGAAACATGCATTGTCTTCTTTATTGTAAACGTAATAATCGTTTTTTAAATGGTAAGAACGATTTTTGATAAAATTTTATTTGCCAACAATACAAATGAAAGGGAAGCATGACGAAGAATATGGTAAGGAAAGCCGTAAAAAGACGTACGTGCTGATAAGTGCGTTTCAAAAAAAGAATGTAGATTCGAAATAAAATTTGTATTTGAAAGAAACCGTGAAGATTAGATAAGAGAATTTAGTTTTATTGTTGTTACGCGTGCGGTGTTTTAATTGTTTATTTGTTTGTCGCAAAGAACACTGGAACAGTTTTTTCAAATTTGTTTTTGTCAGATTTTATTTTATATAACACTGTGGATAACAATGGTTGATCTGATTATTGTTGTTGTTTAATATGTAACGCGTAAACAAATGAGAGCAGGTTTATATAACGTTAGAAGAACTGACGCCTCACGCTGCGTAGATGAGTGCCACCGGACTTTAGAAACTTTGCCAAAAGTCCTCGTGCATGGCTTAACACGCGAGTCTGACGCAAAATCTCCAACCTGGAAGCATTTTGATTTCGCCCTTGTAGAGAAGGCTATACTGCCGGCTAACGGAACACTTTTTTCCGATGGCTGTAGAGTTTCTTCAGCTTTTATCGTTCTAGGATTAAACAGAATAATCCTTCCTTGTTCACTTCACCATGTCATCCTCGGTGTCCCAACGCTCTCCTTCCCAAAAGCTTGTACATACGTACATCTTTCTGTGATATTTTTTGTGAGGACACACGCATTTCACTCGTAAATCTCTGTTGCTAAGTTTCTGTTTTTTATCTTGTTTCTTTTTTGTCGTCATTTCTGACAGATTCTATTATTTTACAACCTTTCACTCTTATGATAAATTTCATTTCCGATTTGTTTTTCATTTATTTATATTATCGTACAACTGTTTACAAACTATCAAGCAATTTTATTCTAACAACTATGTTAGGAGTGTGTAGAAAGGGAGGCTCATTGGTGCACTCCTCACTGTAGTTTACACTTCGTCCATGTGTAGGTATTTCCTTAAACATTTCACTTTCCTACACCATTTCAAACGATTTCTGTCTCTGCAGTCGCCGAACAAGTCCAGCATTATCAAGAAGTTGTAGCACTTAATTATTTTGATGTTTATGGAGCCTATGTTCATATTTAGCTGCGAACCATTTAAACTCATCACTAACCATATGTATTTTCAGATCTCGATGGATTTCATCGTTCCTTACATACTACGGTGCATCAACAATACTGTGAAGCAAGTTATTTGAAAATTTGGATTATTTTGATGTTGGATTTCTTTGTATAACCCAAAGTTGCACACCACAGATTTTTCCGTACCAAAATAAATTGTTTAATTGTCTATCACTATTCGTATTCGTATGTATAGAGTTAGCTTTCCATACACATTACACATTTATATAATATAAACTTAGATAAGTGAGTAAGCTTACGTTCCAGTTATGCTTACGATTCCGTAATCAGGAGCTGGCTCCGTAATATACAAATATCTCATACTGTTCAACATTGACGTAAAATCATACATTCTCACTGTTACGGTTACAGTTTTGTTTCTCAGGTCTGTACTGACCTATGCGGCACCGGCTTGGTGGTCACTTTTGTCCACCACCAACAGGCGTAGACTGGAAAGTTTCCAATCAAAAATCCTCCGTTCCTTGTCGGGATCTCCTTGGTTTGTAAGGAATGATGTAATTCGAGGAGGTCTTCGAGTTCCTACACTGTCAGCCTTTGTCCGGTCGTTAGCTGTAACTTTTTTTGCTGGAGCTGCGACCTCCTTCTTCCCTTACCTACAGACCATCAGCACCACGCAACCGCCGCCCCTTGTCCGGGTCAAACGCCCTCGGGCGATTCTAGATGACCCGCCGTAAACACCTTACTACTATTTAACATCTGTCCCTGCCCCTGAGTTAACATACTAAGCTGTCCCCCTTCTTTCCTCCTTGCACGTCGACCGCGCTGTTTGTCACTTTACGCCTATCACTGGCACGGAGGCTCTCTGCCTCGCGAAGAGCGACCGACGCCTCCTGACGTCTGCTAGCTGGGCTTGAAGTAGGTGACATCTGTCCCCTGAATCGGCTCAAGTGGCAGTGCCCAACGATCAATAAAAATATAAAAATAAAGCTTTCTTTCTCCCCCGCCTTCTGAGTTAACTGGTTGGCGGTTGTCCCTTCCAGTTTTTTAGGAACCAGTCTACTCCACCAGACCTAAGTATATCACCAGGCAGCCATTGGCCTCGAACCAGATGCTGCAATCATGCACCGGGTGCAAAGACGCCCCGCTACTACAATGCTACAAGTAGAGGCTACAAAATTTCAAATTTTTGTCAATACTGTTTGTGATGTAATATCCTGTAACTTTGTGTTCGGGATTCACAGCCTATATCCTAGTACTGGTAGTTACTTTGCGTGTTCTCTTTTGTGTAAAAGAGAAACAGTAATTTATAGAGAAACAGTCTTTTATATAAATTGTTATAACACTAATTACAAAAAGAAAATGGTTATTTGACTTCACAGTGAAATTTGTTGAGATTAGTCTGTAATCAGTGTAACCATCGTTTTCAATAAGGGTCATACATGTTCTTCCTTGAGGTGACATTGTTTCCACTATTTTTGGGTTAAACTCTTTTTGAAGAGGGCCAAAAATGAAACCCAGAAAGATATGTATCAGATGTCCTTTTAATCAATTATTCCTTCAAATGTCGTTATTCCTTGTAATCAATTTAGGCTTCTCACTTGCCTCGGAATCATCGAACACGAAATTCGTACAAGGCTTAGTTTAATAGATTGTCTGTCATACAGAATAGAAATAGGTTTATTATATAAGTCCTCGTATTTCATAATGAAGGAAATTAAGGGGACGTATTATTGCGGAATTTACCTATCTCTGAGTTGGTATAAAAGTAAAATAATAGAATTACCGTGAAAAAAAGAACACATAGCAGCGATTTCTTTGACACAGCGCAATATTGTCTTTGGTTATTGTATATAATAACGGAAAAATTGTTCAGCGTTATTGTTATTTGCGGTTATTGTCTGCAGGAAACTCCCCGAGTCCTGCGCGCGCTTCAGCTCGAACAATGGATTTGTTGTGTTCATTTGTTTAGAGTGCCGTATTAAAAATGTTGAGAATTTTCTTTCACACGAGACACTCGGGGCATTTGGTTTTTGTATTACGTAACGTTCAGCCCATTGTGTCTGACAACATTGTGGCAAATACACTTTCCGTAATTAATCTTTATACAGAGGCAGTGTTGGATGCTAAACAAACATTTGAATTCTGTAGTGTTTGTGTCTTACTTCCGATCAGACAGTAGTAGGCCTATTAATAATCAACTACGTGATCTTTCGGTGACAGTATTAATAATAATAATAGCCGAATCGAAAATATGATAGAAATCTCTCTGTACACCTTGCACCTCTTCCGGAAGTAGGCGAGTCCGTGAAGAAGGTGTGTTTGTTTGAGATTACGTTGTGCTGTGATTTCTTTTTTTTTGTCGTCTGAGCGACTTGGCGCGATAAAGGACAACCGAGATTCACTCATTGTGTCGGTGTTAAATCTGAAATACCGTCAGTGCTCGTCGTTGATGTTACAACTTAGAATTTATTAGACTCCGTTTCCATGTTCATAATATTGGGCAAAAGCGCCTTACACGAACTGAGACACTTCCGTCTGCTTCCGGTACACTCCACACTCCAGCTGGGAAACTTGTCCAAAACTATCCCCTCTTTCAACACTCGAATTGAGAAACACGCGGACTTTACGTTCATTGCTAGTTAAAATGTTAAAAAAATAATTGTAGAGTGGAAATGAAAACCGGGCTAAGTGCCAAAAAAAGCAAAAATTGAGTTATGTGTCTAAATGTGTGCTAAGTGCCAAGCCCAATATGCTTTAAAAATAATGGGCTATCTGTAATTGTTATTGTTAGTGGTTCAAATTGTAGTCACAAGAATGCGCATGGGTCAAGTCCAACCAGCTATGTAATGAAACCCGGGCTAAGTGCCCAGCGCCTAACGTTTCATTGTTTACTGTGATATTGAGAAGTGTGCTCCTGAATCATTACTTAAAATGAGTGATATATAGTTGTTGGATTGTAATGAGAGAAAAAGGCGTAAAAGTGGAGAAGGAAGTGAGAAGAATTTTCAGAAGAAATTGCGATGTGAAGGTAAATCCTATGTTAACAACAAGAAACAAAGTGTGTTGGCGAAGCAGCCGCCACCAGACGAGGTAGGCCTATAACCCAGTTATTTAATTTAGTCGATTAGCAATAAGACTTATTAAGATTATTATTAAGATTATTGCAAAGTTAGTAAACAAAAAGGTTCTTAGTGGCACAAATAAACATAGCTTCTAATAGAACGTTTTTGTTTTGTAGGTCACCTGCAAGTGCAAATACCAATGCAAGAATATAACTGATGATCAAAAACTGAAAACATTTAAAGAATATTATGATATGGGTGATCAAATTCAACAATATTCTTACCTTATGGGCCTACTTAATATCACTAATATCAACAGACGAAGGCATGGTACCTACGATGAACCTGAATCAAGCCGTCGGCAAGCGACAATATATTTCACTGTGCCAAATGGAAAGGGTGAAATTGTTCAAGTATGCAAAAAAAAACCTTTTTGGATACACATAGAATTACCAAAAGGACTGTTGAAACCTTGGTGAAAGCTAAAAAAATGGGGGATGTCGTTTAAGTTGAAAGGAAAAATAAAAATAAAAAAAGGAAAGGGAACAAAAAAAAAATAGAAAATATTCTCCTGATGATGAGAAAGCTGTTATTGATCATGTAAATAGTTTTCCAAAACAAAAAAGCCATTACACAAGGGCCAAAAATGACAGAGATTACTTAAGTGAAGATTTAAGTGAACTCACCACTGGTTGTACCTTCAAATTTAATTCAAAACCTGATGTTTACTAACTCTGCACTTGACCCGTTATTTGGTTTTAGAATTTGGTACTTAGCCCACTTTTCATTTCTAGGTTTTTGGACGTACCTCTTGTCTCAATATTCTAATTTCAAAACTTTGTCCCAAGTAAACCTAAATGACTGCAAATTATTTTTTTCCTAAAATATAATTATTTACATATAAAAAAGTTATTATAAAAATGTCGCTGCAAAAATATGGTTGGTTTTCATTTTAAACACTTTTTCTTCATTTTCTCGGAATTAAGTTTTTGGCACTTAGCCCGGATTTCATTTCCACTCTACATTATTGTTAATTCACTCCAACTCTTAAGTAGAAAAAATTAAGGAACATCGGATATCGGCTGTTACCTAACTAATCTTTAACGTTTAGAACTGAATAATAACGTGTGCGTGTGGGTGCGTGATTATAATATAATAAGATTATTATACACATTATTTTCTTCAAGCTTCACGCTTATAGAGACGTACTGTCTGCCTTTCCTCTTCCTCTTCTTCTTCTTCGTTCGCACTATAGCCCAAGGTGAGCCCTGGCTTCCAACACCAATCTTCTCCAATGTTTCTATTGTCATCTCAGCGTAACCTCTAACATTCATTTTTTTTTTTTAGATCTTCCAGCACATCATCCAACCATCTTACCCTAGGTCTGGCCCCTTCGTTCTACTTTTATAGACTTCTGCCACTCTAGGTGACGACCTAGCCATTGTATTCGTTGAGCCTTTACGAATCTTATAGTCCTCGTGTTTTAATCCCTCATCTATCTCCTGGAATTCTTATTCTCTATTTAATCTTATATTCTTTAACCGGACCATAAACACGTCGTGCAATCTTTCTTTCAAACCTTCTTAGTATTTCTTGTTCCTTTGTTGCTAATGTCCATGTCTCACTTCCATAAGCTACAACTGGTCTGATAAGTGTCTTATATCATGGCATAAGAAATTTCATTGTTTTCATGTAATTCTTTTAATTTTATTCCACTTTTTTTAAGAACTTAGGTGTGTGTGTGTGTGTGTGTGTGTGTGTGTGAGAGAGAGAGAGAGAGAGAGAGTGATATGATCGTTATTTGTTCATCATCATCACAACACGTCATAGGCAAGGTGTTCCGCCTTCAAAAATCCTGCAGCCATCTCTTCCTGGGTCCACACACACACACACACACACCATCTGTGTCCTATAGATTTGTATTTCCAGACTTGTTTAGCCAGTGTGGAATCTGACATTGTCTCTGAGTGTTCTTTCCACCGTTGTTTGTAATCTTTTAATTTTTCATTCAATTTAAAAACGTGTAACTCTAATACTTTGTTCATTTATTATTAATTCGAATATAATATCGTGGTTAGTATCTACTTGTGTTTATGATTTTCGTATAATATACAAATGTTTCGTAAGATATTCATTTTTTCGTCTATTGGGTTTGATTGTATAAGTTTGAAGTTCTTGAAAGATAACGGGAGTTTTGTGTTGGTAGCACGTGATAGGTCTCTTTTGCAAAAGGTAGCGACAAATTATTGATTTTCCAGCTTGATCCATGCATATGTGGGATTCTGATTCATATATATGCCTATTTGTTTGTTTACGCGATCTGTCATTCGTGACAATTATGTTTTCTGTGCTGTTTATGTTCTTTTTAAAGTTTTCCTGATTTTATTTTTAGTATGGTTGACGTATTTTATTACAGAGTACGTTATATAAATGTCTGTTTTGGAATTGGAAACTATTATTTGATTTCCTTATTTTTAACATATTTTTCCTTTTCATTTTCCGTTTCGTTTTGTGCGTTTCCGTTATGGTATACATTTTTTTATTTGTTAATTGGTGTATGATTTTCCTTTTTCTATCTTGTCTGGGAATTTTAGCATTCTACGGAATAGTGAATAAAAAAATAAGTACTTGCGTTGACTGGGAAAATTACTGCTATTTTCTAGTGCTACGTTAGATAATGTAGGTTTCCTGTATGAACTGTGTAGTTAAGGGTACCCGGAAAACAAAAACAAAACATTTTTTCACATTTCTATTTTTTAATGAAATATAAAATACAAGGTTTTCTCTTTACAGCAATATATAATATATAGGGACTTAAAGGTTTTTTCATATTTAAATAAATTTTTGAAATATACCTTACACACAGTATCGAGTGACGTTGAACCAGCTCATGGACTGTACCCTCCTCGTCCCAGCTCATGGTGCAAGTACAACAGGTCATTGCATGACAATACAGACTATAATCACAAATACAGTATGTCACCTGCAATTATGTCTCAAATCAAACCTATTTTTAGAGATTTATCTAGTGCAATTTTTCTAAATAAACGCCTTCATGGGAAAACTCAATACATGAATGAGAGCGTGAATCACATAATTTGGACACGGATTCCAACAATATTTGTGGGCCTAGAGACACTTCGGTTTGTTGTTTTAGATGCAGTGGCATGCTACAATGATAGCAATGCTATTAAATGCTTAGCTTTTGAGAAACTGGGAATTAAGCCTGGTACTCGGATGGTTAACACATTGAAAATGCTTGATGAAGAAAGGATACTCACTTTGGACAAAGCTATATCATAGTATGAAACAGCAAAGAAGACTAAATAGAAAGAAACAAGAAGCAGAACTTAGTCATTGCCCACACTATAATCCAGGAATGTTCTAAGTTAACTGAAATATAAATTTATTATAAAGTACGTTTTTTGTTTTTCTCAGATTCAATTTTTTTCAGGAAAAGGAACATTTTATCAAAAACTATTTAACCAGTCTTGTTGAAATTTTAACAGGGTATTTAATGTACAAAGACACATATTTTAACGAGTTGTTTTTAAAAAATATGCTGTAGAACTAATTTTATTTTATTTATAAAGTCAATTTTTTTCTTACATTTAACTAGATGAGAAAATAATTTTTTTTAGGCGAACTAAAACTTCAATTTAAAAAAAAAACGCCGTTAAAATATGTAACAAGGATCCACTAGATAGTACAAAAAATTTGATAGAGTTAGTGCAAGTAGTTCCTGAGAAAAATGTTCCTTATGTTACCATTAACTGGTACCTATAGGGACTCCGGGTACCCTTAATATTATTGATTATTTAATTTCATGTCTGTGTGTTTTATCTGTACTATAATACACACAATACATGTTATGTACGATATGCTGTATTGGGAACGTGTTAGTCGTTTCAGACTGCGCAGCCAACTTTTTCTTTCATTAAACGCTGCTGTGTTTTAAAAATAAAACAACGCATTTGCTGGTATCGGATCTGGAGATCTGATTTCTTGATATCACATAAATATATTTACATAAAAAATGAACAACACGTAGCAGAAAAAAAGTCAACAAAAACACATCATCGATTAATGCTGAAAGCGCCCTTGAACTTTATCGGCCGTCTGGTGCAGCTGTCCATAATTGTTGGTTAATATTTATAAAATATTGACAACAGACGCTTGTGAGCGCTGCGGTAATCGCTGACAGATTTGACAGCGTGCAACAGGTGAGTTGCTGAGAGATGGACTCGGAACCTGTTACGTTTCCGGGAGCGTGTTGGATAGGATTCCCTCTTCAAAGAATGTTCAACATTTGATTTAAACATACGTATGTACATTTATGTGTATTTGCATGTAATCATTATAAAATAATAATTTTCTTCAAAGAATTAATTCATGTTAATATAGTCTGACGTGGGCTTCAGGGAATCGATTTATATGTCATCAAAACTAAATAGATTAACAATTACAACATGACTAATACAATAGTTAATACATTAATAACAAGTAATTAATAATCGTTATCTCTGATAGCGAAGATATTGATTTTGTGAGACTTACAGCGTATTATATAATATTTAATCCTTACAAGAGAGAATAATTATTTTGTAATCATTACAAGGATAAAAAAAACAAATTTGTTCTTACTACAAAGTATATGACTAAATTTACATTACTTATTATAATAAACTAATAATCTTCCTAAGCTGCAGAACTGGTTCATAATTTTGAACGAAAAACATTAGCATTAGGTAAATGTTGATATTACATAATTTTTAAATTGTTAGAAAAATTAGAACGCCGATTACTCTACCATTTTTCAAACAAAATAACAATAATTGTAAAGCAGACCATCGTACAATAGATCCTAAAAATTTCAAACTACTGCATTGGTTTTAGTTAAATTTATAACCGCAATTTGTTATTTGTAAATGACAAATTTAGTCCTAGCTTTTTATGTGTATGAATGTTTCCGTAGGTATTTATATGCCTACAATACAATACTTTTCACAAATTTACACAAGTGATAACAATATGTACAGTCTTTTTGTTGTAACCAGAGCTTACAAACGTTTTGAAGGCGAGTCAGGATTTGTAAGGGTGTTACGACATATTAAATCTGGCAAATTATTAAGTAAAGATTCTGAGTTTGTGTTTTGAATAAAATTCCTGTAGCTTGATGTCTCACGTAGACTTTCAAAATTTTCTTAAACTTTGAGTTCCATTTTGGGCCCGTACTTGCCATAAAGTTAAAAAAGCTTTTCTTCATCTTGTTATTTGAATTAGCGATCTCTGTAATTCCAACTTTGTCGTGTTTACTTGCTAAACTGCTACTTGTCATGTTCCGGACAAGGCCTTTAAGTGTTTCCACCATTTTCAAGTCCTAAACCACGAACATGAGAAGTCCGGAACATGACAAGTAGCAAGTTTAGCAAGTAAACATGACAGAGTTGGTAAAAAAAGTCTTGTAGTAAGCGCTACATTTTGTGTTAGCTTAAATTCTCTTTACTCAACTCCAGCTAGGTTTTTTTTTTAAATTTTGTGCCTTTTTCTGGGTCCTGGTTTCATAAAAATTTTGAAATCTTCAAAAGTTAATATTATATTCTTATTTTTGTTTTTCAGTTCTATTTAATTTGATATGGATTTTAATTATTTTTAAAAAAATTTGACCCATTTCTTGGACCCTGGAGTCCCAAAATTTTGAAACTTTCAAAATTGAACGTTATGTTCAGAGTGGAGTAAAATGTCCCTTGATACCCTAGATGGATTTTTGCAGTTTTATCCAACTGTCAGAATGAACTCTACATTCAGATTTTCGTTAAACTCCACATTAATTAGGATACCGGCATGGACTTTGAGATTTTTTCCACAATGTTCACCCTCGCACATTTTTGCCGCCCTATTTTATGGAGGATCGATCTGAAAAACAATAGGGTTCTGTAGCGTCGAAGTATGGACAAGCGGATAAAATTTAACAAAAATCGGTTAACGTGTTTAAAAGTTGTCGTGAGACATAACAGATAGATAGACAGACAGACAGACAAATGCCAAACAGTCGTGTAAAAACCGACAACTCACCCGTTCAAATTTTTATTAAAAAGGAATTGACTCTTTTGTAGGACAATTCCAGCGACTTTCTCAGCCCAGAGATTGAGTAGCTTTATATTTAATGTAACAGCTCCTTGTTATGAAATATTTAATTCCTGGTGTTACGTATTTTCTAAGTAATTCATCAAAATATTTAAACATTTCACGGCCAATAAAAAACGTCCACTGTGTAAAACTTTATTATGCTTAATCGTTGGAAATCCAGGTTTACAACGTGCGTAAATGCAGTCACGTAGCTGGGGACTACGGGGATTGTTTCCGGGTGGAAACAGCATCATAACTAAAACTTGTACTCCTTACGTGCGCCAGTAACGTGCCAGTACTAATTACCAAGTCAGTACTACGTTGAATTAACGTGACGCTTGTCAATAATCTTCAGTTTTTCTGATGTCGTCTACGCCCAATTTAATGATTGGGCATAAAGGGTAAAATAAAACAAACAAAAAATGGTTGGACGTCCTAAGCAGAGAGGATAGATCAGTTTTAGTCTGCTTGAAGTCGAATCTGACACAACTGTCTAAGCTGAAGTTCGATATGACGATGATAATCAATTAAAAAATCACTCTGAATTATTTTTATCACTCATTATATAACCTGATTTAGTATTAGTCACAAAACGGTGGGTTTGTAACGGGTTAAGTTTTATCGGAGAAGTAGTGTTGGTGATAATTTTATAAGAGTTTCATAATTCATTTTGTAACCTTGTCCATTCTGGTCCAGTAAGTAGGTGACTGGGGGGAGTTTCTCGCTCTTGCCAGTGTAGTGTGTGTCCTCACCTCACTTCGTCTCGCAACATATTGTGACGACGGTCTCCCTGATCGTCGTATGGTACAGTGGGAAACAAAATACAACACACAAATGAATCCACACAAATAATAATGTCACTATAAAGCATTCCGCACTATAATCACTTTTCACTAATACACTACTTGAGACGTACTGTGTAAATCGCCCGACATAAACTGAAAACTAAGCGGCAGTTATGGGCTATTTATAGTCTAAAGGATTCTATAATATGCGTCCTTAGCAAACACGTGAAAAGTCTATAGGATACTTCAGCGCATCCTTGCCAGAAACACACACCGGCAGGGCTAGTCGAGAAGCTCTGTAGAACGTCCCGCATTACGTAACATTGCCACGATTGTTGACGCACGTTAAGCTTCGTACAGACCTGAACATTGCGCCGAACGACAAACAGAACAACGAACCGAATATCAAACAGAACACCAGTTTGGACGGGGACACGAACGCGTTTGCAGACAGTTTTGCAAATCCTACCCATTCGCGTTCGTGCGCGCGGTCGATCCATCAGTTGTCGGTTTGTTTGTATACATCAAAGGGAAAGCGCGCGAATGTGTTTGCAGGTTTGGACGGGACCACAAACAAAACGGCGAATGTGCGGAGAACGCAGTAAGTGTTCCTGTGTTTTATTGTAATTTTGTTTATTATTATTATTATTATTCTTTATTATTTATGTAATTATATGGTAGGCGTAGGTACTTGAGACAGGAGCAATGGAGTGGTCAGAAAAGAAATGTTTTCAATTGATTAGTGTGTACCAACAACACGAGTTATTGTGGCAAGCAAGATATCCTCAACATTATAATAAATTGAAAAAGAAAGACGCATGGGAGGAAATTCCCCAAGAAATAAATACAGACCCAGAAGAATGTAAAAAGAAAATGGGTTCGTTATTATCATCCTTTCGACGGGAAAATGCCAAAATTAAAAAAAGCCGAGAACAGGGACAGGTAGGTTTTTAAGTAAAAAAATGTTCATTATACAGGGTTAACCATTTTATTTTATTCTTACTTACACTAGAATTTGTGTTACAGGAAGAGATGACATATATGAGAGTTCTTGGTTTGCATTCAAAGCAATGATATTCCTGCAGGACAAAGATGAACCCAGGCCAAGATTAAATACAGTAAGTTTTAATTAATTTTTTCCCTTAGTAATTATTATTTACTTGTAACCACAATTTCATGCATATTCATTTTGCCATTCAACTCGACCTTCTTCTGTTATAAAAAATTCTGCCAATTCCAATCGAACTTCTTGAGCTGTGTGAGTTGATCTACGTGCAGTGTTTCGGAGAGGAAGGAATGAAGCTGCATTTTCGTCAACCATTGTCCTCCAGTTCCCTTCTATTAAATTTCCTTGTTCCGTCTCTTGATCAAAGGTGCCTGGTGGTGTGTGAAATTGTCGAGATGTTCTATCTCTTCGCAAAAAAATTGTGTAGGTGCGCTACTGTTAATACAATCAGCTGCGCTTTTTCGGGCTCAAGAAGCAATGGTTTTCTCAAAACTCGAAAAACAGCTGACATAATTCCGAATACGTTCTCCACTACCCTACGAGCTCGACAGATACGATAATTGTAAATTCTCTGCAAAGATTGTCTAGGAAAATACCCTGAAAATGGTTTCATCACATTTTCACATAGTGTAAAGGCGTCATCACCAATAAAAAAAATGGAATTGCCTTTTGTCTTGTTCTTAAAGCAATCGGTTGAGGGAAGCTTAAACCTGTCTGCTCCATTTTTTTATATAATATACTGTCTTTAAAGACACCTCCATCCGAAATCCTTCCCTGGCAACCAGCATCAACAAACAATAGGTTGTAATCAGCATCCACTAAGGCAAAAAGTACTATGCTGAACGTGGATTTATAGTTCATAAATTCAGAACCACTCAACATTGGTTTCTGAATTACGACGTGTTTCCCGTCTAGGGCTCCTAGACAATGCGGGAAATTCCAGTTTCTTTCATATTGCCTTGAAACTTCAGTCCATTCCATTGCGGTTTTAGGTATCTGTAAACAATAAATAGACAGTATTATGCCTGAACCGTAGAAATAAACATAGTCTTATTATTATAACAATTTAATCAATAGCATATACTGTCTCCTCTGTATTAGACGACCCTATGTAGTAAGTATTATATTGTGTTTAATAATAGGTATGGTTTATTTTTAGTTATTGGGGAACGACAATTCTGACTCATCTGAAGAAAGAAAAGCGCCACCGGCAGATACAGTTTTGCAGGATACTGCAGAAATGGAAACCAAACGCCGCCACCCTCAGTAGAAAATTTGGACCCAATGCCACCGCCCTCAAACCCTCCACCTCGGAAAAGTATAAAAAGAATGAATGATGAAAGGTTGGATAAGGCTTTCAGTATGATACGAGGATCAGCATCGGTGGCATCATCGCTATCGCGAAATGAAGAAAGCGAACACGACATATTTGGCAAGTTAGTAGCTAAGAAAGTACAAGGCTATAGTCCTGATGTGAGCAGTATTGTACAGGAAGAGGTAATGAAAATACTATTTAAAGCCGATAGAGGCTGGTACAATATTAACAGTCAACAACTCCCTCCTATACAGTATCCTTCACAAACCTTTTCTAATTCAAATCCACAGACTTATCACCAACCACAACCATGTCATTACAGTTACAATCCCAGTTCAAATTCTTCCCATCCGAAATCCCCAAATCCCAATATACCTTTATCTGTAACTCCTGGTCAGACCTCACCTCCCGCTACTACACCAACTCCTCAGTCTTCCCCAATAGGCCAGTACTACTCAAGCTTTTTCCCAAATACTCCAGATACTTCAAATTCGACTGATAGTGTTAATAGCGAAAGATACAAAGAAATGTAGGATGTAGGTTCCTGATTATATTTATATGTATTTTCGTGAAGGAAACATTTTGTGTTGTATTTTTGTTTTGATGTACTTCGAGTGTTTGATACAGCATAATAAATATTTATTTTTGCAACAAATGTGTTCCATGTTTAGTTTTTGACTTTTTTACATTTTGTTTATGTATAAAAATAAAAATTATTTTTGTACTTACTTTGATATTTTCCTTTAAAACATCTGCGTGCCTGACAAACCTCTGGGATGCTGCTGCTTATCGACTGTTTTGAGATTCTAAATAAATATTGAAGACTGCTGTATGAATCTCCTGTTGCTAAGAAGCGGAGGGTTAATTCTAACCTATCTTGAGCTGATATTGCTTTTCTTAGTACAGTATCCTGTTTTTCTATTTTTTTACCAATTTTGTTTAATAAAGACTCAAAATCAGAAGGTGTCATCCTTGTGAAATTTTTGTAATGTCCACTTACAGCTTGAAACTTTAATTCACTTACTAAACTGCCAACATTTTCTGCATTTCTTTGTGTATATAAATGTGTTTGCCACCATCTTCTTGATTTTCTTCGTTTTTTCTTCGCGGCTAACGAATAATGAATATAAATATACGCCGCTGCAGCTTCCATAGTTGTTTGCAAGAAACTCTGGGAACAGCACAAACCCGTTCCGTTCGTTGTTCAGTTCGGCGAAATTAGTGTCCATTCTCCGTTCTGTTTGATATTCGGTTCGTTGTTCTGTTTGTCTTTCGGCGCAATGTTCAGGTCTGTGCGAAGCTTTTAAAGTGTCACGTACGCACACAAACATTAGGGTCTACAGCTGGGCTCTGCCGGGATAGCCGAGAAGCATGTAGAACTTTCTGTCGTGGCGTAACAACACCATCACTGCATCGGACCGTCTTGAAGCTGACGTTGACAACATCCGACTTTGGGACACAATCCCAAGGAATGTGCCGTGAACCTGCGCGCTCGGAGATCCTTCCCCGCAGATGGGCTTTACGTGCAGTTGACAGACGGACGTGAATAATGTTTGGAATTTTTAGAGTGAAAATTGTTGTTGGGAATAGGATGAACCACCAAACTAAAACCTCAAATCGGCGTGTCACCTCCTTTCTCTGTCCTCTGCTTACGTCGGACCACGTAAAACCATATCAGTTTTCTGTAGACCGGTAGAGCAAGGACGAGACAGTTCACTCCCCAGATCACACCGTAAAGCCTAAGCCTGGAAGAAGAGAAGATTTTTCAAGTACAGACACGATAAAAGAAAATAAAAGAATTGGTAAGTCCCATGTGTAACGAATGGCGAGATGACCGGTGGTTGTGCGAGGCATGCCCGTCGCCCACCGTTGTTTCGCGTCCAGAGTTTCTTATAGAGCTCCCGCCGCGGGGACCATGGTCTAATTGTGCGTGAGGGTTCGCTGAGGCCGGATCCGAGATTCACCTGACACAGATGGGTTGCGACCGAGGGCCCTAATTGGAGGATTGACCTCAAAGCGGACACAGTGGCGGTACATTTTTTTTAGAAAGTTTCCGTATGGTGGCGGTCAGGGAACGGAAACGAAGGGATTCTCGGATGATCTGGTGTGAAGTCAAATAGTGGGCTTTACACGCCCAGCGCAGTCCTCGGTCAAGGAGAGACTGAAGCTTACGCTTATGGGTGTTTGCCACGTAACCCCATACAGGGATCGCGTAGGTAACCATCGGCACCACGTACCTGATGATGTAACGAATGTTGGACATATGAAACTGCTAAACAGGTGCTGAGGTATACCCCAGCTAGTACATCACAGACCATGGATGCAACGGTCCAATACAATATGAAGTCGGAACGAACTGAACTGTAAAAGAACAATAACTTCACAGTTTTGTTCAACTTAATAAAAGCTTAACGATTGCATTAATACATGTCTCAGTCGTTTTAGAATTTTCTCGTAGAATTTTTATTGCTTCAGTTGTTTATTTTTAGGACTCAGTTTACTGCATTTCCGCGTGTAATCACGGGCACAAATTGTATACATATTTTATGTGATGCGTAATAGTCGATATAGAGTCAATAAAAAATATGTATTTTCCAATGAATGCCACACACATCTAGACTGTTCCATTTAACGCTGCGTCTTATCGCCGGGACGCGCGAGTGCGTGCGTGCGGCGGAATTATTTTTACTGCAATGCCAGTGTAGTGGTGTGCGAGCGAACGAGTTCATCACCGTGTCACACCGAGACGTCAGAAGTCGTCGCTCGGTGTTATCTGTAAATCGTAAATTATGTTGCCAATCAATCAGTTTCGTAGTTGTCATTTTTAGAATGGTAAACAATGTTTTTTTTTTATGATCGCACTTTTAATATACTCGGAACTAGCGGAGAAGTCATATGGCGTTTTCTCGCTGAGTGAGCGTGAGCATAATTGAACGTATTTAGATAATGTGTTTCTAACAAAGTCGCTGTTGTTTATTCTTCGCAGTCTTGTGCATCTGACTCCAAAGAAATTTATAATTGCAACGTTCGTCACAAGTAAACAAGAAAAATATTTATAACATGGGTACAAAAAACGTTTGTTTGTTGCTGTTGTTGGTGTTCGATATGTGGTGTAGCAGGCTTGCTGTACGATTTTCATTTTTGTTTTGCATGTATCATTGTTCATGTTCTTGGAATCTTAGCCCAGAGATACGTGGATTTCATCCATATTCTAAAGTCGTCAGATTATCATTCCTGGCCTGAATCCCCCAATCCTTTCCCACCCATTTCTGCAGCCACGTGATCTAAGAACCTCATTCTTTTCTTCCCTTAGTATATCCTCCATCAAACGATCCTCGAAACGGAGTATCTGGTAGTCGGAAGAAAAGGGGTTTACTAAACACCACTAAATAAAGTAGTATATACGCATAAACCATTACAGGACATACATACAATTATGAGTATCACAAAGAAGAACCAGAAAGATCTTTTTAACATTATTTGTCTCTTATCTTACAAGGGTAGACGAGCTACACTATAATGTTATAAAATTATCCCATGTTTGCATATCTACACAAAAGTTTTTATTTTTAATCAGAATGTGTTTACTCTAATATTTCTAGGAAAACAATAGTATCAAATAAGGAAAATGTAACGTTTCGTTACAGTTTATTTAGAGAAAATTATAGTAGATTCTCCATTCTTAAAATATCTAATGGCGCTGTTTTTATCTTTCAGTGACAGAACAACCATATTTATAACCAAATACATCAAAACCTGTAAGGAGTTTAATGTCCTGTTTCACGAACGTCAGTTAATTTTCTTCCTAACGGACTGTTTGTTAACTGGCGATATAACTTTTAATCGCCGTTATCTTAATACCGTTTTACCAACGCCAGTTTGGACCCGATTAGTAAAACTCTAGTTAACTCTACTACGCTATCGTGAAAAGTGTCGTTTTTTCTTCAAATGGGCTGGAAAGTTAAAAACAAGTTGAAAAGGGAAAGTGAATGTACCATATGGTAGTAAAAGGGATTATGCCTCGCCAACCATATCAATATTGAGGGACCTAGTTAGGACTACCAGACTAAATGAGAGTTTCTTAGGATCCCTATATCTGTAAAGTGTGTGTGTGTGTGTGTGTGTGTGTGTGTGTGTGTGTGTGTGTGTGATCATTTCAAGACGTGAGCACATGTAATATAACTACTAAACAAAGTTGTTACTTTAATCAAAATAAATTTTAATTATATTAAAAAATCAAACATAGGAAGGAGGGGCAAGAGTCCGCACTTAAAATACAATAACAAATTCTCAGCTACTGAACCAAAATAAAGTTTACTGAAAATTTTTGGCTTATTTGTTACACTATATACTAACAAATGTAATGAGTACACAACAATTTTGACGACAGTATTTGGTAAAAAAAAATTAAAAAACAAAAGCATGTAAAATAGGAAAGTTGTCCCAACCTTGGGGCAAGAGTCCGGTCTGTGTAGGGTAAGAGTCCTATTGACACTTATCACACAAGAAATAGCCCAATCCACTGTAATTTGTGGACGGCTCTTCCCACCACGTACTACACTGACGACACATGATCCAGTCTGTAGGGGGAATTCGTAAAGGTGCCCACAACCTCCGCAATAATAATCAACTTTCCCGGAACACGGGAACGCTTAACAACAATTGTAGGCCTAATGCAAGTTTTATTTAATTGTAATGTGAAGTTTGTTTATGTTGGGTAAGATTCCGCACAGGTGACCAAGAGGACTCTTGCCCCCGGAAACTTGCCCCACTGTGTTCTATACTTTTTTCTGACTTATTATGATTCAATAAAATAAGATTGACCACTAACTTTAAGTTGATATGTAGCCTCAGACTTACCTTTTAATAATGTACTGTCGAAAACAAATAATAAGAAAGTATATATTTGTATAAATACTCTTAAATTACTCTGTAAAATAACTTCAACTTCCACAAAATTAAACAAACATTACTGTTCATTCACCGTAATGGCGCTACACTCCTTGTTTGCTGTGTCCAGCCAGCAGAATGCACTTTTTCAACAGCCCAGACACCAACTCACAACATCTATTAAGAGAACTAGTAACTACGACGTATTAGGACTCTTGCCCAATGCGGACTCTTGCCCTGCATTACCCTGTATATTTTGTAACCTAAGAAATTATTGTGTCTCAGAAACAAGAAAACCAACAAACTGATAACCGGTATTATATTATCTAATACCATGGTTTTATAATAGAATGCAGGTATTACTTATATTAGTAGGCTTACCACTGTTTTCAAGCATTTTATTGTTTACGTTATTTGTAAAAATTTGTGCTTCATAAGATTCAGTCTACTTTTGTCTGTGAAATTTTCATAAAAACTATTTCGTTGTTCAAGTCACCAGCAGATTATAGTTTTAGCACAAAATTTGAATAATTCTGATAAAGAAAAATAATAGAAAACCCATCCTATTTCAGAGGAGTTTTTACAGTTTCGTAGATCTTCACGGATCCTGGATGTACAGGTACTATGGTCCCACCCCTCCACCACGTGGGGGGCTGGATAATACTGTACAGCCGTGGAGTTCGAAAAATATATTTAAAAAGAAATCATTCCATGAAAAAGTTGCGGTCCTTAGAAGTAGATGTACTCAGGAGTTACAGAATAGTGAGAAAAAAAAGAAAAGTAATGACGGTAGAGTAAAGAGAGGTCGTTGACATAAAGGTCCGATATAGTAAACAGAATAGAAGAAAAGAAGGTGTTGAAAATATTTGAGTTGACTCCGTAGAAAGGAGGGAAAAGAATAAAACCACGGAAGCAGGTAGTTACAGAGGGCATGATGAATAGACAGTAGGCAGAGGAAGATGTCCAGAATGTCGGGTGGAGTGCGACATACTGTGAATGATACAGTTCACTCGGAAAAAAAACAAATTCTCGAATCCTCCATATTTCACTTCAATTCTTCTTTGTAATGCTTATTCCTACTAACTAATTTGTCTTATCAATAACACTCTTTTCCCGTTCTTCTACCGTTTTTTTATCTACCTCGTGATCTCTGTGTACCACCTCTTGTTTTCAATGCTCCCTTGGTTATATGCCTTCTTCCAATCTTTTCATATGCTCATATGTTCTATTTATCTTACTGCTTACTGTTCCCGTATTTAGATTTGGCTATAAGTTATGTTTCTTATTAGCCAGTTTTATTATTCCTTCACATTTGTTAAGTAAAAACTGTTTATAATATTACGAAATGTAGAATGAGAGTTTATTCTAATTAAACGCAATATAGACTTGTTTATATATTTCTGATTACGAAATTAAGAATTTTCATGTTTATGTCAATGATTTATTTAATTTTATTGTATTTTTTTTAACTAAACTGGCCTAATTTTAACCCCCTCAAGAAAACACTGTTAACTTACGGCGTTGGATACTAATTCAAACGCGTTGGGTTTGGAATTCAAAGAAGAAAATGCGGACAAATGAAAACGAAATTATTTCTACGCCGGTATAAAATATAACTTGTTCCAGTGGTTTCTGGAAAGTTCCACACACACACTTTTTGAGGAAAGGTTAGAACCGCCTGAGGATACATACTATGGTTTGATGACGTCGATAGGAAAGGTTTCACTGTTGTGATTTGTTTTGAGGAAAATTGGACGACGCATGACCTGGATTGTACCGAACGCTTAATCAGCCCACTATGTGTACCGTATCTGTGTCACGTAAGTATGGAGGTGGGACAACAAAACTGCAGATCACTCAGACCGGCTGCTTGGAATTCTGTCACTAACATTATCTCGGAGTTAAATACTGTTTTGTGTTTTTTTGTTTTATATATATACTAGATATGAATGTAATGTTTTCCTCGGGTAAGATACTTATTTAAATTTATATTAACCATTCGTCGATTATTTCGGAGGACATGTTGGTAGTCAATATGACAGCCGAGGATTCACTGGTTAGAAGCAGTACCGAAGAAAGTAAATCTGTTATCTGTTGACAGGCGAAGATAGCATTTGTGAAAAAGAAGAGGACTAAAATCTATGAGCATAGAACTCAAATATATATTCTCATTGGTATCATTTCCCTTCCGGCTTCTCGTCACCAAAAATCCACTTCGGTTGCTCATAATTTGTTGTCAGTCTTATCACTTTCACTGGTTACATCGTGGAACTCTACGTATACTAAGTTAAAGTTGCCATCTGTTAAAGTGAACTCGTGGGAGAATCGGGTACAACAAGTAGTACAATGAAACTTGTACGTACAAAAAGAAAGAAAAATTCCGATAACACACGTGATGTGTCATTAGCATGTCTTCTTCTTCTTTTTCTTCTTAGAAGGCCCAAAGCGTATTACGTCGTCCGTTGTTACAACTGATCTCTCCATCTTTCCATCGGCCTTCCCAGACACTGAGTCCAGTCCGTCTTTCCCTTTTTAGACGACTGAAGGTGCTTAAAAGTCTCCCTGAATGGCCTGCCAGGCCGATTGCAGGAAAGTCCGGTGGTGTGGCTGCCACCTTCGAGCCTCCAGACGACCTGCCCTGGGTTTCATTCGGAGACCCACCTCCTAGGCTTTTCCGCTCTCTTCGCCGTTAGAAATTTTCCTCGTGCGCCTTCAAAACCGTTGACCATTTGTGACCTGTTACCGGGTGCACCTATAACTGGGTGCTGCCATCCAGAGCCAGATGGATCCAGGTTTTTTAACGAGGTTGATACTCCCCCTGCTCGTCTTTCCTCATCATTTAATTAGCATTTTATTCATTGTAAAATTGCTATGTTGCTGAAGAAAATGAACTGAAATTTTTAGTTTATAAATTTGTTCAACATTTATTAATACTAAAAATCATGTGTATAACACGCTACTATTGTGTATTATAAAATGGTACAATTTTATTAAAGGTATCATTTTAATTAAGAATTGAAATAAAAAACATTTAAATGTCGGAAAAAGAAATTAAAAAAGTGAATTACATAATTGCTTTTGCTTTCTTTTTTTTTTGTTCAATCGACGGTCAATTCTTTTCTTGTGAGCTCACTCTTCAGAAGACATTTGTCAACTTTCAGCTCCCAATCAAGTTGTTTTATTTTTTGTGAATAAGGATACATGTTTTCTAAGCCTCAATAAACAAGCAAGTAAACGCTAAAAACTTAAAATCACAACGTAGTAACTTGTCAACTGACTAATTATGTGGAAATGAGGCATAACCGAGCTAATATGCTTCTTATAGTCAGCGTTGATAACCGATTTTTAAGGACTGATAAACCCAGGTCTTGGACAAAAATTCCTCCCTGGTCGTTCCCCTCACAAAGGAGGAAACGAAATGAAAAATACTACATATCTGGGTAAACCCGGACGGATGGTAACTCTGAATACTACCGACTTTTTCTATTTACATTTTCCATAATTGTGAAGCTTTTAGTATTTTATTGTTAATTTTCTTGTTATTTTCCTGTGCGATTTTTATATCATAGAATGCAGTTTATTAACGAAAGATTACAAAGGCACGAATAATCTTCTTATTCTTCATTCCAGGATTAGGCGAGATCACCTGTTCCGGTATCTATTTTCAAGAAATCTTTTGCGTGGTCTTCCCACATCTCTTTTCCCTCTAGGCACATGTTGTAAAACTTGTTGAGGTAGCCTCACTTACAATCTCTAACGAATAATAATTATTAAAAAATGTCCCCTTTCTTGTAGCACTATAATGGTTCGTCCACACTGGTAGACAAAATCGCGCAACTCGTGTCTATGAACAAAGTTCTGCGATTGTTGATTGACAGTCGGGAACAATTTCGGTGTTCTGCAACTCTCCATAGACAAAATCTCATGCCTATGACTCTCCCATCTCGAATGGAAAACTTGCGACTTGTTGCGCAATAGAGTATTTCGTAGAAAAGTAAATACGTCTGGTTTGCTCGAATCATTTATTGTTCCTGTGCACGTGCTTATTCAGTCTCCGTCCTCAGTCAGTGCCCCTTCTTCCGTTTTGTGCTCTTTTTTTTCTGTAAAAACTGTTTATTTACAATGTGGTCAACTGAGAAAACTCTACATTTAATAGAATCTTTCCACAGTGCGTCGTGTCTATGGGACGTGACTTTGAGTGAATATAAAAACAGAGATAAAAAAAAGAATTGAATAACATCGCCAAAAAACTTTACTTACCGGTCGCCGACGTGGACAAAAAAATCCACAATTTAAAGACTCATTTTTACCGAGAACATAGAAACGTTAAGCAGGAGAAGAAAAGTGGTTCCTCTCTCCCAAGTAAATCCGGCTGATTTGCCTACAACCATTTATTGTTTCTACTTCGAGGAGTGGAGTTAAGGGGCAGCAGAAACACTGACTGCGAGGAAGACGATAATAATAGTGAAGTAAGTACATTTTTAAAATCAATTTACTTTCATATTACATTACAATATTTTTGTAATACAATAGGACGTATCTATTTATCAATTTTTACTTAATTGTTTATTTTTTTTAATTTAACACACATCATCTTGCCATGGCACTGCTCCTTCAGGGGAAACAAAATAATCTCGAAATTCATTTCGAATTTCATGCACATTTTCATTTATTCTCCTCGGAATGTTTTGGAGATTTATCAAAGATTGATGATCGTCCCATTCCCTTCTCCAAGACCCAAGAATTAAATTCCCATCATCGTCATATGAATCAAATGTACCATGTGGAGTGCAGCTTCTTCTGGATAAAGAATCCTTCCGTAAAAAATTGTGCAGATAGATGCATGTCAAAACCAAAGCTTCCACTTTATCCGGGTTTAATGCTATAGGTTTTACTAGCACTCTGAATTTTGAAGACATAATCCCGAAGACATTCTCAATCACCCTTCGTGCTCTACTCAATCTATAATTGTAAATTATTTCTGGGGACGATGCTCCTGGCGTACGACCTGCGTAAGGCTTCATCATGTAAGTCGATAGAGCAAACGCATCATCATCCACGAAAACGAAAGGAACTGGCTTTGTTCTTTCCAGTAATGGCTCTTCACCTGGCACATTCAACCTTTTTCTTTCCAAGACTTCGTACAATGATGTATACTTAAACACGCCGCCATCAGAAATGCGGCCTTGGCATCCAACGTCTGCATACAAAAAATTGTAGTTGGCATCTCAGACTCCAAGCAACACTATACTAAATGTTCCTTTGTAGTTGAAATATAAGCTTCCACTGTGTTCTGGTGCTACTATTTGCACATGTTTACCATCAATTGAGCCCAGGCATTGAGGGAAGTTCCATTTCCTGCAAAAGTCTTCGGCTATAGCTCTCCATCTAGTTTCTGAATTCGGCTTCTGGAAACAGACCAAACAAAGAACATTTTTACGCACTTTATTAGGTACTATTAAGGGTGCAATAAGATTAATATGTAACATCTTTCATTGTTTTTCAGAGTAACTCCATCCCTGAAGAAGCACCACCTGACCAAGAAAATTTTCCAAATGATGAAGAACCGCAAAACGTTCCAGCCCAATTCAAAACGCCTAATCCAAAGCGCCCGCTCCGAAGACGTGGACTCGCCCGTACAGCAAGCAGTAAAATGCATGCAGTCGCTGTCGGGGGTAATTACTGCAAAGGATGAACACACGGTATTTGGGGAACATGTAGCAAATAAAATGAGAAATTGCAAGAGGTCTCATATGGAAATAATCGATAGCCCAGCACTACATCCATGATATTCTTTTGCGTTTGGAAATGGGTATATATGGTAATGGAAATCCGTCCTTAATCCTTCCACAATTTTTCCCTTCACAGTACCCCTCAAATTCCCCCAGTCCTTCAACATCAAACACTTCTGACAGTGATTTTTTAACGCGCTCGTTATCAAACCCCACATTGGATAGTGAATGTACAAGTGAAGATGTTCGTTCTTTTGTAAATAGTTTCACCCCCTTATAAAAGCCAAAATTTTGTGTGTGTTCCTATGTACAATTAATAAAAGTTGAATAAGGCAATGTTTTTGTATTCTTGTAATTTGTATTTTTGTAATAAGACTTTTTTTGTATTAAATTTGTATAAAAAAAATATGTAGGCACGATAATTATTCAAATTTTTGTTGTATTCCTCTATCACAACAATAAGTTAAAATATAATGCAATATTTTTCGGTTCAATAAATTCTTTATACTAAAATGTTATTTTGTTATATGTACATACCTGCACAAATCCTTTTAACGATGTTATGATGGCTTCACAAACTTCTGGAACAATTTGTGATGTCGCTTGTTTTGATATCCTGAAGGTGTACAGTACATGAGGCTGGTGAATGAGTCACCAGTCGCCAGAAAACGCAGCGTGACTGCCAACCTGAGAGAAACTGGGTAGTTTCCCGGAAATTCGTGTGCTGCTTGGCGATTTTCCCCCCAACCGTCTGAAGTAAATCTTCGACATCACTAGGAGTCAACCGCGTGAAATTTCGGAATCCCATGGCATCTTCCAATCACAATTTATTTAAGAGATTATTCCCGAATGCAGGTCCCTCTGATAAGACCTGTCGTGTCCACCAACGTCTTCTTTTTCTGGTTTGAGTATCAAAAATAATTACCGCGGAAGCGGCTATCAACCCACAGGCAGTGTCTCCGGCCATGAGGAATGTTCCAATACTTACTCGAGACTACAGTTGTGGACGCGTGACAAAGTCGATAAGTTGTTTTGCAACTTGTTCCCAACAGTCTATAAACAAAGTTCTCGATTGTATATAGACAGTCACCGCGATTTTGTCTACCAGTGTGGACATCGCTTTACATTCACTTTTATTGTGTGTAATAAATGACTCACAGTGGTGTAAGGTTTAAATGTTTTTCTTCTCAAGTGTTTATGTATACACCAAATTTCGACATTGTATACAGTATGCGAACATGCGTATATGTTACCGATGGGGTCAAGAGCCCTCAACTAAGCGAGAGTCAAAATAATAACAGAACACACACATCCAGTGACCTGTACTGTAGCCGTAACAGTTTGTGTGCAGATTAACATAAATAGCCGTACTGATATTACGTAATTTCCTTGTAAAGAACAAGGAAGTCAATGTACGTGTTTTGTCTGCATACAAAAAAATTACTAAATATGAGTGAACATTCAAGGTGATGTACCTTTTCTGCTGGCGAACAATCACTGACCGTTCTTTTGAAGAGTTAAATAATAACTTTTTTGCAGGCTGTTGAAAGTACTGTAATGAGATTCCCACAGTAACGTAATCTGCATTTTCCTAGGGGAGGGTTATGGTGCAGGATTTGGAGTTTATTGAGAAGTGAGAGTAGGGCTTTTGGGTTAAAACTAACTCCCCGGCTGTTTATTATTTGCTGTGGTCCAAGATTTCCGACAAAACCAGACGTTTCGGCAGCACCACTGGCTGCCATCTTCAATGCAGGAAACGAGTCAACGCCAACGTGGATGTAGTACGTTAGGACCATAAATTTTCTTGGTCCACGATATGGGCCTCTTATACACCTTCTTTTTTCTGATTGGCTGTTGGTAGAGTTATTACCATATCGTGACACTTAGAAAATTTTATAAGTAGAAGTAGTGTCACGGGACATTTACAACCTTAACCACAGTACTGTGGTCCTAACGTACTACATCCGCATTAGCGTTGACTCGTCTCTTCCACTGAAGATGGCAGCCAGTGGTGCTGCCGAAACGTTTGGTTTGTCGGAAATCTTGGACCACGGCCAAACAGCCCGGGGAGTTAGTTTGAATCTAAATGACACCAGCCGTGTAAAGGCTTCGTACAAGTATGAGAGTAGGGCTGTTTGTGATAGTATGAGATTCACCGACTGCCTGTGGTAGCCTACAGTTTATACCACTATCGGTAACGAGCAGTTAATGCTTCCCTGCTGATTTTACCTATTACAGCCCGAACAAACTGTTCCAAAATCCGCAACTCTGTAGAGAACGAATTTCCAGAAAACGTTTTAGTTGTAACTATTTGTACACATATTTTATTACAACGATTACTGTTAATATCAAAGACATATCATTATTCGTATGCTCCCTGACCTGCAGAACCCGCTCAACGTGTAATTTATTATCGGATTCATTTTTCAATTATCATAAAAATTACGAAAATCCCGATTACTCTACTATTTTTTGTTTAGTAGAGTAACAATATTGTAGATTAATCAAACAATAAACGTTAAAAATTACAAAACATTATTTGCGTTAAAATTGCCTTTAGTTCGACACCCGGCTGAAATTTAACAATTTTACAAATTAAAATTAAAATTCGTTAGATTCAAAATAAAATTTTCAGCCACTTTTTTGGACTTTGTAGTAAAATAAAATATGAAATTCCAAAAACTGTACATTATTTTCAGTTTTTTGTTAAAATTCTCTTTCATTCTTGTTCATATCCCACATGGACTTCTGCGATTGTTTGAACATTTTGACCTCTCATATTTTTGCCTCCCTTCCCTCTATTTTTTAGGGGATCACTTTCAAAAACAATAAGTTTCTGTAGGGTATGGACACGCATCCCAGTGGCAGATTTTACGAAAATCGGTAGCTGTGTTTAAAAGTTAACGTGAGACATACCCCAAACAGACAAATGCCAAACGGTCGAGGAAAAACAGAGAACTCGCTTCGCTCATTCAATTACTACTATTATTATTATTATCAATTCCATTCTTACTAGGTCCTCTCAACAGCAGATGACCTACCTTATCTGTTAGACAAGGGTGGAGTATAACACCGACTTTTTTTAACATTTATATCTACGATCTAGTAAGGAAATGGAAACAACTAATGAACTCTGCTATTAAGATATCACGAGACAGACATTTGAATGTGCTGTTGTTTGCTGACGATTTGCTTGTAATCCAAAATAAATATTCTGCTTAAAAAAAAAAAATAAACAGTTTTGCAAACATTTTTAATACGAAAATGTTTGCAAAACATTCATCAGGTTGCAAACAATATAATACGAAAATCTCCACTACAAAAACAAAGGCAATGGCATTTAGAGGCAAAGAACCAGTAAGAAAAAAAATAATAATTAATGATCAAATTGTAGAGCATTTTAACTATTTATGATATGATATTTTAATAGAAACTGATATTCGTTATGATAAGGGTTATCATATTGATGTTAAGTTAGGCAAGTTCCAGACTCTCTGTGGAACAATCAATCGTATTTTCAGAAACAGGATACGTCGAGAGACAAAATGAAAGTTCTACAAAGTTATGGCGGTCCCTGTACTTTCCTGTGGATGTGAATTATGGGACACTACCAAGAAACAAGAAAGTAAAGTACTGGCCTCGGAAATGGAAGAGGAAAATATTGGCCTTCTTAACAGGAATTAAAAGGCGTTCTAAACTTGATTGTATAAAGAATGAAGTCATAAGAGAAAGATGAAAGATTCGAGTTTTCAACTTGAATGAAAGATTATAAAGACGGTGGTAAGAACCCTTAGAAAGAATGTCATGTGGTATGTGGGTAGACCCAGGAAGAAATGACTGGAAAATCTTTGAAGGAGGACCAGGCACCATCTTCCCTGTACCGTGATGTAAAAATGAAGATGATGATTCGCTCCATTCCTATTACTATTTTATTCTTAGAATGGTGTACTTACTTTTTTAGAGTTTGCTTATTTTCAAAATATTATTATAAAATTCTACCCAGTCTGTTTGGAAATTGCAGGCTATTTGAAGAATCCCAGCGCTGATTTTCGATAGTGCTGATAGTAAGGATGCCGTAACAGACCACTAAGCCTATATTCCATTAGAGGGAAGAGGAGTAAGAAGAATGTCGTGTGATCAAATAGTAATCAGTTGGATTAGCACTGTGTTCGATCATTTGGCAAGGTAATCGACGGAGAACCTCGAACGCCAAATGTCTATACAAGTGGTGTGCCATTTAAAAGTGTAGCAAAGGCAAAAAAGTGTGAAATGGAAAGAGATTAATGAGAATAATGGAACATTGAGAATTATTGAAAGAAGGATTGTACGACGTGTTTAAGGCCCAGTTAAGGAAAATAATGAATGGAGAATAAGAAATAACTAGGAGACAGGTGAGGTAAGGTGAGGTTTGAAGGATAAGACATCGTAAGATTCGAAAACAACGAATACAATGGCTAGGTCATTTAGAGCGGATGGATGATCAGCGTATGCTAAAAAAAATCCTGAGGGCACAGGTGTATAAAACCAGAAAGAGGGGTCGACCTAGGATAAGATGGTTGGACGATGTGCTGGAAGATCCCAGATGGCAGGAAATACGCTGAGATGGCAACGGATAAGAGACGTTGGAGAAGATTGGTGTTGGAAGCCAGGGCTCACGTAGAGCTGAAGAAGATGATGACCCAAGTTAGCAAAGGAATTGAGATATTTCAGTGAACGTCATAAGAGAACGGAATAGGGTATTAGATGAACGAAAGCAACACAATAACCAACAGGGGTATGAAGGAAATTGGATGTGGAGGGATTCACCATCGCCACCATAGGTGGCTCAAAATGGCACAAAAGAGGTCAGTCGAGGTGGAGCCCAATTGCACTGAGAATGTACAGTCCTGAAGTATACAAATATATGAATATAAATATGTATATACAATATAATGTGGGATAAAATATATATATATACATTGTGTGAGTGTGTGCGTCTTTGCACGCGCGCTCGCGTATGTACAAACGAGCATTTTGTGTTTTGTAGGAACTAATTAAGGAACATTTACATAATTTTTAAAATCTTATGTGCATATTTTGGTATGGCTGATGCAAAATTGAAGGTTGTTGACCAATGTTTGTTTGACGTGAAATTTAATGAAATTTTCTTTTACACATTGCTTTCTTCTCTTTTCCGCTGTGACCTTCACCCTCACCTGTGTATACTATGGATCGCCCATTCGCTTTGCGCATGATGAAATTTTGGAAGCGATTAGTTCAAAAATTGTTCGAGTCCGGTGTTAAAAATAAGGTTATCACGTTGAGTAGTAGTGCGTAGTTATTAATAACAATCTTAATTAATTAATTAATAAAAACATAAAACACGGCTGTCTAGTCCATGAAACATCCGCATTGAGATAGTAACAACGAACACTTTTGACATGATTTTCTTCTGTTCAATTTGTTCGGGTTTTTTGTAGTTACAGGACTCCACTCTACTCTGACCTTTCTGACTGATTTACAACCGTCTGGGATCAAAGAGTCAGACCTTTATCACGCATACTCACCGTGATATACATAATACTCAACAGTAAGTATAAACAAACTAACGAATATCAATCGCGAAATTGTAAACTTTTTTGCATCATTATGAACGAATTATTTCTTCCCCTTCTTCTTATCTTTCTTCCTCGTTTCTTCTTCTTCTCCTTCTTCTTTCATATTGTTTTATGGGAGTCTGACTAACGCCCTCGTGCCTTGATTGATCCGCTACCCTAGTCTGTCCTCTGCTAATCTCTTCACTTTTTTCCGTATACGTCTCATATTTCACATCTATAGCACTTCGTTTTATCTACTCCAGTTTTTGTCTCTTTAGTGGTTTACCCCCTTCTTGAATCGCAGTCTTAGCTGAGTGCCCTGAGACATGACTCAAGAACAAACCTATTGTCTCTTCTGGCTCTAAAGTTTAGCGACGTAAGTCTGGCCCTTCTCTTAGCGTATTTTTTCTGTAAACGTGGATTTTTCTGCCACCTTCGTTTGAATTGATGTTTCTTATTTATTTGTGTCAAATGGAGGCACAATATTTAGGTGACAAAACTCTTTCTTAAAAATAATATTTGTTATATTATTCGTTTTGAAGAAAATTTGTAAAACTAAAAATATTTTACTTAGTATACGTAGTAGCGATAGTAGTGTGGACTTCGTAGTAGTTTCTTGTAATTAACTTTCTACCAATACATCACTGTCGTTTGTTAGTACTGAAAAGTCAATTTCAAATTAGACATTTTTGTGCAGTCTACTTTATCGCCTCGACTCTGAGAGGTCTTTATTAAAATCATATTTGGTGGAAACTAAGTAACCACTAGTACTCATATTTGATAAAATAAGTAACTTCGTCTCAAGAAATTCATATAGAACGAGATATGTGTTTTTCCAGGCCACTACTATGGTGAAGTTTTAAATAATTTTGACAAGCTTTTGAGCTAACGCATTAATTAAATATACAGACTGTTTTAGACTAATAGCCCTCAGGTTACTTCGCAGCTCCCCTCGACTTCAGTCTTCCTACATTTCCTGTTCTGTGCCGAATAAATGATGATTATGTATACACGCTTAACTTTGCTGATGATCACACTTCGCAGTACTGGACGAGCAGGACTCCAATTACACAATCCGCAAACTCCATGAAAAATACAGATCTCGGGGACTCGGTATAAATTTTAGAAAAACCCAACGGCTGTTTATCGGAAGCGAAGAGCCGATATGACAGTATATATGCATATTATAAAAAATGTATATACTAGTACTTTTTTTATGAATCTTGGGGTGACATCAACAAAAGATGGTAAAAGTGATGAAGATATCAATGGTAAACTAATAGGAAGAAAAGTGATGACACGGGAGCTGAATTCTATGGTTTTGAGTGGAAGGATAACCCACAAAATCAAGTGAAAATGGACTTCTGGAGAAGGTCTTTCGGGAGTGTCCAGGCTCCATTGCATTAGAAATTATGAAATCAGGAGACAAATTCATGTCGACAAAATGTTTTTGGATACCATAAATTCGGAGTGCCTCACACTGTATGACCACGTGGAACGGATGTCCGACGATTTTTGGCTAACAGAGATGTTACGCTGGGTTTCCACTAGAAGGGGGCAACGGGATAGAACCAGGAAGGAAACGGGATAGGACAGGACAGGAGATGGAGGAAAGCAAACATATACGAGGAGTTAGAGAAAAGAGGGTTTGGAGCTAGGAGATTGGAACAATAGAAACCCCCGACGTGCAGGATGCAAGAGATGGCAGTAGCTGTATAAGCACTCCGCATATGGATGGATGGGTGCACAATATGAGCCAGAATTGATATCTTTATTTGGGCCGTATATTCTCCGTAATGTTTCGCTTGAATTTTTTCTTCAGTTATTCTCTTCATTACAGTGATCTCTGAAACTTGCCGAAAAAAATCATCATTCGTAAGCTTTTCTTTCCAACCTGACTTCAATACTCTTGTAAACACGAAACTTCGAAATCTAGAAAGCTTTTCCTTTCCCTCTATCCTATAGACCACAATTCACTTCTGAAGTGAATTAAAGACGAAGCAACGCTTTAAACAAAACTCTTTCAAAAAATTGTTCTCGCCTTCAAGCTGACATTCTTCCAAGATTTTTTCCTCTTGGTAAAACTACGCTTGGCTGCTTGGCCTGGCTAATTCTACTTAATACCTGCTTAGGATTCCGCCTGTGTCGAGAAAATTGTAAAAATTATCAGTGTGGTAAAATAATTAAAAGCGTAGATAAATTCAGACCAATCTGTGGATTAACGGGAGAAATAAGATGACATTTGTTTTATATGGATTCCGTGGACCCAGCGTATTCAATTACAAAGCAGAGCGTTGTTTGTTCGACAAGACGGATCGTCGTTCATCACGACCTAACGTCCAGCTGGGCTCTGAACCTACGTACACAGCCAAACTGGATACTTGGCCTTATACCGGTCTGTTAAAATGATTGGGTACCCTGTGCTTCTACAGTAGCCTACGCACTGTCGTTTATGTAAAAATAATTAATTTCATTTTTAGCATTAATGTTATCCTAACTTTTTTTACTGAAACAATGTACGTATTTCCTTTTCCAGGATTAGGCCTCTGCCACTACTGCCACCGCTTCCTAGGTCTGGCTAGACTTTGGGCCTTAAAGGAATGCTCTCTGAATTTCACTGTTTGCATTCAGTCAAAGTGATGTCTTTGTTTCCACAATCATTATTCTTATCATTTATGGCAATATTTTTTATTCCACTTTTACATCCACATTCTAAACCCTATCAAATTTCCGCATTCGCCAATTAATCTCAAAAATCTTGAATTACCGTCTTGAATGGAGACTCGTCTTTCTTTTTCATCGGCCATTCTTCGGTTCCATAAAGGACCACTGATATTGTCCTAACTCTCTTAAGCTTCAGCTGATTTTGTTTTTTTCCGAGTGGTTTCCTTCGTTGAATAGTATCACACAAGTCCTGAAATTTACCCAGTTTACTGGTAATGTAATTCCGTTGTAACTAATGTAGCCTACGTTTTGCTGGGGCATGAAATTTTAAAAAACAAATTTCGTCGTCGCCCTGGTCGGTAATTTTACATTATTGTCGGTAAAAAAAGAAGCGGAAAAAGGAAATTATTCGGTCAGACTGTGTCGCAGGCGGCATTGTGACTGTTTCTAGAGAAAACGCAGAGGAAAAGCGCGTGGAGGCGGACGGAAGTACGTAGGAAATTGTGGTTGGCGTCGAGATACAGATGACACAGCGTGATGTGTACGGCGGAAGCGTGGCGGACCGGAAGTAAACGTCAGTCTGTGAGAAATACGACGCGGGCGCGTGTACGTCAGTAGAGTTCGAATGTTTTACACAAAATATCCGTGTCCTTAGGTGCGTAGAGACGTATAATACTATCTGGTTCATCCCACGTTAAGTAGGCCTACGTCTAATTCAAAACTGATTTTCCATTTCTTATCTTATTGTACTCGGAACATTCCAACCCTCCAGCTTTGTCAGATTTGTAAAGGAATTAAGTTTCGTAAAGCCAAAGAAAACTTTATTTTATTTTTAAGTGGGATATGAGATAGTATATTTTGACTTTATAAAGACGCAATAAAAGCCTGCCGCCCGTGAGAGTGGGCAGAGGAAGATTTTGACGTCCCCCGAAGTTTCCCACTCAGTTAAAAAAAACACACACAATCCTGTATCCTTTTATTATCGTTTTAAGGTAAGCGTATTAGACATTATTTACAATAAGCAAGCAATACATATTTTTTCTCCGTTCTATAGAAATGCTGTTAGGAGATGGGTGTGGCCATCATACCATCAACCGTCAACGTACAGTGGGAGATGTTTGTGACCATCATGTGTACAGTTGTACCATCCCTGACAGTGGCGTAACCATAGTGGGGAGGGGATCAATCCCACCTAGAGCTATTACAAATATCAGAGAATCATTTAACGTAGGTCTATTTCTAAACCAGTTGCGTGTGTTAAAATAAGGATTATAAATAGTTATATGGGAAGAATCTTGAATATATCTCATTTGTCCTAAGGAAAATGGGTGAATGAGGAGTCAAAGCTTCAAACTAGTCTCACACTCCACCCCAGAAACTAGAAACTAGTCTCATCCTTCTATAGAAACTAGAGGGTTGGACAGTCTCATCCACCCCAAACTAGTTACTAATTGCGCCACTATTTCCTGAAATGAAATTCTGCATCCGCCGTGACTAAGGCATATCGGCAATTCTTTTTTATTGAATTTAATTAATATTACAATGACAAAACTTGTTTTTAAATTCATCAAATAAAAGTTTTAAATAATTTTATTTGTACTTTGCGGACTATTTAATCTGTACCAGAGTATCCTCATTTTCTTTTATCTTTTTTTAATGTTAATATTATTCTTTATGGACCAATTCAAAATTGATTTGAAAGAGCAACTCAGATTTTATGATCATGACCATTTAAGATCAATAAAGATTTAAGATTATTTTGATTTAAAGTTTCTTTTAACATAATTCAACATCTATTATTTAATCTCAAAATCGAGAGGGATTCATTATGTCTCGAGAGGGATATTAATATTTTGTCTCTAAAGTTGGAACGACTGCCAACTGAATCCAAGGTACGAGGAAATTTACGACAGTTTTTGTTTTCATTTTTAACTTTAATTGGTTTCCTTCCTTATATAATTTTATTTCAGAACTATTCAATTAACGGAGATAACGAGTGAATCATAGCAGTGCGTAATGCTAATGGGAAACGTAGGTCAGACCATATCAGTTCGTATTTCCTCTCCGTCTCTGTGGGTCGAACGATGTAAATATTTCATAACTGTGGGTCAACAAGACGCGTATACTGTTTTTCTCAAATGTCTGCCACCCTGATATCAGAAGATACGCATCTACGTCGTTTCTGATACCCAACGGCCGTTGTTCTCTGTCGGCCCATAGATCTTGCAGGTCTATCTCCTTGACTTTTCTTCTATTACTTCTTGCCACCTGTTCCTCGTCCAGTAGGCGACCAGTTTCTTCGAGCATGTTTTGTAAGTGGTTATCAGTTGTTTTGTTTCGATGTCGTCTGAAATTTTATGTCCAGTATTCAATATTTCTCGTATTCTGTTGTTAATAACCCGGTCTATTCTATACTTACGGTTCTTTACCAGAAGGGTATCTCTGAAGCCCCAGCATTATTTCTGTTAATTTACCGTCCTTTACAGATCCATGTTATGACACTTTTCATTGTAATATTGTAGATCGTTCGTTTATATATGTTCTAGTTTCACAGCATTCCATCAAACGTAGGTGTAGATTTCCTACCTATGCTTCTTTCTCTTCTTGCTTCATCCGACGTTCTCTCCTGCGTGAGCTTCATATCCAGATGTTTATGTGCTTTGCAGGGTTTATTCAAGATACTCCAGTTATATTTCAGCTGAATTCGGTTATACCAAGCTTATTTAGGGGAAGGCCAAGAAAATAGGTTATGATCTTTATACCCAGATGTTTACATGCTTTGCAGGTTTTATCCAAGATACGCCAGCTATATTTCAGCTAATATCGGTTTGTACCAAGCTTATTTAGGGGAAGATCAAGAAAAAGTGTTCTGATCTTCATACCCAGATGTTTATATGCTTTGCCGGTTTTATGCAAGATACTCGAGTTATATTTCAGCTAAATTCGGCTTATACCAAGTTTATTTAGGGGAAGGCCAAGAAGAAAAATGGTTCTGAGCGCAAGCAGTAGTAAAAAGGGACTGACATGACTAGACACTGTAAAGAGAGGGCGACGTGACGACTTTAGATTTTTTCCTCAAACCGAGGTGAAAAAAGAGTTCGTTAATGTAATTTTGCATCCACTTCTCTTCCTCCTACCATCCACTATAATTCCCATCACTGTCTTCATACGTCTTTTCACATGATTCTACGTCCCGAACGCTGCTCGCTGCTCCCTAAGAAACTCGTGTTCAGATACAGAAATGCGTATATTTATATTCATTGTTTTAGGTTTCATCCTATGGTCTGCATCGTACACCTTTTTTTTTTACTCAGTAGATATTAAACTTGAAAAATTCAATTTTTCTGAGGAAATGTAAATTTCCTTCATATTAAAACGACGACGTCATCACTTAACGGTGTAGGCTTATAGCCTGTTCCGTCTGCACCGCAGCCATCTCTTCCAGCGCCTACCCACAGATCTGCCAACTGGTTTGTTGTCTGCAGCGCGCTTCACTAGCATCTGGTGGTCCATTCTGTAGACGTGCTCCATCCACTGCCGCTTTCGTTCTTCTATCTTACCAGTCGTAAGTCGTAGTCTATCTTGTCATATCCTTTATTCGTGAAACGTGTTTAGAATAAAATAATTGTGTTTTACAAATTTATAAAAAACTTCTCTATATGCACTTAAAAAAATAGAATTACTCTTAGCGCTTTTTGCTCAACAACCGTTTTCATCGCTTCGTAATAAGAAACCCCTTTGTCACCTGTAATAATGTTGATCTTATTCACGCATACTTGTTCATAACTAGATGTTGTGGGGGCATGACTCCTCTAGATCATGTTACTGGCAGTATTACGTGTTCGAAGTGAACGACAATATCCTAGGTCGTCTGTTACGGATGTCGTCGGTGATCATCTGAATACTTCAAAATGGTTATTTTTCTCCTGAAGTGGTGAAGCAATCTCTTCTAAATTGTGTCGATTAAGCACTAATGTCTTACAAGAGGTGGTCAGAAAATTTTCGAGAGCGATATACAACGTTATCAGATCGGAGGCGAGTCGCTGTTCTTCATCTGCTATCTTATGATACGATGTTAGTCGGTCACAAACTCGATTGTGGGTACCAAGTAGTATGATATTCTTCCATTATTGAATAGGAATACATCCACTTCGCCAACGCTTCCTGGTTCTTCTTATACTTCTGTATCCAATGGGCTTATACTGTGAAACTTCCTTAGGCAACCTACCATCTGGCATCTTATTCAGATGACCAATCCATCTCCTTTGTTTTCTGCAACACGATCTTGGGTATTAAATAGAATATTAAATTTGTTGCAACAACACTGGCACAGCCATTACCTTATCATCAGGGGTCCACAGCTGGTGGATACGGGTTTAGCACACCCGATGTACCCTAGCTGGATTCTCACCTTACTTCAGCCTGTCTTGAGTGGAACCCTTTCTTTAATCTTTCCTGCTTGGTCTCTCTTGACCTCCCAAAGCTATTACAGTATTAGGTTTTCGAGGGCTAGGGAGTTTTTAAGTTTTTCGTACTTCAACAACCTTCTTCAACTTCAACAAAGATGAACAGTTAATTGTCAAAAATAACTACTTCGTTAATAATAGCTCTTTGAACTGTTAAATACTCGCTCGGCGGTAATAAATCATTAGTTTTAAACAGAAGAATTGAATACGACGTTTTAGTTGATCGTGTTTGTACGATTCTAAAAGGTGGTTACTATGTAATTCTTGTTTTTATTTCATTCTACCGGTGAGGGCCTGGCCAGGATTAAAGGTAACAAATGGTCATCGGTCCTAGAAGTGGAAGAGGAAGGTTTCCCAGCGGCACTAGGGGCACTAGAACCTAGGAGATGGGTCTCCGAATAAACCGCAGAGAGCAGGACCGGAGGCTCAAAGGTAGCGCTCCTACCGCTGGTCTTAGTCTACAGGACTCTGGTAACGTCCTTAGACGACATTCATCCTACTCGAAAGTCACAAAGGAGCAAATCGGGTGGAAATAATGGTTACGAAGAGGGAACGATTTTAGGTAAAGGAATTGGTATTGAGGACCAAGGAGAATGTAGAATGTTCTCGCACAAAATTACTTTCTGTTATAATTCTGCGAGCGAAGTGGAAGAGAACGCGCGGGTGTGCAAAACAGCCGTCGTTGTGTGTAATAATGGAATTAGATTTCCGTTATTTTGTATTCAGGCGGAATTTCCTGCGAGCTAGAGGCGAAAGCAGCACCAAGAAGATTTTATCTGCGGTTTTTATTGTGATCTAAAACGTTATGCGCTAACGACTTGTTGATTACTGTTGTGTTTTTACATACGCTAATGAATTTTAATGTTTTCGTGTTTTTATTTAGTCGAATGAAGAAGACTTAATGAATTCATATTGCTGTTGTTTATTCTTTCTGAAATCATCTCCAATGTTGTCCTTTAAGAAAAATAGGTAAAACTGCTGCACTGGATTAAAAAATTTTATTTTAATTCAGCTGTTTTGTAAGAGTACAGGTAACTATTAAATATCTCATTTTTTCTTCCCTCGTTAAGTCTTTCACTTTTTCTTTCGGTTTATCTGTTACTTTTTGTTTCTTACGGATGAGAATTTTTTTATGTCGTGAGCGTGGATTGGTACCGGAATGTGCGACAAAATAATCTTTTAAATCTTCCTTCGCTGTGCAAACGAATATTTCACAACCGGACTTTTTTGCAATTATAAATAGGTCTATATAGACTGCTGTACACTGTTCAACAAATATGAACAGTTAATCGTAAAAAGTAACTACTTCGTTAATAATAACTCTTTGAACTGTTGTTGAATACTCGCTCGGCGGTAATAAATCATTAGTTTTAAACAGAAGAATTGAATACGACGTTTTAGTTCATCGTGTTTGTACGTTTCTGAAAGTGTATATATGTATTAAGTAAGTGTTTTGTAGGTGTAGACTGAAAAATATATGCGCTTTTACTTAAATGCCACTTCTGTAAACGTCAGTTTTGTGCATTGACTTTCGCACTAACAGTCTTTTTTCTAATCTTTTTAAAGTCGCGGAGCACTTTTCAGAACACGAATTCGTCACGAGCACTAATATGTGGAAGGCGTGGGCTGGCACAATGCCTCGTTGGCGATTCAAAATCTAAATGGCTGTGCTGCAGTCGTGGTATCGATTCAAGGTCACGATTCGGTCTACTTGCTCACCCCTACCGATGGGAACAGTAATACAGAGGTATTTTCTGGGATGCCTAGGTACTAGATGAGTAACAAAGGCAAATTTACACTACACACTTGAAAGCAAGCGCACACACAAAACTGCTTCTGTAGTCGCGTGGTGCTATTCACGACGGCATGTGATTACTAGATTTCTCTCTGGCGGAAATGGAACGAGAGTTGTTCTACGGCCAACATGCCGCAGAACTAATGCTTCAAGGGAGAAGAAGTAGACCTTATGCGGAACTACAACTAATGACAGTACTGTTGACAATGGAAGATACTTTTAATCAAAAAAATGTTAAGTTTATTTAATTAAAAATTTTACTCCCCTCACAATACATAAATAAGGAACCATTTTAACAGCATGAATAAGAACAACGAAGTGTAATAATACAATTTGTTTCGGAACGAATTCAGATCGGGTTATTATAAATCCACAGTACGTCGTCGTAACCCAGTTTTTAGAATTTATCTATACTATTTTTTTCTGTTTCTTTCCTACAGGGGCGAAGCAATTTGGGACGAAGGAAGAGTTGACTTGGGGGAGGTAATATGAAAAGTTGGCCATTCTTTAATGGTGAGGTTTAAAATATAAATTATAGGAATGAGTGAAGACAAAATTACAGTGTGTTATTATCAACACAATAAGTACATTAACGTACAAATATCTGTTTTATCAGTGCAGTGTTCTGTTAATAGTATTCACGTACAATTTAAAATACACACTAATTTAAGTTGTGTATCAAACAAAAATTAACATGATGGTAAGTTAAAATTACAATTTACAGTAATTTTACAGTAAAACCATGAACCTACATAACGTGATATGAATTTTGTATCATATTCACAATCACAAGACGACGAAAAAAATTTTGTATGAACTGACCAAAGGTTGATAACCCCCCCCCCCCAAAGGTGACCAAAAGTTGATCCCCCGTAACCCGTCTGAAGTAACCCCCCCCTTGATTTGCGCCTGCTTTCTAACGCATTTGCAGAACCGCAGTTTGTGAAACTCCTTACTCAGGATGTTGATTTCTTGATTCTATTAATTATTTGTTTCCCTCCCCCTACGGGATCACCAGTAAACACTTTTTGTGTCGCAGTTCATGATTATCTTATGTGACCTATGACCTGTGCATACCTACGACTAACAATACTTCTATATTCCTCATTCTTCATTCTTACAAGTAAGGCCGAGATTCGAGTCGCTTCGGTTATTAAATCGTTCGGTACACTTGACGCTCGTCTTTAATATCAGACGTCACAAAGCATTCAGTGACTTGAGCCCGTAGGCTACATATGCAATTAGGTTCTCACTTATCAGACATTTCCTGACAACAACTCGAAGTCTCTCATAAGCATACGTAAAGCGTGAACGTCGTAGTAACTGTTGGCCCACATATCAATCACTCCATGACAGTGTGGGTAATCTTACGTATCAACCAACTTCAGTGTGGGCAGCGTTATTGTATTAACCTATCGGTTTAACGTTTTTAATAAACAGGTTCGGAGACGACAGTTTCCACAACTAGGCGTGTATTGTTTTCCTTGTCTTCGTCAATCAGACTCAGAAGTCTCTACGACCAGACTCGGGCTTCCTGCAGGTAATTTCTCCATAATGACTAGGGATTCTCTTCCATGGCCAAATACTGAAATTTTGGTGTCCTACCCACAACGCCATATCGTCTACGTTTTTCGTCTTTCCTTTGCAGCTGACATTAGATTTTGTTTTTAATTCATCGTTCTTCCATCATAGTCACATACCCGGTCAGCTAATCGTATATTCATGTATACGGTGATTCCTTATAGACATTGGATATTTATATTTATACATATATTTACATTGTACAGTACCGGGGGACCGAGCTTAGCTCGGTTTCAAATAAAAATAATTTTTTTAATAAGATTTTACATTTTTCTTTTTACATAACAAAACAAAAACAGATTTGCATTTTACAATATTAATTTAGAAATTGGAAATGAATTTTATGAAATTGGGAAACTAAAATAGTAATCTTATAACTCATCATGTAGGTTAACAAACATAATATATTTAAAAAAATATATATATATAGCAATATATTTAAAAATTTAATTTTGTACAATATTTTATAAAAAAAAAAACCATGTTGAAATCATCCAAGTTGTCTGGAATGTCCAAAAAAAGATGTTCATAATCAGTATCCATTTGTAGATTATTCTGTACATTATTATTAGAATCAGTATCATTCAATGTTTCTTTCCACACTATATTACGAGTGTGTCGAGGATTTTCTTGTGGTAGAAGAACTTTTAAACTGCCTTTCCTTTTGACTCGGGATAAAGCGACGTATAACATTCCATGCATAAAAACTGGTGTTCGTAAGTCAACACCAACGTATTCAAATGTTTGACCTTGGACCTTGTGAGCTGTCATAGAAAATGCCGGTCTTACGGGAAATTGATGTCTTTGCATGGTACAGCCAAGTTGACCTTTGTTAGAATCCAATGTAATTCTTGGGATATGTACCTCTCGACCCGATTTTTCTCCAGTAATTATCTTAGCTTTGATAATGTTATTGCACAACTCTGTAATATTTAATCTAGTTCAATTGCAAAGCCCTTCTGTAATGTGTAAGTTTCGTAAAAGCATTATTATAGTATCCTTTTTCAACTTAAGTTCATGTGGCGGTAAATCGGCTATGTCAACAGAATTAAGGAAATCTGAAGTGAATTGAAGACCTCCTTCTGGTTGATCTTTTACAGAGTCGTAGTGTGATAAATTTTGATATCTCCAGGTAGTTTTTCAGTGATCTCAGCATTAATTTTTGTTATGTCTCTGTTCAAAGGAGCAATTATAGCTCTGTCTTTCGTATCTTGAAATCTATTATTAGTAATACAGTTTCCAAAGACTTCATCAATTAGATTTCCATTAGAAAGAATATCTACTGGTAGCTCAATTTCGTCCATATTATTTACAGGCAACTCTCCGTTCCCGACCTTCAACAAATATTCAGCAAAATCTCTTTGCTCTGGATCTACACGCATATTTTCAGTCAAAGAAAAGCGATGGAAATGTTGCCAAAGGTTACTTATTTTTATGCATAGATCTATCAGTTCACTTTTGTTGGCACGTTGTTGAACAGGCAAGCACTGTCGAAAATCTCCTCCAAAAACAACAATTTTTCCTCCAAATGGTAAATGTGGATTGCCCAGAGCGCGAAGCAATTGGTCCATATTATGCATTCCATACTTAGGTAACATGGGTGCTTCATCCATTAAAAAAACTTGAACTTGAGCGAGTTCCCTGCCTTTCGAAGATCCTGGTTTTATATTTGAAACAGATTCAGCAGTTAAAGGAACTTTAAATCCAAATGTTTTGTGGGATGTTCGACCATTCCGAAGTAAGATAGACGCAATTCCAGTGAACGCCATACACTTTACATTACAATTTCTTCCAGAAAGAATGTGGAATAGTGTCTTATAAATAAAAGTTTTCCCGTACCACCAGGTCCATCAATAAAAAAGCATCTTTGCTCAGATTGACCTTCAGCAGCACTTAAAATTCGATCCACAATTTCTAATTGTCTTCCTCGAAGACGTTGATACATGCTTTCCCCCAATTCTGCGTATTCATCAACGTTTACTATTTCTTCATTCAACTGATTTTCGTAATTGTCTGTATCGTTCATATTGTATCTCTGTACCCAGAAGCGGAAAATTCGACCTTCTGTAGCTTCTGTGTTCAATTTGTAAGCAATGATCCGATAAGCTCTTTTTATCGCTTCTTCAATAGAAGTGTTATTACGTCCGGCCTCTCTAATAAAGTCTTCGGCCAATTCTTCTTTGAACATATCCCATAAAGCCTTAGGATTTTCAGAAGCGCCAAGAATAAGAATTTGTGTGAATAGTGTTCTCATTACTGAAGGCATTTTTGACATAGCAGATTCTCTCAAACCTTCGACCCATGGTTGATCATCATATGTTAGTCCTCTAGCTAGGCAGGCTTGTTTATATGTAGCGGATCTTGTTTCTTCTACCAATAAAAGGTCATCGAAGCTTGTAGCATCCTTGACGTGGTAGAGCAATAGCCGTAGATGGTAAAGTTCTGGTTCCGAAACAAAGTTTATGCTGTGAACTCTACCAATAACTCGAAGGCGCCTGACCCTGGGCTGCCATTCACTGTTACTTCCTATCCACCTAAAGTGCTCTGGCATCTGCCTATAATAATAATAATGTATTTTTTGTTGATTTTCATTGTGGACTTGATTTTGTTGTTGCTGCTTCGAATGTGAATTATGTCTAAAGTAAGCTTCTAAAGTTGAACCTCTGTGGCCTACGTCAGCTAAATCTTCCTGCGTATGTTCAATATTTACCATTCGATATTGTCCAGGTAGAGGAATATCTAAACGTTGAACAGTGTGACTTTTTTTTTGGATTTCATAACCAAAGAGACTCCAGCATGCCTCTGGAGGTGTGATGCATCGACCTTGCACATATGTTTCTGCTTCATTGTAATTTAATGTTCGTTGATCTTGAATTACCTTGATAAATGCACAGTCATGTCCGTAAACATATTTATAAAGATATTTAACTGCTTTTATACTACCAACGTATTCTACATTAATATGGCAATTAAATTTTTTTAAAAGGTAAGCGTTGTATGAAGCAACATGGCGATTGTCTCTTGTTATTCGTCTACCTTGACTATCCTTACGATAAACAGCATGATGATGTGAAAAGTCTGGACTGTTTGGATCCATTCTCGAATCATAACGACGTCAATAATTGGCTTTTTAATCTTCAGCTAAAGATGTAAAGTCTTTGAATGATTTGGAAATCCGAAGCGACACTTCATTTTTCCATCTTTATTGATCATACATGGAGCTTCTTGGTTATGCTCTCCACACGGATTATGTATCATCCATTTAATCATCAAATCTCGCAGTATTGGGTCGTCGTCAGGAATTTCAGCAGAAATCAAGTCATCAAGCTGCTCGACGTTATATATTTTGTCTTGAGAAGACATAATCAATAGCAAGTCCATGTGGGGAAGACCTCGCTTTTGAAATTCTATAGTGTACACATAAGCTGCAACCTTACCAAAAATTTGTTTTTTATCCAAATCATCAATTAGTTCATGAAATTTTTTTTTGCGACCTTTGGAACGAGGTCAGGTATATTTTGACCTGGTTGATTTAAAAGACTTTGATCTTGGAATTGTATTCTTGCTGCTTCCTTAATTTCTGACCAATCAGGATTGCATGTCATCGTAATGAAATAATCCGGCGATCTATCCAAATAATCAATTAGTTCATGAACTTTTTTTTGCGACCCTTGGAACGAGGTCAGGTATATTTTGACCTGGTTGATTTAAAAGACTTTGATCTTGGAATTGTATTCTTGCTGCTTCCTTAATTTCTGACCAATCAGGATTGCATGTCATCGTAATGAAATAATCCGGCGATCCTAGACGATTAACTAAGGCCATAGCATCTTCAAAATGTTCAGGTAATATCTTGTAGATCCAGGAAATGAAGAAGGTAATATAACTTTTTCCCCAACAGTAGCATTTTTTTGTTCAGCAAGTTGGTTTATGAAATTGGTAAATGAAGCGTAATTATCGGCAAGAATTTTTTTTTTGATTAGCTTTAATCCAGTCAATTCGATCTTTTATAACTCTTATAGCAGTATCAACGAGGTACTGTTGAAAAAGTTTACCACCATAATGTAGAGCGTTAAAATTTAGGAGACGCAGATCAGGACTTCTTACAGGATTCTCGAGTGGAAGAGCGAATTGTGGCCGAAAAGGCAATTCTGTATTGAGCCAATTCAAGTCTTGTAAGGTGACGACGACTCGCATACGGAGTTCTTCATGGTAGATCTATGGAATATCCAAAAGTACCTTTGGGATAAAACAGAGGGTAAGTGAATGGCTCAACCCGTTGTTCGATGTTCCTCATTGTAACACCTCTGATTTATACCTCTCTGTCGAATAACTAATGCATTATCTGGAAAACTTTGATCGGCATTCAAAGTGAACACGGCGCAAACATCATTTTGGAATGGATTGTTATACCTTCTGTGGTCTGCCCCCTCGGGCAACGCAAAGAGAAGTTTCACGTAAGGTGGTTCAGTTCTTTCCTCAGCAGCACGCTGGTTCACTTCTTCTTCAATCACTCGCCTCATCATAAAACCTTGTACAAATGGATTTTGTGAGCGGATAATTCCTTCCAACAGGTTCATTAATGGGACACTAATTCCATTATTCAGTGGAATGTTGACACGTTCATTGACAGCATCTTCATTATCGAGGAAGTACATCTGTCCATATCGAGGTCGTTCAAACTCACCTTGTGAATTTTGAGTTGGATGAGCAGCCACGTTAATTTTATGATAAACATTCCCTGCTGCAATAAACGTATAAATTCCTCGATTGTTTATGGTTCGATTATCACCCACGGTGAATGAAGCCATTGCAAAACATGCATTTAAATTACGTTTTGTTTTATGAAATTCATCAGTTAATGGATGACAATGAAGAAATAGTCGCACCAACTCATTTGGAAATTTAGGTGGATGCAGCTCAATGCGGCCATGCAAAAAGCAGTCTCCGAAAGAATTTCTATGGGTTCGATTGCTAACACGTTCTTCTGGAAAATGCAAAGCGCCACAGTGCAAGCAAGCAACATTAAAATGTCCTTATGTGTGATTGGATACATCAGAAGTGACAGCTAATTTATATGTTCGTAAAGGGTTCAATAGCAGAGCTCTTTGACGTCTTTCATTCCGGCGACGTTGCTCCTCTAATCGCTTCTGACGTCTTTCTTCATTTTCTTCAGCTCTTCTTTGACTTGCTCGTAATCGAATGATTAGAAGCCGTTGAGCTCTTTGCTCTGGTGACTCTTCAGCTCTCCTTTTACTTACTCGCAATCGATCGTTTTCTTGCCGTCGTTCACGCTCTTCTGTTGATTCTGCCAATCTTCTGCGTTTATTATTTATCTCCCTTATTAGCTCACCTAATTCTTGCGACTGGTAATCGTTAATCTCCCTTAATACTTCATTTAGTCTATTCATACAATCATTCTTGGCACTTCGCACAGGTCTAGAAGTTGATGCCTGATTTTCATGAATGACGTTGTTAGTATTATTTTGAGGAACTTGTTTTCGGGCATTTGTTACTTCGGGAAGGGGAACGGGTCTTGAAGTGGATGCCTGATTTTCATAAATAGCATTGATAGGATTATTTTCAGAAAGTTCGTCTCTGACATTCGTTATTTCCTGAAGAGGCTGTGGTAACTCATTTTCTTGCGGTCTTTGTTGCGGTGGCCTTAAGTTATTAAAAATTCGCCGTTTAGGAGGTCGTCCGCGAGGCATCTAAAAAATAACATTTTCAAATTGATTTTTTCTGCCAAAAATATTTAAAAGCACTTGAGCATAAGACTGGAAGTATAAATAATGTTGCACAGTGTCCAGTGCTTGGTGGGTGTGCACATAATAGTAATATGTAACCTAATGAGATGACACTTACCTTCTTAAAAAACTAATATAAATTACCAACCGAGCAAGAATTTGTGTCGCTTTGCACTTGCACAAACACAAACACAAAAATGTTTTTTTATTGTAAATAGATCACTGAGCAGAGAAAAATTGCAATTATTTTTTATTTTACTGAGCAGATCTAACACTAAATAACTGATTGGAATAAAATCACTGTAAAGACAAAGAAAATGATCACACAAATCGATTAATTTCTGAAATAGCTAACCTATAATTTTCAAATAAACCTTTGAATAAACAAACAGACACAACGTTTTTGAATAATAATGTAATGAAATTTCGGTAATGTAAAAATTTCGAGAAAATTCCTCGAGCCGTTACGGGAAAAAATTACAGACGGACGGACAATTATTGCTCGGAAAAGCGGGAAAATGAATTTTCCAGAAAATAAGAACTTGACCAATGAATTCTTCGTATAGAAAAACCCCCAAATGGCGATTTAGAAGAAAATTCCTCGAGCCGTTTCGGAAAAAAAAAATTTAGAGACAAACAATTATTGCTCGGTTAATAGTATAGGATATACGTATATTTCATAGTGACATCTTATTCTTTGTTCGTTGTAATCAGTATTCTTGCTAACGACCGAAGCGAGTTTTCAGTTTTAACTTGACCGATTACCATTTGCTTGTCTGCCTGTCTCCTTGTTAGGGGTACGTGTCTCGATTACTTTTAAGCCATCAACCGATTTTTTTGAAACTTGACAGGTATACTTGTTCATACTTTTACTGTACAGACCTCTATTGATTTTGAAATAACAGCAATATACTCTACAGAAATCTATTGTTTCGACCTCACAGAAAATAGGGGGGAGAGGCAAAAATTTGAGAAGTCAAAATTTAAAAAAAACGCAGAAAACCATATGGTTTCAAACTAAAGAGAATCGTAATCATAATACTATTATGCTGTACAATTTTGAAAATTTCGCCAGAGAGATCGTACTTTAAACGTTTGTCCTCAGTTGTGTTCATAAAATTTATCATTACCTCGATACCTCCTCCATGGTATGTTTCTAACCCCATACAACAGCTTCTCCGTTAGTTTTAGTTTCTCCACAGTGTTCCTAGATATGTCTACTACATTTACATCCTTTACCTTTACTATCTTTATTTTTTCCTTTTTAGATCTGCGATATTCTTATTACATGGAATTGAGTATAGCATCGTGGTATTACCACTCTCCGATGTTTAACGTCTACCAATTTCGGTACTACCAAAATCTGCTAGTACCAGAAATCTGTATGCATTAATATTAATTCATAAAAATAAAAGTGTTTTCATAGTTACCACATGTTAAGGATAAAACCGCAGATCAGGGGCGTATTTACGGGGGAGGGACGAACGGGACCGGATCACCTCCAGAGGGTCGAAAAAGTTGACGAATTTTGTTACTTTCTTAATTTTTAGGGTATTTTATTATTTTTTCAGCTGTATATGCTAATTAGTAGTAATTTTTTTATAAATGTACAAACAGGTTTATTACACAACATTTGCGTATACGTTTAAAATACGAAATACTGTATAGGAAAATCAATTCAGTCAATAAACATCTTCTATACAATGTTTCAAAAACGCGTATTTTTATTGTGTTCTTGCCGTTCTCTTTAATGTAATTGATTTTAGGATGTTATCCACCCACTTAAAAGATAGTGGTTTCAGGATGTTTTTAAACCACTTTAATGATAGTAATGTTGATTAGTCTTGACTTGTTTCTTTTGTATGAAGCCGACTAGACCGGACCCCTCCCCCAGACCAAATTCTAGATACGCCACTGCCTCTAATTATCCTGTTTTGAGGGTAGTTTGGCGACCTTATTGACCATCTGGAACTCGTGATCCATTATTTTGACAAACAGAACCTTGACATAAAAACTGTTTCGTTGTGTTGCAGCAAGTTTTATCGTCCGTAACTTCGATTATTACTGGTCTGCGTAGTTTATTTTCCAAGTTTAGCTTCCAAGAGCGAAGAGAGTTCTCAGTTTTCACTTCACCGTTTAGCATTTCTCTCTCTATCTGTCTATCTCCTGATTCAGGGTATGCTCACGATTACTTTTAAGTCATCAACCAATTTTCGTAGTACTTGGTAATCTTTTTACTCTACTGTTACCTCTATTGTACTTTACATCTATTGATTTTGAGATTCATCCCCACAAAAATATGAAAAGGGAGGCAAAAATTTGAGGAGTCAAAATTATAAAAAAAATTCGCAAGAATCCATGTGGGTTCAAACTAAAAAGAAATTTAATCAGAACAAGAATATAGAGTTCAATTTTGAAAAATTCGCTAAAGAGAACGAAATCAATTAAATCCAGAAAATTGATCGTTTCTACCTCCTCCATGGTATCGTTTCTAACCCTATTAGTTTTTTTCCAACAGCTTCTCGTACAGAAGTCCATTCCGTCGTTTTTAGTTTCTCTACATTATTCCTATACATGTCTGCTACCTTTTAATCCTTTACCTATTACTAATTTTATTTTTTGCTAATTTTATTAGCTATTTCCGGATAGCGGTTAGCTATTCTTTACAGTCATGTTAACGTCGAAAGCCCGAGTCATAAGTCCCTAGATGAGCGAGACTCCGGTGAGGCCATCACTCCTACGGTGGATCTCCCCAGGCCGTCCACGATAGTCATGGTCCATGTGGCACCGCGCGATGTCAATCGAAGTCCGCAGAGCCATAAGGGCTATGTCACAGAATGTCGCCAGGTCGCCCAAGCAAAGTCTCCTGAGGGGGGTCACATTGGTGGAAGGTGTTGCCCCACGCGCGCCCGTTACCACGGGGATAACTTCTCCACTCGTGGCGTGAAGGTAGAGGTGGATAGTTGGTATCTTTAATATCTTATTTCTTTTTAGATCCGCAATATTGTTATTACATGGAATTAAGTATAATATCGTATATCACACTCCGATGTTTAAACTTCTACCGATTTCGTCACTATCAAAAAGAAAATCTGCTAGTACCAAAAATCTGTATGCATTAATATTAATTCATAAAAGTAAAAGTGTTTTCAAAATTACTACATGTTATTGATAAAACCGCAGAGTAACCTGTTTTGAGGATAGTTTCGCGACCGTATTGGTGCCCGCCTGGAACCCGTGACCCATTATTTTAAGAAACCGAACCTTGACATAAAAAGTGTTTCGTTGTGTTGCAGCAAGTTTTATCGTCCGTAACTTCGATTATTACTGGTCTGGGTAGTTTATTTTCCAAGTCATTCATAACTCAACGTAATTTGCCCCGTATCTTAATCGCGCGCGCTATTCGTAAAAATACGGCGCGAGAAAGAATCGTGTAGAAAGGATAACGTTACCTGAGTATATTTCTTCATCCGTTACTTTTTTTTGTTTTCCTTAACTCTCTATTTAAAAGCATTTGCTTGTAGTAGCTGTCGGCTTCAATACCGGTAAGTAGCAGCGGTAGATAATCGATACACGAATTCGAGATTTAAATAACAAAACAGCGAACAACAAACGAGATCGGCGCGGATAGCAGGAGTAAGTAAGAGGAGTGGGTGAATAAAATATAGGAGAAAGACCGAGAGAGCCGTGTACGTACGATACGATACGAACGAACCGGCAACAGTGTAGGAGCAGGCGGGGTCGGGAATCGAAACTGGGTCGCCAGCCTGGGGAACGATTGCACAACCACCAGCAATGCTCCACTAACTTCACTTTCAGTATAAACACACGCCGACCGGTAAAGCGCTTTGCTGTGTATAGAGAGGTGTATCTACTACTTCTATTCACGTGTTTACATTTTGCATCACTTTGAAACTCTCCTTTTTATTACATCTGTCTGTCTGTCTACGTCTGGTCTGAGTGTAATATGTCTGTCTGTAACACCTTTATACAGACATGCAACCTACCGTCTGTGGAAATGGCAAACCTCCTTTTGAATGTCTTCTTCTGTTTCTTCCGTTTCGTCGTGTGAAATGTGTTTGTTCTTGTTTATGCTGTGTTGGATTCCAGACCTGCGGATTCTTTTTTGTGATCATCACTGCCTTATCGATAACCTAGATGTGAAAAGTAAAAATTAAAATTAAAAAATTTGGGAAAATTTTTAATAACACGTTTTTAGTTGAAAACCACTTTTTAAAATATTATTATTACTAAGTACTTAATAATATTAATTATTATTATTATAAATTAATAATAATAATAATAATTATTATTATTATAAATTAATAATAATAATTATCATTATAAATTAATAACTATAATATTATAATTATAAACTAATAATTAAAAAAATATTTAAAATTAATACTAATGATCAATATTATTTAACGGGTCGTCGTCATTTTGCTATCGGTGCCGCTGTTTTTTATTTATTTTTTTAAGCGTAGTGCACAAAATGTCAACAACGTAATTACACTATGAAAACAAAACAAAATAATTACGACCGATAATTATAAGCTGTTTTGATTAACGATTTGAAGGTGAGAGTAATACAATATAGTGCAACGGCAGTACTGTACGCTTAATTATTCTGTGCCTCTGACCGACAAAGATCGTTATCTCTGCGCGTACTTTGTACGTAAACAACCACATTGTGTGTGTGTGTGTATGCATGTACTGTAGTTTGCATGCACGTTTCTAATAATAATGGGGCATAATTTATGTGCGTGGGTATACTTTGTAATGTACGCTGTTGCGCCGTGTAGCTATGTTACGACTGGGTGTAGTACTATACTTGTGCGCGCGCGCTCTCTCGCGTCCGTGTGCGTACAACGTGAGGTCGAACACAAAGAACAAAAAAGAATTAGTACGAAGCAGTTAACGAGCGTAATTTACAGCGAGAGTAAAAGATTGTAACATTAACGTTATTATTATAACGTCTACACGCTGTTGTCGCTTTATCATTATGATTATTGTCGTTGAATATCTACCTACATGGGAATAATGTGCTTATGGTATGCGTGTAATTTGCTTTAAACACGACTACTACTGCTCAGTTAGCCACGGCCAAGATTGCCGCCAAACCTCTCCATAAGCGAACTTTCCGGTTAAGCTGCAAAATAACAACATCCCTAATAATAATTTTATCCGGTCGTTGACATAATTTCTCTCACTCACACTGTCTGTCTGTCTCCGTCTACTATCTCTCTCCTTCCCGTCTCTCTCTCTGTTTCCCTCTCACCGATTACGCACGCATATTTTTTGTTTACTATAAGTCAAGTCTCAACGTAAAATGCTAGTATGGTCCCCGAGTTGCAGAAGTCGTTCACTGTCTTGAACGAAGTTGATTTATTATTACATGAATTTCGATATTAGATAAGTTTTCAATTGGCGGTATGAGAAAAATTACAAAACTCGTGATTCCTCTACTATATCTTATAATATCTTCAAATAAATACACTGCAGTAGGTTTATTTTCACCTGACGCACGTTTCACAGAAATTACTTTGTATCTTTACAGGTTTGTTTGAATTGTAATCGAATGTTCCGCTTACAATATAGTTAACGGATAATCGATTTTTTCTTCGATTGTATTTTCGATTATTGTAATGTTTATGCAGTCAGCTATTTATTATATATTTAATGTTTTATTTTATTATTCTAATAATTGTGTGATTTTAAATAAACCGTCTTGTTTTGTTTTTATTTGAATTTGTTCTTTAATTAGTAGATTATTTTTATTGTGTTTGTAAATATTAAAATTTTCCCAGATATTCATTTTGTTACCTTTTTGTACGTTTTTAATTAATTGACATTTTGAATGTCTGAATCTGTTATAATTTCTTATAATAATAATATTGACCTAAAAATTGTAGAGCACAAAAGCGCACAAAACACTAAAAATTGGAAACATTTCCGTTTGAGTTAAAAATCCTTTTAGTCTGACATCCTACTGGATTTTTACAATTTTTTTTAACTTTTTGATATCTTTTTTTCGCCCTGACGTCCTAAAATTTTTAAATTTCCATAACGTAACACTACATTCAGATGTTAGTTGAAATTATGTTTAATTTGGTACCCGACGTGCAATTTTGCGATTTTATGAAACGTTCCATCCACTTTTTGTACTCTTAACACCCAAAAAGTTTATAAATTTTCAAAAATGAACACTGTATTCAGATTGTGGTTGAAATTCTTTTCGTATTATACCTCACATGGGCTTTTTCGATTTTTTCTCAATTTTGACACCCCTTACATCTTTGCCTCCCCCCCCCCTTCTGGAGGGATCAGCTCAAAAAGAGTAGCGTTCTGTAGGATAAAAGTATGGACACGCATGTCAGGTTTTACGAAAATCGGTCGGTGCGTTCAAACGTTATCGTGAGACATACCCAAATAGACAGACAGACAAATTGCAAACGGTTGAGTTGAAACTGAGAACTCGCTTTGCTTGTTCAAATATAAAATTATTTGTTTTATTATTCCATTTATTTTTTGTGTGTGTCTTCTTTTTATCGGTGGCATTAATAGTAATTGCAGGAGCGCAAACAGGAATCCTTTCAACGGGTGGTGTGGGGCGACCGAATAAAACTCAAAAAATTAAAGGAAATATAACTCGAAATTTGCTGTGTGTTTTGTTGTAATAATGAAATTAAGTGTGGAAACATAAGGTTAAATCTAAAATATAACAAAGTCATGAAACAATAAAAAGGACATTTTTTATAAAATAAAATAAACAATACTAGACACTCAAGAAGACATTGAAGAATGCTTACCACTCAAAAGAAATTTAAAAATGCCCAATGTTTTCAGGAAAAACCCAAGAAGACAGGACAGGTGTCATCTGGACTGACGAAAGGAGGGAGAGGCATCGATCAAGAATGATGGAATGTGGGAGAGGAGGGACAGAGAGTAGAAGAAGAAGCGAGGAATCAGTTGAACCTAACGTAGTCCACAGTGGGTCATACGCAAAAAAAAAAAAAAAAAAAAAGCAGTGCTGGAAAGAGTTGGCACAAATTGTTCTACTTCTTCTACAGATGCTGATAGTGTTAAATATTTTAAACGATTTTTTCTTGGTAAACTCCGCCTTAGTGAGGACGTCTCTGCAGATATTTGAAGCACATGGAATTCATCGGTGTACTCGTTTTGCTACGAACGAATCGAAGATTTTCATAAATTGGGCACTACAGGTTGGCCGCAAATTGTGTTGCAGCTAGAATACAAATCACGTGTTGAAACTGTGGAGCGCTTGTAAATGTCACGTTCGGTCTTAGGTTTACTATGAACGTACTACAAAACATCGGACATGTTTTAAAATTTTAATTGTTGATTTATTTTCGAGACGGTAATAAAGCATAATTGAATGAAAAACGAATTATTAAATACCGATCGAAAAATGGTATACAACAATAGGCAATCTGTATAAGATTCGAATGTCAAATAAAAACTGTTTAAGTAAAATGCAGAAATCTGTTAAGTTGCTGTGGAATAAATGACCGCACTGTAAATATCGCAAACCGAGTTGTGTATACACTGCGGTGTGAATAAACATTCAAGAATAAACTACCTCTTTCCTACCCGCTAAGAGGGCATAACCTCGAAAACTAGCATACAAATTTGAACCATCTTCAACCACCGGACAATTAGCAATGTTTACACGAAGCGATTTCGAAATCGCAAGACGGCCTGACATAGCGTACCTTTTAGAAGGTTCGCACAATTAGAAATGTTCGTACTCGCATAGCTCTTTAGGTGAAGGATTTACTTTTATGACTACGTTTTCACCGTCAGAGTTTTGTAAATTTTTAGGATTTCCCAGTTTCCTTTATCATTCTTGGCAGCGGATTCCCCCCCCCCCCCAACAACCCCTCGCTACGCCACTGCTAATAATGTAATGTCGCGGTATGATATTGTTACGACGGTCTCACCGATCGTCGTATGGTACAGTGGAAAACAAAACACATACACCAATGAAGTCACTAATCACCAGCTTTAATTAATCACAAATAACAGTTTGTAATCAACAAGTTATTCAACAAAATTATACTAGTACAATAATTCAAATTAAATTTGTCCACAAATAATAATAATGTCAACTAAAAGAGTCCTGCACATAATAGCCACTTGAAACGCAAAGAGTAATCGCCCGAAGTAAACTGAAACTAAGCGCCAGGTGTGGGCTGTTTACAGTCTGCAGCAGGGTTCCATAATTTGCGTCCTTTACAAATACTCGAAAATTCTAGAGGATACTTCAGCGCGGCCTTGGCATAAACACGCGCCGGCTGGGCTAGTCGAGAAGCTCGTAGAACGCCACCATCGACTGTACCAGAATGTTTCGTAATGCGTAACAGTAGTACGCTGTTCAGAACGTAGCCCCATGAGTGTCAAAATCTTAAAGTGTTGCACGGTCGTCTATTATGGTGTTGAGAAGGAAATTCAGCCGTAGGTCTTGGCTGCTCAAACTTTTATCCATTATGACGTACACAATTTCGAAAGTTAAAAATTATTTTATTTTAGTCTCAAATTACAACAAATATTTAGCTAAATAGTGATTACAATGAGCATGGTAGAACTTAAGCTTAGAAAATACTAATCGATCCATTTTTTTCTTAATTTTGCCTTAACGGAGTCTTGTATAATTTCTTCTAATCGAGCTATTCAAGTATCTCGCGTTCAATATTCAACCTTGCTAACGAAGATAATCTCTCATTTCCCATATTTGAACTCAACATATCTTTAATCGTTTTAGTGCAGAAAATGTTCTTTCAGATTCCCAGTTAGCTATTGGAATCGTGAATAGCAGGCGATAAGCAATGTATAAATTCGTAAATACATGATCATTTTACAATCAGTACTCCAGTTTAATACTTTAAGCGGACAGACTTTTAGTATCGTGGAATCTATCATCTTCATTCGAACGATTTGAAAAAAAATACCTTTTTCGTACAATTTTACTCGTGGCTTAAAGTGCTCAATTTTATTAGAAGATAGTCGAAAAGTGTGCACACATCTTTTTATGATTTTGGATTGAGGACATTTGTGTTTTTTGTTTTTTTTTTCACATTTATAATCTTCAAAAAGTTTTTATGATTTAGGGCTGGATGGTGCCCCCTCTGACAGCTGAGATCCTGGTCCCCGGTGCTGCAGCATACCCTAGCGATATGGATAATCTGCCACTGGAGACAGCCTCCGTCGAGTCTGTCAGTTAGATTCGGTATAGGCGGGCAGCGGAATGGAGCTACCGATTTGCGAGGGAGATGGACTCCTAGACTGCAAGGCTGATTAGTCACCTGTGGTTGGTTGCTTGCGTTCCGCATCGGGGATGGCTATTTCCACGTCCTTTCTACCTGTACGAATACAGGCAAGGTAAGGAAAGCCCAAGGTGTATCTACTGCGGAACAAACCCCGACGACACGTACCATATGTTTATGTGCTACGATTATAAAGACTTACGCGTGAGGCAATAGTTGGACAGTTTACCCCCGACAAAGCTGTAGAAGATATGAAAGTAGAAAATGAGGACAACAGTTGCTGTCTATATTGAAGGAGTCTGCGTAAGAAGAAAGGTGGAGAAAACGTTTTGACCTGTAAGTGACAACACAGAAGGTTAAAAGAAAGTATGAGAGAAGGATAGGAGGAGGTGCTTTATGCATGAAATGACACCAATCTGAAGTGAACTGTGAGTGGTTCCAGGATGGATTTTCTATGTTGAAGAAGATGATGGTGTGTGGTTCTTTGTGAATAGGAATCGCACACGCTGAGAGTGTATGGTCCCTCTGAGTTCTCTTAAAAGATTTTCTATAAGACCTCCCCCTCCTCCGTATTACTGTACTGGTAATGGAAATCTTAACGGTAATCTTAACTAAACAAATACTATTAATTACTATTATTATCGCATTATCTGATTTGATAAGTAAATTATAATGATTATCATAATTATCGATTGTCTGCAATAATTGGATTATCTGCCCCCTCACACTGTCTCTCTCACTTTCACTCATTTCTAGCTAGCTCTTTCTCTCGCTTACTCTTGCCCGTTCCTATTTAAAGTCATTACAGTCGTTTCATTAAAATCTATATAAATGAAGCTCATTAAATATTATTTGATCGTATTTATTTCGCTTCTGTATTTGAGTGTTTGTGTATGTTAATGACATACTGACCGATGACTAATATCATGGGATTGCGTATTTTTGGAGTTTAGTCATAAAACACATATTAACACCACGTGTAGCCACGTGCTTCTGTGGTGTTATCGTTACTGTTGGTAGTAGTAGCAGTAGTAGTAGTAGTAGCAGTAGTAACAATAGTAGTAGTAGTGATGGTAGTATTAACAGTCGCAGGGCCGTACCTAGGTATTGGCGAGGAAGGCCCCCGCCAGGGTCATCGGGGGGTGGGGGATGGGCTTTATAAAAAAACATCAAAAAATCATTGATCTATTGAAACAAGCGCAGTTTATACAAGATACAAATAAGTTTGTACGAGATTTGCATTAAATAAAATGTGTACAGTTATATTTTGTAAATTATTGTATTTAAAAAAAATTAAGCCTTACACATCTTAAAATTATGAGATTTTGTTTTTTATTGACATGGTGATTGTAGAAAGGAAGGTTGAGATAGAATACTGAAGATATACTGTGTTGCGTTACTGAGAAAAGGAGACACAGGGGACGGTGATTGGGTTTTTTGTCAGGGGCGCTATAATATCACGGTACGTTCCTGAGTAGTAGTAGTAATAGTAGTAGTAGTAGTAGTAGTAGTAGTAGTAGCAGCAGCAGCAGCAGCAGCAGCAGCAGCAGCAGCAGCAGCAGCAGCAGCAGAGATCTTTGCTGTTTTTTTAATTTATTTTAAACAATATTATCAGTTAGAAGTTTGAGTTCTGTGTTTATTAAAATTTTCACAGTGTGTGTGTGTGTGTGTGTGTGTGTGTGTGTGTGTGTGTGTGTGTGTGTGTGTGTGTGTGTTTTACGATGTATGCATGAACGTGTTTGGGCCTTGTGAGCAGGGAGTTATATGGAAAAGAAGTGAATATTCAAGTCAATATGAACGCTTCTTGAAATTTTTATTTTTACAGTGTAAATTAACACCAAATCACTGTGTTAGAAATCTGCAAAAACTGATTATTACTTTCTGATATGTAAATAACAGAATATACAAGTAAGCAAATTATAGTGCTGAATTCAAAACGTATTGGTGTTTTAGCCCTGAAAATATAACTATAAGGAGGCCGACTGGTACAGTGATCAGCTCATTGACTTGTAGTTGGGTGTGCGGGGTTTGAATCCATCTCAGGGCGGATTGATTTACACTGCGCACATCCATTGTTAATGGCCACGTGACCTTATCAGCTGGGGGAAGTTAAAAACTGCGTAGACGTAGTGCTGTCCACATTCATATCGTATGCTGAAATAGTGTAGCCGCTTTGTCAACTCTTCCTCCTGTACACAGAAGGAGTGAATTTAAATTATAACCAGTAATTCAAACAACATTTCGTATCACCTTGGTTTGCTATGAAAAACTGAGAGGTAAATTATCGCAATTGGAAAGAATGGAAAAGACGAACTACGCAGATCCCAACAAATTTCTGTAAACGTAATACGTTTCAGTTGACTGAGGTTCAATAAACCCAGGAAAGGTAAATCGTGTGGGAAGACTCGAATTTAATTTGAAAGTTCTAATATTATTTCATCGTATGTTATAAGATCAATCATTTTTGTTTACAGTAAAGAAACGGTATTGTAAAACTGCACAATACCGAAAGTAAGTGAAGGACGCTGAGATTCGGCGTTTGGTGACGAGTTGCGCGGCACGTTCGCCCTGTGTCTGTCTTCAACGCAGCGCCTTGTTACGTCTCAGGGTGTCTGAAGGTTGGACACGTATGCGGTCACCCCAAATTACACCATTCGTCTGAGCGTTGGGGGGGTGAAAAAGTTAGACTTATTGTTTTAACTTTCAAGGAAAATGACAAGAGGATTAGATACTAACACGTTATCACTCCATTTATCCTTTATTGCTTATTTATTTCTTAATCTAATCCTTTATTTCTAATACTTTATAACTTTCTTATTTTCTTTTCCTTCTTTGCGCTTCAAGTATTAAGGCACACGTTGCTTGTTACGGTATTCATCTCTTCCTCAACCTTCCAAGACTTATCCTTCCTGATGCTATGCCATATGATGCCAGATGTGAACTGTAAGTCTGGCTGGGTCCACATTCTGTTTGACCCACACATCTTCTATTTTCTGTTTATGTTTCTGTTTTACCCATCAAACTGTGTATTTGCAATTCCGTTGTTATGTCCGCGTTTCTTGCCCTGTCTTCTCTTCTACATCCCTTCAGACGTCTGAGGAATTTCATCTTAACTGCCTGCACGTGGTTTTCTTGTCTCTTAATGAGAACCCATAATTCACTTCCATAAAGCAGTGTCGACACTGCAACCGTTTACACGTCTTAATTCTTGCTTCTCTTTGTGTTTTATGTTTAAGTTGTCGATTTATTACATCACAAGTGTGGCGAAGATTATTGATTTTTTTTTCTAGATCTCTGTCGAGTCCGTATCAAATTTCGCACCCAAGGTAGTTAAAACGCTGAACAACCTGATCGATGACTGTTTTTGCCCTGATTTGCTTGATTCCCAGAAATGCCGTTGTTTTAGTTTTTTGACTTGAAACTTTAATGCTGCAATCCTTACAGATCTAACTTTTGAAGGCCACTTTCCGTTTCTGGTATCAGTGTTACATCGTTTGCATAAAGCAATATTTATTATTTTCTGTGCTTCCTAATTCTAAGCCTTTCATCCATGAGGTGTAAGACTGCTCTACTGAGTTTATCTTCTTGCATTCTTTCCACTCTTTCTTCGTTATTCTCCTCTCGTCGAGTATTTCTCTCTTGTGCCACTCATATCACTTCCTCGTAACAGATATTGTACCTGTCTTGTCTTTGTTCCAGTTGAATATTCGTCCCTGCGTTATATGCAAGTAGTTTTAATTCTGGTTTCTTTCCGTTCATCTTCCTGTCAACTCACGAAGAGTTGCCTTTTCATAACAAGCAAATTTCCCTGTAAATGTCTCACTTATTCATAAAACAATTATATAACTTGCGAATGTGAACATATTCGTTATTTCCCGTGTTGTTTATTCCACAAAAATATAAAACTTAAGATTTGCATACAGACTTGTCGATTTGAAAACAACATAATTGTCAATGAATAATGTATCTGCGCTGTAGTGGACAGGACAAATCGAGTGGTCATCGTGTGTTTACGGGTGTGTGTGTATGTGTGGAAGACTAAGTTATAAGACCAGTCGACCAGATGTTTACGATTTCACAGAAAGTGACAAATGTTTGCGACATTACAGAAAGTGAATGAAGGACGGTGATGATTCGGCGGTGTTTCCCGCATGTCTGCGCAACGCGTACGGCTTTACCTTGCGCTGCGTCTCAGGACACCTGAAGGTTGGATACGTACGAGCTGGTGCGCAGCGGGTAATTTTTTTCTTCTGGTTTCTTCACAGCCTTCATTTATTCAGAGGTCATGAGACAAGCGTCCTAACGTTAGTTGCAAAAATAAATATCTTAAAATTGTTAGCCAGAAAAGTTGTTGTGTTAAAGAGTTTTTCAGAGATTGACGATTGACTTTGGGCTCGATCATGGCCGGCTCTAGTAGAAAGCCGGAATATTAAACGTGGCAACACTGGAACCAGCTGATATTTGAGGCCGACAAGATGGTATCTTAATTTATGTAGTTCAATAATCAAATCGCGTAATTTTAATTTCCGGTTAACAGCAGTTTTATAAATCTCCATGTTTTGTAAATTAAAATTTTATCATGTAAAATACTGTTATATTATTTAAAAAATATATTAATTAACTCATCCATTCATATGATACGAATTCAGTAATTCGAACAAAATTAATTCATTAGGCCTAACACTAATTCACTAATTTCTTCAACTTAAACGTATAGTACTAGGTGCGCACAGACCTATAAATTTGATTTAGCTATAAATAGGCCTAGTCATGATTTTAGTAATGCTATGAAATTAAATCAGAATATAACATGTTTACTTAAGCTATTTTATTATACTATGCTTAAGGCCTCAGACGCAACGTTGCCACGTTTAATATTCCGGACTTCTACTAGAGCCGGCCATGGCTCGATGTAACGGAAGATGTGAAGTGAGAACATTTAGTCCCGTTACTGGGAACATAGCTCCTGTCTCTACTCTGTTGAGTCAGCGACGATTATAACAAATTCATGTCTGTGTTGTGTTGTAATTATCATTAGCGTTCACCTAGTTTTTCGTCCTTTTCGCGTTTTCTCTAAACCAAGATCTTTCTTCCTTCTTGTATGTCCACGTTCGTCAGGTTTCTTCCTAGGATTTGCTGTCGCACGAGTTTCTCACTAAGCGCCCCAAAGTGTGATGTTCACTTCTCTTTATTCCCTTTACGCCCCTTCACAAATTCTTGTAGATGCGTATTGTATTTTTCCTGCTGTATTACGTGTGTAAAGTTAGAAGTCCCGGGACATCTAGGTGAAATGCGGTTATCCTTCACGTTTTGTTTTCGCTTATGTAAAGCGTGACTTATGTACGCGTTGCTCCTTAATACCAAGGCATTACAAATTGCGGAGAATCAATAAAGCTATAAAAATGCCAGCATAACAGTACTAGGCCTATACGTAGACTAGTAAGGTCCCTTAGCCGCAGGGACTAGCTCACTATTTTGAAGAAGTGCGATTATTATTTCATAAATTTCAATATTAGATAATTTTTCAGTTATGGAGAAAAATTACAAAAATCTCGATTACTCTACTATTTCTTTTGTAATATAACAATAGTAGAGCACACAATCATACAATGAACACAAAAAATTGGAAACATTCGGATTTGGGTTACAGTTCCTTTTAGTGTGACACCGTACTGGATTTACACATTTTTTTCATTTTTTTTTGTCCTTGGGGTACCAAAATTTTGAAATTTCCGAAACGTAACACTACATTCAAATGTTAGGGTATCATTTTTAATTAGGTACCCCTATGAATTTTTTCGATTTTATAAAACTATTTACCCACGTTTTATGGCCTCAAAAATTGAAAATTTTCTAAAATGAACACTATATTCAGATTCAAAAGGGCTCTGCTGGGTACACGGCAGGGAACGAGACCTAGAGGCAGACCGAGGAAGAGGTTGGAAGATGGCGTTGCAGAGGACGCGAGGGACATGGGATAAGAAACTGGAGGAGGGCTGCAATGGATAGAGTAGATTGGAGGCGGAGATTGGTGGAAGCCAGGGCCCGACTTGGGCTGTAGGCCCATAGGAGGTAGAGGTGTATTCAGATTTTGGCTAAAATGACCTTTAATTTGATACCACGCATGAATTTTTCCGACTTTAAAAACTTTTCACCCACTTTTGTGTGGCCTGATGTAACCCTAATGTGCGCTAGGATTCTTAAACACCTTCATGTAAATTCAGCTGTTTTAAAACATTAAAAAGTTTCATGATTGTATATGGATTAAAATTAAGTGGCTAACACTATATTAAGAAACAGTGACGTTTTGTTTATTGAAAATAGGAAGGTTGTTTGAGTCAATACATGTTCAGTACAGTATGTGAACTACGTTCATCCAGTTTAATGTTTAAACAAATAATTTAAATACAATGAAATAATTTCACCAACGCAAACAATCCAAAAGGCTTACAAAGTTTGAACGCTTGGAGCAAGACTACTCATTAAAAATTACGACTGTGTATTTTAATTACGAAGCAGTACCGTTTACTTTACGCGAATACTAACACGCCACGTTTATTACAGTTTAAACTCAGAAATTTAGACCTACACAGTTTTTTGTTTCAGTCTAAACAGCAAGCAGAAATGTAGAGTTTTCTGCTGTTATGTAGTCCATGGCTTGCCCGTGTTTGATATATATTTTTCACTAACTTCAGAACAATATAATTATTAGTAAAAGTTAACTACATTCGTCCCGTCTCTTAGATGTTTTCATTTCTTTCATATTTTTCTGTAACGTTTTTACATTATTCTTGTCGAGAGTGCACAAAAATACCTCGGTGTAGGCAATAGGAAAAACGCCATGTTATATCGTGGCATCTTTCTGAAGTCACTTACTTATTCCTTTCTTATCGACAAAGTCTTAAGGAAAAAGGAAATAACTGTCCAGCAGCAGAGATAGTTATGTCGCTGCATAAAAAGTTCACACGCATCGGTTTGATCCAGTATATCGTTATCATCTTCGGCAAGGATTAAACCAAAAATGGATTGTTCCGGTCCCAAGCTGACAGACTAGAACTGATCACTCCAACGCTTCTTCGGACGTCCCACACCTCTACGTACTTTCTTTTGGCCTATAATTCAGTAGTTGTTTGGGGATGCGGCAGACGTTGTTTGGGGATGGTTAAGATGTTGAATCCATTTTAGCGGATACTGAGACTGAGCAGTCCTGTGTATCCGCGAAAATATCTTACATTACCACTATCTTACAAAATCACAACAACTGTGCGATACTCGTAAGGTTTAACATGTTTTTTTTCCTTCAAATAACAAACTTTTTATCTATAAAATGTGTGCTATATGAATATATGAACCTTCAAAATGTCACATTGTTTTTCAGTCTTTTTTGTCACTGATTTTAGAATTTTCAACCGTTCAAAGTACACAAAATAATTTTAATTGTGATTTTAATGGAAGCCTCATTGACAACAACAAAGTAAATATTTAATTTAAAAAATACATTCTTATATTCTTTACATTACGTACTTAATACTGTGTAACATTTTTCGGATTTATTTACGAAAGTGAAACTGTTGCTTTAGTGGGAACGCTGTAAGTGGCATGACCTTGATGGGACTGTTTCCATGCAGACTACTATAATATATTCATAATATCCAGTTCCTGCCGCATATGTTCATTTCTTTTGCGTCGTGAAGTGTACGGTATATCCTGCCACGTGCCTGAGAAATCCGAATTGAGCCTCTTAAATATGACCGGTCTGGGATTTCGTTAAACCCAATTTCTTAGACCCGTAAACCTTGTAGAACTTCAAGCGTGTTCCTTTACTCGTTGATTTAGAATCGTTCTGATAGCCCCACACATACGGTTGAACTTGCGTAGCTTATTATTCACCACGTCATTTTGTAACTTAAGACACATTTTAGCTCAGATATTCAGAATTACTGACCTGCTCCAGAACAGTACCATCTACAGCACGTTTTGCTCGCACGGAATCAGCTCCATGAAAATCCATTACCTTGGTCTTCAGTGTTAAGATCCAGTATTCGCTTATTAAATTTAGTGCTTTACATGGCATTTGTTTTGGCAACACCTATATTATTTTTGGTCTCGTTCAGCATTAATTGTAAGCCCTGTCTCGCGTAGTATTTCTATCGAGATGTTAGCACTTGACTGCACTTTCTCGGCATCAAAACTTGATCATTCCCAAATTTCGGTTTTGTCAACACCACAGGCTAAACTTTTAGATAAATATTTTAAATTAAAGAGCATTATTACCCTCTTAAAATTAATTAAAAAACCGCCAAGAGCTTGCTCTCTGTTACTTAATAATACCGACGGAAATAGCTTTCTAAATTGATTCGTGCTTTGAACTTAATATTTACCGCCCGAAGAAACATAATTTTTGTGAGCGTATAGCCATATTACGCATACAGCAGAATCGTTCAGCGTAGAACAATGCCACCTATGTAAATTATTAATATTTATTTTAATACAAATCGTTATCGGTGCGCGATTACAGTTTAAAGTCAATCACAGGTCTATGTGAGAAAAACATCGGTGGAAATATATTGAAATTTATTCTGACAAATAAGGTGAATGTTTTAATATTCATGGAGACCACGTAGAAATCTTATCACTTTGTTTTGTGTGTGTACTGTATGTGTGTGTGCCGTTAATAAGCACGCGCACACCAGTGGAAGTGCTGATTCCTTTTTACTTAAGATTTGCATCAGAAATTATGTTGTTTAATTTTTATTGGCATCAGTCGTCACAATAATCAGTAGATTTCGAGTGGGGTGACATTAGAAGCATGTGGTAGCTATTGACAACGATGAGAACATCAAGCAAATTATAAAACACAAAGAATTTTTTGGAGTCCGTTTCCGCTGTAATTTTCATCTGTAATCCTCAACACCAGAGGCAGGCATCCTGCGGCAACGCGAGCTTATACATGGTAACACAATTTTTAAAAAAATTTTAATCTTGTTACCAGTTGTTTAAAAGTCATACTGAATTCATAATCGATTTTGGACCTTTTCTTGTTGCAGAATTTTGAAAGTAAGCACCTCTCAAATGGGACGAAAACTGTTACTGGTAAATAACATTTGAAGAAGCACCTGTTGTTGTCTGTTTTGATATACCGTAATACAAGTGAAAATATTTTTATTTATAATTATTTTTATAATTATTTATATTTATTTTTATTATTTTTAATTTTAATACAGTATAAGTAGCTCAAGTCTGAACGTAAACTATATGGGATTAGGATGATGTGAGGAAAATTGTACTGCGAAATAATACTTGAAGAAGGACCTTTTGTTGTCTGTTTTGATATAACTAATACAACTGGAAATATTTTTGTTTATATGAAATTTTAATACAATATTTGTAGCTCAAGTCTGAACGTAAAACTATATGGCTTGTCGGCAATACAATTATTGGATGTACGTAGAGGACATAAAGTTGCCTGGACACTGAAATAACTTGATTCTTAATTAAAAGATCGGAATTGGTGAAGACAGTCTGTGCAAAACTTGACATTATGGGTCACCGACCTTCAACTACGAAAGACGGACTAAAGAATGAAAAATACTTACTTTTTCGCGGAAACTTATTCTTTTTCTGACTTTGCGTTCGGAGATTTAACGTGTTCGAAGCATGTCCATCTATTTTATTCATTAGATTGCTTATGCATATAAGTATAATCTAAGCATATAAGTATCTAAGTAAAAGTCTTTTCCCGTCTCAACTGTACACTTCCCAATTGAATTCTCATTTGACCTGTGTCATTTCAACTACCGTTACTTCTCTTTTCTTTCCGTCTAAATTCGTTTCATCCCACTTTCTCTTCTGCACTTACGGCAAACGTCTCTTGTAATGCAAGTAATGAAAATTTCAGACGAACCAGTACCTGTAAAAATAAATCACCAACGATGTAAACACGATAATTACCAACACTAATCACCGCGTCCACTACAATTAATATTAACACGCACTACCATCAATCCCCTTATTATCACGGTTTGTTTGTTGTTATTTTTTTTTTAGGAAAAATTATCTCTGATAACGTTTGTGGCTGTTTTTTTCGTGTAAGCAATTATCCAATAATCGTTTGACGTATTCGATTTACAACTCATAAATAAATTTGCACTTTGTTCAGATTTTCCTCGTTTAGGTTTTCCGCGTTCAATTGTGAAGATATTTTTGATAAACGTAAGAGAAACATAATGCCTACTATAGCATAACCAAAGTATGTGTGTACTTTACTACAAAACAGAGGAAAACTGTAGCTTTTCTGACCTTAGAGTCACAAGTTTAAGTCCTAGTTGTTGTGCTCAGGGCATTTTTTCCAGTGCGCGTTCTGGACGCGAAAACAAATCGCGACTAACAACGAAAAAGCATCTCTGGTGCATACAGGTTTTCACTAAAGAGAAACTACTTAGCCTCTCCACCCCAATTCCTCCACTCTCACCTACTTGGCGGGATAGATAGAGGATAGATAGTGTAATAAAACAAATTTGTGATGATTTTTTTATTATGCCACACGTTGGTAGCGTCAATTTGTAATAAAACAAATAAATTCTAGGTTTGTGTTTATTAATTGTTTAATCAAATTTTTATTATTTATTTTATTTATTTATTTTTTTATTTGTATAAATAATTAATTTAATTTTTTAATTGTTTAATTATTATATTACTTTTTATTATTTTTAGTGCTCAATTAATAAAAATACCGATTAATAATTGGGTATGATTTGGTGAAGAATTATTTGTTTCTCCGTGTTAAATAGATTGTCGTGGCCAAATCGATTTGCATGTCGCGGTCCACTCAGTATCTTTATTTTTTCTTCTGCTCGTTCCTTTCCCTCAGAAGTTCTCGTTTAATATTTAATAATTAATGTATTTTAAATTAGTTCTCAACTAATCAATAAAACAATGTTTTAAAACAATAATTATATTTATTATGCTCAAAGTAATGATTCGACTTGCGTCGACTAATTCGAGTCGGAGTCGAGACTAGATCCCAGGTTGATTATTACATATACAAAATTATTCAAATTAAATTATTATATAATTAGGATTCTTTGAACTGTAGAAATAGTCACGAAAGGCAAGAGAATTCAATACTTACAATTATAAAAACTTATTCATTAACAAACAAAAATAATAAAATATAGTGTATAGAAAAATTTAGATTCAAACCAGCTGACTGCTCTGACGTCACTACGTCCTCTTCCGTTTAGATTCGTTCGACTTGGAATGACAAGATGGCCGCCTTCGTGAGTTGTTCTGCGATGTAAATCAGGCTCTGAGATTTTCCTTCAAATAAACGTATGTTGATTAATTCCTCTTCTGTGATGCCGCTATTGGAATATCCACAAGTTGTAGTGTGTAATTTTAGTCCTCCACAGGATTTTGTTCGGTAATAGGTGTGTTGTGTCAAATGGTCCCTTCCAATCAGTTGCTGGTTGTATGAGGTTAAATTTATTCTTCAATCGTGTCCATACGTAGTGACAGATGGATTTGGTGTTGTTTAATTTAGCTTTGTGATTCCAATGACTGTTACTATCGTATTCATTAATCTAATATATGTTCTTTTATCTTTTTATAATTTCATAATATATCTTGGTTTGTGTTAGTTAAAAATTCCATTCATTTTTCTCTGAAATGTATTCTGACACGTCCGTTCTGCTTGGCGTTTAACAATCAACTAACTATATTTGTTTCTTCATATAGAAAATTCTGTATGATATTGGTCTCATTTCTCATTGTTCATTATCAGCTGTTTTCATAATTACTAATTCAATTTTATAGAAATAGATGACATTTTTTTATATTTTATTGGCTATAAATTATTTGTTTAGTACTTTTATGGAATTCTAATTATATAACAATATTCCTGCTTTTATTTTATACAAGTTAATACTAAATTTGACCTATTTTGGTTTGAGTTAAGCTTCTGAATTACATTCCTTGAAATTTACCTCTAGGCCTTATTCTGATTCACATAATTACCCATTAAATGGTTTACAATATGTTTTATGTTACAATTTTCCTCAAATACGATTACTAATTAAACCACTGTAATTTATTTTTCTACCTGGCTATTATTCTAAACATTTAACAATTTATTTGTATTTTACTAGTACTTGCTTTACTGATTATGGCATTATCTTGTACAATCACCATTTAAGTCAATTTTACACTCTGATTCTTTTAATCACTACTATAGGTTGTTGTTGTAATTATGATAATGTATTTGTATTCTGAATGGGACAATTTATATCAATTTGGTCTAGTTTCTATTAATTTATTTCCTCTGATTTGATTTACAGGGTCAAAGTTGAATTTGGGTTGGTCATCAATTTTCAATTTTCCTACCAATGTTATAATCAATTCACATTATTATTTTTATATTTTCTGATTCACTATTTATAGGTCGTTTGAATTAATATTTTGCCTTTCCTTACTTCACAAAATTATGACATTAATTAACATTATTCAAATACAATAAACACTTACATACTAACATCTAGTATCTCCTACTATCAACATGGTCTGTATTGTATACACATAAAATAATTAAACATAATAATTAGATAAATAAACAAATTAAAGTCTTATCCTAATGATTGTCTTTTGTTGTCCTTTTAAAACTGGTTTGGGGTGTTCCCCTCAATCACACACTATTTTATTTATACCTAAGTTTACATTAGCTCTGATTATTTTGTATTGTATTCTCGTACTTTGTTATTTGTTTTTCTAAATTGGTATAACTAATATGGTTTAAGTTCTTCCATTTATGTGGTTTGCTGCTATAGAGTATTCTGTCTTTAAAGTAGGTTTTTGAGTATCTTGAGATTTTTCCTTTTTATTAATTGGTTCTTGGCTGTAACTCCTTACTACTCCGTATCTTACTGGGTATAGTAATTATTTTACTGGGATGATAATCATACTGTTTGTTTTTAACACATTTTGCTATAAATTGAACGTATATAATTTCTTTGAATCGAGATGTTTTCTGGTTCTGTTAAGGCATTTTATTTGTTATTGTGATTATTTCTTTCTGTTACTTTTATTTAAGTTTATTGTACTTCTTCCAGATGACTTCTTCCCTTCTTTTTCTATGTGATATTAACTTGTAGAATAAGGTAAAAACGTCGTTGTGCTACAACAGAGAGAGAGAGAGAGAGAGAGAGAGAGAGAGAGAGAGAGAGAGAGAGAGAGAGAGAGAGAGAGAGAGAGAGAGAGAGAGAGAGAGAGAGAGAGAGAGAGAGAGAGAGAGAGAGAGAGAGAGAGAGAGAGAGAGAAGGAGGGGGTAGTCCTCTGAATGCTGTAAGAGAATTCAGAGGATTTCGTAGAATAGGTAATCTCTTATCACAGAGTAGGTAATAATGAAGTATTTAAGAAAGTATGTGAGGAAGAAACGTTGTGAAAACTCATCAGAAGGATATATCAATCGACGGTCGGGGCTCTTGCGTAATTACCGTAGGCTTGAGTACTATGTTGTAAGGAGAGGTTATGGAATAAACGGTAGGGGAAGACTAAGAATTCAGACTTGGATTAAGATTTCTGTGCAGAACTAGATTTGATGAGATAGGGAAGGTCTAAACAGAGGAGGCTTGGTGAGTTCAGAATATAACCACCCTCTAAAATCATTGGAGCCAGGTTGCAAAAGAAGATACCTATTAGACTTTGAATGGGGATGTAAAAGTGATTGGCATAGAAAATATAAAAAATTAACGAAATTTTATTTTGTATTGTTTTAATTACCAATAGTTCACACAATACGGGAGTTAATTTTGTTGTTGCCTACAGAAATACCTTTCACTGAGAGCAGGAATCCAATGCAAATACAAAAGTGGACTCCCGTTTTCAGTAATTGAAGCAACACAAGTCACTTTTATAAATCTCTCCAATCCGGGGCTTCTTACAAAGTGTTTACGTACATGGGGAAAGAGTGACGGCCTAGGGTACATTTTGAATCCAGACTTCTGTTGTGACAGTTGTAAATGAGTGAGTGTTACAATGATGCAGTATTACAAAGAGTAAACCACTAAGTAAGATAGGAGCTGTTGCTGAGATTTGGTGTTTGACAACAATGCAAAAGTAGGATAAAGCCAGGATCATCGTGCACAAGTCGGTGACCAACAAGGTAGAAGACTGAAGAGAAGAACAGCTAGGAGGAAAGATGATGAGAATGAGTAAATGTGGATGTACGAAATTAGAATATTTAATTAAGAAAAGTTGTACTAGTGGTTATAATCACAAACAGAATTAACATTGTTGCACACCACAATATACGTACATATACAGGGTGTCCCGGGAGGAGAGGGAAATAATTTGAGAAATGGTTCTATAGTGTAAAAGAAGAAAAAAAGTTCATATAAACATATGTCCGGAAACGCTTTGTAAGCGAGTTACGGCTAGCGAAAGATTTCGCCCGGGTTTCGGTTCCCCCGGGTAAATGAAGACTTTCTGAAATTCTGGGAAGGTAAATTAAGGGGCGAATTCTGTTGTTTCTTATGGGTTTTGACCTGAAAAATCGAATAAAACAGGTCGCAGAACTGTATCTCCCATAACTTTCATGATATCCGACGTAAAACAGAAAATCTTTGCCTAAAAACGTATTGTATTGTTTTTAACCAAAATTGGAATTTTTGTTGATTTTTATTGACTTTATTTACACCATTTTTCTCAGAATTAAATTCTTTACAAGTTTTGTTTTTAACTTTTGTGCATTTATTAATCATTTAACAAAGTTATTGTACTTCTAACCTAAAAAAACGTGTTTCTGGACATATTTTTATATGAACTTTTTTTCTTCTTTTACACTATAGAACCATTTCTCAAATTATTTCCCTCTCCCCCCGGGACATCCTGTATGTAGAAAAATTGTTCCGATTAGCGCTTTCAAGCTTCACAGCTCGGAATGCGCTTTCATCATCAGTCGGAATGATTTTTCTATAGTGGTATGTAACAGAGTTAATTCTGTTTGAAATTAGAATAGGTGGATACAAACAAATATTTGGGTGTTACAGTAGATAGTCAAATCACATGGAAAACGTACGTAACAAATATAAGGCGGAAAATAGTTGACTTTTGAGAACATTTTATTTCTTAAAAAACATGTGTCCGCAGAGTGTTGTAAAAAATATTTATTTCGCGCTGGTTTATTAAAAACTAATGGAATAGTTTGTTAGTGCGGGACGTACGTATCACAGTTGAATCCTCTGTTAAACTTAGTAAAACATTATTTTCGAAATCTACTACGAAAAACGTAAGGCATAATTCGTTTCCTTTGTTTCAGAAAATTAAATATTTAACTTTAGATATATATATATATATATATATATATAAAATACACTTGAAATATATTTCAGTAGGGATAGAGATAATGAAAAAATGAACATTCGACAATTAAGGTATGAAAATAAAACTCTTTTGATACCGTTACCTAAAAAGGAAATATATAAGTTTTCTACCCTAGATTTTATAATTGTTAGCCCACTGACATAAGATAAATAAAAATAAACTATGTTTTTAAACGTTTGAAATCCTGGCTAAATAATAAAGAAAAAGTAAATCGAATACATTTATAATTCTGCATACTGTTAAAAACTAATTTAACCACACAGTACAGAACATAAGAAAATTTAATTAGTTTTAATTTTATCTTTAAAGAGTGTATGTAGGTTTATTAAAAGTGTTCATGGTTTGTTGAATACTGAAAATTGCCATAACTGGAAAATATTACGTTAATCCTATTATATTGTTAATAGTATAGCCTATATTAAATGTATTGTTTGATATAAATTAAGGTTAAAAAGTATTCATTCAGATGGGATTAATTTTGAAATTTTAAAAATCTATTTTATAGTATACATATGTATTTAGTGTAGTCTGTATACATTTTCAGTAACTACACAATGAATATGTCACAGAAATTTTTGGCGATTAGAGCTGACCAGACTTACGAAAGTTTGCTGTAAGTCGTCTGAAAAATAAAATAATGATAATAAGAAACCTTTACTTGTCACTGCGCAAAATTCACAGTGCTGTGAATGAAATTAATTTTGTCAACTTAAGTAATGAAAAAAAGATATTGTTATTATTGTTGTTGTTGTTATTATTATTATTTCCCCCAGGGGCTCACAACGTTTGAGTACGGGCGTAGCAAATCCGGGGTACCTAGCTGGATTCTCACTTTGCTTCAACTTGTCTTGAGTGAGGTCCCTCTTGACCACCTCTTGTTTTTCCGATTCCGACGCTATTGGAGTATTCGAGGGCAGGGGTCTTTACTTTCCTCACTACTCTCTTCTTTAAATTCGAGTATAGATACCATGGGCAATGAGTAAAACAAACAGATGTAATACACCAAGTGGCACTCCAGCTTTGCTGAAAAATCTACCGTCTTCCCAGGCAAGCCCCAAAGATTCTAGGGTGGGAACAATAATTGCTTTTCTGTGAACCGGTGGTCAGCGTGGCTAGATTGCAAATCTAGCTCTTCAGAATGCCAAACATCTGAAGGGTCAGGTATGGTGTTGGACGCTAAGGGAACCAACAATGTGTCGACCTCATTCAACAGAAAATAGAGGAGTCAGAAGTTAAAGAAGCCATAGAGCTGCAGAAATGTAAAGCTATTATCAAAAAGATGATGGCTGCTGCGTCCAGATACAAGAATATCAGTGTATGGACGTTAAAAGTGGACTACACTCTTTGGAAGAATCACTGGAAGTCATCGAAACAAACCTCAGTATGTGTAGGAAAGCTGAAAAGCTAGACGGACTCTCCAAACAAAAATTGTGGAACCTACAAGTGGGTCTGATACGACAGGGACGGAGTCTACTACAAAGAAGGTAGAGGTTGCTACTAGTCCCATCAGAGTCGGAAAAGGGAAAGGGGAGACAGATAAACAAAAGGAACAGAAGGAAATAAGAGAAAATGATGACTTTCTTCCAAATGAATAAACCGAAGTTCGGCGAAAGAATAATAAAGGGAGTAGGACTAAAGACACCGTAGTCACACCACTGGGATCAGGTAGCAGACTACATAGAGAAGCTATATGGCAAAAGAAGGAAGCAGAAAATGATCTTGCTAGGGCCGCTGACAGAATAGCAGAAGACAGGTAACGTGTACCTGCTGAAGGTTTGAAACCGATGAACGTCCACAGGACGAAGAACAAATGGCACCACCTTGAAGTATTGCGAAAGCTGAGTCCCGAGGTGGATCCATGCCGTGGACAAAAGGATGTGTGGTTTTGGTGGGTGCGAGTGCCACACGCCTTAGGAATGCGGACCATCCTAAGGCGAACACTAGTTTTCCAAGGTCTCTCTCGTATAAAAACAAAATTATTATTATTATTATTACGGAGCAGTAGACCACTGTAAAAGTAAAAAAGTAATAAACCAAAATTGTGTACTAAAATGCAGAGGGAGGGAGACGATTAAAAATTGCATTATATTAAAAAGGAATCAACGTAATTTTATTGAATCACTTAATATTTAAAATGTAGCGTATTTAGTTTGACAAAAATATTTTAAAACTACTTGTAAATATTTAAAATGTCTATTGCAATATAAAAATATCGGTATGGAGAACCATACATGACTTCCATGTTCTAAGATTTATATTTAAAATCATTTACGAAATGAAATATTTCCATAGAAACTACTTCTTTCCACTTATTGCTTCATCCTTAACCACAGTACGGTACTGTGGTCACTAACGTATACCACCACACGTTATGGCACTCGATTTTCACTGATGATGGCAGTCGACGGCACTGCCGAAACGTCTGGTTTTGCAGAAAACATTGGACTACGGCCAAACAGCCCGGGAAGGAATTTTAACAACAAACTACTACTTTATTGCCGATAACGTAGTACATATATAAAAATTATCCCCTCCCCCTTCAACTATAATTTTCATTTATAGAAAATTACCCCTACCCCGTTCAACTAGCCTCTTCATTTATAGATATTTCATCTACGTTTCTACAGTGGATTATTAAGATCTTCTTATCAGGATACTTTATTTATCAAAATTAAGTACTTCACTCTTGTTACAAAAAAAATGTTGCAGGTAAACTACCCCTTTCCCTTAACCGATCTTCACCAAAATCAACAGGCCTTGAGTTCTCAACAATTTAGGGATGTATGCAGAAATTTATTTGATTATGTTTGAATTTACGGCAGTTATCGTTCGTCATATAAAAAATTAACCTTGTTATCACATAAAACGTTGCAGGTAAACTACCCCTTTCTCTTAACCGATCTTCACCAAAAACAACAGGTCTTGAGAACTCTACAATTCAGGGCTGTATGCAAAACAGTATATGATGCTGTTTGAATTTGCGACTGTTATCGTTTGCCATAGAAAAAAAAATCTATAGACAGACACACACACACACATTTCGAAAAATGAATTTTTTTCATGTTTTGAGGGTAGTGCAATCAGAATCTGCAATAATCTCGACCACGATTTTTTTTGCCATCACCATACTTCCATTTCCTTATGGAACATGGAAGTAAATATCAGTATAACGTAGTACATATATAAAAATTATCCCCTCCCCCTTCAACTATAATTTTCATTTATAGAAAATTACCCCCACCCCGTTCAACTAGCCTCTTCATTTATAGATATTTCATTTACGTTTCTACAGTGGATCATTAAGATCTTCTTATCAGGATACTTTATTTATCAAAATTAAGTACATTACTTTTGTTACAACAAAAAATGTTTCTGGTAAACTCCCCTTTCCCCGTAACCGATCTTCACCAAAATCAATAGGCCTTGAGTATTCTACAACTAAGGCACATATGTAAAAAATTATTTGATTCTGTTTGAATTTACGGCAGTTATTGTTCGTCATGAAAAATTTTCACTAAAATCAACAGGCCTTGAGTACTCTACAATTTAGGGATGTATGCAAAAACTTATTTGTTTCTGTTTGAATTCACGGCAGTTATCGTTCGTCATAGAAAAAATTACCTTTGTTATCACATAAAATGTTGCAGGTAAACTACACCTTTCTCTTAACTGATCTTCACCAAAATCAATAGGTCTTGAGTCCTCTACAATTCAGGGATGCATGCAAAACATTATTCGAGTCTGTTTGAATGTGCGGCAGTTATCGATCGTTATAGAAACAATTACTCTTGTTAAAACATAAAATGTGGCAGGTAAACTACCCCTTTCCCTTAACCGATCTTCACCAAAATCAACAGACCTTCAGTATTTTACAATTGATGAACGTATGCAAAAAAATATTTGATTCTGTTTGAATGTGCGGCAGTTATCGTTCGTCATAGAAAAAATTAGCGTTGTTAAAACCTAAAATGTTGCAGGTAAACTACCCTTTCCCTTAACCAATCTTTACCAAAATCAACAGACATTGAGTTCTCTATAGCTCAGGAAGGTATGCAAAACATTATTTGATTCTGATTGAATTTACAGCAGTTATCATTCGTCATAGAAAAAATTACCCATGTTAAAACATAAAACGTTGGTGGTAAACTACCCCTTTCCCTAAACCGATCTTCACCAAAATCAACAGACCTTCAGTATTTTAGAATTGATGAACGTATGCAAAACATTATTTGATTCTGTTTGAATTTGCGGCTGTTATCGTTTGCCATAGAAAATACCCTTGTTAAATCATAAAACGTTGCAGGTAAACTACCCCTTTCCCTTAACCGATCTTCACCAAAAAGAATAGGTCTTGAGAACTTTACTATTCAGGGCTGTATGCAAAACATTATTTGATTCTGTTTGAATTTGCGGCTGTTATCGTTTTCCATAGAAAAAAATTACCCTTGATTAAAAAAAAACTTTGCCGGTAAACTACCCCTTTCCCTTAACCGATCTTCACCAAAACAAGAGGTCTTGAGTACTCTACAAATCAGGGCTGTTTGCAAAAAATTATTTGATTCTGTTTGAATTTGCGATAGATCGTTTGCCATAGAAAAAAATCTAAGAGACAGACACACACACAGACACTTTTCGAAAAATGACTTTTTTTCATGTTTTGAGGGTAGTACAATCAGAATCTGCAATAATCTCGAAGACGATTTTTTTTTGCCATCACCATACTTCCATTTATTTATGGAACATGGAAGTAATAAAATACTTATTTGATTCAATTTGTTTGTTAATACTGTTCTTATGTACAAGAAACGAGAAATTTATAGTAATACAATTCTGCGAGAAAAGACATTGTTTATTACTGGCTATTGTTGCGTTCGTTGTCAATAATATTGAAGAAGATCCGTGGAATAACGAGGCAAGGATAAATGTGCGCATACCATTGTTGGTAAGGGCGTATCCTCCGGTGTGTATTATTAGCCTGCCATTATTGGGATATGTGTGCGTAATTTATTAGCATACTGATCATTATGCGCCTTTGGTACATTTACATATTTGGTATTTTTGAAACTGTGCGTTAGTCGGTACTTCCTACGATGAAACAGACACGAGTAGCGTAGGACTGGTTAGCGTTATTCATGTATTTGTGCGTGTGCGTTTTTTACGTTATTCCTTGTAGCAGATTGATAATATTTTCTTTTGTTTTTGTAGGGATGTTTGGTGGTGACTTCGGATGCTGAAACCAGAGGTAAGAACTTCCCTTGTGTAAGGGGATCCGGACACCCCTATCTAACCAATGTTAATAAGCGATGTTCACATATCTTTTTCTCAGGTTCTGTAAAAGATATACATAGTATTAAAATCTTGCACACGTCTAAAGTTATGCGTAGTAACTACTTTAACCCGGAGAATTTCAAAAACTTTGCTTGATTCTGAAAGAAAATTTGTAAATGTACTTTTTTACCCGTGATTTTTGGCGTAAAATATTTTTTTATAAATATTAGTAAATATGTTTTGTTAGTAAATATTAGTAATTTTTATATTATATTTATTAGTAAATTTTAGTAAAATCATCATCATCATCTTCAAGGATTAAACGAAGAATGGTTTGTTCCGGTCTCAAATAGGCAAAGATTAAGCTGGTCACTCCAGCGCTTCCTCGGAAGTCCCACACCTCTCCGTCCCCTCGGCTTATAGTTCCATAGTTGTTTGGGGATGCGGCAGTCATCCATTCGGCAAAGATGTTCCCACCAATTCAGCCGATACTGGGCGATCCTGTCGAGTATATTCATAATATTCGGTTCCTGCCGTATATCTGTGTTTCTTCTATGATCATGGAGAGTATACCCTGCCACGTGCCTTAGAAGTCTCATTTCAGCCGCTTGGATGCGACTGGCCTGGCTTTTCGTTAAAGCCAAATTCTTAGACCCATAAAGAAGTGTGGGAAGAGCCATCACCTTGTAGAATTTTAGACGTGTTCTTTACTTGCTTTTTAGTAAAATATTTTGTTAAACTACTGAGTAAATCTGCAAACAATCGCGTTAAAAGTTAAAATATATTCATAGGATAGTGAGAAAAAAATTTCAGGTTTCTAACTTTCATAGATTCAGAGAAAAACGAACATAAAGATGAAAAACAAAGTTTCGGTAAACTAAGATAAAAGTTGACCATGCATTTTTTAATAAGTCAGAGTTGAATATGAGGACCCTGTTTCTATGTCAGCTTCTTTTCCAACTACCATTTTGCTTTGAGAGCCTGGTTAGTTACTTTTTTTAGGAGTTCATCCAGTTTTTTCTCCGCTCTAAATATTTCACTGTTTTTATACAGTGCTTGCCGGGTTTCAACCGTAAGCTTCCAGCACACGACACTTAACTATAGCTACCTCATTGAAATTTTCAGTAGCATATACAAGACAAAAAATTGGAGTTTTCAGCCCAGCGAATTGTGTTTTTGGGAGACGAGCTCAAATAACTGCATATACGGACTCGTTTGGGTTTTGAGTCTTGCCGTGTAAACTTTTTCCAACAATTACGGTTCAGCCAAGTCTCTGAAGATGGGTTTTATCTTGTGACGATTTAATTGATAATAAAATATTTAATAATAAAAAAAAATTAAAAAGCAATTAAGTATTTTTAAATCGCACTATTAAACCTAATGCCCCTGTACTAACTCAGAATAAGTATGAGATGTAAATGGAAAATCTAACTAAACAATTAATAAAAAAATCGAATTGTAAAAAGCTATTAATATCACAGTTAACCCTTTGGTAAGTCATCATGCGTTGACCTGTTTAATTCCGGACTCAACGTGCTTAGCGAACCGTCTGTAACTTAGAAATGTATAAAACCGGAATGTTTGTAATTAGTAATTTGAAAGCACGAGTAGTAGTTAAAATAATTCCCGTAAATTAAATAAGTATAATTAATTTGTTTCTTCTTGTTATAATAATGTCAATTTAAATAAAAATAGGAACTATATTATCGCGCAGTACTCGCTCCGTTTCGTTGTAAAGTGCCAGTCGAATCAAGAAAAGAGTTACTATGCAGCCGTCAGACAGTGCACACCTACGAGCGAGAGCTCTTCAGAAATGTGTTGATTAAATTTAAATGTAACTGTTAGCTACCACTACAAAACGTGGGGAGCAAGTTTTTAATATATAAAATGTAGAAAGGTTTTGTTAAGAAATGTAATAAGTTAAAATTAACAACACGTAAGCAAGATGACGTCTCTACTCAAGATGTAAACTCCAGTACAACTCTACATGTGAATATGTGACCTGCATAAACTGTACATATGGACGTCTACGACCCCTACGACGCTGACCAGGACCTACGTGGATCTACCCCAACTTTAACCAGCATTACTTCAATCTCCTCAGTGAACCAGCTATAAAGTATTCGCCGAAGACACGACCCAGATGACGACGCCGACTACCAGAATTCCCAAGTGTGACACCCCAGGACGAGGACAGCACAACTTATTGTAAAGGTGACTCGATAGCTTGACTATCGAGAGTTAATTACATTTGAGACATAACTTATAGATGAAAGAGACTTTTCAAAGACTATAATTTTCTTTAAACAATAAATGAAACCAAATAGATGTACACTGTAATATTGAAACTCATACGTTGTAACGTTAATATGTAAATGTTAAGTATAATCCCTTTAGCAAATAATACCATTCTTCATATGGTAAATGTAATCTTGCAAGCTCCTAGATGAGCATAGTAATACTCGGACGTCTTTACAATATTTAAAGTAAACTCGGATCCGAGGTAAAAGTACATGATCAATATGATCCCTAGTTTTCCAGAAAACCCTTTTGAATATTTTAGTATAAATAATTATGTTATGGGATCCTTTCATATCAATTGTTAATAAAGAGAAGTCATCTTATTACACATTGAAGTGAGTGCATAAATCAGTGAAATACCTTCCCTTGTGTCCTAATAATTAGCTTAATTATTATTGTTAATTGTGTTGAGTTTAATTTCAGTTCGTTACAACGTAGGCAGCCCGTATAATTGGCTAGTGTCAATTATGATGGGTTCCCTGGATTTGTAACGTAGACAAAACGTTACAATCTCCATACTGTAGGGAAGTGAAAATGGTCACTGTGTTTGTATTTCTTACCTTTTGATTCAGTCTCTTTAAATTGACACCAGCTTTTATGAATATGCATCTGCACTAAATTGTAGTATGCGTATGAAGCCGCTTGTTGGTTACGCTGAAGCTTGACACCTTTTAATTAACATTTTTTTTCAGGGCACTTACCGTAGAATAATGTAGTCTATATGTATTGTACACCAAATTAAACATCAAAGAACATGGAACAATTTTTTCAAATACAAAAAATGGCTTTTTGTTGAGGTATGGGTAAAAATAATGAATAATTTAAGTACAGGAGCAAACACACGCTTTATTGAAGGAACAGTTTAGTAGCAAGTATACATAAAACGGACACACGAAATACACATTACAAGAGCACATTTAAAACTGAACTGAACTTGTCGAGTGCATCTCTATTTATATAGAAAAACAGCTTCCATATCTTTCCTTTTATTCAAAACTTCCAGAACATTACTTTTCTAGACCTCACAGTAAACACGCATGTGTGCGGGTTGAGGCCCCGCCCAGGCAGCTCCACCCCCCACCGCACAACACAAACTTTCACCTCTACAATGACAGTTACACCCACTTAAGAATGAATGTAGAGTTTTCCAGTATATTCTCAACACTTTTTTGTGTCCGGACTCCCTTATTTATCAATACGGTTTATATTCATCATCATTATCTTCAACAAGAATTAAACCAAAAATGTTTTGTTTCGGGCCCTAGCATACCTAGGATCTGGTCACTCCAACGCTTCTTCAGACGTCCCACACCTCTCCGTCCCTTCGGTTTATAATTCAATAGTTGGTTGAGGATGTGGCAGTCATCCATTTGGTTAAGATGTACCAGCCATTGTAGCCGATACTGGGCCGTCCGATCGAATATACTCATAGTATTCAGTTCCTACCGTATATCTGCATTTCCTCCGTGATCTTGTAGAGTATACCGTGTTAGGTGCCTGAGAAATCTCATTTCGGCCGCTTGAATACGACTGGCCTGGAATTTCGTTAAAGTCAAATTCTCAGACCCATAAAGGAGTGTGAAGCAGTAACGTAATTACGGAGAGGATCAGGGGATTAACCCTCCCCCCCAAAAGATATTAGAAATTTCAGTAAAATTCCATGATCACTTAACGTAGGACTGTTTTTAAGCCACTGTTATAGTAAGGGTTTTAAAGAATTATAGAAATACAAGGAACTAAAATATTTGTTAATTAGTAAAATAAAAGGGAGTCGAACCTTCAGGCTAGTCTCATCCATCCCCAGAAGCAGCTCCTAGTTATGTCAGTGTTTTGGGGGGGGGGCACCACCTTGTAGAACTTCAGACGTTGATTTTAGACTTCTACTGATCGTCCCGTATATATGATTGAACGTATGCAGCTTATTCACTAATGGAGTCATTGTTTGTAATGTGAGACACATTATAGCCTAGATATTTAAAATTGCCGACCTGCTCTGGAACAGTACCACCTACAACAATTAGGTGCTCGTTGGGACCAGCTCCATGAAAACCCATCACATTAGTCTTTGATGTGGAGATGTTCAATCCGAAGTCCTTGCAGACTCGATATAGTGAGTATAAGTCAATCTACAAACCACTTTCCGAGTTCGACATTATAGCCTGGTTTCTGTTTTCTTGTAAAATTCTGTCCCTATCCATTTCAACCTGGGAAGTATAGTATCTGTCGGAAGTATATGAAAGTCAGACGTAAATATCCGTATATATACAAGTAGTATGTCTAAGCCAGTGGTTCCCAAAGTGGGGTCCGCGGACACTTTTAAGAAAACAGAATATAGGCTACCGTAATTTTCTCAGATTTTGTATGCTCTAAAATTTAAAGTTTAGAATCTTAAATCAATTACTAGAAGATTCCAGTACTTTGTTTTTGTTCAAACTAATTGTAATTGTAAAAGTAATTTCAAGCTAATGCCTTTAATACTGTCTTTAAATCATGTCGTGTAGCAGATCTGTTTGTCAGCCGAACTGATTAGAGCGCCGCCTCAATGAAGAACTGATCGCGCTGTTGTAGTCCACGTATAATCACTGTATCTTGCTTATAAGCACTGTATCTCGCGTATAAGCACTGTATCTAAGCAAAACATGTTCCGTGTAGATGGTTTTACGCCTAAGTAGCTGGATTTCGACACGTGTGGCTGGAAAGATAGACCCGATGTTGGCAAAGTTAAGAAATAAACTTGATGTCGAGAGTGACTTGATGTTGAAATTACCAGACATTAAACCTAATATTGCAGAGCTAATTGTTCAAAACCAGCTTCATTGTTCACATTAAAAGATAATTTTGATTTTAATACATTTTAATTAAAATATAAGAGTTTTGTATCATATTTACTATTTACTTTATTTCATAACTCACACGTGGTCCGTAAAATTTTTAATTTTTTGGGGGTCCGCGGAATGAAAAGTTTGTGAACCACTGGTCTAAGGCATATTGCATTGCATTATGGATGCGGGGTGTCTTTGCACCCGTGGCTTATTTGCAGCATCTGGAGCGTGTCCAATGGCTGCCAGAAGTGAACATAGTGCTGGTACATTTTCGACTGGTGACCTAAAACTGGAAAAGGCGGGGGAGCCAACCAGTTAACTGTGAAGGCGGGGGAGTACAAACTTTATTTTGATTTGTGCGCTGCCGCTGGTACCAATTCGAGCAACAGATGTTGCCCGTTTCAAGTCCAGTCAGCAGACGCCCTGAGGGCGTCGGTCGCTCCCCGCGAGGCGGAGAGCCTCCGTGCCAATGATTGATGACAGCGACAGGCAGCCGACTCAGTGTGCTAGGAGGTGGGCAGGAAGGAGAGAAGGACAGTTTAAGTGAAAAACTGGTCTAGGACTGATGATTACATTTTTAGTTTAATTTAAAGAGGATGGCGTTATAGCGGGTCATCAAGAAGCGCCCGAGGGCGCTTGACCAGAATGGGCGGTGGAGGTTCTGATGCACTGATGGTTCGTAGGTATGGGAAGGTGGAGGTCGAGGCTTTAGCAAAGAGAGTTAGAGCCAGCAACCGGACAAAGGCAGTCAAGGTAGGAACACGGAGACCCCTTTGAATCACGTCGTTCCTTACAAACCAAGGAGACCCCGTCAAGGATCGGAGGGCTCGGGACTGGAAAGCTTCCAGCCTACATCCGTTGGTGGTGGATAAAAGAGACCACCAGGCGGGAGCCGCATAGGTCACTACAGACCTGAGAAAAAGCAGATAGATGGTAAACTTCGTGCGCATGGCCAGGCGGCTGCGACACGAGAGGAAAGGAGATAATTTGGTTCGGACGCCGCGAGCCTTGGCAAGGGTTTCCGACACGTTAGCGTTGAAGCAAAGGCGACGATCTAGCCGAACGCCTAAATACTTCACCGATTCTGTGTAGGCGATGGGCCTCCCTTCTAGGGAGAGGGGTTGGCATCGGGTGATGGACTTACGGGTGAAGCAGATCGCCGCGGATTTCTCCGTGTTGATCGTCACCCACCATTTCCGTAGCCAGTCCGGAAGCTGGTTCAACTGACGGTGCAGCTTTGTACTCGCAAATCGCGGGGACAGGGAGCTACAGTGATACATAGCGTCGTCAGCGAACAAAGACAACGTGACTCCGGGCAATACAGGCAGGTCGTTCGTGTACACAAGGTACAGAACGGGGCCGAGGACAAATCCCTGTGGTACGCCGGCGGCGACGGGTCGAACTGTAGAACAGGAACCGTCGACGCTCACCCTGAAGGTTCGGTCGCTGAGATACGACCGGAGGAAAAACACTATGGCCGATGGTAGAGGGGAATTGGCAAGTTTGAAGAGAAGACCTTCGTGCCAGACTTTATCGAAGGCCTTGCTCACGTCCAACAGTACGGCGGCCGTAGCCGCTCGCCTTTTGGTGGCGTCTGACAAGTACGTAACAACGCGGACCAATTGAAGCGTGGTCGAGTGCTCTCTGCGAAACCCGAACTGTTCGCTGCGGATGAAACCATCTAGCAGCGCAGAGATGCTAGCTAGCAGGAGACGCTCGAAAACCTTCGAGATGACTGGCAAGAGAGAGATTGATCGATAGCTTTCAGGAAGCATGCGAGGCTTCGGAATCATTACGATATTGGCTGTTTTCCACAGGCGGGGAAAGTACTGTAGCCGGAGACAGGAGTTAAACAGCTCAAGAACGAGGTCAACGCCTGAGGCCGGTAGATTTTGTAGAGCAGCGGCCCCGATCCCGTCAGGACCGGGGGCGCGTCGGCGATTTAGTCGGCAGATAGATGAAACTAGTTCATCCCTGTCGAACGGGAGGGCTGGGACATCGGGAGGGCGAGAAAAATGTCCAGATAGGAAGTCGCGGACTTCTGCCGAGTGGGCAGGGTCCGAGACGCCTTGGTGAACAGTAAATTGCACCTCCATGCAGTCGGCGAAGACCTCAGCCTTGCCTTCTGACGAAGATACAACCCCGTTCGGAGTTTCAAGCGGGTTGCGAGTTCTCTTCTCGCGGGTCAGTCTGCTCGCCGCTCTCCAGACGGAGGCGTGGTCGACTTCAAGAGACTCAAGATATGAGTCCCATCGATCAGAGTTTACGTCCCGCAGTAGCTGCTGGACGTAAAGAGATTGGTCCTGAAAGCGCCTTTTGACGCCGGGGTCACGGGTTCTCTGCGGCGGAGCTTGCGCCGTAACCAGATGGCGTGGAGAGGTTCCGGTGGTAGGGCCGAGCGTAGATGGTTCACCTCGAGAGCATAGGTGTGTCGATCCATGACACCTTGGACCAACTCCTGAAGATGAGTGGCTCGGAGATCCAAATCGTCACAAGTGACGATCGGGTCCGCGGGGAGTGATGGAAACCGCCGTGAGAGCTCGTCATGGCAGGAGCGCCAGTTGACTCTCCTAACAATCTGAGCGGGAGGTCGAGGTCTAAGGCATACAGTAAGCGAGACATTAAATGTACACAATATTGCCGCACACACGCATACGTCAGGAACGCGTGAATTTCTTGAAAACAAATCAGTATTTTCTAAGAACAGTAAGAGTAATCTGGACCGGATGTATTCCGTTATCGGGTGATGTGAGTAATCGTTATAAAGGCAGGCATGTGACTTGGATTAAACATTTTTTAACATGATTATTTGGTGCTGAATATAACTCTCGACCGCCCGCGCCAATGATCGCGAGAGAATCGTTGATAAAAACCAGTACAGCGCGTCTAGTCGTAGTTAATCCAAAAATCGATGCTAACACACTCAATTTCTAACTGATAACTACAGTGGTTCATATAAAACAGATTATTACTTTAATACGCTGAAATCCGAGCGATTAATGAAATGCGTTAACTGATGCGTATTTTCACCGATACTAGTTAACTGCGTACTAGTTAACATCGACGTACTTTAATCAACTTGTAATACGTTCAAATTAAAAAATAATTGGAAAAGTGGGAAAACAAGTTTGATTATTATTTTGTGGCGTATGAAATGATCGTATTTGATTCTAAGCAGCAAAATGTATTTATTTTTTAACGGAATATTGTAATTTATATGTCTTGTGGTAATATACAAATAAATGCGACATGATGATAAATAAAGAAAAAGCAAAAGTAATGAAATGTTTCAGAACTGGAAAACAAAAGTCTGACATATTTCTGGAAGGTAGGAAGCTAGTGCAAGTTGATTCCTTTAAATATCTTGGGAGCTGCACGCCAGTCAATTAAAAATTACAATCGTACAAGCAAGAAGAGGATTATTCAAGAAAAATTTTTTTCTGGCGTCCAGAAACGTATCCCTGAAAACCAGGAGGAAATTTATAAATAATCGCGTTTGGAGCATGCGCACATATGACTGGGAAACCTGGACTTCGTGGGAATTGGCAAGGAGCTTTCTTGAACCTTTTGCGATGTGGTGCTCGACGAGAGCCTGAAGAACATCGTGCATGGAAAAATACCTAATGATGAGGTTCTGAAGAGAGTGGGTGAAAAAAGAACGGTGATTGGAACCGTAGTGGAAAGGAGATGTGGTATGTTTGATCACCTGCTACGTCCATTCAGACCGGTTAACCAACCTGATCGAGGGGTATAGTGGGAGGGGAAGGCCCAGACAGGAGTACATGGATGGGGTAAAAGAAGGAAGGAAAGAAGATATGTGGTGATGAAGAAACTACTCTAAAACTCCAAAGAATGTATTTAAGGAGCACGACCAGTCGAAATAGACTGACTGGTCTAATTCTTCTCTTGGAGCATCGCAGTATTTGTGTAGATGTAGACAGTGTGATGGAGTGGTTACTTAAGGCACCAAGGCACAAATACGGTTCATTTTTTGGTGGATCTAAATATTTGAACAATATTAGTTAGTTCTGTGTATCTATAGAAATTTTGTTAGGAGATGGGATGGCTGTAATATTCTACGTACGCTTGGGCTTTGGGCTACTCGAGAAGCGTGTACTGGTGTTCCGTAATTGTGTAACAACATTTAGCCTGTCCACTTTTGTTTACTTTACCCCATGATCCGAGAGACCAGCTGTTTACAATTCTCCAATCAAAATATTGGAAACAATAATAATTATTTAAAATGTGTGTCTGATAGGCATAGTTTATACCTAAAGTCGTTGGTGTCTTGTAGTCAACAATAGTTTTTTTTTTTCTGGAAATACTTTAGGTGAGTTAAATGTTCAAAATGTGTATTGCGTCTCTTTTAAGAAAGATAAGGGGGGTCGAGTGCAATAATTTGAGAAGCTCTGTTCATCCTTGAGGTCCGTCAACATCTGTTCCACTTCTTTATTTTGTTTGTTTTTTCTTTGTTTTTTCTGTCTCATTTTCTTTGTTTTTTCTGTCTCATTTTCTTTGTTTTTTCGCTACTTACTCGTTAGTAGTTGATTCAAAATCGTTACAATTTTTGTTTCCGTCATAAACATGTGCTCATGTACGTTCCGCGTTAGAAATGTATTGTGATTAAGGCGAAAAGCGGATAATCGGGAGTTGCTTGTACGTCTATTATAATTTTTATTTAGAAGTAAAACATACACACACAAACAATCCATTATGTAGCCAGCCTGGAAACTGACTTACATAGTCTACTACAATACTTCAGGTAATGTCTTCAGCTACGTAAAGAGAATTCTGACATTCGATTAGTTTATGACGTATCAGACATACATATATCAATCAGGATGATCTCATGACAGCGTTTAGACCGGTGGATGTAAAATCTTTTGTCATCGTGGCACTCGTTTAAAATCGTCTGAAATATTACAGAATCCCTTACTATTAGGCCTATTAATTTGTAGTTATAATAAAGAATACACCCATATCTAAAGACGGGAATAAAGAATGGGAAATTTGAAGAAGATTGGGCCAGGCGAATAAAGTGTGCCTTGCTGATCTACTCCTATTTAACTATCGTTATATCCACTGAAACAATAAAATCAAGATCTATAAAAGTACAGTAAAACAAAAATAACACATGAATCTGAAACTTCCGTCTTAAGACAGGAGATGGAAAATTACCCAGTGCTTTTGAAACAAATATTCTAAGAAGAATCAAGATAATACTCGAAACAAGATAATACGTAGATCTAAGTTGAATCATGAATTATTTGAACGCTACAAATACCCTTTACCCCATCGGCGTCGAAATTTAGCAGAGTTCAAAGGTTCCGCTGGACGAGTCATGTAGTCAGAATGGAGTAGCAACGATTATTCCGAAGTGGGTGCTTGAAATCAAAATAGAAGGGCGTGGACCGGTTGGAAGGAGGAGGAATGGTAGGAGAAAGTTGCTGAGTATTCGAAAAATAGAAAATTTCGCAGTTGGAAGACGGCGGCTATGGATGGTAACGGTCGAGGGACGCGGGCTGAAGGAGGTCAAGGTCTGGAGCGCGCTGTTTGCTAAATAAGAGGAAGAAGAATATTTAACTGCGTCGATGACACTTGGTTTTATGTTGTTTTTCCTTGATTGTTAGCTATGCGTTTCCTGTTTACCTTACACCGGTAATTGCGAGACATATATTGTCTAAATTTTAAAGTTAAATGAGTTTCAGACAGTCCATTACAAAAAGATTATCATGTCATTCTAAAAGAGACTACATAAATAAAAGACTTCAGACAAGTAACTGATGTATACATTACGTTACTTTTATGCTTAGATTACGAGAGACCTCAACATTACCATAATCGTTATTCAAGCATCAAAGCCTGTTGTCTCCTGCAGTCTTGGTACAGTTGAAAACCACACCGCCATCAGAGAGAATCGGTCTGGATTTAACTAGTGCAGTGACAAGCTGCACGTCGGGGAGGGTTTTTTTTTGTGTTTGGATGTAAATGTCACGTTGATACTGACCGAGATCCGCCGCTTGTCTCAGGCAGACTGTTGTATTGTTCCACAAGAGGTAAACGGGGTTGGAGTGATTCGACCTTTACCCGAACCCACAGCACCCCATTATGTTATATTAAGCGAGCTCTCTTCCAGTGAGCTACACTTCCATCTCTTGGAGAACTGTAACCCTATATTTGTAGTGTACGAGAATTAAATTTCTACGTGCACTTTAATATGATATTGCAATCAGTGTTTTAAGGTGTGTGTGTGTGTGTGTGTGTGTGTGTGTGTGTGTGTGAGAGAGAGAGAGAGAGAGAGAGAGAGAGAGAGAGAGAGAGAGAGAGAGAGAGAGAGAGAGAGAGAGAGAGAGAGATGTAGACAGTCAGGCAGAGCAAAAGTGAAAGAGAAATACGTAACATAATTTTTGAATTAACTGTGAGCTGTAATTCATACGTGTACTAAATTTTCAATTTGCTATTCCTGCCGCAGTCAGAAGTTTTACAATCGGGGCGTTTTGATGTAGGCTAATAATGTGGTTTTAGAAAGGTAAGACACACCGCGGTAGTCATAGACGGCGTTAATCGGAATCTATCCCGATTGAAACAAATCAAGGCGAAAGACAAGGTTGTTGTCTGTCACCACTACTTTTTAATCTTTATGTAGATGATCTCAAAAATGGAAAAACAATCCCCGGGCGGTAATAAAATCTACCGAAATAAAAGCTTGAAAACCATTCTCTTCGCGGATGACCAAGCTATATTCGTCACTTCAGAAGACGATCTTCAGCGAGCAATATACATCTTACATAAAATAGGAAAAGAATATAACAGTAACATGCCTGAATCAAAGACAAAAGTAATGGCCTTTATATGAGATGAACAGGTTCGGACCAAAATATGCATAGACAACACATGCATAGAACAAGTAAGATATTTCAACTACCTTGGGCGTGATATTACTTAAGATTAAGATAATAAAGATACTTATATAGAAAATAAAGTGACGAATTTCACAAGAATGTGTGGAACGATTTGGAGTACGTTGGGAACTAAATGTAGAAAAGAAACCCAAATAAAATTTTATAAAACAATGCCAATACCTACACTACTGTACGGTTCCGAAACTTGGGTCATAAAGAAAAAAGATGAACAGAAGATACAAACAGCAGAAATGAAATTTTTTTGAGATCAGTTAAATGATGTAATAGACGAGAACATATAAGAAATGAGGAGATAAAAAGTGATTTAGATATTTTTGAAGTTAATGAAATGATTCAAAAATAAAGAAAATGGATTCAACACATAGATAGAATGGAAGAAAGTAGAATACCGAAGATAGCGAAAGATTTCAACCCTAGAGGCAGAAGAAAAGTTGGTAGGCCTAAGAAAAGATGGACTGTGGAATAGAAACAGCCCAGTAAAGCCTAAAACCGTTAAGAAGAAGATGATGATGCTAGAAAGATAAGGCTGTGTATGCGCCAGTCATATATTGTGCCGTTGCAAGAATGACATGAAGACGCGTATTCGTGCCACAACCCCGCTTGTTCAGCAACTGCAGCTTATCACCTTCAGTGAACCCGACACGTCGTGTCGTCGTCATTCTGCTGTAAGTGTGGACCTTTGTTTAAGTGAGATACAGGAACGTGCCAACAATGCAACCAGATGGGTGGACCAAAAAAATGAATTACGATTGATAAAAATCGTTTCGGTTAGCCCACGTTAGCGGTTAAAGTAAGCCAGTGATAACAGTAAATACGTCATCACAAACTCAATTGTAGAGCGGTTAGAGCTGCAGGCTATACATGGATTCCCACAGATCTACGGGAGTCGTATTAAGTCATCGCTACAAGGAACGATGATGTGTTTTCGGCCCGTTCACTTGAAACGTGACGTCCCAATCATTGCAGGCATGATTGGTACGAAAATTTAGCGAACCCCAACTGTATTTGTTTAATCATTACGTGACTACGCGAGACGGAGGGTAATGAGTTTCCGTTGTTTTTGTTTTATTTTTCGACAACATACAGAATTTACGCACGTGAAGTAGACCAGTTAGCCGTGCCACTGTGGAACAGTGTTTTTACTTCCATGTTCCTTAAGTAAATGGAAGTATGGTGATGGCGAAATAAAACGTGTGCGACATAAGGGCTGATTCTGATTGTACTACCCTCAAAACATGAAGAAAAGTCATTTTCTGAAAAGTGTCTGTAGATTTTTTTTCTATGACGAACGATACCTGCCGCAAATTCAAACAGAATCAAATAATTTTTTGCATATGTGCCCGAGTTATAGAGGACCCAAGGCCTATTGATTTTGGTGAAGATCGGTTAAAGAAGGGGTCATTTACCTGAAAAGTTTTACATTTTAACAAGAGTAAAGTACTTAATTTTGATAAATAAAGTATCCTGAAAAGAAGGTCATAATAATAATGCACTTTAGAAAGGTAAATGAAATATCTATAAATGAAAACGGTAGTTGAAGGGGGAGGGGGTAATTTTATATAAATGAAAATGATAGTTGAAGGGGTATGGTGTAATTTTTACTTCCATATTCCTTAAGGAAATGGAAGTATGGTGATGGCAAAAAAAATCGTGTCCGAGATTATTGCAGATTCTGATTGTACTACACTCAAAACATGAAAAAAAGTCGTTTTCCGAAAAGTGTCTGTGTGTGTGTCTGTCTGTCTATGTGTAGATTTTTTTCTATGGCAAACGATAACTGCCGCAAATTCAAACAGAATCAAATAATTTTTTGCATGCAGCCCTGATTTGTAGAGTACTCACGACCTATTGTTTTTGGTGAAGATCGGTTGAGGGAAAGGGGTAGTTTACCTGCAACGGTTTTTTTTTATCAAGGGAAACTTTTTTTTGGCAAACGATAACAGCCGCAAATTCAAACAGAATCAAATAATGTTTCGCATACAGCCCTGAATTGTAGAGTTCTCAAGACCTATTGTTTTTGGTGAAGATCGGTTAAGGTAAAGGGGTAGTTTACCTGTAACGTTTTATGTTTTAACAAGGGTATTTCCTATGGCAAACGATAACAGCCGCAAATTCAAACAGAATCAAAAGATTATTTGCATACAGCCCTAAATTGTAGAGTTCTCAAGACCTGTTGGTTTTGGTGAAGATCAGTTAAGGGAAAGGGGTAGTTTACCTGCAACGTTTTTTTAACAAGGGTATTTTCTATGGCAAACGATAACAGCCGCAAATTCAAACAGAATCAAATAATGTTTTGCATACAGCCCTGATTTGTAGAGTACTCAAGACCTATTGATTTTGGTGAAGATCGGTTAAGGGGAAGGGGTAGTTTGCCTGCAACCTTTTACGTTTTAACAACAGTAAAGTACTTGAAAGTTCATTTAAACTTTTTCAAACAATGGTAATTGTTAAAAATAAAATAATTTTGTTGCCAGGGAATAAAATTATAATTTTTTCATTTTAATGTAAATTATGTATGAGTTAATATCTTTATATATATAATTCTTCTGTACGTGTGTATGTCACTGAACTCCTCCATGTATAAAATAATATATCGTTCGTGGCAGGTAAGCATATCTCAGTTATGTAATGTTTACGTTTCCATTTTATTATTATGCCTACAGCAATAAAAAGGCAGGTAACACACACACACACACACACACACACACACACACACACACACACACACACACACACACACACACACACACACACACACACACACACACACACACACACACTTCACGTTATTTCTGGCCTCAATCATGTTTATTTTCTTACATTTGCACGCTTTTTAAATGGAAAGTGCCGAAACCCACACCAACATAACGCGTGCAAGCCGAAAAAATGGACATCAATTTGCTTCCTGTGGATCGCTGGGCAATGTAACTGCACGTGTTTACAGAGGAACGATTCATAGACAGACTTTTCGTCTTTAGGGAATGAACCCTCTGCAAGATGCTGAGGGTGCATGAGTGACTTCGGAGCGCTCCTTCTTTTTCGCGTGTTTGTTCTGTGAAACACACTGTAGATTCGCAGCTTTACTCTAAGCAACGCTCAATAGGAAATGTTGAAAATTGTTGTCCACAGTGTACCCTCATTCACACTAAACCTGCTCTGATGTTTTAATTACGGGCATCATAATATTAAAACTTTGGAAACTTGAGCACTACTTAATGGAGATCAATCATTAACTTATACAAGCCATTAATTTTACGCATATATTTTATATATATGTGTGTACAACGTTATCGGCAACAAAGAAGTAGTTTTTGTTAAAATTCCTTCCCGGGATATTTGGCCGTAGTCCAATGTTTTCTACAAAACCAGACGTTTCGGCAATGCCATCGACTTCCATCATCAGTGAAAATCGAGTGCGATAACGTGAGGTGGTATACGTTAGTGACCACAGTACTGTGGTTAAGGGTGAAGCAGTAAGTAGAAAGAAGTAGTTTCTATGGTAATATTTCATTTCGAAAATGATTTTAAATATAAATCTTAGAATATGGAAGTCATGTATGGTTCTCCATACCGATATTTTTAATTTGTACTACGTTATCGCCAAAAAAGAAGTAGTTTCTATGGAAATATTTCATTTCAATTTATTAAACTTGACACATTTTTCAGTTTATATTTAAATTATTTTAAATGTAAATCTTAGAACTTGGAAGTCATGTATGGTTCTCCGTATCGATTGTTCTTTATGGGACGCTGTACTCAGAGTTGTAAATCTGGAGACTAAGTTTCACCGAGTCTTATCTCATCGGGATAGCAGTCGTATAACCGCTGTGTTAATTCATTTTTGTAATTCACTATTAGATGACTATCTATTTTGCTACTTTCTAGATTTGTCCTTTATTAGTTGAACTTTCGGATAGCTGTGAAGATTCCTCTCGGCATTTATCGTTGGAATCTTGGGATGATTGTTAAACATGTGGGTTTGGCTCATCCCCATAGCTGACGTTTGTAGACCTATGGATGTTGTATAGTGTTACGACGGTCTCATATGGTACAGTGGAAAATAAAATACAGACACCAATGAAATTATTAATTACCAGCTTTAATGAGTCACAACGCACTTTAAATTTGTGCACACGCACTGGTAATGTCAACTATAAAGAGTTCCGCACTAATAACACAGCAGTCACTTTCCACAACGACCACTTGTTCCGTGCTCTACAATCTCGCCAGGTGTAACTAACTTCTAAGCAGCAGCTTTTGCTTACATATAGTCTGCAGTTGTTCCAGAATAATGTACCATAATTTGCGTCAACAAGCACTCGAAAAGTCTAGAGGGTCCTGCTCGGCTAGCCGAGAAACGTGTAGAACGACATTCTCGACTGTTCGAGAGCGTTCCGTCGTTACAATAGTAATAATTTATTACTTGATGATAGTTCAGATTTACGCTCCAGCGCTAGCGCTCTTCGTTTACAGACGTGTTACTGATTGTCACAAGTGGACAGATGTTATATCAGGTAGTAGGCCTATAGGTAGTTTCAACACATACGGTTTCATTATTTTGGTTTGCCATCTGTTGTACGTTCGATGAGTAGATTTAGATGGATTTATACGCGTACGTTGTCTGAAATAACTTGTGGGGCAAAAGGTGATACGTGTGGGGCCCCCAAGTGTTCCTTGCGCAAACAATAGGCCTGCAATAAACGTGCCCCTCGAGAAGTCTTGTGGAACAGCATTACAGCCTCTTCTCCTACCTGCAACTGTTGCCTTACGCGGATGAACTAGTTCCTTATAACTACCGATACGCCTGAAGTAGTCATTGTTCGGATCATGTACACCCACACGCACTTTTGCCATAAGTACATACCTCTCTCTCTCTCTCTCTCTCTCTCTCTCTCTCTCTCTCTCTCTCTCTCTCTCTCTTTGTAATGTACCCACTACTTCTCTCACGTCTACCTACTACCCTCCCACCAACACCCTAATATACATGTAGAGAAAAACATTTATTTCAAGCATTTACTTCACGTTAATTGCATACGACGACAGAACAGTATTTTTACCGTTGCCATTTAGTTTTGATAGGACGCGAATGCATGTGTGTGTTTGTATGTACGCGCGCGCCCGGCGTGATTCGTGTAGATAGAAGATTCCGTTCGTCGATACTGTACATGTATATTTAAAATGAAACGCGCGCGCGTGTATATTGTTCATATGTACGTATATATGGTGCAGGTCAATAAAACAATTGATTCTATTGTTAGATGTTGTGCGTTTATGCGTGTGCGAACCCCACACGTGTTATTGAGCGTGAATTGTGAACTGTTAGTTTGTAACGGCTCGATACTAGAACTGTTTCTTACAACAATGACAGTGGGCAGATTTATCAGGTATAGAGGAGGTTCTAAAATACCCTTCTTGGGTTTATTTTTTTTGCACCCTAATAAGGGCCCCACACGTGTCACTTTTACCCACTTGTGGATTTTTGTTAATGCATAGTGCATAGCGTAAGCAACATCATCGACTGATGTTGCAATGGTATGGGTCTGAGCAGCGTTTCTCACCTATGGGGTGCGACTCACTGCTTGGTCCCGAGGGGCCGTTTGGTGGCTCGCGAGATGATTTCTAAAATTGATTTACTGTATCTTAAAAACCTATTACATTCAAGATATAACCACCAAATAGAAATAGGATGTCTAGATTGACAGGTTGAAGTCCAACACAGGAAGAAGAAAAGAAGTAATAGAAGAAACACTAAATCTCGGAGATAATTGAACGATGAAATATACGAAGGTCGTCTCAGAAGCAAGTTTCCCTGATTTAAGAAAAATAAAAAAACATGTAAAAATTAAAAAGAAAACTATACTTCTATTCAAAAACATGTAATTATTTTTCAATATAATCTCCAGCCTTGTCAATACACTTTCTGTAGCGTAAAACCAATTTTTCAATTCCTTCTTTGAACCACTGTGTGCCCAGATTTTAGAGCCAGACATCAACCGCCTGTTTCGCTTCCGTATCCGTTTCGGAACGGTGTCCTCCCAGGTGTTCTTTGAGATGGAGGAAAACATGGAAATCAGTCGGAGCCAAATCGACTGAATATGAGGAATGGTAAAAAATCTCCCTTCGAAAGGACTCCAACAAATTCTGCATGACTCGCGAGGAATAAGGACGTACGTTGTCGTGGAGCAGAAGAACTTTATTGCTCAACAAACCTTTCCCTTTCAAGAACGATGTATGTCACCAGCGGACCATTTTAAATGCTGATGCACTCAGGTCCGTGCACAGAAACTGACGATGAATTTCAGCCGCTGATTCATATTTTGTAGTAAAAAACCGAATCACACTGCGCAATTCGCAATCGGACACGCTGGGAAATGAAACGTCCATGCTTTTAAATTCCCTGTTGTTGTTACGTTGCTTAGGAACCGATGAGGTTTTGGCACTACTGCCACTACACACAAATAAAAGTTCTCCAACCTTCTTCAGCCTGCTTGCGCCATTTCCCTTTGAAAGAAAAAATAGGGAAACTTACTTTTGAGATGACCCTCGTCGTATGACACTGTGGAAAAGCGGAATCTTCAGAGGTAGTAGATTGGTAAGACTAAGACAGAGAGTGAGAGGGGGAGAGAAGTAAATCATCAACAGTTGTGAAGACCTTAACAGGCCTATATATTTGCACATTCTGTCCAAAACTATGGATCTATAACTGAGCAGCAGACAATTATTAGTTAACGTTATGTTTCTCTCGCCCACAACGCAATACACAACAGGCACTGGCGTTTGAATAAATATTGACAACGTCAATATGTACAAGTTTTTTATATTGGCGGCATTGTTTCATTCTCGAGTTTCGGCACTACGACACACGTGACAAACATTGTCCAAGTCAATCGACGTCCAATTGATAAAAAAGTAATGTTATTCGTTTCTATTCATTGTTCTCAGAAACTTGCGTATACTTTACATTTGTTTATATTCCACTTGATTCCAGTTAATTCTGCTTCGCCCTCTGTTTAGAATCATACCCACGTGTTATTCACAGCGCATTACGTCATCCTAAGTAAACACCGTAGTCTCAAGAGGATCTATATTGTCTCTAAATAAATATATATGTATGTTACTAAATGTCAAGAGATTTTTTTTTATTGATATGTTTTTTTTTTACGGCTGGCGCCGCCTCTCGCATCCTAGCTTCCACTGGCGCAGTAATCCATCTCCATAGCTCTTATTATGGATTTATTTCTTTTATTAATTCCCACAGTTCTGCTCCATATAGGGCTACTTTCGACTATAGTTTTATATATTCTGATTTTATTGTTTTTTGTTATTCGTGGACTCCAAAGCAGACTATTTAATTGTTTTGTTGTTGTCTTAGCTTGTCCTATTCTTAATTTTATTCCTTGGTTGCTGTCACCATCCGATGTCATTGTTACACCCAAATACTTGAAGTTTTTTATTAATATTTTTTATCACTTTTGTTCCTAGTTTTAGGTCTTGACCTTCACCGCCTACTATAAGGTACTCAGTTTTTGAGGCATTTATTTCGAGACCCCATTTCGCATATTCTTCTGCTAGTTTCCTAAGCATATAACTTATATCAATTTCGTCCTCTGCAATTACAGCCTGATCGTCTGCAAAGTGTATTGTAAACATCATGTCACTTCCAACTGGTACACCCATATTACGGCATTTTTTCCTCCTATCCAGGTTGGAGCTATGCAACAACCCTGTTTCAAGCCTTTACTAATACTTATCTTGCTGGATTTTCCCTATTTTAACTTGAGCTGTCATATCTTTATATAGTTGTTTAGTTGCTTTTATATACTTACTACTTATTCCTTGATTCTGCATAGCTCTCCATAATATTGCAAGCGGCACGCTGTCATATGCTTTAGTTAAATCGAAAAATACAATGTGGGTTTGTAGGTTGAGCCATCCTTTTTTTCGCAACTTGTTGTTTGAGTGTAAAAATACTATCAACACATGACCTACCAACTCGAAATCCGTTCTGCTCTTCAACATCTTTAATTTCTTGCTCGATTCGATTTTTGAGAATTTTACCATTTGTAATTTAGAAACAGAATTTGTAACATTAATTCCTTTATAATTAGTGCAGTTTTGGCGGTCCCCTTTTTTATATATATTGCTGATATGCGCCGTTGTCCATCAACGTTGTGTTTTTAATGTGATATCTAATGGTGATGTATGTGTCATCATTATGTAATGGGCCCATCATTATGTAACGATCTTTCTGTTATGTAGTCCTATAACAATTATTTTTATTTCCTTACAGTTGTCGTGAGTACATTAAGCTGATTCAACATTTATATTGGGATAATAACTAAAATGTTGAATTACGTCAGAATAAAATTAAATGTCACATTTTTTTACTACATTGTTAAAAACTTAAATCTAGTTGAGAAACAGGGGTAAAATTTCCTAAAGAAGATAATAGTTTATACTCCGTATTAATCTGAAGAAGGTGGAAATCATAGCAATACATACGTCAACACAGAATAACCCCCGTTTTAAATCGGTCACCACGTTTCTATGATTCGTTACATACACAAGCCACAAGGCAATCAACATCACGTGACGAATTTTAAAAGATCCCTCGTTAGCTTATCAAATGAGACCGTTCAAGCAAAACATCCAAGATATCCAGGAAGCTTCTTCAGTGACCGCTCGGATGTGTTCGCTTGGTTATCCCAGGGCGGCTGCATCTGAGATTCGGGAACAGACGGTATAGAAATACCTCTAGTCGCCTCGGCTGCACTAGCTTTCTTCTTCTTCTTCTTCTTCTTCTTCTTCTTCTTCTTCTTCTTCTTCTTCTTCTTCTTCTTCTTCTTCTTCTTCAAGGATTAGGTTATATACACTTGTTCCTGGCACCCATCTCATCCTCGGACGACCCACGTCTCTTCTATCAATGGCTTTATAGTTTAGTGCCGTTGTCGGCAATCGATCCTCTGTCATCCTTTCCAGATGATCCCACCATTGTCTTCTGTAAATTGCAATAATTTCATTTATTCCCTTTACTTCGAGTTCTGCTCTGATATCTTCATTCCTTATTCTATCTTGCAGTGTATAATTTAAAGTATTTCGAAGAAACTGCATATCAGCACTCTGAATCTTGCCGCATTCATTTTGTTGTCATGACCCATGCCTCAATTGTCTTATAAAATGTCTCAGTTGCAATTATCTTATAAAATTTAATCCTTGTGCTGTGTCTTGTTTTATTTCTAAGATTTCTACGAATCGTACCACAAATATTCCTAAATTTATTTATCTTCTCTCATATACCATATTCAGATTCATAACTTACTGCAAAGGCGAGATATTTGAAACGGCTCACTTGTTCTAAAGTGCTCTTGTTTATAACTGTCTTAGTCCTCACTGGATATTTACCTTTAAAGGCCATGGTTTTGGTCTCTCTGACTGAAATTGTCAGGAGTACTCTCTTGCCACTTCTTGTAATTGAAACATAGCTCTTTGCAACTCTTTGCAAATCATCCTCATTTTACTAGTGTTCTAAATACTGGAAATCGTGATGTCTTCAAGTGCCCGTTTGACACCAGTCAGCCTCTTCGACGTGGCAGCTCACCGTTCCGGCCAACACTGTTAAGCTGTAACGCCGTTCTTGCTCTAATCTCCTGCGACTGAATCTTTAGGGAACCGCGGAACCGTGTCTCAGTCGTGGGGCCAGGCCAGTGTATAAGAACAAAATTTCAGTAGAATGCACCCGCTCTACGAATTGTGTGGGGTTTCCTACGGATTTCTGGTATCGGTCGTGAAGGTTCAAGTACACTTAGTCCAAATCAGTGTTAGGGTTCGCCAAGAACGGTTCGAAGATTTGCCTGGCACAGATGGGTGTTGACCGAGGGCACTAATGAGGGTATTGCCCTGGAAACGGGCACAGCGATGGTAAAACTTTATGAAAGTGTCTGTATAGTGTCGTTCAGGGAACGGACACGTAGGCATTCTCGGATGCTCTGGTTCGAAGTAAGGTAGTGGGTTTTACAGGGCCTTACTTCCGTAATGCTCGGTCCAAGAGAGACTGGAGCTTTAGCTTGTGGGTCTTTGCCAAGTAGTCCCTTACAGGGATTGCATAGGTAACAATAACAGCTAGTTTGATAGGCTTTCTTCGTAGTATACTTCATCTTAAATCATTTATTATAAGAAATCTCTCTCTCTCTCTCTCTCTCTCTCTCTCTCTCTCTCTCTCTCTCTCTCTCTCTCTCTCTCTCTCTCTCTCTCTCTCTCTCTCTTTCTCTCTCTAGTAACGTTACGTAAATGCTTAAAGCACTCAATAAATTTTGCAATGTGCTAATTAAAAATTCTCTCTATTTGTATCGGCCATCTGAGGACCACATGCCAATTTCAATTCTTTATTCCTTATTATTTTCTTTTTCTCCAATATTTTTTTATCTTTTAACTGTGTCTCTTCTTCCTGTCTTCAGTATTTTGAACCTGCGTTTTTCTCTCTCCTACCCAGGGCTCCTTTCCTTTTTAACACTTTTGCCCGAAAAACTTCTCTTTCAATTGCTTCTTCTGCGTTTATATTATTTTTTTCTAAATCCTTTTGGACTTCTTTGATCCAACTTGATGTTGACTTCATTCCCCACAGATATTTGAAGATGTTTTGTTAACCTATTGTCCATTCTATATGAATGTCCAAAAAATAATAGTCTTCTTTTCCTCATTGTTTCTGTTATATTTTCTATACTTTGATCTATTTCATCATTACTTCTTAATTTCCAACCTTCCGAAGTTTTTCATCGGGCTAATATTTGCCAAATAATTCGTCTTTCCAATATTTCTAGTTTGTCTGAATTATAATTCAATGCTAGACATTCACTTGCATATAGGCATTCTGGCCACAGTACTGTACTGTTATACCTTATTTTCGTATTTTTAGATATGATTTTTTATTGTAAATATCTTTAGTTATACTATATGCTCTTTCCATTTTATGAATCCTTTCTTCTATAGCAGATTTTTCTAAACCATTCTCTTGAATTATTTCCCCTAGATACTTAAAATTTCTAGCCCTCTATATTCGACTAATATCTGTTAGCAGGAATTTTGGCGCAGGTTTAATGTTCGTGAGAAATTTGTTTTTTCCGCAGAAATTCTTAAGCCTGTTCTACTGGCTATGTCCTCTAAAAAATTAACTTGTGTTACTGCAGATGTCAGATGTTCAGAATGTATAGCAACGTCATTTGCGAATGTCAAACAGTTTATTTCAATATGTTTGTTCCTTCGTCTCAACATGATTGGTGATATTTTGCATTACATTAATTTTTCATTCCAAATTCTCACTACTTTCCCCAGGACACAGTTGAAAAGCACTGGGGATAAACCATCACCCTGCATTACACCTGAATTTATTTTGAACGGTTGAGATATTTCTCCCATGAATTTTATTTTTGAGACTGTGTCCGTAATTAAAAATTATTTTTACAAATATTTATTTTTGGGTATAAATAACTAAATTCAGGACTTGACTGAAAACCTTTTTAAACATAAGGACAGTTGATTACTTGTCATCAAGTCCTTTTCTTAAGTTCATTCTACACCAGAGTAGTAAATAAAGAAGATGAGAAAAGATACTCACTCGGTAAACATTTGATCTGCAAATTGAAAATAATAAACATAGTATTTAATAAGGCTGACGATGTGAAAACTGATGATAAGAGGTGAAAAGTACGGGTGTGAATGGAGTAGCATTCTGTTTGCACGCATCATGGTAGTGTGAGGAAAGACAAAATTACTGTCCAGTTGCTATTCAAGAGTTGTTCTCAGCTCCAAAGGAAACAATACCTAGTCCAGAAGGGCATAAAACATGTACACACAGAACGGGCCACTGAAGTTTTAGTTAGAAAATATAATTAATTAATTTTACAAATGGTGAAAACTGGCTTGTTTTACGAAAGGCTCACGCAGAGAACGTGATCCAGATGATATTACCCAAAACTACAGTACAGTCGTGGAACGGCATGGCAGCTGGTTGTCCCGTAAGCTTCCGACACCGACACACAGACACACAGCTAGCGTGGGAACACGGAGCGCTCACGTTTTATGACCCACCATCAGCATCGAATTATTACCGTGTTATATAATGCGAGGCCTGTGACCTAACACGAGAAACAAGTGCAGCAGCCACGCTGAAAGCTGATCTACACAAACGCACTATTGATGACACACGAAACGGTGCTTTTCGGTTGAACGGAACTGGACAGCTTAGCAGCAGTTTCAGTTAAACCATTCCGATCTTGCCGAGATTCATGTAAAACTGCCTCGGTCAGAAGGATGACAGTCGGAAATCTTTGTCATAATAATGTGTTCTTAATCGCGCGACACTTCTTTACACTGTCTCTGTGCTTCACCAATCAGATTGCACCGTTAGTAAGAGGAGATTACCGTTTTGAATCCACATTGCCGCTGTGTTGCCACAATTAGTATTTGTTAACTGCAACTTACCACGTTTAATGGAGCCGATCCGTCGTGTCGTTGTCATTTTGCTGTCGGATGTTGTTTAATGACGTGCGCAGAAAAGTAAACAACGTATCATACAGACGCGAGATGAAAAATTAATTACCACTGGTAACAACTTCTTTAGTGCCGTCTGTCATCATTTTGGCCGAGGGAGTATTATCTGAAAAGTCTTCTGGTTTTACTCGGTCGGACTGTCTGCGTAAAAGAGGGTATCCTTCTTCTTACGCTTCAGTCTGAAGATTGTCGGTTGGTTATGTTCTGAAATCATCAGATCGTCGTGTTAGTAATCCGTTTTTGATATCCCTCTATCCTTTCAGACCAATTTCTGCAGTAACTCGAACCAAGAACCTCTTTCTTCTCTGGGAATCTTCACCGGTAGCGAATTAAAGTGAATATCGCGTGTTGGTTGCACGCTGTCAAACGATATACAATACGTTTATACAAGCGTTTTATAAACATTTTGACTTTACAGAAGAGAAATTCATCACGGAGCACTAATCTTTATTTAGTACCTGTGTGGGTACTAAAGAGAATGACAGTAGTACCGCCGATTGAAGGTACTTTTAAGCATGTGAACATGCTGAACATAAAGATTCATTTCGTTCAAAATTTTATTTTCTTCACTCATATAACATAATAAGGAACTTGTTGAAGTGCACAAATAGTAAACAACAATAAGATAGTTAGGCAATACAGTTGAGAGCGATTCAAAAGCAGATATATTATTCAAATACACAATATGTTACCATACACAATTCTGAGAATTCGTTTCATTTATTTTTCTTTTCAGTCTTTTCGTGGAGCAGCTTTGTTGCAGTTTTCGTAACGTTCGTTTATACCAATCAGTGCGGCTATTCATCAGTTCCTTTTACTCATCATGTTCATTCTGTTAACCTTCTTCAACAGTATTTATTATGACTGTTACTACACTTGTGTACGTTAGTTACACAGTTACTCCTCAGTGTACGTAAAACTGAGGAGGCTGCAATGGGCTGGCCGTGTAAGAACGGATGACAAATGAACACCTAAAAGATGGAGAGTACGGATGGTAAAAGACCAAAAGGCCGTCCAAGGAAAAGATGGGAAGATGCTGTCGCTGTTGATGCAAGAGAGATGTTGGGAGTGCAAGGATGGAAGTTTTTTGCCAATGATAGAGAGAGCTGGAGGGTCAGGATTGAGGAGGCCAAGGCTCGACTTCGGGCTGTAGCGCCATAGGAGGAGGACCATTACTACACTTAACTCCTTTATAGGTCAGAGTTTCCGAGTAACTGGTTTGGCGCCTCTATTCGTCCTAATATTAGCGTTTTTCTAACAACCTGAATTTGGAATTTGATGGTAGCCATATTTCGAAGTCATTTAGTTAGTGTGTTAATATCGTGTCCTTAAAATCCTAGTTTCCTTTCAAACCAGTATTTGCTACCTCTAATCAGAAAACATTTTCCATGGCTTTTCCTGGTATTTCTTCTATCAAAGATAATACTTTGGTCTTTTCTTGTCGTATTTTAGTCATGCAGATTGTGCCAAATTGTAGATTTTTTCTGCTGATTAGGCTTTACCACAATTTGTTTTTCCTCGTGTGGATGTCATACATTTTTTCATTGCGTAAATTCCTTCGTGATGCCGTTGTGCTTCTACCTGTGTCGTATAAGACTCGGATCATTTTCCCCCCTCTCTCTCTTTCCATCCTCTGTGGTGTCTTGAAATACATCGTAATTTCATGTAATGTTTAAGGCCCTAACTGTCAGCTGTCCTCGTCTACAAAAGGAGTTTATTGTTACGAAGTGTACTAAAACGCCAGCCTCAACGGTGTTTTGCCCGTTTGGCAATGCTGCTTTCGTACATTCTTTATATGATGTATAACAAAGATTAAAGAATGCCATTGTTTTTAGTAAAGCAAAAAGTTACTATCATTTAACACAGAGTCAAACACCTATGTGTAGTTCACGAACCACTCATATAATCGTGTTGTGCTCTGTATCCCTACTCTTTGTCGAATGTGTTCCTTGAATCTTGCCCTAGAACAGGGGTTCCCAACCGGTGGTACCACTAGTGGTACGCGGAGAGATCCAAGGTGGTATGCAAGAAGACCTAGCTAGGAAAAAAGTATTTACTTAAAACAAATAAATACATAAAAATTTTGGTTCAAAACTACAATAAATTTTCATCGGACATCATTTGAAATGATTTCCCTTATGAAAACACAACCTAAACAACTGTTTTTACACTTTATTTAAGCATAGAACCAACCTGAACTAATTTTAAAAACCAGTTCCCGTTTTGTAAATTCTGTGTATTAGATTTAAATAATTATACATAACTAGGAATAATAAGATGTACTATTCATGCTGTATCAAGTTTTGTATTGAGAAAACCCCAACAACATTTCTTTAAGCTTCTGTGGTACTCGAAATGAACGTGGAAGACCAAAGTGGTACGCGGGTCCGGAAAGGTTGGGAACCACTGCCCTAGAACAATGTGTTTTCGATCACCCGACATTTGTGGCAAAAAGGGTGTATTAATTCTATTGTTAATTGATATGAGGTCAAATGGTGGTAACAGGTCTTGGAGGTTACGCAGGTGGCAAAATCTTTGAGAAATGCCCACTGTTAGTAACAGCTGTCCCACCAAATCCTACTCCTACCTCCTACGTCCACGAAGACGTGAGCCGGCTGACGTTTGGACAGTGCGAGGCGTACGAGGGTTTGCGTCACGTAACAGACAGGAGAGGGTTTACGTCAAGTTTCTGGCGCCTCAGAGCTAGAACACTTTGGCTAAGGGAGACATCACCGAAAGAACGAAAAACATGCAAGCCAAGAGGTCTAAAAATGGCGGCCCTATTAGGGACTTGTCTGCTCCGCTACCGGACTAGTAACCTGTACAGAGGAATATTACCATCAGTTCTCATGGAAGCCTCCCATTTGGTTTATAGGAAGAAGAAACACAGGTGGACCGAGAATAAGATGGAGACCGTATACGGGCAACAGTGCGTAAAACGTGAGCGGAGATGCTGATGATGATGACGATGATTCTACTGTTAATTGCAATTCTGAGTAGTGGTATTTTGCTCTCATGTGAAGTTACGATCATGATTTGAGAAAGCCAAAGTTCAGAAATAGAAACAACTGATATAGGGAATATCTGGGGTGTGTACGCCAATCTATGACGGAAGCGGCAACTTACGACCCGCGGACGTCATAAGCGCAGAGAAGGCCTCTGTAGTAAACGATGTAGATAGATACACACGCGTTATAACCTAACTGTTTACAAATACAACCAATTCGCAGTGATAACGGCCGCGTGTGACGACAAGGTTAAGCATCAATATTGTGTGACATAATATTTTGCACGATGACTTGCTAAAACACACATGTGGAGTACCGCTGCTGGTGAATTACTAAGATTATGAACCCACTTAAAACCGGGGAAAATCGATTGTTTTTTTCACAAGGGGCCATGAGGTCGGCATTATATAATTTCTACCACACAACAGTCCGACTTATTTCAACTTATAGTATTTGTTTGAGATTCGTACTTTGATTTTTCCTACATATAGTCTTGTAATAAAATTTCAGATATTACAAACATGTGATATTTAAAACGTTTTATGACCGCGTGATATAATATTTTACAAGGTGGCTTGCATATCTTTGAAGCGATTAATTATACTAGTATTATTAACTCATTTTCGCATAAGTTATGAATCCAGAGTAACATTAAAAAAACTAAAGTGTTAGTTGCAGAAGGAAACAGGGAAGAAAACAGAGCAAACAATAGAACAGATGATGACGAAGTCAAACACAATTCTGGTACGTAGGAAATATTTGAAGACAACAGGCAGCAGAAACTCATCAACACGGAAGAAAAGGAAGGTTCCCAGAAATCGTCGATGTGATTGCTTTATAGAAGTGTGAGTTGGGCCACTGAAAAGGCAGAAGAAAATACGTCTCGAAGTGACAGAAATGTGGATATGGCGGAAAATGGCAAGACTCAGTTGGACGGAAGGTGATACTAATGTAGATGTTCTAAGGGATCTGGAGATAAGAAGAAAATTATCACAAGAGTTGGGATCTAAAAAAGTTAAATTTGTACGAATTATCATAAGACATAATGCCGTTGACACGAGGATTCTGGGAGATAAAGTCTTAGAAAAGAAAGGACGTGGAAAGTCTAGAAGAACTTGTTAAAAGATGCCAGGTTTAGCTTAGGTTAGGTTGGGAAAATGTTTTGTTCTCTTTTTACCTAGAGAATGGGTTACTTGTGACGAGTTCAACCTTGCGTATGGCGATTTTGATAAAGAAGAAGTGGTACAAGAAGTAAAAAGATTTCAACGTGTTCGCGCTACTAATGCAGAAGCAACAGTTAATGGACAGCCGAGAACGTTTTTCAGTCTACTGTCAGATGGGACTTCACTTAGTCAATTAGCAATCTATGTCTAATCCTACAGTATTTTAAAACAATTTGCGAGTCTATGGCTTCATGTAAAAAGTTTCTCAAAACTTAAATAAAAAACAAATATTTTAGATCAATTACACATGAGGAAAGAACTTGCTATTGGTTTATAGAAAGTAAACTAAATTGTAAGTGAATAAAACTTTCAATTCCCTTGTTATATACGTGTTCTTTTCCAGTTTCTCTACAATCTGTAAGTGATAAGCAAAATGTTTATGTACGGACCCCCCTCCAAAAAAGAGCCTAGCCTTCATTAGCCTTTCTCCATCACTAATCTTTTGTATTGTTGGTAAACGGAGGTCGTGAAATAACGTCTCGTTTGTGATGTACAGTGACGTGTTAGTTAGTGCTCTAAGGATTTTTATTTTGTATAACGGCAAAGCTGGATTTACTGTCTCAATCCTGTACTGCGAATGTTCAAATAATTACCCAACGGTACAGTCCTCCGTGGCTTCAATCATCGTGGCTTCAATTTTGCAAACATAAGCGTCACATCCAGGTATACATAACCTGGACTGCCACATGTGTATTCCAGTATGGGTGGTGGGGAATTGCCCACTCGTAAGGGTAGACATGTATTATATATAGAGGAAGCCTACAACGTTCGTCGCATCCCCATCTCAACCGCTAGTAATTTCTGTTTTCCCAGTCCGTCTCCTGTAAATTCTCCTCATATCCTCCTCCATATCCTGTCTCCAAGCTCTTCGACGCGTACCTTTTACCTGCGATTGAGCGGGTGATGTTCTAGTATCCATCTAGCTCTCGTTGCTCATTCGCTGTATGTGTCCGAACCATATCAACCTAATAGTTGGTCATCTATTTTCTTGAACCCTCATTAATATTTTCTTGAACCTTTGCTGGCTCCCTTATTACTTCTGGTGCAACCGGGAGGTCCAACAAGATCTTCCTAAATAATCCATTTCAATCATTGCCAGTTTTTCTTTAATCTTTTTTGTCACCTGCCAACACTTGGCTGCATATGTTGTAATTGAGTGCATAATTGTTCTATATAAATTGATTTTTACATTCCTTCTAATTTGTGATGACCAGACCAAAGAGTTTAGCTTTCGGATAACTACTCGTCCTTAAGTGAGTCTATATGGTAAAATCTTTATGCTAAGTTCCCTGTTGGCTAATTATGCTCCCCAGATATTTATATTCATGGCAGCGTGTTGTAATTCCACCATGTAGCACGATGTCACTCACTTTTCCCTTACACATAAATACTCCGTTTTTTGTAAATTTATTTTAAGACCCCAATTTGTATATCCATCCACTAATTTTCTCACTATAAATTAGGCATCACGTTTATCGTTAGCAATGACAACCTTATCATCAGCAAAGAGAAGCGCATTGAGGCATTATCGGATTTCTATATTCTGTTCTTAAATATTTCCTGCGCCATTCATTAAGAGCTTCCTGAATGTACATTTTAAATAGTGTAGAGGAAGGTCTAGGCGATGTGGACCCCGAAATCTATGCACCTGGCCCCCAGGTTGGGCGATCGTTCGACTAGGGATTGGTGGCTCTGGGGGTCGTTGGGCCAGCACCTCAACTTCGGTAAAACTAAAATGGTAAAAGTTTCTACAATTTGTCTTGGAGTAAGTTAGGCAGAGGTAAAGATTAGTAATTATGTCCAAATAAGCAACATATTTCTATACAGGATAATACATTTGAGGGAGAATAACACATACGATACATACGGCAACACACGTATACCTGTTCGGAAAATGCTTACGTACTATAATTGGTTCCCTACTTTATCAGTGACGTGTCAATAAACAGGATTTTACTTATCTGTGTGTGAGAAAAATTGAATTAAATAATGGGTCCAGTTGTAAATTATAGAGCGAGTTCTATAAATTATACCAGATAACTAACCAATCGCAATTTGTGGGTTGATATCCTGATAATCAAGAACACTATACTAAAAAAAAAAAACCGTCAGATTTGAAATGACAGGTGTGTAAAAGTACAATTTTTAGCTAATTGGAATTTCATTATCAAGCAGAAAAGGGTATAGGGAGAAACGAAGAGAGGGGTTCTCTTCGTAAACATGTTTACGGAGTAAATTGTGTTTTTAGTGATATTCCTGTGAAATGATGATACCATAAACATCTCAGTCGCTTGTTTTGTTGTAAACAGCGATATATTTTATAATTCGTATCAAAATATATCATTCATTTTCTCTTCTCTCTAAGCCTGTTTTCTCTTTTTTAGAACGAGCGACCGTTTTTTAGTCCCCAGTTTAACGCGACCGTTTGGCATTTCTCTGTCTGTCTATTTAGGGGTATGTGCTTCACGATAACTTATGAACCCATCAACCGATATTCGTAAAACTTGGCATGCGTGTCCATACTTTTACCCTACAGTACCTTATTTTTCTTAAGATTTATCGCCCCAAAAAAATAGATGGGCGGGAGGCAAAAATTGTGAGGAGGTCCAAATTTAGAAAAAAAACGCAAAAGACCATTTTGGGCATCAAATTAGAAGAAATTTTAACCAAAAAATGAATTTAGTGTTAAGTTTTGGAAATTTCAAAATTTTGGGACGCCAGGGCCCAAAAAGTGGGCAAAATTTTGATAAAATTGCAAATTCCAAAATGAGAGATATCAGATTAAAGAGAATTTTACCAAAAATCTGTATGAAGTGTACAGCGTACAGTTTTACAAATTGCAAAATTTTTTGATGCCCAAATGTGGGCTGAAAATTTTGAAAATTGTAAAAATCCAACCGGGTGTCAGAGTTAAGGGGATTTTAACAGTTTTTTTTTAAATGTTTAGCCTTTATTGTACGATTGCTCTACAATATTGTTACTTACTAAACAAAAAATAGTAAATTAATCGGAATTTTTGTAATTATTCTGATAACTGAAAAATTGTCTAGTATATCTGAATTTATCAAATAATAAATTCAGATAATATATAAATAATAATAAATATACATTCAAATAATAAATATATAAAATATAAATTCAGATAAATTCAAATAATAAATAGTTCGTTCAAAAAAGTGAGAGAGTTTGCAGCTCAGAGAGCAAACTAGTAAAAGTGATACAGTTATTTTTTTTAGTACAGTTACTTTTATAATCGAAAAAAAATCGTGTTTACGCGATCAAAATCAGCTGTTTAATTAAAAAAACTACTATAAAATAGTTTAAAAACCACGCATGACGTTAATCTCCTTGTTCTACCACCAGCTCATCATACCGTTGTTTCCTTTTGTACTTATTTAAATTCATTAAAAAACACGTAAATGAGAAAAGATCATATCTTAAAATGGAGAAGCATGAATAATATGAAAGCGGAAACATGAATAATAAGTGAAGTATTGAGTGGATCAGAGGTTGTTTTAGAAATTTTACACATCGTAGGAAACCGGAAACACGCGTGCTGAAATATATGAAAATGCTCTTAATTTCTTCTTTTTTTTTAATCTGGTCAACAGCGTACGATATGACAACGTTATCTTTAACAACAATCAAAATAATCTCGAGACAATATTTTTTATCCACATTATGACGGTACGTACGTTACACTAGTACGTAAATAAGACAGTTACTTCTTAACGCTGCGTTAATTCCGCAAAAACCCCAAAGGAAGAGTGTTCATTAACACTCATCATTATACGTAGCCAACAGCTGTTGTAGCGACTGAGACTGCTGCTTCATTCATCGTCCTCATCATCCTCAAGGATCAACGACAGTCGCAAATCGTCATCTTTAACTTCGATCTTTGTAAGATTTGATTTTTTTTTTTATGTCTGCCTTATTTTTCAGTGTTCTGCTTATCATTCCAAATATCGTGATCATCGTCATCGTCTTCACAACGCGGCACAGGCAAGATGCTGCCTGTTCCGCCTTCAAAGATCCTCCAGCCATCTCTTCGTGCCTCTACCCTCACACCTGTATCCTATAGGTTTGTATGCCCAAACTTGTTTGGCCAGTCTGGAATCTGACATTCTTTCTAAGTGTTCTTACCACCAACGCGGTATAATCTTTTGATTTTTTATTAAAGTTAAACACTTGTAACTCTTCTCTTATGGCCTTATTCTTTATACGGTCAAGTTTAGAACACCTTTTAGCTCATCTTAAGAACGCCATTTCCGAGACCTGTAGTTTACTGTCTGGTTTCTCGATTGTTGCCCATAATTCATATCCGTAGGAGAATACAGGGACTGCCATAACTTTGTAAAACTTTAATTCTGTATCTCGAAGTACCTTGTTTCTAAAAGTACAGTTGATTGTCCCACAGATCGTCTGGAATTCGCCTAACTTAATATCAATATCATAATTCCTATCATAGCCAATATCATTTCCCAAAATAGACGGTTTGGAAGGTCGCATCGGCGCCCTCTCAGAAAGGCCAGCACTGTTTTCACCTGGCAGGTCATCGCGCACGTCTCGGACGGTGTAATCAAGCCGCGGGGGCAGACTCCCCGCTACCTGAAGAAAAGCAAGATCCCGCGGTTAGCGCCAGTGGTTAAAGGAACGGTTAAAGGAAGACCACAATCGAAACGTCTGGGGTTTTAGAACAGGACCACCGGCCCAATAGCCCGGAAGAAAAGTTTACTGAAATTGTAACTGAAGATTGTTACTTGGGGCATGTCATTGATTACTATCTTCGATTGTATCAGTTCAGTTCGAATTAATGCAATTATGTTGGTTTTCCTTGTGGATATTTTCATGTTATATTTTTGGCATATTAGTTGATGTTTGTCAATTAGTCAATATACTGCAGTTTGTATATTTTATTTTTGTAAATTATTAAGGAATTCTGAAAGAGGCTTATTAATTGTAGTGTCCATTTTCTAGAGTAAAAAGTTTATATACACACGAATTTAAATACTTTCCGAGTATTATGTTAGCTAAAAAAGTTACTGAAGCTATTCCATAATCAAAAACAGTAAATTCCTAGATGTTTTTGCACAGAATAGTTTACCAGAGAAACATGTGGGTTTGTGTGTATTTCAAGTCGTTTACAGGTGCAGAAAAATTAGTAGTAACGTATTTAACAGGATATCACACCGAAGCAAAGTGTTTCGACTCCTTTGTGTCGATATCGTTCGTGTTTACGGCGTGACATTTTTTGTTTTCTGGTATTTGATTGTTCAAAGCGTGTAAACAACACAAATCCGCTTTTTTTGAGAATTTGTTAAAAAAAATATCGATTGAAGCGATAACGAGAAACGCTATTGTTTTCTTCGTTGACAAAAATTCTTGAAAAGCTTCAAACAGTTCAGGTATGAAAAACGATAACAATTAGCGTTTTTCTGTGCTGCAAATTTTCTTATTGATCTCTCTCTCTCTCTCTCTCTCTCTCTCTCTCTCTCTCTCTCTCTCTCTCTCTCTCTCTCTCCCCCCCCCCTTTAGTCGAGTGTGCGGTGTCCTCTCTTTTTCTTTTACTCTCACGCAGACACAGTTTTAACAAAAATATACAAATAGGTCCACTACATTTATTGTTTCATAACGAACGGAAGTAATAGGCCTATACTGTGAACTTCTTGTTCTTCAATTCAAGGATTAGGTCATATAAACCTGTTTCGGCACCCATCTCATCCTCGGACGACTCACGCCTCTTCTACCAATGGCTTTATAGACAATGAACGTAATATATAAATTATTTTTAATTTCAGCGTTCTATATTATAATAAATCATTTCTGTCCTGCGTAAGATATTTTCCGTTAGCAGTTTAAATTTTAATGTTGGTACTGTTTGACATTATAAATAAAATGGATGTATTGGCAGTTCAATTTACGTAGATAATGAACCTGTAGAAACAGTAAAACACTTCTAATATCTTGGATACTGGACCAATCAATCCTTGGCTCCCGATGAGGAGATCAAAGCAAGAATCGAAATGGCTCGGTCTGCGTTTCTAAAATTAAAATCGCTTCTAACAGACACTGGGCCTCGGTCTCAGAGAGACGATTTTTAGATGCTATGTGTAGTCCGTCTTTCTATACACACGTGAAATATAGACACCAATACAAATACTGAAGATCGAATTCTGGAATGTGGCACTATAAACGCCTATTGATAATTTCTTAGACAAGGCACACTAGAAATGCCTCCGTACTTAACAGAATGGGACATGAGCCCCATTGACTTGATATTATCAAAAGAAGAACGACTTGGGGCATATTCAAAGAGAACTCTGGTGTGCCGTGCTAAGAGGCTCATTTTAATTGGAAAAATAGAAAGGTAAAAAAAATGGATTGGTCGGAAAAGGTTACTATCTTGGCATCGTAACCTCCGACAGTGGTCTGGCCTATCTGATGACGAACTATTGCACTCTGGTCAAGACCGAGAAAAATGTGAAATGGCAGTCGTCAACGCCTGATTAGGCAGGACATTAAAAGAAAAAGACCATTACACAACGCTAGTCCCTCCGTTTTCAAAACTGCCCAACCCTAGAAAGAGTCTTCATAATTTTTGGAACATTTCTTGAGTTCTGAAAACGTGCACTTTTTCTTGACTGACACTTTAACCTTCATGGCTCCTTCCCACAATTTACTACCGATTCTCTCTCTCTTTGTTTCTGTTATTAACTTTGTACCGACCTCATTTAAATTCTTTCTAGTTATACGTCCGACTGCGTTTATACGTCTTTCACGTTCCGATGACGACATAAAACGCATGGCTATAAAACTGAGTCGCAGCACAACACGAATTAACCGGAATGTTGAAGTGCGTTTTTGGTAAAATTTATAACTGGTTCTTATCCGATTGCGGATCAACTGCTTCCTCGCTGCTTGTCACAGTGTTGTTATGCAGTCTGCGTCCACCGTTCTCGCATTTCTTGTTTCCACGTTCTTTCTGTTTAGTTTCTTCCCCAATATTGTTTATTACCATTAAACCCTACTTCCGTGTAAGCTCTTTCAGACACTTCGTCACTGTTCGTTACATTATCAACGATCTTCTTTTAGTCTCCATCCTGTTCTGTTGTCTTCAGTTCTGTTTTTAATTCTCTCGGTTTAAAACTCCTGTGAGACTTCAAACTCACATTTGCATCTCGGCGGTGCAACTCTCTGTATTTGATACAAACACCTCTTTTATCGTCCTGTACCGTTTCTTCCATCAATCTCTCCTTCAACTGCAACATTGTATAATAGGCAGGTTGTGTAACATCTCTACTCGATGAAATTAGCTCACCTCTGAATCATCATTAATATGTATACAAAATTAATATTAGAATCCTCCGTGAGCTGCAGTACTCACTCAATATTTTAATCGAATTACATATATTATTCGATAAATTTTGATATTAGATAATTTTTCTGTTACCAAAAAAGTTACGAAAATCCCGATTATCCTACTATTTTTTAAAAATAACAATTGTAGAGAGCAATTATACAATAAATGGTAAACATTCCAAACAATCGGATTTGTGTTAAAATATGCTTTAGTCTGACAGCGGCTGGATTTTTACAAGTTTCAAAATTTGGATACCATTTTTGGGCTCTGTGGTAAAAAAATTTTGAAATTTCAAAAACTGCACACTAATTTCAGATTTTAGTTAAAATTCCCTTTAGTTTGATACGCCACATGAATTTTTGCGATTTTATCAAAATTTTCGCGATTGAATCAAAATTTTCACCAACTTTTTGTTACTCGGTGTCCCAGAATTTTGAAATTTTAAAAAATGAAGCTAAATTCATATTTTTGTTAGAATTTCCTGTATTAAACTTTTGAGATAGACATGAAGTTTTGAGATATTTTTAAAATTTTGCCCCCCTCAGCCACCTATTTTTTGGCCAGTCAGTGTCAAAAACAGCAAAGTTCTGTAGAGAAAAAGTATGGACACACGTGTCAAGTTTTACGAAAATCGGTTGACGTAAGACGGTTCAAAAGTTATTGTAAGACATGGCCAAACAGATAGATGTATAGGCATACAGATAAAATTCCGAACGGTCGAGTAAAACTGATAATTTTATAACGAAAAATAAAAACGGTCTTCTGTCGTTCAATAAATGTGTCGTTCATTATTCCTTATTTTTAAATTTTAATGGTCACAGCGCAAAGACTGTATTGACAAACTACGTACCTGTTTGGTTTAACTGAACTTTTTTTGCTCTGTACTATAAATAACAAAAACGTTCTACACACTTTTTCATAGGCGAAGTAAACAAACCTAATATTAATCCAAAACAAACTATATTAATCCAATTCACTCGTGCGCTACAGTGGAAGTGGCGAACTGTAAGCGAGCCGTTATTCCATTTACAAGGCTTGTTTCCACATTCCCTAAGACCATTATATCGTATTATCGCTTCCAAATTGGTCATCAGATATACAGAATTTGTTATTGTATTAATCTGTGAACTTGTAACCAGTATTGTGCCGGTAGTCACTTAAAATATCACGCCAACCATATTTTCAGCTAACCGACGCATAGAGAAGTAATCGAAGTATATTTTGTTTAGAATAACAAATAGAGGGCTATAAGAATTAACTGTTGAAGACAGAATGAAGGCAACGAAAGAGATACTTAAGCGAAGCAGATTGAAGTGTACTGAGTACAGCTTTAGATGGTGTTACAAGAATATGTCAATGTAGTCCCTGGATTATAGCATCCACAGGGTTGAAAACGTGGGAAAACGTACGACCACACGAAAGAGAGAACTGTTCAGAAGGGAGACTAAGATAGTTTGTAAAGAGGTAAACAGATTTAAGTAGGACAGGAACGAATAGAGAAAATTGGTGCTAGATTTTGTGCGCGTGCGAGTCTGCGCAGTAGTGACAACCTGGCTACGTCTGCTCGTTAGCCTTTCCTCCCAATCGGGAACTGACGACAATCAGTCGTCATCATTATCCATCATTATCATGGCACGACGTTGGTAAAATTCTGCGACAACACGAATACTTTTATATCACGAAAGGAGTCCGTCGAAGGGATACAAGATCTACAAAGGTTGTTTTTCAACCGTTCTTGTATATATGTTCTTGTTGGCATGAGACAATAATGGTTGAATAGCATTGTGTGGTTGAATGAGTGATTGTATGATTTCAGACTATCGCATTTTAATCGGTGTAATGTTGCTCTAAATCCTAGACTATCGGAAAGAAAGCTGGTACGATTAGAGGTTTTTGAGACACAGCGATGGAGGAGGGTGCAGAGTAGAGGTGTGCTAAACTAGTATTTGAAAATAACAGGTACGAACGATACCGTTCCAAAGAAATAACACGTACAAATACCTGTTATTATATACTGATTATACATATACCTGTATTATATAATTTGTTATAAGAAATAAATTGAAACTAAAAGTAATAAAGTTACTTTACACTGTGACTTTATTAAGTTGTTACTGTTTAAAAGAAAATAAGAAACAAGAGAATTTATAGGCCTAACTCCCTTTAGGAATACTAATTTAAGTTATCACTAGGAGTAAACAAACTGACATAGATTTAATATTAAATTGTTGATACCATTTTGGTTAGACAAATCAGTTGCGAAACTCAGGGAATGCAATTTAGAGTGCACGTAGTAGCACAACAAAGATTGTCAAAAACAGTTACGTGAGGTATGGAGTGAAGTTAAAATAAAATCATCTCCGAAATCACATAACAAAAAGTACCATATGGCCTATCAGCCACTCTGTAGATTATAACACAATAGAATTCGCTTTTTCAAAATTTACCAAGTTGGTGGTAATATATAATTTATAATTATAATCTGTATTATATACTGGATAACACACGAGAATATATGTAACATCAGTATGATTTTTTTTCATTTATTAAAAACAGTTTCGTCTCTTTGGCGTAGAGATATTCTGAACCTCGCTGTTTTGCTTCGATTCGTACTTGTATGGCAATCGGCATGTGCGCACAATGAAGTATTCAACACCAAAAAGTGACTGTTGTACTCGTGTACTCGTAATACTCCTAATTCTCGTAGTACTCGTTTATTTGTTGTTACTTGTGTACTTGTTACTCCATAGTTCGTAGGGGTGGTCCCGCGACTCGGAACCGCGATGCCGCGAGTAATCGGAACAGGTATTTCAACTTTTCAGTTACTGGTATATCGGCCCACCTCTAATACAGAGTACTTTTCTGAAATGATATTGTAAGGAACGGTGAGTCACAAGAAAGAGAGAGATTGTGGAAAGGAAAACTTCATGAGATGAAAATACCAATAGCGGAGGTATTTAATTAGGCACATTAGCTGAAAAGATTACGGCGGTAGAGTGAAAGGTTAATGGGAGAAATGGTGTGGAGCGACCAACAAAAAAAAGGTTTCGCATCAAGTGACCTCGGAAATGAAAGGTTTCCTGAATTTTAAATGGCCAACCGTGAATTGAGGTTGCATGAAGGAGACATACCTGTGATAACTTTCATTATACATTTCAGCGTTCTTAATACCGGTACAACTTTATTATTATGATTTATCGTATTGCTTTGATGGATATTACATTGTTCATCAAATTACTGTAGGCACGTGTATGAATTTTATTCCTCAAATTCAATTATTTTAGTCAGTCATCAAACAATTTCACATGTAAATTCAGTAAAGTAGGCCTATTTGAGCACGACTCCAGATGCTACGCTTAGATGAAAAGAACATGTCAAGTAAAAACGGTATTCAATAGTTTTCGTGGTATTCTGTCTTCCCCCATCCTGGCTACATGACCAGCCCACCTTAGACGCTGTAGTTGTATGTATTGTGTTAGGGGTGGCAAAGAACTTGGCATACAATTCCAAAAAAATTTTGTGGCTACTTGGAAGACGTTCTGAACTGTCATCACTGCTTAATAAACTGTTGTTATACATGCAAGTTGTGAAACCGGTGTGGGTTTATTGTGTGCAACTTTGAGAATTTTATTGCACAAAGAAATACAACATCCAAAATAATCCAAATGTTTCAAAATAAAGTGCTTCCGCAGTATTGTTAATGTACCGTCGTATGTAAGGAACCTGAAAAGGCTTCCGTCGAGACCTCAAAATACCTGTGATCACTGATGAGATGAAGCTTGTTGCGGATGAACAAAGGCTTCATAAACGTCGAAATAATTAAGTACTACAACTTTTATATAGAGAATGCTGTGACAGAAACCCTTCGAATCGTTCGTAAGAAAGTCAGGTGTTTAAAGAAATATCTACTCATGAACGAAGTGTAAACTTTAGTGAGGAGTGCGCCAATGGGAGCACATTCTAAACACTGCTAACGTAGTTGTTAGAATAAAATTGCTTGATAGTTTGTAACTAGACGCTATTAATCTGTCATTTAATAAATATACAAATTCAAGAATAGTGACGTTTTCATTCACTCTTTGAACAACAAAATAAAGCTGGGCAATCCAGCGCTTCCTCGGACGTCCCACACCTCTCCGTCCCTTCGGGTTATAGTTCCATAGTTGTTTGGGGATGTAGCAGTCACCCATTCGGAAAGGTGTTCCCACCAATTCAGCCGATACTGGGTGAGCCTGTCGAGTATACTCATAATATTCAGTTCCTGCCATATATGTGTGTTTCTTCTATGATCATAGAGAGTATACCCTGCCACGTGCTTGAAAAATCTCATTTCAGCCTCTTGGATACGACTGGCCTGGCCTTTCGTTAAATTCCAATTCTCAGACCCATAAAGAAGCGTGGGAAGGCATCACCTAGTAGCAGTTTAGGCGTGTTTCTTTACTTGCTGACTTAAGAGTTCGCCTGATGGTCCCGCACATAGGGTTGAACTTATGAAACGTCTTCACAACGTAGTTGCTTGTATTATGAGACACACTATATCCCACGTATTCAAAATTGCTGACTTGTTCCAGGACAGTACCATCTATAACAATTTTTGCCCGTACGGGATCAGTTCCACGAAAAACCATGACCTTGGTCTTAAGTGTGGATATTTTTAATACAGTCTTTGCAGATTCGATTTAACAAATGTATACCCATCTGCAACCTGTTTTCCGAGTCCGACAGAATAGCCTGATCGTCCGAATAAAAAAACGTGTCAATTGTAGAGTGGCCAACCATAAAATGTTCTGGAAGACACATCTGCCAGTTTAGTATGACATCGTCAAACGTAACGTATTCATTGTATGGTTGTAACGTAATCTTCCAATTATATTTCCAGCCCTTCCAGGGTCTGAGTTCACATCATTCTACCAACTCAGCTTTGTTCTGCATCTCGGTTTTCTCAATTAAGTTCTGCAGGAAATTTTACTTGTCGAGTCCGTTTTTACGACCATGAAAACTGTCCGGACAAAGCAACTGCAGCTTCATCTTTTCATTTATTTACCTACGGCCATGTCCTGTAACAAAGTATAAAGTTATGTAACTAAAAAGACGTGTTCTTTAGCCTGTGAATGTAGACAAATTTACGACAGACGTTCTTTTGAAAAAAAATTTCACGAGCGAAACAGGTTCATATAAAACCGGTAGATCTTCATTGTTGTTTCGTAGAATCTTCCTTTTTGGGTTTTGTGTAAAAGACGTCGTCCGAAACGGTAACTTGGTACGAGAAAACAAAAAAATTCGATGCGAAGATAACGCAGGGCATTTTGTGTTGTCTAATATTTTAATTCGGGTCCTGTTTAAAATGTAGACCTGTTAGATTCCATCGCTTTAAAACTGTATTTTTTTAGAAAGGTTTATGAAGTTCATTTACAGTATATTTTCAACAAACAGTTATATGTAGTGTTGTAAGTTATAGAGTTATGTTATATGAATTATATTGTATCTTACAGCAAAATATATAAATAGGGCGTGTTACTGCTTCGCATGTGATACAAAATATCCTAGTGACAGCGTAGTTACTGTTCAGTTTTGTTCAAGTTGAAAACGAAAAGTTAATTTTCTTACATCTTAACAGTTTTACCGTGGATTTATAGTTATGTAACTGAAGTTATCTGTATATAATTAAGTATTTAGCTTAACAAAATGTTATCTTCTCAATAGATAATTAATTTAAACGTTTGTTGCTTTACGTGGTAAAATTGCACAAGTAATTTGTGGAAATTTGATAAGAAATTTCAAAAACCAAAAAAATGTTTTTATATTACTAAATGTGTTAAGGAGTAGTATTCAGTTTCGTTTTTTTAATTCGATTATTTAATCAGTTTTGTGTCTAGTCTAACTATGAACTTCTGAGGGTATGTTGGCGGGGGCATGTCAACCGATTGAAGCTCAAACAGAGTATGTAGAATGCTCAAACGAAGAAGAGTGCTCAAACAGATGGTGGATACAATGTTTCACGATCCAAAGCGTAGGAGGAAAACATGGAAACGGAGGCTGTAAAGTTTGGAAGAGTGTCTTTTAAAAATGTATGTCGCGAACTGGAGATATGTTTAACGACAGAAGAAAGAGGAAATCGATTGTGACGAGGGCCAAGGCGGTATTGTAGCATCGCCGAAGAGTAGTGGTTTGTTAAGTAAACCGAAAAGTATCAATTTGTAAGGAGGTGTGTTATATACGAAAACGCATTTAGATTTAGAGCCTCAATCCCAAAACCGCCGAATCATTTGGATTATTTGTTAAGCAGTTGGTTGCAGTTGATTATTTGTTACTGTATTGGTTGCCATCTTTTTTTGAGTAGTTATGTTTAATATTGCCAGATACCAGATTGCCAGTGGCAGCTCTCAAGTACAAGCCGAGTGGAAAGAGGGATGTTGGTAGACCGAGGAGGAGATGGGTTCCGGCACAGGCCAACTAGGGCCTAATCCCTGTAGTGAAGATGATGATGATGCTTAATATTCAAATGAGATCCAACAGTGACTCTTCAGCAAAGAGATGCTAATTTGGACTATTAAAGCAGATGAGAAGTAGATTAATATCAAGGTCAGCAAAATACACCCTCTAAAAACTTTAATAAGACTAGCCTTGACGTATGGAGTAGAAAAATGGACCACCAGCAAAGTTAACGAAAGACATCTTTTAGCTTTTGAAAGAAAGGTATTACTGAAAATTTTATGGTTCAGTATGTGAAATGGGCGTATGGCGGATACGATCTAATAAAAAATTTTATTCATTCTTTGGGGATGTAGACATTATATTAAATTATCAAGCTTGAGGTGGGCCGGACATTTGACGAGAATAACGTAGGATTAAATACCTAGAAACATCGTGACAATAGAGCTGGACGGAAGAAGAAAGAGAAGCAGGCCAAAGCTGCGATCGATTGACGACGTGAGCAATAATGCCAAACTATGTGAATTGAGGAACTGGAGAACCATCGCGTCAGATCGTAACCATTAGAGAATGCTTTTGGAGGAGGTTCAGACTCACCGATGAGTTATAGCATAAATGGTGATGACAATGCTAGTGGCGCATTAGATGTGTCGGATTTCTATTTTATCGTTGTAAACTTTGGCTACAAGTTTCGTGTACGGATTGTCCTAGTTTATGAGTTCGATTTACCTAGAAGTTCATTTTAGCGGATGGCAACCCTGATGAATATGAAACTATATGGATGACCATACGGCTACCTGGTGCCCGTCTGGGACCATTACTCTCTCTCCCTATTTAAAAGATGTACAAAAGCATTTGATTCAATAATTACTTTCTTATTAATTTATTAGGCGCAATATTGACTGAATGTATCCCCAAGTAAGTAGGTGGACCCGTTTACAATTGTCACGGTCCTTTTGTACTTAACGATAATAAAATCCAACGTTAACATTTTGGCATTTAAGAGTCATACGTATCGTCTGTTCGCTAATGGGCTTTTAGGCGGTGTCACGAAACGAATCCCGACGGCTGGTCTCGTCGAGTCGAAAAATGTAGGTTATAATGTTCTCATTTGGTAGAACGATCGCAAATTTGAACTGGGGGACTGGAGAGCCATGGCGTTATATCCGGACTATTTGAAAATGGTTCTGGAGGAGGTCAAGACTTAGCAGTCAGTTGTACCACTAAGGATGATGATGTTTTGTATGCATTACTAATATTTTACTTGTGTTAATTATTTTATAAGGTGGAAATGAGTCAGCTTGTTACACTACGTATTATAGTGGCTACTGAATATTCATTGGATACGGAATAAGTTTATGTTCTACATACAGAGTATTTTAACGACGACGGTAGTTAGCATATTCTCGCAAATCAAGTGAAGTAGTAGTACTGTACTGTACTACCAATCAGTGTGTGCACGATTTGCGATGCACATAAATGTTGGCTACAAATCGCTTCGCTTATTCAAATAATCTGTTAACAGTTTTACAATTCGTATCCGCGCATCCGGTCTATCGGCCTTTCCGGTTTCGCTATGTAAATTGTAGTCGTATATTCTATATTTGCTTTAACTTTTTTTTTGTCGTGTGGTTAGCAAAAGAGCGTTTCTTGGGAAAGGTTAAGTCTGTTTCTATGTGAACGACGCTTTCCCATGAATTTAGGTCGTTGGGCGCATTATATTGTGACGGATGAAAGTTTTTCTCGAGTAATCGCCGCCAGACTTGGACAAGACCGCCCTTTAACGAAAAGCGAGATAAACTTCTCCCCGATGTGAAGCAGCTCGCCATTTTGCCATTTCTTTCATCAGTTTATGTTTCTCAATCTGTTTCCTCGAACGAGGTTACAACTAACAACAGACTCTTTTTTGTATCTCTGAAGTGGCTTAGAAAAGGCAATGTAGATTGCCAGCTTAAGTATACAAGGAAGCCGTTGCAGCCAAATTCAGTTATAATGAGTTTCTAATTAACATTTTGTGTAATAAATTAATTTTATTAATAATTATAAACTTCACTAATATACTCTTTGTGACATTATTTACCGACCACAACCTTTTCAATTGTTAGTTTGCGCTCGACAAGCACCTCGCTGAGCCGCAGGCCACAACTCCATCTCTAAAATTTCGTTCCCCTTATTTCGAGTTACCGTTTCAATTTTTGATTCACAGGAGATGTATCTGACGTTTATTTCTAAGGGCTTTTTATATTCATATTGTTACGTAATGCGGAACGTTCTCGTGCGTTCTACAAGCTTCTCCACTAGCCCTGCCGGTGTATGTTTCTGCAAAGGCCGCGCAAAGTACCCTCTAGAATTTTCGAGTGCTTGTTAAGGACGCAAATTATGGAACCCTGCAGACTATAAATAGCCCACACCTGCCGCTTAGTGTGAAGTTTATTTCGGGCGATTACTCAGTGCGTTTCCAGTGGCTATTAGTGAAAAGTGATTATTGTGCGGAACTCTATTAATTGACATTATTATTGCGTGTTTACAGTTTTTACTTGAGTTGTTGAAATAGACTATCTTGTTGATTACAAACTGTTAATTGTGATAATTAAAGCTGGTTTTGAGTCACTTCATTGGTGTCCTGTATTTTGTTTTTCCACTCTACTCTACGACGACGATCAGTGAGACAGTCGTAACAATATTAAGACTACCTTTTTATTTGAATGGTTTATATTTATTTAAGCTTATAATAAGCCTTGGAAATGCCAATGTTGTATATTATAATTTTAGTCTTGGGTTTTCCGCGTTTGTCCTTTGAATATTAAATAATAGTTCCACAAACTTAGGAATATTTTAATAATGGTCGTTCGTTTTTGTACCACCGAAGTAGTTTAGGAACTTGGGAAATGGGAAATTCAGTATTCTTTCCACATACTTTTATAAATAAATTTTATAAAATATACGTATGACATCAAATACGACGTTATTTACCAAATATTGAGTAGTTTTCATTATTAGGGAAACTCTAACTCTGTTTTAATAATTTTCAAATATTGTAATTCGTTGTATTCCTGCAGTTATTTACAAACCTTATTTTAACATACGCAACTGCCTTAGAAATAGTTGTACCTTAAGAGATCGTGGAATTTTGCTGGAACTTTTCATAGCTCTGTGGGTGGGTTTGATCCCTGATACTTGGCCGTAGTTCCGCCACAGGACACAGGCATTCGATACGATTATTAAAATCATTACTTTCTTATTGATTCATTAGCCGCAATATTGACTGACTGTACCCCCCATGTAAGTAGGTGGAGCCGGTTTACAATTGTCACAGTTCTTTTGTAGTTTTAACTTACCGTTAACACATCCAACGTTAACATTTTGACATTTAAGAGTCATACGTATCGTCAGTTCGCTAATGGGCTTTTAGGCGGTGTCACGAAACGAATCCCGAGTCGTAAAATGTAGGTTAATAATGTGCACAGTTGGGAGAACGATCGCATAATTTTCTCCTTACCATTCCGCATGGCTCGCCGTTGTTTGTAATCGGTCGCGCTGTTTCGCACACATTCAATATTGTATTGGCTTTTCCGGCTGCGAAGGTCGTCTGCATCTCTCTCTCCGCCGGCATTTAATTTCACTTTCGTTTGGTCTCTCTCTCTCTCTCTCTCTCTCTCTCTCTCTCTCTCTCTCTCTCTCTCTCTCTCTCTCTCTCTCTCTCTGCGCGAATCTGTCTGCAGTTTTATATTTATTTCTTTTTTGTTACTTTGCATCAGCCTTTCTACAGACTTATAGGACACATTATGCTTGTATGTCATGAATAAATGTACAAGTTAAGAACTACAATATTTTTAGATTTCTTGCACACATTTCAATTTTATTTCAATCACTTTCTGCTACAGTCCGTTTCTTGATGTATATAATACTATAATACTTATAACTATTTTACCTCAAGATATATTTTTTCCTTTAGGAACATGTTTCGGGAGATCCTGTTCTCACATCTTCAGCCTTCGCCATCTTGCTTCTGGTGCAGTATTTGTGTGTTGGCTTCTGGATGTTATTAAGGTGGTTTGTTGGTCTTTGGTCCTTCAATGTTGCATTATTGTGTGTGGTTGTGGTCATGTCATGAATTCCCATACATAACCAATATAACACTAATAAAACATATACCACACAAAGGCACCATAATGAACATTTGGGAAAATTTACAGATTTACAAACATAAAACACAAAACAAATTAATACCAGAACAAATACAAATCAATACAAAACATGACACAATATTCAAAGCACTCAACATCGAAAATACACAAAATACAAAAACAGATACCACAACCACACACAATAATGCAACATTGAAGGACCAAAGACCAACAAACCACCTTAATAACATCCAGAAGCCAACACACAAATACTGCACCAGAAGCAAGATGGCGAAGGCTGAAGATGGGAGAACAGGATCTCCCGAAACATGTTCCTAAAGGAAAAAATATATCTTGAGGTAAAATAGTTATAAGTATTATAGTATTTCAATTTTAGTAACAGCAAAATCTAGTAACATTATACGATAAAGTGCCCTTAGAATCTACACTCAATGTCGAATACCTATAATCCATCCTTGTTCATTCAGCAGTTATCGCCCACAATTGTTATGAACAAGCCCATGGATTTACAACAGACTATATCGTGAATAAAATAGGAACAGGATCGAATTTGCCATATCGTGCGTCGACTCTAGCGAGTAGTGACTGACTGACTCATGTCTTTCTATGACGTCTGGCAACGATGAAATATCTACCGTATTGATTATGAGAATATACTGATAGGTGAAGAGTTCAAAAGGACATTCTGAGCAGATATTAAGCCTATACTATAGAAACTAAAAACATACACCAAAGGAAAAACTTATTAAAAAACGGCGAATACATTTTTTGGCATCGTGAATGTAACCATCTTTTTTTGCAGGGTACTAACGGTTGAACTTCCTCGCTTAACATCAAGGTCAGGTTCGGCGATATGTGTCGAGATCTGTTATTGAGGTCGCATTGACTAAAGTAATAAATCATAAAGTGTTTTCGTCGGTTTTTATTTGAGTCCGCGTACCGGATTTATTGTCACCGGGGAGTTTCCATCGCCGCACTTGTGTAATAACACTTGTGTACATATTATGCTACTACAAGAACATCTGGGTGGATTGATAACTCGCTAAAACGGTAAACGCTTTAAAGCAATGCGTCCAACCTTCGTATAGACGGACTCCAGCGCAACTGACATGAATATGGAGGTGCGGGACCATGTGACAATTCTACCATTTAGCACTAGTTTAGGCCATCTCTTTGTTGGGATTGAAGTAACAAACTGCCGACGAATTAAGGAAGTAGTTCCCATAAGCATATATAGAACTGTGTCTCCATAAGAAACCCGTATTTTAGTGTCGACGAATCTGTTCAACCTGCCCATAACAGAGCGTTGATAGTATCCTGAGTATAAATGTGTCATAAAAGCTACGTCGCTGAGAACTAACTTTGTTCGAAGGAATAATTACGTAGGCAAAATTATATAATCTTGAAAGGACAGATCCTTTCTCTGGTAACAAAAAAAAAAAAGAATTAAGACTACTGTAGTTAGCAAAAGCAGTAGAATTAATGCAATCGTATGTGTAAGATCGTGCTTCATGGGAATTCTGGCAAAAGCACTGTTCCCTGTTACTTTTAACTGTGAGTCAAATGTTAAAAAAAATTTGTTTAATGAAATTTGAAGTAATATTAAAAGTTCATAATCAAATTTGATTATGGATGGTACCAGAGAAATATTACCACGAGCACCGCGTTCTACAGGGTGTGAGCGATGGATCCAGAATGTGATTAAAGATGGCAGACATTAAAAAAAAGGTCGAGAAAAGCATTTTCAGTTCGCCAGAAGGAAGCATTGCGTTCCCAGTGTAGATATTTACAGGGAGTTGGGAGCAGATATATACAAGAAAAAACTGATTGTGCTTACTCGCATTTAATGAGAATAAAATTAGCGAAAGCCATAGTAGTCCAAAATCATATTTATTGTGTTGTGTGAACATTGGCACCCTAAGTGGTTTTATGAGACAGATTAATAAAGGACTCTTCACTAAAAATTGTAAAAGTTATCCTTATTTTTTACTTCCATGTTCCATAATGAAATGGAAGTATGGTGATAGCGAAAAAATCGTGTTCGAGACTGATTCTGATTGTACTACCCTCATAACATGAAGAAAAGTCATTTTTCGAAAATTGTCTGTGTGTAGAATTTTTTCTGTGGCGAACGATAACTGCCGCAAATTCAAACAGAATCAAATAATGTTTTGCATACATCCCTGAATTATAGGGGACTCAAGGCCTATTGATTTTGGTGAAGATCGGTTAAGAGGAAGGGGTAGTTTACCTGCAATGTTTTGTGTTTTAACAAGAGTAAAGTACATAATTTTGATAAATAAAGTATCCTGAAGAGAAGGTCATAATAATCCACTGTAGAAACGTAGATGAAATATCTATAAATGAAGAGGCTAGTAGGGGTGGGGGTAACTTTCTATAAATGAAAATGATAGTTGAAAGGGAGGGGATAATTTTTATTTATATAAAAATGTACTACATGTGTACTACATTATCGGCAACAAAGAAGTAGTTTGTTGTTAAAATTCCTTCCCGGGCTGATTGGCCGTGGTTCAATGTTTTCTACAAAACCAGACGTTTCGGCAGTGCTATCGACTGCCATCGTCAGTGAAAATCGAGTGCGCTAACTTAAGGTGGTAGGCCTATAAGTTAGTGACCACAGTACTGTGGTTAAGGCTGAAGAAAGAAGTATATGGAAATATTTCTTTTCGAAAATGATTTTAAATATAAATGTTAGAACGTAGAAGTCATGTATGTTTCTCCATACCGATTTTTTAACGTAGCTATGAAAGAGACGTAGGTTATGAAGTCAAAGTTATGTTACAAGCATAGACATATCTCAATACTCCAATAACATATTATAAATGTTATGGCTACTACTCAGTTGCTAGTATTTCATCATGTGACCACTTTCAACTTTGCGACAATATTATATATAGACACTTCTTATGTATTAAGAAGCATTTCCGTTTTTATTTTTGTCTTTAAATTGAAAGTATGGTGGATTTGGAGTAAATAAAGTAAAATAAATTAACTTTGCATTTCATAAATAAAAAGAAAAATGGTGTGTTGTGGGACAGACGTCGGAAGTCCCGATTGTCGAGTGAACCGATTCGACGTGTAAAAGGTTGCTCGTATGTATCGGGAGTAAGAGAGATTTTGCGTTTGGCACTTTTGTTGTGAATGATTTGTTTACAGTATTTGGTCGTTATAAAACTTTCATGTGTTACGCGCCATAGGTATTAACAATTTTTCAGTGTATATATAATTGTTTTTTGTAATTTTAACAAAATAAGGGGACTGTTGCTTGTGTGTAATCGAAACGTTGTGTTTCAAATCAGAATTTACGACGGTGGGAGTCTGGGAGGTAACCTGTTGGGTACGACTGCGTAGGACAAAGGGAAGGCCTGCCGTGGTTTTAGTATACGTCTACAATAATGAAATAATGTCAAAGGTGAAGTCGGCAACTCGGTAAAGAAAAAAAAATTGATAATGTCAGCTGTTCTATTGTCACCGCCAGTGACACATACCAGCGAAATAGAAAGTGCCAGGATTCCTATCCGCTGGGTGACATCTCGTCAAAGTGAAATATATCGGTCTCTGTTAGTGCCGTAATAATCCGGTGTCCTGTTACCGTATTGATAACAATAATAATAATAATAATAACAATAAGATGAAGAATAAGAAGAAAAAGAACAACAACAAGGAAAAAAGAATAAATATTTTCTCTCTTCACAGTTACAAAATGTGACTTTCATATTATCGAATCAAGTATAAGAGATGAAATACAGATATTTCTTATGTCAGTTCAAGCTGTTACAAACGTATTGTTTTCTTCATTATCTTCTTCTGCATCTTTACTTCTTATTCTTTGGATTTAAAAATTCTCCTGTTTATACCAACTTTGCCACTCGATACAATCTTTCTATCTTGTTTCTGATGTCAAAAATAAGACGACTTGCAGGGACGTAGCCAGGGGGAAGATCCAGACCCTCCCCAAAAGAAAATTGAAAAATGTTGATTCCACCGGTATTCTCATCTTTGATTCCACGCCTCCAATCAAATCTGAACCCCCCACAAAGCAAAATTTTGGCTACGGTCCTGACGGCGTGTATACAACATGTTAACATAAAAAATTAAGAGAAAAACAGTAATGGGTACCCAGTGAAACCCCTTTGTGGAGTTTTCTCCTCTTGCCGCGTTTAGGCCTACTTCTTCAACTGCTTTCGTCGATTGCAGAAGATATAGGCTTTCTTTGTTCCGTGCCATTCTACTACTACAACTCGCAATGAATTTTGGCTCCCGTTACAATTTTGTTCTATTTTGCTCTCTTTAATAGTAATCTCTTGTAATTTCTCACGTTCATAATTCTGAAGTCATTGTTCACATGATAGAGCAAATATAAACATTCAAGTATGTGTGACAGGAATAGCTGATAAAGGATCAGAGAAAGTGAAAATAAAAAAAGAAAGAGTCTAAGGTACCTTAAAATAGTAGGTAGTATACGACGAATAAAAATGTCGTAAACAAACAGAAGTCGCAAGAGAAACGAAATTGAAAAAACGTCTTGACATTAGGATGTGGGTCATGAGTGGAGAATGAAAGGCAGGAAAACAAAATACACGTTGTGAAAATGAAGTATCGGAGAAGAGCCAAAGGATAGTTAGGAAGTACACAATGAAAAACGTTGAAAGAGACGTAGGAATACAATCTACACTGGAAGACTTTTGGAAAGGAAGACCGTTAAATTTGTGAAATATATAGTGTTAGGAGAGACAAGACGTTGAGAATAATTTGAGAAGTGAAACTTGAGAATAATAAGAAAAGGTAAAAACTTAGACAAATCTCGACTCAAGGCTTAGAGTGAAGACGGGCAAAGGAGAAAAAGAAAACATTAGTAATTTAAATTTATGTGTGAAATAGTGAAATTTACTTTACACCACGATTATGGCAAGCAGATTTTTGAACGCGTACCCTCCCCCCTCTGTCGCTTGACGTGTAGCCCTATACTAGTTGTTGCGCGGGCGCTTGTGTTTGTCCGTCCAAATAGCATTAACTAAAAAAGGTAAAGACTACAAAGGTAAAGGAACAACATCAAAATCTGAACCGGTCGCAGAGGTGGCTCTGATGATAGAGAGTTCCGTTTGACAGGACAAGAAACTGTATTCGTTGGTGAAGTGGAAACCAGTTTTGATATCTCGTAGTATCAGTCAGCAGAACGAAATGGAAAGTGCGGAGGGTGGGGAATTCCACAGCGCGCGGCACAGAATTCGTGTCACACGAGTACATAGTTGTCGATAATTACACACACACACATATATAGGACACCAGTGACGTGTGTGTATCAACATTGAATCTAATATAGCCAAATTGCTTCGCGCCCGCCGCCTCGGATTCGAATTCCTCGAACGCCGGATAGATATTCATCGCTCGAAGTCAGAGTTTTGTTTTTATTCGCGTTTGTTACTCAATAAGCGTGTTTTTTTTTTTTTTACATAGTAATTTTCTGTGTGGTGTATGTTAGCATTTTGAACGTACGGTGGAAGCATAGTACATATTTCCTTTTTATGTGGCCCTACAGCCCTCTACTTTAGCGCTGAATGGAGAGGCCTTGGCCTACATTGAATTTTATTAGTCGCATTTGTTTTCCACCCCTTTATACTCAATATTGTCCTAGCATCCTTCCCTCCATCATTTTAGGGTTCTACCGTTTACCTTTTTCTCCTGAAGTCGTCAGAATTTATCACATGTCCTTTCCTCTGCGATTTCTTAGTTTTATTTTATCTCCATTCTTTCCCCAGTTCATACACCTTTTAGTCCCTTCTCATGCTCCCTCTTTAAATTGTCCTCTTTTAGTGCCAATATCGGTCTTAAAATTTTCCATCAAACACGTCTTGTTGCTTCGGTGTTGGTCGGGTTTCTTCGGTCAAGTTTCGCTTCGGTAGCCTTTAGTTCGACGAATGATTGATTTCGTTACAGATTTTGTTACCACACTGTATGTACGTTGTCTTGGAAATTGTATTATATTATATAGAATACAAACCTAAGATATTCAAAAGCAATACAAAACATGACACAGTTCTTAAAACAGACAACGTGAACCAACGATAGAAGACAAAGTGGAAATCACTTAACAACACAAATGACAAAGTATTCTCAACCGTGTTGTCAGCAGAAAAATTATTTTAGGCCTGTCGGATGTAAAGCGGCCGGACCATGAGCGCCCACGCTGATATAGCCTAAAAAATATTTTAAAAAATCGTTAAGTCGGACATTATTCATTCAATCTTCTGCCTTCACTGAAGACAGGTCCGAAACTTAGAATCAGAATAGACTTCTTCTTATCATACGCATGCACCTTCATTTTTCCATGCAGCTTCCGCTCTTAATTTTATCAATAATTTTTATTCTTTGCCTCCGCCCGTATTCTCTTTCCCTCTCCTACCCTCCTATCATATTGCCAATAAAGCAATTTCTTCTTACAGATGAAATAGTAAGCCATGAAACGGTTCGCGCAGGGGCGGCAGTGCAGGAAGTGGGGTGTACGGTGACCAACCATGACACACAACCATGTGATACACCATCCATGCGGTGTTCTGAACACAGAATAATTAGTCCGAAAACAACCCGTCAAAGCTACGCATGCGCAATGAGATCTTTTGACACGGAGCAACTAGACCCATTCACGTCTAATTATATCTTAGCTGTACCATGTGTCCTAACTACAGTATTTGGCTTTCCTTTCCTTAATAAATTTCAATGTTTTCTCTTCCCTCAGTACTTAGTACGATTCTCTTTGTCTTCATTGTCTTTCTTACCGTTTCTTGTCATGTCCGTCCGGTCTATATTCTACATTCTCCTTCAGGCCCACGTCTCGAAACATTACAGATAATTTACCCTCCCTACACAGCGCCGCGCTCCAGACACAGCTCGTCACTAATCGTTTCATTAAAGAAATATTCAATCTACTACTATACAGTTTCTTCTTGCCCAAAGGGGTTTCTGCCATTGCTGTCCTAAGTTTTATTATATTTTTTTTTGCTCCTGCCATCATTCGTTAAATGATACTCAAATAGGCTTACTTAAACGGTTTTACTTCTTCCAGATGTATTTCTCTATTTGAAGGCCACCTCGCTGTAGGAGGCCGGCTAAGCAACTATGACGGAGAGGTAGCAGCCATAAAGGCAGCATCTATTGAGCTTGCCAAGATCTCACCACCTAACAAAGCCGTCTTCCTCATAGATTCGACTGCAGCGATTCAAAACGTGACCTCAAATGGTGATACAAACTGCTCCCTGACAATTGAGTGTAGGCGAGAACTGCAGAACCTTGTACAATTAGGCTGGCAGATTGAACTGCAATGGGTACCCAGCCATGTCAACATCATGGGAAATGAAAAAGCCGACATCCTCGCCAAAATGGGCGCAGCACTACCTCAGCCGGAGACCCCCAGCTCATATGCATCTGCGAAAGCACGAATAAATTCCTCAATAAGCCTATGGCTAAAAGAAAAACAATTAAGAGCCTGTGTGGGAAAAAGATGGGCAACATTGGTTACGGACGGCCCCATCAACAGAACTCTACCCCGAGCAACTAGTGTTGCTCTTTTTAGAACTACAACCGGTCATGACTACCTGGCCTCCCACCTGCACCGCATTGGCGTGTTGTCGTCTCCTGAATGTGTTCTCTGTGGATACGCTTCCATGAATGCGGATCACCTAATTGCATGTCCAGCCTTGATTTCAGACACGGAAGTCCAAGACGAAGATGGTACGGCAAGGCTCTCACGTCTCTACTGGTCAGCGCGCCGCCTAATGGCCCAACAGCCAAGGGTGGGCGTTGGCTAGTAAGTAAGTAAGTAAGTACTTCTTCCAGATGTTCTTCATTATTGTAATGTTGAAACAATGCTTTTATTCATCCTAGATATTCTCGTTATTTTTTTTGTTTTCAACTCATGATGAAGAATCTCCACTTCGACTAATGTATCTAACGTTATATGTTTTTAAAGCTTTATCTTACGCCATTCTCTATAATCGCTTGCTAACTGCTAACTCATCCTCAGCTACGTTACTAAACCAGTTACTTAGCTCAAGAGAGGAACTTAGTAGTTACATAATATAGTGATCATAGCATGTTATGTAACTATTACAGAACTTCTTCAGAGTTTTATTTAAAGAATCCTGCCACTGCCATTGCCATTACGCCAGGTTTCTTGATCTGATTTTCAGAACTCCGGTACGAATGTAACTGCAAGGTAACAACACCGTTGAAAAACGTTTACCAAGAATATATGTATCCATCCAACACGTAAAAAGTATTGAAGAAAGAAACACAATGGTAATATCCACTTACAAGTGAAAGAAACTCGCTTTCAACTGGCAGCAATCCTAAGAGGACGTCTCGACTACCGCGATATTGTCAGGAAATAAATAGGCGTCTTAAGGGGACAGAAAACAAATAAGGAAAGCAGAAGACAACGATTTTTACATTCCTCTGTGTAATCGATAAGATGGACATGTTTTGCTTTCGATTCCCTGTTTGATTACGTTACACAGCCCAGAGTTACCGTATATATTATATTATATGATGTTTACACAATGTTGTGCGTACCAGGTACAAGACAGTTATTGTTGCGCCTGTCTATCGTATCATCTCGTCCGTCGTCGTCGACAGCTGGGAATCCTTTTATGTAACCAGCAGGAGTCTGTGACGTTACCGGGCGTGTCTGTGGAACGGATTCACCGTCGTCTATCTGATGTTTCGCTGAAAGTGAAATTGCGTTTTCTGTGCTCGTCGGGTGCAGGAAATTTCACTTTTTTGTTTTCGATCGCGATTCCGCGAAAATTTGTTTCTTCGTATGTAATTACCAACGTGTTTTCGTTTTGAAATGCAGTCATCTCTCTTTTGGGTAAAATTAATTAAACAAGAAGCTGTATTATTGATCCGTGACCAATCGATTGAACAGGTTTGCCTCGGAGAGTAGTTATGAAAACCGTATTGCGGGTTTTGATTATAGGCTATACTGTATTTTGTTATTGTGAATTTAAGTTGAACTTAAGTTAAAATTTGTTGTGCTGAAGGGCCGTGGTCAAACTTGTTGCTGAGCGTTTCAATGTAGTACTTCTTCTTTTCTTCTTCTTTATAACTACAGTCCAACGAGAGCCCTGGCTTCCAACACCAGTCTTTTCTAATCTCTCCTAGCCTTTTTTATCTCAGAGAAACACCTCACATCCATTTGTCTTAGATCTTATAGCACATCATCCAATCATCTTATCCTATGTCGGCCCCTCTTTCTGCTTTTATACACCTGTGCTGTCAGAATTTTCTTCGGCATGGTGCCCTGTCCGCACAAGGTGACCTGGCCTTTGTGTTCGTTGAGCTTTTAGGAATCTTACAACGTCCTCATGCTTCAATAGCTCATCTATTTCGTGGTTATTTCTTATTCTCCATTCATAATCTTTTTTAACCGGGTCATAACACGTTGTACAATCTTTCTTTCAAACCTTCTTAGAGTTTCTTAAGAGAACTTCGGCGTGCCGGGCTTAAGGCCGCGGTCCAAGGTCGTTTGGTGCAAACGTTTCGGCCATCTTCAGTGCATAAGGCTGCAAAAAATTGACAAACGTTTCGTAGTCAGTGACCACTGAACTCTGATTAAGGCTGAGTAGTTCTTAAGTCTCTTCTTAGAGTTTCTTCTTCGACGTAGTCCTGTCTTAGCCAAAAGTTTGACAGTTGAAAGCCTTTGATGTCCGACACTGTCTCTGTATACCAGTCAGATTGTACTACCGTGCACCAATCAAATGGCACCGTTTCTAAGATGAGATTACCGTTTTGAGTCCACGTTGCCGCTGCGTTACAACAGTCGCAGCTTCAGTGGTGGCGACCCGTCGTGCCCTGACCATTCTCCTGTCGGTGTAGCCGTTGTTTAATGATGCGAGATAAAAGATGGATTACGACTGATAACGGGTGCTTTGATTCCGACGGTCATCCTTTTGTCTGTGACAGTATGACCCCAGCAGTCATGTTCAGTGCCGCTGCAGTGCGGTTTTAACAATGGCGGCTGGTGACTCAAACTACTACTAACTGACAACACTCTACTATTAGTGCTGACGCTATTCAGTCTCCTTACCCCCTAATAAAACGGTAAATTAGTTTCATTAAATTTTCTGTCATGTAGTGATATTATCAACGGAAAATTTACATGACGAAAAGAATCGATCATCATTCACTGTTTTTTGTGCACGGCTATACCATGTAAAAAATGATCACACAGAACTGTTCATTTCTTAGGCTTATAATAATGCGTAGTATTATAAATATATAACATTTGGACAGTGACAAGTTAGTTATTTTATTAATTCGGGGTAAAAACGTCCTACGACGTTGTCCGACGCCTAATCTCCATTGTCTGTCGTTGCAGTTTTCGTTGTTTAGTCCTCTATCGCTTATTGATCTTCTTATGCCCTCTACCCATGTTCTTTTTGGGTTTTCCTTTCTTTATGTGCTCTCTAGGTATCCATCTCATTGTTTTCTTTGGTAGTCGGTCTTGTCCCATTCTTTGTGCGTGTCCTTACCAGATTAGTTGTTTTTCTTCAATGCGGTCGATGATTGTCTTTTGTACGCCCATTTCTTCTTTGATCGTTTCATTTCGTATTCGCTCTAGCCTTGTAGTTCTAGCAGCTCTCCTCAAAGCATCCATTTCTGTAGCTTCTATCTTTCTTTTCATCTGTTCTTTTATTCTCCATGTTTCGGATCCGTACATCAAGTGCTTTTAATCATACTGTCGTATATTCTTTTCTTCCTTTCTTTGGCAATTTCTGTGCTCCATAGAATTCCATTCAATGATCTAATTTATTTGTTTTGCTTTGTTTATTTTTTATTTTAATTTTCAACATCATCTGTTCCTTCTTCATTAAAGTTTATTCCTAAGTATTTGTAGCTGTTGCATTTTTTTTAAACGTTCGTTGTTTTCTAAGAGTAAATCTGTTACTTCTTCTCTGACACACAGACACTGCGTTTTCTCTATGTTCATCAGTAATCCCCATCTTTCATATTTTTCCTTCAGTTTACGTGTTATATATTCCAGGTCTTCTTTTTCATTTGCACATATTATTGGATCGTCTGCAAACTGCAGGATGTGCAAACATGTGTCATCGTCAGTGACATGTTACTAACTGTAGAAATGTACTTTGCACGGATGCTGGAATAGTTTATTAGTCAATACCTATGGAGTAAATTTTAAATACACTTATGGAATTAAGTTAGCCGTCTTTTCACTTTTTTCAAAATGGCTTCTGAAAGGGGAGATCATGCATAGATGCTATCATTACACTTAAATTAATAATTGCAAATAGAAGGGAATTTAACTTGAAGACGGATCTAGCTTTCATAGACGTGTCGAAAGCTTTTGGTAATGTAAAACGTTCGCTGCTCTAATGTAATGGAAGGAAGGGGTTTCCCGTCGCAATTAATTACAGTTCTTAGGAGCTTATATTACAAGAGAGCGGTTCTCGTGAATTTGAATGGCAAAGTATCAGAAGATATTCCTACAAATAAAGGTGTGAGACAAGGGTGCCCTATTTCAGCGACACTTTTAATATCTACATGGACGACATATTTCGGCGATGTACAGCTAAAGTTGACTCGGGAATATCACTTCAGCGAAATATTCATGTGAATGCATTGCTTTATGCAGATGACAAGGTAATGATACAAAAAACAGAAGACCAGTTGCAGCGGGCGATATTTACGTTCAGTAGCATCATACAAGACTATGGACTACAGATCTCTGCTACAAAATCTAAAACAATGACATTTCAGGGAAGGTATCCTTTAAGAATTAAGATAGTCGTGAATAATCAGATTTTGGATCAGGTTAGTCATTTTAATTACCTGGGTTGTAATATCTCATGTGGACCTGATACTGATTGGGATAGTAAGCTAGACAAAATTTAGACGCATCTGCGGAACGATTCATAGGTACCTGCAAAATAAAACGCGGCAGGATACCCGAATGAAATTTTATAAAACTGTGGCTGTCCCCACATTCCTGTATGCTAGTAAGACATGGACTCTTCGTAAAAGGGACATGCAGAGGATTCAGGTAGCCGAAATAGTATTTCTAAGAGAAGGAACGAGGATATTAGACGCGATTTAAACATTGTATCATTGTACCAGAAGATTGAAGACCAGAAAAGGAGATGGTGTGAACACTTGAATCGCATGCCTGATATCCGTCTACCTGTGGCTGCCTTGTGTAATCGCCCTACTGGGAATGAAGATGTCGGTAGACCGAGGAGGAGATGGGTTCCGGAAGAAGTCTAAGGCCTAGCCCTTGGAGTGTTGATGATGATCTCTTTTCACAACAAAATTTGCTTTAATTTACTTTAATAAAACTTGTCTGTTCATGGATTCTAAATGCACGACTCTCGTTCACTTGTTAATTTACAAAGACGATGGTAAAAGGCAAAATAAACGGGGAGTAAACATGTTTGTTCGGTCGCTACGGCAAACTGTCACAGCACAGTCGCAACCAAACTGTGAAAATGTTATGTCGTTGATAGAAATATAAAATGTAAATGAAGATGGCTACGATGTTTGGGTATGCGAGAAGATGACAAATGGTCATGTAAGGTCGCTCGGTTGGAGACTAGGAGACAAATATAGTCCACAGTTCTATAGATTTAAATACTTTAGACTTAAGTTTGTATTTATTTGTTACTAAAGTTATTCAGTACTGAACAATGAATCGAATCTTTTTTTGATGTTTGAAATTCGGGAGTTAATGTGTCACGAGAAGGACGTTAATATTTTGTCTCGAAAATTGGCCAAAGGTGTCCACAGCTTATAAATCTGCCTTTGATTAAATATCATCTTATGCGAAAAAATGATTATGACAAAAAAATTTTGTATACAGTTCTTTTTGTCGACCAATAACTGATGTACAAAGACCCCAAGCCTGAATGAAAGTAACGTGTAAATAAATACGCGAAAACGTCGTCTGTTGTAGGTAGAAACGACAAGGAATTGTCTCTATAGCGTACAGTACACAGCACACCACAGAACCTAGAAACGCGGCTCGACTCCGCGGCCGCGCGCTACCGGATGAGAGCTGACCTACTTTGGTGACGTCACACATAGCAATTTCACTTTTCATTTCGGTGCGAACGGAGCGAGAGTGAAAGAGAAAGAATAATAATCAAGCCGAGCACGGCACACAACGTGATGCAACACGCTGAGAATTCTCTCTCTCTCTCTCTCTCTCTCTCTCTCTCTCTCTCTCTCTCTCTCTCTCTCTCTCTCTTTCTGTCCATTTACACGCAGTCACTCATTCAGTCGTTTTTCTCTCTGCATGTTATCGTTCTTTTGTTATTGTAATGCCATTATTCCTGTGTGTGCGTGCGTACGTGTTTGTTTGCGCGGTGGACGAACACAACGACCATTGAGTCCAGTTCGCTCTTTATTTTGTTCACGTTCTTCTTCTTCAACATCATTATCATTAGCTCTCGCCTGCGTTTACTTTTGAACTAATGCCTTCTCGATCATCCTCCTACGCTGACTTCGGATATGAGAACTCGTTTAAAAAACAACCACAGATCAGAACCGAGGCGTTTTCTTTACATTTTGCTAAGTTGGCTGCATTTACGTCTCGTACCGCTAGCGTTGGTCTCGTAGCGTACGAGTTAATAAATTTCGTTATCATCCTGACCAAATGCCCCCCCTACGAGGTGAATTCACGACGTTAACGCCTTTCCCCATAAGAAGAGGTAAGTTTAATGATATACACGACCGTTACATGTAAAATATGTAACTGGACCAACGAAACGAGTCCTCAGTATTAACTGCTGAGCATGTGTCTTCTGTCTAGCCCTCTATTGTCTTCTGTTTGTGGTCTACTTACAGATATTTCACGGTAGCTTTAAAATATATCAACCGACTTTATAAAAACGTGGGGATGCATGAGTGTACTTTTAGCCTACAAACCTTCTATTGTTTTTGAGATTTAACCCCAGCCGAAAACAGGGAGCGGAGACAAAAAAATGAGGTATCACAATTTTTAAAGTTGTAAAAATCCATGTGGAGTATCAATTTACAGAGAATTTACTGAAAGTCTGAACACAGTATGCAGTTTGTAAAATTGCAAAATTTTAGGACGCCGGGATACAGAAAAGGAAAGGTCACAAATTTAAAAAAAAAAGTTGTAAAAATCCATAAACCGATGCCGAGTATCAAACTAAACAGAACTGTAACCCAGTTTCAAATGTAGTGTTTATTCTGAAAATTTTTAACTTTAGGGGCACCATAGACCAAAAAACGCAAGTCAAAATTTTAGGAATGTAATAATCTGTGGGATATATAAATATAAATAAATTATTTATATTGTTTTTGACTACAATATAAATAAATGTGTGTGTGTGTGTGTGCGCGGGCGCGCGCGCTTGCGCGTGTTTTTGTGGAAACAAATTAAAATTTAAAAACTAGGACTAAATTATTTGCTTTTAGGCAATATGATTATAAATTTAGCTAAAAATTCAATTCAGTTTTTAGGTTTATTGTATAATTGGCTGCTTTACAAATGTTATTTTGTAACGCAGCGTCCAGAGTAACGCCTGGACAAAGATACGAGGGAGATTAAAAAGTGGCTGTTGGACCCTTGAAGCTTGACAACAAAAGAGGACGATAAAGAAGGAAAAGGTTTTTTTAGTCAGTGACAGGGTTTCCGCGTCATATGTAAGAACCAGAAGGCAACTCAGACGGCAAGCCTCCAGTGACGCGCGCTACGACCCTTTTTCGCACATTTTTAAAAATCATTTCAGAAAACATCGATGTTCAGACTGCTGCATCAATAGGCTCCTCTCTGATAATGTAGCATGGGATACATTTTCAATACTATCTCCGAAGAACTAGAATTAAATCGAAATCACAAAGTATGCTTTCAGAAACACTTAACATTTATCATTATGTATGGACAAGGACCTTGACAAAAAAGGACGAAAGCCTGGTAAACAGTTGTCAACGGAATTTTCTCCGCTCCGTAAGGTCTTTCGAGCTGTATAAAAGAATAAAGAGTGGCAGATATGAACCAATGCTGAGTTAGAAGTATTTTACAAAGCCCCGGCAATCGTCACCGACAAAAAAGTTCGCAAACTAAGATGGCTCGACCACGTGAAGAGGGTGGGGAATGAACGAATACCAAGAATAGTGATGAGCACGAAGCCAAACATAAGCGTTCTGTAGGACGCCCCAGGCTGCGATTGCTGAACTATGTCGAGGCAGACTTGCGTAATTTGGGGATCTGAAACTGGATGCATCTTGGTGGCACCGAGGGACGAATGGCAAAGAAAAGTAATCAACAAGCCATATAGCGACGGGCTGTAGCGGCAGTTAAGAAAGAGAAGAAGAAGAGGAAGAAGAAGGTTGTAGGTCTGAAGTTCTGTTTATAATTTAGGATTGAACACGGTGGTAGTAGGTTTAAAATTAACACCTGAAGAATACGAAGGCCTAGTGCCATAATTCAGGCGTACACTTGGCACACTTCGCTGCGACGTTGCCAACTGTACATGGGGAGCTTTACATTTATCGAGCGCTGCACGGTGCAAAACTGACCACGTGTTTATCTGGGTAAGAAAGTGGCAACACAGCACCGTTACCGGCCGTTGCTATGGTAACGTGATTGGAGGAAGTTCTTACACGTTGTTTTGCTCACACCATATATATCAAACTAGCAAAATACCCGTGCTTCGCTACGGAGTTTCACGTTGTACGTAATTGTACAATTATTGCTCGCTTAATAAATGTCTACAGTACTTGCACGCGCTGCGTATTTAACTGAAATAAGGCATTTGTTAAATTAGTGTCTCGTAAACTTATTCTAACAATACAATACCTCTATAGATTTCAGCTTATCAATTTTTAAATTCAAACTGAAGCAAGTGCATTTATATTGTCTGAACACTATGATCTGAATACATTCACTATCAAAACTTTGTTTTTTATACTCGATTATAACTTACTTCGATCTTAACTTATCCACTTTTAAATTCAAACTGAAACAACTCTGAATTCACACACTATTAAGAAGTTTCTTAAGATGCATACACCACCTTTGATATCATAACCTATATCTTTATTTATAAAAACCGTGGACTCTGGCCCCGCCGTCTTTCGCGGGATCCGACCTAAGACTCCCCGGGTTCCGTGGATGAACTCCGGGGAAGGTCCGTCGGACGACTCCCGCGCTATTTCCTACGCGGGAGACTTCCACCGATGCTATGGTAACCAGAATCTATTCTATTGGGTTGCCATAGTAACCAGATCTAATAGTTTTTTAAGACCCAAAGGACCCCCCGAAGGATCGTATCGAAAAAACACCTATCCTATGTTGGTTCTCCCGTTGCGTAAAATATTTGTGCAAGTTTGGTTGAAATCGGTCCAGTGGTTTAGGAGGAGATGTGGAAGACCCCAAAGAACCCCCCAAAAGAAAACACCTATCCAATGTTGGTTCTCCCGTTGCATAAAATATTTGTGCCAAGTTTGGTTGAAATCGGTCCAGTAGTTTAGGAGGAGATGTGGAAGACCCCAAAGAACCCCCCAAAGGACCCCATCGAAAAAACACCTATCCTATGTTGGTTCTCCCGTCGCGTAAAATATTTGTGCCAAGTTTGGTTGAAATCGGTCCAGTGGTTTAGGAGGAGATGTGGAAGACCCCAAAGAACCCCCCAAAGGGCCCCATCGACAAAAACACCTATCCTATATTGGTTCTCCCGTTGCGTAAAATATGTGTGCCAAGTTTGGTTGAAATCGGTCCAGTGGTTTAGGAGGAGATGTGGAAGACCCCAAAGGACCCCATCGAAAAAAACACCTATCCTATGTTGGTTCTCCTGTTGCGTAAAATATTTGTGCCATTTTGGTTGAAATCGGTCCAGTGGTTTAGGAGGAGATGTGGAAGACCCCAAAGAACCCCCCCAAAGGACCCCATCGAAAAAACACCTATCCTTATGTTGGTTCTCCCGTCGCGTAAAATATTTGTGCCAAGGTTGGTTGAAATCGGTCCAGTGGTTTAGGAGGAGATGTGGAAGACTCCAAAGAACCCCCCAAAGGACCCCATCGAAAAAAACACCTATCCTATGTTGGTTCTCCCGTCGCGTAAAATATTTGTGCCAAGTTTGGTTGAAATCGGTCCAGTGGTTTAGGAGGAGATGTGGAACAACACACAATGGGGGGGGGGGTTTGCCCCTTAGGAGTGAAAGTTTTTAAAACCGTTTCTTAGTGAGCATCTACGACCCCATAAGAATATACCTTCAAATTTTGAGATCATTATCTTCGGTAGTTTTTGCTCTACGTTGATTCTCTCTCAGTCAGAACACAGCCGCTTATATATATAGAGATGTTACAAAAGGCGGACGAAATAATAGTAGCGGTTCGTCCCCCGAGCTGCCGATTAATCTAATATACTGTGATTCTTTTCTTGTTGGGGTAAATTGAGATATCTGACTTTAAAATGTTCAATAATTTTCTAAAGGCGCATGAAGTTTATTTTTCTTTAGAAGTCATGAGATTGGTTATCTCAATCATTTATCAAATCTTGGTTAAATAATCTGTCGAAACGCATTTGTATGACTTCTGTGCACCTACGAAAATGTTTTGTCTACAGCTGCGCTATATGTACTACAGTACCGTTACGAATGTACTATACAAAACAGATAAAACGGAAACGGCACGTTCACAGTGTGTGGTTACGTTACCGCGACCAGAGAGAGCTGTATCATACAACATAGAGGTATATTGCTTTGCTTTGCCACTGAACACAATTTTTTTGTTACACTTCCATTAATAACTACCGCGCGCGCGATCATAAAACCGTTCTCACACTCTCGTAAAACTGAAATCGAGTTAGTTTTATGTTTCTTTTCAGACTACTTGGAAACTAATAAAAACAATATTACACTAGTTGTGTGTGTGTGCAGAAGGTATTTACGGTTTCACGCGTCCTTCGGGACTTTATTAAGAAAAGCACGTACGAAACACATAATGCGTAGGCGCACTAAATAGACCAAGCGAATGAACCAGACTAAGACATACTAGTAGGTTAATCGTGTTCTTAAAATTGCGTAGGTTTTGGTATTTCAAATCAGAACACAACAATATTTCAAATAAGAAGTTTTTGATAGTGTTGATCGTTCGACATTTTCACGTATCGTGAAGGAAAAGCACTTACCAAAATATCGAATAAATTCTGGTAAGTACCTTTACCAAAGTACATTAATTGTCCTGGATTTCTTTCTACGCCTTTAACTTACGACGAAGTTAAGCGCCACAAGTCGGCGGAATGGACAGATGATGGCTTAAGGAGCAGTGCTCGGGGGCGTTTGTGTCGTCTAGGTGGTGGACTTATGGCGGAAATGAGGATAGGGAGAAGTAGAGGCTCGAGTGGACAGTTTGTGGTCGAGAGAGTGTACGAAGTCATTGAGTGAAGGAACCTTCAACCCTCGTCTGATAGCATTATTTCTGATAAACCAGGGAAACTTGGAGATGTATCGGAGGGTCCGGGATTCGAATGCTTCCGTTCAGGCAACAACGGAGGGGTACACTAGTGCAGTGTTGTCCATCGTTCTTATATATACTTAGGTGGATTATCTGGAGGTGCGGGACCCGTGTGACAAAATAAGCTATATCCCTTAAGAACCGCTCATTTTTTGTAGGTGGTTGTCTTTCACGTGTATAGTTTTGTGGCACGGTGACTATAAATGTGAATTCCATGAAATGTGGAAACCGGATCTCTGGATACTACGGCTGTTTGAAGGACATACCAAAGAGAGGACGGCCCTTTCTCTAGTGAAACAAAAGTAAGACTGGTTTCGTTAGCGATGGCTGTAGAATGGTACAAATTATTAAAGGAGTGTGTATGATAATGGTCCATGGGAATATCGGGAAAACATTTAGCTTTTGTTTCGAAGTTCAAAAATACTTTTGTTTTTTAATTTTTAATCAGTGCTGGAAATTGGCGCGATTCAATTTACTTACGGAGAGCGCCAGAAAAACATAGAAAAGAGCGACGCGACGGGTTGGAGAAGGCCGCGCTACTCAGTATAGTATAACAGTTGCCCCCGCTGTATTTTTTTTAAGTGAATATATTTAAATTTGAACTATATTTTTAGTGGCTTCTCATATCGCATAATCTCTGTGCGCTAAAAGAAAATAAAATGTAAGCGTACACGATGATAAAGTACAAATTACAGGTCACCACCTGAGATAAAGTCGATTATGAGTAGACGAATATACTCGAGAAATTCGTTCAGTCGTCGTGTCGGATTCCGACAGCCAACGAACTCTGAGTGTACACTGTCATAAGGAAACGTGTTCTTTCATTTATCGTACGTTGACGTATCGGGTGATATAGTACTCCAAGTAAACGCCACTTAAATCGCCTGCAAAACAAAGATGAGGAAAATGCGAACCTACTTTAAGCTAATTGTAACCGGGTTTTCCTGAATTGATCAAAATATTTTGAATAATTGTAGAGCTGTGGCGTGTGCGGCAGTTAAATTACGACGATCGGCCCGTACTTAGGACGTAATTACTTCCTCAGTTCTTCATAAAAGAACGACCCGAAGATTGTTCAGTCTGGCACGCTTTGATTTTAAGACAATTAATTTATGGCAGACAGCCATAAATTGTGGTTTATATAGCCTAATTACCATATCATAATTTATGGTCGACATAGTTCTTATTCAAGAAAATGAGGATGATTTACAAAGAGCTATGTTTCAATTACAAGAAGTAGCAAGAGAGTACTCGAGTACTCACTGACAATTTCATTGAAAAAGACTAAAACCATGGACTTTAAAGGTAAATATCCAGTGAGGACTAAGATAGTTATAAACAACAGCACTTTAGAACAAGTGAGCCGTTTTAAATATCTCGGATGTGCTGTAAGCTATGAACCTGAATATGATATAAAAGATAAGATAAATAAATTTAGGAATATTTGTGGTACGATTCATAGAAATCTTAGAAATAAAAAACGACACTTCACAAGGATTAAATTTTATAAGAAAATTGCAATATCCACATTGACATATGCAAGTGAGGTGTGGGTCATGACAAAAAAGGTATGCAGCAAGATTAAGAGTGTTGAAATGCAGTTTCTTCGAAGTACTTTAAACTATACTTTGCAATTGTTCATCTTGTTAATTGAATTAGCAGTCTCTGTAATTCTAACTTTGTCGTTTTTACTTGCTGAACTGCTACTTGTCATGTTCCGGACGAGGCCTTTCAGTGTTTCCAACATTTTCAAGTCAAGGGAGGGTAAAATGAGTTTGACAAAAAAATAGAAGGAAGAGAAAGATTTATCTTTGAGAGAGAAGAAGCGATTTTTTAAATACAATTTCTTGCTGGTGTTTTAGCATATCCACAATACCTTATTTGAATAGTACGTTCGTTTTGTCGTAGGAGAATGTCGTCTCATTAACGATTCTTCTTAGAATCGAAGCAGTGGCTTTCGTTTTTCCGTGTGTCGGAGAATGGCTATCAGATCAACGCTGGCCATATCCAGCCGCCGGAGCTGTTGGCTGCATAATTCGGCACAATTGTATTAGCGCCGAATGCAAATAACGGTTCGGCGTGTTAACAAGCAGACGTGCGCTCACTTGTATTACGTATACGTCGCACGTTCAACGCCTCTCCAAGACTCTGTGCATAGCCTACGTGCCGCCCGCCTGCGCCTTGTGAATGTAATATCGTGAAGATAAAGATGGCTTATCAGAGTTTTCATTTCTTCGTATCCTTTCTCTTTTTTATCACGTCGTAGTGCCACTGTTGTGCCGCGTATTTTATGGCCCTATGTGATGTATTTAAACTATGACGTTTCTCAGTTTTACCTCGACCGTTTGGTATTTGCCTCTCTCTCTCTCTCTCTCTCTCTCTCTCTCTCTCTCTCTCTCTCTCTCTCTCTCTCTCTCTCTCTCTCTCTCTCTCGCTGTCTATCTGTCTCTGTCTGTTTGGTGTATGTCTCATGATAAACCGGTTTTCTTAAAACTCAGCGTGCGTGTTTTTTAAGACAGAAGCTCCGGTTTTTGAGATTGATCCTCTCAAGAATAGGGGGTCAGAATAGTAAAAAAATCTCAAAAGCTCATGTAGGGAAAAAATAAAAAGAAATTTTAATCACACTCTGAATATACTGTTAATTTTTGAAAATTTCAAAATTTTTGGACGTCAGGGCTCAAAAAGTGAGTGAAAATGTTGATAAACATTGCAAAAAATTATGTGGGCTATCAAATTAAAGACAGTTTTAACTAACATTTGATTGTAGTGTTAAGTTTTTGAAATTTAAGATTCTTAGGCCCCAGGCCCCATAAAAAGAGATCCAAAATTTGAAAAAAATTGTGAAAGGCCAGCAGGGCGTCAGACTAAAACAATTGTAACACAAATCCAAATGTTAGTAATTAGTAATTATTAATATTACGATCCCGGCTGGTAAGGCAGTGGTCTTCCAGTTTCTTCACGCCGAAAGGTGTTGTTAATCACTGGATAGTAATTTTAACAATTATGACGCCAGCCGTTAAAGCCTAAGAAACAGATCCAAATGTCATTGTTTATTGTGCTACTGGGTTTTATTATTGAATATATTGGGTATTATGCTAGGCTATATTATTAAAGAAACAGTAGAATAATCGAAATTTTTGTAATTGTCCCGTAATTTAAAAATTATCTAATATTGAAATTTATATTTATGTAAGAATAAATAAATGTAATTCGTTCAAAATAGTGGGCGAATTGTGGAGCTGTGGAAGGACGTGAAGTTAATATTTTACTACGGTGTATTATAAAATTTCTGATGTGTTTGAAGCGTTGAAACACTGTAGCTAATTTACGTATACGATTCCATGTAAAACGCTGGTTAATTTCATCTTCATCATCATCATCATCATCATCATCGTCGTCGTCGTCTTCATTTCATGAATCTTAAGCTTTTTATTGACCTGTTCGGGAACCCATTCCTTCCTCGGTCTATCAACATCTGTCACTTCATGAGGCTCATGTTTCAAGGTTGCCGCTTGTACTCTGCAACCTTACCGTATTTAGCATACGGTACAAGTGTTCGTACAATCTCCTGTACGTTCTTAAATCTTCTCATGTAAAGACCCAGTTTTTAAAATAAAAAAAAGGAAAAGAATTCTTTTCCTTTCTCAGTTCCTAAAGGAAAAGTGGGGTCTTTTCAAGTAAGTGTCTACAAACAACTCTCACAGCGTTCATCAGCCCGCCAAGCTCCCCCACCAACGTTCCCGCCAGTCCCTTCTCCTACAGTAGCGGTGTGAAGGAGGAGTGATTGGCACACCACTACACACATACATTTGACGCACGGACGCACCCACACTCACGCATGCGCACGTTCTATCTGCGGCGCACAAGCGCTTTCAATTCTATTTGTTTTGTTTCAATTTTCTGTTTGTAATTTTTATTTTGTTCCTTTTTTTGTAAGTTTTATTTTTGTTTGTTTTTTGTAATTTTTATTTTGTTTCTTTTTTAATAATTTCTATTTTTGTTATTTTTTTAAATTTTTATTAGGAGGGAATATTTTTTATTTTATTTACATTACATTACATTATTTACCATTGTCTCGCGGAAGATGAATGGTTATCAACTCATCCAAATTCATTTCGAAATGTAAAGAATGAAAAAACAAGTATGAAAGAATAAGAGTATGTAAGAAGAAACGAATAACTAAGGAATGAAACAATGTAACTAACTGCACAACGTAACGGTAGACTGCAAGTAATGTAAGTAACTGTAAGTGTAAACTATTAGTGAAGTATGTAAAAGTAAAATGACTATGAACAAACCTATTACGTCACAGTAATTTTTATCAAGTTGTTTCGTCTTTTTTTTTGTGTGCGTTAAAAACTCATTTTTCGTAATGACATTTGTGGCTAATGAACATTCATCACATTGCCAATCACCCCTCCTTCACACCGCTTCTGTAGGGAGTAGGGACTGGGGGGAATGTTGGTGGGGGGACTTGGCGGGCTAGAGAACGCTGCGAGAGTTGCTTGTAGACACTTACTTGAAAAGACCCGAAAAGGGTATTTCTTTTTCCTTACAAGAGGGAATATCTTTGGGTGTTTCTAGTATTGTCTTTTTAATTACTGGAACTTTCTTTATCTTTTACAGCCGGTCTATGTTTCATTTGTGTACTGGACTTTGATGACATCTAATTTTTTTTAAACTTTAAAACTTCATGTTAGTATACTTTCTAGTTTTTCCTGATATTTTAAAGCTTTTTTATATTTACACAGATGCTCCTGAATTATTATGATAATTATTATCACAGTCGAGACCGTATTATAGTCACATACCAAATAATCAAAATTTGATTATCCGTTTTCAGTGTACACCAGTGTGACGTAGGCAGTCTCAGAAGAAGAGGTGAAGCTGCATTCATAAGAACGAGATTCTTAAGAAGTGCCGTGATTGTGTACCTTTAGGTAGAAAAAATAATTATTCGAGAAACTAAGTAAATGTGACATCTCTGAAGAAAACAATATAGGAAACAAGAATAGGCAGAGATTCACTGCCAGCTGCAGCTCTAGACTATGGATCAGAGGAAAAGAAGATAGATATAGGGAGGCGGAGGAAACAATGGTTACTGAAACTGGCTAGTGAAGCCTAATAAGTGGGGGGGGGGATAAGAATAAAGAGAATTGTTTATAATAAATCACAGCTATGTTATTGTTATTACATTTACAAAAATATAAACGTTAGCTAGATTTTCATTTCATGACATTCATGAACATGTTTTAAAGTATATTAATTCATGTTTGACATAAAATCGTATGTAGAAACTTCTAATTATAAATGTCGTATTATTAGCGTTACAAATATAGTTCCAGGAGATTTCAGGGTAATTATGTAACTATGAAAACATGAGAGGCACTGATTGCTTTCATACTAATGCTGGTACTTTAATAATTGATAACGTATACAAATGATGGCAGTTTTTTTTTGTAATTGATATGGGGGTAACAATACTGCCTCAAACAAAAGGATGACAGTCTGAAGTCTGATGAACCAGTAATAATGTGTTTTTAACTGCACTACATTATCCCGACTTTGTCTCTGTGCACCAGTCAGATGTGTACCCAGTCTCATAGATAACTAGTATGAGATTACCTTTTGAGCACATATTGCCGCCGTTTTGCCACAATTATTATTCATCAACCGAAGCTTATCAACTTTGGTGGAGCCGACCAGCGGGTCGTTGGCATAGCCTTCTTTACTCATGTGGAGAAACACGTAAACAACGTAACTACTCTGATGCGAAATAAAATATTAATTATCACTGATAACAGTTGCTTTAATGTCGACTGTGATCATTTTGGGCGAGACAGTATTATTGGAGGTCATTAGTCATCTCTAGATTTAAATACCGGCTCATCTTCCTTATAATCTCGAACTCTGCCCTTAAGACTGGCACTTGTTTGGTTCACTCTAAGCGACCGCCGTTCGCATCGGACCAAGAAGTGAAGAAGATAGAGGGTCATATGTGGCTGATTGTCAGGAAAGTTTACCTGCGGATCAGGTAGAAGCTTGTGCATAAAAAAAGTATATTGCAAATCAAGAGAAATGTTAAATATCGGTATGGAGAACCATACATGACTTCCAAGCTTTAAGATTTGTATTTTAAATCATTTGTGAAACGAAATATTTCCATAGAAATTACTTCTTTCTTCAGCCTTAACCACAGTACTGTGGTCGCTAACGTATACGACCTCATGTTAGCGCAGTCGATTTTCACTGACGATGGCAGTCGATGGCACCGCCGAAACGTCCGGTTTTGCAGAAAACATTGGACGACGGCCAAACAGCCCGAGAAGGAATTTTAACAACAAACTACTTCTTTGTTGCCGATAGCGTAGTACAGAAAAAACTATCCCCTCCCTCTTCAACTATCATTTTCATTTATAGAAATTTACCCCCTCCCCTTCAACTACCCTTTTCATTCATAGATGTTTAATCTACCTTTCTACAGTGGATTATTATGACCTTCTTTTCAGGGTACTTTATCAAAATTAAGTACTTTACTCTTGTTAAAACATAAAACGTTGCTGGTAAACTACCCCTTCCCCTTAACCGATCTTCACCAAAATCAATAGGGCTTGAGTCCTCTATAACTCAGGCACATATACAAAAATTATGTGATTCTGTTTGAATTTGCGGCAGTTATCGTTCGCCATAGAAAAAAAATTCTACACATAGACACACAGACACTTTTCGAAAATAACTTTTCTTCAGCAAAACTGTCATAGTCAGCAAGGGTTAAACTAAAATGGTTTGTTTCGGTCCCAAGCAGGTAGACTAGAGCTGGCACTCCAACGCTTCATCGGACGCCCCACGCCTCTCCTCCCTTTCGGGTATAATTCAATAGTTGTTTTTTTAGGATGCGGCAGTCGTGCATTCGGTAAGATGTTCCAACCGTTTTAGCCGATATTGGGCAAACTTATCAAGCATACTCATAATATTCGGTTCCTGGTTTACATCGACATTTCTTTTGCTATCCTGAAGAGTATATTCTGACACGTGTCTGAGAAATCTCATTTCGGCCGCTTGAATACGACTGGCCTGGGATTCCGTTAAAGTCCAATTCTCAGACAAATAGAGAAGTTTGGGGAGGGGCATCACCTTGTAGAACTTCAGGCGTGTTTGTTTACTAGTTGATGTTAGAGTTCTCCTGATGGCCCACACATATGGTTAAACTCAGTGGCGAAGCTAGTAGTTAATGAATGGGTAGGCAAAAATCTTATCTTAAATTTTTTTAAGGAATCACTAAAAGGATGGTGCTTCAAATCGGACGCTGAGGTAGAGTTTGCTGTAAGCGAATGGTTCCACAAACAGCCGTAAGAATTTTACTAGCAGGGAATCTATAGGTTGGTGCAACAGTGGAACTCATATCTTAATATTAATGGAGACTTCTTTTAAAATCGTTGAATAAAAAATGCTTTACAGCTCTATACGTGTTTCTATTGAACAATCCTTGTATTAGTCATACACAATAATACAACTGATTGAACTTCAAATTTTTAAACTCGATTAGTTTCTATATATATGTTTAATGTTACAAATAATTCAAATAACAATCTTGATCATCTGTTAGTTCAGCGGAATAACAGGGACACTTTTAATAACCGCATAAAATAAACACACTTATAAACAACACAGCGCGCTTTAACTTGAATGTTTGGACCACAGAAGTGAGGCATGCCTCAACGCTCTTATGTGTACAGCACGGGACAATCCCCCCTCCCTTCACTTCCCTATTACTCCAGCACATTGCTTACATACGATGTATACAAAAAACGCTGAGGCAAGTTCAGGTTGCCTCATTCGCTTTGAACGAGCTATGGCGAGTCTCACCTGTCACCATCTAGCGGTCGCTCAGTAAAGCACGTTTCGGCCTAATAAATTCGACAGTCGCGGTAACAATGTATAATCTTTACGTTATGTAGTTCATACGTATTTATAATTTTTATTCTACAGAATTTTTTAGGGTAGACATTGCCTCAATTGCCTCCATGTAACTTCGCCACTGGCTTAAACTTGTCCAAATTCTTCACCACACCATTGTCTGTAATGTAAGACACATTACAGCCCAGATACTAACCTGCTCTAGAACAGTACCGTCTACATCTACAACTGTTACTTTCTTGTACGGTGTCAGCTCAGCTCCATGAAAAATCATCCCCTTGATCATTCATTCGGTAGAAAATTGTATTATTTTATTGAACTAGGGTTTGTAGCTGCATTGTGAGTAATTATTATTGACTCACCCTTGTTAATAAGGAAATGTAGCCGATCTACATACCGAATCTTGCGCTTTTTAAGATTATAAGCAGTAAGTTTAACGAAAAGTAATTGTATTATTTTATTGAACTAGGGTTTGTAGCTACATTGTGAGTAATTATTATTGACACACCCTTGTTAATAAGGAAATGTAGCCGATCTGCATATCGAAACTTGCGCTTTTTAAGATTAGAAGTAGTAAGTTTAACGAAATGTAATTACTGTATCGCCGTTCGGCACACAGTTCGAAGGAGAGGGGAAAGAGAGAAAGATAGAGAGTGTGGTACGGCCTTGACGGTGTATTGTCAGTCAGCGATATGCGAATTTCACTTTCCGTGTCGTGTGGAACACGCCCGCGTACGTTTACTGACTCGTGTATGTTTGTTTACTCGCGACTCAAATCTTAAAGTGAACTTCATCATCATCTACTTAACGGTTTTAGGCTTTAGCGGCCTGTTCGTATTCCATAGTTCACCTTTTCTTAGGCCTACTGACTTTTCTTCTGCCTCTAGGGTTGCAATCTTCCGCTATCTTCGGTATTGTACTTTCTTCCATTCTATCTACGTGTTGAATCCATTTTCTTCTGTATTCTTTAATCCTTTCATTAACTGCAAAAATATCTAAATCACTTCTTATCTCCTTATTTCGTATACGATCTCGTCTATTACACCTTTCAACGGATCTCAGAAATTTCATTTTTGTCGTTTGTATCTTCTGTTCATCTTTTTTCTTCATGACCCAAGTTTCAGTACCATACATTAGTGTAGGTATTGCCATTGTTTTATAAAATGTTATTTGGGTTTCTTTTCTACATTTATTTCTCAACGTTCTCCAAATCATTCCACACATTCTTGTGAAATTGGTCACTTTATTTTCTGTATCTCTATCTTGATCATAAGTATTGTCACGTCCAAGATAATTGAAATGTCTTATGTGTTCTATGCGTGTGTTGTCTCTGCATATTTTGGTCCGAACCGATTTATCTCCTATAAAGGCCATTACTTTTGTCTTTGATTCAGATAAGTTACAGTTATATTCTTTTCCTATTTTATGTAAGATGTATATTGCTCGCTTGATGAACTTCGTTTGACGTAATATTATAATAATGGCTCCTTATTGTGTACCGAAGTTGCCGATGAGATCGCCGAGTTGAAGACAATAGCTGTTACTAGCTTAATGGTTTCAGTATTTCTTTGTCCAGTCCCTAGTATTTGCACCATTATCGTGGTTACTGTCCTCGTTTTTGACCCGACATTCGGGCCGCACTCTATTTACAGCGTCCCTTTTAAAATACTACAAAAGCACTTAGTCATTATTCATAATATTGCTTGTGTTTCCCTGGACAGTTCACTCTTATAGCCCTATAAATCGATTGATATTATTTCTCTGTTTTGTACGTTTGTTTCGATCAGTGGAGTGGCGTGGGTACATAACACCTGTTGCCGGTTGTGATAGGCCTAAAATGTAACCTAAAAATTAATTTGAATTTTTTCTTGTACCGAGTGTTCAAGAAGAGGACCCCGGTTCAACGGGATCTGATTCTCATTATACTTACACAGAATAAATCAGAACACAAATAATCGAATTAAAAATAATAAAGACAAACAGAGAAACACATGACTAAACGAACAAAACACAAACAGGTACGTAGTATCTGCTGCACTTCAGTTCCGGAAACGAACATAGCTGCTAACTGAGCGTTTTGCCGGTTTATACAGCGGCAACACATTGGGTGGACGAATGTGCCCCTCCTCTACAGTTTGTACAGTGACAACTACTATCTAGGTCAATGACCGTACGCAGTAAAACATTGCCGATGTCTGAGCCGGCAACACAAGACGGCGCAAGTGCCCAGCAGTTCGAAAGCAATGCTACGCTTTTCTTCAAGTTTCCCTACTAATAGTGCTCGAATTTCAAATTATTCAATAACTAAAGTATTTATTCTGTGATATAATTGATATTATTTTCTCTTATTTTTAGTACTGTTGCCGCCGGCAACAGCGGTTACATGGGCGCCACGCTACTGGTTTCGATTTTTGAACGAGCGAAGTGAGTTCTCAGTTCTCAGATTTAACTCGACCGTTTGGTATTTGTTTGTCAGTCTGTCTGTTTGTGGAATGTCTCACGATTGCTTTTGAACGCATCAACCGATTTTCGTAAAACATGGAATGCGTGTCTATCGTACAGTTTTACCATGCGTAAACTTTTATCGTACAGAACCCAACTGTTTTCGAAATTTATCCTGGGGGGGGGGGAGGCAAAAGTGTGAGGGTTTAAATTTTGGAAAAATCGGCAAAGTCCATGTTGCGTGTAAAATTAAAGGAAATTTTAACCAAGACATGTAAATAGTGTTCATTTTTGAAAATCCCAATATTTTGGGACGTTGATGAGTGGTGCATCATAGCCTAGAGAAATCTATTCACGAGTTCATTATATCTGAAACTTTTCACCTAAGCACTACTCCACTGCTGGACTGAAACTCGGCGAGAACGTTGCGATGACCTTTCATCCTGTGTCTGCAAGTGACGCTGCATCGCCTTATTTCTTCTTTTACCAAATGCCCTATATCTGTAGATGGATTATTACTATAATACTCCACTGTGCACGTAATACGCTTTGGAATTTGTTACGCCTTTCACCTCTTTAATATGGATCCGCAGCAATATTTGTTATGACTTATGAAAATTAGACATTTAGTAGTGCACCAGTAAGCTCAAATACTGTAAAATCAGTTGCCACTATTGTGCTGGATAGTGAGCATCCGTCCGTCCCCGACGTCCTCGATTTTGTAGTAATGTTCATTATATAAAAGCGGTTTGTTTAATGTAGTGTTGTTTTTACAAACATTACAGTCCATATCCTTCGTTTAGGGGTCGAGTCACCAGGGTTTATACCAGTCGGGTTTATACAGTAGCCTACTTCTTAATGAAGATTTGCTAGCGCTTCCCCAGATCTGTACATCATAAGTCCAGATAAGTTTAGAACGGTTTTGTAGCACCTATCAATCAGTCACACTCCCTGTTGGAATTGTAGCGAAGCTATTTTCTCTTTATGAACACGTTTTTGCTGGCTAGGTCTTCTGTTGATTAGGTCCAGGTACTTCACCTCGTTTACTTGCCGCAGAGTGAAGTAGTCAAAAGAAACAGTCGGTCGAACGGCAGGAGGCCCGAAGATTGCAAAATGCAGGGCACGGCATCAGACTTGTGTGGCGTAGCTCGTACTCTACTCTCCCAGAAAAATTTGGGGGGTGTCTGAATCAACCGTCAGCATGTGAAACCACAACCGCCACGAAACCTTTCCTCAACGCGCGAACACCGGGGGGACAGCACTCCCGGTGGGGTAGTTCACGATCCCGTGGTAGCATTTTTGGGTACGTCGCTGATCAAACGACGACCCCCGATGTCCAGAATGGAAAAGAAAGAGGTGGACAGTCGTTCTATTCTCATTATGAATTTCGCCTGAGCTGATTTGCTGTCTTGGCTTTAATTTTCCATTTGTTTTCAGCCAAGAGATATTTACTGCATCTGATGGCACTGCAAGTGGACTGATGCACTATTGGAGCACGTGTGGACCTCTTGTGTTACCGTGTTTGGTCAGCATACGTTGCTGTATGCGCGTGCTTGTGTACGTTCTCTCTCTCGCGCGCGCGCCGCGCGCGTGAAACAATGGGCAGGTAACCATTAAACTTTACTCGAGTAACAACTGTAGCTTAAATATAAATTAGGTGATAACGAGGTTATCGAACCGTTCAATTTATCGTAGCGGTAACAGGCTAAGTGTATTACGTCTGATCTGAATTGTACAGCATTATATCTTGTCTCGCCTGTGACATTTCGTTTAAAGTCATTACATTCACCTGTCACCGGACAGAATTGTTGTTGTGTTTGTGACCTTACCGTTACCGCCGAGACCCGACTGTGTTTGGCGGCCCCAACGCCGCGCGCCGGCCGGCCGGATTAATCCATCTCCCTGTGCCATTTGTTTGACGGCGTGTGACGAAGTTTCAGCGTCACGGAAACTGAAAGTAAAAAAAAAATTGTTTACATTATTGCACAGCCTGTGTCTTTATTTCTTTGTCTGTCTCTTCTCTCTTCCCAGTAACAGCCTCTAACCGACTGTCCATCTATCTCAGTGGTTCTCAACATTTTTAAGTCCGGAACTCACCTTGAAGGATATTACACCTCACGGGACCAATAAGTAAAACTTCATCATCATCTTCACAACACGGCATAGGGAAGGTACTGCCTGTTCCGCCTTCAGACATTCTCCAGCCATTTCTTCCTGGATCTACCCACACACGTGTCCTATAGGTTTGTATTTCCAGACTTGTTGGCAGTCTGGAACCTGACAATCTTTCTAAGTGTTCTTTCCACCGTTGTTTATATTCTTTTCATCGTTTATTCAACTTAAAAACTTGTAACTTTGTAACCTCATTCTTTATACGGTCAAGTTTAGAACACCTTTTAACTCCTCTTAAGAACACGTACAACTTGTAGGCAGAATTATTTGTTGGGGTGTGCATACAGTTTATACTTATATATATTTGCTAACATCGAGAACTTGAAGCCCTCTAATACGCTTAAACAAATTGTACATCGAGAACTTGAAGCACTCTAATACGCTTAAACAAATTGTACATAATTCTAGAAAAGTAAATATGTAAGCCTAATTCAACAGAGTAATTTGCTCTAATAAACACATGCTGAAATTTAAAAAACAGTTTTTTACTCACTAAACTAATCATTAGTGAACACAGATACATTACATCACTAAACTAGTGTGACGGTTGGGGCTGCATTTTCCCCATAAGCTGGGGTATGTTGGGTCCAAGGGTGGTTAACTTCAGTCTTATATCTGAGTCCGTGTCAAGCCTGTTTCTGTACTTGATTTCACTTGAATCAAAATCCCTTTTCACTCAAATATGAGGTGGAGAGTGGCACGCGCGACCCATCCGAAAGTTCAGGATACACACCTCAAAGATTCACCTCACCTAAAATACATCCAAAAACTTTTTTAAGTCTGAAACTAAAATTTTAGTTTTAATCCCAGAATTCCAGTTTTAATGCAAAGATTCTGGATTACAAATATCCATACTTAAGACGAAGGTGATGGATTTTCGTGAAGCTGATCCCGCACGGGCAAAAATTGTTATAGGTGGTACCGTACTGGAACAAGTCAGCAATTTGGAATACCTGGGCTACAGTGTGTCTTATAATACAAGTAACGACGTTGTGAATAAGTTGCATAAGTTCAACCTTATGTGCGGGACCATCAGGCGAACTCTTAACTCAGCAAGTAACGACCACGCCTAAAATTCTACAAGGTGATGGCCCTTCCCACACTTCTTTATGGGTCTGAGAATTGGACTTTAAAGAAATGTCAAACCAGTCGTATCCAAGCTGCTGAAATAAGATTTCTCAGGCACGTGTCAGGGTATACTCTCCGTGATCATAGACGAAACACAGATATACGGCAGGAACTGAATATTATGAGTATACTCGACAGGATTGCCCAGTATCGGTTGAATTTGTGGGAACATCTTTGCCGAATGGGTGACTGCCGCATCCCCAAACAACTATGCAACTATAAGCCGAAGGGACGGAAAGGTGCGGGACGTCCGAGGAAGTGCTGGGGTGACCAGCTCTAGACTTTGCCTGTTTGAGACCGGAGTAAACCATCCTTGGTTTAATCCTTGCTGATGATGATGACGATGATCCCAGAATCACAGGTGATATCACACAATTGTTCTTATAGTTTTGCTGACAACATGATTGAATTTTCAAAATACAAGAATGGGCCTCGAGTACGTTTGTATTCACTGTAACTTTCAAACTAGTTACCGAGAGAGACGCCGGTAAACAGCAATGGTAGAGCGCGAGTAACAGAAATGTAGGGTTTACACTACGTACAAAACGGGTGAATTTAAATTGTTGAAACAGTATAAGTTAGTTATTACTTAAATGTAATAGGTTTTATAAGCACGGTTCATGTCGGACTTCGCAACCAACCAAACGCCCCCTCGGGACCCAGCAGCGGGTCGCGCCCCATTGGTTGAGAAACGGTGAGCTGTCTACTTTTTCTTACTGCAGCAAATTTGACTTTCTTACTAAAACGTTTATTACGAAAACCATAACTAAGGATATTTTCTTAACGCGGGTTTGTTCCTTTGTCTTCTTCGTGGTCCACGTTTCATAACTTTCTGACCAGGGCGCACAAAAACCGTAGGACATTTTGCTGTATTTTGAGTTCCGTGATTCACGAGGTCAGCGCTTTAGGAAAAAAAATCGTGATGTTGTGTGTTTGAAGTATCGCGCAATATTGATACAACACTCGGACGGTATGGAAAGCTGGAAGACGAACAGTAGAAGCGTTTGCAGTATGATGTTATATAAAAAATATAAAAATGTAACAGACGGAGATAAAGTGATAAACGAGCGGGCTCTGGAAATAATACGAGAAAGGAGATGTTGTGCAGAGCTATAATAACGAGAAGACGAGGGACCAAGAATTAATGACTTTAGTGATGGGAGGATGCAGTAGACGTGATAAACGCAGAGTAAATCAGAAATTTGAGCATTGGAATCTTAAGACAAGTTGCTGATGATGTGAGATGTTGTGGGTATTCGAATCTAAAATAGAGAGATTGGGTGAGGATAGGAGGACCGATGACAGAGAGAGAGAGAGAGAGAGAGAGAGAGAGAGAGAGAGAGAGAGAGAGAGAGAGAATACTCTTTTCTTTTTCAATTAAAACTTGCGTTTTTTGAAGTTGCCCTTCTCATATGTTACAAAGGGGAGTGTGTCGAGGGAGTATATTGAGAATTTCAGTGAAGAAATCAAAAGCTGTGGTATTTAACGATTGGTCTGCCGCGAGAACTATACTGTGACCGGTCAAGGACGGTGGATCAAGGATTTGCAGACCATTTGCCAACTCAAGCACAGGCACAGGCCACCAGAGAGTAGCTTGTTGGACCTGGCGCCAGGACCTAGTCAGTGATGGTGAGGTAGAGGCAGCTGCGTTTGTGATAGTGAGTCTTCGCTGGTAGTCCAGCCGCCTTTGTTAATCAGCCAAACTATAAGATTGTAGCTGACAATAAAGCGCAACAAAGGTACCACCTTATAACTGTCTGGACCGTGACTGACTTATGAAGAAGATAAAGACATGGCCAATAAAAAGCTGACTTATTATATGGAATGATAATGGGTCTAAAATGTGTGTGAGTCCCACAGACACTAACACACAAACAGTAAAGTATGGCCGTGACTGTTCTTCTTAAGGAAATGAGCACCTGAATGGACAACGCAGTTGGAAACGATGGCAAACGAATACAGTGTTTTATGACTTTTGTTTCTTTTTAATGGAGAAATTACCAGACTATTATCGTAAAAGTGTACATACAATCGTAAAAACGCTTTAATCCCTTCCGAAGGTGACCACCAACAGATTTAATTGCTTTGAGATCAAACCTTTATACAGTACCTACACGCTATTAAGCCGTTATAATATGTGTCCGTAGGTTTTAGAAAATCCTTTTAACTGTCGACATATTTAAACCTGTGTCGTTGGAGGTCGGCTTCGGAGAAAAAAAACAGGAAGACAGTTGTAGAAGCCAAAACGTGTTGCCGTCTATATGTCAAGAGGTGCAAGACCGTATCAGTTTTATATCAGAGTCTTTCAAGTACAGCTTAAATACTTCAAATCTGTTTCAGAAATTATTGATCGCCGTGTTTGTTTGATTGGTGAGAACACAGTCCGAATAGTGCGAACGTAGAAAGTAGAATCATTGGGAAGGGGGCCGACCCGTTTGTTGATGGAAATCCTTTTCCGCGCCCCGACCAATGTCGGTGGAGGATCTGGCAGACGTTGTTTGTCGGCGATATATTCGTGTTGGACACGAGATGGGTTTGAAAGCATAGTTTCCGTTACGTGGCTGTCCTGTCTATGAGCAGTGGACCTGACAAAAATCGTCTGGCGTCTGATCATCATTCGGACCAAGTGACCTCGTGTTTATTGAAGAGCCGGGATACAATATAAACTGCGGTTGGACTCTCTCTGTTATTTCTGTTTGCCCCTCCGAAATCCAGCCCCTTTTACTCGGCGGCGGCAAGAAAAAGAATATATCTCGCAAATAAAGTATATTATGGATTAAAAAAGCACCTGCGTCTAGCTTCTACTCAAGAAGCACGAAATGCAAAACTTACAAAACACTTATCAGGCCAGTGCTGATATATGCTTCAGAAACCTGGACGACGACAAAAAATAGCGAGAGTCTTCTAGGTTGCTTTGAAAGACGAGTTCTAAGAACAATATTTAGAGGAGTACAAGAAAATGGAATGTGGCGCAAGCGCTATAATTATGAACTATATGATCTTTACAAAGAGCAGGACATTGTCAGGATAATCAAAATATACAGCCTAAGGTGGGTTGGACACATAGAGACATATTTTCTACCGGGAACCAGTGGGTATTAGAAAAAAGGGAAGAGCCCCGAAGTAGATTCAGAGATCAGGTAGAAGAAGAACTCAGAAAGCTCAACATAAGAAACTGGAAAGCCAAGGCACCCAATAGGGAAGAATGGAGTCGACTTTTGGAGCAGGCCATGACCCACCAAGGGTTGTAGATCCACGACTGGTGATTACTCGGCGGCTAAGTGCATTAGACTCCTATAGTGGTTGAGGTCACGTCCTCGCTCGCAGATGCAACCTGAACGAAAGCGAGGATTTTACCTGCCTTTCCCTGACAAACTGATGTGATCTGTTGTCTAACACCAACGATATTTAAACTTTCCCAAGAGTTTCTTCGACGATCGTCGTTTGTAACAGAGCTTCGGTTTTAGTATTTGTATTGATGGTATCAGTGGCAGATCCCTAAGAGGCTAAAACCATCTGCTTTAAGGAAAATACAGCATATAGTTTTATGATATTAAGGTTTTAGAATAGTAACGTGATTGTTTATAAAAATATCGTAAGTGATGCGGGAGATCACAGTTGAAAAATTATACCTTGTCCGTGAGCAGCTCGTAACTTTATAAAAGTACCCAGCTCGACTCAGTCTGTGGGTGTGAATACCTAGGACAACATGCTGGAGTAATAACGGGCGACTAAAGCTTAGTGCTGTTTGCCGAACGGCTCACATAGGTAGCCTACTCAGCCTAATTCTAGACTGAATAGAGGGTAAAGGAAACCATTATTGTTGCTGTAACATTTTGAATCGACTTACTTTATGATGTTTTGAAACTAGCCTTGAACCTTAATTGTACTTTGTATGTCCAAAACATATTTGAAGTAAAGCATGTGTTATGTCGTATGGCCCCCTTAAGAATGTCCCCTTAACTATGTTTTAATGTTTTATGTCGATCTATATCCATCAGGGATCCACATGTTGTGGATACGGGTTTGGCAATCCCGATGTACCCTAACTGGATTCTCACTTTTCTTCAACTAGTGTTGGGTGAGATCCCTTCCATTAATAGTGTTCTTTTCTATTAAGAGTATGCGAGGGCTAGGATGTCTTCCTTTTTCATTCTAATTTCTTAGCTGCTGCCTTGCAGTCCGGCGTTGGTTCGTTGTAGGCTATAGGAAAAAAACCTTGATTAAAAAATTACAAAACGACTGCCTTGTGGCGTGGAGGTATCCTCAAAGGCTAAGGGAGAAAACCTCAACAGAAAATCAGGCACGTTGGGCATTAAGGTGGCAGCCCCATCACCTAACTACGTACCTGGAAGCTGGTTACTCCTGATAGGGAAACTAAAGCCGGACGGAACGGTACTGTGAAGACGGAACAGGCTCCAAGCCTAATCCTTGAAGTGAAGAAGAAGAATATGTCGATCTATAATTTTTCGAAATTGACGTCCTCTTCAATGACGTGCTTCACTTCAGACTTTTAATTTATTTTGTAATTAGCCTTCCGTAAATTATATATTTTTGGATCGACTGCTGACTTCATACTTTTCTTAAGTCAACTCCCCGTAATCTTGGTCTGGATCGACCGAGTCTATAAATTTTTGTTAGCGTCATCCCTTAACCGTGTTTTGGATTCGTCAACTTTGGATGATTATTAATGAATATTTTTAAAATAAATGTCTCTCCTTAATTTATTACGTCTCTCCTTTATTGGATGCACTTACTCCTCAACTGAGCCCGCGACTGGATAATTGTAACTTTGAAGCTTTAACGGTGTACACAACGTGCAACAGAAACTTAGTAGTGCATTCGATCATTTTGTATGTAGGCCTACAGTATACAAGATATTGTCACAATAGTAACAGGACTCTAGATTTCGCCTGTCTATAAGCCAGGTACTACAGTATACATGAAATAACAAGAACAACGCAAAGAAGTATTGGTGTCACCGCGACGGAACAAGTTGTGTGTGTGTGTGTGTGTGTGTGTGTGTGTGTGTGTGTGTGTGTGTGTGTGTGTGTGTGTGTGTGTGTGTGTATTGTGGGCAGGCAGGCAGCGAAAGACCTCTGTGACCCGGTCACCCGCCCTACTCACTTTGTATGTATAGGGGTTAAAGAAAGAGAAAGTGGTGACAAAAAAGATCTATTAATAAACACGATTAATACGTGTGTGTTTGTGTGTGAACGCGCGCGCGTCCCTCGGTGTCGGTACAAGGCCACTCGTTTTGCCGGCACGTTGTCCTGCCTGATCTGCTATTGCTCACCGAATTATTATTATTACCGTATTATTATATTTGATTCGTAACATTGTCGTCCTCGAATGATATGATGAAACTAGAGACAAGATTTGAGGTTTTGTCGTTTTCTTTAAATGTTTCCGAGTGTAGAATTTGAAAACATTAGTTATAATATATATACTTTGTCAGACATTTATCGCTCAAATAGTTCTGAAATATAGTAATGGTATTAAGCATAAGATTGCCTGATAAGATGAACGTAAAACCCGTAGGAAAAAATATGAATTATGTAATAAAATATGAGACTTCCGAAGGAAAAGACTGAGATTCCTTGGACATATGGTTCGGATGGATCGGTCCACATTAAATAAGCAAATTTTCAACTATATTTGGCAACTTTCCAGTCTGAACGGATACACCAAACAAATCAATGAGGAAATGATGAAACTGGGTATGTCTTTGAACGACTGTGTGGACACAGAAACAATATTGAAAATCTTGAGGTTCTCTGCGGTGAGAAGAAGACGAGAAAGGGGTAGACAGTGGAAAGGAAGGCGGCGCATAATGTGCGAAGAGAACACAAGGAAATGATATTCGCGTGGTCCACAGCTGGGCTGTTCGTGTAAAAAAAGTACTGGAAAAGGAAATGATAAGGGTATCAGAAATATATCATGGGCATGGTATGTTTGCAAAAGAGGATAGTACTTTAAATGAATATAAAGTACATAATATATAACATAATATATGTCTATATGTTATAATGTTATGTTATTATTATTTTATATAATAATATAAAATATAATTATAGTAATATAATATAGTAATAATAGTAATATAATATAATATAAATAAAATAATAGTAAGAAAATAAAAATAACAGAAGAAATTGGATTTTTAAGGCAAATTTATAATAAAACAAAAATCGCAGATGGTAAAAAGGGATCACGAAGTAGATGGAGAAAACCCGAAGGAAGAGAAGATAAACAGATTTGCGGAGATAAAGTGGCAGGACGTGGGATGAACTGTGAAAGGTAGGAGGAAATGGTGAGATATATCGTAAACGTCAACGCAGTCTGGATTTAAATCGAAGAAAGTGACGTACATGAAACACCAAAATTCCTCTCCTCGTTTTACAGAGGAAACACAAGTAATGCTGGAAAATTATTTTGTGCACCGGGTTAAGTACCGTAGTAAACAGAAAAAAACATTTAACCAATAGGCCAGAATTAAATTATACAAACCACTACGTGTCTTTATGTGGATACCAAAATCTTAGTTGAGAAAGAAAGACCGACCACAAATCCTAGTGTGGGCTAGATCAATTGTGTAATACGATGAGTGCCCATTATCACCTTCTCTTTTTGATTTATATATAGGCTGTATCATACACATTGGCCTGCTGAAACTTACGTAGTATTTTTTGATTGATAATTCTGGAGCTGACACGTTGTTGTTTGTTGATGACCAGGCTATCGTGTCGAACTCGGAAAGTGGCTTGCAGATGGCTGTACACTTACTGGAAGGATTTAGGATTACAGATCTCCACACTGAAGACCAACTTGATGACATTTCATGGAGCTAACCCCATACGAGTAAAAATTGTTGTAGGTGGTACTTTCTGCAGCAGGTCAGCAATTTTGAACATCTGGGCTACAATGTGTCTTATGTTATAAACAATGACGTGGTGAATAAGCTATTACATAAGTTCGATCATATATGCGGGACTCTCAGGAGAACTTTAAAACCAACGAGTAAAGAAACACGCCTGAAGTTCTACAAGGTGATGGTCCTCCCTACACTTCCCTATGGGTCTGAGAATTGGACTTTAACAAAATCTAAGGGCAATCGTATTCAAGGCAGAAATAAGATTTCTCAGGCACGTGGCAGGGTGTTCTCTTCAAGGTCGTAGAAGAAACGTGGACAGACGGAAGGAACTGAATATTATTTGTAGTATACTACAACGATACATTTTGTGTATGCAGGTTGCAAATACAAATCTATTTGTGTTTGAGGAGCCCCACGTTCTTGGAGCGCCAAAATTTTTACAACGACACAATGTATTAATTAAATGTAATCTAAATTGTGTAGTGGTACAGCTCATACAAGATTACTGATAACATGTATGTATAATTGGAGTTTAGGTGTAATCATAATAAGAGTAGTCCTTTTATGAATCGTAACATGTTTTCATTTCTTTATTCAAACGAAAAATAAAAAATAAAAAATAAAAATATATGATAATATTTACTTCGCCAGAAAATATTCATTATCAATTGTTTCAATGTTTCTTTGTTGCCGTACATTCATCATAAAATAAATCTTATATCTTATATTAGCAAAAGTCTATGTTAAACATTTCTTCGTTACAGTATAAATTGTCGACTACTCAGTCTGAATGTGTGATTTATAAATTTGTTCTTATTTACATTATTATTCCATGCTTGGCAACATCTTAAGGCTTTATAACATTTTAAATAAACTATTCGAATCGTTAGTCTTCTTCTATATTTCCCACTGCTTTACTTTATACGCTTTCAATGAAAAATTAAAATTATTAATTCAATTGTTGATCCTCCAAGCAAGGATTTAAATTATCTTTAAATTAATTGGTCATCATTAAAGAAAATTCTTACTATAGTTAAATTACATTCTCTTATCTCTATCTACATAATTTTTCTTTAATTTAAAATTTTGTAATTAATGCCTTTTCAATGTCTCTATTCTTTTATAATTATAAATTGGTTTTTCGTCACCTCAATTCTGCAGATTGTACTCATGTCCTCCGGCGATCAGTCGGTCCTCTCCTACTGGATATCCTCTTGCATTTTCCGGTTCCACTGGTCGTCCTCCAGTCACTCGTCCTTCATGGTCCCATCTGCTGGCTGTAGAATGGAATGATGTGTTGCTCTGAATCAGCTGCTGTTGTTCTATTAACCGCCTCTATTGCTCTGCATATCGTTCCTCTGCTTGATGTTCTCTCGCCATTTGTCTAGAGTGTTGATGTTTGTAGTTGTAGACTGTTTGTAGACGTCCGATAATTGTTGTTACTGGTTTTCTTTTATTACTTGAACTAACGTATTGTCCGTTAGACTTTACAGTTTATAAACAAAAGATCTTGTCGATATTGGACATAGCGTCCAGCTACGTCTGAAGTAATTAAAAATTCGCGTCTCTGACGGACAGAGCTTACCGCTGCAATTGAAAACTTATTGAAGAGTAAATTTGGCTGTCCTGGGCTCGTATTTATATTCACCAAAAAAACCACACCTGTCGTCACAGGATTTTGCAGGTCAGAAGCTGTTAGTGGCGTCAGTTCCCCCACCATCGTCCAATTCCACAAATTCGCACATTTTTGCCAATTGCAATGTCTAATGCGGATTTCAAAGTGATTTAACATTGTCTGATTCAATTACACATATTATACGTAATTATCATAATGATCGCATCATTAGTGTAATTACTATGCTCTAAAAATCGCACAGAATTCGCACTGAACGTCATAATTACATAGAATTCGCACTGCACATGTGTCTGATTTTTATGCATTTTCAGAAGTCTACAATCTTTTTAAAATTTACTGTTTGCTTATAATTAAATAAAACTTTAATTTAGTATCTATTTGGGGTGAGATTGCAAACTTTCAGGCTTGAACAAGCCTCACGCACACACACTATTTACTCGTGTACACGCTCTCAGCGGCAATCGCGTGATCTTTCCTGTTGATTCCTGTTCATAATTCAGCTTTCAATTTCACACCTGCTTGTCTATTTCATATTACTAAAATTAAATTAAATATTTATTTTATTTAACACATGCACATTACAGCATACGCTTGTATTGTCGCAATACTCAATAGAGTTGCCCAGTGTCGGCTGAAACGGTTGGAACATCTTAACCGATTGGATGACTGCCGCATCCTCAAACGACTGTTGAATTATAAGGCGAATGTGCGGAGGGTAGTGGAACCATTTGGAGACAATGAAAGAAATGGTTCGGCATCCTCATAAGAATGGACGACTGTGTATGGTAAGATAGTGTGTGATTATAAGATAGTTTATGGTAGGTCTAGGAAAACGTAGAATATAGGTAAAAATGTTATAGATGTAGGTATGGAGTTGTAAGAACAGAGAGATGCGGTCCAAGCAGTTGAAAAAAGAATATTCTAGAGGACGCCAAACAATACAGAACTCTCGTCAGCCAGGCTCCTGAACTCTTCACGGTTTTCCCATCCCCGTTCCTCTAATCGTTGCCTGTGCAGATAGTCACTCTGCTTGTCTATCCACGATCTCCTCGGAGGCCGTCGTTCGTGCTGCCACTGAGATCCATAAGCTCCATTCTGTCAGCCTATCAGTCAATCTGTTATCCAGTCACCTATCACGCCCATGACCATATACAGTATAGCAGTCTCGTGTCTTCTACGTATTCCTGCTTCTATCCTCCAACTTTTTTATTTTGCCTCGTCTCTCATTCCTTTTCTTCTAGTTAATTCCTTGAACCTTCTCCAATATACCATGTGTGTAGCAGATATCTACTACTTTTTATTAGTTACCTATAATTCTTCCCAGCGTATTCGTGTTCCTTTGCGCTACTGTCATGACCACCAGTTTGTATTTTTGTTGTTGTTGTTATGCTTTTATCCCGTAAAATTGGGTGCACTTGAGTGATACACGTCCGTACCAGTCTAAGTATTATTTTTCCCTCCGTGTTAGTAATTTTCAATATGGTAAATTATAAATACAGGGAGATCCTTTACTTTCGGACATTCAACTTTCGCACATTTCGCTTTCGTTTTTTCGGACATTCAAAATTGATATACTTTATTCATACAACACTGACGGTGCTTTGAGGAAGTGAATAAGCGTTAAGACAAGTGCACATATTCGTTATTATACCCGCTACTATGGTTTTACATAACATAATTAATATTAGTCTTATTAATATAAAAGAATGAAAAGTTTTTTTTTCTAGGCTGTTTCACAAACACTGCTTATAATGTACGAAAATGACTAATTTAGCTTGTTACTGTATTATTTATTTTTAGTGATCATAAGACGTAAATTTAAGCGAGAATAATATCCGATCTCATTACAGTTCATAGGACCGATCCTAGAATTGAGAAGAAAACTCGTAGAGATTGGGTGAGAAACGTTAACATCCGGAAGAATTTGAAGATATTCTCGTTAAATGATAAAATTTGAATTTCGCAACTGCGTTGGTTTGGCCACGTCTGCAGGATGAATGAGGCAAGGTACCCGAGACAAGCATGGGAGGCAATAAAAGAAGGCACAAGAGGAAGAGGACGGGGCCCAGAACGAAATGGGAGGATAACGTCAAGAAGAGTGTAGGGTTTTGGCACTGGTGAGGACGAGATGGAGACCTCTCTCCAAAAACTTTGACACCCAATGGGTAGAAGAGGATGATTAAGAAGAAGAAGAAGAACCGATTCTACCGTGGACAATACGCCTACAGCGTATACAGTGTACTTTGCGTACTGTACAGTACTTGATTTTCGAAAATTCGGATGTCGAACACGTTTGCGGGAACGCACGTTGTTCGAAAGCCGAGGATCTCCTGTATTTGAACTTGCGAATAATATTTGTGAATTTGCTTATTTGTTAAATGAGACTATGCATTACGGTATCCATACAAAGATACGTTGACGCGACGGCGACGGCGACGTTTGGAGTAAAGATTGAGTAAGTAAAGCGTTTCTGTTGTGTTTTGTAACATCTTTCCGTGAGCGACACACATTTTCACTACGTTCTGTTGCGACATTATCGTGTTTTCCGTCGGCCCGGTAACCATGAGTGTAGATAATGGATTACTGCCAGCGTTTCTGTTATTTCTATGTTACGAGTATACAGATCGTTTTAGAGGAGTTCTTGTCAACCGCGATACGGAGAGATTGGCGTTTGTTCCTTCGATGTTTTGCTTTTGAAACGTTGTCACATCGCCTGTTATACACAACAGAATTGTGTTAGTGAAGTTGCGAGAGAAAATTATTGCATTATAAATTATTTAATTGAATATTAACAAATTCAAATACTAACAACGTTAAGTAAATATTTGTATAATGTTATATATAATGTTGGCAGAGAATAATATAACTATAGCAAAGTTTAGTATTAGTATATAACTTAAAATTGTAAGTGATTTAATTGAACGAGCGAAGAGAGTTCCGAGGATTAACTCGACTATTTGGTATGTGTATTTGACTGTCTGTCTATCTGTCTACTTCTCACGATAACTTTTGAATACATCAACCGATTTTCGTAAAATTAGGCGTGCCTGTCCGTACTGTTACCCTAAACATATAAGTTTGGTACAGTTTAGTATTAGTAGGCCTATAACTTAAAACGTTCTAAGGCAGGGGCCTCCAAACTTTTTCATTTGAACACACACACACACACACATTGTAAACTTTTTTTTTACCAACTTTTATTTTTATAACCAAGTCAATAAAATAGGTATTTAAATAAAAATTAAGCAGAGTTGCCCAAAGAAAACAAATTCATTTATTCAAAATAACGTAAATAAAAGTAAGGAAAAAATAACATTCAAAGATATTTCTTATGTATTATTTTTTGGCTTTCTTATGTACGTATGGGATGTGTGGAGTTGCTTCTGACATATAATGTCTGTCCATTTTGTGTCAAATTTTGATGCTCCTATCACTAGAATGTATTTCAAGTGTTCGTCTGACAAGTTAGCCATGTACCTTGATTTTACAAAGTTCATTTTTAAAAACGTTTGTTCGCAGATATAGGTCGATCCAAATATTGAAAGCATCGCTCTTGCCGAGCGCAAGGGGGGAATAGGAATCTTCTCTTTAGGTTGATGCCTTCATTCAAGGCAGCCAGACGAACAAGCACATTAACCACGTAAATGTTTTAAACTTGTACAAAATATTAAAACATTTTATTGAACGTATTTCTTGTTTAGTTATATAGTAAAATGTTATAACATTTGAATACTTTGACGATATATTTAAAAACTGCACTCAGCAACGGCCGGGTTGCCGCGGGCCAGACAATGACCCTTGGCGGGCCGGGTGCGGCCCGCGGGCCGTTGTTTGGAGACCCCTGTTCTAAAGGATTTAATTGAATGAGCGAAGCGAGTTCTGAGTTTTGACTCGACTATTTAGTATTTAAGTGTCTGTCTGTCTATATACTTGGGGTACTTTTCACAATAACTGTTGAGTACACCAGTTCAAAACTTAAAACTTTATATAATATAGAAACTTTCTTATGTGAAAACTTACTTGTCTTTTTCGTCGTAAAAAGACAAGTAAGTTTTCACATGAGAAAGTTTCTATATTATATAAAGTGTAGTGCTGTGAAAGAAGATGATGAACAAACAAGACAACTGTAAAACTTAAAAGTTCTAAGTGACCTAGAACGAGCGAAACGAGTCTGAGTTTTAACTCGACTATTTAGTACTTAACTCCCTGTCTGTCTATATACTTGGGGTACTTCTCACAATAACTGTTGAGTACAGCAGTACAAAACGTAAAAGTTCTAAGTGACCTAGAACGAGCGAGACGAGTTCTGAGATTTAACTCGACTATTTGGTGTGTTTTGTCTGTCTGTGTGGGGTATTTCTTACGATAACTTCTGAGTACATCAACCGAGTTTCGTACTCCATAATTTTACCCTACACACCCCAATTGTTTTTGAGATTGAACTCCCCAAAAATAGGACAACGGGAAGCAAAAATGTGAGCGGTAAAAACTTTGTAAAAATTGCAGAAGTCAATGTTGGGGTATCAAATAGTGTTCAGTTTAAGAAATTTCAAAATTTTTGGACTCCAGGATTCTAAAAGTGGATCAGAATTTTGAAAAATCGCAGAATTCCACATGGAATATCAATTGAAGAGAATGTTAATCAAAATTTGAATGAGTTTGAAATTTGAGTTTTGGAAATTTAGAAATCTGGAATGCCAGCCCCAAAAAAGGGGAGTCAGTAAATTGAAAAAAAAATTACGCGTTTATCAGTCTGAAGGGAATTTAAAGCCAAATCCGAATGTAATGTTTACTCTGAAAATTAATTAAGTTTAAGGGCACCACAGACCAAAAATAGGTATCAGATTTGTAACTTGTAACTTGTAAAAGTCCATGTGGGCATCGAGTTATGAGGAATTTTATTCAGATACAAACTCGGTATCTTTAGTAATTTTATAAAATTAGTGGATATTCTCGTCATAAGTGAAAACATATTTAATACTGAAATTTATCTAATAATATAATAGGCCAAATAGATTTCGTTCAAACTAGTGAGTATGTTTTCCAACTCAGGGAGCTTACGAGTTTAATAACTAATCACTTAATTACTAAATAAAATTGACTTAAATGTAATTAACACTTCCATGAAATGTAGGCTTAAGGCATATAGGCTATATGATCAAATATGTCATGTCCCCTTTTTAGGGTACTTTGTATAATGTGAGAGTATGTGATTTTATATTCAAAATCATAAAAGTTTTGTAAAAATAATTTTTAATGATTTTCGTGAATATATTCTTCCTTTTCTTTTGCTAAAAACTTGAGAGAGTTCAATATAAACTGGATACGTGTTATTAATGGCAGTTTGTCAGTTGTGTTCGGAATTCGCAATAATTTGTCAGCATCATTGGCATGTCACAGAAATAAGAATATACAACGTACATTTCTTTGCTATCGCAAAATAAATGGATGGAATGCCAAAAACAGTAGTCTTTTCATGGATGTACTGATTTAAAAAGTCTAAGAATGTCGTCGATATATAAAGTTGTATCATGCGGAAGCCTAATGTGAATAGTCTTAATTATAAACCCATATTGGGACCAACAATTATCGCACACAGTACGTTTATGGATTAATTTAGTTGGCAGCAAAACAACTACAGTATATTAATTATTATTATGTAGGCCTAACTGTAATAAGCCAGTAGTGTTACTGAAGTAAACAGAATATCGTTAATAAAGTAATTACATTATCTAAGAGCCGTGCGGTAATCTATTATTTACTTATTACATAATTAGTTATAACTAGATACGGTTAGTTTTATTAGCGCGTAACTCCGTGTATTAATTATTATCTATCTGTCTAGGAGGCTTTTATAGATATCGCTGTATCTGTACGCGTTACATTCACTGGTTCCTGTCCACAACGTCGACCTCTTCCAAATCATGCTGTATCAAGGAGGCCCTTCACATTCCTTCATTCCAAAAGCTTGTTGGATACCTCGTCTGTCTCTTTGTTAAAAAGTTTCCAGCTGAAACATATTTTTCCGCTAAAGCGGAACTAAACATCAGACGTTCACAATTATTTGCAAAAATGGCGTTGAAAAATGCCAAATTTAATTTGCTTATTAATTCAAATTAATCTGTTTTAGAAAAATATGTTTTTTAAGCTTCGTCAAATTTGCGAATAATACAATATTAAAATCTTCACTGCAAAAACAAAGGTAATAGTATTTCGATGCAAGGAACCAATAAAGACAAAAATAATAATTAATGATCAAATTATAGAACAGGTAAGCCATTTTAACTATTTGGGGAATGAAATTGGCTATGATAAGAATTATCATATCGGTGTTAAGTCAGACAAGTTCTAGACGATCTGTGGGACAGTCAGTCATATTTTTAGAAACAAGATACGTCAAGAGACAAAATTAAAGTTCTACAAAGTTATAGCGGTCCCTGTACTGTTCTACGGGTATGGAGTATGGAGGACAACTAAGAAATAACAAAGTAAAATATAGACCGCGGAAATGGCGTTCTTAAGAGGAGTCACAAGGTGTTCCAAACTTGACTGTATAAAGAATAAAGTCATAAGAGAAGAATTACAAGTTTCAACTTGAATGAAAGATTAATGGTTTAGAAACAACGGTGGAAAGAACGCTTAGAAAGAATGTAAGATTCAAGACTGGCCAAACGAGTCTGGAAATATAAACCTGTATGTGGGTAGACCGAGGAAGAGATGGCTGTCTGTAGTTCTTTGAAGGCAGAACAGCCAGCATCTTGCCTATGCCGTGGTGTGAAGATGATTAATCCCAATGTTGGTAGTACTTGTTTATTACAACGCGTCGAACACTGAAAGATAGTATCGGTAAGCTTAGATATGAATAAGTAGTTGTAGTGATCAGTGGCGAAGCTAGTAGGCCTAGTTAATGAATGGGTAGGCAAAAATCTTATCATACATTTTTTTTAAGGAATCTGTAAAAGGACGGTGGTTAAAATCGGACGCTGAGGTAGCGTTTGCTGTAAGCGAATGGTTCCACAAACAGCCGTAAGAATTTTACTAGCAGGGAATCTACAGATTAGTGCAACAGTGGGACTCATGTCTTCATGTTATTGGAGACATCTTTTAAAATCGTTGAATAAAAAATGCTTTACAGCTCTATACGTGTTTCTATTGAACAATCCTTGTATTAGTCATACACAATAATACAACTGATTGAACTTCAAAATTTTAAACTTGATTAGTTTATATATATATATATTGCAACGAATCACAGGATCATGATAGGCGGGGCAAGTCATATATTACACAGACAATGGACATTCATATTATATTGGTAGATGGTTAAGTTTGGTTGTTATCAATTGTATTTAGTAAGGTTAAGGGTTTAGTTTAGAAAAACTGTGCATTATTAGTTATGGTGATTCATGTACTGTGTTAGTGGAAATGTGCGCGCGTGTGCGTGTGGAAAACGTTTCCCGGGCGGTGCGTGAAGTATTATCGTTGTTTTGACATTAGCTGAACTGAGACATGTGAATCGCTACAATCCCTATACCTGTCGGACTATTGTTTACGTTCTTGTATATTATTAGTATGTAGTCAGCATGCATGAGATACGAGTAGTCTGATTACCGCTATGCATGCTGTTTCAAAGTAAATGCACTCTACTGCATGAAAAGTGCTTGGTCACTTTACTAACCATGTGACTTCCATCCACCAATAGAATGCTGACTGGTGGTTGGAAATTTTCTTATGCCTGTCGTTACACAGGCAGTTCTTCTACGCCATCTACCGCGAACGGGTCGTGCACTCCTTGTACAAGAATTCTACCGCTTGCAAGGTGTTGTAAAGACTATTCGTCGTTAGTGAAACGAGAAGGCTCAGAACTGTGTATGTAGTACATCTGCACACAGTAGTGTTTAAACGCATTACGCGTATAATTACGATAGTTCTTCTACGCCATCTACCGCGAACGGAACGTGCACTCCTTGTACAAGAATTCTACCGCTTGCAAGGTGTTGTAAAAACTATTCGTCGTTAGTGAAACGGGAAGACTCAGAACTGTGTGTGTGGTACATTTGCACACACCAGTGTTTTAACGCATTGTGCGAAAATTTACAAGCAGTTCTTCACTGCTGATACCGTGAACGGTACATACAATTCCTTGTACAAGATTATACCGCTTGCAAGGATCTGTTAAGACCTTTCGGGGATAGTAACGCGTGTGACGCATAACAATTGATTTTATATCTTTACACACGATATTAATATTGTAGTATTACGTGTGTAAGAAGTGAGTGTAACTGTATCACTGTGCGAGATTTTCCGCAGTGACAGTATCATTAATTGTTACGCAATAGTTCCATCAAGACGTTTCCGTGCTAGTGCAAGATTTCCTCATAGGGTGGTCTGCTGATCGCGGCAGACCTTTGTATTCGCGAGAACACTTGAAGAAGCCGGAGAGGTATAAGCTCAATATACCGTTATTAGATTAACTCACTGTCACCTGAGATATTACTTGGTCTTAAACTCTATATAAGTTTTGCGAGTGATAAAATCCGTAGTACCGTTGTGTGTGCGAAGTGTCGGATTCATCGTGGGAATTGCAGGACATCAGCCCAGCTGTTACAGGACATCAGCCCAGCTGTTACAGGACATCAGCCCAGCTGTTACAGGACATCAGCCCAGCTGTTATAGGACATCAGCCCAGCTGTTATAGGACCAGCCCAGCTATTACAGGACATCAGCCAAGCTGTTACAGGACGCCAGCCCAGCTGTAAACGTTTCTGGTGAAACGTCTGTCATTTGTAAGCCACACCTGACGATCCATCTATACCGCAAAGACCGGCCCTTCTCTTCAACAACATCATCGTGGGAGTCTTCTTATGTAACGTATTACGTCTTGCGTATGAACATTATTTAACACTTTAAAAGAAAGACTCTATATCAAACATTACATTCTGTACATTTCAAATATACCATATAAACTATAACTTGTGTTTGTACAATAAATAATCTTAAACCCTCCAATATAGACTTGTAATTTGAATTACACATACTATCATATCCTATGCGCCAATAGTTTAGTAATTTGTGTTGTCGCATAGAGATATTTTGGCGCTTAGCAACGTAGGGCTCGTAAAATAGCGGAAATTTACGCTATTACATATTTGTCTATGAATATAAAATTTGTTGGAAAAATCCGACGTATAAATATAATTAACGTAATAATTGTATGTGTATTGTTCATGTGAAAAGCTGAGGATATAATTTTTCAAGTGTGCATATTCTCTTGTATATCATATATGAACAGATTTTATCAGTATATTGGAGGTAGATTATTAGTTGTTGTATGTTAGATAAGGTATTTACATGTTGATATTTTGAACTGCTTTTTCTGCGTGCATATAAACTGGTTACCATATGTTCTAATCTTGTTGTGATAATAATAACTTGCTTTGCGTATAAATCAATAAATTTAAATTTATTAAATTTTAAATTAAATTTTAATCACTATGGCGGAGTCACAAGGGATAGAGAATGCTTTAGCGGCCATACTAGCGAAGATGAAAACCATGGAAGAAAAGATGGAGAAAATTTCAGCAGAAAATAAAGAAGAGCGGAAAACTGATAAAGAGGAAAATAAGGCCCGTCAAGAGGAGGTGAAAGTGAGTATACAGAAGCTTTCAGCAGAAGCCGAGAAAAGAAGTAAATCGATCCACGACGAAAACAAAAGAATATATGCGGCCGTGCAGGAGCAATCTAAACAAAGCAAACAAATGATAGAAGCGACAGAAAAGCGTATTAGCGAGACCGTGGAAGCTATGAAAGCTGATATAGAGGCGAGTTTGGAGGTTAATAAGTCACGACTTAATGAATATGGTGCGAAACTCGCTGGAGTGGAGGAGCAGGTAATACAACACAGATCCACGGTGAGTGAATTAATGGCTGAGCAAGACGTGCGGATTCAAGAGCTGCAACAGCAAGTGTCACGATTGCAAAGTACCTCGTCACCACTAAACTGTACTACGTATGTATATAAGACTTTGGATGACGTTAATTCACAGCAAAGATTTTATGGACGGCAGAATGAAAACCCCATGGATTTCATTCAAAGTTGCCAGCGGGATCTGGAGCAAATTGGTGATACCTTAAGTGAAGCGGATAGAATTAATTTCATAGTGCGGCGACTTAAGGGTACCGCTGCGGAGTGGTTTAGTATCGTCCAGGATAAAATCAATACGTTGGAAGACCTGGTAAGACATTTCAGAGCTAGATACTGGAATGAGGAGATCCAGCGGAAGATACGTACGCAGCTGGAGTTTGGAAAATATTCCAATACCAGAGGTCCTAAAGATGAATATGTGATGCAGTTGATATCCAGAGCTAGATATCTTGAGCCTAGCTTAACCGAACCTGACATGGTAAGTAAACTTGCGCACCACTTTGGACGCGGGATACAGGTGGCCGTCCTTACGCAAGGAGTTAAGTCGTGGAATGAGCTACTCACATTACTTGCAAAATGGGAAGGTATCGACAACCCGAATATAAATGGTAACAGTAATGAAACACCGCATAAAAGTTTTCAATATCAGAATCAAACCAAGCAAACACAGTCGCAACAACAACAACGACCTAAGATGTCTAATAGAAATACCAATCAAAAATTTAATGCCAATAAAGTAGCAGTAGTAGCGGAAGAGGATTCCGATATAGAACAGTCAAAAAACGTGTAAGGCTGCACGGCGTGAGTCCGTGCAACAAAATAACTAGTACACGTAAAGGTAGGAATGAAGTTTCAAAAGCCCGGGGTAACTATAAAAAGCAGTTCAATAAATCAAATGTGAAAGATGTTAATTGTAAGAAAAACTTTGTAGTGTCCGGCCTATATCCTGCCGTAATTAGAGATAGTTTAATTTGCAATAACCATAGTAAAGAAAATGAGAAAGGTATTAGCGTTGAAAATGACACTGACCTCATTGTCAACGCGAAAATTAACGGATGTGTCGGCGAAGTTTTATTTGACAGCGGCGCAGAAATTTCGTTAATGGATGAGCGATTCCTAGAGAGGCACAGGAAACATTTTAAAAAAATCCCGATTCTGCCAGCAGCCCACAAAATCATAAAATCAGCGACGGGTGAATCTCAGAGGGTTGACCGTCAAGCTATGATAACAGTATCCATTCAGGGAATGGAAATAGAGGTCACCGTGCTTATGGTCAAGAAACTCGTGTATAATGTTATTTTGGGAGTGGACACATTAAATAAACTGCACGCGACCATTGATTTTCCAAATAAAATACTAAAATGTACTGTAAATAATAGTAAACACAATATCAGGTTAGGACGCAGGAGGGGTAAGACGGGGTCTGATTGTGAACCTATTACTATAACTCGCCCAGCGGTTCAACTTGCCGATAAGATAACACATAATCTGCGGACTCACAGCAGGCAGATAACGAGCAATGAGCAAGATAAGCTGCAAAGTATGCTTGATAAATTTGAATCTGTGTTTTCCAAAAATCCTACCGTCACGAATGTTTATGAACACAGTATTCAGGTAACGGATGAAAATAAATTTGTACGGAAGACGTACCCCATCCCCCTTCACTATCAACAACAGGTTGATGCCGAAGTTAAGAGTATGCTTCAGAATGGTGTGATTGAACGAACTGATAGCAATTTTTTAAATCCTATGGTTGTTGTTAAAAAGAAAAATAACGACATTCGATTATGTCTCGACATGAGAAATCTAAATTCTATTACAAAAAAATGCTACGACTGTGCTCCGAATGCGGAGAACTTATTCATAAAATGTCAAGGGGTTAAATACATGTCTCGCCTTGATCTCAAAAGTTGATTCTGGCAGATTCCCCTTGCCAAGGAGTCGAGAAGATACACAGCATTTCTATATCGAAATAAATGCTATCAGTTTAAAGTAGTTCCATTTGGTTTGGTTACCAGTTTAGCGGCCATGGTCAGATGTTTGGAGTTAGCTCTGGGACCCGAGGTGGAGGACTTCGTCAGCATATTTGTTGATGATATTTTGGTCATATCCAAATCATTTGAAGAACATATTGAACATCTCAAGATTGTATTTCAGAAATTGCAAGCCGCTAACCTGACTCTCAATCTTGAAAAGTGTGAATTCGGGAAATCGCAAATTAAATTTTTGGGTCATATTATCTCAGCGGAAGGTATAACAACGGACCCGGAAAAAATACATGCGATCATGGAGTTCCCGAAACCCACAAAACCCAGGGATATCAGAGCGTTCCTCGGATTGACTGGTTACTTCAGACGTTTTACTCCAGAATATTCTGGGACAATTGAGCCGTTGTTAGAACTACTTCGTAAGAGTAATAAATGGAGATGGGAGGAGCGTCATCAGCATGCTTTCGACGCGACTAAAAATTTGTATAGTAGAAACCTGCACGTGTTCCATCCTGAGAAAAGGGGCACATATGTCCTGAATTGCGATGCTTCTGATTATGCCATTGGGGGGGTACTCTACCAACGGAATGAGAAGGGCGAAAACAAAATAATTGCGCACAGTAGTAGGTCACTAAAAGGGGCCGAACGTAACTATTTCACATCGGAAAAAGAAATATTGGCTATTGTGTACTGCATTAGTAAATTTCGTTATTACCTGGTTGGACAACACTTCGAAATCCTTTCGGACAACCAGGCCTTATCGTTCATGTTGCGCTGCAAGTTAGCGAATGCTCGCATATCCCGTTGGATCATGGCCATCCAAGAGTACGACTTTACCATTAAGTACTGTAAGGCAAGCGAGAACCAAGCAGCTGACACGTTAAGCCGATACCCTCCAATGGTGGAAGAACGTCATGCGTCTAATAACCAGGAGGTTCAAATTCTAGCTGTCAAATATAAATTAGAAGACAGTCTCAAAAATAAGCAAAGAAATATTGGTATGGAACAGCAGCGTGACACAAAGTTGAAGCGGATATGTGACGCTATCCGGATACAAGAAAACCCTAAGTACAGAATATATAAAGACGTAGTGTATAAAATTATCAATGGCGGATGGAAGATTATGGTACCGGACGCCATGGTGGAAGACCTCACCTGGATGTGTCATGAGAGTCTGGCTCATGCGGGGCCTTATAAATGTTACCTGGCAATGCGGGAGGATTTTGTGTGGCTAAATATGACCAGGAAAATAAAGGCCATACTCCGCTCTTGCCACATCTGCCAAACAGCGAAATATCCGAACCAACATACACAGGTTGAAATGGGTAACATTGTCGTCCGTAATAAAAATGACCTTGTATGCATTGATTTTTTGGGTCCACTTCCTCGGGCGGCACGTGGAATGAAGAACCTGGTGGTTGTGACGGATGCCTTTACCAAACATGTTAGCCTATATGCTATTGGTAGACCTACTACGTCGGCTGTCATAAACATTATGCTAAATAAATACATGCCGAAAAATGGTCCCGTAAGGAAGATACTCTCAGATCAAGGTAAGCAATTTACGAACACCAAGTGGCACTCCGAGCTTGAGAAACACGGGGTCCAGACGGTCTTGACTGCGATCCGGAGACCGCAAGGTAACTTGGCCGAGCGGGTCAACAAGGAGTTGGGACGGTTGTTCCGTACGTACTGTAATACTAACCAGAGTAAGTGGCCGGAATTCCTAGAATTTTTTGAGTATGCCATAAATGGAAATTATAATTCTACTACTGGGTATACTCCGAATGAACTCCAAACCGGAGAAATGCCAGGCCGGGTCTGGGGTAAACACATTGAAAGGATAGCGACGCATAATATGCCTATACCAGTTGAGGTAAAGAAAATCGAAGCTAGAAGACGCATTAAAAAGTGCGCCGAGGAGCGCACGGAAAAATTTAATGCGGAACATAAACGAGTCAAGTTCAAGACTGGAGAGAGTGTGCTTTTACGAGCATTAAATGTTGGAAGAAGGGAGGACAACACAGCTGCGAAGTTTTTTAGGCTGTATAATGGTCCGTATACCCTGTCGGAACAAGTTGGGAAAAATACTTTTATCTTAACCAACCCAAATACCAACCGTGCGATTGGTAAATTCCATGCGTCCTCATTGAGGAAGTATTATACAAAGGATCCGTAAACTTAGAAATAAATGTCAGGATATAGGGGTAAGAATGTGTAGTGATTTAAATATGTCAATTCAGGTTTAAATGTTGTATGTAAGTTGGCTCTGTGAATGAACAATAATCTAGTTTTGATAAGGAATGTTGTCTGTGTACGCTATGATCCTGCATTAGATGTCGTTATCTGTGTGTCAAGAACATGTGTGTTTGTTTTGGTTTGAAGGTTACCACGTGTCTTTTGATTTGATGCTTCTGTCAAAGTGACAGTTGGAAATGTTAGTATTAATTGAGGATGTTTATTTGATTTTAGTTTGAGGGTATTATTATTATTTCAGGATTAGGAAGTTGTTTTGGTTATATTGAAAAAAAAAAAATTTATTTTTTTTGTTAGTTAACTAAAGAAAAAAAAAAAATTTTTTTTTTATGCGGGAGGGAGTTAATCCTGCAACGAATCACAGGATCATGATAGGCGGGGCAAGTCATATATTACACAGACAATGGACATTCATATTATATTGGTAGATGGTTAAGTTTGGTTGTTATCAATTGTATTTAGTAAGGTTAAGGGTTTAGTTTAGAAAAACTGTGCATTATTAGTTATGGTGATTCATGTACTGTGTTAGTGGAAATGTGCGCGCGTGTGCGTGTGGAAAACGTTTCCCGGGCGGTGCGTGAAGTATTATCGTTGTTTTGACATTAGCTGAACTGAGACATGTGTATCGCTACAATCCCTATACCTGTCGGACTATTGTTTACGTTCTTGTATATTATTAGTATGTAGTCAGCATGCATGAGATACGAGTAGTCTGATTACCGCTATGCATGCTGTTTCAAAGTAAATGCACTCTACTGCATGAAAAGTGCTTGGTCACTTTACTAACCATGTGACTTCCATCCACCAATAGAATGCTGACTGGTGGTTGGAAATTTTCTTATGCCTGTCGTTACACAGGCAGTTCTTCTACGCCATCTACCGCGAACGGGTCGTGCACTCCTTGTACAAGAATTCTACCGCTTGCAAGGTGTTGTAAAGACTATTCGTCGTTAGTGAAACGAGAAGGCTCAGAACTGTGTATGTAGTACATCTGCACACAGTAGTGTTTAAACGCATTACGCGTATAATTACGATAGTTCTTCTACGCCATCTACCGCGAACGGAACGTGCACTCCTTGTACAAGAATTCTACCGCTTGCAAGGTGTTGTAAAAACTATTCGTCGTTAGTGAAACGGGAAGACTCAGAACTGTGTGTGTGGTACATTTGCACACACCAGTGTTTTAACGCATTGTGCGAAAATTTACAAGCAGTTCTTCACTGCTGATACCGTGAACGGTACATACAATTCCTTGTACAAGATTATACCGCTTGCAAGGATCTGTTAAGACCTTTCGGGGATAGTAACGCGTGTGACGCATAACAATTGATTTTATATCTTTACACACGATATTAATATTGTAGTATTACGTGTGTAAGAAGTGAGTGTAACTGTATCACTGTGCGAGATTTTCCGCAGTGACAGTATCATTAATTGTTACGCAATAGTTCCATCAAGACGTTTCCGTGCTAGTGCAAGATTTCCTCATAGGGTGGTCTGCTGATCGCGGCAGACCTTTGTATTCGCGAGAACACTTGAAGAAGCCGGAGAGGTATAAGCTCAATATACCGTTATTAGATTAACTCACTGTCACCTGAGATATTACTTGGTCTTAAACTCTATATAAGTTTTGCGAGTGATAAAATCCGTAGTACCGTTGTGTGTGCGAAGTGTCGGATTCATCGTGGGAATTGCAGGACATCAGCCCAGCTGTTACAGGACATCAGCCCAGCTGTTACAGGACATCAGCCCAGCTGTTACAGGACATCAGCCCAGCTGTTACAGGACATCAGCCCAGCTGTTATAGGACATCAGCCCAGCTGTTATAGGACCAGCCCAGCTATTACAGGACATCAGCCAAGCTGTTACAGGACGCCAGCCCAGCTGTAAACGTTTCTGGTGAAACGTCTGTCATTTGTAAGCCACACCTGACGATCCATCTATACCGCAAAGACCGGCCCTTCTCTTCAACAACATCATCGTGGGAGTCTTCTTATGTAACGTATTACGTCTTGCGTATGAACATTATTTAACACTTTAAAAGAAAGACTCTATATCAAACATTACATTCTGTACATTTCAAATATACCATATAAACTATAACTTGTGTTTGTACAATAAATAATCTTAAACCCTCCAATATAGACTTGTAATTTGAATTACACATACTATCATATCCTATGCGCCAATAGTTTAGTAATTTGTGTTGTCGCAATATATATATATATATATATATATATATATATATATATATATATGTTTAATGTTACAAATAATTCAAATAACAATCTTGATCATCTGTTAGTTCAGCGGAATAACAGGGACACTTTTAATAACCGCATAAAATAAACACACTTATAAACAACACAGGCGCTTTAACTAAACTGTTTGGACCACAGAAGTGAGGCATGCCTCAACGCTCTATGTGGACAGCGCGGGACAATCCCCCCCTCTCTTCACTTCCCTTTCACACCAGCACATTGCTTACATACGATGTATACAAAAAAATGCTGAGGCAAGTTCAGGTTGCCTCATTCGCTTTAAACGAGCTATACCGAATCTCACCTGTCACCATCTAGCGGTCGCTCAGTAAAGCACGTTTCGGCTTAATAAATTCGACAGTCGCGGTAACAATGTATAATCTTTACGTTATGTAGTTCATACGTATTTATAATTTTTATTCTACAGAATTTTTTATGGTAGGCATTGCCTCAATTGCCTCCATGTAACTTCGCCACTGGTAGTGATACAAATAAAGAAAGTTAACTTTTTTAATGACATTCAGAGTTCTGCAAAAGGTTTAAACAATTTTTTTTTAATTATGCCTTTTACGCTTGTCACAAAACGTCAACCTGAAAAAGAACTGCTTATTTATATTTAATTACTTCTTAGTTGAACGCTTTTTGCTCTAAAGAAAAACTACTTAGTCTAATGGAATTTTTTTTTTTGAAAGTATTATGACTTATGATTTATAATATTGATCTTCTGTGAACCACGAGCGGATCCGTAAAAAAATCCGCTGACCGCTAAAAGTATATTTTCCCTGCTGACAGGATTTTAAATCGTTCAAATTTTATCAGAATTTACGCTAATCTAGTGTCACTTCATTGTAGGTAGAGTTAGATGCAGAAGAGCTTGCGCTCTAGTCTGAATTCCCTTACAATGCCTTTATTTATGTCGTGTCAATTAGAAGCCGATCTACCTGTAGATCTTTACATATGCCACCTTTTAGGCGTCAGCTGTAAATTAAGTAGGTATCCGCCATTTTGTTTAGGTGTACAACGTATGAAGAAAATACCGAAACATTTGTACTGGTACAATGTGGACCGAATACCGAAAGGAAATTCGGTACAATTTGTGTAATCCGTCCGTTCGCTAATCCCGTCAGTGTTCAGGAAGCAATAGTCGGACTTTGAGGCCCAAGTAAAACTCCTCAGGTCCGAGAACCTACAAAATAAACAATTGGGCTAACTGAAGGTGAGAGAGAAAGTCTTCAAATAATGACGGATGAAATGATAATCAATAATTTGAAGAGTTGATAACGAAGAAAATGGATGCGAGACGAATACCTCGCCGATTGTCCCCACAATATGACCCGATGTTACCTTCAGTGCCTTCAACAGGTGTTTCTTAAGACAGAGTGTGCAAGCTGAAGACATTTTCATACCGAAAACATTTCAAGAAACGTTCTTATGGTTTCTCGACGTTTATAAAAAAAGTGAATCGACATATTGACTCTTCTTGTACCATTTGAGCTCTAAAAATTTTGTAATGAACAAACATTTATTGATGTAAAATACAGTAACTACTATAACCAATAATAAACTACAATAATTATATACTAATGAAGTCTATTAAATGATAATCGATTCTGAAATTACTGGGTGCCTATACTGCAGTACAGCCTAATAAATTTACCCACCTTTTTCCAGTTATCTGGCGATACCTAGGCTACGTATATGACGGACCACTGAGACTGTATGTTCGGTAAACAATGTGGTCTTCTATCATAACTATAATCGGTTACGTTTACATATATTGTAACAGAGCTCATATGACGATCACAGGTTATGTAAAATAATTTTAGGTTGCGTTTCGTAATTCACACCTACTCTTCTGTTGGTATTCATTCCGAACGTTGTGACCCGTGATCCAGGATAATCACAAGAGTTTTTGATATTCTGTCAGCGGTATATGCGTTCCAGTGCCTCCCGTAATTCGAAATATTGAAATCGAGATATTGAATCTGATGTTCATCGAGGAATTTGCTAAGAGACATATGTCTTCAACGTTTTCTGCCCATGTTCTCTTGAGTGGTTAGTTTCCAGTCTCGTTGCAAAGGTCATTACGAAAGGTTACAAACCCCCGTTCGGTAAGTCCTAATTGGATAGAATTTAGTAAAACTTTTTTAACATACGTCTTTCCTACAGACGGCACCGTCTAAACCTAAGTGACGGAGGAGGTAATGTTAAAGAAAGAGCGATGAGGTAGGTTGTGGTTTTACGTATGGATCTCTAATCCCCCCCCCCCCCGTCGTCATCGCTAACCCTCCATCACAAATCTGGTCATACTACTCTTAGTTTCTCAATTCATCTCGTAGAATTTCTGACCCACAAATCTTATACCGTAGTTCTTTGGTGATTTATTAGCAGTAGATGGTTTTCAAATTAGTCAGTCGTTAGTCTTCTAAGTAGTCATTGGAGTCCGCATCATCCGACGATAACAGATCATTTCAACACTTATCAATATAGGTTTCATGCATTGGAATTTTCGATTTCTTGGCAGAGTCTATCGATGGTCACAGTTTCAAAAACTATCTGAAAAGAAAATCATCAACTGTATTATCCTTTGTTCCGTGTATGTGCCTACGTGGTCTTCCGATTTTACTTTTTATTTTGGCTTGTTAATTTTAGTTGTTGGAATCAGGGCCACCGTAAGCGGCCGTGCAAGGTGTGCACTGCATACGGGCGGCAAATCACATCGTCATCGACGTCTATAGCGATACGTTTGACTCTCAGCGTTTTAATGTATTTCAAAGTCATCCATATTACGTATTTCTCGTATAATACTTAAACTTGTATGAAATTCATCGAACGTGTCCAAAAAGATCCCGCAGCCCCGTATAATTCACTGGATTCGAAAAATTACTGTACCACAAATAGAGTTTTTTTTACAAAGTCCAGTATCAGATCTCATTTTCTTTAAACAGCAGATTAGATAGATTAAAAACAGTTGATACAGTATTTGGATCTTTTAGTAGTAATTTGTTTAATAACCCGAAAAACGAAATAATTGTATACTGAACGATACAAATTTAAAGCGATTCTCGAGATGAGGCAGGTATCGATGAGACTGATGAACTGAATGCTTTAAAATTTATTTTTTCCAAAATCGCAGGATGAGCCGTAGAGCCCTTTTTCAGTACCTTTTCAAAATAACCTATTCTCAATATTCCCAGATACAGCAATAGCGTTAAGAAGATTACTTATATCAACGGTATCAGTTGCAGCTAGTGAAAGATCATTATCGAAATTAAAAATAATAAAATGTTATTTAAGATCGACAGTAGCTTAGAGACATTGAGGTAGGAGTCAGACGTAGGACGAGAAAGATTGCAAGATTCAAGGTTCAAGATTGGACGCACCCGCACGAACGTCGATCATATCTGTCACTGGAAACAAATTACACCGACAATCATGAACTGTCCGCATAGTCTCGGAGGAGACAATCCGCACAGAGATAATAATTATTTCAGGTGTTATCAGCACTGGGTTAACGGCCAACCTAGGTTTACTTTCGGTAATCGTTGTCGTAACGGAAACCATTAACCAACCAACATTTGAACCGTGAGAAACGGACTGAGAAATTGAAAAAAAAAATCGTTCTGAAACTACTGTCTGGCCGCGATTTGATGATTGAGCATTGTGTAAGGTGGGAGATGCATGGCCGGGTACTACGGTAGGCTAAGTGGGGGTAAACCAAACGGCTAGTACACATATTTCACCCTACCTCGCATACAAGCGGCCGCGTGGTGGGGGAGAGCAGCCTCGATCATCCAGTCGTGGGCAGACAGTAGATTTGTAGTCACGTCAACTAGACAGGTTGCGACTGATTATAAATAAATTAAAGATAAATGTTACTTCCTTTCGGGTGCGGCTGATAAGTGCGGAAGTCGGACAGTTTACGGTTTGCACGCTGTGATGTATTCCTTGTAGCACTATTATGGCACTATTGGGTTATATGGCACTTCGTTCAAACATTCTCAGTGATGACGACTTGTTCGGAATGATATAGCCTATATACAGTAGAGTGTCAGTTATCCGAACGTTAAGTGTTGTACGAATCGTTAAATGTCCGAACTCCGTGATAAAGAAAAATCGGGAAATATTTATACAATAAATAATACGATGTAATTATTGTTCTTTCTGACATATGCGCGATGAATATAACTTTGGCACAGCGAATGGCGGGTTTTGAGGAGGATAACCCCTCCCCCGGGGTATATAGAAATGTCAACAATTAAAAAAAATGTAGCCATATAAATTGAATTAAATAATTAGACTAATTACGAGAGACTAATTCTCGTAGTTACCTGAGAATACGGACCTGTTTAGGTGCATACGCTATAGCCGTCTAGGGAGTTCCAAATCGTTTCATGTAAACGTTGCTTGTTATCCTGTGGTTGAAAAATGATTAAAATTTCTATCCTCGATTTTCAGGTTATGTCCTCTTAACAAGTAGGAAAGAGGTAGCTTTCGAATGTCTAGTCAGCCGCACTGTTATCGCAACCCGATTTATAATACCTAAAAAGTAGTACGAGGGTCAGTTGAAAAGTTCGTGGAGCGACATCTATAGCCCAGTAGTAGAACTAAAATCTTTCGTGTGCTGCAAGACGTATATTTCGCGTGAACACCGGTTAATTTTCAGTTATATCTGTCAATTTATTCACTTTTTACCAGCTGTTTGAAATTTTCCTGTCACGCGTGTTTTTAAAACGCACAAAATCAAACATCGTGTTGTGATGAATTCTCTGTTAAAAACGTTATAGCGCCAATGGAAAATCAAAACGACTTTTCAACTGACCCTCGTTAATTTATTCTACGCAACGTAAGGGATTTCTATATTAAACATAGAGATGATTGTAATCGAATCATACACACAAATTCCTATTGGTTTACATGTTTTTACGATTCGTATTTTAATAATTTCGTCGCACTTTTTAATTTACTGCTTTTTGAATCTCTGTTTTTAGGGTCTGCAGTACCCATTTTATGAAAATTTCTTATTCAGTTCTAGTGATAAAACGAGGAGACCAATTTGATTATTAAATGTGCTGCAGACTTTACAGATAGGCCTACATATTCACTAAGTAAATAGCGATTTTATTTTATTCTTATTGTACTGCAAGATCTCATCTTTATTGTTTCGTGATGTTATTAAATTTTATACATCTACTAATGCAATCCGTATATTTTTACACTTACCTTCTTTGTTAGACTCTTAGAAAAAGACTACAATCAAGTGAAATGAATATACTTATTTTTAAATGCACAAGACTGAATTTTCCAATGATTTTCTGCAAACGTGTTATAATTTTTATACATTATTCTAATGTGTTAGTAATCATTTGTTTGTGCGATCTTAACTGGTTTTTACCTTTAGTGCTCAAGTTACGTGTAATATTTATGATTAATATTATTCTGAAAATATCCAATACACTACAGGTTCAAATATTTTTTTCAATTTATCGGGCATTTTTTATAAAAATGTCCGGCTTTTAATTTGTTGTATCAAGAACGTGGGGCAATCAAATGAATACCAAATAACGAATTCTTTATCTTTTAATTTTTGTAATTTCATTCAGAAGAGTCTAAACCCCATCCCTAAAACCTCTCAGCAGGGAATGCTAGCTGTCCCCCCTGATAATTAGTATTACTTTTTTTTATTATTATTGTGAGTTTCCGTTGTCTTTGCTCAATATTAGGCAAGATACATTTTACATTTAACCCGATATTATCACTACCACGAGGGCTTGATTAGGCCTATGTGTAAGACATACCAGTTGTGTGAGTTACAGTTTGTGACTAGTGAAGTACTGTTCTCGCTTTTATTTATTACTACTTTAGGTTTCGCACTCTAATAGTTTCATATGGATTAATTATTCTTACAGTTTGAATTACCTTCTTAATAATTAATTCTATGGAGTTGTTTTAATTATTTTATTCACTAGCTGAAAAGAGACTTAATGTTTTTAAAATATATTTTGGGAAATTTAATAAAAGCAAAATAAAATCCTAATTTTGGAAAGGGGAAAAGGATTATTTCTTGGAAAAGTTTATATCGTTGAAAAGAAAACAATACTTGGATAAAACTAACAGAAAATCGCCTTAAAATATGTGTCAAAATTCTATTCCGTTTACGGTTCGAAATTTAAAAAGAAATTAAGAATAATGGTAGTGTCCTTAGAAAACACAGTTTGTATCATAGTTAATTTAGAAGCGTAAATTCCTACATGAGGGAGTTCTTTTGAAGAAGTCACTGTGAAACAGGGATCCGTTTGTTAAAATTGTTGAATCAGACATTATCCACGTAATGAAAAAATTGCCTTTTCCAATTATAGTTAAAATTGTTTTCAGTTATTTAGTGGTTATGTGTGGATAGCGTGTTGTAATTACTATAGTTGTAACGTAATTAGTCTCTTTCTTCTTCTTTAATTAGTCGTCTTCGTAGTCTTTTATATAGGCTTAATCGCCTGTTTTCCTTCACCCATCAAAGGGATTCGTTAGAAGTCGTTTACAAGTCCCCTGTCCATTTATTCTATGTTCGGCCAGGATTCCGGGTTTCACATTTTAAAATGTGTGAACGTCTGAATAGACCCCAATTGATGTCGCTTTCGTGTTATTTGTAGGGTTTGAAATTTCGGTTGTAGTAATTGAATTACCGCAGCAACGTGTGAGCTTCATGTACGAGGTCGTTTACAAAATAGGTCATTGATGAGGAAGCCGTACGTATTCGAAGGTATTACGTCGATACGACGAAAGTATTTTTATCGTAAATAGTCAAAATAATATTAGGTATATGTGCTACAAGGCCCGCCACTTTTACTTTGATTAGTCTTCGAATTAAAGTTTATAATTTTTTTTCTTTTGAAATCTATAGAGTTATTGCACTTAGACTATTAATTTCAGTTGTACATTAGAAAAATATTACTAATTTGTGGCGGCATAAGCGTGTGTATGTTTGACTACGTTCTATGCAGTTTTGACTACTATACCCCATTTAGCAAGAGTTTAGAGCAGTCACATGACAAAATACCAACAACTGAGCACCAGTCATAACATTCTGTTTTATTGACGTAGTAGTGTTGTGTCTACGCGTATGGCGTAGACCAGTGGACTTGTTTCCGGTAAAATATATGAAACTTGCCCTTTACCATGTGTAGGTCCCGTACAATTTATTTCCGCGTTGCTTAACGTAATGTACTCCGGTAACTAAATAGATGAAAGGCAAAAGCAGTGTTGCCAGGTCAATCAAACCTCTTTTCCCCACGTAGGTACCCAAAATTTCCCCGTTGCCTCATATATGTGTACTTTAAGCAAAGCGTAATATTTTAAAGAATGCGAGCATAAGTTTAAACACTATTACAAGAATAACGTAAATATAAAAAATTTACAGGCATTGCAGAAATGCAATGCACAGAGAAGGGCATTGAAAATGCTTCAATAAATCTAAAAAATATATATATTTATGTTCATTCACCAATCAATGAATTCATTCTTCATTCACCAATCAACGAATTATTTCTTCATTTACCAATGTACAGATTATAAGGTAAATGTAGTCGCATTCATAAGCGAAGTTTTATATGTGTACTACGTTATTGACAACAAAGAAGTAGTTTCTATGGAAACTCACCGGTTCCCATTTTCGATTACGCACCAGCGATCGGCCGCAAATGTGCGACACGTCCTTATAAACATTTTCAATGTTAAAATAATTTGATTTATGATAAAATAAAATGTACTGACATGATGAGAGATCGCGCAATTGTCGTCCAGTTTGAAGGTTCTCTTTCTTCAAACTCATTTGATTCATTTTTAAGTAAAAGTTCATTATTTTTAGGAGTTATAATTTCATTTTCTTCAGTTTCTTTATTATTATTGTTCAAAGAATTCAAAATAATTGAATCAGCTAATACTCTTTCAGGTTTAAAAAGTACATCTCTACTTATAATGACATTCGCACTTCCGGAACATATACACGATAACCTTTACAATCCTCATGATATCCGATCAGATAACCCCTCATCGATTTTTATCAAGTTTCTTACGCTTTTCTTTTGATATATGTACATAACACATGGTTCCAAATATTGTAAATCTATCAACAGTAGCTGTTTTTCCATTCCATAACTCATAAGGAGTTTTATTATTTTGTTTTGTTGGGCCTGTTCTATTAATTACATGTACAGCAGTATTCATTGCTTCTGCCCATAAGAATAGAGGTAAGTTTGAATTTGAATATAACATTGATCGAGCAGCCTCTACAATGATTCGGTTATCGCGCTCTGCAATTGAATTTTGTTCGGGCGTATACGGAATATTAATCGAATATTTTATACATTTACTATTTAAAAAAGAGATCACAGCTTTATTATCGTATTCTTTACCACCATCAAAATGAATTTCTTTAATATTTCTTGCAAATTGATTCTCAACCCCGATACAAAATGATTTTAGTTTTTCTATTACGTCAGATTTTTCTCGAATAAAATGAATTTCTCTATAACTTGAAAAATCGTCTTTAAAAGAAACAAAATATAACTTTCTACCGAGAGACTCTACTTCCATAGGACCACAAACGTCAGTATAAATTATTTCGCGAGTTTTAGTGGCACATCGATCTTTTTGTGAAAAGGCAATCTATGATTTTTGCCATAAGCGGAACTTTCACAAAAGAAATTTTCATCCGTAAATTTTATATTTAGATTTTTCAAAAAATTCTTCACATGTTTTACATTTTGATGGCAAAGTCTTTCGTGCCATAATGGTAAAACATTACCGTTGGCAATGCTCGATCTACTCTTTTTTTTCTACCACGTTACATTCTTTTGGAATTAAAGTTTGAATGTCTAATTTTAGCAAACTACCAGGCTCATATTCGGAACCAGTTACAAGAATTTCATTACCATGCTTTAAAGTACATCTCGTAGCATCATGTGTTATTTCATAATCTATACCCCTTTTACCCGCATATTTAACAGAAAACAGATTATACATTTGAATCAGGAACATAATACATTATAGATAGTACCTTCTACTCGTTCACTATTTTTATAAGTTTCAAAGTCAATATTACCTTTACCATATGCAGACATTGTCATACCGTTGCCCATTCTTACACTGACTGGTGTTGTATATTCTTCGAACGTTGAAAACCATTCTCGATGCTTCGACATATGATCCGTCGCACCCGAATCCACAATCCAGAGATCATCCCGATTGCCACAGCTGCCTTTGTCACCTATTAGTGCTATCCTCGATGTTGATTTCTTCTGTCCAGAAGACGAGTTACTTCTTTTTTGATTATTCGACCATCTTCGCTGTCCATTATTCTTATTCATGAAGCAATTGTTACTTTTATGACCTTTTCTTTTGCACGTATAACACCTGAAGCAGTCCCTTTTTGAATGACATTGTCTTCCACAATTATAACACTGCTCTTGTTTCAAATCATTCTTCTCATATTTATAAGAGTCATTCTTCTGTTCCTTATGACCGATTTTCAGATAAGCTAGCAACGCTGTCGTCTCTTCGTGTACTTCCTTTTGCTCTTGTAATCTAAATTCTTCTGCCATCAAGCGCTCGGTAAAATTTTCGAGATTCTTCTTATCGTCAGATACCGAATCCCAAGCACTGTGAAAATGATTAAACTTTTGTGGCAAAGATGTTAAAACACGAGTCATCACCGTAGTCTTTTCAATTTTTCCCCCGAGATTTTTCATTTTTCTAGCCAACTGTTCTATTTTTGAAATATTGTATGTAACACTTTCACTCTCTGTCCATTTAAACTCAAAAAATTGTTTTTGAATCATCGACAGATTTTCATCAGATTTTAGATCATATGCTGTATTCAATTTGTCCCACATCTCCTTGGAAGTAGAACAACCCATTATAAGTTCGAGAGGCTTTCTCTCCACTGTTGTAACAATTAACTTTCTGGCAATTTTGTCCGCCTTCTTGAACTTTTCCAACAACGCGTCACGATCTTCTGCACCTGCAGCTGGCTCGGCTAATCTTCCTTCGCAAACATCCAGCACATCATCATCCTCTTCCATCAATGTGCGTACTACGAAGCGCCATTGATGCCAATTATCTTTGTCTCGTTTAATTATCTTAAGTTTTTCAAATTTTATATTCGGTTCCATTTTTGCATAAATATTTTATAGTTGCACTCCAATTACACACTGCACTCCGATTTTAAAATGCCACTGGGCCCATAACCTGTTAAGGTATGGGTAAAAATAATGAATAATTTAAGTACAGGAGCAAACACACGCTTTATTGAAGGAACAGTTTAGTAGCAAGTATACACAAAACGGACACACGAAATACACATTACAAGAGCACATTTAAAACTGAACTGAAACTTGTCGAGGGCATCTCTATTTATATAGAAAAACAGCTTCCAGATCTTTCCTTTTATTTAAAACTTCGAGAACATTACTTTTCTAGACTCTCACAGTAAACACGCATGTGTGCGGGCTGAGGCCCCGGCCAGGCAGCTCGACCCCCCACCGCACAACACAAACTTTCACCTCTACAATGACAGGTACACCCACTTAAGAATGAATGTAGAGTTTTCCAGTATATTCTCAACAATATCAAATTGAATATAATTTTAACTAAAATCTGAAAGCAGTGTTAATTTTTGTAAATTTCAAAATTTTGGCAAGTTTTATGAAACTGCAAATTCCACGTGGGATATCAAATTAAAGAGAATGTTTGCCAAAATTCTGAATATAGTATACAGTTTTGAAAATTTCAAAATTTGTTGAGCAAGGGCCCAAAAGTTGGGTCAAAAATTTGGAAAAACTGTAAAAATCCAGCCGGATGTCAGACTAAAGGAAATTTTATCACAAATCTGATTGTTTGAAGTTTTTAGCGTTTGTTGTTTAGTTTGCTCTACAGTTGTTGCTTTACTAAACAACAAAATAGCAGGGTAATCGTCGGATTTTCGTAATTTTTCTGATAAGTGAAAATTTTGTCTAATTTAAAAATTTTGTCCAGTAATAAGTGTACATCGTTCAAGTTCTACAGGCACTGAATTAGTTCTGCAGGGAGCATGCTACAGTATGTTTAGAATTACCTCATCTTTTGTCTGAAAACTAAGAACAACATCCATTGACGTTAAAAAGTGTTTGTAACCTGTTATATGTTTTTTAACCAATTAAGAGTTAGGACACATTCCTCTGAAGAATGCAATAGAGTACAGTGGCGTATCTAGAATTTGGCCTGGGGGAGGGGGTCCGGAGTCGTGTCAGCTTAATACAAAAGAAAAAACAAAGTCAACACTGATCAACATTACTACCTTTACAGTGGCTGAAATCAGTCCCATTAAACTAAACGGTAATAACACAATAAAAATACGCGTATTTGAAACATTGTTTACAGTATACTTATTGATTGAATTGATTTTCCTATATTTCATATTTCAAACCTATACGCAAATGCTGTGTAATAAACCTGTTTGTATATTTAGAAAAGAGTTACTACTATATTAGCGTAGCCAGCCTGAGAAAGTAATAAAACAGCCTAAATATTAAGATATTAATAAAATCCGTCAACTTTTTCGACCCTCTTGGCGGCGGCCGGCGGCGGGGGGGGGGTCTGGTACTGTACCCCCCGTAAATACGTTCGTGATAGAGTATACCTGCAAACGGGCGTTACTGAATGTATTGCATCGCGAACGTGACGTGTAAATTACGAATAAATATGGAAATAACACTAACAGAATTAGTATTAAAAAACACGAAACAATCGGTTGATTGTAAGCCGGCTAAACGCTGATACAGCGGTATCATTAATTCTGTGGTTCTTAGCACAATATACGTGCTACGTGCAAGCTGGACTGATTATTATAATTATTGACGACAGGTTCCGCGATGATGACGCTGCATCAAAAATATCCGGCTGTTCCCGAAATCACCGTGTTGCTGTTGTCACTGTTATCGGTAAGCGCGCACGCACGCGCTCTCCAAACATCTGTTTTCTGCGAGACACAGGTGGTCGCCGTGTCGGTATCAACAGCGTTGATTTAAAAGTTCTTTTGTTCGAGCCCGAATTTCCACGGAAACGGAAAATCATGACTGGCAGTAAAACCGGTTAAGATGTAAATCACTTCACACGTGTACTCCACTCCACACTCGTACGTGCAGAATCACAACAGATGGCTGCACGTACTTTCCATTACCTGCACACTTCCGGTCCAGTGTCATCTATATGTAGGTCACCTAGCCTGTGTTTACCGCGGTGTAGTAACTGATAGCCTATAAACAAGCGAAGTCTTTCAGCCAGATAGAACTAGGGAGTAAGCTCCCTGAGCTGCTGAACTCACTCACCATTTTGAACTAAGTACATTCTTTTTTTGTATCGACCATCTAAGGACCACATGCCAATTTCAATTCTTTATTCTTTGTTCTTTTCTTTTTCCAATATTCTTTCATCTTTTCACTGTGTCTCTTCTTCCTGTCTTCAGTCCACTTTGAACCTGCGTTTCTCTCTCTCCTACCCTGGACTCCTTCCATTTTTAACACTTTTGCCCGAAAAACGTCCTTTCAATTGCTTCTTCGGCGTTTATGTCATTTTTTTTCTAAATCCTTTTGGACTTCTTTAATCCAACTTGATGTTGACTTCTTTTCCCACAGATATTTGAGATCTGCTTTGTTAACCTATTGTGTCGTCCATTCTATATAAATGTCCAAAAAATAATAGTGTTATCGTATAGAGTGCAAAATTAGGAAGTAAATTCCGAGATAAGATCGGATTGTTAGTCCGAAATGATTGTTTTTGTGGTTTACTCCATTAGGTTCTTCCACTATCTCTGCCGTTGGGAAATGAGATGCCTCATCCGCCTTTGAGACCGTTGACCGGGTTTCAACTCCAACCCTAGGCAGGGACCCTGCTATCATCCGGAGCCAGATGAACACAGGTTTATGAAGAGGTCTGCTCCTCTAAGACTCTTTCGCATGTCCTACTGTTGGATCATTGAGGTCATTCCGTCCGTTGGTCTTCACAGAGGTCCGTTAGCATCTGTAGCTACAGTGTGGCTACAGAAGGTCCCAGGGGGCACGACGGGGACGTGGACTTGACTTACCCCCCTGAAGTACTTACCGTGACTTACCATGAAGTACATTTATTATTACATAAATTCGAAATTAGATCATTTTGTAATTTTATTATAGAAAAAACACAAAAATCTGGATTATGCTAATATTTTTTTAGTAACATTTCAATTGCAGAGCACTAAATCATACAATAAATACTAAAAATTCGAAACAGTCAGATTTGGGTTACAATTGCTTTTAGTTTAACATCCTGCTATATTTTCATAATTGTAATTGATCTCTTTTTTGGGGGGGGCCCTGGGGTATCAAAATACAAACTCGGAATCTCTAATAATTTGACAAAATTAATATCTGTCAACATCCTGCTGAAAATTTTGGACCGCCTTTAAAAAGTTTGTAAACTGTGTTATGCATATCTGTGGAAAGTGTTAGATGTCGGTCTATGGATACTCTGTCTAAACATACATATACTCGAAAGCTATTTGTCATTTAGAGATCACGGTTTATAAATTTAACTGAAAAAATAATAATAACGCAGTAGATTTTAGTGTTTATTATATGATTGTCTCCTCTACACTTGTTATTTTACTGAAAAATTCTACATTAATTGTAATTTTCATAATTTTTGTAATTTTGTATTATTTGGGGGTGCACCGTATACGTTTAGATTGATAACACAATACTTAAGTGTTTTCAAACAATTTAGGTGACCAACTGTTCGTATACGAGGGTCAGTTGAAAACTTCGCGGAGTGACAACCATAGGGGTAAAACTAAAATTTTTCGTGTGTGACAAGATTTGTATTTCATGTGAACTCCTGTTAATTTACAAATCTATCTAACAATTTATTCATTTTTAGAAGCTGTTTAAAATTGACGTGTCATGCGTGTTTTGAAAAAAAGGACAAAATCACATATCGTGGTATGATTCTTTGTTAAAAATTGTTTAGCGCCAACGGAAATTCAAAACGAAATTGTAAATGTGTCAGGAGATGCTGTGACTTAAAACCAACGGTTTGTAAGTAGACACTTGAGTTTAAACGTGGCCGTACGAGCATTGAAAACGTGGTCGCACTGGACGCCCAAAAAATGCAACAACTCCAGATGCAGCAGCCATCTTGCACAACGCTTTTTCACACCAAGTTCGTGAGTTAAGGTTTGGTGCATGCTCATATTAGATGCCTATGATTTCAGCAATGTCATCCACTCCTCAGTCTGCGGTCTTCCAACACCCTATGAAATTTTTTCAGTAATGCCATTTTCTGTAATCATTGCTTGTACGACCACGTTTAAACTTGAGTGTGCTCCACATACCGTTGTTTCTGAAGGCGCAGCATCTCCTAACACATTTACAATTTTGTTTTGATTTTCCATTGCCGCTGAAACGTTTTTAACAGAGAAATTCATCACAACACGATGTTTGATTTGGTACATTTTAAAAACTCGCGTGACAGGAAAAATTTCAAACAGCTGGTAAAAAGTGAATAAATTGACAGACACATCTGGAAATTAACAGGTGTTCACGCGAAATATACATCTTGCAATACATGAAAGATTTTACTTCTACTACTGAGCTTTAGATGTCGCTCCGCGAACTTTTCAACTGACCCTCGTATTGTGGCTATCCGTGGCACTAAGTTGTGAAATTATGAAGTCTATCCCTGCGTTTCTTCGCAAATCTCACCTCTCATTTTTCTGGCCTAGTGTTGAGATTTATGTCAATAAGTGTCGACGGTACGCACTTATACCGGGGATATCTGTGATTTTCTTCAAGTCTCTTTCCGAAACGATAAATTATTTTTGAAAGACCGTGTTAGTTGCATACTATACGGGGACTTCAGCACCTGTATGTATGTTACTACTTGCTACGTAGAAAGTTGTTACTACGTAGTTGTTATTTTCAGGCCCGTGCTGGGTACCTTAAGAGGGCGCGGGACATGGAGTGATGAGGGCGCCTATCTTTTAGGAGTGTCTATCCGCACGACAGCATCAAGGCGAAAAGTGCAGAAAACGGCAAGTAACACTGTCATTACAATAACCAAATAACCCAATAGCCAAATAATCCAAAATATTTGCCATTTTATCTGAATGCTGTCGTGTGGATATACACTTTTCTATCTTTTTAAGTAAGCAAAAATATTTTTTTTATCAATTCTGGCGTATAAATTAGGGATATAGAAATAAAACAGTTCATAAAGCTATAAACCAATGTATTAGTAAAATGAAGACAACAAAATAAACACAAAACATATAATGCACTTGGCTGTCTTCGAAAACAGTTGGAAAACCCAAACAGAGAAAAACAAAATTTTTTCGCCCCCATTCTAGATCAATTAAAGTTATTGTCTTACTCTTAAACAAGACAATATCTCTTGTTTCTAACATCTTATAAGAATGATCATTTTCAGATTAGAAAAATCTACTAACTCATCTACTAGCGTAAACTGTTGAATACACAAATACACTATAAAGTAGACTATAAAAAAATGTTTACTTGTAAATCTAAGATCAATCATAATAATATAGCATGAATAATAAAATACACATAAATAATAAAAAAGGTAACTGAAGGTGAAAAGCGACGCTTTTAAACCAAGCAAGTCTTACATTGGGATGAATTTATAACGAACAATTTGCCTTGTTAGTAACTAAAAGATTTAAAAAATTAACCTATATCACATGGTCATTACCAAAAACTAAATTTGAGTTACTACTGTAAAACATATGAATATATTTCGGAGATATGTAAAAAAATCTTAACTATAACCATTTCTTAACCACCCCCCTGGTTGTGAACATGGTGGTAAAAGCCCTAACACCCTTAAATGTTATACTGATAAAAGTCGTCTCATTTCTGAACTTGATGCACACAGTTTACTGATAACAAAGTCTGGTGCAGTGTCATTCAATATATCTCTCTCAGTGTGCATCAGGATAAATACTTCTAAGTTTCATTGGTCATAGTTGCTCTCAGTCTTGTTTTTATCAATTTAAGTTTTGAAAAAACTCTTTCACAGGTGGCCTGTGTTAATGGTATTGTTAGTAAATATTTGTAGACTTTATAAAGGTCTGTGTACTGGAGACTGTACATGTTATACTCTACTATCACTGCAAATGCGCATTTTATGCACGTATTACATTTATTTTTGGCATTACACGTTGAGAAGTCTGTATCCTCTTCATCTTTGACCTCTTCAACTGCATTTACATTGTCTTCAATGTCTTTGTCATCCTTGTCGTATTCATAGATTTCAGAACTTTCAAACGCATCAGTGGTGTAGTCTTGCTCTATGGATTTCCTGCTTATACTGGGCCAAACATTTATGAAGGACATCAGTTCTTCCCTAAGTTTGTCTTTGTCTAGTGAAGCAATCAACTTACAAATTTTGTCCAATGCATTTGCTGGAAGTTTGTGTTTGATTTCAGTAAATCTTTTCGGGTCGAACAAAGCCAAGTCCAAGTACACATTTTTGTTTCACAGATCGGTTTTCCATTGTTTGAGTGACTGTATCTACAATGCAGTTAAATACATTTACTCTAAAGGAATCTGCAGGGGAAGATCGAATTTGTTCATCATCACACTCTTCTCCTGCCATCTTTTTGAGTTTCTTTAAACGTTTTGTTTCGAAATCAGTTTCAATTGGCATATCTTTAAGGGTGTCTCTTTCTGAAGATGCTTCAATTTTTTTCTGTGAATTTTGACACAAATGTTTTGACTGCAGCCAAAGTTTCGTCAAATCCGTTTCGTACAGCTTTCAGTCTTGAAACAGCTGACTCTACCAACCTCCATGCCTGAGCGTAGTCTAGGTTTTTGGTTTGGAGATAGTCAGACAATGGTGTTGTGACCTTAAAGATTTGGAGAAAAGTCATAGCTGTAATTATTGTTTCAAAACTGAGAAATTTACGAAGAAGTCCTGAGGCGTCATCCCTTACTTTGATGTTAAATTCTTTTGACAAAGAAATCTTATACAATGCCACAGTCAGCTCGTAAAAAACGTATTTTGCTGGCCGAGACTGGTCTACCTGTGACTCTAATGTCCAGTTGTCAATTCTTCCAAAGATTTTAACACTGGCATCGCTTCGACTACGCCAACGTGTAGCAGTAGCTCCAATTGCTCCCAGCTTGTAAGCTGTGCTTTCTTCTGTATACATGTGTTGCCTCTTTAACGATTCCTTAAAAAAAAACCTGTGCTTCTTGAAGCAAACCAAAAAATGATATAGTTGATGGCAGGACCTGTGCTGTGTCAGAGTACTAAGTTTAATACATGCGCATAGCACCAGTACTACATGGCAGTACGACCATTGTAGGCTCCACTCATGTTTGATGCCCCATCGAAAGCATTTGCCTCGCAATTTTCTATAGGAATTCCCACTTCTTTCAGAGCATCACTTAATGAAGCTAACAGTGCCATAGCCGTAGTTGATGTGACACATTTTAAAGATAACAATCTTTCAACTACTTCACGTCCATGTACAAATCGGACCACAAACGCACACTGATCATTGCCTGAAATGTCAATTGTTGTGTCCATTAATATAGAGTACTTTACTGCTTCCTTTAGACTTGCTGATATCCTTTCTTTCATTTCGTCTCGAATGATTGTGACTATTTTCATAACAATGTTATTACTAAGAAATGTAACAAAACCTCCTCGTCCCACTACTTTGCTCTTCTTTCCAGTTTCCTTCTCTTTAAATTTTCTTGCCTCATGGGATTGTTTACTTTTTCTAGTAATTGCATCCAAATGATTTTTTAAAGTTGGATCATATTTGCTGGGCAGAAATATAATTTCCAAAAAATTACCGTGATTTATTGATTCATCATTTACGATGTTAATCTTCATGCAAATTTATTTGCATATATTAATTATTTATTAATTATATAAAAATTTATTGATTACTTTTATAGGTACGTAAATCTTTACTTAATATTGCCCCGTGATGTTGGAGCACCATGTACCACAATAATAATATCTGTGCTAATTATATGCATATATTAATTAATTATCTTTGTTCTACAAGAATTGGTTTTGCACTGCCCCACGTTGGGAAGCCATGTACAATGTTATAATATTTTTATGCAAATTGTTGCGTAACTGATTTAATTATCTCTTTAATAAAGTTGTGATCAAAGTGTCTCTAACTCTGAGCTTGGGTTAGCATATACGATATAATTAATGTCATGTGTTGAACTCCCATATGTAATGTTAACAAGTTCTTTTCTTTAAATAATAACTAATTGTATGAATTTGAGTTAGAGTTAATTAATTATTTGCACTCAAGCTTGCTACATTTGAAATTACTTTTGACTTAAACTGTCTTCGAAACTTCTATTCTGTGCATCTTTCTGAGTAATTTATTTGATAATCGTTAACTTGAATTATAAAGTATAGATACTGTTTGATGAAAGGTTAAGTTGTGAGTCAGGTTTTTACATAAATCAATAGAATACTAACGAATCCATTCTAACTTACGTTTATTAAATCATATTTCATTCTTATTCATGCCATAACATTAATTTAAGAGCACTTACAAATCTTCAACAAAACAATAAAATTCTATGCCACATTTAATAATTCAATGAACAAATTTAAATAATTAAGTGAGCGATCAAATGTAGACGCTTCTTCGTCCGTAATGACGTTACTAACATGTGGTGTGCTCATAATTCGTATTAAGTATTCTATGTTAAAACACATTAAACATTTATATGCATGAAATAATCATTATTAACAATACACATATCAATCATATACATAGCTAAAATCCTGTTCCTGCAACAGACACATCAAAATACATACATAGTACAAAATATATTAACAAGAAGACATGTATAATATTCTAGAACATAATATTCCCTACTTATGGATTCGTATCTATCTGACTCATATTTATATAACTTTCTCAGGTGGTTTGGTTCTAAGTGTCAGGTCAGTGGTATTTGATAAGTTACTAATTATAAGAAGAGATTAGTTTTGTACTTTACTCGTTCTGCCGTGATGTGTTGCTCCCATGATTATCCCTGCGTTGATGAGTGAGGTTAATCCATATAACACTGGATCGCAAACACTTCCGCACACCGCGACAGTCACTTCGAGCTTTTGAGTTTATTATAATACAAGTTGTGGCATTGTTCTCGTAATCGGTCGGCTACGTTTTACGCGCGTATGTGTCTATTTCGCGGTACACAGTTCGATACCGTATGCTTCTAATAATTGTCCATACCGCACGACAACTCTTTTCGGCGCCTAGATCGTTTTCGAGTTCATTAGGCACTTGTTCACAATTCTATTTACTTGAGTTAATTACTAAACATTGTAGTATCACTACTTTTCTGTAATTGTTCAAGAAAGTTACTTCACAATGTCAGTATCTTTATGACGGTGAATTACATAGAATTTATACGGATTGTTACTCGCGCTTCATCACGAAGACTACTGTTCCGTTTTACGCTTTGAGTCTTACTCGCGCACTTCCATTTATTCGTAACAATGTCTTAATCGTCTCTACCGAAATACATTTTAACTTACGCACTGCCTTAAGTTCTTGTACTTGAACTATTATGAAAATGAAATACAAGTTCAATAGACTGTTCGAAACTCTGAGTAAACCGAGTTAAGAATTATAATAAACTGAGGCAAAGATCTTAATGAACTGAGCCAATGATTGTAGTACACTGAGATACAATTTGAATTAACTGAGCGAAAAATTAGAATGAACTGTGATAAATGAAGTAAAACTGAGCAAAATTTGTAGTAAAACTGAGATACAGTTTGCATTAACTGAGCGAAAAATTAGAATGAACTGTGATAAATGAAGTAAAACTGAGAAAAATTTATAGTAAAACTGAGATACAATTTGAATTAACTGAGCGAAAAATTAGAATGAACTGTGATAAATGAAGTAAAACTCAGCAAAATTTGTAGTAAAACTGAGAGCGCGTCTCCCTGTGTAAACGGTTTTTATTTCTTCTGATGTTCCCACTCTTGGGATTCTGATGAACGCTCAAACTTCCCACCAAATCATCTTTGATAGGTTCATTCCATGGACCTCCCTGTGTCCCTTCGTCTCCAGTCAGTATTTCCAACGAATTCTCCACCCTGTGCCGTTTGGAGAGGGACGTTCATACACGAGATTCGCTCTCTGGTCTCAAGCTTCTCTCTGAACCATCCCCTACAGAAGTTCCCTCCGGAATTCTCGTTCCTCATTGGCTGGTTAGCTTTCTCGACTTGAATTTGACGTAGTCCACGTGGACTGGATGAGTCGCTGTCTTACGTACGTTGCCCCGTTCCTGGAATCAGTGTTAAGGCTTCGTTTCAAAATCACATCTGCTACTTTTGGTGTAGCGTGTCGAATTCTCTCATTGTTGGTACGCTGACGACTTCCTTCGTCAACTTACGGGTGGCGTAACATCTGTGCACTACCCTAGCGTCACTTAGTCGCCTGTCCTATTGTCCTTGCATAAACCATTGTCTTTGAGAAGTCGCACACATGGTTATGAACAATACTCTCGCCGTTGATTCTGTGTTTTTCTCGCTACTGGACAGATGTAAGGGTAGTCTCCTTTTGTCCTAATTGTGGAGTCGGGCGTTCCCACGCATGGTCCAGTTGGCTGCAACATGTGCCGTACAGCTCATTGTTCGTGAATAGTTTTTACGACGTCTTAATGGAAAGGAAAGGTTTGTTCCCTTTCGCCGCCCACCCTCGAACAAAGCTAACATGTGTCACTTTTGACGGGCTCTAATTGCTGGTGTACGTCTCTCGCAATAACCCAAAAAATTAAAAAAAAAATATATGAAATATTAATCATATTACACATTGAATGTGTGTGCTTGTTCTGTAGATGCTCGGAAAGCAAGACCTTGTTTGCCTATTAATTTCAAAACATCGACGATGACTTGTACAATATTTTAATTACCTTGTATGCGTCAGTGACTTCGTTCTAGCGTTTTTTATATATAGACGCGTTTCGTGACATGTGTCACATCCTCAGTAATCCTCGTCAAATGTTAAAATTCACATAAAACACATAAAAACACATTTGCACATATTTACTAAATTACAATAACGACACACACATAACACGATGTAACTTCGGCTTCGTTGGACTGGTCCGACCGCGCGTGTAGTTGCCGAGCCACTAACGGATACAAGGTAATTAAATTATTGTGAAAAAGTGACTTGGATACTATATAAAAAAAAAAAAAAAAAAATTGTACAATATGTCTCCTTTCCAATACCTCTTGCTTCCTCTTTTGCAATTGGTTATGAAGAAGTAGATCATGAGTAGATTTTTTCTGCTTCGCTGCCATGAATAAAGTGACGGACTCCAAATGTGCTTTAGAGGCTTCATGTTCTTCGATTCTTTGATGTACGTGCCTCCAATCGGCAAATCCTGTACAAAAACTTGAATTCACCCTGCTTAGACCAAACAAATGAAACAATACAGATTTTTATTTGTTTCTTTGTAGGACAGCCACTGTCTACGGAAAGAAAGGCCGTCGCTTTGTTTGACGGAAAATATTGTTTTCTTTTCTTTAAAAGGCAAATCTTTTTCTTTGGGTTGGCGGGGATGATAGGAAAAAAAATCTGAAAGATCGTTTATGCGTGGCCTTTTGAAGTAATCTTTTGTATCATCAGACACAGACAGAAATAATTCTTCTCTCTTTGATTCTATTTCCGATTGCAGGAGAGATGGTGGAAACGAGTTTTGCTCAGAAGATTCCAATGCCAGGGTATGATCTCTTGTCGTAATAAGATATTCATCATTATTATAATCAGAATAAGTTGCTGAAGTTCCACTGATGTCAGAATTAAGAATAGGTTTTTCGCTATGAATGTCATTTAGTGAAGAAACTGAGTCTGAATAAGCAGTTGAAGTTCCACTGACACCAGGTTTAGGAACAGGATTTTCTTTCTGAAGGTCATTTAATGAAGAAACTGAGTCTGTGGCCGTTTCTTGGCTGCATAAACGGAGGCTACCTTCATTTTCTGTACAAGTACTTGAGTGAGGTATAGTATAGAAACTGGTTATTTTAGAAGAACCTTTGGCCGATTCATTCAACTCTTTAAATCTTTCATTTCTAAATTGACAACCACTCTTCTTCCTTTTTTTATCATCCATGTTTTATGTTTCACTGAAGGAAGAAAGCATCAGGTGAGATATAATGCTTGTACAGAAAATGATAACGAACAAAACTATACTGAGAGGAATTTTTGATTGAATGAACAAGCTTTCTAGATCATATAATTCAATAAGCAGATCGTGTTGTTTCAACAAGCATATTATCATATTATAAATATGATAATAATTTACACTCACACTAATATCATATGCTCGAACACCCTGTACATGAACTTCGTACGCGTTTTTTCAGTGTAGGCCGAGTTATACGTCCATGCGTAACAATGCGCGAGCGAAGAATTCCTAATGCAGTACAGTGCTAGGAATTCAACGCGAACTCATTTCTTGAATTTGTTTTGACGCGCTCGCCGCTCGCCCGGCATTTCGTCGTGTACACACCACCTACACGCACCGAATTCGCATGAATTGAGCACGTGCGTCAAAACTGTAAAATTGCGATTAATTCACAATATGATGAAACACGGGCTGAGGATACGATTGGGTCGATAAAGTGGTTTGCCTGCCTCTTTTAACTTCTTGCTTGTCAATTCAAACATCGTATAGTTAAAAGAATAATCAATTTGTTATTTCAACAATCTGATAGTTAAATGAATACGCAATTTGTTATTTCAACAATCTGATAGTTCTTAATTATAACGTTAATTCAGGCAATCAAAAATTTCTCTCAGTGTGAAAAATGCTCATTTATCGCTAAACAATAACATTAAGAAAACAACTTACCTTCTTGCATAGATAAAGACACAACAATGACAACATTCCAAACGAATGAACTGGGACAAAGCGTAGCACTAGCACTACAACACTGTACAGTAAGGTACGAGTTTTGATTGATATATTTACTAGCTGAAGATATCCGTATATATGTGTATACATTCAAACGTGGTTTTTCGCAGACAGCTACAGTTCTCACACAACTTAGCTAGCTATGCCAAATATATATAAGCTATATTAAGTCATGCCATATATAAGCTATGCCAAGTCATATTAAGCTATTTGGCTATGCTAACCACGGCTATGCTTAGACAAGACAGGTTAACCAACCTTACACGCAGCGAAAACAGTTCTTTAGCGAGGGCGGCCAACTTAGCATTGTAGTAAAATAAATTATTGTTCGAGTTAAACTTAATTTTGCAAACCAACATTAAAAAACTTATTATTTTTTTAATTTTAAAATCGTGATTAAAAATGCCAATAAAAAATAATGTTATTTTTTCAATCCAAGGGCGCCATTTTATTTTATAGGCAGGGGCGCACCGGGACACGTCCCGGTGTCCCGCCGGGCCAGCACGGGCCTGGTTATTTTCATCCTATCCACAAGTAGTACATACGTTTTAGACATATAGTTTAATTGTATTCATGGAACAGTATTTATGCTGGTAATAGAAATTTTGAACCATCAGGGGTCCACATCTTGTGGATACGGGTTTGCCAATCCCGATATGCCGTAGCTGGAGTCTCACTTTGCTTCACCTTGTCTTGGTGAGACCCCCCTTTAGTCTTTTCTGTCTAGTCTCTCTTGACTGACTCTTGTTCTTTTCTGACACCGACGCTGTTAGAGTAATCGAGGGCTAGGGTGTCTTCCTTTTTTCATTCTAATTTCTTAATTTTGGTTGGCTTAGGATCTTAGAGTGCTCACTGATGCCGACAGGTGAGCACTGGAAATACTAAGAAACGTTCAGTATCAGACTAACTGATACAAAGCCACCAAATCCTATCTCAGAAAGAGAAGGGGAGGGCGAATCTCCTGCCCCCCAAAACAGTGGGGTTTCGGCTAAGACATGATAACCCTGACAGAAGAGACTCTGGTCCTCCTGGTAGGGGGTTGTGCAACAGGCCAGTGACCTGTTCATGTAAAACTTTATAATACTTGTAGTACCCAAAGCAGGATCGGAGTAAGGCCTGGAAACTGTGGCAGTAGGACCCCATTGGTAGAAGAGACGTGGTTCGTCCGAGGATGAGACGGTTGCCGAAACAGGTTTATATAACTTTGAAGAGAAGAAGAAATAAATGTTGAATATATGATGTTAAAAACTAAGTTACTTTATTTACTGAATAACCTTTATTAACTTACTTGTAATCTTAAAAGCGTTTTTGGGAATGCCGTTTCAAGTCTCTTAGAAGTCTTGAATTGTACCCGAAAAAAAGGACTTACAACCACCGTTTGAATTCGGTTGAGATACATCAAAAGACATCTTCCTATTATACTGTTGTATTGTTAAACAGAGTATAGAATGTCAAGTAGGCCTATTTACATATGAAAACTGACACCCACGCAATGGTACTGTTCTATAAATTAAAACAAAATTTTGTTTCAGAATTGTTTTATCAAGTGTAGGTACAGGATCGTTTTTCGCGTTGACCAACTGAACGTCGTGTTAATATACGACTCAAATGCCACCATGACTCGAATACACCATAATTTGAATTTCTAGGAAATCAAGTTATGGGAAAAATGCAGGTATTTTTTTAGCCTTCAGTGTAAAATGTCTCTAGAATTTCAGACTTTCCCCAGAATCCTAGCTGTATAGCCCGAGGATATTTGGTTTTATTACGCAGTGGTTGATTTCTAACATTATAGGTGCCGCAACACATCAATTCACAAGTTGTGCAGACACAAATATACTTATATTTTATATTAGCGTATACGTTTACATCAGGTTATTACAAAGGAGGTCTACATTTTTAAAGCCTTATAAAATGTGTAACATGCGTATAAACTTGTATCTAAAAAGGTAATAAAGTTTACTGATATTTCTAAAGAGCTTCATCGTCAGGTTAGCCGCACGACAATTGAAAACATGTCACTCATGACGGCGCCATCCCGGAGCCTCAGTCAAACTCGTAAGTGATGGTTTCGGTGGTTCGGACATTTTATAAAGTTTCCCTAGTTTCATAATTGTGTCGTCATATTGTTTGTTTCGTGACCTTTCCTTACTTTTTGTGTCCAATGCTGGTTGATGGCCAGAAATCAGCCCTGTCACATTCACTTGAAGTTATTGCTATTGATTCAATAGCATATTTCAAGGTAGAAAGACTCTCCGGAAAAATTCTGGAATGCACATATTCTTGAAAGCGCCTAATCAGTTGCCTTTTATGTAGTTTTAATTTTGAAGCAAGTTGTTTTTGTTTCATTTTCCTCATAGGTTATTGGGACATTTTTTGAACGATAGTAGTTACGATAAAGATTAGTACTGGTGTTTTATTTTGACAAATGTTTAGTTTTGTAGTGGGGCTGACGAGAGGTACAATATAAAAAGTAATAGTAAATTTTTGTAATAATTAGGTTGTTCTTTTCATATATTTTTTCGGTAATTTATTTTTGGATCCAAGGGGTTCTGGCGCGTTCCCCCCTGAAAGCAAGCCCTGTTATTACGTATAAATTCATGGATGCACAGTATGAACTCAAGACACATCCAGTGTTGCTTCCGGATTGTTAGAGTGTAATATAAGGGTTACGTATACTGAAACAGGCCCCTATACTCAGACTTGTTTCTGTGAAACAACAAAATTTCGTTCGGTGTTCACGATTTCTCATAAAAGTCAATACGAATGCTAATAATTACCGGTGATAGTAACGCGATCATGTCTACGGTTCGACAGTACAAGAAGATCTTGAACTTTGACTCGACCGCACCACTAATTACATTTAATAATAGTTTATAAAAGGGAACAGCTCTCATTGTTTTATGTTATTGTTTTTACTTATACACAGCGTTTTATTGCAGGTACACATTGAAGCAAGACGAAGCCGATCCGATTATGGTAAAAAAATAATAAAAAATTGTTGTGAAATCCATAATATCGGACTACTGCTACTACTACTACTCCTACTTCTGCCAGCTGACTCTTATCTTCTGCTCCTTGACCTGACGACAGTAAATAAAAGGAAAGAATTCGACGGGGGATAAAGAACACCGCTGGGTGGACGGGTAAGTAAGTGAAGATTGCAACATTGCTTTACGCTTTACGCCGGCGCAAACTGGTTTATACCCCTTGCGCGGCCTTTTGTTCCCTTTGTTTGTGAACCCTTCCTTTCTCCTAACCCCTTCTTTCCAGCGTGTACCACCTTTCTTTCCCTCGTTCTTAAATAATGAAAGAAGCTAACCCCCTCGTCATCCATCCTTCGCGTATGTACGTATATGTGTAGTTATATATATATATATATATATATATATATATATATATATATATATAATCAAATCGCTAACCCCGAACCTCCACTACCCATTCATTCCTCTTTCAGAGGCATTCACTTGTGAGGTCGTCAACTTTTTATGACCGCATGTGTTCTCTTCTTCTCCCTTAACCCTGTGTGTTTTTTTAATTGTTTTTACCATTTGTACTAGTTTTGCAGCCTGTTTAAAGACTTGTTCTTAGACTTATGTAATTGTTTACCGTGACATTTAATGGGTTTTGTTAGAGTGGTTTTTGACTTTATAGATGAGAAGCAACATGTGCGGCTATCGAGTTGCATTTTACAGACAAACCTCACAGTTATTTACTCGTTTATTTCTGTAAGGGAAAACTGGGTTCAATCATAAAACTGCTTAGCCTTTCTGCGATCCTTTCTGCATGTCGGGAGATGGGGGGCTTGACTAATATGTTATAAAACAGTTTTTATACTTTAATTTAAAATAAAAATTTAAATTATAATTTTTTTTATTTTTGTATCGGGCATCTGAGAACATTATGACATTTTCAATTCTTTATTCCTTGTCCTTTTCTTTTTCTCCAATATTCTTTCATCTTTTCACTATGTCTCTTCTTTCTGTCTTCAGTCCACATTGAAGCTGTTTTTCTGTCTCCTACCCTGGCCTCCTTCCATTTTTAACACTTTTGCGCGAAACACTTCTCTTTCAATTTCTTCTTCTGCGTTTATATTATTTTTTTCTAAATCCTTTTGGACTTCTTTAATCCTACTTGTTGTTGACTTCTTTACCCACAGATATTTGAAGATCTGCTTTGTTAACCTATTGTCGCCCATTCTATATAAATGTCCAAAAAATAATAGTCTTCTTTTTCTCTGTTAAAATTATAATATTATTTTAATTAAAATATATTTTTCTCCCTTTTCGGTTAGCAGCTCTCAGCTCAACACTCCTCTTGCTTCTCTGCTTTCCGTTCCAGTTCGCAGTATGATGCGTACTACATATCGTCTCGTGTTGTCTAAAGAGGGTCTTCCTTTGTGACTCTTTCCTTCTTCTATTTTCCTTCAGGTGTTCTCTTCACTAGCCCACTGTGTCGGAGGATATGCCATATTTTTATCTCTTCTACGTTTTAAGTTTCCTAGAAAGCTTCTGACATCCTGAATTCTTCTAAGGACATCCTCATTAGTGATCTCCTCTTGCCAACTTATCTTAAGCAGTCTTCTGTAACACCAGCTCTCAAATTCTCGGGGTTCTTTCATCTCTCCTCTCCTGTCGTTCTGTACAGAGCAACACTCCATACATATACCTTTTTTGTTACTTTTAAACTGATATTATTTGAACCGAGAGGTTGTTCTTTTTATTAAGTGCCATTTAGGTTACTGATGAATTGTACTTATAATTTCTTTACAGCTTTGCCCCATCATTTGTAATCTTGCTTCCTAGATAATTGTATTTTTTGTCACGTTTTGGAGGACATTATTTCCAAGAATTATTCTGACTGGATTCTCCACATTTCGACTATACACTAGAACCTTGAGCTTTTGTTCATTAATCTTCCATGTGATTTCCGCTTTGTATTACGTGATCTGTTGTGTTAATGCTTTCCAGATATTCTGTACTGTCTCCAATCACTGGTATGACATTTCGGAACGTAAGCATATCAACTTTTCCCCCATGAATTTTTACTTGAAAAGATGTTTTTCCCATATTGTGTCAATCGCTTTCTGGACATACAAGTTAAACAAGTATGGAGACAGACATTACCCTTGTCTTACTTCTTTCTTATTATGGTTGTTTTTGACGATTTCCCCACTGAACTTGACCTGTCCCATGTTTGTAAAAGGTGTGAATCAATGTTCGTTCTGTATATGACGTACCTCTTTTATGCAAAATACTGAACAACTTATTCCAGTTAATTTATATATTAATGTATCAGAATATACTTTTAAAGAATATTATTTCATAGGATCTGTGGATAAATACGCCATTTCTCCACGTCGGGCACTGTGCCTGATTGATATGTTGGAAACACGGGCTGGATCCCCATGTTTGTTTAAATATTTTAGAGATCCATAGGCCTGCTTCTTTTGGTATGAGGGAACTGGAATATTCATACATTTTATGTATTTAATTGTAAAGAATGTTCCAGTATGTTGAATTTTTGCATTTTATTTCAAATAGTTGGGTAAATTACGCCACGTCCATAAATGTGTTTTATGGACCGGTAAATTAAGTAAGCTGTAAATTTTTCATAAAACAAGATTCAGCTCTATCTGAAAAATTTGAAATACTTTTATATTTGATAATTTTTTTACATTTAAATTATAATGTATTTGTTAATATAGACATTTTAGGTTCAGTGTGTGTGTGTGTGTGTGTGTGCGTGTGTGTAAAATCCATGCTTTAGGATATATATTATTGTAATGAATAGTTGTGTGTTTCACGCTGGAATTCGGTTGCACGTAAAGTGGAAGTGGAACCCCCGGAGGTCAGAGTGTTCACACTTGACGCAAGACAAAAATACTGGTAACGCGATATTATCAACGCGTGTCGAATTTCACGTAATACGCATGGTGTGGTGGCCGGTGGGTTTTGTTTTGTTTGTTTAGAGAAGAAATGCACCGAAAGTCGTGTGTGTGTGTGTGTGTGTGTGTGTGAACACTTCGCTGGAAGCGTTTAGAAAACGGTTTCCGAATAACTGACGCGCGTAATTTCCTGCGCGCTTCCGTGCGACCGAGTCCAAATTTAGCTTAACCATGAGTGTGTATTACGTATTCTTCTTCGAATGATAGTTACAGCCCTTATGGCGTTTTTTGCCTTTTTGACAGTACTTTTCCATTCAGCTACCATTTTCTTTTTTTGAGTTGTCCTCCGCTCAGGATATTGTCTTGACAATTCCGCCTTCCATTCGTCTAAGCTAAATGCCAAGTCCAAGCAAGACAGTGATTTTAAGTGTGTAATCGTATCGGTTCCTCCTTTAATCATTTTTCTGCTTCACGATTCGTTCGAACGCATGTTAGGCGCGTCTTGGTGTTCTTCTCTGCGCAACGGGTTCATGTGGCTAGTGGGCCACCAAGTCGTTTGACAAAAAAAAGGAATTTTGTTAATAACTTCTAGTGAGCAAAGATTTTTATTGCTTTCGATTAGTGACTGCGAAAGATTTTATAACATTTTTGTCGATATTTCGATAAGATTTTATCGCAATATCAGGACCTGTTTACGGGGAGTACGAAAATAATATACAATATATAGTTAATTAATATGTATGGAATATTATAATTATATATTATCAATATAGGAATAATAATATACGTGTAATAGTTATTGTCATTCTTTATGTAACTTATACATAATAAGAAAAGTCTCATGTGTAGACAGTGGCGGATACTCAAGGGAGAGGATCTAAGTAACCTCATATGGACCAGACCGTTTTTGTATAAAAATAATGATAATATTTTTTATTATCATTTTTCGTAGCATCAATATTTCTAATTCGAATTAATCATGCTGGTTTGTTTATTTTAATATTAGACGAATAATTCTGTAAAGGAAAAAGGCTGACAACCAAGATTCATCTCGTTTGAGATGTGAATCCTATAGGACTGGGAAGTGTCACCAGGGTGCATGCGCTGAGCCATCGCAACTTCTCTACCCTTTCAACGCGTGTAGTGGTAGGGTTTGAGTGTTCATGTTCACCTCTTTGTTCAGAGAATCCGTCAGCATATTAGAGTATATTATCAGATGCGTTGAAGGGTTTTACACTAGTGCACGAATCATCAACTTTTACGTCTATTCTTAAAATAATTATCGTGTTCTCCTTTATTGCTTTATTTTTTTTTCTATTTGTATCGGCCATCTGAGGACCACATGCCAATTTAATTCTTAATTTCTTGTTCTTTTCTTTGTATAGACTCCAAAAGTAGGTATTAAATTCCGAGATGAGATCGGATTGTTAGTCCGAAGTGATTGTTTTTCGTGGTTTACTCCACTAGGTTCTTCCGCTCTCTCTGCCGTTGGGAACTGAGATGCCTCACCCACCTTTGAGACCGTTGACTGGGTTTTACTTGTAACCCTAGGCAGGGTCCCTTACTGGGTGCTATCGTCCGGAACCAGATGAACCTAGGTTTTTGAAGAGGTCTGCTCCTCTAAGGCTCTTCCGCACGTCCTGCTGTTGGATCATTGATATCTCTTCCACCATTCCGTCCACCATGCTTTATTTACTAATTAGCCTTATTTATTGTAGTACTATTATGTTATATTTTTCTACAAATTTTGATCTTTTTTTATTTTAAAATTGGTCAACTTCTGGACTTCTTCAATTCTTGATTATATGTCGTAATGTGACCACAACAAGTACGCGTATGACTGGCCCTTTGCATTCGCTATACTATTTACTTAGAAAGGAACTTGTAAGTTAAAAAATTTTTTTTTGTTAATTGGTGAAAATTTGACTTATTTCTTGATTAGTAACGAGAAACTTAATGTGAGTAATATATGCACGACTGGTACTTTATATTCACCAGACAATTTTGAAATTTATAAAAACTTATTTATACATATTTATAATACAGATTAAAATTTACATAAAAAGAAATTTAATTCCTCAATAGATTATTGAAATTTTGAGGAGGATATCGTGAATTTTTAGAGATTACCTACTTTTTAGATACACCTTCTGCCACTGTGTGTAGACTGTTAATTATTTCTGAATTGGCCGTATACAGGTCCTGATGGTGAAAGTAAATTTTATCGAAACGTCGTCATAAATGTGTTGTGGAAACAAACTGACTAATCTCCGGGCTATTGGGCCGTGGTCCACTCCTGTTGTTATTAACAGACATTTTCGGCCTCTCCTCTGGAGGCCATCTTCAGTGTGAAAACGATTCGCTAACTGACATGGTCTTTCAACACTTAATCACAGTACTGTGGTAAAGGAGCAAAGTAGCTGTGGCACAGAATTGTGGCAAAGTAAATACATGGTCTTCTTTGGATCTCCTCTGGACCTCCAGAGGAGAGGCCGAAACGTCTGTCAGTAACAACAGGAGTGGATCACGGCCCAATAGCCCGGAGATTAGTCAGTTAGTTTCCAGCACAGTTGACGCCACGCCGGCCGTGAAAGGGTTAGGTACAGAACGTCGACATACAAGTTTTAAAATGTGTCTAGTTAATGACCGAACCTGAAAACCTTGTATCATTTTTCAATTTACAGTGAGCAACTGCGAATAATTTCTAGTTATAGCAACTTATATCCCACTGTGAACAACGTCACATAAAAGGAAGATCGATTAGAAAACAAAGGCAGAGAGACAACAATTAATTGCTCGTGATCGATTATTGGAATTGATTACTGGAAACCACTGAAAATGCGGTTTTATTATTGATATTATTATTATTATTGTTATTACCGTAAAAAATGCTCAAAACGTGTTATTATATCGTTTTTATCGTGGAAACTATTACTATGGCGTTTAGTTAGTTAGGAACGACAGGAACGGGAAATGAATGGCTGATGGCTGTGGCTGATATATCATAAGTAATCGTAGCGCTCGTATAGTTGCCCAAACCGTATAGTTGCCGGCGACCGCAAACCGCTACCGTGAAAGTTCCTTTAGCCGTTAAATTGAAAAAAAAAACTATTTTACTTACGGTTTTAGATTTTGTCACCAAAGCATGTCATTGTTGAAGGAATTACTTTTAAAATTTAGTTCCGCGTTTTAAACTATCACACGGATAAGCAGAGAGCTTTGAGAATGTTTGAATAGATACGAGGTTTGATCAAAAAGTTCGTGCAGTATTCAAATTTCCACCGCAACAAGTGTCGGATTAAAAAACTGTTTTTTTTTTTTTTATTATATTACACATGTTAGTGACAATCGTCTAAACGTTTAGCTCTATTGGATGCATAGTTTAGATTTCACAGCTAATTAGGTTAAGTCGTCCTTACGTGTATTAGGTGATTTTTGTCATTCTACAATGAAAGATTGAAGAACATGGAATATATTTTGCGTAAACTGTGAGATAAACTGCTCTGTCCTGGTAAACGTGTTCAGAAGGCTTCTGGCGAGACTACTGTGCGTGAACAAGTGGTTTACAAGCTTCAAAGACTGGTGTAAATGAGTTGTAGATCGTGGTTGTCAGATGAAGATTTTCATCGCTAGGCGCAGTGGTAAATAAAGAGTACTATTCGGGCGTTTTACGGCATTTGTATGAAGCTATTCGTAGTAAACGCCCAGATTTATGGAAGAATAATTTGTGAAAAATGTAGCCCGATAATGCGCCCGGACGCACGACATAGCTTGTTAAGAATTTTAGCAGGCTAGGCAAAAGAGAACGTCATAATGACGACATGGCAATTGCCGTATTCACCAGGTTTGTCCCAACGCGGTAATTTTCCTCCTCCCAGTAGTGATAATTTCCACGAAAGGACAACGTTACGCGACCGTTGAAGACGTAAAACGAAAATCGCTAAGCGTGCTCAAGGTTGTACCAAAAAGTGCATGCTTGAAATTTATTGAAGACTCCAAAAAGGATGGCTTAATCGTGTTAAATTCGACTGAGATTATTTTGAAGGGGGCGGTATAAGTGTCGATGAATGAAGGCATAATTTTTAAAATAAACAAGAACTGTGTGAACTTTTTGATCCAAACCTCGTATGTGTGATGCAACCGTCTGTAAAGGAAGCCGATACAGTCCGGTTAAGAGATTTGGGAAACTATAACGCAAGGGAAAAAGAAGAGATTAAGTCTAAAGGAAACATGGGAATACCATACGCTGAGAAAAAGGAAAAGGTAAAATATGGTTGGAAGCAACGAACTTGCCTAAAATAATAAAGAAAGAAACTAGATTATTCAGTTAACTTTATTACATTCAATGTATTTTATTTGATTAAACGGATTGTTTTCAACTGAATTTTATATACTATACTATAAAAAAATGTAAAACAATTGTATGTGACGAAAAATAAAGTAACTTCTGGAGAGCGGATTATTTTTAATATAATGTCCTTGCCGTCGGAACATTATCGGTTTAATATTGTGCGTTCTTGCATATAGTTTGCAAACGCTGCAGTTTGCTTATCGTGTGATAGCCTAGTCGATGACCCGGCATAGGTCTTTACTCTTCAAACTGTTTCTTACCTCGCTTTCTCTTCTATCCTCTTCCCTGTTTTTGCCTTTTCCACCGTGTGTTGTACGAGATGAATCATGAATTTTTCCCACTTTTGTCTGTTTCAGATGGATTTTAGTTGGCGTTAGTACCCAAAGGTTGCCTGTTAGACGCGTCGGCTCCTGGATTTGGCGCTGTTTTTGAACCTACAGGCACAGACAGCGTCTGTGAACGTAGGTGGTTCCCTGCCATTGGCTCTAAACAGCGGAGGAGACACAAATCGGGCGCCATCCAAAGCAATTTTCAACTAAAATAAAATATATTTATTAGTACTTGTCTTAGCTGATTTCATACAACCTTCCGGAATCGGTCACTGGATTTCAACTGAACGTGACCGACACCTTCCACATCATACCATTCCAACCTTCCTCATCTACGTTTCAAATTGGTCTGTTTTCCACAAGTGTCTACCGATTGTCCTTTAATTCTTTGTTGTTTACTTTTGTTTTCCTTAAAGAATCCGTAACAGTTTTTTTTTTGTTCCTGCCTTATTCCCTTTTTGATAATCCATTTTTCGTTCTTTTCCATAATTTGATATTTCTTATTGCGTTTGTCCAAAAAATTATTTACAATATTTTAAGATAGTTGTTGATAAACATCACGAATTCGTGCAGATAGTGTCATCAGTATGATTATTTTTGTAACAGTGCTTGTGATCTCAGTAATCACTTAACTAAGCAAATTTGTGCCTTTTTTTTACGTTTTTACACGTTAGCAACGTCCCGTTGCATTTCTTTACTGCCGCTTGGTCATGTCTCACAGTTGTGTAATAATATACATTTTATATGAATGCTAAATATTCGTTAATCGTGGCTCCATATGTGAAGCGATTTGACACTACATGGATACAATAGCTGAATGAATGACCACTCGGCGGTTCGGATAATCTGAGAACTGTAAACTCGTGAATGAAGACACAACGTAAATATTAATTAATTATAAATATTCGTAACATGGTTTTTCTATTTGTCTGCGTGGATCTCTATAGTTTGAGTAATTCTGTTTGTTTCAACCGATATTGTCCGTTAAATTGCGTAATAGTATAATATGTATTATAACGATTCATACAGTCGACCTATCAGATCGTTATATGAAAGTGTCAAACTGTGCTAGTCTAGCGGCGTAAGCAAGAGAGAGAGAGGGAATAATCACAGCCATCTGTGCTAGTCTAGCGGCGTAAGCAAGAGAGAGAGGGAATAATCACAGCCATCTCTGTCTAACCTCGCCACTGCTACTACTGATGCGGGCACAGACATGAAATTTTATTCAATTAATTTTATTTATTGAAACTGCAATATCTTCAAAACTAATAAATATACGGCAATTCTGAAACCTGCATAGTGTTCAGCAATTAAAGCTCTATAAGTAGCCAAAATATCAACTAATATAATTAACATTTGAAGAAGTTATACAGAATAAGAACGCCAAGAGATATAACTAGAGAATTAGGCTAGGTACGAATTAGGTGTGTTCACACACATACAGAGAAAGGCCAAAGCAATAATATTCTGTGGTCGGATCTTTGAAATCACGTTTGCAAATACCTGTAATCAAACGATTTGCAAACAGAGGAAGTATGAAATTAGCCAGTAATTCTCTACCATCTCAAACTTGTTAAGGAGCGTTTGACCGACTTGTTCGATATTGTTTCAAGTGGAAAACACATGATTTATTTGGAACAACCAATCACAATCCTGTATTAAGAGGAGACGCCAACTCAGAATGAGGGAATTGAGTACTCTTCGTTCGGCATTAAATAAGCAAGACGTGTGTTAAATACGAGCTAAATTGCACAAACAACGCAAAGTATTTATTTAAATAAGCAGTTCGCGAAGTGGTCCGCAGTAGTAAAGGAACTAGTAAGGTTCAATAAATAAGCTCGCTGCGTAATAACAAATTAATTAATTAAATAATTAATTAATAAATAATTAATTAACAGTGAAGTGACCTGTGCACCAGAGTAGCTACAGCATCTGTAATTGTCCAGGATCATCAGTCAACGTTATTGGTCAACATCATTTCTTCTGAGCCGAACCATCAAAAGGAGTATCTCTACTGATTACTATCTACGGTCGACGCATCAATCAGATAAGAAATATATTTATTGATCAGTGAACATAAATAACAAAATAAATAATTAAATCAATAAACATTTTTTAAAAAGACACTATATAAATTCAAATTTTGTATTTAATTATTAAGATTAGATATATAGTAATATAGGAGTGTTGAATGGAGAGTGAGGTGTAGTATTGAACGTGCAAATTATTGCAGACCCGTTCTTTAGCACTGGTTTGGGAGATATAAAATCCCTAAATAAACCAGATAAGAGCAATTGGTCGTTTGGACGTTTTAATCTTCACTTTTCAAGCACACTCATTTACCAATAAGATTTAAGTTAGCAATAAGTCATTAACTTAACTTTTAAAGAAATTAATACAATAACAGAATCGTTAATTAAACAAACTTCAACAATTTTTAAGAGTTATTTGTAACGATTCCCCTTAAATTTCCACTCACTGAACGAATCCTGAGATAGTGTGTCTCTGTGCTCTGAGCTAAGCTGAATCCGTGTCATTTGTATCTGGGATTTGTTCTGGCGCCCAGGTAAAGTAAAAAGTCACGGGTAAGTAAGATTTGTTCTATCATTGTATATATAAAGTAGATAGATAGACAAAAAGGTCTTTATATAATTTGGCGCCGCAACTAATGGGCCCGAGTAAACTCGATTAAACCGATATTAACCCAAGTGAATTGTAATAATACTTAATTTGAAACGAAGTGGAATATTTAAGGTTACAAATAACTGTTGAAGGGTTAAATAATAAAATAAGCATTGTTAAATAGTTATTGTAAAAAAAAAAAAAAAAAAATGGCTAAATCACAAGCAGTAGATATGGCAGCAATTGAACAGATGTTCAAGCAGTTGACGACTAAAATGGATGAAAATAATAGTAAAATTGAAAATACAAAGAGTCAATTATCTAGTGAAATAAAAGATACAAATAATAAAATTGAAGAAAATAATCAAAATTTAGAAGAAAGTAATAAATTGAATTGAAAGTGTGCCGATTGAATAAAATCGGCGCTTATACAAAAATCTAATACTGCATTTAACGAATACGCTAAGAAAAATAGGTTTCTGTATTTAGCGGCGGGCGTTCAGCCGTACTGTGTTTAACGGTTATCTCTGAATCTACATGAGGTAACAAAACGGTGCTTGATTGGTGATGCTCCCGTGCGGACGCCTTTAAGCGCGAGTTGAAAAATGTGTAGAATAAACGGTTCTGTTCTTGTCTGATTTTGCTGCTTGAACTAAACACCTCGCCTCGCCTCCGACAGAGAAGTTTTTTTAATTGTACCATCTTCCACCTATGGCAGGCTAAATTAAAACAGATCTGCGGTAAGTGAGTGCAGTATACATATATATATTAATTTGAAGTAACGTAAAGGGGGTTTTGTTTAATATACGTGCAAGAATGAATGAAACTTGTTAACCTATTACACGCACGCCGCGTGGCGAATTAGAGTATGCAAAATTAGTTAATTGTATCACAGTAATTGAAGTCTTAACTGAGGCCCCGTAATTGATCTATGTTAACGCAAAATAATATGTACTTTAGCCAAACTTAATGTTTTCAAAGATAGGGCCACATGCCCGTATAACCTGTTGTAGAGTGTGTCAAACTTTCATTTCAAGTAGGCCTAAAGCAGTGTTTAAAATTATAAATGGATTTTGGTGCGTGTGAGAGTAACCTGGGGGAATAAGTGTTGGATTTACACATTTCAATTGGGTCCCCTGTTAACGGGACAGAATAGTGCGCGGACTTGGGGGGGAATCTTTTGTACATTTTGTAATACTATTTATATTAAACGTGAGCCCAGAGGTTGGCATGTATCCGTGGCCGATTACCATTCAGACATGTAAATTTCTTTCTAGTTTTCAGTAAAAAGGGTTACCTTAATGCTAGTAATTCTATCATTCATCATGTAATTTCACAGGTTAAATTTAGTTTTCCATTGATTCATTAATTTCACATATTTATATTCAGTTTGGGTCCTATAATGGATAGGAGTTTCTTTTGTTAGTTTCAGTCGGGTGCCCAGTTTAATCCTGTATAGGCGGATTTTTCATGCAGACTTGAACATGCTCCTGGGACAGGTTTAGTTATGCACGATCTTGCCTAGGAACATGTCGGCCTTTGGGCCAAATTAATTCTTAAAGGTTATAAAGCATCATGGCACATTACTGTTATTAATATTTCACAAAATTTATCATGCTTAAATTCTTTTAAATTTATTATGGTCACTTGTATTTTAACTGAATTATGATTATATTTCCTCCAAGTCTAAGTGCTCAGTGTGGGAGCACTTTATAGTAGTATCAGGCATTATGCCAACCCCTGAATTTTAGTATGCCCTGGGAGCACTGGTGTTACACATATATATATATATATGGGTTATTATGTATTAAGATCTTGCAATAGGTGTTGCGTTCAATAATATTTATGAATTGTGAATTATGTACCTCCTGGGGTGAAAGAGGTGTGGCAAGATATTAATGTTGAAAGTTGTAATTGTCCTGTGATGTGGAACGTGTGTATGTGTTGTAGTTGTAGACATATATATTTATATGTCCATTTATATGTATTGCATATTCATGTGTTATTTCTGGGGGTTAGGTATAGGGCTAAGTGGGGAAAAGTAACCCCAATTGTAAAAGAAATCATGATCTTAATTTCATTTAAATTTTATAATTATTTTTAAAACAAAAAAAATTAACCAAAAATATTTTAAGGAGAATACACTGATTTTGTTGGGAGATAGATATTTAACGTTTGGTTATAATAAAAATTTATTGGTTGTTAATTTTGTAAGTTTTAATTGCAAGTCCCGTCTCACTGGATCCAGCGCATTTTTGGCTTCTCTAGGCTTTTGGCCTAGTTTTAATTATCTTGTGGCCCCTCTTAAAAAAAAAAAAAAATTTATAAGTCAATAAAATACTTAAAGAGGGGTTACATTTGGTAGCAGAGCGTGGTTTCGATCCACGGACCTCTGGGTTATGGGCCCAGCACGCTTCTTTTTTTTCTTAGCGTATTCGTTAAATGCAGTATAAGATTTTTGTATAAGCGCCGATTTTATTCAGTCGGCTCAAACTAACAAATACTTATCTAGCGAAATGAAACAAATAAACGAAAATTTAACTAGCCAAATAGAACAAAGTAGTAAAGAAGCTACATTTAAAATAGATGAAGAAATAGCTAATTTAGCTAGTAAAATAGATAGTACCAATAGCAAAATAGATGAGAGTAATCTTAAGTTTGATAAGCATACCGAAGAGGTTAAAGCTACAATAGAGGAATTTAAGAAACAAGTAAGTACTAATTTTCGCCGCCAAGACGAAAAACTAAATAAATTTAGAAACGAATTTCATGAACGGTTAGAACAGAAAGTAACCCTTATTAACCAACAATTCAGCGAAGTAACTGCTGAGTTAAAAAACCAAACGCTTCTAAATAAAGAAGAAATCCAGAGTACTAGGGTAGAGTGCACCCAACTGGGAGGTTAAGAAACAAGTAGAGAGTAAGGCTGACCGAGACGAAGTACATCAAAAGGTAGAACAGCAATTAAAGGTAATGCGGGAAGACCTGACTAAGGCAATGAAGTCACAGCAAACCAAAGTCGTGAGGTGTGGCGGCTATAAGGAAGAACCGGAAAACCTTGTATTCTCAGGAAACCCACATGAGAATCCTGTGGAGTTTTTAAGGCTGTTTGATTGTAAGCTCCAAATTGTAGCTCTTATAGTCCCGAAACTTGTTCATGACTGTATTATTGGGGTAGATACGTTACTTGAATGGAAGACAGAAATAAATTTCAAAAGAAATACCATCACGATGGAAATAAATACCAAGAAAATCAGTGTAAACATTAAAGAATTTAAGCATTGGAAGTCGGTAAGTGTCATAAAAGGGTATGGAGAGAAACCGGTAGTTGACGTTAGGAGTGACCAGCACTGTATTGAAGATACTGCAGAAATCAACATCGGGACTGAGTTGAACAACAAGCAACAGAACCAAATTCAGCAACTCGTCTATGAGTATAGGGATGTTTTTAGAACAGAGCCTGGAAGAGCTAAGTTCTACAAACATCAGTTAACACTTACTGAAAACGCGTCATTTGTGCAAAGGACTTATCCAATCCCTTTACACTATAGAGAAGAAGTGGAAAAAGAGGTCCAACAGATGTTAGCGAATGGAGTTATAGAGAGGGCAAGAAGTCCCTATATTAACCCTTTAGTAGTTGTCACCAAGCCGAACGGGAGTATCCGCTTATGCCTTGATGCCAGGAAATTAAATTCTTTATTAATACCTGATTACGAGTGCGCAAGGAGTGTGGAAGAATTGTTCCAAAAATGTAATGGAGTTAAGTACATGACCAAACATTAACATCCGGATTTTGGCAAATTCCAATCCGCAAATGTGATAGACAGTATACGGCATTTTTGTATAAAAACAAGTGCTACCAATTTAAAGTAGTACCTTTTGGCCTGAGCACCAGCTTAGCTGCAATGGTAAGGTGTTTAGACAGTACCTTAGGTAATGAGGTAGAGAAGTATACACTAGTGTTCGTAGATGATATTCTATGTGTGTCACAAACATTCGAGGAGCACTTACAACATTTAAGAAATATTTTTGCAAAATTAAGATCAGCAAACATGACGCTGAATCTACAGAAATCAGAGTTTGGTAAGGAGGAAATTAAGTTTTTAGGTCACCGAATCTCAGTGGAAGGAATAACCACGGACCCAGAGAAGGTAAAAGCCATACAAGAATTTCCAACTCCAAAGAACTGCAAGCAGCTAAAGTCATTTCTAGGTTTAGCTAACTACTATCAGAGGTTTACAAGTAAATACGCGGAAAGTACTGTTCCATTGTTGAAGTTGTTAAACAAAGGGGTTAAATGGAGGTGGACAAGGGACCACGATGAAGCGCTGCAACAAGTGAAAAGTCTTTTTATAAATACTGTTATATTACATCATCCGAGGGTAGGAGAAAGATTTTATTTACAAACAGACGCCAGCAATATTGCTATAGGAGCACACTTATATCAGATAGATGAGAAGGGCCAAAAAGCGGTATTAGGATTTGTAAGTCGCACACTTAAAGGGGCGGAATAAACTTATTTTACGACAGAAAAAGAGCTATTAGCGATAGTGCATAGCCTGTCAAAGTTTAGAAGTTATATTCTGGGTGCTAAACTTACTATAATCACCGACAATAAGGCGTTAGTATTTTTATTCAAGTGTAATTTGCTAGGTGCTCGTCTGACTCGCTGGACCTTGGCTATACAAGAGTACCAGTTTGAAATACAATATTGTAAAGCGAAAGACAACTTGGTAGCAGATGTAGAAATCCACCATCAGAAAACAACATGGATACAGTTAACAGTAAAAGTAGTAGCACTGATATAGGTATTTACGCGGTAAAGCATGTAGCAAAACCTGAAGTACTTAGACGACTTAACGAAATAGGGACCCATCAACAAGAAGACCCTAGGATTAGTGTAGCTTGGAGAAGTGGGGTTACCAACACCAAACCAGGATTTTCCATATATGACGGTAAGCTATATAAGCTATGTTCCCATAGGTGGAAATTATTATTACCAAGCTGTATGATGGAGGAACTTATTTGGGAATGCCACTTGTCGTTGGGCCACGCTGGATTTAAGAAATGCCATCGAGCCTTAACAGAAAGCTTCATTGGAAAGGGGTTAGCAAAACGCATGAAAAGATTATTGTCTACTTGTGACCTGTGCCAGAAGTGTAAACACCCGAACTTATCTACCAGAGTAGAGATGCAAACAATCCAAGCAAAGGAGAGTTATTAGCTATAGATTATTACGGGCCTCTACCAAAAGCAAAAGGAGGGGTGAAGCACATTCTAGTAACAGTAGATTTCTTTTCTAAATTTGTCAAACTATACCTAGTCCAAAGAGCCACGACAAAAGCAACCCTTGGAGCACTAACAAAGTTCTACAGTATAGTGGTATGATTCGTTTTCATTAAACGAATTAGCATTAAAAACCTGTACCGAGATACCTATAACGTCCTCTGTGAATCGTCTGTACTGACTACGATTCAAGGCAGTCGGATGATACCACCTGACTGTCGAGTAAATAAGGCCAGCACTGGTATGTGACAAAAAAGAGCACAAGAGGTTGAGATTGACATCACCAGATCAAAGAGATTGAAGTTGACAATGAGGTTAATGAATATTAACTCATAGTGACATAGTATACCGAATATTAGGTAGCAAACGAACGGGGAACAAAACTGAAGTTTTAGAAAGTAATGGCAATAACATTGCTAACATGTGGGAACAAGACATTCACTGAATACAGGGGGCTAAAATGAAATGGAATTTTCAAGAAGAGAAAAAAATGGCTACAGCCTAAGCGATCGAATTAGCGATTAAGATATAGAAGACGAGTTGGAGATAGGCATATATAGTATGACCGGTAGGCTTCATCGGAGTTCACAGAAATGAAAACAGCATATCGAAAGAATGAGCCAAGAAAATTTAGTGAAGTAAGTAAGAAACTATAGACTCCGTGGGAAAAAGACACAGGCAAGCCCAGAGGAAAAGCAGGATTGAAGATAAAACAGGCTGTGAACCTAGTTCATGAGTTGGGGTGATGATGATGATTATGATAAAGAACACAAGTTTCTGAGTTTTTTCTTAATTTTTTCTGTCTTCCCAGGAAGAAGGTAATTGGGTAATTTTGATTGTTCCGGTTTCACCATCTAATCTCGGTCTTCACATACTTCTTTTACCTATCGGGTGATAGCCTAATTCAATTCTTGTTTTGGAGTCCTTTCTTTCTGCACCATCTTACACATCATACACGTTCTGTCCATCTTACTTTATACTTGCCTGTAGTTCAATCGACTGAATATTTAATCCCTCTCTAATGGCTGCACATTGTATCCTATCTCCCCGAACAGAGCCTTTCACTGATCTAAGAAACTTCGTTGTCCAAGATGACTCACTGTCATCTGTCTAAGATCATATCTTTTCCTAGGTGCCCAACAATCTGAACCATTCAACAATGTTGGAACTGCCGTCACCTTATCAAATTTTATCTGTCTATAAAATTTTATGTCTTTATTTTGTTGGTGAAGTCTCTGTCTTCTTCGTGAGATGTGTCCCAGCCCAAGTACTGAAAATGCGAGACCTCTTCTAAAATAATATTGTTGATAGCAATTTTTTTTCTTATGGGATAGTCACCAGAAAACGCCATGGTTTTAGTTTTTGACAAAAATATTTTCATATTGTAAAGGGAACTCATCTAATAAAGCTTACAGTCCGATAACTGTAACTTTTTCACTGTGTCTTCTAGTATAACTTGGACGTCCGCAAATAACATTTATTTTTCCAACAGATACAAAAACCGGGTTAATTATAGGCACAGGGAGCTCACGTAATCAGCTGAGAGGAGTCGAGTTGCGTGCGAAATCGCCCACAGCTTATTACTTTTACTGCCCATAAACGGCTAGGAAGCGAAAACGTAGATAGTTTGTAAAGATTAACCCGAGAAACGGCCGCGTTTTCCTTCATTAATAGGAAGGGCGTACAGAATGGCTGTTATCATCAAGTAACTGACCTAGCGTGGCCAGCGGCCATCTAACGTTGATTACCTCCCTGTAATTATTAATTTTCTGATTAGCGTGGAAGTTTTATATGTTATCACGAAGTAGACTTTATTATCTGCTATGAAAAAAATTGAAAGTCTGCGCTGAATGATCTCGTACGGAATTGGCATGTCGAGCTTGTACTTCCTCTAACTTGTACAAGTTACCTGCGACGATAAAGGCAGCCGTGACCACTGCCGTCGGTATTTACTCTTTGTGTGTGCCTGGCTACTTATTTGTTAAACATCGTGTGTTAGAAATACAGTAGAACAATGATTAAATGGCATATAATCGTCCAAAACGTCCACCATGGACCATAGTATCTTTGGGAGTGCTGTATTGAAGTTGTTAATCGGAACAAAGTATAAGTCGAGCGTTCGCGGCATGTGTCTAGTAGATCCTGCCGAGGAGTATTTCAGTCGCTAGTGTAGTCGACGTTGTTATAGCCTGTATCTGGGTCGCTCCGTTCCAGTGCCTGTTCGGGTAGGAAACTCTGTCTTCACGAGGTTCTGATGGGAAACATTATATCTTGAGCGGCGAAGCGCATTTCTCTTCCGAAGCGAAGTGGTCCCATCTTCGATACAGACGTCGCCACTGGACTGACAGCGGAGATTTTTCCTGCCTTTTTTTGGCAAGGTGATAAGCTTTTTGCTGTGATACTGGGACAGGCTTATAATGAAGAATAATCATTACACACCTGCATTGGGACCGCCGTAATAAGCAGAAACATGACGGCCTTTCTTGAGCGGAGAGCTGCTCAGACCCAGCGAATGAATTACCCCACACTTCGATACCAGTTCATTGTCTCACTTGCACAATATCTCTCTCTCTCTCTCTGTCACATACTGTCACGTCACTAGCATGCTTCCAGTGTTGTTGCAGCCGAAGTTCCCACTATGAAACACTGTACAAGACAGTGAGCCTATGAGCCTTAACCACTTATACTGTCGTACTACATCCACGTTAGCGTTGACTCGTTCCTTCCATTGAAGACGGCAGCCAGTGGTGCTGCCGAAACGTCTGGTTTCGTGGGAAACCTTGGACCACGGCCAAATAGCCCGGGAGTTAGTTTTAATCTAAATGACACCGGTCGTGTAAGGCTTCGTACAACTATAGCTACTATACATGACCAGATCTGCACGTGTGCGAAATGAATGACAATTTTGTTACCTTCGTGACGAGATGTTTGTCCACAGCGCATCTCGAAGTTACTGTTAAAAACCTGTTATCAGCCATACCTGCCTAGAACGTGCAGTTAGAAGACCACTGTGTTTTCTGCAGCGTTAGAGAGAATGGAGAACAATAAGAAACTACTTTATCGCTAGGCGCATTTTCAGTTTTAGTGAAACGTTAATGGTGTTGCACGTTTCATAGACAAGTTCAAGTCGACAGTAACTGCACCGGAAATGAAACATCTTGAGAAGAGTTGTTTCAGAACGAAAACGAAATGTAAGAGAATATCTCGAAACGGTCTTTTAATCTAATAAAAAAATAAATGAAATAAAAAAGAAATAATAAATGAAATAAGTGAAATTAATGAAATAAAAAAGAAAAAGTGCAACAGTATGGAGAGGAGAAATAGTGTCCACGTAACCAGGAAGATATAGAAAAAAAAACTTTTAATTGAAAGTAGTCGGAAGAAAACCAGAATGCATTTGAAAGATAATAAGCCTGTCAGAGACCTGGCAAACAATATCACGGATCAGAGGAAAGAATATCACGGAAGTGAGGCAAATGGCAAGACAGATCGAACAGAGGCAAGAAATGATTAACAGAGGATCGAACACCGTAAGGGAAAAGCAAAATGGGAAACAATCATATAAACGAGAAAAGAAAAGAAGAAAAAGCCACATAAGAAGAAGAAACGTTAACATCAGCTGTTTTCGTTAGCCCTGAAGACAGCGTGCTAAAGCACGTGCTTTGAGTTAATCAGAGAACATAAATTGAATGATATCGATGAAGCGCGAGGGAGGGGAGAGAACAAAAGTTATGCATGGCATAGGTGAGGGGCGAGTGGCAGTGCACTGGTTATAGGTCAACACAGATACGGTTGGCTGTGAAAGTAACAATTTTCTCTGATTACGGTTTATCGCACAGCCTTACTTGAAATGGAATTCCTCTGCAATTCGTTCGTGCGACAATTAAATTTCGCTTCAATCGTGTTCTGTTTCTTGTGGTTTATTTTCACCGGTGATAGCGTTGATCGAATTGTGTTTTATTCGAATATGATTCTTTTAAGCATTGCGACAGGGTATCCCTAGACCGGAGCAGCGAAGCAGCGTAGGTCATGAGGACAGCAGATACACGCCAACAAATATCTTTCCTAGTTTTCGGGTCACAACCGGGTTCTGGCTAGTATTGGAGACAGATGGCCCAGGCGACCGGGCGCACGTTTGTTGACGTTTGAACGCGGTTACGGTAATGCGTCGACGATCAAAATGCGCAACGAGACACGTTTGAGTTTTCCGTGGACCAGCGCAAGGACGTTCTGCCGATTCGCAAAACCCCTCGCGGTTTTTCGACACTTTGAGAGCACCACCGCGGCACTCATGATCGTGTCAAAAGCCATTTTCCATTTATCAGTCCAGTCCATCAACGTATCGAGCAGGCGGTGAAATTGTGGCTATGTCTACGCCAGATCTGCTAGGTACGTCGATGACGGAAACACGTTAGACCTGGGGCCTACTGTTGAGGCTTCTGTATGAAAGTCCATCAATTTTCAGTGACTGTTTTTACCAGTTAATTTCTTTTTAATTAATAAATTCCTTTATGACTTTTTGTGTGTTATCGTCTAGCACTCAACTTCATAAGTAGTAAGTGATAATAAGATTAGTTTGTGAAAGTTAGTTTCTGTTTAATTCCTGCGTTATTAGACGAAACTACCGATTTCAGTTTTCATGTGAATTTATCTTCAGAATTAGATCATATCTTAATAGTAAATAGTAATGTCATTGTTAACCACAAAACGAAGAAAGCACTAATAACGTTAACTGTGTCATTTATTCTTTAATGTGCACGACGACACATTAAATAACAAGAGCTATAAGTACCACATTCCAGAATGTTGTCGAAGTTTGGAGAATAGTTGACTGAATTTGTTGGCAGTTGTTTTTTGCATCTTGACCCTGACGGAAACCGAGCTTCAAAGGTCAGATCGAGTATTGTTGTCGTATCAGTGGAATGATGCTTTGCGATAACAGCGAAGAGTTTATTTGTTTTTAACTGTGATTTAGTAATCGTAACGACGCCTGAAGTTGTTATTGTCACTGCGAACACTTCTGAAGAGACTATCGTTTATAATTCGGATAATAAGAATCGTTGAATTAAGTGATTTGGATAAGTGTTTTTTAATAAAACGTGTGACTGTTTTACCGTCTCTGGTTCTCAATTAATTTTTCACCTCAGTGACCGTCACTACGTAACAGTATTTAGACGGTGGTATCATATTGTAACGAGAACTCTCTCGAACAACAGCGCGTCCTCCACTAGTCGTGCAGGTGTAGCCTCAGTACGTTCCACAGTAATCTGGATAACACTTGAAATACGCATTAGCTGGCACACTGCGTTAAGGATGAAAAGGTAATTCTAGAACACGTGCGCTACATATATAAGGGACAGATGCTGGCTTTGTCAGATCAGTTCGTTGAGCAATTTTCTTAGTGCGGATCGAGTAGTGGTCGAAGTACTGTGGCGAAGTGTTATTGTGTTATAATTAGTGTGGAACTCTATAATTTGATATTATTATTACGTGTGGACAAATTTAACTTGGATTATTGTACAAGTTGGTTACAAACTGTTATTTGTGATTAATTAATGCTGGATTATTGGTGTCTGTAATTTGTTTCCACTGTACCATACGACGATCAGTGGGACTGTCGTAACAATATGACCATCGCTGTGACGTATACGTTACAGTATAGGCAATGGGCTGTGGCCAGTTACTATTATGTTTTAATGCGTTCGTACTGGCTTCTTCTTCGTGGTTGTTATACACGTGCGTGGGTTATATTTTTATTGCTGCGTTTAAGTGTATATGCCAGCTAGTGTTGCTGTGTGTGTTGAAGCAAGGGCGTCCTTCTGCTTTTCTCAAAATGTCATTCGTGCGTCCTTCGCTTAAGTAGCGAACAAACAGCAATCAGCTTTTCAGTGTAAATAACTTTAATGTAAAACGATACAAAACAACCGGTGTTGGCAATTGTTAACACAGAATTATCCAATTTTGGAATACTTATGTTCGTTGTATACTTAAAACAATAGTTTGGTGCTCCAAATTTTTTTTCTTCAGCTTGTCTTGAGTTAGATAGCTTTTCTTCAATCTTGCCTATCAGGTCTTCTTTGATCGACTCTGACAGTTTAGAACAGTGGTTCCCAAAGTAGGGTCCGCAGACACTTTTAAGAAAAAATAGAATATAGGCCTACCGTAATTTTCTCCGATTTTTTTATAGTCTAAAATCTAAATTTTAGAATCTTTAAACAATTAGTAGAATATTTCAGTATTTGTTTTTGGTTTAAATTAATTTTAATTGTAAAAGTAATTTCAAATTTATGGCTTTAATTGTCTTTATGTCGTGTAGCAGATCTAAAGCCGAACTGACTAAAGCGCCGCATCAACGCAGAACTGATCGCGCTCTTTTAGTCCACGTATAAGCACTGTATCTTGTGTATAAGCACCGTATCTAAGCAAAACGTTTTTTTCCGTGTAGCTGGTTTTACGCCTAAGCAGCTGGATTTCGACACGTGTGACTGGAAAGATAGAGATAAGCTGGTTGGAAAGCTGATAGAGAAAACTTGATGTCGAGAGTGATTTAATATTGAAATTGATCAGACATTAAACATAATATTGCAGAGCTAGTTGTTCAAAAGCAGCTTGACTGTTCACATTAAACTATGTTTGATATTATTAATATTATAATTTTGCAAGTTAAGAGAATTTTGATTTTAATAAATTTTAATTAAAATATAATAGTTTGTGTCATATTTAATGTTTGTTTTATTTCATAAGTCAGACGGGATCCGTGACATTTTTAATTTTTTGGGGGGGTCCGCGGACTGAAAAGTTTGGGAACCACTGCTTTAGACTATTCGAAGGATAGAGTCTTAGATTTTCACATGTGTTCTGTCTTGTCAGGGGTAGGAGTTGCAAAATCTTATTCAAACGTGCAATTAGTCAATGACTGGTAAATAATTTACGGACCGTTACAAGTAAAATTATATCCTTGACAAAATTTACAGAAAATATACATCAGACTATTGGAGCCATACACAGTTCGCAAGTAGGGCAATGTGTCTACCCTTACGAGTTGGCCGCCTTCAATTTCTTTAGGTTTCTACGTCACGTACCCATTATAACTAGTTGAATAGACTCAAAAGAGTTTCACAAAACGTCATGTTGAGCGATCCACTCTGTAAGTTAAATTCGAATCCAGGACGAAACTGCAAAGTTCAAAACTACATTAATTGTTTAGAAAAAAAACAAGGTTTGACAATCCAGTGTGTGTGTGTGTGAAAATCAAAGTCTGATGATTTATGGGTACTGAATACAAATCCACACCGTTACACCGATTGCCATCAAATTTTGCACAGGTAATCTTTGACACAAGGCGAAAAATACTGTCTAACTTGGATATTTGATATTTTGCCCCGTTCGCACGATTTAGGCCCTTTTACTTATGCCTTTTCGTTGATGCGTATAAAGATGTCGACGACACCATGGAGACCAGAATTAATTACCATAGTAACAAGTAAATAAACAAAAGCTATTTAGTGGTATCGGAACTGTACATTTATCCACTCCTGCAGTACATTTTCCATGTTTTCTGTAATATGCGATTGTATCGATATATTACGATGTGGAAAAGAAGAAGGGTACTAATTGTAAGTTGTCCTATTACTTAATGTAAAGCGAAAATACGTGTTGTTTTCATTTGTGAGGTTAGGTGACAACGGTTTTTGGTTTTTAGTTTACTGCTGAAATAATTAAAAGCCATGGTTGAGGAAAACATAATGCTTCTACACAGTAAGATTTAAAATAAAGAATTTAACGTTTTTTATTTAACAGATACTTTATAAATATTTCCAAAGCCTTTATAAACGATTACTTTTAAATCTCCAAAGGCTGTTGTACCAACATAATAATTTAGTACAAGTTAAAATAGTACAAGTGTTGAAAACAGCTTTGGAGAGAATTTGACCAATGAGTACAAAATTGTTATACGAGCTGACAGAACGCCATATAGATATAGACAATAAAACTTGTATTAACATACTTATTAGTATAAGTATATACTTATTAATATATATTAATATTCGCGTGCGAAGCCGCGGGTAACAGCTAGTAGTATCGTAAGCATGACAGTTAAATACACTGAACGGAGTGAGCGTGAGACATTTTTTAAAGCCGTTAACATAATCAAGTCTACGGCCGCGCATTTGTTCCAGCAATTATTGTTTCAGACGTAAAATACAGCGCACGTATTGGCATCCGGTCTACTTGTTTTAAGATTGACTTCTCTAAAATTTGTTTTCAATAATAACTTTTCCTGCTTGTTCAATTTATGATTATTTTTTTTCTAATTATCGACAGACATAAAGGTGTAACATTTGTTTGTTTTGTCTCTTCCCAGCTTATTATCTCTGTCTAAACAAGGACAGATGTATTCTTTATCTCTTTATTATTGTTACTGTTATTGCGCCGTGTTATCTTTTGTTAAGTTTTACACTCGATCTTGTAACAACGCACGCGCTGCGCAAACAAACGTAGTCCTATAACTCAACGATGCGATATTTTTACGTATTCTTTTCATTTATGTGTGATTGTATAATATTTGATGGAGTTATACATCTTTTATATAATATTTTATATTGTACTAAAACAATATTATATTTTATAAAAATACAATATAATATTTTATATTTTTAAAAACAAGGATATATTGTTTTTACAATGTTTCAACAGTTTTAATTTAATTTACTGTCATTATCAGAATTATGATGTACAATACATTATAGGCTAATATAATATAATTAAAATATAATATATTATAATAAATATGAATATTTAAATTATTTAATATTTATAATTATTATACAATCAAGATATATTATTTCCTTACGTGGAACATGTTTCGGGATTCAAATATTTTTCCCATCCTCACCCATCTTAGTTTTTGATCTTGTTGAATATTTATGTTCAGGTTGGTTGTTGCTGTGGCTTCCTGTTGGCTTTTGGTAGTTTAAATTGGTATTATTGTGTGTGGGTGCGGTGTATATAATTGTTTTTGAGTGTTTTCAATGTTGAATACTTTGAAAATTGTGTCGTGTTTTTTGTTGACTTGTTTAGATTCCATGACGTTAGTTTGTTCAGGTATTAGTTTGTCTTGTGTTTAGTGTTTATATATTTGTAAATTTTCCCAGATATTCCTTATTGTGCCTTTGTGTGATATATGTTTTATCAGTGTCATGTTGATTATGTCTGGTAATTCATGTCTCCGCATTTTTTGCATGTTTGGCCAAATTGGGTTTATATATTTGTGGTTTTTTTGTATGCGTTTAAGTGTTAAAAATAACGTTTTTTCAGTTGTTATTTTGTTTGCCTGTGTAATATCTATTGCAGAATATATAAATATGTTATGTGTGTCATGAGTATTGAGATTCTTGTTCTCTATATTTGACTCTGTTTTTGACCGACGCAATCAAAAATCCTGAAGAAGAATCGTAGAGCGTCAATTATACGGACGTCAAATATGTTATAACAATCATTTTATATGCGTATTGATTGCACAATAAATTAATTATTAAATATATAAAATTATCGATCTTTGACATGTATGTGTATAATTTAATCTTATTGATGATTCTAACTATCTATGCTCATCAACACATACGTGATATCATTTATTTAATTGAACATAAGAAACTCTTAAATCTATTTGCATTCTTTCAACTTTAGGTTAATATTTGGGTTGCATTGGTAATAATGAACGCATGTTTCTGATTAACTAAAATACTAGTTTAATTATCATTTATGACATATTATAATAGTACATAGGTTACGTCGCTGTACCTGAAATACATACATATTTCATAATAAACAAAGATATATCTTAATATATGCTGAAACAAAGAAAACATACATACATATATAAATCAAATGATGTTACAATTCAATATTCTACTTATTTAATGCGTTCATTAAATCCCAAATAAGCTTTTGTTTATACGTTCATTAGCTACTTTATTCAGATTTACTCATTACTTTTCTTAATAAATTTCTCAGGTGTGAATTCTTTGAAAGAAACCAGGTCAGTAGAAGTTATTAATTAGAAATAATTATAATAACGGTTACTTGGTTATTGAATATCCATTAGTTGTTGACGAAGTCTCGTTCTGGTGATGGAGATGGCTCGTAGATACATTCCGTCGTAAGTTGTTTTATCACTGCCACTTATCACTTTATTCTTCCGACCACTCGCGTAGGTGTTTGTATATGTGTGAGTAATTGAAGTTTAGTGTTCAATCAGTGTTTCATCTTACTGTGTTTGCTGTGAGTTCGTTTTAAAGTCAATATACATGTCTATTTTCATTAGTCGCTGCTTCAACAAAACGTTCCTATAATTTATTAGTTTGTTTAATGTTTCGTGTTCATTATGTTGTTGATACACAATATTAAGTTCAAATAATTTGTATATCGTTAAGTGATGCTGTCTGTTAGTGTAACGGTCTGATTGTTCACTTGGTGTAATTTTCACTAAGTCCGTTACTGCGCACACCGGTAAAGTTTCACTACCGCGATATGAATGTATTATTAAGTTTTAAGTTCCTTGTTATTTATCTAACTTCCGAATGATTTGAGTAAACAATGGAAAGTTTATGATATATCGTCTCTCGCACTTGAAGTTAAACTACTTGATATTTGAAATGTAAACTGTCTGAAAATTCTAACTGTAAAACTTTAGTATAACTATTCAAAATTTTAGTGTTGACTGTCTAAAAATTGAGTATGACTGCCTCTCCGTCTTCCTGGACAGCTAGTTTTATTAATTCGTCCCTACTCAAAATTTTGTCTCTGGCGCGCTTCACGCCTACTTCTTTTCGAGATTGGTCAGTTTTTGATTTTCTCGGAAAATACTGTCCCACTATGTCAAAATCCTACGTCATAGTTCTTCCGATAGGTTCTTCGTCTCAGTTGCTATGGAAACATCCCTCACCATCAAATTTCTCGCTGGATGAAGGTCTCTGATAGGTCCTTAGGTCTCCCTGCTCTCTGGCTTGACGATCGTTGACCCGCTTCGAAGAAACTACGGCTATTAACAACTTGTCTATCAGCCTATTGTCTGAGTAAACTCTGCGTTTCTATAGATTCCCATTATCTGTACTTACAGTCTTCCTGGCGTATTGTTCTATGCTCTAACCCCTTTTTTCTGGCTATTACTAATTTCGAACATCTGCTGGTCGTTGAAGTCACCCCAACTTTCCCTTCGTAAATTCTTGTCTGTCAATTAGACGATACCTCCAGCTGTGTAACATGACTTTAGTTTTTGTCAGCCTATCTTCCAGTATTGTTACTTAAGGTGCAGCGTATCCGTTTCATTGTAGTATGGAGCCTCACTTGTTTTTTGTCGCTTATCGTCTACTGACGTAATATGGCCACATCTGCTACAATTCTCGGTACGGGTGTGAATGTCCTTACTTACTTTGTTACAGCTGCGGAGAGCAATAATTCTGGACGAAACTTTCCCTGTCATCTTACGCCACCAAATTCTATAGTTGGATTGAACTTAATGCGTTTCTATTGTCAAGTCAGCAACGCTTCACTGACACCTTCTCATTACTCCTTATTTATTGCTCCACCATAAGTCGTTGACACTCGCCTCGTGTGAACGTACTCTGCCGAGGTGAAATTTAAAAATTTTAAAATTTTCTGCTCGTTACAATGTGAACCGACAAATGTCCGAATACGATATAGTTATTGTTGTTAGCGCCGTATGCGCGACGCGTGTTGAGCCTCTATCCACATTCGTTAAGTCACTTTTGTGTTAATTATTTAATGTTTACCTGTTTATTGAGCGAATGCCTATTCGAACTCTAGTGACTTCTCCTCTCTTGGATCTGGATACTCGTGCCCAGTTTAGTGCACCACACGTATTTAGCAGGCTGCCACCTTGCAAAGGGCTGACGTCATCATCGTCACTTTTAATCCAGCAAACTTCGAGACCATCCGTCATTTTCTCGCGTAAATCAAATGCTCTGCCTCGTCCGTTACGTTTTCTTAATTCTGCTGATTAAGAAGATAACAAAATAATTTTCAACTATACTAATTTGATCCATTTGTATTAATTGAAACAATATCAAATGAAGGTCGCAGTGGATTATTAGAATCCTTCAAGATCGTTAACGAGTATGGTACATTGGCGCAGCATATTATTACTTCCATATTTCCTTAAGGAATGGAAGTATGGTGATGGCAAAAAAAATCGTGTTCGAGATTATTGCAGATTCTGATTCTACTACACTCAAAACATGAAAAAAAGTCGTTTTCCGAAAAGTGTCTGTGTGTGTGTGTGTGTGTCTGTGTGTCTGTAGATTTTTTTTCTATGGCAAACGATAACTGCCGCAAATTCAAACAGAATCAAATAATTTTTTGCATACAGCCCTGATTTGTAGAGGACTCGCGACCTATTGTTTTTGGTGAAGATCGGTTGATGGAAAGGGGGTAGTTTACCTGCAACGGTTTTTTTTTATCAAGGGAAATTTTTTTTTTGGGCAAACGATAACAGCCGCAAATTCAAACAGAATCAAATAATGTTTCGTATACAGCCCTGAATTGTAGAGTTCTCAAGACCTTTTGTTTTTGGTGAAGATCGGTTAAGGGAAAGGGGTAGTTTACTTGTAACGTTTTATGTTTTAACAAGGGTATTTCTTATGGCAAACGATAACAGCCGCAAATTCAAACAGAATCAAAAGATTATTTGCATACAGCCCTAAATTGTAGAGTTCTCAAGACCTATTGTTTTTGGTGAAGATCGGTTAAGGGAAAGGGGTAGTTTACCTACAACGTTTTTTTAACAAGGGTATTTTCTATGGCAAACGATAACAGCCGCAAATTCAAACAGAATCAAATAATTTTCTGCATACAGCCCTGATTTGTAGAGTTCTCAAGACCTATTGTTTTTGGTGAAGATCGGTTAAGGGAAAGGGGTAGTTTACCTACAACGTTTTTTTAACAAGGGTATTTTCTATGGCAAACGATAACAGCCGCAAATTCAAACAGAATCAAATAATTTTCTGCATACAGCCCTGATTTGTAGAGTACTCAAGACCTATTGTTTTTGGTGAAGATCGGTTGAGGGGAAGGGGTAGTTTACCTGCAACGTTTTTTATCAAGCGTATTTTCTATGGCAAACGATAACTGCCGCAAATTCAAACAGAATCAAATAATTTTTTGCATACAGCCCTGATTTGTAGAGTACTCGCGACCTATTGTTTTTGGTGAAGATCGGTTGAGGGGAAGGGGTAGTTTACCTGCAACGGTTTTTTTTATCAAGGGAAATTTTTTTTTTGGCAAACGATAACAGCCGCAAATTCAAACAGACTTAAATAATGTTTCGTATACAGCCCTAAATTGTAGAGTTTTCACGACCTATTGTTTTTGGTGAAGATCGGTTAAGGGAAAGGGGTAGTTTACCTGTAACGTTTTATGTTTTAACAAGGGTATTTCCTATGGCAAACTATAACAGCCGCAAATTCAAACAGAATCAAACGATTATTTGCATACAGCCCTAAATTGTAGAGTTCTCAAGACCTATTGTTTTTGGTGAAGATCGGTTGAGGGAAAGGGGTAGCTTACTTGCAACATTTTTTTAACAAGGGTATTTTCTATGGCAAACGATAACAGCCGCAAATTCAAACAGAATCAAATAATGTTTTGCATACAGCCCTGATTTGTAGAGTACTCAAGACCTATTGTTTTTGGTGAAGATCTGTTAAGGGAAAGGGGTAGTTTACCTGCACCGTTTTTTTATCAAGCGTATTTTCTATGGCAAACGATAACAGCCGCAAATTCAAACAGAATCAAATAATTTTGTGCATACATCCCTGAATTGTAGAGGTCTCAAGGACTTTCGATTTTGGTGAAGATCGGTTAAGGGGAAGGGGTAGTTTACCTGCAACCTTTTACGTTTTAACAAGAGTAAAGTACTTGCAAATTTATTTAAACTTTTTGAAACAATGGTAATTGTTAAAAATAAAATAATTTTGTTGCCAGGCAATAAAATTAAAATTTTTTAATTTTAATGTAATATAATATTTTTCATTTAATACGGCAATAAAAAGGCAGGTAAGACACAAACACACAATTCACGTTATTTCTGGCCTCACCCATGTTTATTTTCTTACGTTTGCACGCTTTTTAAATGGAAAGTGCCGAAACCCACACCAACATAACGCGTGCAAGCCGAAAAAATGGACATCAATTTGCTTACTGGCGAAGCTAGTAGTTAATGAATGGATAGGCAAAAATCTTATCTTAAATTTTTTTTAAGGAATCACTAAAAGGACGGTGGGTCAAATCGGACGCTGAGGTAGAGTTGCTGTAACCGAATGGTTCCACAAACAGCCGTAAGAATTTTACTAGCAGGGAATCTACAGGTTAGCGCAACAGTGGAACTCATGTCTTAATGTTATTGGAGACTTCTTTTAAAATCGTTGAATAAAAAATGCTTTACAGCTCTATACGTGTGTCTATTGAACAATCCTTGTATTAGTCATACACAATAATACAACTGATTGAACTTCAAATTTTTAAACTTGATTAGTTTCTATATATATGTTTAATGTTACAAATAATTCAAATAACAATCTTGATCATCTGTTATTTCAGCGGAATAACAGTGACACTTTTAATAACCGCATAAAATAAACACTTAGAAACAACACAGGCGCTTTAACTTAACTGTTTGGACCACAGAAGTGAGGCATGCCTCAACGCTCTATGTGTACAGCGCGGGACAATCCCCCCTCCCTACACTTCCCTATCACACCACTACATTGCTTACATACGATGTATACAAAAAACGCTGAGGCAAGTTCAGGTTGCCTCATTCGCTTTAAACGAACTATGCCGAATCTCACCTGTCACCATCTAGCGGTCGCTCAATAAAGCACGTTTCGGTTTAATAAATTTGACAGTCCCAGTAACAATGTATAATCTTTACGTTATGTAGTTCATACGTATTTATAATTTTAATTCTACAGAATTTGTTAGGGTAGGCATTGCCTCAATTGCCTCCATGTAACTTCGCCACTGATATATATGTGTACAACGTTATCGGCAACAAAGAAGTAGTTTTTGTTAAAATTCCTTCCCGGGATATTTGGCCGTAGTCCAATGTTTTCTACAAAACCAGACGTTTCGGCAATGCCATCGACTTCCATCATCAGTGAAAATCGAGTGCGATAACGTGAGGTGGTATACGTTAGTGACCACAGTACTGTGGTTAAGGCTGAAGCAGTAAGTAGAAAGAAGTAGTTTCTATGGTAATATTTCATTTCGAAAATGATTTTAAATATAAATCTTAGAATATGGAAGTCATGTATGGTTCTCCATACCGATATTTTCAACTTACTACATGAATGCAGGCAGCATTAAGAAAATGGGAAAAACAATTTTGAAATGAGTATTCTGGTTGCAGAATGGACTTTGTTTCCTTTTATTTCATCGACGACCAGACACTTTCAAGTTCCAGGCGGGGCCTTCAAGAAAGCCAGTCGAAATCGGCAGTTGCCGTACAATATTTCGAGAACTCTTCCAAGACAATGTAAATAAGAAATGTTGATAAATTTCAAATAAGTAGGACCGGTGTAGCTAAAAAAGTGGAATCCTGTTTTCTGTTTCGATTTCGTATTCGTTTAATTGTGTTCTGTAACTACTATAGGCCTATTTACGTCAATCCATTTAATCATATTCATTTTCGTAGTATACGTTCATAAAATGTTCATATTTGCTGAATTATTCTTTAATATATATTTTATATTTTTATTAATAATAAGTAAAACTTTTCGTACAAGAATATATTTTTTATTATTTTATTTAGTATTTATTATTTATAAAATAGAATAACTATTATTCTATTATTAAATTATTAGCGAGCGGATACACGGAGGGCGATTGTGGAACTACCCATTTTTCACGAACTTATTAAGAGAAACTTTTCTTAACAAAATTCGTTTACATTTTAAAACATTAGAAAACAGTATAAAAACTGTAAACCATAAAATCGCCATAAAATTTTCCAAAGAAGGAAATTGAAAAACAAATATTTTATGTGGGAGGGTTATGTTTTCCTACATTGGCAATATAAATAAGTTGTAATCATTAAATTTCCCACTCGTCAATGTATGTAATGCTTTGTACGTGTTCCACATGTGCTCAAATATATTTTATCGCGGCAAAAATTCCTCCTTGGTCCATCAATATACCTAGGTTATCACAGTAACATGAAAAACACGCTATTTAATCAAAGAGTACTTGGAACAGTACCAAGTGTCATATTATACCTTGTGACAGAATGAACGTTTTTGTTCAAATTCATTAAATTCTGCGTGCGGTATTAAGAAAGCGCTGAGTTTATATTGTTATATGTGTTAACATTAGTTGGCAGCCCCTAGCAGTGTAAAGGTGTGTCACCCTTACCCTATTAAGTCGCCACCAGCACCCTTTCTGCTTTTCGTCACCTCTCTGTTACTACTATAACAATTATAGTAGTAGTTCTATTCAAGAAAAGGGGTGGACAAAGTTTTCTGCGCACGTGGTCGGCATGCACGGGCCAGTGTGAGCACGTGTATAAGAGTCATGTGGAAACATCACGATTGGTTTGATAATAACAAAATTCATTGTAGGCTACACACAAACACTGTCCGACATATATATAAATATCAAATCATATGGGGAACAGTGACGTAACTATGAGGGGAGGATCAGGGGGATCAATTCCTCCCCAGAGCTGTTAAAAAAAATTTGGCGAAATTCCATGATCACTTAAATTAGGCGTATTTATAAGCCATTTGCGTGTGTTAAAATAAGGGTTATAAATAAAAGGAATTACAATATTTGTTAATGGATAAAGTGAAGTTAGCTGTTTGGCATTCGCAGATGACTTTGCTATACTTTCTGAACATCTGACATCTGCAGTAATTCAAGTTAATTTTTTAGAGGACATAGCCTTAAGAATTTCTTAAGGCTTAAGAATTTCTGCAGAAAAAAAAACAAATTTCTTACGAACATTAAAAATGCGCCAAAATCCCTGCAGATTTTGGTCGAATAGAGAGAGTTAGAAAATTTAAGTATCTAGGGGAAATAATTCAAGAGAATGGGTTAGGAAAATCTACTATAGAAGAAAGGATTCATAAAATGGAAAGAGCATATAGTAGGCCTATAACTAAAGATATTTACAATAAAAAGTGCATATCTAAAAATACGAAAATAAGCCATTATAATACAGTAGTGAGGCCAGAATGGCTATATGAAAGTGAATGTCTAGCATTGAATTATAATTTAGACAAACTAGAAACATTGAAAAGACGAATTATTAGGAAAATATTAGGCCCATGAAAAACTTCAGAAGGTAGGATGTTAAGAAGTAATGATGAAATATATCAAAGTATAGAAAATATAACAGAAACAATGAGAAAAAGAAGACTAGTATTTTTTGGACATTTATATAGAATGGACGACAGTAGTTTAACAACATTGATCTTCAAATGTCTGTGGGGAAAGAAGTCAACATCAAGTTGGATTAAAGAAGTCAAAAAGGATTTAGGAAAAAATAATATAAACGCAGAAGAAGCAATTGAAACAGAAGTTTTTCGGGCAATAGTGTTAAAAATGGAAGAAGTCCAGGGTAGGGAAGAGAAAAACGCAGGTTCAAAATGGACTGAAGACAGGAAGAAGAGACATAGTGAAAAGATGAAAGAATAGTGGAGAAAAAGAAAAGAACAAGGAATAAAGAGTTGAAATTGGCATGTGGTCCTCAGATGGCCGATACAGAAAAAAGTAAAGTTAGAGTTTTCTTAATAATGACAATGACTCGAGATTTCATAATAACGTCGTCAGAAACGAAGGCAGTTATTATCTGCCTTAAGATTAAAAGGAAATCTTTTAATCTGTGTGTTTGCGCAGACATACTTCTTCTACAGGGTCATCTATGACATGACTCCTTTAATCTTATATCTCCATGGTTTGAGCCGTCGTCTTTGCACAGGTAAACTAGCAAACTACCAGTTTCTTAATTTTAAGAACGTTCGGAGAAATATTCGGAAAAATGAAAAGACTTTATTGCTAGATTTTACATTAAGAATAACGTGCTTTAACGCGATCTATAAGTTGTTAGAAACGTTCTTGGGACAGCATACTTAAATTAATTGGGGAATAGGGAATAAAATATCTTCAGAAAGACTCGTTTTCAAAAGAGCTAATTAAATTTTAAGAATAGAAATTAAGTGGTTCCTAATGACATGAGGTTTGTTACCTTCAGTTTAAATACCAGTCAATCTAGACACGATGATTTGACACACAGTTTTTCCATATTTTTTACCCTTTACCTCACGTTGGATTACTCAAAAATCTTTAGACGCAACGTATTTATAAAATGTATTTGTAAAATTATATATGCCCGAATTTTTCATTTGCCCTGAGGAAAATGGGGAATTCAACCTACACGCTAGTCTCATCCCCCCAGGAGCAGCTCTTAGTTACGCCACAATGAGGAACCATCAGTAGAATACTTCAGAACAAAGTGCACTCCAGATACAAAAATTAAATTTTACTAAATGGTAACTGACCTTGTTTATAGTATGTGATAGCGAGACCACAATGAAATGCTGTCTTCATCTTTAAATAACACTGACGAAAAAGTAAAAGGTCACTGGCGAAAATGGAAAGATCACATAGAATGGAGGCTATGTGTATATAATATGAATATATAATTGTATATTATATTTTATGGCTGAAGGTGAATTGCTACACCGTTTTTTTTTAGGATCTAGAAAATATGTAATTTGCCACACCGTCAAGCAGGTAGGAAAAGGGTCAGATCGCTAAGAATGAACGTGAGTAAACTTGCACGCAACAACCGCGCGGGGAGGAAAAGACCTGTATGTGTTGAACAACAAAATTAAGATTTTTTGGTTGAAAACAACCATGGAAACAGAATAGTAATTTATGGTTGTCAAACTAATATTGATGTTTTAAATAAAAATACTATAGTCTGAGGAACGGCACTTTCCAGTATTGCTGTAACTTTTTACTTCCATATTCCTTAAGGAATGGAAGTATGGTGATGGCAAAAAAAATCGTGTTCGAGATTATTGCAGATTCTGATTCTACTACACTCAAAACATGAAAAAAAGTCGTTTTCCGAAAAGTGTCTGAGTGTCTGTCTGTCTGTCTCTAGATTTTTTTTCTATGGCAAACGATAACTGCCGCAAATTCAAACAGAATCAAATGATTTTTTGCATACAGCCCTGATTTGTAGAGTACTCAAGACCTATTGTTTTTGGTGAAGATCGGTTGAGGGAAAGGGGTAGTTTACCTGCAACGGTTTTTTTTATCAATGGAAATTTTTTTTTAGCAAACGATAACAGCCGCAAATTCAAACAGAATCAAATAATGTTTCGCATACAGCCCTGAATTGTAGAGTTCTCAAGACCTATTGTTTTTGGTGAAGATCGGTTAAGGGAAAGGGGTAGTTTACCTGTAACGTTTTATGTTTTAACAAGGGTATTTCCTATGGCAAACGATAACAGCCGCAAATTCAAACAGAATCAAACGATTATTTGCATACAGCCCTAAATTGTAGAGTTCTCAAGACCTATTGTTTTTGGTGAAGATCGGTTGAGGGAAAGGGGTAGTTTACCTGTAACGTTTTTTTAACAAGGGTATTTTCTATGGTAAACGATAACAGCCGTAAATTCAAACAGAATCAAATAATGTTTTGCATACAGCCCTGATTTGTAGAGTACTCAAGACCTATTGTTTTTGGTGAAGATCGGTTGAGGGGAAGGGGTAGTTTACCTGCAACGTGTTTTTATCAAGCGTATTTTCTATGGCAAACGATAACAGCCGCAAATTGAAACAGAATCAAATAATTTTTTGCATACGTCCCTGAATTGTAGAGGTGTCAATGACTTTCGATTTTGGTGAAGATCGGTTAAGGGGAAGGGGTAGTTTACCTGCAACCTTTTACGTTTTAACAAGAGTAAAGTACTTGAAAATTTATTTAAACTTTTTGAAACAGTGGTAATTGTTAAAAATAAAATAATTTTGTTGCCAGGCAATAAAATTATAATTTTTTCATTTTAATGTAATATAATATTTTTCATTTAATACAGCAATAAAAAGGCAGGTAAGACAGCCTGGCTGTTTGGCTGAAAATGATTTTAAATATAAATCTTAGAATATGGAAGTCATGTATGGTTCTCCATACCGATATTTTAAACGACTTATCCACATTTACATTATTATCCAGGCTGGTCCATTTTCCAGGTACAAAGAATCTTTCCACCTTTCGTCGATCGTCTAACACCTCTTCTTCCTGTAGGCTTTGTATCTCGGCAAACTCTTACTATTTTATTCTCAATCATTCTGTCGATATGATTCATCTTCTTGCCAACTTCCTTCCGTCTGTCCATTCTCATTCCTCTCTCTGTATCTTCTCTGTCTCATCCTTGCTATCCTCATTCTCTCTCTCTCTCTCTCTCTCTCTCTCTCTCTCTCTCTCTCTCTCTCTCTCTCTCTCTCTCTCTCTCTCTCTCTCTCTCTCTCTCTCTCTCACACACACACACACACACACACAGAATAATTTATCATCGATGATATTTGCTAAGCAACTTCATATTACAATTGTGTTTATAATACACAGGTCAAAAAATGAATATTTTGGAGAATATTAATATTTACAAACACAGTAACAATAATTTACTAATTAAAGAACAAACTCAAGTAAAAACAAAACAAGATGATCTATTTAAAATTATAAATTTTTAAAAATAAATAAAATATAATGTATTTCTAATATAACCGACAAAACAGCTCATTGAGTAAATAAACATTAAAACAATCTGACATTAAAATTAAATTAAATCGATCATTTCTTTTATATTAAATTCGATTATCCGTTACTTTTTATATTGAAATCGAATCAATTCAATTGTTTGTTTATTCATTTATAAACCTCTCATGATGCTGATATACAGTGAAACGTGTGTATGGTGATGATACAATATAATTTTACTTCCAGTATAGTTAACTATTCATAATTAAATAAAAATATATATAAAATATATACAAAAAACTAGTTTTTTAAATAATGACAATCTCGTAACATTTGGTGAATAACGTACGTATTTACAGTGGATTTCACGCAGGTTTACCCACAAACCATTAGAAAGAAGGAAAGTGACGCAATTGAAATATTATGATGTAATGGCCATACCTCAACTACTGTACGCTAGTGAGACTTGGATTAGAAAGGCCAAAGATATGTCTAGAATGCAAGGAGCGGAAATGAGGGTCTTGAGGGCTGTAAAGGGTTGTACCAGGAGAGATCTTATCACAAATGATCATATTAGAATGGAACTAGGCATAGCTGACTGATTAAATGAGAAAATCTCCTGGTACAAAACAGAGTGGGGGTTACACGTAGAGAGAATGGATCCAACTAGATTTTCAAGAAGAGCCCTTGACTATCATCCAAGGGGGAAGAGAAGTGTGGGAATACCCCCGTAAACGATGGTTGGACGAATTCCATTGAGACTGGAACAGGCTGCTAGGCTAAGTTGTAAAGGACGACGACGACGACGACGACGAAATTAGGCCTGAATGGGAAGAATCCTGTATTTCTCAGTAGTTCTGATGTAAATGGGAATTCCAATCTCTAAGTTAGTCTCGTCCCCCCCTCCCGCCAGGAGCAGCCCTAGTTACGCCACTGCTACAGAATATTTTATAGTCGGCCTTATTACTGTTAAAAGTAACAATGACATAATACATAAAAATAGTATACCGGTAATACATGTTTTTAATTTAATCATTAACTTTTTGCTAATGTTGTCGGAGTGCGTTTCACAGACTGTCTGCATTATTAGAGTGTAAATTTGTTAATGTGATAATTTACGAGAATTTTGGAACCAGATTTAGAATTTCGTGATCAAGATTTAGATTCAATTATTTGTTTTATTCAAACAAAAAAATTACAATGGTATGGACACAAAAAGAATGGCACAGGAAAGATTGCCAAGGAGAGTTATAGAATGGACCCCATCAGGAAGAAGGAAAAGAGGAAGACCACCTATCACCTGGATAGAAGAAATTCAGACTATATTGAGGGAAATAGGAACTGAGGAAGATCTTTGGATGGAGAAGCAGCAGTGGAAGATGAGAATTCAATTACTTTTATAATCTTTGGTTTCGGAAAATGTGTAAACATTGTACAGCCGAAATAATAATAATTTAGAATTTCGGAGTTTGCGCACACGCATGCTTTAAAAAAGAAAAGTAATTCGTTGCTTCCGCAAATTTAAAATTGTATGTCGGATGCCCTTTTCAAACACAGTTGTTGTCTGCCTCACTAGAGACTGAAAGTTCGTGCGGATCAGTATACACATATGTATAATGTACACAAACAAAAATTAATTTTCAATTATCGTGCGTAATAGAAAAGATACCGCCGAGTTATATAATATCGCGTGTGCGTGCCTGTTGGTGAGAGACAAAGAAGGAAACCTTGAACGTAAGCGCCGGCACACGTGGTTGCTCTAGATTCGTGACGTACGTACGCGCAGGCACAGAGAAGCGCGCTCGCTCGACGCGATCGTTGTTTTGTATGACAGGAGATGTAAATCTTTCAGACGTGTATATGAGAGCGACCGAGCTAGCTAGCGAAAGAAGAGAGAGAGTGAGAGAGAGACGGATGCCGGAGCGAATGACAGAGAGAGGAGGCAGACAAAAAATATTCTACACTCAGTGTTTAATCTGCTCAGAACCGAGATAATGAATATAACTCGTCGAGTGGTGCAGCCTGCCGCTTCTTCATCTTCTTCTGCTGCTTCCATAACAAAAAAAGTCGCTTTAAAAATGTTTGTTTTTTTTTCTTTTGCTGTGAGAAACGCGAACACTGTAATGTGGATGCGAGTTATTTTTTTTGTTGGATTTTGTTTTTATACTTAGTAGGAAGTAGTACTTCCCTGTTTCTTATGAGTCAATTAAATTGCCTTCCCCCCTTTGTTACTAATTTGTGTCGAAAAACAGTGTTTTTTTTTTACACTCACCCCATAATAAGCGGGAAGTAGATAAGCTATGAATTATTTTATTACTGTTAATACTACTACTACTAATAATAATACTAATACTACTAATATTACTACTACTACTACTACTACTACTACTAGTACTATAAAAAAATAGTAGCAAGTGCTATTAGCTGCAGAACTCGCTCACTGTTTTGAACGAAATACATTTTATATTAGGTAAATTTCAATGTTAGATAATTTTTCAAAAATCAGATAAATAGGAAAACCCCGATTACACTAATATCTTTTTTTTTTTTGCAAAATAACAGTTGTAAAGCAGACGCAAACACTAATGACAGTTATAATAAAACTAAAAATTTCAAACTACTGCAGTGTTTTTTTTTACATAAATTTATATCCGTATCAGCTAATTGACAAGTAATTTGGTCATAGCTTTTAGGTTTATATCTGTTTCCATAGATATCTACAGGCCTACATCTAATATTTCTCACAAGTATATAGCCTATAGCAACTGGTAACAATACATAATTTTTTTGTTTTTTTTTTTAAACAGACCGTACAAACGTTTTGAAGACGATACAAAATTGCAAGGAATGCTGCGAGATATTAATTCTGTCAAATTATTAAAGATGCCAAGTTTCTGTTTTGAATAAAATTCCTCATAACTTGGTCCCTCACATAGGTGTTTACAGTTTTCTTAAAACTTTTAGTTCCACTTTTCGCCAGTGGTATCCCTAAAATAAAAATAAAAAATTCTTAGTAAACGATATATTCGTATTTGGGTTAAAATTCCCTTTCGGTTGACACCCGGCTGGAGTTTTCAATATTTTTTCAACATTTTTTTGACCCTGGTTGTTTTGAATTTTTTAAATATCAAAAACTGTACACTACATCCACGTGTTTGTTAAAATTCTTATTTAAATGGACCTAAGCAATTTTATCAAACTTTTGACCCAATTTTGGGCCTTGATGTCGCGAAATTCATACATTTTTAAAAATTTAACACTATATTCTAATTATGGGTAAAACTCTCATGAACTTTTGGTAAAAATGTATACGATCAAACCAGACGGGGAATAAGGAATATTCTAAGGAATATTAAAAATTGGGCGTTATAAAGCACTATGCACTGAAGATGTGTATTAAAGTAGTTGTTGAGCTTTTACCTTGAAACACCTTAAAATTTAATATTTTTTAGTCGTGTTTGGTGTCATTTTCATCGTATTATTTCACTGATTTCAAATATAACAAAATTTTACCAGTATTGGACGAGGCAAAACAAAATTGTTTCATACTGGACGCACAGTGAGGTGACTCACGCGGCAATTAGCTGCTGTCGAGCCCGGGCGGAAGTATTACAATGGAGAAGAGGCAGCAGGTAGGCTAAGTAAAGGGTCCACACGCCAACCTACGTCATACAGAGCATAGTTCTACTACTACCAATAGTGGTATTGATGCTACCAATAGTAAGTTCCATGAGCTACAGAATTCGCTAAGACTTTTACAATTTTTAGCTCGTGGTGCCTCGTGGTAATTTTTAAAGCAAACGCTACGTTCAGATATGGACTAAAATCATGTCTTGTATTCTGATGGTCGGCATGAAATTTTTAAATTTTTTCAATATTTTAATACAATTTTGGTGTTATAAAATTTTTAAATTTTCAAACCTGAACACTATATTCAGACTGGTTAAAATTATTTTTAATTTGACATCTAATGTATATTGAAATTAAAAAAAAATTGGTACTCTTTTTGGATCCTGGTACCCAAAAATTTTGATATTTGATGTCCAAAACTGAACACTGTATTCACATTCAGGTTAAAATTCTCTTTAATTTGATATCTCAAATGGGCATGTTACAATTTTTTCAAAATTTTGACCCCTCACACTTTTGCTCTGTGGCACCCCGTTCTTGGGGGGCTCAGTCCCGATAGGGTTATGTAGGTTATATGTTATAGGTTATAGGTAGGGTTATAGGTTATATTCATGCCAATTTTTTCGAAAATCGATTGATAATTTGAATAGTTAACCTCAGACGTACCCCAAACAGATAGGTAGACAGATAGGCCTACATAGGGTACGTAGACAGACAAACTGCAACGTTGAGTTAAAACTGAGAACTCGCTGCGCTCATTGAGTAAATCTCAGTGTTATTAAATTACTTGTTAAATATTTTTTTCAAATTAAGTATAAAATTATTTAAAAATTTTGGATCCCTTTTTTGGGGCCTGATGTCACAAAATATTGAAATTTCTAAAAGTGTACACTATAACCGTATTTTAGATTAAATTTTCTTTAATTTGATACTTTACATGGATTTTTGCGTTTTTTATAAAAACTGTAACCCATATTTTGGCCCTGGCTTCCAAAATTTTGAAATTTACAAAACTGAACATTATATTCATATTGCAGTTATACTGCCCTTTGATTTGATACCCCACATCGATTTTTGCGATTTTGTCAAAATTTCGATTCACTTTGTGAGCCTTGACATCACAGAATCTGAAATTTTCAAGAATGAAAACTACACTCACATTGTGGTTAAAATTACCTTTAATTTGATACCTAATATAAACTTTTGTGATTTTGACTCCCTCATATTTTCGTCAACAGTAAAAACAAGTGGGGTATGTAGGAGAACTGAACTATATTCAGATTTTGGCTGAAATTCTTTATAATATGATACCCCAAATGGGTAGGTTGCAATTTTTTCGAATTTTTACCACTCACGATTTTGGTCCGTGGCATCCTATTTTTTTGGGGGGGGGGGATCAATGTCAAAAACAATAGGGTTCTGTAGCTTATATGTATAAATACCCTAGCCAGTTTTTTTTTCGGAAATCGGTTGATGAATTCTTAAAGTATACAACGAACACTAAGAAACAAAACAAGACCTAATACTAAAATGATGTTGTGTAAAGTAATGGCGTTACCTGTTCTTACATATGCTAGTAAAACATGGACGATAACTGGGAAAGAAAAGCAACATACAAACCGCTGAAATGAATTTTTTAAGTCACGTGAGTGGTTATCGTCTAAGGGATCGAATGCGTAATGAACATATAAGGGCCGAACTGGGTATATTCTCCATCAAATGATAAGAGAGAAGAATGAAAGCAGCACCGGATGGAGCACGTCTACAGAATGGACCACCAGAGGCTGGTAAAGCGCGCTGTAGACTGCAAAACAGTTGGCAGAAGATCTGTGGGGTAGGCCCTGGAAGTGAGGGTAGGCCCTGGGCCTGGCTGCAGTGAAGACGGAACAGGCTATAAACCTACACCGTGAAGTGACGACGACGACGAATTATTAAAGTAATCGTGCATACCCCAAATAGATAGACAGACAGACAAATGCCAACCTGTCGAGTTAAAACTGAGAACACGCTTGGCTCGCTCAACTACTACTACTACTACTTGCACTTATCAATTCAAATCCATGTGGTTTCGTTATAGTTTCAACGTACTTCGATTGGATGTTCTTAGCTTTGGCATTTATGGGTGATCCAAACACGTTCTTTTCATTTTATTTTAATTCTTTATCTCCACCGCACCTTTAGTGTCTTCATTAAAAACGACTTCAAAGTGCAAAACAAATGGATTTCTGAAATCAGAGGGCACTAATAAAATTAGTTTTGAATGAATTACACAAAAAGTGTCTGGTCTTATTAGTTAAGTAAAAATTTAATGAAATTGTTTAATGCAATACTAGTGCATGAAATTATCGTAAATTCACAATTGTTGTGAGCAGGTTTTGTATAATTTAGCGGTGAGGCGTGGTGATATGTGACTCGGTATCAGTTGAATCATGAGGACGAAAAAAATTTAGAGGAAAACATTTCATCGTTTCCCTGTTTGATAGTAGGCTATACGAGGCGCGTGTTGATTTCGGATAAACAGCAACAGCCGTGTGAGCGTGGATACACATAAGCATGTTACGACATTATATTTCATGCAGATTTAATAATTGCATAAATTAATTATTCCATTAATTATATAAATTTTTATCTGTATTTATGATAGTGTTGTCGGTACGAACTTTGTCGTACTTATGTGTATTTAGCCCTGTAGTTGGACGCCATATACGGCTGTATATGTAGTTTGTTATGCCCCACGTTCTTTGGGAGCCATATACGAATGTATATTTATGCAGATTTATTTGCATAAATTAATTAATTAAATAAATTTTGCTTATTGTCCCGCGTTTGGGCATCATGTACAAATATACATGTATTATGCAAATTTATTAATTGCATAATCTAATTGAATTTTTAATTGTATAAAATTTACTCTTGGTTACAATTATCTACTAGAATTTGCTTCCTCGTGTCACGTGTTGGGATACCATATGCAACTGTAATATATTTTATGTTTGTCTCTACTTGCATAGATTAGTTAAAATTATTCAAAGGAGTTTTCATAAATGTAAGTTTTTATTACGGATCTTGTTTACTGCTCCAGGACGGGCATGCCATATCTGATGATACACTCTGATATCACTGAGCCATAATACGCCCCGCGTGCTGGAGCACCATATGTAAACAGGTGTTTTGGGTGAATAACAATCATCTGACTCAGACACTATTAATTTTCGTAAACAATACAAATTTAATTTTTATAAACGATACAAATTTATTATATGTTTTCAGTATCATTTAAATACTGAATAAAGTTAGCGTTTCTAGACAACATATCAAATACACAATGCTGTTATATTATCTCTACGTTATGAACATCTACAAAATCAATAAAGACTAATTAATTAATGACCATATAAATTTCAATATATCCTACTCTATGGATTCATATTTCTCAATTTGCGTTACTTTTGAGCAATTAAATATATGTATATTCAACAATTAAATAAATGTATATTCTACTCAGTGGCGAGTTCTTTTTGAGTGGCAGGACAGTGGCGACCTAATCTAATGTTACATGAATGATAATAATTTACTTGTTGTTTGTATCCAAATTGCGGTGATTAACTGCGTCGTACCTCTCCTCCTACGAAGAAATCCAGGCTGAAGATACGCCAATTAAATTACACTTGACACTTCGTCACGACACTATTTGTCCCACGTTTTATCCGGATACTCGCATGAACGATAATGACTAATTGCGTTAACTCGAATATGACTTCATCGTCTAAAACACTTTGCGTGTAGGTTCTTTGTCACTTTTGATGTACGCGTGCAATAGTTTATGCTGCGTTTAACTAGAGCGATTGTACCATTTATACTGTATTCACAATGCAAATATAATTGGTTTTAATTGCATTTTAGTGAGTTAAGAACGTGGCACAATCTTACTATACTGTTTCATGTCACTTATGTCACGGTAATGTGATATTGTCAATACCTTATCACTCGCATTAGATTCATAAAAACGAGATTTTTATGATCACAAAGTCTGATCGTACTTAACTCGACGTTGTCATAGTATTTGGTCACGGGTTAGTTCTACAGTTTTACATAGTCTCTGATACACTCCCGAACGATCTCTTTGCTAGTATCAATACACTTTACTACCGTCCATCTGAAAGACTTTGGCTGGTTTATACCGAAATAGAATTGACTGACAAAATTTAGAATACGACCGAACTGAGACTGAACTCTCCAAATCGACCGAACTGAGATTAAAATAGACTGACTGACTGATTTTTATAGACTGACTTAAATTGTTTGAAAATTGGAAATCGACTGAACTCTTCTTCTCTGCGAACACCTTATTTTATTACTTCAGCAACACGACTCCCTCCACGGATGTCATACCCTTACCACAATCACTGTCATGATTGGTTTCTCGCATCAGATTCTGCGAAGGCTCCTCCTGGATACTCCGGCTGGGGTCACTAGTCTACTTCCCATTCGCTCTTCACCCTTGTCTCCATGTTGACGTCTTCTTTACACCCGCCTTTGCCGAATTCCTTGCTCTTGATAGGTCAGCCAAGACCCCTCTCTAAAAGTCTTGCTGTCCACCATCTCCCCGTATGACGACGGACCAAATTACACGGTTGTCTGTTATGTGATTGTCTTACGTTCCCAAGTGTCCTTTCTAAGCGATTTCCTTTCCGCACATGTGTGTACCATAACCCGGGTGTGTCGAATCGCCGTATTGTCCTCGACTTCCCTTGTTACGTTCACACGCTGATGGTGGTCATCTTCCAGGAACTAACATCTGTTCTGCAGCCTTACAAGATGCTCCGTATGTCGTGCCAGTAAGCAAGTTTCCCGCTGTGCAGCTATATATAAGTTCCTTTGTACTTAACTGCATCCGCTCTTAGACTGCTTTTGTGGAAAATGTTATGTCCATGTGCAGCCGCTAACTCACACGTATACGTCGAAAATGTTGGCGTCCCCTTAGTACACTCCTTGTCGGTAGTTGTGATGAACTGACACCGTCTTTTGTTTCTTTGTTATTGTCGCCACTTGCGCTTATGTCGTTCATCCATGTCCAACATCTGTTATGTGCCAAGGCGTTGTCCTTCTTAAATCATTGTCTAACGGCGGCCGTTTGGCTATACCATGCATCACTCTTGACAGTTGACGCCCGCTACAGTGCCGTTTACGCAAAAAAAAATTCTCTGCCGTAATTGCTTTACAGAGTCCCCAATTTGGGTTCATTGATAAGTCCCGAATCAAGGAATCGCAAATTAATGCCCTTGCTGAAGTTTCATCAATGGTCATTCTTCATTGAAAAGAGTGTAGTCACTAAAGATCATCTTCCACATGAAAGAGTGTAGTGTCACTTACCCTTTCCTCCCCCCTTTTTCAACACTGTCTGTCATTATTACACCACTGTCGTTCATAACCTTGATACTGAATTTATTGCTCGCTTGTTTGAGATTATGAATCCATTTACAGATTTTCTAGTAATTATATGGTTAAGTTAATATTCATTTACATGTTCTATATCTACAAAATCCCTTCCTTTTAGGAAAATAAAGTAAAAGAATATTCTTTTGTTGCTAACTAGTTATCACATTTTTTTTTTTCGTTTAGGTTTTTAATATTTATATGCATTACTCCTAAATAATCTATTGGCTAAAATTTACATTTTGTTGACAAGCGTTCGACCAACTTGGTTACAACAAAAGAAAACACAATAAGCTTAAGTATTAATGATAACCTATTCACTCTAATTATCCTTGGTTAGGTTTTCCAAAGATTATATTACAATTTGATTTACGCTAAATTTTACACATATAAACATTAATACTGTACTTCTTATACGTATCAAAAAAAAATTTTCTTCCCCTAAAATTCTACAATTTCTCAACAAAACCTCATTTCAATTGAACAAAACTTTATTTACATTCCCCTTTTGTTTGAACTTGACAACTATCACACTATAATTCTCATGAAAGTTTTTTACGATTACACAATCTATAATAAATGATTTTTTTTTTTATTTTACATTCTTGTAATTTATTACTGCTTGTTGTACATTCCAATAATTTATAGCTAATTATTTCAAATGATTAAGTAACAAACCTTTGTTTACTTTCTCTTATCGATTACTATCTTATCACGTACATTATTCAAAATTTTACCATGAAACAAGACATTTAAATTTTTACAAATTAGTCTATGATTTCACTACTAACTATAACACAATGACATAGTTCTTGATTTATTTACAAAGACAATTCTATCTCTTAGCTAAGCAAACTTGAATGGTTTGTTTTTTATTACCGTTAGAGGCGTTACGCTTTCCTCTAACTTCTCCCCACTTAGCCGTTGAGTAGTTTGCCTTTTCCCTTCTTTACGTAACATAAACGCACGTCTTGTCCTTAAATAATTTGATGTATTATTTATCACGTTGATTTCTTTCTTTAATCTCTTTCCTTTCGGGAATGATAAGCTTTTAACTGTCTTATGTTAAATCTGCCGCGTATTTTCTGTTCATCGCTGCATTCAACCAAGATATATGTAGCTTCCCCTAAGACCTGTTTCACCTTATAGGGTCCACAATATAATTCACAAAATTTGTCAATTTTCTTCTGCATGGCATCCGATTGGCAATATGTCCTTACCAATACTAGATCTCCCAATTTAAATTTGGTAATTTTGTTATCCTCGTTCATTTTCTTTGCGTGTTTCTCTCTCTTCAGCTTCATCTTCACGAAGATTTGGCGGTTGTCCGTTATGCTATGTTCATGTATTTCTTGGTTTAAGTACTTTTCCCAAACGCGTGCTGGTCTCCTACCAAACTGCGCTTCGTATGGTGTTACTTCAATGGTGTCGTGATACGTTTCATTAATGCAGCTTTCGATTGTTGTAATGAAACGTGACCACTTAGTGTGTTGTTCGCCGACGAATATACGGAACATGTTTCCTAATTGTCGATTAATACGTTCGGCAAGGTTGGCGCACGGGTTGCGAATGGCAGTGTACTTCGGTTGTATTTGAAGTTCACTCAATCCTTCCACCCATTGTTTCGATGTGAACTGCGTCGCATTGTCCGTTAATATTGCTTTCGGTTTTACAACTTCTTCGATGTATTGTCGGACTCTCCTGATAGTTGCGGCCGTTGTTGCCCTTCTCAACGTGTATAACTTCACGTATTTTGTAAAGTTATCAACCATGACGAAGATGTATTTGACGCCACCCGTCGATACCGGTAACGGTCCGTAATAATCCCCGCTAATGAGTTCTCCTTTCTCTGATGGTAAAATTGGTATCGTTCCGCCAAACAGATTCCTATTTTGGCTATCCTTGCAACGTTGACATTTGTCACAAGTTTTACGTACTCTTTGATTTTCCTTGACATTTTGTCAAATGTGAAACTCTCCTGTAACAGTTTGGTACATTTCTTACCTCCTAAATGGCCGTACATCTGGTGTATTTCGGAGATGATTATGTCCGTAATACTCTCTGGCACGTATAATTTCCATTTGTTCTTACACTTTCTATACAATTTGTTATCAACATACTTATAAAACTTACACATATCATTTTCATTACCATTATCTAGATTACCTATAATAGATCCTAACTTCGTATCCTCCTTCTGGAATTTTCCTATGTCTCTTATCATACTACATACGTCTTTCTTCATTTTTATAGTTACCTGATTTATCTGGTATTCAAAGTTCTCATCAACTTGGTCCTCTTCCGTTGCATCTTCTGGATATCGGCTGAGTATGTCGGCCACTACATTCTCTTTACCTTTACAGTGAAGGATGTTAAAGTTATATTCTTGTATGGATAGGATCCACCTAGTTATCCTGGAGTTGTTTAGATGGCATTTATGCATGAAAGTGAGTGCTTTATTATCAGTTATAATCGTTAATGGTTGACCCAAGATATATATTCGAAACTTCTCTAAACATCTGACAATGCTTAAGAGTTCCTTTTCAGTCGTGAAATAGTTCTTTTCCGCACCCTTAAAAGTTTTACTCGTGTAGGCAATTACACCCACATTCCCCTCTTCATCCAACTGATACAGTTGTCCACCGTAGGCGTATTTACTCGCATCGCATTGAAGAAAATATCGTTGGTTGACTTTCGGAAATTTTAATATAACCGTTTCAATAAATAAATCCTTTACTTCCTTGAAGCATCGATCTAGTTCTGATGTCCATATAAACCTTTTATTTTTTTTTAATAAATCCAGTAATGGTTGAATCGTTTCTGCATACTTAGCAGTAAATCTATTATAAAAGTTAGTCAATCCTAAGAATCCTTTCAATTGCTTCTGGTTTCTCGGAACTGGGAAATTTCTGATCGCAGCAACCTTTTCTTCTGTTGCTTGAACTCCTTCTGTAGTTAAGCGATACCCTAGGTAGGCGATTTCTTGACGAAAGAATTGCGATTTATCGAGGTTAATCGTTAGGTTTGCTCTGCGTAGATTGCTTAATAATAAATTCAAATGTACCAGATGCGTCTTGACGTCGTTCGAGTAACAAAGACAGTCGTCAACATAGATGATTGTGTTTTCCTTCACCGGATCTTCAAGTGCCATGTCTAGTCCTCTCGTCAGAGCGGCAGAACTGGTGCTTAATCCGAATGGTGTTACTGTATATCTATAACATTTCCCCTCATACATGAAAGCAGTGTAATCGCGACAACATTCCTTTAGTGGCACCTGCCAAAAACTGCTGGTTAAATCCACTGTGGACAGGTACTTCATTCTACCACACCTTGCTAAAATCTGTTGGATAGGAGTTGGTCCTTCATAGTCGGGAATGGTAACACTATTGATTTTTCGTGCGTCCAAACACAGCCTGACGTTTCCGTCTTTCTTTATTACGGCGACCATTGGATTAATAAATGGGCTATTTCCCCTCTCAATTACACCGTGTTTCAACATTTTGTTGATTTCGGCATCAACTCTTTGCTTGTATGCAAGTGGAATTGGCCACCCGCGTTGGAAATAAGGCGTGTTGTCCGTTACTTTAAATTCATGCTGATAGCATTCCATTCTCCCTGGACTCTCCCGAAATAAACTTTTATTATTCATTAAGACTTCTCTCAGATCTTCTAACGTTTCCTCATCCACACCTGTTATGTTGTCCACTTTCGCGTTTATTTTCTTCTCGATTTCATCCTCTTCTTCTGCTTCTACTACTTCCATGTGTATAATGGGTATGCTGACATTTTGTTCTTCCTCTCTTCCTCTAAATTCGACGACTCCCTTTTCCACGTCAATCAAACATTTTTCATCTTTCATAAAGCTAATACCTAATATACAATTTCTAATTAAATTTGGAATAATTAAAAATACGCAGTCTATCTTGATATCACTAATGTAAATGTCACATAAGATTTGTTTCCGTACAAGCTTAGACTTACTACCTACTGCACTAATAATCAGTGTATTAGTCATGCTTAATTCCTCATATGGTTCTAAATAATGTTTATTTTGGTTGAACCATTCTTCTGACAACGCATTTATCGCGCTCCCAGTATCCAATAAGGCAAGGACCGTAATATTATTATTGAACTTAATTAATATTTCTGGACACTTAGAAATCCGTTGTTCGAATCTTAATTCATCTTCATAAGTTAATTCATTTCTAAGATCTGGTAATAGTATGTTGGTTTCGTGAAGTCGGTTCTTGGTCAGTACATCGGCTATCTCATTGTATGGTAGGGTTAATTTTTTTTTTCTCTATCTACGTCGTTCCCCTTACCAGTCGAGGTCGACGCACCGTTGTTTACGAATTCTAAGGAATTTATGGGCTGTCGGTTAGTGTGTCGTCCAAACCCCTTAACGTTGCGATCGTTTTCACTCTCTTTGTTCGGCAAATGCTGTTTTTGCTTCCAGCTGACACCCTTATTGTGAAATGGTTGGGGTGTGTTTGTTGCTTCCCCCACACCTCGGGCATTCACCTTCTCGTGACTCCCTACAAAGTCATTATCTCTAGTTGTTCGCTGATTAATCGTGGCGTACTCTGCAATCAATGATTCAAGGTTTTGGATTGAATTAATACCCCTTGTCACCACAGCAATTTCAATATTCTTACCAAAATGGCGCGCTATCTTTTTGATTAGCTGACGATCAGTGATAGCTGGCGTTAATTGGCGACTTTCAAGAAGCTTGCGCTCCATATATTGAATTGCGCTCAGATTGCCCTTCCAATTAAATCGACCAAATTCTAGGTTGTCCCTGACTGCGTCCTGTCTCTCTTCTCCCCAATACTTTTGTGTGAAGAGGTCTTTAAATTCATCAAAGTTGCGGATTTGGTCTCGTATCACCCTCCACCAAATCGCGGCGTCTGCTTCTAGATGTCGACCGATCCATTTGACATCGTCACTTGGGTAGAATGTGTTCTGGATTTCGGTCAGTTCTTTGAGAAATTCGATGGGATATCGGTCTGTGCCGTTGTATTTTAATTCGTTGTTATGCGGCCCACCTGTTCTTGCGGTCGATCCGACTGCTGCGTTGGCTAATTGACGCTGTAGTCGTTCTTGGCCTTCTTTAACTTTGGCGATGTGGTTTCTTAATTCTTCTAGCCGTGTCTCCTTCTCTTTATCTGTCTCACTGATTTTCTGTACAGCCGACCGTTGTCTGTCATCTACTTCTACGATCTTCTGTTTTAACGAGTTTACTGCTTCTCCTTGTTCTGTCCGTAGTCGTTCTACGTTGTTCATGACAACTCCTTTCAATTCTTCATTCCTGCTGTTGGTTTCTTGAATATGTGTGTCTAGTTTGTTATTTATTTGGTCTACTGACTTCTGTGTATTATTAATTGCTTCTTGCCATTCTTGTCGGTCCTTCTCTCTCAATTCTTTACTTTCTTTGGTATGTCTTGTTAATTCATTCTTCAACTCTTTCATTCCACGTTCATTCTTTTTCTGTAGCTCGCTAATTTTCTCTTCCCATTTCTTGGTGTGTTCTTGCAATTCTACTTTTATTTTTCCAATCTGTTCTTCGTTCTGTTGTCTCATTTTTTCGCTCATTTTTTCACTCATTTTTTCGCTCATTTCTTCATTCTGTTGTTTAATGAACTCGAGCAATAACTGGAAGTTCATCTCGCGAGGTACTAACGATTGTCCCCCCGCCCTTGTAGTCTCGTCGGCGCTGGTGTTTTCACTCTGCGTCGTATCTTCCTCACGTCCTTCGACGCCTAGCTGGTTGTTCACGTCGAACTCCATACTATCTGAATTATTGTTTGTCATTTTCGCGCGACTACGCGTAATCATTCAAGTATGCTTAACTAAGACTATTTCTACTACTGACTTACTGTCTAACAATTGTTTATAGCCACTGCCTGTCCTCAGCCTACTCACTTATAATATTTATTATTAATTATTCGAGCAATCGCTTCGTGCCCCACGTTGGGCGCCATATACGACATTATATTTCATGCAGATTTAATAATTGCATAAATTAATTATTCCATTAATTATATAAATTTTTATCTGTATTTATGATAGTGTTGTCGGTACGAACTTTGTCGTACTTATGTGTATTTAGCCCTGTAGTTGGACGCCATATACGGCTGTATATGTAGTTTGTTATGCCCCACGTTCTTTGGGAGCCATATACGAATGTATATTTATGCAGATTTATTTGCATAAATTAATTAATTAAATAAATTTTGCTTATTGTCCCGCGTTTGGGCATCATGTACAAATATACATGTATTATGCAAATTTATTAATTGCATAATCTAATTGAATTTTTAATTGTATAAAATTTACTCTTGGTTACAATTATCTACTAGAATTTGCTTCCTCGTGTCACGTGTTGGGATACCATATGCAACTGTAATATATTTTATGTTTGTCTCTACTTGCATAGATTAGTTAAAATTATTCAAAGGAGTTTTCATAAATGTAAGTTTTTATTACGGATCTTGTTTACTGCTCCAGGACGGGCATGCCATATCTGATGATACACTCTGATATCACTGAGCCATAATACGCCCCGCGTGCTGGAGCACCATATGTAAACAGGTGTTTTGGGTGAATAACAATCATCTGACTCAGACACTATTAATTTTCGTAAACAATACAAATTTAATTTTTATAAACGATACAAATTTATTATATGTTTTCAGTATCATTTAAATACTGAATAAAGTTAGCGTTTCTAGACAACATATCAAATACACAATGCTGTTATATTATCTCTACGTTATGAACATCTACAAAATCAATAAAGACTAATTAATTAATGACCATATAAATTTCAATATATCCTACTCTATGGATTCATATTTCTCAATTTGCGTTACTTTTGAGCAATTAAATATATGTATATTCAACAATTAAATAAATGTATATTCTACTCAGTGGCGAGTTCTTTTTGAGTGGCAGGACAGTGGCGACCTAATCTAATGTTACATGAATGATAATAATTTACTTGTTGTTTGTATCCAAATTGCGGTGATTAACTGCGTCGTACCTCTCCTCCTACGAAGAAATCCAGGCTGAAGATACGCCAATTAAATTACACTTGACACTTCGTCACGACACTATTTGTCCCACGTTTTATCCGGATACTCGCATGAACGATAATGACTAATTGCGTTAACTCGAATATGACTTCATCGTCTAAAACACTTTGCGTGTAGGTTCTTTGTCACTTTTGATGTACGCGTGCAATAGTTTATGCTGCGTTTAACTAGAGCGATTGTACCATTTATACTGTATTCACAATGCAAATATAATTGGTTTTAATTGCATTTTAGTGAGTTAAGAACGTGGCACAATCTTACTATACTGTTTCATGTCACTTATGTCACGGTAATGTGATATTGTCAATACCTTATCACTCGCATTAGATTCATAAAAACGAGATTTTTATGATCACAAAGTCTGATCGTACTTAACTCGACGTTGTCATAGTATTTGGTCACGGGTTAGTTCTACAGTTTTACATAGTCTCTGATACACTCCCGAACGATCTCTTTGCTAGTATCAATACACTTTACTACCGTCCATCTGAAAGACTTTGGCTGGTTTATACCGAAATAGAATTGACTGACAAAATTTAGAATACGACCGAACTGAGACTGAACTCTCCAAATCGACCGAACTGAGATTAAAATAGACTGACTGACTGATTTTTATAGACTGACTTAAATTGTTTGAAAATTGGAAATCGACTGAACTCTTCTTCTCTGCGAACACCTTATTTTATTACTTCAGCAACACGACTCCCTCCACGGATGTCATACCCTTACCACAATCACTGTCATGATTGGTTTCTCGCATCAGATTCTGCGAAGGCTCCTCCTGGATACTCCGGCTGGGGTCACTAGTCTACTTCCCATTCGCTCTTCACCCTTGTCTCCATGTTGACGTCTTCTTTACACCCGCCTTTGCCGAATTCCTTGCTCTTGATAGGTCAGCCAAGACCCCTCTCTAAAAGTCTTGCTGTCCACCATCTCCCCGTATGACGACGGACCAAATTACACGGTTGTCTGTTATGTGATTGTCTTACGTTCCCAAGTGTCCTTTCTAAGCGATTTCCTTTCCGCACATGTGTGTACCATAACCCGGGTGTGTCGAATCGCCGTATTGTCCTCGACTTCCCTTGTTACGTTCACACGCTGATGGTGGTCATCTTCCAGGAACTAACATCTGTTCTGCAGCCTTACAAGATGCTCCGTATGTCGTGCCAGTAAGCAAGTTTCCCGCTGTGCAGCTATATATAAGTTCCTTTGTACTTAACTGCATCCGCTCTTAGACTGCTTTTGTGGAAAATGTTATGTCCATGTGCAGCCGCTAACTCACACGTATACGTCGAAAATGTTGGCGTCCCCTTAGTACACTCCTTGTCGGTAGTTGTGATGAACTGACACCGTCTTTTGTTTCTTTGTTATTGTCGCCACTTGCGCTTATGTCGTTCATCCATGTCCAACATCTGTTATGTGCCAAGGCGTTGTCCTTCTTAAATCATTGTCTAACGGCGGCCGTTTGGCTATACCATGCATCACTCTTGACAGTTGACGCCCGCTACAGTGCCGTTTACGCAAAAAAAAATTCTCTGCCGTAATTGCTTTACAATGTCAAGGATTTGGACCCGGTCCGGCAGGCATCCATTGGCGTCGCGGCGGTCGGGTCATCAACCTAGTCAGCAATGCCCCGGCCCGGCCATCATCTACCGCTTCTCGTCGCGACGGTGTCAACGAAGACGACTACGGACGCCCCCAGTACTGTTGGCCTAATTTTACAATTTAGCTGTTTTTAGTTTCTAAATAAATTCCTGTTGACGCTTGTGCGGTTATAATTAATTTTATTTATGTTTTAAAATACGCTTATGACATCATTAATCAAGTCTTCTGGCGACTTAGGATTTATACAATGTCAACGAAATAGGAATAAAACTCCTTAAAGGTTAGCGTTGATGCGTTATCAATAGATGGAAAAACTTTGTATTAATTCTTGAAGCTTTATTTCCAAATGAAAGCACTTACAAATTACACCATAAGTTAGTAATATTCTTCACGTGGGATAATCACATTAACAGTGGTGTATCTTCGAACTTCTCCTGGGAGGGGCGATGAAGGGGAGGGGGATGAGACTATCTTCTGTGGGGGGGGATAAGACTAAGTTGAAGGTTAGTCTTAATTGATTAATTATGACCCCCCTTTCCCCTTGATTGATTAATTTTCAAAGAAAGTTAGTACTTTTATTCCTACAATTACTTAGAACTGGCTTAGAATTAGGCCTACGATAAGTGATTATAGAATTTTCTCAATATCTTAGAATTTCTAATATCTCTGGGGGGACGGGTTGATCCCCTTATCCCCTCTTAGTAACGCCACTACTCCGATTGGAGGGTGGGACTAGTTCTGGGGAGATGAGTGTACCTTAAAGGACGGACCACACCATTTTATTCAGGACAAATGAGAATTCGGATTCTTCACATATAATCTTATAGTCCTAAATTCTTTTCGTCTAATAAAGTTTTTGAATAAATCAACTTGAAGTACAAGGGTTGAAAAAGTAGGAAAAAGCTCTAACTTCAAAATATTCGATTGTGATTAATTATTATTTAAAGTTAAAGGTAATAAATCTCATGTCATTAGGAACCACTTTAATTCTAAATTTGTATTCTTTATAAGTCTTGTGAAAATGAGTTTTCTGATTATATTTAGAAAACCCCGGTATTATTATCGCTTCACACTCGAGTATGTTGTCCTAAGATTGTTTTTGAACAACCTATGGATCCTGTTATAAAATAGTATAGCCTATATATTACTCCCCCCCCCCCCCATTCCATGCGTTTAGTAGGCTATCGCCCACATCATAGCCTAGTAATGGGCAACAGGTCTGGAGTTAATAATTGTAATAAAACAACGTTTCTAAATTAATATTAACATTAATTTCTAAAATGCGTTACGTTTTTATGTTAAATCCAGCAATAAATCTTCTCATTTTCCGAATTAAAGTCAAGACATTGCTGCTTTACCTATGTAAAGGCAGTGGTTCATACCCTATGACAATTACTCTATGATACTCTACTCTGTGATATTAGACTAGAGGAGTCATGATACAGACAATCAAGTAAGGGGAAGTTAGTCTGGAATTAATAGGCTATGCCTGCAGTATTTTGGCGCGTGGGTCAATCGTTTATTTAGTGCTGCAAACACGTACGTTAGTTACCAAATGTTGAGTGATTGTCATTATTACGAGAACTAATTTTATTTCATTACTTTAGAAATATTATAATTCCTTATATTTGTACAATTATTTATAAACATTACTTTAACACACGCAACTACTGGCTTAGAAATGGGCCTACGTTAAGTGATTGTGGAAATTTCGCTGAAATTTTTGTAATAGCTCTGAGGGAGTGGGGGTGATCCCCTCCATAGTAACACCACTGCAGAGAGGTACGATTACAATTTCATGACGTTTTAGTGCACTCCTGCAACAAACAGTAAGTCGTGAAACAAATAATTAATGGAAGAAAATAAACAAAACAACAACAGTACGAACTAATCTAGAAAACTACCAAAATTTCGTGAACGTAAACATTCAAATCCGTATGAAATAAAAGTAGAAGGTTAACCAGAGATGGTTATTAAAAACCAGTTTCAGCAAGTTTACACGCTGACAGTCGAACAGATAACGAGGAATATAGTTTTGTTTTAAATATATATTTCTGTGCTTCAGAATATTATGTAGTTCATCTTTATTTGAAAATACCGATGTATCGTTTTATGGGCACTATAGTGCATATTACTAATGAAATATCAATCTTCTTCTTCTTCTTCTTCTTCTTCTTCTTCTTCTTCTTCTTCTTCTTCTTCTTCTTCTTCTTCTTCTTCTTCTGTTTCAGAAGCCTTATATTTGTTGTGAGTTTAAATTGTTATTATTTACGAATAATCATCAGATGTCCACACCTGGTGGATACGGGTTCAGCACTAGGGTCCGATGTAACCTAGCTGGATTCTCATATTGCTTCAGCCTGCTTTGGGTGGAATCCCTTTCTTTAATCTTTCCTGTCTGGTCTCTCTTGACCATCTCTTGGTCTTTTCGACCCCGAAGCTATTAGGGTTTCGAGGACTAGGGAGTCTTTCATTGCTTTCATACTTTAACTTTACTATGTAATTCTTGTTTTCCTTTCGTACTAACCTTTAAGGGTGCCTGGCCAGGGTTAAAGGTGTCCGAGAGGAAGGAGAAGAAGAATATTTACCAACGGCACTAGGGGCAGAAGAATCTAGGAGGTGGGTCTCCGAATGAAACCCAGAGCAGGGCCAGAGGCTTTACCACTGGTCTCACTCAACAGAATGCTGTAACGTCCTTAGAGGACGTTTCATCCTACTCGAAAATCACAAAGGATCGTGGATATATTCCTTTGGGACCGGAACAGTTGATACGCCTAGTTCCTGATAGAAGGAGAAGAAGAAGAAGAAAAAGATTATTAACAAATATTTTTTAAGTTGAATTAAAAATCAGACCATTGTTTTCTGTTACGACTATTCTGTAGATCATAAAAATTTGCGGTCTTTTTTGTAGAGTCCCTCCCTACATGTTCCCTCTCTACAAGGAAGGTATCCATCATTAAAGTAAACGATATTAACACAATAAAGATACGCGTTGTTGAACCATTGTTTAGAAGATACTTATTGACTGAACTGATTTTCGCGTATTTCATATTTCAAACGTATACGTAAATGCTGTGTAATAAACCTGTTTGTGTATTTAAAACAAAGAGTTACTACTGTATTATCTTACACAGGTGAAAAAATAGTAAAATAACCTGAAAATTAAGAAATTAACAAAATTTGTCAATTTTATTCGACCCTTTGGGGGAGGGGTCCTGCTCCGTTCGCCCCCCCCGTAAATACACCCCTTCGCAGTGGACTGAGTTAACATATTGCCAGCAGGTTCGTTAGGCCATGTTGGTGGAAATTAAGTAGGGGGAGAGAGTCCAGACTCAGACTTCCTTGTCCTGGAATTAGAGGCTAAAACTAGAGCCAATGAGGTTATTTTGTGAAAGTCGTCCTGTTACAAAAACTCAAAGGGACAGGAAGCTCACCAAATTTCACGTCATCGAGACATACCACAGGGTTCGTTACAAGATGGCTTGGCTAAGAACTGTGTGCTCTGAACTGGTGATTTGTCTGAAGAGATTAATGTAGAGACTGACTCCATTGGCTTTGTCTCTGATGATGATGATGATCATTATTTGTGTTAAATTGGATCTCGTTATTTTTAATCAGTTATAAAGTAATGAAAATATTTTTTAAATTATCATTTATAAGTATTTTACTTTATACTTAACCTACTCATTTCATTCTGAAGTTTACATAAATATTTCATACATAAGTATTAATTTCATAAGTAACTGAATTGTGTGTGTGTGTGTGTGTGTGTGTGTGTGTTCGGTGATTGACGGTTATGCAATTGATGATTATTCTTTGTGAATGCGTGTGTGTTTTACCGGTTAACTAGTGCAATTAATTTACATCTTATGCAAACGTTCTTGTACAATATATTTAGATAACGGTAATGAATGGATGAATAAATAAATTGAATGAACATAAAGAGAGGGGGGAGTTTGTGATTCAATGATTCAGATTATTGTGTTTGTTTATGTTGCCGCTTTTTTTCTGCTTAATAACCTTGAAATTTCAAAACGAATTCTAAAGTACACTTTCAAGGTGGCTGTGGCTGGCAATTATGTAATTATTTAACAGGTGAATTTTATTGTATCGGTGACGTTTCTGTGAGCAGTCGCTGCTCTCTCCCTGTCTCTCTCTCTCTCTCTCTCTCTCTCTCTCTTTCTCTCGTTATGCAAACACGCCCGCCTGTTAAATAGAAGGTGTTTGGACGCGGGTGTCTCGAGTGGACTGTATGAATGCATCTAATTTCTCCAAATTGGGTACTGTTGCTAACATAATAATGTTAATAACAAAACAAATGATCACACCACCTTCTTTGTTGCTCCTTAGCTGTTCCAACAATGGGTCGACGCCCAGTTTCGTCCTTATATCCACATTCTTCTTTCTGTACTAGATACATAATGAAGATCCTATCTTCATTCTTCTCTCTATTAGTACAGGGTGGCGCAGGGAAACGGGAAAATTTGAAATAATTAGAAAAAAATGAAAGAAAGTTACAAAACTTTATTTGAGGCTCAAAATATGTTCTACAAGACTGGAAATTACATTAGGCCTCAATTTTTAAAAATTACGTCAGTTAAATCCTGCCCATTTTGCCGTACGTAAGTCGTAGGTTTTGCATAGCGCGGCGCAATGTGTCACCTGGGATTTTGGCGATTTCCTCTTCAATGTGTGTCTTGAGCTGAGCAAGGGTTCTTGGTCTAGTCTGGTACACGATGCTCTTCAGATGTCCCCATAAAAAGAAGTCACAGACTCAAAGGTCTAGAGATCGGGGCGGCCAAGCGATGTTAGCATTCCTTGAAATTATGCGATCCCCAAACAAACGTTTCACTGCTGCCATAGACTATCTGGCAGTGTGTGAGGTGGCTCCATCCTGTTGAAACCAGGTGTGCTGAATGTCAAGATTTGGAAAAGTATGGAGTCTTGGAGCAAAAAATGTCTCTAGCATGTTGACATAACGTTCAGACGTCACAGTGACAGCAGTGCCTCGTTCATCTTCAAAAAAGTAAGGGCCTGTCACCCCATGACACGACACTGCACACGATACGGTAACTTTGGTACTGTGTAATGGATGCTGGTGAAGCTGAGCAGGGTTTCCTTGAGCCCAGTAACGGAAGTTCCTGCTTATTCACGTATCCACTTAAGTGAAAATGGGCTTCATCGGACATCCAAAGATTTTGAATGAAGTTAGCATCCTCATTGATCTTAGCCAACAATTGTTCATAAATTTGCAGGCGCAATACAGAATCATTAGGATTCAGTTGTTGCACAATCTGAAGTTTGTACGGATGAAATTGAAGTTCATGGAGTATTCTTTGAACGCTCCGACGTCCGAGCAGCAATGACGAGACAATTTTTCGCACCGAACGACGAGGACTCCTTAAGATGGCAGCTCGCACGGCATCAATGTTTTCTGGGGTACGTACAGACCGTACACCCCCACTAGGCTTTTTCTTCAAAGCTGAACCAGTCTCTTTTCAAAATTACGAACCCACGTTTCGATTGCGTGTAACGAAGGAACTTGACCGTGGGGCGGGATCTGATAGTGGCGCCGAAACTCTCGTTGTGCAGCTGTCAAACTGTCACCATGTCGGTAAAACCTCCTTACGGCGACCGCACGCTCTGCACCACTCCACTGGTCCATGGTAACTAAATGTCCGTTACTGCTAGACAGACAGTTTCACTTCTGCTACATCTACAGGGCTGCCAACATCAACTTCAAATTTTCCCGTTTCCCTGCGCCACCCTGTACTTAGTAACTAACTGTGACGATCCCCCAGTTCCGTCCTTATATCCACATTCTTCTTTCTATAGTAGATACATAATGAAGGTACTACCTTCATTCTTCTCTATTCATAGGCCTATATAGTAATTAATTTTATAAAACTTCAAGGTAGTATCACAAAAACGTCCTGTCAGATAGAAAAAATTGGAAAGTATATTTGAATTCACCATGAACAATACTTCTAGATTCAGTTATTTTTGTTCTTGTGAAAGGAAAAAATTTCTTTTTTTGTAAAGCAGTGTAGCAGATAAAGAGAGACAAATAGACAATAAACACTCGATTTAGTGGAGTAAGGATTAAATCATTTCTGATAACTAGGAGTAGGCCTAATACTGGAAGATAACGGAAGACTAGAGAACGAGCTAAATGACGTAATTAATAAAACAACTGATTTAAGCAATTGAAAGAGAGGTTTTTCGGGAAAAAGTGTTAAAAATGGAAGGAGTCCAGGGTAGGAGAGAGAAAAACGCAGGTTCAAAGTGGACTGAAGACATGAAGAAGAGACATAGTGAAAAGATGAAAGAATATTGGAGAAAAAGAAAAGAACAAGGAATAAAGAATTGAAATTGCCATGTGGACCTCAGATAGCCGATAAAAAAAACTGATTTGTTTTATGCTTGGAAAATCAAGTTTACTAGTAAGAAGGGTATGTGGCAGAAAACCAAATCGGCAGTTTTCTATGCCATGTATGTAATCGTACATTATATCTTACGTACTGTTGTCAGTCTTGGATACTGACGAGAAGAATGAAGTGCAAATACATGTAACGAGCAGAAAATTTTAAAAATTTTAAATTTTTCACCTCGGCAGAGTACGTTCACACGAGGCAGTGTCAACGACTTATAGTTGGCGCAATAAATAAGGAGTAATGAGAAGATGTCAGTGAGGCGTCGCTGACTTGACAATAGAAACACATTAAGTTCGATCCAACTATAGAAATTGGTGGCGTAAGATGACAGGGAAAGTTTCGTCCAGAATTATTGCTCTCCGCAGCTGTAACAAAGTAAGCCAGGACATTCACACCCGTACCGAGAATTGTAGCAGATGTTGACCATGTTACGTCAGTAGACGATAAACGACAAAAAGAGTGAAACTTCTTCTTCTTCTTCTTTCTATGGCACTACAGCCCTTGTTGGGCCCTGGCCTCCTTCAATTTTTCCCCCCATTCTCCTCTGTCAGCAGCCATCCTCCTCCAGGAACGCACTTTTAATATCTCTCTTGCATCCTCATCCACCGCATCCTCCCATCTTCTCCTTGGTCTTCCCACTGGTCTTTTTCCATGGATTCTGGTATACAATAGTTTTTGTGGCATCCTTTCTTCTCCTATCCTGGCTACATGACCAGCCCACCTTAGACGCTGTAGTTTTATGTACCGTGTTAACGGTGGTTCTTTATACATTTGATACAATTCATGGTTATATCTTATTCTCCAGCCATGTACGTCATTAACTGGTCCCAGGATTCTTCGTAATATTTTTCTTTCAAAGGTATCGAGAGTGTTTGCTGCTAAAAGAGTGAAACTACACCATTACAATGGAACGACTGCACTGCACCTTAAGAAACAATACAGTAAGATAGGCCTGACAAAGACTAAAGTCATGTTACGCAGCTGGAGTTATCGTCTAATTGACAGACAAGAATTTACGAAGGGAAAGTTGGGGTGACTTCACCAGCCAGCAGATGTTCAAAATTGTTAATAGCCAGAAAAAAGGGGTTAGAACTTGGAACAATGCGCCAGGAAGACTGAAAGTATAGATAATGGGAATCTATAGAAACACAGAGTTTACTCAGACAATAGGCTGATCGACAAGTGTCTAATAGCCATAGTTTCGTCGAAGCGGGTCAACGTTCGTCAGAGCAAAAATCGGGGAGACCAAAGAACCTATCAGGTGCCTTCAGCCAACGAGAAATTTGGTGGTGAGGAGTGTTTCCATAGTAACAGAAACGAAGGACCTATCGGGAGAACTATGACGTAGAATCTTGACATGGTGGGACAGTATTTTCCAAGAAAACTAAAAACTGACCAATCTCGAAATGAGGTAGGCGTGAAGCGCGCCAGAGACAAAATTTTGAGTAGGGACGAATTAATAAAACTATCTGCCCAAGACAGAGGACAGGCAGTGATACTCAATTTTTAGACAGTCTACACTCAATTTTTGAAACAAGTAATACTAAAATTTCGACAGTTTTTACTAAAGTTTTCAGACAGTTTTTACACTCAAATTTCAAATAGTTTAACTTCAAGTGCGAGAGACGGTATATCATAAACTTTCAACAGTTTACTCTAATCATTCGGAGTTAGTATTATTTAAATTTCAGAAGAGTACATTAATCGTGCGGAATATTAACCCGAGTCCGGAAGTTAGTAACCAGTAACTTAAAAGACTTAGTGATACATTCATGTCACGGTAGTGAGATTTAACCGAAGTGCGAGGTAACGGACTTAGTTAAAATTATACAAAGTGAACAATCAGACCGTTACACCAACAGACATCATTACTTAACGATATACAAAACAGTTGAACTTAATATAGTGTACTACACATTATTAACAACATAATGAACACGAAATATTAAACAAATTAATGAATAATACGAATGTTTAATGAAGCAGCGACAAGTGGAACTAGACATGTATATTAACATTAAAACGAACTCACAGCACACACAGTAAGATGAAACATTTGATTGAACACTGAACTTCAATTATTCACATATACAAACGCCTACGCGAGTGATCGGAAGAGTAAGTGTTAAGTGATTGTGATAAAGCAGCATCCGACGGAATGGGTCTACGAGCCATCTTCATCTCTGGAACTCAACTTCAACAACAACTAATGGATATTCAATAACCAAGTAACCATTATTATAATCATTTCTAATTAGTAACTTCTACTGACCTGGTTTCTTTCAAAGAATTCACACCTGAGAAAATTATTAAGAAAAGTAATGAATAAATCTGAATAAAGTAATTAATGAATGTATTAACAAAAGCTTATTTGGGATTTAATGAACGCATCAAATAAGTAATATGAATTGTTATATTGTTTGATTTATATATGTATGTATGTTTTCTTTGTTTTCAGCATATATTGAAACACGTATTTGTTATTATAAAATATGTATGTATTTCAGGTACAGCGACGTATCATATGTACAATTATAATGTATTATGAATGATAATTAAACTAGTACTTTAAGTTGATCATAAATATGCATTCATTATTACCAAATGCAACCCAAATATTAACCTAAAGTTTGAAGGAATACAAATAGATTTTAAGAGTTTCATGTGTTCAAATAAAGTAAATGAATTGATAACGTTAATCTATTAAGTGATATCACGTATGTGCTGATGAGAATCAGAATAGTTATACATAAATTTTAAATGGCTGTTTCACACACGGCATGAAATTAATCAATTAAAGCAAGTGAATACATATTATCTATTGCACCTAAATTATATAGAATTCACTATATAAACTGTGTTCCAACACGTTGGTATAGATAATGAGAATAATAAATAAAATTCAATTACACACATACATGTGAGAGATCGATAAATTTATATATTTAATAGCAAACACAATTACATAATTAATTATCACAAAGGTAATTCGTCATTTACATTTATTTTGCATAAATTGACATTTATATACAAAACCTTCGGAATGAAGTTTATTTGTGCAGAGCGAAGAGCATGACAGTGAGGGACTATATAAGGGAAGAGTCTGGAACAATGTTGGTATCGGAATATAATAAATACTTAAATTCCTAGTTACCGCCAATCAATGAATTTTTCAGTGAAGGGTTTGTGAGGATCGGTCAAAAATATAACACAAATTTTAAGTTAAATGTTAACTGTGAGTTGTGTGTTTGGCGTTAGCAACAATTGCCCTGATGATGACAATAAACATTGTCGAAACGTCGACACAAGTAAGTTAAAATTTGTGTTATATTTTTGACCGATCCACACAAACCCTTCACTGGAATATATTTAAAAAAAGTAATTTCTACTAGTGGAGCCATAACGAAATATGAATGGGGAGCTGTTTAAAGGAAGAAATTGGCAACATTCGTAGATTCATGAAGTGAATAATACATTTCAACATCGAAAACAAATGACGATCAGGACATACACTTCCTTTTCCCTTTAAGAAAATGTAAAGAATGAAAACCTATATTTGGATTTTTAAAAGGGATTTATGTTTGTATTGTGATTTGTTGTTGGTTTGGTACTGTATAGACATTGCATTTGAGATTTACGTTAAGTAGTGTGTTTTTGAGAAAGTATATAATAGTTTTGATTGATACGTGGTAGAGAACAACACACATAATGTGTGTTTATGTGTGAGAGAGACGTGGATTAGAGAAAGAGTTTCTGGGAGAGGGAGTGTAAGAAAAGAAGAGAGAGAGAGAGAGAGAGAGTGTACAATAGGTTTCGATCTGAGCGGCCAAGCAAAGCAGAACGTCCCGTCCGTCCGCAAACTTGGTTGGTGTCCAGAACAGAAATTTGGCCGGCCACTATTTTAACTCGGCTAACCTGATTGTGTGGGAACGTGAACACGTGGCCAAACACACATACTGTAAACTACCGCTTGTGTCCACTGGCTGCTGTCAGAGCCGCGGCCACTTTTTGGTGTAGAACACAACGTTTTTGGCACAAAGCATGTTCTAAAGTTAATCGTGAGACAAAATGTCAATCGCAAATGTAGGTATGTTACTAATCAAAGTATGAACAAGGCTATATACAGAAGTTAGCACGATTTCAGATACTGTAATACAGTAGGCTATAGCGTTATTTAAATCAGCACGTTATATGAGAATTAAAACTATTACAAATATGAAAGCTCAAGGTAGTGACTATACAAATTTAAGAATAATAAATCTTATATTATGTTAGCAGCGGGCTAACTAAACAAAAATTAAATATATTTTTCGTATTAAAAGAACATAGATCTGTAAGAAAGTAAGAAAATATCGTCGATTTTTTTACATGACTTTCACAAAATTCATAGGCCTATATGTTTATTAAACTAGTTTCAACTTTCCTTGCAATTTTTATACTAAAGTGGACACAACGTACACGATTATTCTTTACAGCCTTAAACCGACGTACGGTATGCTTACTACGAGGGTGAGATGAGAAGAAAGTTTTGCCTGGGCAAAGCCTCAATTTGTATCTATTTCGAAGATTAAATATGGTGTTTGATAATTTTTGGAGATCCATCATGTATTTTTAGTGAAAAGCAACAAACAATAATTAAAGTAGCATAGTCAAATATAATTAGACTCAGAAAATTGAACATCACGGAGATTAAGAGAATTATTAATTAAAACAAAGGTTTTTAAGACATTGCTTGACCTTGTGCATGAGATGAACTAGAAATGATTAGCAGTTTATAGTGAACGTACAAACGTACATACAACTATTTTTACGTAAACTTTATTGATTTTAAGAACGCAAAACATAATCTTGTCTGAAACTGATTTTTCCATTACATCATGTTCCGTTGAAAGTAACCAGAGGGTGTCATGAGTGTAGACTACAACTCTAGACGTAACATTAATATTCTTCAGCCTTCAACTCGAGTATGTTTAATAAACGAAACGTTGTGTAACTTTGTATGCGTAGTCGTAGCTGTCCAAACCAGTGTTTATAATACGTCTCTCGAGATAAGTTATTGAATTAAAATTTATATTTTATTGTTAATGTTCCTTTTAGTATTTCTTCTAAATAATTAGTATTAGCGTTAATAATTTCAGAGAGTAACATTTTCAGTAAAACCATGTATTTTATCTCTGATTTCGGCGTCCTGGGCCACTGCCCTATTCACACGACCCTGCCAACAGTATGCATACTGCCCAAAGTAGGCAGGCAGGAGAAATTATTGCACTGACTGTGAAGGAGACGAGAAAAGAATTGTATCACTTCGTAATCAGATAGCGTATGCTGAACGGTGTGACCCCCTAAGTGATGGCGGGCCCTCACCATGTATTTATTCTATTTATTGTGGGGCTACCTTTTTTGCTTCATTTATGTCTGCGCCCCATATCGATTCAGTTCCTTTGCGTCTGTCGATCAGTATTTTTCACAGAAGTTCTAATTTTTTTGTTTCTTGTTTCGGTCAATCTTGTAAGGCCACAGCTTCTTCTTCAAAAAATTCGTTTCCGTATCTTTTCTTCTTCTTGTAATGATCGAAATTTTAAAAAAATTTTAATTCCTCGATCAAGTGACACGTTCCCACACTCAAGTCGACGGACACAAGCCCAGGTCGTAAATAATGACGAATCGAGGGCACGTCAAACCCGACGACAGAGCGAAGACAAAGAAAAAATGTCTGAGCACTGCACACAATGAGTATTTCAAGGCGTCACTGACAGCTAGCCGTTTGTCAAAATTTACAGCACCCAACAATCTGAAACAAAGACTTCGTCCAGCTGCCGAGTTACACGGAATCGAGATGGAACGCCTGCTGTGGAAGCAAAGTGTAACTGCTCAATTATGAAAGGCTTTACTATGTTACAAAGGAAGTACAGAGCAATTTTAACGGAGAGATAGACAATAGACGTAACTCAGTGAATACTGCCAGTGTACCCTGCACAGCGTGAAAACACATTCTTGACAGTTTACTGAAATTTACGACTGAAAAGTAGAATTTCACCGAAATGAAGACAACGAAGGGTTGATAATCGGCGGAACGAACGTCGTGGAACTTAGACAATTAACCAAGACCTGGAGTCTGTTAACAAAAGCTCAGTCAGAACCTTAGGGAAAGTCTAAACAAAGGATAACAGAAGGCCATGAAATTGTCCTAATTTCTTAGAATCTGTGCTACGCTCGTCACATGAAACACTCCGGGGATGACGACGACCAACCAGCATCAAGCATCTTCTAAGAGAGCTCGTGGAGAGAGTAGGAAGGGTTCGGCCGACGAATCGTGAAACAGAGGATGAGATCTACAGAAGGGTAGGAATTTGTACGACCAATCAAGAGTTCGAGAAGGCGTAGAGATCGAAACTTAGACTTATGGGTAAGATGTTCCAATAAAACTGTTTGGCGAAGACGCGGAGCAGGCAGTCAAGTAGTTAATCGAGAGTCAGTAATTTTCAATCAGGCAGTCAAGTAGTTAATCGAGAGTCAGTAATTTTCAATCGGGCAGTCAAGTAGTTAATCGAGAGTCAGTAATTTTCAATCGGGCAGTCAAGTAGTTAATCGAGAGTCAGTAATTTTCAATCGGATAGTCAAGTATTCAATCGAGTAGTCAAGTCGTTCAATCGAACAGTTAGTCGCAGTTAACAGTCAGTCGGTAGTCAAGAGTATGTAGTTAATAGTAGCAGTTGGTAGTCGCAATTAATAGTCAGAAGTTAGTGCGTACGATAGACAGACGATTGATTATGTCGACCGACCGGATTCACTAATTTGTAAATTCATAAGTGAACAAAGACATCGGTATAGTCACACTTATACACAATTCTGTGCGGAAATATAAACTATGAGTGCGTACGGGACTTGAAATCTCAACTGACGCGCACATAATAATATACTAATTAACATTTAAAGTAGAACAGTGAGTGTCACCTCAAACATTCTCACATCATAACGTATCACCATGTTGAACAATTAGTTGAATAAACTATACCAAACAATTAAGCACGCAGTACGCGATACACCCAAATAGACGGCACAGTTAACCATGTACACAAATATGGCAAACTTTCAGAACAATTCAAGTTAATGACAACATTAACACCTCACTATTTGAACTCCGGACACTCGACATCAGCGGGTTACCACAATACCATACACATGACGGGAGTGGAGATTTAGTGGAGTGAAGTGAAATTATCAGTGCTCTGCGTAACAGTGATTATGATCTTCGACGAATCATCTAGAAAGTGTCTTCTCACGACGACGGAATTGGATAAACACTCTCAAAGATAAGCTTTATGTCTACTTAATCTTAGTAGTATATACTACACTACTGTTCTGTTGCCTCTTTTCAAAGAACTAACCCCAAGAGAATAATTACATATGAGTCATATGAATCATAAAATCTATAAAATAACACTAACGTAATTCGTTATCTGAGAAATAATGAACGCATTTTAGGTAGGAATAAGTATAATTGTTGATTGTTTATTATTCGTGTATGTTTTATATATGTGCATTATTTACTGCATTTGAATGTACCATGTGTTTATGTTTCAGGAAACATCGTATAAATTGAATAATTGTATTTATATCATGTGCTTTAATATGTATGTAATTTGCAGGATATAGTTACTTACTTCAGTAAGATGTGTAATAAATAAGTAGTTAATTTACAGTATTCATGCGTTCATTATTGAAATTTCATCTTTGTTATTGATGTATTTTCATTCTAAGTATTACACTAAAAATCTCATAACTTATGCTAAACATCAATGGATACAATAAACTCGACCATTGAAACGTCTGATTAATAGACTCATAAAATCGTATTTAATCAGACACTGTGTTGAGTCAAATCTGACGAATAGAAATAATTTTAGATATATCAATTTTAACGTATTACATAAATCTTTAATTAATATGATTCATAATTGTTGAGTAATTAATCCGCGCAGATAATTAGCACAGATTAATATTCACTAGATGTAAATGGTTTACACAATTAATTACCACAGATGTAAATTATATTTACACCACTAAATGTAAATGGCTGCACAACGCTTGGCATTAAATGTAAATGGCATCCAGCTTTAGGGCGAGATACATATGAGAAAGTGATAAACTCACATAAAATACCACTAGTCCCATTTACTAAATGTAAATCATTTATATCACGATTAGCATAATAAATAAACCCCATTTATGCTAACTATATTCTTCTACTGGCGTTACAACCCACCATGGGTTTTAGCCTCTTCAACAGTTTTTCTCCATTCAGTCCTCTCATTATGTAGTCTTCTCCGCCTTCTTATCCCCATATTCCTCACATCCCCTTCAACATTCGTCATCCATGTTTTCCTTAGCCTTCCTCTTGATTTTGTACGAATTGGTCTCCATTCTAGAATTTTTCTTGGAATTCTATCTTGGTCCATCCTCACTGTGTGTCCCAGCCAGGCTATCCTTCAACTCTTTTTAAAACTTACTATATCGGCTCCGTGTATTAGATTATTTATTTCATAATTTCTTCGTATTCTCCATGAGCCGTCGTTATTTTGCACTGGTTTGAATATTTTTCTCAGTATTTTTCGCTCGAATGTTCTTAAATACTGTTAATCTTTTTGCGTTAATACCCAGGTTTCAAAAGCAAATGTTACAACTGGACTAATTATGCTTTTTAATTTTAAACTTGCTCAGTGCTTTCGGCTTCATTAATTTTGAGTAGGCGTAGTAACATCGGCTAGCTCTAGGATTCTCGTCTGGATGTCGAGCTTGTGGTGCTGCTGTAGTTTATTTGTGAGTCTAAGTAGGAAAATTCACTTGCGCGTTCAAATTCCTTAGTTACGCATTGTAGAGAGTATCTATTACATGGTAGTCTTGTTATTTCCATGTAGTTGGGTTTCGTTATCATTTATTTTCAGTCCTCTCTATTATTTTGCTATCTATATTAATTACAGCCGGTGGCGTATCTAGATTTTGACCTTTGGGGGGGGGTCCGGGGTCGAGTCGGCTTCATACTAAAGAAAAAACATGTTAAGACTAATAAATAATCTATACGCTAAAGCTGTGTAATAAACCTGTTTGTGTATTTAAAAAAGAGTCACTACTACATTAGCATATACAGCCGAAAAAATAATAAAACAGCCTAAAAATTAAAGAGATGAAAAAAATTCGTCACATTTTTTGACCCCCCTGGAGGGGGGGGTCCGGTCCCGTTCGTCTCCTCCGTAAATACGCCCCTGATTTCAGTTTCATGCAGAGAGTTTCTGTCATGGCTATATCAATGAGCTTATAATGGCTACACCATCAGCGTAAGCAAGAATTTGTGTGGTTTTTATTCCTATATATGTCTCCTAATTTCCATCTAGTTGACTGCTGCTTCTAAAACTAAGTTAAAGAGTAAAGAGGACAGTGCATCTCCTTGTCTAACGGGAAATGTGGACGTGAACTGACTACCAACTCGTATCGTTGCTCTGGAACCAGCCACAGTCACTCCCACAGGTTGTACCAATACCGTATCTTTTAGTGCATCCAATTCATTTCCACATCATTTCGTTTATAGTAAATAAAAGTTTGTAAAGTTGATGAAAAGTTGTTATTTGTAAACAAACGAGAAAAAATCATAAAAGAGGAAACAAGAACCGAAGCGTTTCGCTTGCTAAGCATGTGACAGGTAGGCCTAAGCTACCGTGTGGCAGGTAAACAACAGTCGACAGAGCAGAAGGTATTCTTATGATTACATCTCCTGTTTGAATATTAGGAGGAATAACAGAAATTTATCTTTTTTATACCAGTTGTAAACAGTTCACCATAACGAAGTTCAATCTAGTCGGTCAGCTCCTAAATCAAAGCATGCGGATTTTACTTCCTTTAGTTATCTTATAGTCTACTATTCATTCCTTGATTAATTTTAACATAGCACATACTTCTCTCATAACGTTGATTGAATACGTCCAATTTACTTTTTTTTACAGTCAACACCGATTACTCTCATCTACTTTTTCCGGTCTCGGTCAGTTAGCGGCGATACAGCGTTTTTATCTATTCTTACGTGGTTAATTGCGCCATGCACTTTTACTTACTAATCGAATCTGTCATTTAGGAACGTTGCTATTCTGAATTTCGATGGTATTTAAATTCTTCAACTATTTATTGGTGCGAATAACCCCTTTCTTCCAATATTTGTTAAGTCAGGTTAGGTTAGGTTAGGTCAGGTCAGGTCAGGTTAGGTTAGGTTAGGTTAGGCAATGAACGAATAGAATTATAAAAGTAATTTCTGTATCATTATAATAATAATAATATGAAAATGCAATTGACCGGGTTCATATTTCTACCTCGGTCGCAACTGACCGGGTTTTACACGATTGTGTCCCAACTGACCACGGTCCCTTTTTTCTGTAGGAGCATATCATCAGTAGTCTACCCAAAGTAGGCCTGCACGCAGCATTTTCCCATGACAGTACCGTTTAAGTGCTCTAATATCTCCATGACAACCTGTCTTATAGTCTGGGCTACGGCATCATACAACAGTTAAGTAAAAAAAAAGTAGCAAAATAAAAACCTTACTCTCCAAGCTCACTCTATAATTCGGTACAAAGCAATCTTTTTTAATTTTTATGTGCTATCAATTTGTGCAGGTCTCCGAGTTCTTTCGTCGGAACACTAATTTAGGTCAACCATAGCCTGACGTATTTCTAATGGAAAATTATAATTTATGAAGTTACGATATTAGGAAAATAACAAGTGGTGACCGACGACATAATGTATATACGCGAGAGCACGAACTCATGAAGGCACTTACACATACAGAGAGAGAGAGAGTGAGTGAGGGGGGTGGAAACAAACAGCTGTCAATGAGAGAGGGAGGAGGCGGAACAAGAGAGTTACGTCAAGTGGGCAAACTAGGTACTTGACATGCAGCGGCACTTAAAAACCCGAAACGCGCGCCATTCGACTGACAAAAACGATTTTGACACGTCTCGCACGCGCGTCGAGTGCAAACACGATATAAATACTGACAGTGCGTGTAACAGAACTCGATAGTAAGTAGGACTCCACGTTAATGATAAATTTAATGATAACTTTAAAGAGAACTTCACGTTAATGGTAACTGACAACGTATATTGTAACTTTTTCAGAGGAATAACAATTTTTGTGGGTTATGGGACACTTGTGCGGTGAGACGGTATTGAGCAACTAACTATCAGAGGAAAAGTGGATGGATAGGAAAGGAAAAAGAGGAAGGTCATCCAGCAGATGATTCAATACCTGACGTAACGGGGGGACTTGTCTTTTTGTTTTTGACGTTATTGTAATCTATCACAAACACGACATTCAGCAGTACATAGGATATATAGGATGATTCAAAATTGCACGAGAATCTCTCGGGGCCTGATTCTGTAGCTAAAAATAAGAAAAACAGTTCATATAAACATAGGTCCGAAAACGGTTCTTTAGCGAGTTACGGTTCTCGCGAGCCAGTTCCCCCTGATTTCTGCTTCCACTGTAAAATGACGCCATACTGAAATTCTGGGGCTATAAATTCTGCTGAATTCTGCATTCACCAAAATGGCCATATTGAACAGCTGCTTTGAACGAACGTTTGCAGGTTTACCAATTTAAGAATTTCGATATTTGGTCATTTGAAGAAAAAATTCAATAATATAAGTTTTTGATTCCTTTAAAATTACATTTGTTATGAAAACGTTTACATAAACCTTTGTTCTGTTTAAAATTGTAACACTTTTCTGGCGCATTTTGGCCTGTTTTGTTTTTAATTAAAGTCAAATTTCTCAAATTTGTACTTATTTTTAATAGACACTATATACATCAGTTTTCTCAGAATTAAAATCTCTACAAAGTTGGTTAGAAATTGTTACTTGTTTATTGGGGAATTAACGAATTTATTTTATCTCAGATCTAAAAATGTGTGTTTTTCGACTCCAGTGTTTTGTGTTTTACACAATTTTTCGTAAAAACTAATTGAGGTAAAACTCTGGGACCACTTTTATTCAATTTTTCAAATCAGAAACCACGAGAAACTACCAAATTTACCCTTCACTTTATACCCCAAGAATTTCAGTATGGCGTCATTTTACCGTGGGAATAGAAATCAGGGCGAACTGGTTCGCGAGCCGTAACTCGCTAACGAATCGTTTTCAGACCTATGTTTATGTGAACTTTTTTTCTTATTTTTAGCTATAGAATCAGGTCTCGATAGATTGCCGTGCAATTTTGAATCACTCTGTATAATAGAGTTTGTCAGGAGTGTATCCAGCGATACATCTCCTGTCTCTTATCCGGTGTTACGGACAGCTAAATGCACCAGCACTGCACACGAGATCAGCTGGCAATCGGCGTTTCAGTCTCCGCCGTTCAAGTGGTGTCGTAAGGTCTTGTGCTGACGGTTTGAAATATGTTCGTAGCATCTTGTCGTATCATTCAACAGCCGCTAGTTTTTCTTGCTTGACCGCATGTACATCCAGGTCACGGTGGACGTTCTCGTTCCTGACACGACGCCTCTATGGTAAATCTTGGTACCTTTGATTCAAACCTCCCAATGACTTCTATTTTCGAATGAGAGGCGGTCCTCTAAAGCTGCAACGCGTGGCTACACACAGGTGTCAAAACATATTTGTAGACAAGTAATATTTTTGTTAAGGATTAAGGGTGGAATTACGACCAATCAGCTTGCTTAGTTTACTTCCAAGTTGTTTCTTCTTACCTTGCATACGTTTTTTCCAATTTAACCTCAGATCCAAGTGGATCCCCAATAGTATTTGAGTTCTCCGTCACGAGGGATTATTTTCTCATTATTTTGTGATTGATGGACACGTTCCCTTACGTGTGCTAAAAGTTATATATTGTGGTTTATCTTAATTCACTTTGATTTTCCACTTCTTTAGGCAACATACTATAATGTCACTCAGGATATCTGAGCGCTTGTTAAATACCATTAACCAATAAATATAACACAATTCATAGAACCGTTAATAGTATAAAAATTACATTTTACAAATTACTAATTTATAAAATAAAATTACTAAACGATTTACAAATTTGTTCAACTCGTGCAACTCGCATTATCCATTGCAGCTATTGTTAGAGGGTTGTTTTAAATAAATATTCCATAGGGAATGAAATTAATTAAGGTGTAAATAAATCGTGTTTCGACACGCGTAGCGTAATAATAAATATTTGCTAGCATCAATAACAAGTATTCGCTTTATATAATAAATATTTGCTAGCATCAATAACAAGTATTCGCTTTATATGAAAAGTCTACTTTTTATTAACGATTATTTTGTATTTCTAAGTTTAATTGTAGATTTTTTTTATATAGGGGGTTACAAAGTGGACCTATCGTACCTTATAACACGAAAAATGATAGATTTTCTCAAGTAGAGGAGAAAAAGTTGCTCAAAAGGTATTTCAGCTACTTTCTTGGCTGCTGGCTGATACACATTTCCCAAGTTTGCAAGAGAATTCGTTGGTTGCAGATTTTCGTATTGTGCAGAAACGAAAGTCGGGAGGGTTGAAGAGATAGTTAGGTAGATAGAAAGACGTAGATAGATAGATAGATAGACACGTACATAGATGTAGGGAGGAAGAGTGAGAGGGGGTGAGGGGAGAGTTGACACAGAGACGGAGACAGAAAGACTGTGAGAGAGATAGAAGATGGGAAAAAAGATAGAAACGGACTGAGAGGCAGAGTTAGACAGGGATAAATAAGCAGAGACAGAGAAAAGAAAGAGAGATAGTGAGACTGTGACATTAAAAGTGGCACCCAGCTGAACTATCATCACGTTATTTGTTTAAAAATATAACCCTGTTTTCGCCGACGTATATGTTGCAATTAATGTCGCGTCTGGTTTACAAAAATTCTTCGTCATAATTTGTCACGTTTTATTCTGTATTTTGTATAGAATACGAATTAGTACGTCCATAAAATACCGAAACTTTAAGTAGCCAATTGTATTTGTAGAACTATTGTAATACGGGTGTGTTCGTTTTACAAAAGTATTAATACAATTTGTGAGTATCGATTCTTCTGGCGTTTAATAGTTTACACATCGCGATCTATATTACCATCTTGACAATATTCTTCTCTGAACAGCTGACATCTTCTCTGTCTAGGTGATTGCTGAAGTTAAATCACGTATACACAAGGCTAGACTACATCAGATAGACTACTTAGGAACAAGGCTTACAAGTAACAACAGAGCAGATGAAGAAATGGAACATCAATTGATGAAAGCAAGAAGAATTTCTGGACGCATGAATAACCTTATATGTAATAATAAATACCTCACACAAGAAGCAATAACTAGTGTTTACAAAAGCACAATACGTCCAGTAATATCCTATGCATCAGAGACCAAGCCAGATACAGCAACAACTCAAAGAAAAGGACAAACTATAGAAATGACTGTATTACGGAGGGTACTAGCAAAGACAAGGTACGATAGGTTGCCAAACAGGAGTATAAGAGAAACGTGTAATGTAACATATATTAATTTTTGATTGCGGAAAGAAGGAAGGTATGGAACGAACACATATCAAGAGTGGTTGAGACAAAGCTAGTGAAAAATGCAAGAGATAGCCAACCAAACATGCAGAGGAGCAATGGTCGGCCAAGAAAAAGGTGGAGTGACAATATGTAGGACCGTTGTTATAGAACAGGACTGAGAGTCCTAACTAGGAAGTTGAAGAAGAAGGAGAAGAAGATACACAAGGCAAATCGCTGCTACTACGGCTTCAAAAGTGAATGACATGTAAACTGATAGATATAAAAATTAAATTTACTTTATACAAAACCTTAATAAGGCCAGTGTTAACTAACGGTAGTGAGGCATGGACCATGAATATAAATCGAATATTTGAATGAAAGGTGTTTAAAAAGGCGTGTGGGCCAATAAGAAATGTTCGGATTTTATACGCGAACTGATAGTGTGTAAGCCGCTTAAGAGGGCGGTAGACCAACGAAAAGCTGGAAATAAGATATAGTTAAAAATCTGGGGGCGAGGTCTTTAAGGATGAGTTACGGAACGACCAAGAAAGATGGAGATTGAAGAGTGTTGACGATGATGATGATGATGACGCTCCTCATCGTGCACTGGTTAAACGCAGACTGGTTTCTCTTTGGTTTGTACAATGGCTTGAGGGGCAATAAGCCATGGGTTGTTATGCCTGAGGAAATACAGTGGTTGTTATTATTAACATTAGCCTATAATGTTATTGTGCATTTATCAATATTATTGGGTACGTAAAAATGTAAGCACTTTGTCAGTTTTACTGTAGTCACACAGAGTGGTATGTGTGACGTAAAAATGAAGGCGGACGAAGGCAGAAAGGTAAGACAACAATTAATGTAGTTGTTGGTATTTTACCCACGGCGAGCCTCCGTGGCGTTGGGCGTCGCACGGATAAATCTCATTATGTACCACGGCTGTGAATACATAAACGTAAGAGGCGTCCGCGTTGCTAGGTTACTGTGTGTGTGTGTGTGGGTTGGTACTGTCATGGTCACCATGGCGGTAATGCTAGACTAATCCTAAAAATACAATTGGTAGACGACCGCGACGTGTATATAGGTTATGGGATTTTAGCGTCTGACTTCGCCTTGTGACGCCTAGCTTCCGTTGTATTCTATTTTCCCACAAGTTCTTATTCAGTTATCTCTCTCATAGCTTTTCCTTTCCTTGATTACAGTTGTGCTTAGGTCTTCCCTTTCCCGTTTGTATTTTGACGTCTACTCTAAAATTAGGTGTGATTGTCTTGGCAGTTCCGCGTACATATCCGTACCAGTACATGTCCGTTAGCGATGGTATTAAATGCTGTCTTTCTATGCCATCGCTAATGCCTTATTTTATTTCACGTGTCCGTTTGTTTGTAACTTGAACATAGATATTCTTGCTGATCTTCGTGAAGCGACCATTTCAGTGGCCAGTAAGTTTCTCCTATCACTTTTTCTGTCACTGGTCGAATCTCGGCCTTAAAGGTTAAAACGCTTCATTCCAGAGGGTTACGATATCTAATAATGTTAGGGGACCATCGCGTCTCAGTTAGATCGTCTTTAATTTTACGACTATGTGATATTCTATTCCTCCCTGTCTGTGTCTTCTTTCTTCACCGAATGCTCCCTCTGTAATTCGAATGTGTCACGCTTTTCGATTTAAGATCTTCGTTGGGCGCTCACGCGGTTACTTCATGTACGCGCAGTTTTGAAGTGCTAAAACGTTGCTCTTATTTTTTTTCGATGACTGTTCCCTCTTATAGTGTAGTCGTTGTCATGCAAGTTAAAATAAACAGTCCAGTACTTGATGCATCCAAGCTTCCATTCTAGCCCTTTTACCTTCTTTTTCTTCGACTGGTGATTTTCCATTAATTTTTTTTTACAATTTATTTTCCAATTAAAGTTAGTCCCCTTTTTATGTATCCGATTACTGATGGCTTCAAAAATGAACCGTTCATCACCGGTCACAGGGCCTTCATCTACGTTCACAAATGTGAGAGTTCATAAACGATGGTGGAACGCGTGGGAACGGGGGAGAGCATAGGAACGGTAACGAGTGACAATCGGACGTATTAGAGAAATTATGAGTACGGATGAGGACATCAATCAGGAAACAGAGGAAAGGTATGGTACGTAGATATCTTAAGAATGGAAGGTAGCCGCCTTCCAAAGATGTCCATGAAACGGAAACTAAACGTAAAAGGGGAAGAACGAGGAGGACTGTGATGGTTGTACAGACGATGGGCAATGCCTTGGTGTCGCGTTCCGAGCGTCTTATACAGCTCCTACCGCTGACACTACGAATTATGTGGGGGAAAGGTCGTGGAGGAAGACCGAGATCCGGATGGAACGATACCTGAAAAAAAAGTTAACACACTGTTGGATTATCTCCTGAGTGATGGAAGGGGAACAGTCAAGAATGGAAAAGGTTATTAGGTTAGACATCAGCGGTTAGAAAACAATATATAAAACGGTACAGAAAGGCTAGAGAGAGAGAGAGAGAGAGAGAGAGAGAGAGAGAGAGAGAGAGAGAGAGAGAGAGAGAGAGAGAGAGAGACAGATAGACAGACAGACAGAGATAGACAGACAGACAGAGAGGGATAGAGAGAGAGAGGGAGAGAGTTTCTTGTGGTAGTTCGCAGCGTGGGTAGAAAGAAGAGCTGAATCATACGCATATACTGCCACCGTTGTTTCATTAGTGTGCCTGTGGTCAGCTGGGCAGGCGACATTAACCTTGGTCCAGTCGCTCTCCTGCGTTTGACAGATTTGCAAATAAAACATAATTTGTCAGTTTCACCGTTCAATGTCTTAAATCTTTCTGCTAGTTTATAAAAAAATACCACCGCTTGATGACTGGTTAATACATAACCTACTGACATCCACGTTGTGTAATACTACTCAGCGATCCGTATATTAAGGAACATCGATTTTTATTTCAGTTAATGAACATTATTGTAAAGCCAGTTGTACGGTCGTAAGGTGAGTATATCGTGACACACCATCGTCAAAGTAAAACGTCACATTCATGAATGCGAAGGTAGCATGGATGACCGTACCTCAGTTTGGTTGCCGGAGGCTTTTACAGTCATAAGGGTTTATAAAAGATAAAGATTGATTAATATAAAAACTCTATCGTTATTAATAAAAATAAGACCGAATAACATGTCTAACAAGAGCTCCCAGAATGAACGTATTTGTACCCTGGGAAGCGGCCATGGTATAGCGTGTTGACTTGCTACCTCAGGCGGTGAGAAAAAAAATGCATACTAGGTTTTAAACAGTTATTCTTTCTCAATGGCGATGGTAAACCGACTAGTTATATTCTTACCTAGTAATACCTCACTACTTAGCCGTTTGTAACATGCCTTTATTCCTGTGAATAATATCTGAACAAACGTACAACATGTAGCCCTACATGGAAATAGTAATGGAAATAGTAATGGAAAGTAATCTACGTACAATTAGAGCATGGAGTTTGAATTTATATGCTAAAATTAATACCAACGCCGGTAGGTAGTTCAGCAGAAGAGTTTTGCTACGTTTGCACAGCGTTCATATCTCGTACTGTGTTGTGGGTTCTTCTCAAGGTTGAGTCAATCCAATCTTGTCTATCTATTGATGGGGCAAAATAAAAGTACAACTGAGGTAAGCGGACCTCGGGCTGTATCAACGCGACATTTACACGTAAAACGCACAAGAACACCGCTCCCCATCGTCCAGCCGCCTTGATATGTCTTCATGCAGGCCATATCTAATAGTTTCTTTAAACACCGACGGTTGAATGATGTGTGATTGCCGTATAGCAAAAGATTTTTTTCGAGGAACTGAAGGATTTAAATTCTGAGCATGATAAAAGTCGAAAATAATCTTAATCCTCTGTGTATCCAAACAGGTTTAAGTCCTGTCCACCGAGTCGCCGCGTGGTCATCCACTCGGATTTCCTGTACATGCAAATGTCACCTGACTAGTGGAACCGAACATCAAAAGTTTTACTAATTTATAATCACAAAGATATAAAAATCTAAATAATATTTGTTAATTAGAAAGAAATGTTTTTGTTATAATAAAAGTGTTTATCAAGCAAGGGTTAAGGTTGGTAATTGGAATTAAAATTATTCACATTATTTATAGTGAACGAACGAAGCGAATTCTTAGTTTTAATGGGACCGTTTGACATTTGTCTGTCTGTTTGGGGTAGGCCTAGGTCTCACGATAACTTGTGAACGCATCAACCGATTTTCGCAAAACGTGGTTATGCGTATCCGTATCCATTCATTTAGCCCAGAATTTTTTATTTTTTTAAATTTATTCACTCACCCAAAAATAGGGAGATAAGGCAAAAATGTGAGGAGCCTAATTAAAAAAAGTCACAAAATTCACGTGTGGTATTAAATTGAAAACAATTCAAACTAAAATCTAAATATAGTGTTCAGTATGGGAAATTTTAAAATTTTCGGACGCCAAGATCTAAAAATCGGATGCATATTTTTCAAAAAATTGTAAAAATCTATATCGGTGTCAGACTGAATGGAATTTTAAGCCAAATCCGAATGTAGTTCTCTGAAAGTTTTTTTTTATTTTTTAGGGCTACCACGAGCCAAAAAAAATGGAAGTCAAATTTTAAGAAAATGTGAAAGTCTATGTGCGGCTTCAAGTTTTGAGGAATTTTATTCATAACATAAAGTCGGTATCTTTAATAATTTGATACAATTAATATATCTCATTGCCCCTCGCAAATTTCGGGGACCGCCTTCTAAACGCTTGTAAGCTACGTTTGTAAAAGTACTTTACACATGGTAGTGAGGTTTATTTGTGAAAAATATTTAATAGGGCACCTATGGAAAACTAAGGCGTGTAGCTAGTACTTTTTAGAATACTAAAAGACTGCACAAAATCAAATGAGAAGTGAACGCATGAGGTAAGAATTAAATGTATGTAACTTGAATGACATGATCAAAAACAAGGAAAATTTGGAAAGATCGAGTATAAAGAATGCCAGGAAACAGATTGTTAGAGGCAGTGCTGAAAAATAAACCCTTGAGAAGAAGCAGAAATGGAATGGGTAGGAAAATGTGGACAAGTTAATAATTGAAAATTTGGGAGGCGGAACAATCATTTAACCTAATCCCCGAAGTGAAAAAGAAGTCAAAAAGCGTAGTGTACATTCTATGACTCATTTAACGTCATATTAGAAAAAAAATTAAATCTGCATAGTAAGGTTTCTATAAACATTTTGTTGGTGTAGTAGTAACACGATTATTCTTTCTTTATATTCGCGTATGTGTACAACAAAGTAATTATTTAGGGTTTTAAATGAATACTACTAAAAAAAAAAATAAATAAAATAACTATCCATATTTAACAACGAAAAGGTTGCAATATTTGTTTAGTGTAATGACGGACGAAACATTCAATTTAATGTCTGTTGTTAACTGCTACCATTTCGAAGAATTATTAATGATATCAAAGGTTGGTCCTGCGGTCACAGACTAGTCCACGATTCTCGTCTGCAACAGACAATCGCCAGAGGACGCTCAGTAAGTCTCAAGCGGCAGTCAGGTTCGTTGTCGTAACATGGTTGGTTCCAATTACGTTTTCATCTTTGTTAACATTTCTAATTAGCTAAATCGATTTTAAAGTATTTTTTTTTACATTGGTTTTAGATAATTAAAAAAAAAATAAAAAAAAACCACTGAAAGGTTTCAAGGTAAGCCATTTTATATACTTTCTAATCTTATGGCTAGAACGGATTTTTTTAGGCAGATAGTGAGCAAAATTAAAGCATAATATCTTATGCTGCCCATAAAACACATGGACGCTCATAAAAGGAGCAGGTCTTTCCATTGCTGCTCAAAAAACATTTTGAAGTTGCACATAAATATGTTTTGACGTGTGTTAAAGTTCTTTTATTGGTAGTTCAGAATTGTTACATAAAGCCCTTGTTGTAAAGGTATGTTTCATATCACGTAACATTCACCTGGATAGAAAAAGGCAGTTCGATGTCCCTATATGGTCTGAAAGTTTGCAAAAATTCGTGTTTTTGATGTTTAACACTTACTTAGGGTCTAACCAAGATGAAGTAACGGAAAATTAATTGTTTTTATTTGAATGTTTGATATAAACATAAAAGTACAATTTATTTTTAAACTCGTTAACCATTTTCGTACATTCCTAGTTTTGTACACAACGATTTTTTGCAAGTACAGAGAGTAGCCTGAACAAAACTGTTTTCGTTCACACCAGCTTTTTTGTTAAAATCTGCCAAAAAATCTGGATAACTAACTATACCCATCTTATGTAACCTCTTTTTGTTAATTCTCGTTGTTTCGTAAACGATTTAGTTTTAAAAATTGCAACGGAAATTTTGATAACTGGAAACACTAGTCATCACCGGCTTTTTGCATTCTTCTGAACGCACTACCTTTTTTAGGGGAACCCTAAGAAATAGAAAGAATTATTATCATCAAGACTAATGATAAACGTCATCGAATTCATTACATTTAACTAATTAAATAAATTCTGTAAGATAATTTTGGTATACCTGAAAATGCTCTGTTGTCAATTAAAACAAAATCACATCTAAATAAAAACAACGAATTTCTTCCACCTTATTTAAGTTCCTATTGCACTGGAAGTTTCATACTCATTATAATCACACACACACACACGCGCACACACGCACACACACGCACACACACACACACACACACACACACTTGCCGTAATTATTTTTACTTATTGAACAGTATTTATTGATTGCATCTATTGAGTTCTACATTATTATTAAAACGAATATCTAAAGAAATCTAGTCTTGTAATTATGTGTAGGCCTACACGATGCAAATTAGTTACATTATCACACACTTATGTAGCTTTTGGATGAGTACTTCTGTATTATATAAATTTAATATAATTTTCTGCTAAAATTACGACAATTTTGGTCATTTTTGGCGAGCAATTGTTGTTGTCTGTGCATGCCCCGTATATTAAATACTTCAAGTTTTTAATAATGTTAGTGTTAATAGTTTTGAAAATTATTTTATGTTTATTCTATTAAAAAAATGTAAATATTTAACAATTTTAATAGTGTCGTATCTGAGAATTGTATGACGGCATCAATTCCACGGTCATGGAAGAGTCAATTCTGTGTGAAACGTATTTTGTGGTGACGTTCACGTTCGTTCTTGTACGCGAGAAGATGGTTGGATCTTGTTACGTCTTTGTTACGTTTTCTTAGCATTTATAATTTAGTTGGATTAATATAAAAACATGTATTTATGCAGTTTTGAAGACGAAATTATAACGCCAAAATCAGAAATTTTAAAAATTTCTTATTTTGAGTAGAGATGTATCATTAAGCGCCGTAACAGGGAATTGTTGTGTGAAACGCAGAGATGATTGACAGGCAATAAAATCATGTAACCGCCCCAACGCGCTCACGGTAAGCAGACAGAGTTCATCGCTCCCCATATTAAGAAACGTTAAATTTTGACAACTACCTCAAATCCTTAGAAAAAATGTACAAACGTAAACGAACTCATTTGAAGAGCAGATGTAGGTATTGTTACAAAACAGATTAAAATATAAAGTAGATATGATGTGTAGATAGATATATGTGTATATTTGTGTAGATATACTCTAGTCGAGTATGAGTTAAATTGAATTATTATTAGTATGATTGTGATTATTAGTAGCGTTGTTGTGGGTGTTTCCGTTTAATTCTTTTAGTTTAAAAGAGTATTTAGCACTTCACTGTCAACCTCCCCACTTACCATATGTGGATGTTATCAATGTTCTGTTTGGTGACTTCTTCTGCTGCAACATACACTTTATACACATATACGGATATTCTATTTGAATATCCTAAACAATGCACATGCACAATAGAGTAAAATAATGGTTCAACTGTAATTTGAATTGTATTGAACATTCAAATTCTACCGCCACCCTCTGATAGAACTGATCGTAAAAATTAAACTATTTTAATAAAAATCAAAACTCTTTCCACTGGTAAATAAATTGGGATTTATTAACAATTCTAAAATGCCATTAACTCTTTTAAAAAACAATCAATTAATAATGTCTTTACAAAATAATAATTACTATAAACAATTCTTGAGCTCTTTATATCCCAAGGCTGGTAACACTGGGGTCTGGTACAATAGTTTTAGTTAACGAGGTTATGTCCTCTTTACTCAGTTACATTACCAAATTCGTGTGTTCTTGGAAGTTGCATGATACCAGATACAAGATGTTATCTTAGTTAACAATATTTAATAATGAGTTACGACAAAAAACAAACAAATATTGAAAATTATAAAAGTCGGTACCATAAACCGATATATATCGTACTATCGTACGATGAGTAGAATGGATACAGCAGTTGTTTTGATAACACGTGCTTTGTGCTGCACTGTTAAAAATTACTATTATTATTTATTCGTTAGTTATAAAAATCATTTATTGGCAAGAGAAAAAATCTATAATAAAAAAACTCTTGTGATAGCTTTCATTGGATTGAAATTATTTGAGAACAGAACCATTACTTGGTGACAAAGTTGTCGTTGTTATTTCTAGGTTAGTTAACAAAAGTAAATAGTTATTTTGAATAAGTAAATTATTCATTAAATTCTTAATAATATAAACACATATATTTTATTCATATTGCATCTGATGTATAATTATCAGTTGGTTAGAATATTTTTCGCAATAAACTAGTTATTCGTCAATTCAAACGAAATGAGTCAAATGAGCGACTATTCATTACACTCGTATTTTCGATATTTAAATTAATACCGATTTCTTTAATCACGATAAAATCGTAATATATATATTCTTTAAATTAATGATTGCGATATAATTCATTTTTTCAATTCTGATAATTTTCATCATTGGTTATGCACTTCGGTACTTATGACTAGTGCAGTCCCAAAACAATAATTCTTCGTTCACTAACGAAAATTATTATTTCAATTCAATTCGTTAAATAATAAAAATAGAGTACTCCCTGTTTTTTATAAAACACAAAACACGACCTTTATTATACACTGGCCGGTTTATTATTTTAATTCACTTAGCACTGGACACTCGTTATTATTCTGTTGTGTACAGGTTAGTGTGTGTAGCGTAACTTATGTATGTGACGCGCACCGTTTAAATAAAATCTTGACGCTTTTCTTCATGAACTTTGCTCGTTGAATGATGCGGAACGACTGAATGTTTCATCAAAGCGTCTCCTGCTTGTCTGGTTATTTTAAGCCATTTGATTGGTTTAAATTGTCAAACTCTCTACCCCAAAACACTTTAGTTAAATAAAACTTTTAATTTTTTTACAAATTTTTGTCTGGGTTAGAGGCTACGGGTGACGTAAGCGTTGATACACAAAATGACTGAAAAGTTTATAATTGTTATAACTTTTTTATTAATTATCGTATCGTCGAATGGTTAGTGGCAATAGATTGCGGACACTTGCGGCTTTAATTTAAGTCTAAACAAGGATGAAATCCGTCCATTATTAACTCACTAAGCCATGTCACAAACTCATATGGTGATTCTTAATATAAATAAGTTTATTTCACCATATCTTGCTCCAATTACACTATAACACTCCTTATTAGACGTCTCGAGTCCATTTCTCTTCCGTTTTTATACAGAAAATAGTTGTAATTACCATTCAAACAATATTTGGTAATGGCGTCCTCAAACGACCATATTCGATTGTTTATAATCGCTTATAACGCTATTATTTCTTACCTAATTACATTTGTTTGGCATTCTAACAATAATATATACATTTATTTACATCTGTTCACATTTTGTTTTATGAAAAATGTTGTTTTTCATATATTAATAGTCTTATCAAAAAACCTTCTGTTCTCATTTCTTGAATTTGTCACTTTTTCAATTATTTTACCACATAAGGTATATAATGTTATAAATTAAAATAGTGTACAATTATAGTACCTTGTTTATTTAATGTGTTTATCAGTCTTTTGTTATCTGAAAGCTTTCCAGTTCTTAATATTGGGTTTGTTTACATCAGGTTTTGCAATGACAGTCAGTTAGTTTCTAATAAATCAACTACTAAATTACTACTATTACATTTGATATGTGTTCTCATAGTAGTATCAGATATCTCTCTAACTACTGGTAACATTTTTAGTAATCCTTCAACAAGTTTTGATAGTGCATTTTGCTTAACTATCTTGTCACATAGTGTTTGTTTACATCTGGTTATACAATTATAGTCAGTTAGTTTCTAATAATTTGATTATAAAACTACTATTATTATAATTGTGATATGTTCTCATAGTAGTATTAGATATTTTTCTAACTACTGATAACATTTTTAGTCATCTTTGAACAAGTTTTGATAGTGCATTTTGCTTAACTAACTTGTCACGTTGGGTTTCTGTTCTTCTGGCTTTATGCTATCATATTTAATCTGCTTTATTTGCTGTGTATTTCAGTACAAATATTATTTATTAGTTTGCATTACTATTCATAATTAGTCTTTGATTGAAACAATTGTTGATAGTTGCTTGGTTTAATTAATATATATGATTTTATGTTATAGGTGCACTTTCTATGAGGTTATGTATCAGTTATCTGGTAACAATTGTGCAACATATTCTTATGCAGTATTTGATTCTACTATTATGATTTCATTATGGTATTCTATTACAATGGTTTAATTGTTAAGTAATACACATGTTTACACTGTTTTTCTAAACAATAACACAAGTATTCTTAATCTAATAGTATTACATTTCTTGTTGTGTTGTACCTAATTTTTGGTACATTGGTTGTTTGATACCTAGCAAACTAGCTTATTTGTTATTATTTGTTCTGGACTTTATTTATATCTTGTTCTGTCCTGCTGTGGCATTCAGTTATATTTCATTTTAAAGTTTACAAAGCTTTTATTATCAGTTCCTATGAACAATGATTTTACTGTTCTATCTCACATTTCTCTTGGTGGTCTTATGATTATCTATTTTGGGTTACAATCTTGATTAAACTGGTCACACTAATTGTCTGTGCATTTTAACTATTTAATCTTTGATTCTTCCACTATAATGGTAACGCATTTTCCTCTGTTGTAAACCTTCTCACTTGTATTGTCTGTGGGGTTTATTTGGGTTAAAAATGGTTAACTTGTTACAGGTTCTCACACTTACATTAAGTTTTCACTATTACTGTTTGTGATTGCTTAATTATGCTAAACACTGGTTTCTTCATAGTTGATAATCGTTATACTTCTTCCGGTCATTAGTATAGTTCCTTGTATACTTGGTGAATGGTGATTTCTCGTATTGTCCATATATTATCTTCATTCTTCATGTTATGTTTCCTTTGCTCTTCTTCTTCCTTTCTTCTTCTATTTAATTGTTGTTCACTATCGGTGTTCTCCTGGGTTGTACTGTACTTGTGATAATCAATGTTCACTTATTCTCGTCATCATCTTCCATATTTCCACTTGTGGTAGTCATTGTTCCATAGTATTAATAAATAAATTGGTTGTTTTACCATCATGGTGGTTGTTCTTGAGTTGTCTCTCCTTCATTTTAATGGTTATGATTTTTGTTGTTTCCCCTCACTGGTTGGAACCTATTGTCTTCTCTTCATTTTAATGGTTATGATTTTTAAAACGGGAGTGTAAGTCCGCGACCGAGATTTCATAATTATGGGATTTAGAGATATTCGGTACGATGGTTAGAAAAGTAAGTTCGTACTAAAAACAATTTCGGTAAAAGAACTGTAATTTTATTAGTGACACACAAGTGAATTAGTACAACACGAATGATAATTAAATAACGCTGTAAAATAGTTAGTTTTGCAAATACGCAACAATAACTTTATCATCGAGTAACATTACGAGACGAACTAAACTCGTAAATAACATTAGTCAAACCACAACGCAGTTGATAAATAATAATCAATAGTGTCTGTCAAAGCGAATAACTATAATAACAACTAACGCGAACTAATTCCGAGTGAGTGAAGTTTGGTGGTGTGCTGTGTCTTGTGAGACCCCACGGGAGACCACGATACAATCTGCTAATCCGGAGGGAATTATCGCCGTTACGCCAGACGATCAACATGCGAACCACACCATATGAACCTCTACCAGATTTGGATACATACCACAAGTAAACTTATCATGCCATAATTAGTCTTAGGTCCACTGTCTGTTCACTTAAAGAACTCACACGAATAATTAATTAAAGAATTAAGATAAAAATTTTACTTAAAAAACAAAATGAAATAATATTAGGAAGCTATGGAAGTTAAATTTATTTATGAGCACCGATTTTAAATGAATCCAGATCAGTAATTAACTACGTTATAGTATTCAGAATTTAAGAGAATAATTATTAAAAGTTTTTGTCTTTGAATAAGAATTACAATATTTAAATTATTAGAGCTATAAATATGAGTAATGAAATAAGATTTATGAAAATGAATATGTTTATATTTTGATTAGACATTGCATAATTCATGTGTCAATGATAAATATGATAATCAATCATAACTAATTGTAATAAATCGAAGAACTATTTATAAGAAGAAGTCTGCATTTTATTTTATAAACCCTGGGATAAGAGAAAATACACATAAATTAAAATATGTCAATTAATTTATGCTGAATAAAATAAACAGCATAAATTAAATGTTAAATTGGGCTCCAGAACTTGGGGCACAGCAAAAATTAATTGTTAAATCGGCACCACAACAAAAGTGGGGCTTAATTAATTAAAAAGAGATAATAAAAATAAATGTTAAAAAATCGTTTTTTGGAAGATACTGACACGCGCGCAGTTGATAATTATTCTTATATAGGTAAATCTTTTCATAATTTTTAAAAAGATTTTATGCTTGGTCTGACTTTTTCAGACGTGGTTGTAACCAAAATGAATGAATGTCTTACATTGTGAGGCCGAGTGTCAGTGTAGCATATGATTTTTTCTTATTCTGTGTACTTATTTTATTATTTCATGATTTTAACTGACACGAAATAGTATACGAAAAGTTTTAATTCGAACATCTAGTATTCAGAAAATAGTTTGTATGTGTAGGCCTAATACTCAGAAACGATGGTTAACCAAAGGTCTAATTTTAATGCAGATATCCTTAGTTACTGAATTCATCATGATAAACATGTTTTGACACTGCAAATAAGCTTTTTACGGCATGTTATGGTAGTGTTTTTAATTTATGTTCTCTATAAGCTTATTTCTAAATCATAGCCTATGTTTAGATCATGAGCTAATCTAAATCTGTGTTGAAATTATTTAAAAAAAACACGTACTTTCATACTGAAATACCCACTTCACACTTTATACCGTTTCTCTCTCTCTCTCTCTCTCTCTCTCTCTCTCTCTCTCTCTCTCTCTCTCTCTCTCTCTCTCTCACACACACACACACACACACACACACACACACACACACACACACACACACACACACACACACACACACACACACACATTATGTGTCTGTGAAGGAATAAAGAATTTAAAGGTAGATAAAGTGTGGTTAAGGTTAAGTAGATAGATCCGTATCCATTATATGGGGGGGGGAGAGAGAGAGTGAGAGAGAGAGAGAGAGAGGTTATTTTTACATGATAAAACACTTATTTATTTACATGGTGTAAAATCAAACTCACAATACTGCATTTTAGGAGCTGTAGTTTCTAAAAAGTAATAGGTTTAAAATAAGTTATTTTAATGTTTTTAATGCTATTATAAAGACCTTAAAAAGTATCTTTAGGCGACGAAATATTGTGTTAAAATGATATACTACGTTAATTAACAGTGACATAATAATTATAGCCAAATAATGGTTATATCGTTGCATGTAATGTAATGAATGTTATACTATTATTTCCTAGAACAGAGGATCCTAGAATACGGCCATTATTGACGTACAATGTGTAGCAACGCAATTAATGTTTGTTGTTACAGCATATTCTAAGAATATAGAATTCATTCCACTGCAGTGTTTCTGTGCAATGTGTAGATGTGCCGACAATCATGTTCATTCCTGTAAGATGGTTAGTTCTTTGTTAACGTTTTAGTTAGTTGTACCGATTAAAATTGCAAAAGTTGAAATTTACAAAAAATGCTTGTTTGTGTAATTACTTCCATATTCCTTAAGGAATGGAAGTATGGTGATGGCAAAAAAAATCGTGTTCGAGATTATTGCAGATTTTGATTCTACTACACTCAAAACATGAAAAAAGTGGTTTTCCGAAAAGTGTCTGTGTGTGTGTCTGTCTGTGTGTGTGTCTGTCTGTGTGTCTGTCTGTCTGTAGATTTTTTTTCTATGGCAAACGATAACTGCCGCAAATTCAAACAGAATCAAATAATTTTTTGCATACAGCCCTGATTTGTAGAGGAATCGCGACCTATTGTTTTTGGTGAAGATCGGTTGAGGGAAAGGGGTAGTTTACCTGCAACGGTTTTTTTTTATCAAGGGAAATTTTTTTTTTTGGTAAACGATAACAGCCGCAAATTCAAATAGAATCAAATAATGTTTCGCATACAGCCCTGAATTGTAGAGTTCTCAAGATCTATTGTTTTTGGTGAAGATCGGTTAAGGGAAAGGGGTAGTTTACCTACAACGTTTTATGTTTTAACAAGAGTATTTCCTATGGCAAACGATAACAGCCACAAATTCAAACAGAATCAAATAATTTCTGCATACAGCCCTGATTTGTAGAGTACTCAAGACCTATTGTTTTTGGTGAAGATCGGTTAAGGGGAAGGGGTAGTTTACCTGCAACGTTTTTTATCAAGCGTATTTTCTATGGCAAACGATAACTGCCGCAAATTCAAACAGAATCAAATAATTTTTTGCATACAGCCCTGATTTGTAGAGTACTCGCGACCTATTGTTTTTGGTGAAGATCGGTTGAGGGGAAGGGGTAGTTTACCTGCAACGGTTTTTTTTATCAAGGGAAATTTTTTTTTTTGGCAAACGATAACAGCCGCAAATTCAAACAGAATCAAATAATGTTTCGCATACAGCCCTGAATTGTAGAGTTCTCAAGACCTATTGTTTTTGGTGAAGATCGGTTAAGCGAAAGGGGTAGTTTACCTACAACGTTTTTTTAACAAGGGTATTTTCTATGGCAAACGATAACAGCCGCAAATTCAAACAGAATCAAATAATTTTCTGCATACAGCCCTGAATTGTAGAGTACTCAAGACCTATTGTTTTTGGTGAAGATCGGTTGAGGGGAAGGGGTAGTTTACCTGCAACGTTTTTTATCAAGCGTATTTTCTATGGCAAACGATAACTGCCGCAAATTCAAACAGAATCAAATAATTTTTTGCATACGTCAGTGAATTGTAGAGGACTCAAGGCCTTTAGATTTTGGTGAAGATCAGTTAAGGGGAAGGGGTAGTTTACCTGCAACCTTTTACGTTTTAACAAGAGTAAAGTACTTGAAAATTCATTTAAACTTTTTCAAACAATGGTAATTGTTGAAAATAAAATAATTTTGTTGCCAGGCAATCTGAAAATTTCAGATTTTGTACCACAAAATCTGAAAAGATTATACGATAGTTTATGAAATGGTTAATAATACGTCAGTGGAAGGTGTAATGAGAAATTAGCAGAAATGGAAACCTGGGGAATGTTAACTGTTCTGTAGATACAATTTTGTCAGAATGTTTGGAAATAATCATCAACATTGAGGAAAAAGTAAGCATATTAAGAAACATATGTAAGTACTTATTATAAAAAAATAATGTTTGTTTTTTGATAAAGTCATTTTGATTATAAAATATAAATATTTACAACAAGAAAAGAATTTTCAGTTTTCAAAATTTAAATATATTTTTATAAAACAATGGGTTCTTCATTGAGGTGGGGACCATGTCACTCACTCCATCTCAAGCCTCCTCTCCCATTTTGCAGAAAAAGAGGACCCTGTCAAGGCTGATACTTTGACGACAGTGACAGGGCTTTCCACCAAATTCAGCAGAGTGACAGGTAGGCCCAACTCTGATTGGCTCCTCAGATTTCCCCAGCGTTAGTAGGTTCTATGAAAATATTTTATTTCAAAAATGATTTTAAATATAAATCTTAGATATGTTTTATAAATCTCATGTTTTATGTTTTCACATGGGTAATTTTTTATATGACGAACCATAACTGCCGTAAATTCAAACAGAATCAAATAATTTTTTACATATGTGCCTGAGCTATAGAGAACTCAATGTCTGTTGATTTTGGTGAAGATCGGTTAAGGGGAAAGGGCAGTTTACCTGAAACATTTTTTGTTGTAACATGAGTAAAGTACTTAATTTTGATAAAGTATCCTGATAAGATCTTAATAATCCACTGTAGAAACGTAGATGAAATATCTATAAATGAAGAGGCTAGTTGAACGGGCTGGGGGTAATTTTCTATAAATCAAAATTATAGTTGAAGGGGGAGGGGATAATATTTTTTATATGTGTACTACGTTATTGGCAAGAAAGAAGTATTTTTTTGCTAAAATTCCTTCCCTGGCTGTTTGGCTGAAAATGATTTTAAATATAAATCTTAGAATATGGAAGTCATGTATGGTTCTCCATACCGATATTTTTGATAAACGATGGGGTTTCTTAGGAAATAAGAAAGACATCTTTAACTCATCGATGTAAGATTAAATCCTTTAATAATTCTTACCAAGGTAAATATGTTCATAATCTTGCCTAAACGTTTTGTCTTATGTGATACTTGAACATACAGTATTCAGATATGACAACATGTAAATTCTTAAAACCTGCAAGTCTTACATTTTGAAAAATGTTTTCATAATTAAACGTGTAACATTTTGATATGATAAATATGTAGTATTATTTCTTTCATACCATTTGGATAACATAATTTTTACACACAAGAACGCCTGTATCTAAAGCACTATTTCCAAACTATTGTATGTATCATACAACAAAACATGAATAGAATGTTCACTATGAACATTATCAAGAATATTGTTATTATCAATAATAAATTCAAGTGTTATTAAAATAGGTGTAATGCTCATTTCATTTATATTTATAGATATTCCACACCACTAGGCCTAGACCTAGTACTAAATTTGTCTCATACATTTTCAGTATTATGTTTTGCCGGTATCTGAAGCATTATGAAACTTTACTACTGAATTTATGAATTTCTAAATGGTTCAGAAATCTGATAACTAGCCACACCAAACTTATTAATCCTTCTAATTTTAACCCTTTTTTTGTTAAAATCGAATCGGTAATTTTTATAACTAACAAAAACTAACCATACGGAAGATTTTCGTCTTTATAAAATATTCCTCTTTTTCCTGGTAACCCTAGAAAGAATAATAAATGCGTATTAGCATCCTATTAATTAATGTCGATGTGAATAGAATTCTGGTAATTTAATGTATCGCATATATGGTATGGTTTAATGACATCCCTAATCGGATAATACCCATAATCTTGCCATACTCATTGAATTCAGTAATAAGTTAAAGAAATAATCTATTAAACAGGAGCGCAGCCAGAATTTCCTTCGAGTATATTAAGGAAGGGTAATTTTGGGGATGGGTTAAAATGTTTGTGAGCAAAACAACAAAAATTTAAAAGAACGTTATTCTGTATTTGTTTTGTTGTAACTAAGCAGAAAAATGTGAAAAAATATGAGTTACTTTAATAAATAACGAAAATTTAACAAAATCTAAATGAAAAATTCTTAAAATCTTACATCAGAATATAAATAAAGTTACAGTAGCAGAAAACTTGCACACATTTCTTCTTTCTTTTGCAGACGGTGACAGTGTTAAATTTTTAGTACGAATTTTTTAAAAACTTTGCCTTAGTAAAAACTTTGCAGCAAATGGAATTAAATCGCTTTATTCGTTTTTCTACAGAAGTTAATAAAAGATCTTCATAAATGGGTCCCACAGAGAGTCGAAATCGAATAATGGAAATAATGGAAAATCGCGTTTAAGTAACTTGTTTGGCAGCACATTTTGTTGAAGTTGGCATACTGATCAGATCAGAGGTAGAAACGGGTAGAGGCTATGTAGCATTATTTGTAAACAGCGTTCCTAACTGCACGTTCGGTCTTTACAAATGTACAGAAACGGATTTTAATTGTTTACTTGTTTAAGTAATGAAAACCAAATGAAAAATTAAATATTAATATGTCCATTAATAAATAGGGTATACAACTAATTTTTTTATAGAGGGGGAAATGCTTTATGTACAGTCAGAGGAGACCGTGCTTCCCCTGATGTGTGGGACTCTCACCCACTAAAACACCCACCTCTAATTGAGGAATTCATATCCATCCTGGAACCACTTAACGTATTACTTTAGGATTGTGCCTATTTCGCCCTTATCGGGCTCCTTCTAGTTGTTCAATATCTTCTATTACCCGTTGGGTGCAAGTTGGGCCTATATACTTTTTTCTACTAGGACCCGCTGAATAAATGTATTGATGCGGTCCCATTCCGCCTTACTACGAAGCATAAGCGCAACTACGCTCTCGGGCGTGAAGTCTCCGAGCTCCATTTCCAGTACTATCCACTCTCGTGCGAATCTGCAGCACTTGAAAAACATGTGCAAGTTATCTTCATAGGGAGAGTCACCGTATTGGCATGCTGAGCTCTGCACCTTTCCCAGTCTATGGAGATAGGCATTAAAATTGCCGTGGCCACTGACCAACTGGGTCAGATGGTAGTTGACCTCACCGTGCTGGCGGTTGATGATCCATTCCTTCAAGTTTGGTATAGGCAATTTCGTCTCTTCTTTCGAATAAATGGTTCCGCTCTAGTGCCAACAGGTCTATGGGAATCACTCCCGCTAGCTCCAAGACTACTGGCTCTGGCACTGTCCGGTAAGAGGACGCTACTCTGAGGGCTCCTTTTCTCTGCACCGATGCCATACGTTTCCTGTATTTTTCCGTCTTTAGTGCATCGGTCCAGATTTCGCAACCGTACGAAGGATGGATTCTGCGACCGCCACTAACAGTCGCCTCTTGCTTGCAATTGGACCTCCTAAATATACAACTAATAGCATGCATATCTGTATAAAATTCGAATAGCAACTGTTTAATATACTGTTTTCATAAAATTTTTTCAAGTTTGTGTGGAGTAAATGGCTGCGCTATAAGCATCTTAAACCGAGTTCTTTACGCTACGAGCTGAATAAACATTCGATTACTAATCTCTTCCTAACTGCTAAGAGAGCATAACGTCTAAACCTTGGATAACATTTTGAACCATCCACCAATCACGACTAGACAACTATAGTAGTAAGTTTACACGAAGTGATTTCGTACTCGCACGACTGTTATAGTCTACTATAATTAAAAGTCTTCGTATTCAGGTAACTAATATTAGCCTAGTCATTTATTTCGACTTATGTGACCGTACTTTACTGATACTTCTTTCTTAATTGTTTTTGTTTAGAATTTTTGATATTTCCTTTTTTATTTATCCCTGGAGGGGACCCCAAAACCCTCCTCACTGTGCCACTGGCACACACGCTACTGTGAAAATAGAAGCAAACTACTAACTATTAATACATTATAGTAAATACTGAGCATTATATCCACTGAGAATGGTGCATTAACGAATAGATGAAACAGCGTGTATCTTAAAACAAATCAATAATATGTCGAATACAAATATTAAAAACTGTCCGCGACTCAGTACATGTGTAGATCTAATATACTTAATACCGGTTCGGAACGCCGTTTATAAACGTTTTAAAGTCTCTTCCAGTGAACTGATTTATACAGCAACGTCAATAGAATGTGCACGACCATGCATTTGAGTATAGCCCACAGCGCGATTTTGAAATGTTTATGTTTGGGGGTCTGTAGTGCCCATTTTATGAAAATCTGTTATTAATTTCTGCGGCAAAAGCAGTAGACGGATTTAATTCCATTTCATTTACAGGGCGAAGTTAAAAAAAAAGAAAAAGTTCAAAACAGTTACCACTATCAGCGTCTGCAGAATGACGGAAAAGTTTGTGTTAGTTTCCTGGTATCATTTTCTTTTTATTTATAATGTAATGCAAGATATAGTACATCCTTACTTTTCATTACTCTTACCTTTAGCCATGAAGCTAAGGAGAAGAAGAGTAAATTCTATAAACACCTTATATATTCTAGACAAATGGTCTTTATATTTATCGATAAAAACCTGAAAAATGAAAATTTTTTGTTATAAATCTCCTGATCTTTTGGTTTGGTTTGGATTTAAAGATAATTACTGTTAAGGTTTAAGCGTAAAGTGAGGTAGACACTGAGGTCTACCTACTACGTATTTTTTAAACTAGATTAAGAATCTACATTGCACATTTCGAAAAATTTTAATGAACACATCATCTTTGTTAAAATACTATGTATACCCACATCTAAATTATTTAGTTGAAATTGAAGTATCCATCATTCAAGACAGAATACGTTCAGCATTTGAACGTGACATTTTGTTTTTTCCGATAAATGCTACGTTATTGATTTGTTTGTGTGTGCGCGCGCGTGCGTGTGTGTTCCTATAACTCCTAGGTGCGCACAGGGCTTTAACAAATTTCCAACACTTCGTCCGAATTTGCACTATTAATTTTACTTCTCTCCATGCTTTCCCTGCGTTTGGTAGTTCCCGTGACACTGATCTGCAATTCTTGGGCGACCTCTCCGTCTGCTGTCCTGCGGTTTCCAGTCAAGTGTCCTCGTCGCTATGTTATTGATGTGGAAGTTAAACAGTGTTTGTTAACAAAAGATTTTACAATTATTTTTAGACGTCGTTGTCCTTTATGTGTCCCAAAATTATACTACGAGTCTGTTTCATTAAACATATAATGATAAACAGACTATAAATATAAATGATATTGATAAATTAATATTATAAAAAATAGAAAACAAAGGTTTTGCACTTTTGAAGTATTAGACCCTCGATGAGTTTTTCATTGTCTTTTGTGTTCATTTTGAGCGATTTTCGTTTTTAATAGGTATTAAGTGATCCATTAATACGTTTTGTACCTTCGTTATAGATTTTCAGTTATACATTTGGAACATCTTTTCCTTCGTTTCTTGAGTAATACTGCTCAACAATCCATGTTGATGCGTGTTTCTGAATATACCCGTCACATTGTCACTTCAATAACTGAAGGTAATTACATTGTCATAATATGAATCCGCCTGAACTTTGAGACAGTTTCTAAAGATTTACTAAGCAGCCAGAGAAATGATAAAGGATTTTACTTTGTGAAGACTCGGTAAACTGAAAGGCAGACTAAACATCTAATCCGTTCAAAAGGCAAAAGGTATTGTAACCTTGACAGAAAAATGTAATAAACTATAGTTTAATACATATTTCCTGTAGTGTTTATCGCTTTTGTGGAATCGCAGCCTCGCCAACGGTAGTTGCGTAACGACGCGACTTAGTTAACGACTGTAATAACGTTGCCTTTCTTATTAAAATAGTTTATTTATTTATTTTTTTATTCAGAGACGAAGTATAGTATACGCGTAACGTGTTTGCGAACTCGCTGAAATACCAGCACTGTGAAAAATAACTAACAGAAATCCTTTTTTTTTATTATATACGTTTTACAATATTATCATCGTCAGTCGGTATTCATCGGTGGTTGGGCAACAGTTGCCATTGACGTTACTTTCTATAATGAATGGTACCTTATTTAGTGCAGTATTCTAGTTAGAGAGAAAAAAAACGTTGTGACTATTTACAGAAAGATGGATGAAAACGTAACAAAAGTGACATAATTACAATGAATATTCAGTTGTAGACATGAGTCAAGAAAAATTTTTCAAATATCTGATACTTTGAAATTTAAAAATACAGAGTATCGTAGGGAAGAACAATTTTTGTTGAAAAAGGGGACTCAAGAATACTCGGCCCAAATAAAGAACATTTTCATACATTTGTAATAACGAGTGTGCTCCATTTTATAATACGTAATATTGTTATAATAAAACAACGAAACAGTTCGTATACAGAAAAAATAAATTAATTTAATTTAAATTAAATTTTTAACTCTCCATTTTGAATAAAACTGTAGTTTGAATTATTTTATAGATTAATTAATTGACTTAATTTATATAAAGCATCCGTATTCAGACTCGTAATTTCTCACGATTCGTATATACATTTCGTGCCGATTTAGCAAAAATTTATTAAGTTGTTTAAAGTTACAGTTCTTGAGCTCTCATTATTTTGGTTTTGATGTTTAATTTTTGGATTCAAAAATTCAAAAATACTCCTCTAGACAGTTTATTGAAAAATTTTGAGAATTTTAATAAGAAATGAGTTCAAATCCAATGGTAGTGATTTACTGTTTAGAACCGAGGAGAGGACTCGGTGTCCGCTCTTTTGATGACACCGTGAGACGCCTGGCGCGTAGATTCTATGTTCGTTCCGACAGAGTGACCCACAATTCCCTCATTGCCGGACTTGGTAAATACACCCCGCAACCAGGTGAGTCCTGGAAGCGACCTCGTTTATTAGTCCCGGTGGTATAATCCACCAATCGCAGGTCGCTTCAGACCCTCCCATAATTAGGTAAAAACATATATAAATAACTCAAACAGACCCAGTGGCAGGAGTCCTTTCTGAGACTCGGGACACTGCACTACTCCCGACCCGCGCAACCCCCAGTCGTGTACTGTTTAGAACCTGGCGCTCATCGGGCACCGGCCTGGGCAACGCAAACAAACCTGGGCGCGGAACGCCTCATGCATCTTCTGTCTGTCTGTCTATAGTGCTTGTTTCGCAGGAAGATGTAGTTAGCAGTAATGAAGTGTTCTAGATGTAATAGATGTGTATTGTAGGGGCAGCTAATTAACAACAATAGCTGATCCCTAACAGGTATGAAAGAAGCTCCTGGCATAGGGAACGTTTCCCTACAGGGAAACGTTGAAAGAAAACAAATTTATGGAAAATCCTAGGGAAGATTTCTCTCGTTCTTCTTGTTTACATCTGGATTTATTTGACTTAGATTTTTCAGTGAGAAATACCGATGACATAGTGAGAGCGGTTCAATCTCGTATCAGTCATTAAATTACTGGGTCATCATTCTGACTAACAAACGAATTATTAGATTATTACATTTTTTCTCTATTACCTTTCCCTATCTCTAGTATTACCGTGTGTAATATTATACTACCGGTCCCAACTGATAGCATACAAATCACAATAATGGTTTCGGAGTCCATCCTGACGAGCGGTTTTGTTACTTACTCCATCACGTGGTTACAGTCAGCACCTGGTTTCCACTTGGAACCATCTCCTGAATGGTTCATGGGCAGGATGATGAAATGCCGAAATAAGCGCTCGAGTGAATTTCGTTATTATGCAGAGTGCATCATCATTGGGATAGTTGGAGAAAGTAGCCATCAAGCAAGAACACTGTATACAAATAAAATGTTTGGGAGAGAAGTTGATTAAGAGAGGTTGGAAAAGCTTTTCAGTCATTAGCAGCTGGGATTCATGATCGAAGCTACATCACTAATTGCTGAAAAATATTTTCTTAGGAATTCTTTGATAAGAAGAATTTATATCGTTTTGGGAAGTTGGTTGTGACCGACTCTGGACGCACACCAAAGTCTAACATCACATAGGCTATATGCACATACTCGCTTACAAGCGGATTTAATTAAAACACAATAAATAATTATCACCACCACCACCACCATCATCATCATCATCATCATCGTCATCGTAATCGTTATCTTCATCAGCACCACCACTATCTGCACAACGCTAAGCGAATGCCTACCAAATCTTTCCCATAGAAATCAGGTCCAATTCACTCGTCCACAAAATTCAGGGCAACTCTCATTCTTGCAAAAGAGCTCGGTACTTCTCTTGCCCTTCAGTCCAGCACCGTTTGTGACAAACTTTTCGTCTAGCCAAATATTTTGCTCGCTTTCAATATATTTTAAATTTTGTATGATATTATTAATTCGTTGGTTAGGTGTACTGTACGTATAATGAGAGAATGTTTGCGTGGGTGCGCGCGCGTGGTCCTGTATTTGTTGTGTCTATTTGTTTTCTTGGCGTATCAACGTCGGCGGGTAATAATATATCAACTTAAGGGGGCCAAAACTTCTTTATTATTTACTGAGCGTTTATTTGTTTCGCAAGAGTGTTTATTTACATACATAACTCTACGTAAGCTGAGGTGAATAACGTTATGTACACTATATTGTTTCAGTTTGAGAAGTCGATCGTGACCGACTCTGGACGCCCACCAAATTCTAACGTCACATATATGCACTTACTCGCTTACAAGTGGGTTTAATTAAAGCGGGTCTACGGAAAAAGTGGCGTGGCAACGGAAATAAGGACGCTGGTCGGGTCGTGTATGTCGCGGCGGGTGCAACGTACGAAATATCGTGCGTGTAACACGGATTTTGGGAGCCCGATGCAGCCTGAATAACCGTCCAATGTGCAGACAATCTGATGCGACATAATTTATAACACCAAGGCGGAATATAGCGACTGCTACTCCTAATTTTGTGTATTTATACTCTCTGATGCGGTTGTGACCTATATTTTCTTGACCGGTATGTACTCTACTTCAGGAAATCGGATAAGCAATGAAAATATTTGGCAAATTAACATTTGGACGCAAATGGTCCAGCTGTTTGTTTTTCAAAACTTCCTAGAGTCATCAATCAATACATGACTAATTCGAACCAGTTTTTTTTATTAATATATTCTAAAGTAAATTTCCAAAAATTGTCGTCGTCTTCATCCTTTACGGCTTAGGCTAACAGCCTGTTCCAGTTTCAATGGAATTCATCCAACCATCGTTTACGGGGTCTTCCCACACTTCTCTTCCCCCTTGGATGATAGTCAAAGGTTCTTCTTGAAATCTAGTTGGATCCATTTTCTCTGCGTGTAACCGCTTTCAGCTATACTTAGCTCCGTTCTAATATAATGGTTTCTGATAAGATCACTCCTGGTACAACTCTTTACACCCCTCAACTCTTTTCACCTTGTATTCTAGATATATCTTTGGCTTTTCTAATCCAAATCTCACTACCATACAGTAGTTGAGGAATGACCATTACATTATAATATTTCAATTGGGTCTCTTCCCTCGTTTTCCAAAAATTGTCTCGAGACTTTTTTAATTTTGACCTCGAAATCTTTAATATTACCGTAAATTATAAAATACTTTCCAAAAATTCAACTAGATCACAACCAAAATTATTTTTTTTTTACTTTTATTCATGCAATCTGTAAATACATGACAATAAGCATAACTGATGACAGAACACATGGCATGGAGAGAACTCGTCCAATCACTAGTTCTTTGTATGCGTATTTAAAAGTTAATTTGAGTTGTCTTGTCTGCAGGCTGTTATCTAGCAGATTTATGATTAGAGCATTTGTGTGCTCTTCAAGAAGCCGTTTCACATATCTCTCACTGAACACTGCAATGGTTTGTTTCACTGATTGTAGGCAGGTGTAGGTCGCTATAGATGTCTTTGTTGCTGACGAACCACGGCGCATTGGGTGTGGACACAGCACCTTAGTCTGAAACCTTTCCATTATAGCGATGTTGGATTTCGAAGCAGTTCCCCAAAGCTGTAACCGTTTCTTCACACAGGCTTGAAGACAGTATTGTAAACTAACAGCTTATTTCCCATTGACAGTAATGATTTTCTGCCCAGGGGCCAATAATGCTTTCGAAACTTTGTATCCAGTTGTTTCCTCTTCATCCAAACATAATTGCGCCACGTAAGCTGTTTGTCTAGGTAGATGCCCAAGTATTTTACAGAGTCGCCTATCGCGATAGCTTTGTTATTTAATCGCAGAGTCGGTGTTCTCCCGTGGCATTTTGTGAAGCTGATGTGTGCTGACTCAGTTTCATTTCATTGTATTCTCCATTTTTTGCCCATATTTCAATGTAATGTCGCGAACTGTGTAGTAAAATGGTTGTTTCCACTCGGTCTTTATTTACAGCAAGGATCGCAGTATTGTACTTGCTCATTATTAAAACCAAAACGATGAGTTCAAGAAGCGTAACTTTCAAGTATTTTATAATTATTGGCTATGACGTTATTTGGAAATTTGGCGTTATTTGGAACTCAGCATAAATTTATTCACTTTACTGGTCAAATCACCATTTTGTCAAAACACTTTTCGATCGTATTGGATGTTTCCCCTGAAAAGCCATAACTTTTGTTTGTGCAGCCGATATTCTGAAGTCTCCTATTCTTCAGCCACTTTCCGGAATTCAAAAATTCATTAGAAAAGCAGTTTCAGAAATTCACTTTGTTGTATTCCTATGTAGTTCAGTAAGTGGATAAACTTTCCCCTCTAATCCTCTGGAATATCGTCCACGTATGTATAAAATAACAATGGGAACAAATTGCACCCTTATCACAGTTATATTTAGAATTTATTCTAAATTTACTTACGAGTATTTATTTTCAGTTTTAGAAATTTCTTTACTAAAATTTAATTAAGAAATTTGTGTTAGTGGTTTATCACAAACAGAATTAACACTGTTGCACACCGCTATAGATAAATATTCCGATTAGCGCTTTCAAGCTTCACAGCTCATCGTCAGATCGGAAAAATTTCTTTACACTTATATAGGGTTTGTGTGATTCCGTTAAGAATGTTTTGAATGAAAATGTGTTTCTGGTATAAGGTAACGACTTTTTATCATTGGATAATATTAATACGTAGATAATGACCTTTAGTGCGATGAAATCCAAATGAACACCAGAGAGCACAATCGTTAGTTTTATTCAACACTTTTATCTTAAATCACACTCGTAATACAAACATTGCCTTCGTAAATTTATTTATTTAATTACTAGATCTTTTACCAAAACAGTGTCGGATTTTTACAAATCCTAATTTACAAAATAAACTGTACATTAATTTATCAAAATGGGAAAAAATGCCGGGCTGTTAGGCCGTGGTCCAGCTCTGTTAAAATTATGGTTGTTATAAAAAAAAACCGGTTCAAGATATCAAAAGTGTTCCATAAACTATATAAAAAACTTAACAAATTCACAATAAAAACAAAACCAGACGTTTCTGCCGTGTCTACGACGGTCTTCTTCAGTGGTGCGGGAAAGAGGTAATAGATCCCGCGAGAGACTGAAGCTGAGGTTGCGGTTGAACGACCTTGTTGAAAGCTCTAACAACGCCACTCCCAACAAGGTGTCTCACCACTCTCATACAACGTACTGTATAGTCGAAAATGCCGTACACCGTCAAAAGGAACTCTAAAGCAGAAGGAAGCAAGCCGAGCAAGGAAAAGTTGCAGAGGAATAAATAATACTCACGTAAAGGAGACGAAGGTTCAGATGATCCATGCGACGAGCAAGAAGGACGACAGATGGTTATCGGAAAACGCCAGAGAACGCACCCTATTTGAAACGGAGGACATATTCAAGCAATATACCAGTATTTTTACGGACAGGATGCACACACATATAGTTTTCATTTAAATCGATTAGTTTCCATTAACTAAAGACGAGAGATTTTATAAATTATTGCTTGCTGAGCCAACAAACGATGAGATTTTGTAAGTGGGAAATAAAACAGTTCACAAATACTATTTAGATTGGACGAAACGTAATGGACATATCGGCATCACATCAGAATCTACAGGAAGTAGGGGGCAGCTCAAGGAGTTGGAGTAGGGCAACAGATGGTCGGTCACAGCAGATGTAACCCGAGATAACTCGAGATCATATCTTTGTGACGTGTATGTAGGAAGTTGGCGTCCGCGCCTTTTGTCTTTCCTAGTTAAAATCCATTAGTACGCATATGACGTTCTTGTTTATGTGTTGCGTGGAGTAAGCGACGCTACTTCCCCGCTGTTGCTTATTATTGCGTGTAGTTTTGAAGTGCATGTTTCGTACGTGCGTGCGCGTGCTAGTGGCAGTTGTAAGTTATCCTTGGAGACGTAAGGAGTATTAAATTTGCATTCTACTAGTCAGAAACTACGGTAAATAAAGAGTAGTTTCCATGAATCGTGAAAGAATTTAACAGGAAAAAAGGAAAGTAAGTGTTTATAATGGACATGTAATATGGATAAATCAAGAGACAAGTATAATACAACCAACAGATCAAAGACAATAGAAGTTACATGTATCTTGTGAGATTATAAAGTTAGGATAAGTAATTTTTCTAACGCTTAACATATATAACAACTGATATTAGAAGTCCTCGATTAAAATTTCAGTGAAGGATACCTATTGATAGGAATAACTTTTTTTGAGTAAGTGTTCATTTTACTTTTGCACATAGAAACACGTCAATGAAGAGAGAAGAAGTAAAATATCATAAACGTTTTGTGATGCGGTCACCATAATGGGGGGATGCTAAGCTTTTAAACTATCGAATAAAGTCGGCAATGAGGAAGAACTGAAAGAACGTACGAGGAAGAGTCAAAGAAGAACGTACGAAACACATCTACATTGTTCTTTAACCTTTAAGCGATGGGTGATTTCTTACGAGTTAATCCTCTGCTTCCATCGTAATTGTTGTCGCTTGACGTTTCGATCCCTGGCGTCCTCAGGAGCTAAACAACATAAAACTAATTACAGTAAAACATTATGAAAAATATTATCTATATATACGGGTAAAAAACTTTTCATTAGAACACAAGTCATACAAACATTAGGCACACATATAAGAAAAGAAATATAAGACTAAACTACAAAATAATGTAAAATACAGTACATTAAAATAAATTTCATAATGTTTTATTATAAGTTCTTTTATGTTGTTTAGCTTCTGAGGACGATCCCCGCCTCAGGATGGGAGCAGTCCGAATAGAGGACTCGCAACATCTACATTGCTTAACCTATTCGTTTATGAAATCTACCACAGCCCTCAAAAACTTTAAATCCTCAACACGATGGGATCCACGTTCCAATCGTATATAGAACCATGTTTCATATACACAGCTGCACGAGAAGACTCTTGTTTAGTTCAGAGATTCGTAAGGTTATCAGCCTCTTCATTTTTAAAAGTTATTTTTCCTTGCACTGTTATTATGCGATACCGAAATATTGACATATACACTATAATTTGCAACTCTCCTACATTTTTCTGTATAAAAATATAATACTATACTGCTATACGGTACCGCAGTGGCAGGCCAGAAGAATAGGTCTATTGGCAGCTAATCAATGCTATTTGGGACCGGAGAAGCAAAAGAAATTAAAAACCAGGCCGGTTTCTCCTGACTCCAAGATGAGGCTGTCAGGGCCGCTTATCAACCATGTCTGATGACTGGCTCTTAATCCTAAACAATCTGTAAGTCGGACGAACGCGATCTCCTATTACTCGAAAAAAGCACAAGTATCTATGGTCAAGTAATTAAAGGCGAAACTTGGAGATATAATCGGGAACTATGGGAACTATACCTCCTCTCCAAAAGCCAAATATGATACAAATAAACTTTGATGGCTTACTTGGGCAGTATATATCACTCGAATAAACGATAATGTCATCCCCAAGATGCTATTGGATGGGACCAGGCGAATCGGTCGACCAAGGTTTCGTTAAGTCAGCGGCTGTGGGAGAATGCTTAGTCTGATTGGGGTGCGGAACGGAACTGAAGAGCAGCAGCAAGGATCGTCCAAACTGGCAGAGGCTCCTTCAGGAGGTCAAGGCTCATTATTAATGGGTTGTAGCGATGAAGATGACTGCCGTTATAGGAAATTTTACTGAAAAATTATGTTATTACTACTATTAATAAAAATATAAGTATAAACTGTGTAAGTTTGTTATTGCAGACCCAATAACAACAATAAACTAAACATAAATAATATTAACTCCTTAAATTCGTAGTGACCGTCAATCAATGAATTTTTCGGTGAAGGATTTGTGAGGATCGGTCAAAAATAAAACATAAATTTTAACTTATTTGTGTCGACGTTTCGACAATGTTTATTGTCATCATCAGGACAATTGTTGCCGACAATAAACACTGTCGAAACGTCGACACAAATAAGTTAAAATTTGTGATATATTTTTGACCGATCCTCACAAGCCCTTCACCGAAAAAATAATATTAACGTTATTATTACGATGTTCTTAACGGGATTTTAATAATAGTTTTATACATTTTCAAGTAATTATTTCTCAAAGAAATTGAGTAATATGATGATGATTTATGTGATACTCTGGTTTAAAGCTAATTGTTACGCGTTGCATTTTATGTAATTTAAAATATAACAAATAAATGTCAGCAGATAATATTTATTTATTCGGTGGAGTGCGATCATCGCGTCGGCGTTTCCGCGACTGTGAGTAAAGCCACAACTAACATTGACAGCGTATTTTTTGTCATTCACGCTGCTGGCATGCATGGGCAACCTAAATACGGCGGCAGGCGGACAGGCACGCGGTTTGTGTGGAAGCCGTATAGAAGCCAAATGTCCTTGAGAAGGTCACTGGCCCCCCGTCCAATAGTAGGTCAGCACGCATTTATACGCACACATGCACAACACACGCAGGCTGGCCCACGGGCGCGCGCGCGCACACACACAAAACATTCCTAGCTAAAAACGTTGTTGTTGATGGCGCGTAGAGGAACGAACGAACACACGACTATAACGACGACTAGGCTATTCTACTGTATACGCCGAGTGATTCTGCACGGCCGCGTAAAGTCATGCCAGTCGACTCGATTTCAATTTAATGATGTGGATCTTTAAAAATCATCCTATAATTATACGATATTAATTAAACTAAGATTGTTATTGTCAGCGATAACAGACATTTTCTTTCATTATCAACAATGTAAGGCATATTAGAAAATTAAATTCGTACTTTTCCTGTAGATAATTATGTTATATAAATTTGTTAAAAATAAATTTACACTTCTCTGTCTCTCTCTCTCTCTGTCTCTCTCTCTCTCTCTCTCTCTCTCTCTCAAAGGGTTAATTAAGGAAACTATTAATTTAAGGAAAATATCTGATTTAGCAATGTCGTTTAGTTTTTAAATTTGTAAAAACAATGTTTCTCATTTGAAGTTATTCTTCGAGAAAATTAGTTACCAATTAGGCTAATGAAGATTAAAGCCGTAAGCTGTTGAAAGTGTATTAAGAACATACTATTTATATTATTAGATAAATGTCGATATTAGAAATTTCTCAGTTATCAGAAAAATAACGAAAATCTCGACTACTCTACTAATTTTTTTTTTTATAAATAACAATTGTAGAGGAGACACATAGTATACAATAAACACTAAAAATTGCAAACATTAGGATTTGTGTTAAGTTCCACTTAGGCTGACACCCGTATGCACTTTTACAATTTTTCAAATTCCTGATTGTCCCAGAATTTTGATATTTCTAAAAATTGACACTACGTTGAAATGTTATTTAAAATTCTTTTTAATTTGATACCCAATTTGCAATTCGAATTTTTGAGATTTTAAACAATTTTCACCCACTTTTTGGGCTCTGACGTCAAAAATGTTGAAATTTTCAAAAATGAATACTGTATCAGTTTCATATTGTATAATATATTCTAGAAAATATTCGAGAAGCATGTCATTTTCAGAAGAAATTATTAAAAGAAAATATCTGTAATATAATAGCGTTGCATAAGATACCCACGAACGCCTTTGTCTAAAATCGTGTTATGATTATCCGAATGTCAATCCTGATCCACCCGCATACATAAACGTACAAAATTATGCAAAGGAGACCGGAAACATCTTCCATTTTACTGTTTGTTGTTATCTAGGCGACTTTTCTTTCGTGGAACCCACTTTTACTGCGTTATCAGTCACCGACTAGACGTAGTACTCCTGTTATCAATGCGTAACATAGACAAGAAAATATTTGGGTCATCGAATCGCAAACAAACATCGCTCTAATAAGACAGGCTGGCAACGTCTGCTTATAGTTTCTAACAGTCCGCGTGTTTACTTCTCTGTAGAATTCCGCGACCAGTTGTCTCTGTTTTGGAGAAACATAGTTGTATCTATCTCTGCACACGGGGTTGCATAGGTAAAGTAATCACGGCAGAGAAAAACTATTGGTTCTCAAGCTACAATATTTGATTTTACCGCTTTTTTCGTAGAGTTAATGAATAAACAGGGTAAAGAAAGAATGTGAAACATACATTTGGTGATTTCCTTAAAGGACCGTTGAAACGTTTTATCCTTAGAAGGTACGTCGTGCTTCTTTTTGCCCTTGGGCCAGTCCACCTAAGGTCAAAAACAAGCACGGGTGTTCTTCTGAGGACTGAAACATCTCCACCGGCCCTTTTCAGGGACCACAATGAAGCAAGCGGAAAGCAAGACAGAAACACTAAACACAGATAAATCGTCCTTTCTATCAGTTGATTACAAACTGTACGGATACCTCAATGCGTATAGAAAAAACAAAATCAAGTTAATTATTTTTCGTTGAAAATTTGTGTTAATAATTTTTCTGTTTATTTTCACCTGCAATATAGCATTTTTGTTTGTTTTTTATTTCTTATTAAAAAGAAATATATTTCGTTAAAATAGAGGTTGGAACATTTGAACCGAATGGATGATTGCTACATCCTCAGACAACTATTGGATTAAATGCCGAAAGGACAGAGAGGTTTGGGACGTCCGAAGAAGCGTTGGAGTGAGCAGCTCTATTCTACTTGCTTGGGGCCGGAACATACCATTTTTGGTTTAATCCTTGCTGAAGATGATGAGGATAGAGGTTACAATATGAGAATTTTGTGTTTCTGCTTTAGATGTCACTATAAAGGAAAATGTTAGCTCTAGTTAGTTTCATACGAGGTTTCTGTAGCCTATGTATCATCTTAGTCGGTCACAGCCATCAAAAGTTCTTAGTTTGCCATTCTTTCTTCAACGTCGATATCCACGCCATCAGGCGTCCATTTCAATACATTTTATTTATTTATTTTTTTTACCGTCAGTGATCGCTGCAGGTGCCTGTATGACATACGATGTTGTTGTTCTGGGGCTACGGAATACGGGATTTTCCGCGTCGTTAAAGAAAAAAATAACGTGTTAATGGACATCAGACTGAGACATACATTTTTCTGTCGTTCTGTTATTTTGTGCGTGTGTGTGTTTGTGCGCCCGCGCGCGCGCGGGTTACAGTTCTTGTCACATTATTTATATTTCGTTTTTCTTTTTTTTACGTTCTATTTACTGCTTTTTCTCACTTTTCTGCTGTACATGTGACCGCATACACTCACGACAATTACGTGGGAGTTGATGCTGTGGCATTTACTACAAATGTCAGATCATCGCCAGTATGCCTTTTTTTTAGATTAACGTTGTTGTTTGAGGTCATACTGCTGTGTAGCTGTGTACAGTTCCTGAGGAAGCGGAGCAAACCGCACACACGTGCGTTATCGTTTTCCGTGATTTTGGTGGTGTATATTTAAGCGTCGTTTTCGGAGAAATTTGCGCGTTTCCTGATATTTTTAGAACACGAAAACTGTGTCGTTAATCCTTTTTTTTTTTTTGAAATAGTTATTAAAAATGATTCTACTTAAGACAGTCTGGCGACTGACGCAGTGAAATTAGTATATTGACGTACATTGTGTAGTCAGCCTTTTATGGTGTTCATTTAACATGTGTATGCGTTATCTGTTGTTGCAAGTCTACCGTAGGCTTCGCCGTTGCCTGTTCATAACCCCACATTGCTCGAATCATGTAACATGCGTGTAAGGAATGTGTTCCACCGTTTTTTTCGAAAAGTCTCCTTTGCCAGTACACAAAACATTACTCTTATATAAACTATAAATATCCCTGACTTGCTGATCTCTCTCGCTAATCCATTTATTGTTAAATAAATTCCTATATTAGTTGAAAATTTTTCAGTTGTCAGAAAAATTATGACGACCTCGATTATTTTAATATATTTTCTAGTAAAATAACAATTTTTAATGCAGATAATCATACAATAAACACTGAAAATACCGAACTATTCGGTGGGTTTTGAATGACGTTGTGACAGAAAATTTAGTCCCGACTTTAAAATTTTTGTTCCTTAGATATCTATAGGTTTATATCTAATACTTTTTTCTCAAATATATGTAAACTTTTTTTTGCATACATAACTTTCTGAAGGCGGTCAAAAATGTTTAATATGTTGATAGATTTTGTCATTTTTGTCAAATTATTATCAAAGAGACCAAGTATTTATTTTGTATACACTTCTCATAATTTTGTTACTACACAAACTGTATTTTTTTTTTTTAATATTGGTGGCTTCCATTTGTGCCCATGGTGTCATTAAAGTTAAAGATTAAACACTACATTCGGATTTGGGTCAAAATTCTCTTTAATCTGATATAGTATTGATATCGTATTTGGGGTATGTATCACGATAACATTAGAATGCGTCAACCGATTTTCGCAAAACTTGGCATCTGCGTCCATACTTTTATCTCAACATGGATAAACATGGATTTTTACAATGTTGTTACATTTTTTTAATCCCTTTTTTGGACCGAGATGTCATAAATTTTGAATTGTTCAAAACGTAACACTGCTTTCTCTTTTTGGTTAAAATTCTTTTTATTTTAATATCCCCCATGGGCTTTTGCGATTTTTCCTTTTTAATTTTAAACGTCTTCTTTTACGTCCTTGCATCCTACAATTTTTTGAAATTTCCAAAATTGAATATTTTATTCAGTTTTTTTAAAAATTATCTTTAATTTGATACTACACCTGGATTTTAGCGACAATTTTTAAAAACATTGATCCCTAATGTTTTCCCTGTTTTGAGACGATGAGTCTAAAAAAAACAATAGACCTATGGTGGGATAAGAAAAGTATGGACGCGCATGGCAAGTTTTGCGAAAGTAGGTTGATGCATTCTAAAGTTATCGTGAGACATACCCCAAACAGATAGATAGATAGGCAAATGCAAAAAAATGTCATGCTTGCTTCACTTGTTCAGCAAGTCCTAAAGCCCTTATGGATCAACTATTCCAGCTATGGAGCTGAGCTGAATAGAGTCACATCAACAATATTCAGAATAATGAATTAAGACTTTCACAGCCGGAGTCAATAAATCTAAAACATTCCAGGATTTTGGGCTATAGTCGGTCATTTACAATCCTTTGCCGAACGTTTCAGACACGCCCATGGTAACCATCTTCAATGCTATCTTCTGCTATCTTGTCGAACTTTGAAAGCGGCTTGCAGATGGCATTGAGTCGAATTAGCAATTAGCAAGGACTTGGGATTACAGACCTGCACACTGGTGACCAAGGTGATGGCTTTTCATGGAGCTTCATGAAATGATCTGAGCAGCTACAGTGATTTGAAGATGCCCACAGTATAGAAGAAATGAAGAGGTTTGCAGAGAAGCATGAGGAGAGTCTCCCACACGCATACGAACAGCGAGCTACTGCAGCTTCCGAACAATACGCCTCATAAAAAGACCCCAAATCTTAAACCCTTTGATATTGTTCAGGAATTTAGTAAACACCATGTGAAATTTGTGTTTCGTGTTGGGACGTATAAAATAAATCGCATACGACATCTAGCCTGAAATTAGTTTAAGATTTTAGCGATAAATTATAAGTTAGTCGATACAACGACTAGTAAGAATTTTTTTTAAATATTAAAAAATTGTTTCGATATCTTATTCGGTGACGTGCATCTGACGTGATTCATCTAGTGTGGTTTGTAATGACGAAGTGTTGTTTCGACGTACTAGTCTGGAGGGAAAAAAATAAATTTAGTGTTATTAGCCTAATAGAAGGGAAGAAGGGTGTAAGGCAAGTTAGTCTAAGCAATGGATCTAGCAAGTTTAAATTCATAAGGCGTAAGAAATAGTTCACGAACATTGTTGTAAGCAAGATTTAAGTAAGGAAAGGACGAGAACGAACTTGAGAATGATATTTGGAAAACGATAAGGTTGGAAGTAGACGTAAGAGTTATCTCTAAATGAGAAAATTAGAAGTACACAACTCAGAAACGAATAGTTGGCAGTTACAAGTCTTAGCTTTAGATTATTATCACTGTTATTATTACAATATTTTATTTTTATTATCATATTACTGTTTTATTTTCATCTGATAATTGTGTTGCAGGTGTATATTACCGTTATTCGTGTGTGCATGTCTTGCCCCTCTCTCGTTTTCTGCACGTCTACACACTCCGTATAAGGTAATGGCATAATCTCATATTTGTACCTCTGCCATATACGGCAGAAAAAATGAAATCGTATAATTATAACGTGCATTAGCATTATTACAGGTGCGTACTAATATTGTTATTATTATTATTCTGTTGTTTTGTAATACAGATTTTTGACATTCTGCCAAGGGAACAGTTTGTACGAATGAGTGAATTTCTCCCTGCGCAGCAGGTGTGCTCGTTTTAAACGCTTTATAGCCTACCATACCGCAACATTGTCATTATTGTTGCGCTTTTGTTCCGGTTAATGCGCACTTTATTCGCGCATACCGTTTTTAATGTTGTTTTATTATCTTTGTTAATTATTATATGTTTTCATTAAAATTTTTAACCGATTATAAAATAGGTGCTGCTTTCGTCCAAGCGTCTTTTGGTAATCTTGCCGTGCTTACATGACCATAATATAGCAAGCGTTCGCTAAGTGAGGATCGGAGATTTTGTTTGGTGGGTCATAAAAAAATACCGGTAACTATAATAATAATATTAACTTTCAATACGAAATGGCCGATAGACGTGTGAATTTATGAATTTATTAAAGAGCATATCAAAAATATTATTAACAAAATCTTAATTAAAACAGAAAAGCCTAACACAAATCCTAGTGGGAGTCTGATCAATTGTGGAGTAAGACAAAGGTGTCCATTATCACCTTCACTTTTTAATTTATATATAGATGATGTCATACACAATTCGCAGATGAACCTTCCGAGTCATTTTATGATTGGTAACTCTGCAGTTGACGCGTTATTGTTTGCTGTTAACCAGGCTATCCTGTCGAACTGTGAAAGCGGCTTGCAGGAGGCTGTACACACATTGAGTCTGATTATCAAGGACTTATGGTTACATATATCCACATTGGAACCAAGGTGGTGGCTTTTCATGGAGCTGACCCCCACACAAGCAAAAATTGTTGTAGATGGTATTTTTCTGGAGCAGATCAGTAATTTCGAATAGCTGGGCTGTAATGCATCTTGACATTATAAACCATGATGTGGTGACGAAGCTGCACAAGTTCAACTATATGTGTGGGCCCATCGGGAAAACTCGAAAACCAGCTAGCAAAGAAACACGCCTGCGGTTCTAGAAGGTGGCCCTCCCCACTCTTCTCTTTGGGTCTGAGAATTGGACTTAACTAAATCCCCGGCCAGTCGTATTCAAGCGGCCGAAATGAGAATTCTCAACCACGAGATTGCAGAAGAAATTAAGATCTACGGTAGGAACTGAATATTATGAGTATACTCGGTAGGATTGTCAGCTAAAATGGTTGAAACAACGTGACTGAATGGATGACTGCCGCATCCCCAAACAACTAACAACTATTGAATTATAAGCCGAAAGGTGTGAGACTTCGGAAGAAGCGTTGGCGTGACCATCTCTAGTCTGCTTGCGACCGGAACAAAACAGTTTTGGTTTAATCCTTACTGAAGATGATTAAAGAGCAGGTTTGATCTTCGATCCTCCTCCAGTTGTCTGTGGGACACTGTCTTTTCAGTTTGCAGACGTGGCGGTTATTTGTCTCATAATTTAGGATACGTTTACCTGTTCAAGATAGTTCTTGCTGATCCTTTTGATTTCTGTTTCTACAAAAAGTATGCTTGAGTCATCGTAAAATTTCCTGTTAGGTATTGATATGCGATAGGATATTATCTCATTCCTAATTCCGATGGATTATTACTCCATTTTACTTTCACCAACAGACGTATCTTCAATTGTGGATTGGATGGTAGGGTGTTATTTTCTTTGTAAGATTATATCTTCGCGCAAACAATTATCGATCACTATATATGGGATCAAGGACAGCATATTCCAATCACTCGGCATTGCATTATGTACATTCATGAACTTACACACGCGCCGAGTCGAGCACGAGCGTTGTGTTGATTTTATTAAATTTAGGTTGAATTGGTCTTGTTTTTATCGGCAGGCAGACACCGGCTGCGCGGTGGTCGTTGTCCTTCATCGCATTTAAATAGATCTGAGATAACCAGACAGCAGCCGAACTCGGATAGATAATGGGAATCCGGTGGGGAAAGTGGTCTACTTCGATAAGTCTAGTCAGCCACACGTGCTGCTGATTTTCCCGGACCGGTAAGTTCTTTACAGGTAGCTCAGTACATATTTTCCGTAAATATTACGTTGAACAGTTTCAGTTCCTTATTTTTATTATTGAAAATCGTAATATGCGACTGTTGCGTTTATTACCTCTAATTATTGTCTACGAATATCCTCAGAATCGATTAATACGAGGTGAAGTGGACGAGTGGCCTTAAACACGCGTTCGACGCCCATTTATTTGCCTCAGTTGTACTGTATTTTACTTCTTTTGTCTTATTCTTGTAACATATGATAAATGTTTTAATGTTTATCCCCCCTAGAGGGTCGAAAAAGTTGACGAATTTTGTTAATATCTTAAATTTTAGGCTGTTTCATTTTTTTTTTTTTCGGCTGCGTACGCTAATATAGTAGTAGCACTTTTTTAACTATACAAACAAGTTTATTACACAGTATTAGGGTATACGTTTGCAATATGAAATATAGGAAATCAGTCCACTCAATAAGTGTCTTTTGTTGGACCCGTTACTTTAATTGAACTGATTCCAGGATGTTATCACACGCTATTCAGCCACTCTAAGGAGAATAATGTTGATTAGGCATAACTTGTTTTTTCTTTTGTATGAAGCCGACCCGGCCCGGACCCTCCTCCTAAGCCAAATTTATACATATTTGACTATAGCAATAACGGATGAAGTTAACATATATTTTATGGAGCAAACAATAATTTGCGCGCTGTTGTCTGGTTTTATATATGGATTTGATATTACGTTTCAATTGTTTTGACTGGTTTTATAGGGATGCCTATAGTTTTATTGTGTTTACTGACGAATACTCGCAAGCACATGTCTGTGCTATAAATACGTCATTTACATATTACTTTTTTTAAATTTAATATTTACATATTCATATTTACATATCAATCAAATATTTATTGACAAACAAGGCCAATCTCCGTCGGATCAAAGATTGTAAGACGTGCTGAATCGTCCATTTGACTATCAGGCGGTCGACTCCGTTCGCCGAAGGCCCGCCGGTACGGGGAAGAGGGTGGATACATCAAATGCTAGATACGCCACTGAGTAGGAGACATCGCCCGCAAAAAAGGGAGAAGTGATGACACGACTAGAACGTTGCGAAACGCCTTTTGTCGAAAACAAGACCAATTCAATGAGAAATTCAACCTGAAACCGTAACACATGAGCGTTATTGTTCAGATTGATATGTAGATAAATAGAGAATTACTACGTAACATGATGAAACGTAAATCTTATTACTTACCACTACAGGATCTGTATTAATTCAATGCCACTCGAGGTACGAGAGTTATGTAATTTAGTTGATACCGGACAGTAACAATCGTAACATATATGCATAATTCGATATCCGTTCTCTCATTCATTATCACTGGTCGTTGTCTCCAGCTAAACACGTTAAGCTCCTACTAGATATTCTATGTAGAACTGACAAAGTTAAGATGGATTAACATATATTATGAGAGTCATTCAATAATTAAAGATACAAATAGTTGTAGAGGAAAAACGGTTTATTTTAATCAATATTACAATTACAATTTATTTTTTACTTTCAATGTAATCCCCATGTAATCACAACATTAATACATTTGTCCCATCTCTGAATAAGCTTTTTTATGTCTGCTGCAAAGAAATCTTTATGTTGATGTTGGAGTCGTTTCAAGAAATTTTCGTTGACCTCGTCGTTGTCATTAAACTTCGAACCACTTAACGCCTCCTTGAGTGGGCCGAGCGAGTGGAACTCAGATGGAACAGAGTCTGGAGTGCAGGGAGGATGAGGTAGAATCTTTCAGGCCAATTTATTGATGGTTTCACGTGTTAACTGAGCTGTGTGGGGACGGGCGTTATCATGACAGATAACGAGGCTTTGAGTAAGAATCCAAGACATTTCCGCATTAATGCTGGCTTTACTTTATTGTTAACCACGTCAGAGTAGTATGTGGTGTTTATGCCCGCTAATCTTCTAAAAAATCACAAAAAACGGGCCTTCAGTATCCCAAAAGATCATAATTTTTCCAGCTGTTGGATGGGTTCTGAACTCGTATGCTTCCACTCCATGATTGGTCTTTTGGATTTTGGCTCAAAATGATGAATCCATGTTTCATCGCATATTAGAATTTTATCCACACAAAAGCATCATCTACCTGCATATAGCGTTGTTTCAGCTCTGTACACACTCGAAGTCCAGTCTCTTCGGGATGGTTTATTAACTCTCTTGGAACCCATCTTGCGCTGGTTTTACGGTACTTGAACTGTGGCTGATAAAGTTGTGACCTGTGTTAACACTTATTTGTAATTCTTCACCTATAAGTTCAACTATAATACGTCAGTCTTCATCGATGTGTCAGTTTATGCGAGTTTCAAGCGCTTGAGTTGAAACCTCAACTGGACGTCCAGAACAGTTCTCGTCAGTCATTGAAGCTCGACCATTTTTAAACTGTTCTACCCACTTATATAACTTCCCACGATTCAGACAGCCTTTCCCGTATTATTTAGTCATACGAGAGTAAAGTAAATAAATTTAGCTGGTTTGTTACCTTCAGAAAGTAAGAAGCGGATTACTGCCGATTGTTCAACTAATTCAGAAACTTTAAGAGGACTCGGCCATCGTTAAAAGAGAATTTGAGGTTATAAACAAAAGCATTCTAACCAAATAACTGATCAGAAGTCATCACAGGGATGCCAACTTACAGTTTGGAAACTATCGTACTCCGCCTACCAACCGTGTTTCCTCTACAGCTATTAGTCTGTGTAATTATTGAAAGGCCCTCGTAGATATGTGATTGAGACGACTGAACTACTTGAAAGTATTTAAGATGAGGAAAGTAAACATTGCAGCTGGGTATGTTCAGGACTGTTCCCAGAACTGATGGACGGCGTCGGACGGTATGAGGTTCTCGGTCGATGGAAAGGCAGGAGCGAACGACCCGATGACGTCGGCGGTTGCCCCGGTCAATAAGGTGGTGCTGAATCGTCCGTGTGACTATCAGGCGTTCGACTCCGTTCGTCGGAGGCTTGGCGGTAAGTGGAAGAGGGTGGACTCATCGTATTTTTAAAGTCAAACTTCGAGGGAAATTTATCAGACGGGAGTATTGGATGATCGAGCCCGTGTTCTGTCGGCTGCCGAATCGAAACCGTTGGACACCGCTGGACTAAATCCGGGCAGGAGTGTCAACGTGTCATCTAGATGATGAGCCGGCTGGCTGTCCAGCACTTTGATGAGGATCTGATTAATAACTGGATACCCTGACAGCAGCTCTTTTCAACGAGGGATTGTCAAAGATTTTGCAAGCGCCCCTGTAAGCGGGTGTGGATTATGTGCAAACGTAGTTCAGATATCTATGTGAATTTTGTATATAATCAAATATTTTTGTACATTTTGTTTTTTTCATCCATCAGTCGTTAATTAATTTTGGAATCGTTTCATATATACTGATAATATTTTTATTGTATTGTAATCTAAAGTCTCTTTGTAAGATTTATTTTATTTTAATTTTTAATGGACATTTCGTTGATCTATAGGCTATTGTTCAACGTCGCAAGAGATAATATTTATTAATATTATCTTTTCTTCTGTAGGTAACTCTTGATTGTTCCTTGTAGGTCTTCTACATAATGTTTATTTTCAAATAATAAATCATTCTGGAAGTATATTTGTTATATTATTATCCTTGTATTATATAACCGTTTTATCGTTGTATATGGATAATAATAATATAACAACTTATACTTGCAAAAGTAATTATAATCTGAAAACAACATATTATAATTATTGATAGAAAATATTAACCCTAAAGATATGGCTTAAAATTCAAATACAATAAAAACCTACATGGGAACGTATATCGCAATAAAATAAATAAATAGGTCAATATAATACGCAAGAAAATTCTAATAATTGGTCAGTGTATTATTGTTAATGTAATATTATTATAAAAATTAAACAAAATAAAAGTATAAAATGTATTTATAAATTTTACTACTTCAGTTCGCCAGTGTGGCACGCGTGTGGTGTGTGTCCGGGCGCCTGCTGTGATTGGCAAATATGTGCTTATGCTATATGTTTGTTCCTTTTTTAAAACCGCCGCCGCCGGATCAAAGCGTTTCACAGCATTGTGTATAATTAATTAACTACAAACAGCAACTGTTTTTAAAAATTGACCAAAAGTGATGTTAGCCAACTCTGCGTCCGTCGTGTTCTGTCTATCCGCCGGACCACTGAAACAGAAACAGAACCTCATCAGCCTCACTCTCTCTGTCCCTCTCTTCCCCTCTTCCCTTCTCACCCATACTCTCGGCAAGAAAAGCTAAATAAATGCCAGAAATGATAAATAATTTGTTATCTGCGAGTCATCAGACACATTTACACGCAAAAGCAACAGGCAGGGAACTGGGTCAGCGGTATTTGGCTGTTGACATTACAGGCGCCCTCTGTTCGTTAATTTAGGGCTATAATTAATTTTATGAATGAAACTAAAATATTTAATGCACTTCATGCAATCCTTAAGTCGTCGTTAGTTCAAAGCTACTATATTTAAAATTGAGGTAAACAGTAATGTGGTATCGTGATTAAACCTATAATCATTTATCACGAATTCTAACAGTGTTTGAAAGAAATGTGCCAGTCAAGAAAAATGGTAACTGGAGAACTCGATGTGACTATGAATTGAGGCGGTTGTAGTACATGGTTCTAGATGTTGTGACGTTTATAGAAAGTCAAAGGTTTCAATGAGCCGGATACGTGGAAAGATCGACAGACAGTAGAGTTCACAACAGAATAGTAGCTGGTCCATACGTCGAGGGACGTACCAGCGAAGACATTACCAGAAGAATGGACTGCTGAAATTGGGGGGGGGGTGAGAAATTGACACATGGCTTCGAGAGTGAGAGGCGCTTGGAGGTTAAGGCTCAGTCAGACCAGTAGAAGGAAATAAAGAAATCTGCAATATTAGTGATCATTTAAACCGTTGAAAAATTCTGTATTTGTATACAGGAATTGGGAATTGTCTCTTTACTTCTATTTATTTTCTTACTTTGTATTTTGGTGAATATCGACGCAATTCTGGCCGCTTTAATAATTTTGTCTTGAAACTCTATTGGTTGCGCCGTAATTTGTCAATTTGATATGTACGTATTTTATTTCTCTAACTTGTTTTGTGGTCTTACTGTTTAGGATCCATTTGCATTGTACGAGATAAGGGGATATTCTTGTGCACTTTGATTTCTCAATGGATACGTCTCGCTGAAACTTCTTTATGACCTGTTAAAGTTTTGCACGAGCCTCTGCAGGTTATCCTCATTTGCAGATATTAAAACTACAGCGTCGCGTATCATCGTGTATTGACGTTGTATTCTCCCATCGGAAAACGTTCTTGCTATCTAAATGTATAATTATGTTGGTCAATATTTTTGCTGAAAAATGATAAATTTTAGACGTGATTCGGCTTCGTAACGCGAAGTGCTCATTGCGACTTCAGTACCCATGATTTCTTTGGCAATCATCGGTAGTTTGTTAGTTCTTTCTTGGTGGTGGTCCTTGAACAGAACTATTTCACATTTGATAACGATTTTTTTATACAAAATTACGGTTTAGCTATGGGTTCTCCATTGTTGGGGCTTTTAGCTGATATTTACCTAAACTATTTCGAGAATGCAAACATAATAGATAATAGATTATACAAAGATAAGATCATTTTTTACTGTAGATACCTTGATGATACATTTATGATATTTAACGGAACTAGAAGACAAATAGAAAACTTAAATAGTCACCTAAATAGTATACACCAAAAAATTAAATTCACGTCTGAAATAGAGGCAGAAAATAGTTGAATTTTTTAGATTTAACTGTTACAAAAAACGCAGGACAACTTCAGTTTAAAATCTTTAGAAAAGCCACAACAACGGATATTACAATACATGCTGATTCGTATCATCCCGTTTCGCAAAAGATGGCAGCGTATTGTGCACAGGTTGTTGACAATACCGCTAAGTAAAAACGACTACAGTGAAGAGGTTGACACCATCAAATACATAGCAGCGGCAAACGGTTATAAAAGCTCTTTAATAGATAAATTAATTAACAAATACAGAAAGAAGAAGGTTAAAAAGTTGGCCAGTGATGACTTATTACCGGTTAAGAAATATATATCTGCTGACTATACAAATATTTTACCAAATATTTTAAAAAAAGAGTTTAAAAAACACCAGGTACATGTAACGTTCCGCACAAAAAACAGCATTCAGAAGTTCCTCAGCCAGAAGAGCACCGTACCAAATAAAGAAAGAACCGGCGTATACAGGATGACTTGCAGCTCATGCGATATGTTCTACCTGGGCCAGACGGGCAGACCGTTCGAAGAACGTTATAAAAAACATCTCGAGGAGTATGAAATATATAAAGCAGCTCAAATTAACAGTGGTTGTGTTTTGAACGATAAGCTTGCGTTTTCATCTAATGTATTGTATGATACGGCTATACGTGTGCGCGGACAACAATAAATAGATACGTACAGAGTTTGGTAAACAAACAGTTTTATCAGCGTACATCTTACATAAGCACTAAGTCTAGTCGACCGATAATGCCCGCGTGTATGACACTGGCCTGCTCATGTTCGCGTGTGTGCTCATATATGTTGAAAGTGCACTTTTGACTTTAAGTTTTAGTATTTTAATAAACCCATTTTACTTTTTAACGACCTCGTTTTGAGTGAATGTTTCACCTGAGGATGGCAACTTGTTGCCGAAACGCGTAGTGCTATAAATAAAAATATATGAAGTCGCACGACGGAAAATAAAAAATAGGTAAGATTGTACACTAGAGCGCGACTTGGAGACAAAACAATAAAATGTATAATAAAATGTATTAGTTCTTTCGTTATGTTACACACACGTACACGCGCGCGATAAGGGAACTTCACCGAACACCTAGATATTAAGTAAAAATACGGACACAAAATGGAGACATACATAAAATAGCGTTTAATGGAATAATAAGACTGCAGAAACTTGTATAATTGCAAATAATATAAAATGTACATAAGAGTCGTGTATTTCAGTCGTGCCCAGAAGAAGAAAGGTTATACAACTAATGTAGAGAAGATTCAGTCAGCAGTAGATGTGGGCGTTCATTTATTTAATTATTGTACAAGATACCTATACTAATACGTAATCAATGTTTATTTACATTTTTATCACACGTTTTATTTGCGTATTTATTAAAATTAATGTAAATTACAATGCTTTCTTGGGACTTGTTTTGGCACACGCCTCTCTTCTAAGATATCGGTACATAATAGTTAGATTTAGACAAGGCAATAAATGCTACCTTGAACTAGAGAGACTAAGAGAGAGAGAGAGAGAGAGAGAGAGAGAGAGAGAGAGAGAGAGACGGGAAAGAGGCAGACAGACAGAGATAGATAGTATACAGACAGACAGATACAGAAATGGCGATAGAAACAGTGGACATTCCAAGAGTAGGCGACCGTGGGAGGAGATTGTAGAAGAGTCCACTACTGACGATGAGATTCGGATCTCAAGGGCTTGCGAGGGAAGTAAAGAGAGCCTTCTTGGCTCATCTCCAGCGAAAAACTTTCATATTACGAAGAGCCTGAAGAAATAAAGCTAACTAAGGCGTTAGCTGCAAGAATGAACAGGAAAGAAATAATATCAGTAGCGTCAATAGCAAAGTTGAACTTGAACAGTTCTTGTAAAGTTGTTCGTGCGTCGACTTGACGTCACAGATGTCCTTGGCTGGGTTTATATAATCACAGATGAGTTAGTTCTGTCAATTGTTTTACAACGATTTAAATGTAACATTAGTGCAAAGTTTAAAATATTTTAATTAGCCTACTGAACTGTGTAGCCATATTTGTATTTGTTAATTTCGAGACGATCGTCGTCTGTTGAAGCATGGGTATTAGGGGCGTATTTACGGGGTTGGAGACGAATAATAATAATAATAATAATAATAATAATAATAATAATAATAATAATAATAACACAATAAAAGTACGCGTCATTGAAATATTGTTCAGCAGATATTTATTGACTGCATCAATTTTCCTATATTTCATATTTCAAACGTATAGTATACGAAAATGTGTATAACTTGGTTGTATCCTTAAGAAAGAGTTACTACTATATTAGCATACTCAGCTGAAAAACAATAAAATAGCCTAAAAATTAAGAGATTATCAAAATTCCTCGTCAACTTTTTCGGCCCTCTAATGGCGGGGGGTCCGGTCCCGTTGCCCCCCCCTGTAAACCTGCAAACACTTTCCTGGCTGTGATACACGACCTAGTGTTGTATAATCGTTGCAGATAATAATAAAAACAATAACAATATTAGTTGTATACAGTAAGTACCTACTGGACATCTGTGTAACATAGAAGAAATGTAATTTCTCACCGGTGATTATTTTCAATAATAATAAACCTGAGCTACAGAACATGCTGACTGTTTTGAACGAAATACATTCATTATTAGTTAAATTTCAATATTAGCCAATTTTTTAATTACCAGAGAATTACAAAAACCTCGGTATTCTTCTACTAGCTTTTTTTTTTTAATAAAATAACAATTGTAAAACAGATAGTCATTCAATACACTCTAAAAATTACGAACTACTGCATTGTTTTCTTAGTTAATAAATAATTTAAGATTTCAAGTTAATGTATTTTTCCATAGGTGTCTTAAGGTTGTATCTAAAACTTTTCACAAATATAACACGACTGATAACAATATTTAAAATTTTTTTGCGTACATAGTTTACGAATTTTTTGAAGAAGTCCAATGTTTGGAAGGGGTGTTAAGAGAAATTTTCTCAAATCATTTTGTTTTAATCATTTCATCAAATTATTAAAGACACCGTGTTTTTATTTTGAACAAAATTCCTCATACCTTGATACTCCAATGAAGAATTTTACAGTTTTCTTAAACTGTTGATTTCAGTTTTTGTTCCGTGGTGTACCTAAAGTTAAAGTTTTCAGAGTAAATACTACGTTCGGATTTGGGTTAAAATTTACTTTAGTCTGGTGTCAGGAATAGATTTTTACAGTTTATTAAAAATTAAAAAAGTAGTTTTTCACTGGTGTCTTAAAATTTTGAAAGTTCGAAAACGGAACACTGTATTCGGTGTTTGTTGTTTAAATTCGCCTTAATTTAATACTCACACGGATTTTTGTTTTTTTTTTTTAAATCTTTCCTTTCTCAGTTTTGTCTCCGCCTGTACTTGGAGGAGCAGGGTATGTGGGTATCAATCCTCCAATCCTCGTATTATGGCTTATGGCTCCCTGGGGTAACACGCATGCTACCTTTTACCGAAAATCGGTTGGTGCTTTCAAAACGAATCGTGAGACATCCCCCAAATAGAAAGATAGACAGACATACAAAAGCCAAACTAGAACTCGCTTCGCTCACTCAACTGTTGATTCTCTGGTATTTATAATTTTGCGACTGTTATAGTATCACGATTCAGACTGTCCTTGTTGAATCCTCGTAATAATAATTTATTCAACCGCCAACATTCACACACTTTCCTTGTTGGTAAAATAGTACATGCGTGCATAAATGAGAGCATAGCATACGCGCTCTAGATTCGGAGTGAGATAAACATATAACCTGGTAGGTAAACAGGTGGTGCGTAAAGGTAAAGAAGGAAAGACAGACAGCATGTCTAATGAACACATTAATTAGAAACAGTAAATTAAATAGTCGCGGGCTTGTTGTTGTTGTGATAATGCACTGGAAATGTTAATTGTAGACACCAGCGGGGAAGTTATATAATAATGTTTATTTAATTATTCAAGTTTCCGTGAAGGTCAGATTGCTAGCTTTTCTTTGTGCGAAAACGTTGACAATATTTCTTTCATTTTCTTTGATTTATTCTACTTATATAAAATGGAAATTGTACGTACGTAACAGAAATGATAAAACAGAATAGTGTTACATAAGACTGTTTGCTTGTTCCGGAGCGAGTACACAGTACTCTACATGTAGGCCTATATTGTTTTGTACACACAATCTGACTGTGTCTATCTGTCTATCTCTCTGTTCCCCCCCTCTCTCTCTCTTTACCTTTCTAGCCTATATATTATATTATATTTGATCAAATATAATTTCTTCTGCAAATAGTTGTATTATATTTTTATCGTTTCAATTCAGCTACTTGCAGAAGAAATTATATTTGATAATATACATAATACTTGCAGAAGAAATTATATTTGATAATATACATAATACAATTACTACAAGAAACTTTCGAGTTACATATAGGCTATAGAAAATGATGTATTTATATTAAAATTTAATTTATATTACAAATTAGTTGCTGTTATAATTGTTTTTTGTCGCTTCGCTGTCATTTAATCATAGTGACATCAAATTATACGAAATGTGATAAAAATTACAGTTTTAAAATTTTTGATAAATCGTGTCTTTATTAATAAATATTTATAATATTTTTCAATTTTCGTCCAACGTATATCGGATAAAACACAGTAAAGTTATACTAAATATTTTTATCAGTTTTAAAACTGAAATGCAATTTAGGGTACAGCTTTGACATGGTTCAGCGATTTTTGTTTTACGTCTTCAACAGCCGTAAAACTTGACCCTTTATGTTTTTCTTTCGTTTTAGGAAGATTAAAAAGTCACGTAGGGCCAATAAATGGTCGTTTTCTACGTATAACTCTTTGCAAGCGGCGCAAACTGCCAAACCTTTAAAGTGATCCACGATCATCTTGGAAGCGTTTGCATCACTAGAATGCGGCGAAACGTCCCACTCAGCTAAAGGGGAGAAACGTAAAATAAATTATGTCATTTTGTCAGTCTTTTAAAGTGTCTGACTAGTCTCCGGGCTATTAGGCTGTGGTCCACTCCTGCCGGTACGAACACACGTTTCGGCCTCTCCTCTGGAAGGCATCTTCAGTATAATAACGATTCGGTAACTGACACGGTCTTCGCCAGTTAACCACATTACTGTGGCAGAAGAAACTTTGGACTCTTTTGCCACAGTACTGTCGGTTAACTGGCGAAGATCGTGTTAGTTACTGAATCGTTATTGTGCCGAAGAACTGAAGATGGCCTCCAGAGGTGAGATGGTCTGTCGTAGCGGCAGGAGTGGACCACGGCATAATACACCGGAGACAAGTCAATTACTTTCTAACACAGATGACGCCAGGTGTGAAAGCCATAAATGTGTCTAAATGTTATTTATAACAGCAATAATAATTAATTGTTAAATGTTTAATAATACAGCCACAAAGCGGCTGGAAGAGACTGGTTTTGCTTTCAACATCCTTATCATCTTGGTGTGTGATGCTACACCCTAGCTATTTTGAAATCTGGCACCTGTTCTGTTGGCCGTTGGCGAGTCCGTATGACAATCTTTGTTCTAATATGATTTGCCCAAGAAAAAGACATAACTTTTTGGACAAGTAAATGGGGGATATCGTCCAAGGGGGAAGAGAAGTGTAGGAAGACCGCGTATAAACGATGGTTGAATGAATTCCATTTAAACTGGAGCAGGCTGCTAGCCTAAGCCGTAAAGGATGACGACGACGACGACGATGACGGTGATTTGTATACGAGATATCTACAGATATTTATGTGGCCATAATACGACAGATATATTTGTGGTTTTTGATAACATCATTTCGGGCTTGAACCTCCAAATTATTTTTAACCCTTCCGAAATGAAATTCTGCATTACATAAATCCATGCTTTTATTTATGGTTTTCTAATAGGTTCCGTGCGTCCACTCGGTCTCCTAAATTAGCATTTTCGAATAAACGTTATACAGGGGTTCAACCTCGAATTTTGTTTTAAGCCCATCCGAAATTATATTCTTCATCGCATACATCGTTGCCTTTTCTTATAGTTTTTAAATCGTTATTATGTGATTACTTACCCTCCAATCGAATCTTTTTTTTCGAATATAACAATGTTATGTCAGCCTTCAACCTCCAATTTTTGTAGGACCCCCTGTGAAATGAAATTCTGCATTGGATAACATCCATGATTTTATTTATTATTTTCTAATCGTTTTTATGCGTCCACTTAGACTTCTAAATCAGTATTTGCGAATTTAATCTATACTTATGAACAACTTGTCTACGATCCAGCCGCTATTGTAATGTCTGAGGTTAAAGTTTATCTGGAGCAGCCTCATTAGCATACTATGGATCCTTATGACTTGATTTAACCGCATGTAAGACGTAACATCAGTTTTCGCTTATCTGTCTATTATGAAATATGTAGCTACGAAAACATTATAGGTCTGTACGGATTGAAAAACCGTGTAAGTACAGTACATTAAAAGCACATCTGTATAAGATTCGAACAGAAAACAGAAAACTGTTTAATACAGAATTTATTTAAGTTGCTACTGAATAAATTGTAATAAATTACTGCACTAGAAACATCGTAAATCGACTTAGATAAACTGCGGACTGAATATACAGTCGGAAGCTGCCTCTTTCCTACAAGCTAAGATGACATAATCTCAAAAACTAGATAAAAATCTTCAACCACCAGATAATTAGCAACGTTTACACGAAGTGATTTCGTACTTACAAGACGGCAATCGTGTACCGCAATTAAAAATTTCCGTATTCACATAACTAATTAGCCTCATTATTTATACAACTAAATTTTTATCGGTACATTAAAAAATGTTTAATATTTTCTTTTTTCTTTATACGGTACTATTTCTAGGGATCGGTATAACTCATCTTCCAAAAGAAACCCTTGGCTATGCCAGAGCCACTGCATCAGCGAAATATTCTAAATAAAGAATGACCATTCTACTGTAATGTATTTGGGACACTTCTTTGGTTCATCCTATTTAATATTATTTTTACCTCTATGTTAAACATTCTTTGTGGAATGTAAGTTACTTCTTAAATCTCGTTTACTGATCTTGACGAAGAGAAAAGTTTCGTTTACAGATCTTGGTCCTCCAGAAAAGTCATAGATCCGCCGTTAACTATGACAACGACAACGACCACTCACTGCTAGCTGCAGGAATTACTTAGCTTAGTTCTGAGGATCACTCTTGACCTCGACAAGCTTTACCATCGAACGAGGCAATAAAGAATATGGAGGCATTCGGAAAGCTAGGACATATAATTGCCCTGCTGCTGATGATGATAAAGATGGTTTGTCTGTGTGTGTGCTGATGTCGTCATACATTTGTTATTTCTTCGTTTAGTTGTGAATATTTTCCTCATCTCACATCTACAGCAGTGTTGTTCATGTATTCCAATCGCGTTTTTCTGTTTTTCCACCAAATTTTTCTCTGCCACTACCCTTCGTCGCTCTTCGAACCAACATTTTCAAGACATTTTCTCTGTTAGTTTGTCTCTACTCTCATTCTTCATATTCTTTCGTTTTTCTCAGTCTTCCTGATGTATTTATAAGGATTATTTTTACAGTACGTGTCACTGTCAAGAATCAGTAATAGGGCAAATACTCAGAAGCAGTGGCATAATTTGGGGGGGGGGGGATCAAGGGTATCGATTGAAAATTTCATTGAAATTCGATATATTCACTTAAAGTAGACCTATTTCTAAGCCAGTTGCGTATGTTAAAATAAGCTTATAAATAATTGTGTGAACAATTATATGGGTAGAATCAACCATATCTCACTTATCCTGAGGAAAATGTGGATTTCAACCTTCAAGCTAGTCTCATTTCCCTCCACCCCTACCCAGAACTTAGTCTCATCCCCCCCCCCAGAAACAGCTCCTAGTTACGCCACTGCTCATAAGCCATGCATAAGACTCTATTATTGCGTTCGCGGATTAGAAGAAGCATTTAATAACGTCAATTCAAGAAATACGGTTTGGAAATCTTAAAAATGTAAATTCTTAAAATCTTAAAAGTAAAGATATAAGAATCTCATACAAACGTGAATATATCAAACATGGAATATGCGGGAACGTTTTCATTATTAGTACTTACAACGTTTGTGTAACAATATTAATAAGAGTATCAGTAAAACGTATTTGTCAATCGGAAAAAGTTGTTATAGAAAATATTACCACGCACAGGTATTAGCGAAAAAATAATAGAATAATTTGTAAATTGTTTTTACATTACAAAATACACCCGTTGATAAAGGTAAGATTAAACACTCGCTGTTCTTGTTCGATATGTGTTCTGAATAACCATTGTGTGAAACGAAGAAATTTTTTTTTTATAGGAAACAAAAACTTGAGTAAGAATAAAGGAGGGGACAATTGTTTTCAGATTTGCAAACGATATTGTTCTCTTCGCTGGAAAAGAGCGGGAATTATTGTGAAGTGTATCGAATGAAATTTAGGCTTGTGTGAACTAACCAGTATAATTATTTGAAAACATGGTTTCCCTGGTGTCAGCGGTGGATAAACGAGGAACAGTAAAAATTATTATTATTATACATCCTTTCACTTTGCCATTGTTTTCACTGGAAGAACGTCTTTTCTGTTTACAATTCAGTTGTTTTACATTACAACTGATAGTGACCTTCATAAGTTGCACAGAGAGAATCGTTTGCACTCAAGGTCGTACTTATTATGCAGTAGTTATAGAGAATTGCACGAGTGTGTGCGTGCGAGCGTTTTGTGCTGTAGGAGATGTTGCGTCGAATGCAGTAAATAGATACACTTCCAGTTGATAATAGTTTTATTCGATTTTTTCCGAAAGTAAGGTTTTTAAACTATATTTGTGAATTATATTAATTACTAATTATGGTTGCTAAATATTGTATCATGGCAAATGCATTTTAAAACTAAATGATGGTTTTACTGGGAAAATTATCTGTTCGAACAAAGACAGTGTTGAATCGTACCATTTTAGAATAAGTTCAAACTGCCGATGTCAAGGATGTGATTTGTTATGGGGATATAATACATAAATTCGACATTTTTAAACCACATACAAAGCTCCACGTTGTTTAAAAAGAAGAAGTAGGAACGACATAATTGATGTTGGGAAAATTAATGGTTAAACCTAGATTGCTGTACGATTATGAAACGCGGGTTTTCGTCTGTCTGTAACGCTGCAGAGGATAATTCAGATGGTAACTGTGGCCAAAAAATGTAAAAGGACGTATACCAGGTATAATAAACGTTGTAATTAATACATGGAAAATTATAGTATTTTTGATCTTCGTGAAATGATAAAGATAACTTAGATAGCGTACTTATCCGTCAGAAACATATAGCAGGAGTACATGGATGGGGGTTAAAGAAGAAAGATGGTATGTGGTGATTAAGAGGCTGTCCACAAGGAGGAAGAAATTGCATCTCATCAACCTCTGGGTTGAGGAGGAAAGAAGAAGAAAATAAGAAGAAGAAAAAGAACAAAAGACTTATTCTTCCGGGTAATCGTGTAACACTCCCATGTGACTTTTTTTACAATACAGCGAATTTCTATTAATATGAAATCATGCGTTTAAATCTGGCTTGAGTGAGACTAGCCCAATACAGTTATCTTGCCCAATAACGGAAACTATTCTCTTGAAGGCCCAGCATGGTTTCAGGAAGGTCAGATCATGTTAGATTGCATCTTAACGATACCCCAGGTAATTGAAAAGCAGATAAAATATCAGTTGCCTGCATACATAGATTCCATAAATTTTTGAAAGGCATTTGATGGAGTAAATAGTGGCAGGCTGTGGTCAATAATGGAAAAGAAAGGGGTCCCGCAACCTCTCTTTACAGCCACACAAAGTCCATATGTGGAAAACAAAACCTTAATGACAGGAAGATGGAGGAAGACTCCTAGTTTGGGCGTGATCAGTTTTGGAGTACAACAAAGCCATTATCACATTCTATTTTTAAATTTTATATAAACTGTGTCATACACAATTTGCAGATGAACCTTCCACAACATTTTATGATTGGTATCTCTGTTACTGACACGTTGTTTGCTGATGACCGCGCACGCTATCCTGTCTGACTTGGAAACTGGCTTTCAAATGGCTGTACACTCAGTATATCGAATCTACAAGGATTTCGAATTGGAAATCTCCACATGAAGACCAATATGATGGCTTTTCATGGACTCGATCCCATACGAGCAGCAAAAATTGTTGTAGATGATACAGTTCTGGAGCAGGTCAGTAATTTTGAAATGTGGTAAGTTTAACATATGTGCGGTATCACCAGGAGTACTCTAAATTCAACGAATACTAAAACACGCCTGAAACTCTGTAAGGTTATGGCCCTCTCGACACTTCACTATGTGTCTGAGTATTGGACTTCCACACAATCACATAACAATCGTTTTCAAGCGACCGAAATGACATTTCTCAGGCACGTAGCCGGATAAACTGGTCAAGACTGTAGAAGAAACCCAGATATGTGGCAGGAACTGAATATTATGAGTATACCTGATAGGATTGCCCAATGTCGGCTAAAATGGTTTCAACATCTTACCGAATGGATGACTGCCGCACCCTAAACAACTATGGAATTATAAACCGAAACGACGGAGTGGTGTTCGAGGAAGCGTTGTAGCGACCAATCAATCTGCTTGGGACCGGAACGACCTATTTTTGGTTTAATCCTTGTTGGAAGTAATGATGATGATGATGATGATGATGACGATGATGATGATGAAATCATACGTCGTCAACAGCCTGAGTACAAAACCTTATGTCCTTTAATTTATATAATCTGGAATAACCTAAGGTCTTAAATTGTCACCAGTAATAATGAATAAACTGGGAATTACATCAGAAGTGTTTGGTGGCTCCATCGTCATTATCAGGACTGGAAAATTCTGAGCACACAGTAAGATGTAAGACGGTTTTAGCCGTTTTTGACGTTAGGTGATTTTGAAGCAACATTAATATTCTGTATGTAGCATCTTCGGTATTAGCGCCGGAATCGATATAAGAGATTTCTAAATTCTTTTGCTCCTGGCTGGTGGCCTCCTTTGTAACTAGCGAAGTTCGAGAAACTAAGCCACTGTTAATAGAATAAGTAAGCCTGTATGTTCTGGTGAACGAAGACCTAATGTCAGTACGTCACCCTGTGGTAACCTTAGGTTAAACCTAGATTAGAGTTAGACCGAGGTTAGAGTGCGGTAAGATGTTTCTCAGTCACCTACTTACCTGTTGTGAAAAGTTATAGCCTACTCTTAATTGTTAAAGTCCTCTCCCCTAAACATGCAACAACATTGTCAATTTAATTCATAGCATTTGAGAACTGTGCATTTATATTTGAATATCCAGACCAATTATTGATAACGTTGCGCAACGATTTTGGAAAGTTTGTTCATATTGGGTTTTGACTGATGGTAAGACTGATTATCAGTATTGCACAACCTTTATTACACGTGAATGCGGGCACTTCAAGTAAATCTCAAAAACCGAATATTTCACATTAAAGAACTGATTCAGCGGTACTTAATTACTTTTGCTATACATACCACAACAGAAACATTGGTCAAATGTTCTACATAGGAGCCGCCGCATTTTCCAGTTGTTATGAAAAAAATTTTACAACGAAATTTATGGAGTTATTCACAGTTAATCTACGGTTCTACGCACTAAAATCTTTGTGACCTTGCTTATCATATTAGACTTTTACCACTTGCGGAATTTATTATTAAACCCAGTTGCTTAATAATAAACTTGTGACCGGTAAAATGGAACTGTACAGTGACTATTATTAACAATTCACTACAAAAAAAACTTTACAATTATTTAAAAACATGGAACATGTTATTTTTCAAACCGGCTTAGTCCAGCAACTTGGACACACACACACACACACACACACACACACACACACACACACACACACACACACACACACACACACACACACACACACACACACACACACACACACACACACACACACACACACACACACACACACACACACACACACACACACACACACACACACACACAGAGGTAATATCAATGAAGAAACTTTCAGAAGTGTTTTAATGTCTTTGACGCTTCAGATATTGAAATCTGATTACTTGTACCGCCCGCGCGCGGAATTCACACGCAGTCTATCTATCCATCTATCTGTCTATGTATCTCTCCCATTATCTTTCTCGCCACTTCTTTCTCTCTCTATTTGTTTTTTCTTTTCCTCAGATAAACACGAGTTTCTCGTTAAAATCCTTCATACACACGGGCGCGCGCAGTATATACAAAATAAGTTTAGTTTGTATAACACGAAACTAAATCTATGTGATTTATAAATCCATGAATCACAATATTTGTTCACGAATCAATAGTATCTCTAGTCTCACTTTGATAGTGCCGGCAATAAAAGCTTACGAAATACGCCATCAGAGTTATAAATTAATAAAAGCCTTTCTCTATCGACTCTAAACATTGTGAATAGTTTGTTTAGCTGGTGAGTCATGACCACGAGCAACTGACATATGCTAGTAGTGCATGTTCTTGTGTTACTCGTATGTATGTATGCATTAAACATTTCATAATATTTTTTCTGCGGACAGAATGGTATTTTAAACAAACTGTAACCATACGGAAAATAAGCAAGATTATTGGGCCACCCATTATGGAAGTAAAAATTGTTTGTTTTCATTTTTACTTCCATGTTCCGTAAGAAAATGGAAGTATCGCGAAAAAATCGTGTTCGATATAAGGGCTGATTCTGATTGTACTACCCTCAAAACATGAACAGTCATTTTCCGAAAAGTGTCTGTGTAGAATTATATTCAAAAACTTACGTTAATAGTTCCGTCAGTGACTTACTTTTAGACCTGATGATGGTTTAGCAATTTCATAAAAGTAATAGTAAGGATGGCTGCTAATTTAAACAATACGAAGGATATCAAACATAGTTTAATGTGAAGAATGGAGCTGCTTTTGAACAATTAGCTCTGGAATATTAGGTTAAAGTCTGGTAATTTTAATATTAAGTCACTCTCGACATCAAGTTTATTTCTTAACTTTGCCAACCTCGGCTCCATCTTTCCAGTCACACGTGTTGAAATCCAGCTACTTCATTTTACTAGGCGTAAAACAAGCTACACCGGAAAAACGTTTTGCTTAGGTACATTGCTTATACGTGAGATACAGTGTTCATAACAAGATACAGTGCTTATACGTGGACTAAAACAACGCGATCAGCTCTCCGTTGATACGGGGCTCTAGTCAGTTCGGCTGACAAACAGGTCTGCTACACAACATGATTTAAAGGCATTATTAAAACCATTAGTCTGAAATTACTTTTACGACTACAATTAGTTTGAACCAAAAAAATACTGGAGTCTTCTACTAATTTTTAACGATAATTATGCTAATTTATGCAAAATTTAATTATTCAATTAAATTATAAAATGTGACTAGTTAATCTGATTATGCAAATATTATTAATCAATCTAATCACTGAATGTATCCATTACTAATTAGCATAAATAATGAGACTCTATAATTCGTTGTTATTAAAACAATATAAGAAAATTTATAAACAAATCAATTGACGTTAATGTCTTTTGATGTTAAGGTTTGGAACAATAATGAACGCATAAAATATATATATATATATATATATATATATATATAACAAATAGAATGCTTGTTTATTACACATTACTCAAGTTAACTTCCGAAACACACATATAAATCATTACCTGAAAATACATTCAGAAACATATAAAACATAAATCACAATATAAATCTGTCTTCGTTGATGGCTGAAAACATAACATACAACATGGCATAGATAAACATACACAAAACATAGACAAATCAAATATTATTCACCCTAAACTAATGCGTTCATTATGTGTCTCAGATGAGTAGCTTTTATATTCATAATATATTTTAACATTATCTTTATTAAATGATTATACAATTTCTCAAAGGTGTCGGTTCTTGGAAAAGAGACAGAGCAGCAGTATTATTATAATATTAAAATCATGAAGACTTAACTTGACATTTTAGAATATCCAATAATCCATCGGTGAAATTTCCTGCTTACTGGTGACTCCATGTGTGCTCGCTCCGTTGATTGGATGTTTTCACTATCACTTTGAAACTTGCGATGAGAATTCACTCGCGGCGTACGTGGTGTGGTGTTGATGTAACCCGTCTTTACTAACAGTTTATAGAGTTCTGTGTAATGTAGATACAACCATCATTAGTGGGTTGTGTTCAAATAAAATGTCTATTACAAAGATGCTTCATCTAACTGTTCATGTTCTACTTAGCTTGGTCGTGAATGTGCGTTATGTTATACACTTGTGTTTATGAATATTGAGTTCTCTTATCGTTCATGAGTCTGCACAACTAGAATAATTAAGTCTGAATCAAGTTAAGTTTATGATACAAATCACAATGTCCGAAGTTGATACACAAAAGTTCTATTATTGAGATGTAACTTCACTTGTTAAAAGTTTCTAAGTTCCATAATGTCGAATAATGAATAGTACTTTAAAGTTTATAGTACTGAACTCGAGAGTATAACGATACTTAGATAACTTCGCACGTTCAAAAGTTCAAGTAACTAAGTAAATAAACTGCGCAATACTGAGGTAAAATTGTGTAGAACTGAGTTAATAAAACTGAGCACAAAATTTTATGAGACTGAGAGCCTCGTGTACACTGCAAACGGTTTTCATCAAACGTTTTCTACCACATTGCAATCTTCTGCCTTCCACGCCTTCGGTTGATCCCGATAGGTTCCAGACTTACCCTCTCCTGGGTCACATGTTCCTTCCGCTTTGATGATCTTTGGTTTTCGACTCTCTGATTTGCTGCCCTGGTTGTCACCATGACAACAGTCCTCTCCACTTACTTCTTCGGAAGATGCTAACCTCTGGTTGGCTGTTGAACATCCCCTGAAGTATACAGCTAAGGACATCGCACTCTTTCTAAGAATATAAAGTAATTGTTCGCCTGTCTGTCAAACCTTTGTTTCGTGAGTTTCCCAAGGTTTGTTGTTACACCCTCGCTAAGAATCCGTTGCATCCTGTTCATTCTTCAACTTCCACCCCGTTTTTTTCTACCAATTAATAACTTCTCGCTCGCTGTCACTCTGAGTTGCCTCCACGATTTCTCGTCGTAAATATAAGTTGTCACTCTGGCATTGTTTTCATGCTGTGCGACATGGTCGTATGTATTCACTGGGTATTCGCTGTATTGTCTCTGTACTATCGAGACTTTCTAAATCCTTTGTCAGTGAGTATCCAGTATCCCTTTTCTTACGTTCACACGTGTTGGCTTAACCCTACAGCATCCCCTCGTTACAATTTCTGCGTACTTGTGTCACTGGACTCTGCTCTTTGTTCGGTTTGTTATGAGGTCGTAAATGTGAGTTGAATTTGGTCTGTCAAAGTCGATCCCAATTTCCTTTGTTGCGTCAAGTCAAACGTTGTCTTATTGTCTCGTAGCTGGCGTCGGGTTGACGTGTTCTTAATTGCCTTTATTTATTGCTCTGGTTTGGGTTGGTGACCTGACTGTGTGAGAATACACTGCTCGATCAGAAAATTTATAAATTTGAAAATTTTTGATCGCCATAGCGTCCCCAAATTGGATTGGATATTGGGTCCGCAGGAGACAATCTGATCCAATTTCCGCGCCCTGTCCTCGTCGTGGACGTCTTCTTTGGGAACAGCCATGGTTGAGTGACCTACTTTCTTTTGTATGGCGTGTATTGATAGGTATTCCTTTATTGATCTTTTGGTCTTAATTAGGTACAGGAATTTATTGCTACACATCTGAGCAAGAATGAACGTATTTTACATAATATACGTGTGTGAATGAATTGTACAACAGTGTTTCATGACAATAAATGAAGATATACAATAAATACTTATGTCTAATCATTAGACACTTTGTTTTTGGTCTCTTATGCTATATACATACAATATAATGAATGAGATGACGATCTGCTAACATCAAACTCAATTAATCAAATATTATGTTAATCACACTACGATAAACAATATCCTTAATTCATTCCAAGTGTCCCACAGACTACAATTGCTAAACAAAATAAACACATACTAAGAATTATTATTAATCATCATTATATGTCAACTTGCAATCCATATTATTATCGTTCATACTAATTAATAAGATATATACACAATCTATGAACAATTAAGAATTCATTTTATCCTACTGTAATGTAAATTGTCAACATAGTTCTATAAAATTTTCAAATGATCAACTTCACACTTGAATTGTTGATTCTATGTTACTCGCTTATTCTACGTGTCCATTCACGTGTTCACTTTATCTTCAGCAATTTATTGCTGCATATTTAATCTAAGTTCTGCACTATAAGTGTCTTTTCATTTACGGCACGTGTTATCAAAATGCTTTATTGACATTGGTTACTTGATATTTGACTAGTGTTTTTAATTATATATATCATGATCTAAAGAATTACATCAATCTTAAATCATACATGATATTATGTTACACGTTTTTACTCTGTAGCTAGTTGGACTAGCTTCGCGGGACAATCACCTAATACATGTGCTTCCCCTCAGCCATCTAACTGTCAACATTACTTGCACATTCCTTCGTAACTTGCACTTCTTCCGCTAGCTCATAGTACTTCTTGATTTGTCGAATATTAAATTTTCCTCACACCTTACTGTTGTCGTCGCAGTCAACAAGCTCATACGTGGCGTTTCCGAGGATTCGGTTAATTCTATACGGTCCGGAAAAAAGTTCAAAGAATTTATCAATCTTCTTCAGTATAGCGTCAGATTGATAATAAGTTCTTATAATACTTTGTCGCCAATTGCGAATTTCGTAATCTTCTTGCTTTCATTGCTGCGTTTTGCATGTTTTTCTCCTTTTTCTTTAATTTTTACAAATATATTGCTATTAATTTTTCCTTTAATATCAATAACTTCTTTATCTAAGCATTTTTCCCATGCTCGAGTTGGCTTTTTACCTAGGTGTGCTTCATGAGGAGTTATTTCGATTGTCTCATGATACACTTCCTTTATGCATGTCTCAATTGTTCTCACGTACTGTGACCATTTGGTGTGTTGATCATGTACGAAAATCCGAAATAGATTGCCAAGCTGTCGGTTGATTCTTTCGGCTAGGTTGGCACAAGGATTCCGTATCGCTGTATATTTCGGCTGTATATTTAATTCTTTTAGTCCATTGACCCATTTCTTTGAGGTGAATTGAGTCCCGTTATCGGTCAGAATAGCCTTCGGTGACCCAAATTCCTCGCAGTAAGTCTTCACCCTTCGTAATGTCGTGGTAGTCGTTGCTCTCCGCAGCGTAAACAACTTGACATATTTTGTGAAGTTGTCCACTATCACAAGTAAATATTTGACACCTCCTGCTCCCGTCGGTAGGGGCCCATAGTAATCTGCGCTGATAAGATCTCCTTTCCCCGCAGGTACTACAGCTCTAGTCCCTCCAAATAACATTTTGTTATTAGTGTCCTTGCACTTCTGGCAAGTGTCACACGTTCGAATGTAAGCCTTTACTTTCTTCAACATCTGATCAAATGTAAAGTGCTCTTGCAACATTTTTATGCACTTTTTTGATCCCAGATGTCCATTCATCCGATGAGTCTCCGCAACTAAATTATCAGATACATTACTAGGTACGTACAACTTCCATTCATTTCGTTGTCGTCTATACAACTTATTACTAATATACTTATAAAATTTTCTTAGCTCTTGACCTAATTTTCGTCCTTAATCTTGTCAATAATTAATTTAAGCTTATTGTCATCAAGCTGGTGTCTCCCAATGTCCTTGATGATCTTGCTTATATCATGGTTCATTTTAATAATTAAATGGTTGATTAGGTATTCATGCGTGTCCTCATTGACTTCGTTAGGTTTTGCGTCGGTTGGGTATCTGCTCAAAATATCTGCGACAACGTTATCTTTACCTTTACAATGGATAATGTTGAATTTGTATTGTTGCATGCTCAAAATCCATCGTGTGATACGTGAATTATTCAGGTGACATTTATGCATAAAAGTTAATGCTTTGTTGTCGGTGATTATGGTTAAAGGTTGGCCTAGGATGTATATACGGAATTTCTCCAAACATCGAACAATACTCAAGAGTTCTTTCTCTGTTGTATAATAGTTCCGTTCCGCACCTTTAAATGTCTTACTAGTGAAAGCAATCACGCCAATATTCCCTTCTTCGTCGAGTTGATAGTTGGCCACCGTATGCAAAATTGCTAGCGTCACACTGTATGTAATACCTCTGGTTTGGTCGTGGGAATTTTAAAATTACAGTCTCCACAAATAAATTTTTGGCTCTCTGAAAACAATCATTTAACTCGGGCGTCCAAGAAAACTTGCGTCCTTTCTTTAATAACTCGTGCAACGGTTGAGTCGTCTCTGCGTACTTACTCGTAAAGCGATTGTAGAAGTTAGTAAGTCCTAAGAAGCCTTTTAATTGTTTCTGGTTCTTGGGCGTAGGGAATTTCATGATGGCTTTTACCTTGTCTTCTGTTGCTTGGATTCCCCGTGTCGTTAATCGGTATCCAAGGTACGAGATCTCCTGCCTGAAAAATTGTGATTTGTCGAGGTTAACGGTTAAGTTTGCTTTATTAAGATTGTTTAATAACGCTTCCAAGTGTTCCAAGTGTGCTTCGATGCTGTTGGAATAACATAGACAATCATCTACGTATATTATTGTATTCTTTTTAATTTCATCTTCTAATGCTACATCTAATCCTCGTGTCAGCGCCGCAGAACTGGTACTGAGTCCGAACGGTGTCACTGTGAACCGTTAGCACCTACCCTCATACATGAATGCTGTAAAGTTCCGGCATTCCGGTTTTAATGGAACTTGCCAAAAACTGCTGGATAGATCGACTGTCGATAGGTATCGCATTTCACCACATCTCGCTAATATTTCATTTATCGGGGAAACGCCTTCGTAATCTGGTATAGTCACACTGTTCACTTTTCTTGCGTCAAGGCACAGGCGAACTCTTCCATCCTTTTTGATAACCGTGACGAGTGGATTGACGTACGGGCTGTTACAGCGTTCAACCACCCCGTATCGCAGCATCCGGTTGATTTCCTCATCCACCTTGTCCTTGCGGCACAGGCCAACCTCTTTGAAAGTAAGGCGTCCTGTCCGTAACCTGAAATTTGTGTGAGTACCCTTCTATTCTTCCTGGGGATTCCCTGAATACATTGCTGTTTCTTATTAATATTTCCTTCAGACGTTCCAATATACCTTCATCCTTACAATCTATATTTTCTATCTTCTCGTCGATGCACCGCAGAATCTCTTCCTTCTCTTCACTATTCAGCAATTCAATATTCATGATTGGTACAGCGTACTCCTCTTCATCAGCTTTATTTTTTAATTCAATTCTTCTATTTCCAATGTCGATGCGACATCCAATTTCTTGTAAGAAGCTTATTCCTAGTATACAAGGTTTAATAAGTTCTGGTATGATTAAGAATACACACTCGTTTTTAACACCGTCAATTTCAATATCACATAGTATTTGTTTTCTGATTAGTTTCGACTTATTCCCTACAGCACTTACAATAAGAGTATTTGTCATTGGTAATATTTCATAAGGCTCGATGTTCTTCTTGTTATTGTTGAACGAGGCTTCTGATAAGCCATTGATCACGCTACCGGTATCAATTAAAGCCGGTACGGTAATACCATTATTAAATTTAATGATTATTTCCGGGCACTTTAAAATTTGTTTGACAATTTCTTCATCCTCTTCTTGTAATAATTCGCTTCTGAAATCTGGTAACAAAATATTTACTTTGTTGGACGAGCCGGGGTTACCTAAAATGGCTATCTCATTCACTGCACTGGGGTATTTTTTGTTGTTGTTGTCGCTGCCACCTCCCTTTTGAGTAGGGTCATTGACCGCGCCACTTGCATTCACACCTCGGCCAGTAAATTCCACACTGTTTACGGTGTTGACAAACTGTTTATTGTCATAACGGTTCCTTTGTGGTCGCTCATTCCAAACTCGTTTTGAGGTTGTTTCACTTTTGTTGTGAAAGTTCTCTCCCCCTCGACTATCAGGTTCTGTCTCCGTCAGTAGGCCTGTACTGCAACCTTCGGTTGTTATCGTTACACGGTTGAATGTTTGTATATTCGGTGATTAGTGCTTCGAAATTCGGTATCGTCGTAATCCCGCGTGTGATCACGGCAAGTTGCAAATCCCGTCCAAAATGGCGAGCAATTTTTTTTTATCAATTGACGATCGGTCAATGCGGGTGTCAATTGCCTGCTCTCCAATAAAATCCTCTCAATATATTGTATGGCCGTAATTGGTCCGTTCCATTCATATCTTCCGTATTCGAGATTATCACGAATACTATCCTGACGTTCTTGTCCCCAATACTTCAGGGTAAATTAAATTAAAGGGCCTCTTTAAATTCTTTGAATGTGGATATTTGATTCCGAATCACGCGCCACCATATTCCTGCATCCATTTCTAAATGCTTGCCTATCCATTTAATATCATTATTGGAATAATATAACTCTTGGATTTCCGACAATTCCTTGAGGAATTCCATTGGGAATCTATCGGTTCCGTTGTATTTAAGCTCAACGTGGTTCTGTCCGTTGACCCTAGTAATTGGTCCAGACTCACCTTCAATTAGCTGTCTCTGTAATCGTTCCAGCTGACACTTTAATTCGTCTATACGGGTCGTCTTCTCTCTGGAGTTTTCGTCCAGCCTTAACTGCGTCGTTCTCTGTCTGCCGTTTACTTCTTCGATCTTCTGCTGTATAGCGTTGTTTGTATCTCCCTGCTCCTGTTGTTGTTGTCTTATAGTTTGATACAGTTCGGCGTTCAATTCCTCCTGCTTCTTGTAGTTGTCTTTAATATGCGTTTCTAGTTTGTTACTGACCTTTTTGATATTTGTTTGCGTATTTTGGGTTACGCTTTTCAATTCTTGGCGGTCTGCTTCTCTTGTCTCCCGTATTTCTTCAAACTTCTTGTTGGTGTCATCCTTCAATTCTTTTACGGTTTCATCCTGTTTCTTCTGGACTTCGCTTAATTTTTCGTCCCAGGTGCTCTTGTATTCACGCATTTCTGTGCGCATCTGCATGATCTGCTCGGCCACCTGTTGTGTTACTTCTTCTTTGTGTTTATCCAGCTTCTCGCTGAGTAATTTGTTGTTTTCCTCCAGCTTTTCGAACTTTTCATTAGTTTCTCTTCTGGCTTCCTCAAATTTCTCACTAATTACTCAAATATTGTCATTAGTTTCTCTTCTAGTTTCTTCGAATTTTTCATTCTGCTTGCGCATGAAGTCCATTAATGAATGTAACGTTACTTCTTCTTGCGATTGGGACATCTGTCCCCGCGTCCTAACTTCCTGCGTCTCTTCAACCGTATTTGATTCGATCGGCGAGTTCTCATCTTCGGTATCGGGCACACCTTGTTGGTTATTGACCTCGAAGTTCATGCTGTCGGAGCTACTAGCCATTTTTGCCTTTTTGCTTCGCGTGAGCATCCAGTCAAACCAGTTTTACACTAAAGATTCTTATTCTAATTTTACGTTAATCTACCTAATCTACCTACTGCCTGCTCTTTTGCCATGCGTTGGGCGCCATAATATTTAACGATAATTATGCTAATTTATGCAAAATTTAATTATTCAATTAAATTATAAAATGTGACTAGTTAATCTGATTATGCAAATATTATTAATCAATCTAATCACTGAATGTATCCATTACTAATTAGCGTAAATAATGAGACTCTATATTTCGTTGTTATTAAAACAATATAAGAAAATTTATTAAACAAATCAATTGACGTTAATGTCTTTTGATGTTAAGGTTTGGAACAATAATGAACGCATAATATATATATATATATATATATAACAAATAGAATGCTTGTTTATTACACATTACTCAAGTTAACTTCCGAAACACATATATAAATCATTACCTGAAAATACATTCAGAAACATATAAAACATAAATCACAATACAAATCTGTCTTCGTTGATGGCTGAAAACATAACATACAACATGGCATAGATAAACATACACAAAACATAGACAAATCAAATATTATTCACCCTAAACTAATGCGTTCATTATGTGTCTCAGATGAGTAGCTTTTATATTCATAATATATTTTAACATTATCTTTACTAAATGATTATACAATTTCTCAAAGGTGTTGGTTCTTGGAAAAGAGACAGAGCAGCAGTATTATTATAATATTAAAATCATGAAGACTTAACTTGACATTTTAGAATATCCAGTAATCCATCGGTGAAATTTCCTGCTTACTGGTGACTCCATGTGTGCTCGCTCCGTTGATTGGATGTTTTCACTATCACTTTGAAACTTGCGATGAGAATTCACTCGCGGCGTACGTGGTGTGGTGTTGATGTAACCCGTCTTTACTAACAGTTTATAGAGTTCTGTGTAGTGTAGATACAACCATCATTAGTGGGTTGTGTTCAAATAAAATGTCTATTACAAAGATGTTTCATCTAACTGTTCATGTTCTACTTAGCTTGGTCGTGAATGTGCGTTATGTTATACACTTGTGTTTATGAATATTGAGTTCTCTTATCGTTCATGAGTCTGCACAACTAGAATAATTAAGTCTGAATCAAGTTAAGTTTATGATACAAATCACAATGTCCGAAGTTGGTACACAAAAGTTCTATTATTGAGATGTAACTTCACTTGTTAAAAGTTTCTAAGTTCCATAATGTCGAATAATGAATAATACTTTAAAGTTTATAGTACTGAACTCGAAAGTATAACGATACTTAGATAACTTCGCACGTTCAAAAGTTCAAGTAACTAAGTAAATAAACTGCGCAATACTGAGGTAAAATTGTGTAGAACTGAGTTAATAAAACTGAGCACAAAATTTTATGAGACTGAGAACCTCGTGTACACTGCAAACGGTTTTCATCAAACGTTTTCTACCACATTGCAATCTTCTGCCTTCCACGCCTTCGGTTGATCCCGATAGGTTCCAGACTTACCCTCTCCTGGGTCACATGTTCCTTCCGCTTTGATGATCTTTGGTTTTCGACTCACTGATTTGCTGCCCTGGTTGTCACCATGACAACAGTCCTCTCCACTTACTTCTTCGGAAGATGCTAACCTCTGGTTGGCTGTTGAACATCACCTGAAGTATACAGCTAAGGACATCGCACTCTTTCTAAGAATATAAAGTAATTGTTCGCCTGTCTGTCAAACCTTTGTTTCGTGAGTTTCCCAAGGTTTGTTGTTACACCCTCGCTAAGAATCCGTTGCGTCCTGTTCATTCTTCAACTTCCACCCCGTTTTTTTCTACCAATTAATAACTTCTCGCTCGCTGTCACTCTGAGTTGCCTCCACGATTTCTCGTCGTAAATATAAGTTGTCACTCTGGCATTGTTTTCATGCTGTGCGACATGGTCGTATGTATTCACTGGGTATTCGCTGTATTGTCTCTGTACTATCGAGACTTTCTAAATCCTTTGTCAGTGAGTATCCAGTATCCCTTTTCTTACGTTCACACGTGTTGGCTTAACACTACAGCGTCCCCTCGTTACAATTTCTGCGTACTTGTGTCACTGGACTCTGCTCTTTTTTCGGTTTGTTATGAGGTCGTAAATTTGAGTTGAGTTTGGTCTGTCAAAGTCGATCCCAATTTCCTTTGTTGCGTCAAGTCAAACGTTGTCTTATTGTCTCGTAGCTGGCGTCGGGTTGACGTGTTCTTAATTGCCTTTATTTATTGCTCTGGTTTGGGTTGGTGACCTGACTGTGTGAGAATACACTGCTCGATCAGAAAATTTATAAATTTGAAAATTTTTGATCGTTATAAATTGTTTTAATATTCTATAATTTAGATTTTAGATATATACAAAATCGGATAAAATTAGATTAGAATCGGTATATTCTATTTTTTTCTTAAAAGTGTCCACGGACCCCCTGAAACATTGTCGGCGACCCCACTTTGGGAACCATTGGATTAGATGACAATACGGGACAGAATAAACAGCGTATGCATGCTGCTTCTAAGGTTCTCACACTTCCATGAGAACTACAGAATGAAATAGCACCGTCAAGCCGTGGGAACGGATAACAGTTGGATGGCAAAAAAGTTGAATAAATACAGACCAAGCTGAGTACGAACTAGACGAACTTACCGGTCAATGGGGACATAGCAGTAAGATCGAACATTACACACCCATACACAATCACACAATTTGAAGATATTCTCTTTAAATTATAAAATTGAAAGCTCCCAACTGGGTTGGTTTGGCCACGTCTGTGGGATGAATGAGGAAAGGTACCCGAGACGAGCATGGGTAGCAAAACCAGAAGGCAGAAGAGGAAGAGAATGGCCCAAATTGAAATGGGAGGATAACATCAAGAAAAGTGTAGAAGGCACATGAGCAGTTTGGGCCCGTGCCAGGGTTTTGGCACTGGACAGGACGAAATGGAGAGCTCTCTCGAAAACCTCGACACCCGACGGGTAGAAGAGGATGACAAAGCAGAAGAAATAAGACGCACACACACGCGCGCGCGGGTGTATATATATATAAAATATATGTGTACGTGTGTGTGTGTTTATATAATATTATAAAAAAATCTTTATTTTTTTGGAGTATTTGTTTTCTTGGTTTGATTTCTGTAAATTTTGCCAACGTTTGTTATTTCAACCATAATTACTAAAGTTAATTTATATTAGTTAGCTAAGATAACGTTGCTTTTTCAATGATAAAACCAGTACATTTTTTTTGTAATGGCGAATGTAAGAGGGAGATAGGAAATAAAACAAATTGGATGAGTTTCCTGTATTCTCGCAGCGACCATTGTAACGGTGAGCGAGTAATAAGTCAAAGAAATTGCCTCTAAAATTTGGAGAAGGCAGTGGCGGATGTGGTTGCAAGGACGCTTAAAATCTGAGCGTGAACTGTTCATCAGGGGGCTGCAGTGTGCGTGGGTGTGTACGTGTATGTTTTCGTGTGCGAAATGTGATCGTGCGAAATTAGTTTGCACTGACTACAGATCAGATACCGCGCAACAGGTAATAGTGTTTAGTCTCTGGCTTGCGGCTGTCTCCGTCCGTCATCTCAGCGGGCGGTGGATAATCCGTCATTACAGCGATGCATACAGACGAAGAAACCCGTTTTCCTTGTACCGCGTTAGTCTTCAACAGGTTATTATTTGTTTCTGTTTTTCACTTTTTAGCCCGTAGCTGTCGTTGGTTACTTTAAAGGACGTCGGTTCCTTGTCAGCCGGTTATCTAATATCTAATGTCTGGCTACTTTGGTGTTATACATACAGCCATGTTGTTACTGGTCGTAGTAGTACTTGTATAAACGCGTGGGTGTGTAGCGTATTTATATTTTACTTTTTTAAATTTTACGTTCACTCCTTCCACGCTTCGTAATGTGTAAGAACAATTTATCCATTGTACAGTGTATAGGATCTTGTTTTCTACTCAGGAAGCTCCGCTCATCTGCCTTACAGTCGGTCTTTCCAATAGTTACATTGGTTTCGTAAATTGTTTCAAAATATTTTTATTCAGGCCTACATCTACTCAGTGCATGGATATAAAGTTATGAGTACGTACACAGTCAGATGTTAACGAAAAGTAGAAACTTTATTGTTCTTTCCAATTTCATCGGTTGTTCCATGTATAAACAAAAATAATAGTTTCGGTTGATAGAGCATTAACATCCCAAACTCCTAGCCGAAAAGCCAGTATTCTCATACTTTAGACACCTACTCTTTTATTTAGACATCGTTCTCTTATCTAGAAATAATTCTTTTATTTAGACATCTTCTTTTTCTTCTTCTTTATATAGGTTTATTTGCCTTTTTTCTTCATGCATCAAGGGGATTCGGTAGAGATCGATTTCAAGTTAACCGTCCATCTCTTCTAAGGTCGGCCAGGATTCTGTTTTCCCAGCGGATTAGATCTCACTCTAGTTTTATTAATCTATCGTCGCTTGTTCTGTCAGCATGGTCATTCCGTTCTCTTTTTCGCTTTCTGACAAATTTGACTTCACCCTTTATTTAACACTGTCGTCTTTTGTGACTGTTTAGTATTCTATCATGTCTCATTTTTTCAACAATTGTCTTGGGCGTACTCATTTTCTATCGTCCGTAACACTCGTATTGTTCTACTAGTGTCAATCCGCGTCTCAGCTTTGTAAGTCAGCACTGGTCGTACCATCGTCTTGTATATCTTCACTTTACCTTCAAGTGTGAGTTATTTATTTTTCCAGGTTATACCCTTTAATTTAGACAACGTTCTTTTTCATTTGTCGATGACAATTTGACCTTTAAATACCAAGGCCGTCTTCAGATCACTCTCGAAGGACGTCGGCGGCATCAACAACCATATCACAACAGAATACTCTTACCATAGTTTCTTAGTAGTGTTTCTTCCATTGTGTAATATGGCAGTCTCATTGACTAGGCCTACAGGAATTTTAATTATGGAAATTACGCAAATTTGAAGAGAAGAAAAGAATTCTTCATCTTCTTCAGCATTAAAACTTCTTCAATTGATCTTTGCTTTTCTGCCTGCTACATTTCATTCAGCTCTCGCTTGAGGTTTCGCCCTCCAGTTCCTAATGATCGTTATCTTCAGTCGTCCTTCGCATCGTTTAATACACCATTCGGGACTGTCTCTTTCTCTTCTTCCAGAGGGCTTCAATTGCAATACTTTACTGATCGTTCTTTTATTTTCCACTATGCTGACGTGCTCCAACCACGACCACCTTTAAATTATTATTATTATTATTTGATTTGACAACCAGTTACGACAACCAGTTAGCTGCTTTAGTTAAATGTTTATGTGATTCTTCTTGCAAAGCACGCTGGGTCCAGTGGGGTATCTAGGGGGCGCATCAGGGCTATCAATTCCTCCCTCCCCAGGCCTATGTTCGGCCAGCTATTGAAAATTTCAATGATATTCCGCAATCACTTAACGTAGATCTATTTCTAATCCAGTTGCATGTGTCAAATAAGTCTTATAAACAATTATACAAATAAAAGGGTTATAATATTTGTAAATTAATAACATGAAGTTAAAGTTTTCTTAACGATGACAATATAACGTACGTATTTGCAGCATTTAAAAAAATTACGCACACATCAGAAAACGAAGGCAGAGCCTGTTAATCTGCCTTTATCTTTTTCGTCTACACTTCCCTTTATAGGGTTGTCTATGTCACGATTTCTCTAATCTAATATTTCTGTGGTTTGAACCGTTGTCTTTGCACGGGTAAACTAGCAGTTTCTTGACTTTATTCGGGAAGGAGGAGAAGATTTTATTGCAGAAGTTTACATAAAAAATAGCGTACTTTAACCTGAAATATAAGTTGCTTAAAACGTTCTTGGGGACAACATCCTTAAAGTTGCTTAAAACGTCCTTGGGGACAACATCCTTAAAGTTGCTTAAAACGTTTTTTGGGGACAACATCCTTAAAGTTGCTTAAAACGTTCTTGGGGACAACATCCTTAAAGTAAAGTGCGAAGCGGTAATAAAACCGGGTTTTTCGTCATATCTTCAGGAAGACTCATTTTCACTAGATTTATCAAGAATATAAATTTTGAATTTGTTACCTTTAATTTCAATGACGTATGTTTTTCAGTCCTTATTCTTCACACTGGTTTACTCAAAAACTTTGAGACGGAAAGAATTCATAAAATGTAGTTATAAAATTGTATGGAAAGAATCCTGAAATGCTCGTTTATCCTGAGGAATAGTTGGGGGAGCCAATCTTCAAGCTAGTCTCGTCCCCCTCCGAGGAGCAGCTTTTAGTTGCGCCACTGCTGGCTCCTGATATGTGGCTTTGACACATGTTAGAGAAGAGTGGAAAGAATATGGTGGCTGCCTATGTCCTGAAATGGGCGGAATAAGATAGTAGACTATCTTATAATGGAATTTTATAGATAGTAGACTTTTACAAACGTGGAGGTTAAGTAAATCAACATTTAATAGCAACCGTCAGTAAATTTAAAACTTCTATCTCTGTTAAGTACAAGACATTCAAAAATTTTGACAAGTCCTGGACTGTAGCAATACATGTATCTCTTAGTATGTAATATAATAATAATAACGTGTGTAATCTTAGTAATGTACGTTATAATAATAACAGTATTGGTCTTTTGGAAAAACCAAGTTCAAGACAAACATCAAGACAATATCCAAGAAAATTAAAACTCGAAAATCTGGGGTATAGGCAAATCTATGGAACGTACAAATTTAAGTATCTCGGAGAAGTTATTGAACAAAGTGTCTCAGAGAAAGAAGCCATTAAAGGACGTGTTAATAAGATGAACGTTGCTTACCATTTTACCAAGGATACATAGTATAACAAGAAATCAATATCAATTAATGCCAAACTTAGGCACTATTTAACAGTAATTCGCCCGGAAACACTTTATGCAGCTGAGTGGCTGACTCTGAACAAGAAAATGGTGGTGGAAGAACTGGAAGTCACGGAAAGGAAAATAAGAAAAATCTTGGGACCAATAAAAGATGGAGAACAGTGCAGAAGACATTTATGACGTCTGTACGTCAGATACGTCACAATAATGAGCTGTACACAGATGGTGAGAAAATCACAGACGTAATTAGAAAAGAATTACTTTCTGTGGACATATTCAGAGAATGAATCCTGCCAGACTGAAACGGAAAATTTTTAACTATTTCAGAAAGCTCAAAATTCCTACTACGTGGTTCAAACAAACAGAAAAAGACATAGAAGAACTCCAAACTACTCAATAAGACATTGAAGAACGGTTACCACTCAAAAAGAAATTTAAAAATCCCCAAGGTTTTAAGGTAAAACCCAAGAAGAGGACAGGTACGATCTGGATTGCCGAAAGGAGGGAGAGACATGGATCAAGAATGAAGGAGATGTGGGAGAGAAAGAAGAGAGAGGAGAAGAAGGGTCTAACCAGTTGAACCAAACGTAGTCCACAGTTGCTTATACGAAAAAAATAATAATATAAGTAATAATAATAATAATAATAATAATAATAATAATAATAATAATAATAATAATAGAGCATAATACTATTAATGGTTCATAATAATCGAAATTTATTAATAGTAGCCTATAGTTTATCACTTGAACTGAGAATACTAGGTGCATTGTCAACGAGTCTGAATTCAAAAGCGAATCGTAAATTTAATTTCTCGCTGTTTCAATAAAACTAGATCGATTTGCGTCAGAAATCACGTCATCCTGTTATATATTTTGTTTTGTTAAGCAGAGTAAAAAATTGCCTTTGGGACTATGCGATAACGCAGCATCTATCGTCATGGAAGAATACGATAGCAGTTTGTCTTACTCGCTCCCTCTCTGTCAAGGATGTGTTTGTTAGTCGTGCTTTCTAAATTTAGATCGTTTACGTATATCGAATACAAATTAACGTCAGCAATTTGCCTGATACGTCCTTATCAGTGTAGCGTTTTGTTTTTGTCAAAACAAGGAAGCATATGTAAATATTGACCGTGGTGGTGGTAGAGCGATGCGCGGCGCGGCGGAGCTCTTCCAGCTGTGCACATACGGGATAAGCAGCTCGTATTTATCCCGTGTGAGTGAATTAACTGCTTGGATGCAACTTGCGGATAACATTGATGATTGAAAATGTTCTCTAGTTAAACACAGTCGACAAGTGTTACTGAAATCATAAAAACCCCATAAAGTCGAGTCAATGGAGCATTTTACCTTGAACGTCTTTGAAATAAAACGAATTGACGTGAAATCTTTTTGTAATATATTCTACATAGTGTCTAGATAAAAGTTGAAAAAAAGGTATGGTTAATCTCCCTCAGGGGTTTCCTCACCCCTTCTCAGTGATAAATTTAAATAATCCCCAAAATCGATTTATTACGAAATTATAAGAAAGAAAGTTGGTATACACTTTTTAATGGAAGCCAATGTTTTTCCAATTTTTGGGAGTTAAAACTGTTATATTCATCCCCCTCCCCATAAAATATCGTTCCTCGTGACAGTCTTAGTTAACCCGCAAAATATTGATTCTATTAAAAACGTGATAGAGAGTCAAAACAACCTTCTCCCATATGTGTGGCTATATGACCAGCCCACCTTAGACGCTGTAGATTTATGTACCGTGTTAGCGGTGGTTCTTTATACATTTGACACAATTCAAAGTTATATCTTATTCTCCAGCCGTGTACGTCATTAACTGGTCCCACGATTCTTCGTAATATTTTTCTTTCAAAGATATCGAGAGTGTTTGCTGCTTTGCAGTTCAGGATAAACGTTTCGCAACCATAGGTTAGGATGGGTCTTATTATTGATTTGGTAAACAATATGTCTTACCAATAATGTTGCTCAACTTAATTGTTATTATCCATAATTCGGATCTACTGTATAGCAAGAATTCTCTATGCTGGCTAAAAAATTCGTTGTCAGTTAAGATACACTTTTTTCGAATTATTTGAGGGTTGTCCAAATGGGCAAGTTCGGGGTGTTTTGGGAACTAGCCTTCTTTAGCCGGATTGGAATATGGTTTCGGAGACGCACTCCGGTGCAGGGCGGTAGCTGAGAAGGTGGAGGCACCAAGTAGAAGCTAGTGGAATGTGTGTGTGTGTGTGTGTGGACCGCAGAATTGGATATGGGAGGATGGTATTAGTTTGTAACAAACTAGAAAACTGAGGCAGTGGGGTCGAGATACTGTAAGATATTCTAAATATTCTGTCTAAGATTCTTTAAGAATCTTTATCGTTATAGGCCTACTTAGATACACCTCTCTCAATTGTATTCGACATAAGATTAATTTTTTTTTATCCTGAATATTCAGTACTTTGGGAGGTACGATTGTTTGAAAATAGTGCTTCTATTTCATTTCCGCCAGAAAAATTTTTTGAGTCTCAATAACTCAGAAACTATGGCTTTGAAGAAAAGTTCCTACGATCTAAATTGATTGTAGGAAATTATATTTAAATTTAATTTTGCTTGATCTAAAATATCAGTAAAAATAACAACGTTATGATCAAAAAATAGTTTGTATTTTCAGAAACGTTTGGAAATATTTCTACTGTAATTTGCTACAGTGTTGAAAATTTTAAAAATCCCTGTTGCATATTATTAACCTACATTACTCTCACTATACTCAAATGTTTTATGATTATTCAGGCTGTTCGTTTTGATGCTGTTAAACTTGGAATTTTAGAACAATTTAGTATTTTCATAAAATGGAAAGATATATTGCTAAATAATCCCAAAACTATTAAATTTAGCGAAATAAAGATACAAAATAAAAATAAAGCTTATTTTATTAGGGCAAACAAGTGCGTATCTTTTCATTACAGTAGGACTAACACTTCACGATATAGGACTCTTTAAAGTTGGCACTTCAATTTTTGTAACACCAAAAAAACATTTTTTTACTTCGAATAACTCGAAAAACATGCGTCTAATGAAAACAATGCTCATAAATTAGATTAAAGATATTTATATTTATTTCTAACGAAATCTGTTTTATTATAATATAGTAAATAAATGGTAATGGTAATATTAGTAAATAGTGAAGTTATGGTAAAAACTCCGTGTGCATTTTTCATACTTTATTTCGGAGAATTGGCAATTTTCCTCCCTTAAAATTGGTTCTTACTTGTCTTGTACCCGTTGTCGCTCTTCCCAATCATATTCGTGGCCTTCCTCTCAGGGGTCTCCCACTAGGCTGGTCAGCGGGAATCTTCCGCCCTCCATCCTTTGAACATGTCCAAGCCACTTAATCCTTTTGCGTTTAATACTTTCCACAAAGTCTGAGTTATTATACAGATTCTTTTCATTTGGTTGGTCCTAATCCTCCAGTTATCCCCGTCTTTTACTGTCCATAGAGTTTTCGCAAAGTTTTAATTCTTTTGTCGCATCCATTAATTACTTTTCTTGATTGCTAGACATTGCCTAAGCCTCCGAGCCATACATAACAACTGGCTTCAGGGTTGTTTGTAAATTATTTCTTTCAATTTTGTTGAAGCATGTTTATTACTGAGCAGAGGCTGTAAAGCATAATAACTTCTATTACCTTTCAAAATCGTTGCATATATATTTAGTGCATTTATGCTAATTTATGTGAATTATTAAATTATTCAATTAATTTGAATATTTATCAAATCAATATAATTTACACAAGTATAATATTCTGACAATTCAATGCGTGATTTGAGTGTATTCACTGTTAATTAGCATAATTATTGAGACTCTTTGTAAGCAATAAGACAGAATTACTTGAAACATGACAAATTAATTATTTGAGGTTGATCGCAATAATGAACGCAAGATATACATACGCAATAAATACTTATTTATTGCACATTATTGAATAAGCAAATTCTTGATATACAAATGAAATTATGTCCTGTAAATACATTCAAACAAAACACATAATAACACAAATCACAATAATATTCATTTCGTTGTTCCCTGAAAAACAAGACATACAATGCTATAAATACAACATACAATAATATATATGCACAAACAATAAACAATCAAATATACTTCATTCTAAGCTAAATGCGTTCATTAATGCCCTCAGATGAGTGACTTAATATTTAACATTATTAATTTTACGATTTATATAGATCTCTCGGGAGTAGCTCTTTGAAAAGAGACAGTGCAGTATCAACTAGTATTAAAACATAAAGACTTAACTTGGAAAAGGCATATCCACAAATTCCATCGGTGTGAGATTCTGTCCGTTGATGGGTTCCGTGTACATGGTTATCGCTGTTGATCGATGCACACTGACACTTTCACTTGTGATAATCCCACTTGCGTTATGTGTAGTGTGATGTTGGAGTTATCCGCTTGGAAAAGTGTCTTTACCGTTTTATGTATTAAAGATGCAATCGTCAGCATTGGTGTAGTTCGATTAAGAGTTTGCTGTAAGCGTAATTCAGGTAGCTAATTACTTTTGTCTACCTTGGACGTGATGTGTGCTATGCGTGCACTAGTGTTCATGAGTGTTAATCCGCTTAGTTCATATACCCAAATTTAGAATCATTATGGTTGGATAGTGTTTTATAATGTCTGAAATTGTCGCACAATGTTTTATTGTCGAAATGTTAACTCACTCTTAATGCATTATATGCATGCCGAACGTATTCTAAAGTCTCTCGTATACACTTGGCGTTTAACGATATTTATGTACATTCGCACTGTTTGTTACTGCGGTAAGTTCGGTAACTTGGATGATCTATCGAACACACGTTTTGTAGAACTGAGATTGAATTAAAATGTCTAAGGTCGACTAAGACCGAGACTTGGTTAACTATGTCACTGACTGACTAACTGATTTGAAAGTTGAGTAAGTCGGAGTAAGTACCGAGTAAACTATTACGACTGTTAATCATATTACTACTATTACCGTTACCACTACTACTATTACTGAGCAATTACCACTATTACTACTGCTATTACTACTGAGCTCCGCGTCCTCGTAAACAGTTTTTATCAATCACCATCTACCAGAATGCAATTTCCTTACATCCACGCCTACGGCCGTTGTTGATAGGTTCATAATTTCCTTCCACCTTGTAGATTTTTGGTCATCGGTTTCCTGATTCGTCGTCCAAGTCGTCACTACTCTCTCCACCAGTTCCTTTGGAAGATGCCAAACTCTGGTTGGTCGTTGGGCATCCCCCGAAGCACCCCAGCGACGAACGTTGCGTTGTTTCTCGGAAAATGGAGCAATTGCCCGCCTGTCTATCAATCTTTTGTTTCCATGTTGGCGAGGCTCTCTGATATTGCTTTTGTTAAAAGTCTGCAGTGTTTTGGTCCATTGTTCGTTCACCCTTCGTTTTTTTCCGTCAATTACCAACTCTTCGCTGGGCGTCATCCCTGGACGGCTCCCACGCTTTCTAGTTGTAAATCTGACTTGACGTCTGGGTTTGTTTTCATGCTGGGCTGAGTACGTATCTCGTATTCATTGAATACCCGTCCCATTGTCTACATATTCGTCAAGATTTCTCTGCACCCTTTGTTATTGAGTATTTCATTCATACGTACGCGTGTTACAACTTAACCCCCACAGCATGTGTTCCATCTAACTTCTGCGTAACCAGGCTACTGGACTCTGCCTTTTGTTTGGTTTGTTTTGGTGTTGTAAATCGTAGCTAAGTTCGTTCTGTCAACGATGTTCCCAGTTTTCTATTGTTACGTGTACTCGGACGTTTCTTCATTGTTTCTCCACTGGCGTCGGGTCTGACGTGTGTCTAATCGTTCTTATTTACGACTCGGGCCTGGTTGTTAACTCGGGTGTGCATGAGCGTACCTCTTGATCACAAAATTATAAATTTTTGAGCACTATATATATCTTTCACTGTATAATTTTGTACAGTTATTATCGACCCGAAATTTGTAGTCCATTAAAAATAAATTGATTTAGATGTAATTGTTCTAGAGGATATTCGTTTTGAAGCAATTGATTTCAAGTCCCAGTCTTTCTAAGCCTTGTGCCAGTTCCTGTGTTACTGATTGTAAAGACACAATATTCATATTTCACACAAGATTTATTATTACTTCAAGACACAAAACATATTACATATTCTTTATTTCTTAAAAGAATGCCAAAGTCATGAACAAATGCCATTACTTGAACAACTCTGTTGTTGATTGTGCCATTTGGATTGATTGATATCTTCCTTACAGCTACTTCCAAGGCCTCTACTAAAAATGACTGGAGACATAGGACCCAGTTGGCACTGAAAATGGTTGTGACAGTTCATTTTGGATGCCGATCACACACATTTTGTGTTTTTTAGGTACATTTTGACTAAATTTATCATCTTGTTATTGTCCCTAACTACTTAATACACTTAACTAGTTCTCGTATATTCACTCGGTCGCAACCTTGTTTGACGTCGATAAATAAGTGGTGCAGGTCTGTATTATACTCATAGCACTTTGCAAGTGCAGTATATTGCGTAACGTGAATGTGTGGTCTGTGATGAATCTATTCTGCCTGAACTCACATTAGTGCTCTTCTATTACTTCCTGAGCTTTCCTCATTAGGCGGTTAGAAATCGACACTCCCAAAATATTGTAGACAGTACTTAGCAGAGAGATGCTTCTACGGTTTTCACATTTTGTGCGACTTCCTTTCTTGAAAATAGAGTATATAATTAATGTTGACTAATCTGAAGGCATTTTTTGTAGACTCCATACGCTACCTATTAATTCATATATACCTCCGACTATCTTCACGAATGTGGTATGCATAAACGTCCTCTAAGAATTTCCATTTGTATTGATTTTATGTTGTTTGCAGTCAGTTAGTGGGTGTCCTTCAATGGCGTCTGCCCAGAGCGTTGATGGCAATTCTCTGCTATACAGTTGTTAATCTTCGGCCTTTAATAACGCACCATGCCAATGAGTGTCTCGTATTCTGCCGACGTAACCGTTTGGTCAATTCCATTTACGTTTAGCTATACGTTCTATTATTTATATCTATGAAACCCACCTGTCTAGCAGGTACTTACTGATTCTCTCTCTTAAAGTCACACTAAGCCTTTCCTCTGGATCATTTGAAGTTTAGATGCTTTTGTGGTAATTATGTTGAATGTTGTTGCTCCCTACGAAACAAGCACTGAATGCCAGATACGTGCCTTCCTTAATTCTGTCCTATCTTGTGCAGTCTGAATTCGTTTCAAAAAAGTATTCGTAATCTGTAATATATCTGACCAGTAGAATGATGAGTCTTCCTCAGAGTTGGTCATTCGCAACAGCAGAGGAGCCGCAGTTCAACTGAAAACTTTGTTTTCGCTGCTGTTCTTTTCATTCACTATTAGGCTGAAGATAACAATCTAACTTCTAAACAGTATTTTTTTGTAGATGGAGAAAATGCTTCATGCACTGTCAGAGGAGGCCGTGCTTCCTCTGGTGTATGGGACTCTCACCCACTGAAACACCCCACCTCTAATTCAGGCATTCATATCCATCCTGGAACCACTTACGTTCAAAATAGTAATAATAACAAAAATAATAATAATATTTTGTTACTTCTTCTCGCTCCTTGTAACAAGGGTAGGGCCCCCTTCAATCCAAATAGAATGGTTTCTTGCAATCTTTGCCTGACCGGCTTCGAGGTCTCCTTCCTATCGGCCATTTATCGTATAGGCCACACACATACTTTTACCTTTCCATTTCTGGCAAATTTCTTGATTTTCCAGACTCCAGCTCTTTACGCTCCATGTGGCGTACGTCGCTCTCGATGCGGCATAGTCGTACCGAAGAGTCAGTTCTAATTCCGGTGTTTACATTTCACTCTGTGAGTAGATGTCATCTTCTATCGTCAAAGAGATCGCTAGCCCGACAAAAAAAGTGCCGTCGTCTTCCTTTTTAAAACGCGCTTGGGATCGTCTGTAGCGCGGTTTTTCTGAGTTTTGAGATCTGGAAAAACATATTCGTAATTCCGCTTTGCCTACGCTTGTTTACTACTGCACTGATAAATCAACGGGCATAAATGCTGCGAGCAAATCAACGGAAAATCTTATGATCCCTTAACGTAGTATGACAGATGACAGATAATTAGAACGAAAGGTAAGATAACTTTTAAGCGTAAACATAGCAAAACGAATAACAGATATAAAAAAGAAGGAGTGACAGAGAGAGAGACAGAGACAGAGACAGAGAGAGAGAGAGAGAGAGAGAGAGAGAGAGAGAGAGAGAGAGAGAGAGAGAGAGAGAGAGAGAGAGAGCCTGGTTAATTACAAAACTGTTTAAACGTACAAGAAACTATGTAGATTCTTTTGTGTAACGCATGTTCAGACCAAATATTTTGGTAAAATTTCGAAAATAAATATAATAAAAAAAAAGTTGACTAGGGCCGATATTTCCGTCATTTGGGAGGCTTGTGTTTTACTGAGACTTCTTCGAATTTTTAAAAAAAATTCCTTGTTTAAAGACACATTGACATGATCATGTTTGGCCGTGACTTGTTACCACCAGTCTAAATAGATGTTTTTATTAGAAGAAAAACATGGGAAAAACGAATAAATAGATAGACAGATAGAGAGAGAGAGAGAGAGAGAGAGAGAGAGAGAGAGAGAGAGAGAGAGAGAGAGAGAGAGGGGGGGGGGGAGACAGAGCTTTGCATTGTGAAGTGTTCCTGAAGTTCCACAATAGAGACTATGCGTGTACTTTCTGCTTCTAGAAATAGCTTTATATTATTCTTTACTGACAGACACTTTCGTTTAGTTGTCTTAGTAATGCCGATGTACGATTGTACGCGTAATATATTTAATCATGTCATTATAACGGTAGTATTTATGATCTGGTTTATAAGTAACGATCGACCTTCGGCTGTAAATTCCTGTCACGTAAGGTAATACTGTTGACTGAGGTGATGATCATCAAATATCTGCTATATTATCGTCAAGTATATTGAACTTGCTTTGTACGTATGTCACTGTCACTCCATCGTTGTAGTGATTAAAGCAATAAGTTTTCGATTCATGACACAAGATTCTCGAGTTTATGATATTCCGCTACTTATAAACTTCCTGTAATGAAAATTTTAACTTTTGATTTAGGGTTCTGCTGGAAGAAATCTTCTTTTGGAGAATGAATGTCACGTATCTTATACTCTTTCAGCGCTCTTTCACCGCCCGACAGCATGGACAATAATTTTACTGAAGATGACTCCGGCCCGGACTCTGAAAACAGATTGCAGATGGGATACATTTGTTAAATGGAATCTGCAAAGACTCTGCATCGCAGATATCCACAATTAAAACCAAGGTGATGGCTTTTTGTGGAACTGATCCCGTACGGGGAAAAATTGTTATAGATGATACAGTCCTGGAACAAGTTAGCAGTTTTGAATACCTGGGCTACAGTGTGTCTTATAATGTAAGCAACGACTTGGTGAATAAGTTGCATAAGTTCAACCTTATGTGCGGGACCATCAGGCGAACCCTCAAGTCAGCAAGTAAAGGAACACGCCTAAATTCTACAAGGTGATGGCTCTTCCCACACTTCTTTATGGGTCTGAGAATTGGACTTTAACGAAAGGCCAAGCCAGTCGGATCCGAGCGGCTGAAATGAGATTTCTCAGGCACTTGGCAGGGTATACTCTCCATGATCATAGAAAAAACACAGATATACGGCAGGAACTGAATATTATGAGTATACTCGACGGATCGCCCAGTATCGGCTGAATTGGTGGGAACATCTTTGCTGAATGGATGACTGCCGCATCCCCAAACAACTATGAAACTATAAGCCGAGGGGACGGAGAGATATGGGACGTCCGAAGAAGCGCTGGAGTGACCAGCTGTAATATTTGCCTATTTGAGACCGGAACAATCCATTTTTGGTTTAAACCTTGAGGCTGATGATGATGACTCCGGCCGTGAAAGGTTTAGTATTTTATATTCCGTCATTTGCAAAGCTTATGTGTCCACTCAAAGAGTCGTTCGTTTGTATTAGAAATTTTTTGTTTTAAATACACGTAGGCATTGATTATGTTCGGTCGTAACGCCAGTGTAAACAGACGTCTTTATTATTTGTTTCCTTACAGCTGAACAAGATTAATGAATCGATTGTGTGTAGTGCGCAGTGTGTAGTGTAGGCCTGTTATCTAAACACGTGTGTGTCGGCGTAAGCAATACGCGCGCGCGCGAACTGTGCACTGCAGTGTAGCGCTACCGTGCTATTTACCGTGCTACTAACTGTGTCAACGCAGCGATGATTTGACACATTCCTCACTAAAACTACTTTGCTGCTACAAATAAAGAATTTATAACACATCACTGTACGATTGAATTCTTCTCGTCGGCCCGTTCAAAACTTTGTGAAATAAAAATTGTCTTTTAACAAACGAGAAAAATGCTCTGTTAGATTATTCCACCTCATCTGATAGCCTGTACTGAGCATAATGACTTTTTGAGTCTTTGTGATATGGTTCCCCACACGTTCCTGTCTTCGACTATCCTCATGAGTTCCATCAGAAACGTGTTTATTATTATTTACATCGAACGTGCAAGGATTTCGGATACAGATCTCCACACTGAAGACGAAGGTGATGGCTTTTCACGGAGCTGATCTCAAACGAGCAAACATTCTTGTAGCTGGTATTGTTCTGGAGGAGGTCAGCATTTTTTAATATCTGGCTATAATATGTCTTATATTACAAACAATGACGTGGTGAGTAAGATACGTGAGTTCAACCATATGTGAGGGACAATCAGGAGAACTCTAAAATAAACAAGTAAAGAAACACGTCTGAAGTGCTACAAGGTGATGGCTTTCCACGCACTTCCCTGTGAATTTGATTTATTGAAATCTAGGTCAGTCGTATTGGAGCGGCCGAATGAGAGTTCTCGGCACGTGGCAGGTTATACTGTCCAAGATCGTAGAAGAAATGCAGATAGATAGCAGGAACTGGATATTATGAATTTACTCGATAGGATTGCCCAATATCGGCTAGAGTGGTTGGAATATCTTGACCGAATGGATGACTGCCGCATCCATAAGCAAACATTAAATTATGAGGCGAAGGGACGGAGAGGTGTGAGGGACCTTTAAAGAAGCGCCGGAGGGACAAGCTCTAGACTGTTTGGGACCAGAACAAACTATTTTTGGTTTAGTCTTTGCTGAAGATGATATCAGTTAACCGTGAAGAAGATGTTCCTCCCCCCCCCCCTTGACTCACGCTGTATCTTATGTCATTAGTTGTCGCAGCCAGTCTTTTTTTGACGGTGTGTTGGGAATGTTCCATTATTCGGAGCATTTGTGTTGTGATAAACCGGTCTTTGGAATTATTTAACTTCTCTTAGTACGGACTGATAATTTGTAACAATTTATGTCATTCCCATTCTAATCGTTCTTCTCCAGTATGCCACTTCAAAACCATCAGTTCTGCGAAGATCAGTTTGCTTTATTGTACTGGACTCTGAGACATTTAGAGACAATACAAATTTATTCTCTAAGCGTTTCTTATTTCATTACCATGACTTTTCCATACATAGTTTGTTATTGTCATTACTGATTTTGGAATTCTTGCTCTTCTTATAATTTCATTCATCCTATATTTGTCAGAACAGTCCGTAGGTAGAGAGATCTTTTCACTGCTTGTATATTGTTAATTTAGGTTACATCTTCCTAAAGTTATACAAGATGATGGCCCTCCCCACATAACTCTATGGGTCTGAGAACTGGACCCGAACGATATCTCAGGCCAGATGTATTCAAGCATGAATAAACAAGAAATGGAATATTCTCAGGCATGTGAGAGTATATACTACAATATCGAAGAAAAATGGAGATATACGGCAGGGATTGAATATTATGAGTATACTCGATACGATTGCCCAATATCGGGTAGAATGATGGGAACATCTTGATCGAATGGATGATTATCGCATCCCCAAACAACTACTGAATTGTAAGCTGAGGGAACGGAGATGTGTGGGGCGCCCGAACAAGCACCGCAGTGACCATGTCAAGTCTGTCTGCTTCGGGCCGAAACAAATCATTGTAAGCTGAAGGAACGGAGATGTGTGGGGCGCCCGAACAAGCACCGAAGTGACCATGTCAAGTCTGTCTGCTTCGGGCCGAAACAAATCATTGTAAGCTGAAGGAACGGAGATGTGTGGGGCGACCGAACAAGCACCGCAGTGACCATGTCAAGTCTGTCTGCTTCGGGCCGAAACAAATCATTGTAAGCTGAAGGAACGGAGATGTGTGGGGCGTCCGAACAAGCACCGCAGTGACCATCGCAAGTCTGTCTGCTTCGGGCCGAAACAAATCATTGTAAGCTGAAGGAACGGAGATGTGTGGGGCGCCCGAACAAGCACCGCAGTGACCATGTCAAGTCTGTCTGCTTCGGGCCGAAATAAATCATTTTTGGTGTAATCCTTGTAGAATATGATTATGATCTTCCTAATTATTTTTTGGTGTGTGTGTTGTGGGCTATTTAGCTTATATTGCCGGGTTGTCTATTTTGTTTTCGATTGTTCATTAAATGTAAGTTTAAAGCTATGAGAAAAAGGTCTTCTATTACGATGGAATGAAAATTGCGATTAGTTGTATTCAGATTCTATGATTGGACAAAGTGGCAAATCTGACGAAGCTATTGAAACCAAAGTAGTGACAGGAAAATACACGTTTAGCGTCTGTAGACAGATTAATCTCGAATGTAATTATTACCTCATTAAGAACGAAGGACAAGTGCGAGTTTAACTGAGAACTCAGCAACATATATCCTGAATATGACATCTTAATGGGTAGTAAACGAAATAAAATCTGAATCGTGAATTTCATATTATATAAGTAGATGCTCAATGTGCATTCACGAGGACAAAAAAAAAGACACTAGTAGTACGGAGAATGATGGTAGTGGCTCAGTACAACAGTCGTTTGGTGATAATCACTGCAGCTCCCGTACTAATGTCTTATGTTCCCCAACCAGGATGTACGTCGCCTTCCTGAACTCGTTTTCCTTCGGTCTTTCTTGTATGATGAGTTGCAAAATGTATACGTATGATGCCTCGTTGTTCGATCAAAACAAATCAATTTCCGCTTCTTTATAGTGCTGGTGACTTTCATATTTTTTCCTTCGTACCAACACTGGTAACATGTTCTGTCCAACTAATCTTGAACACTGACCAATAAATCCATATTTCGAATGCTCCCATGTTTTTAACTGTGGCTTTTGTCAAAGTTCACATTCCATAGCGGAAAGTACAGACAATATACAACTTTTTTTTTGACATTCTAGCTTGAAGTTTAAGACTTAAGGCATCCTTCTCTCTCTTTCTATTCTAACCGGTAGCGTATTTTTCGAAATAGTCCCATTTCAAGAGACGTGAGCTAGTTATTGTTTTCCAGCAGTCACAAAGTTCACAGGTTTGTGCGGGATTTGACCTTTTATTTACAACCATGTAGTCATTTTTATGTTGTTTTCGATTTATTTATTTCTCTTCGATAACTTTAACTTCTTTACAGGCTTCAAAAGAGAGTCAGCGGTATAATAAATTAAGAGAATGAGCAGCCTGAACGGACTCTGGGAATAACTCTGTGAAGGGAGAAGCTCCTCATGTTTTGTATAATACTACTTTAACAGTAGGCTATTTAGACAGTCTATATTACAAGTATCTTGCCATTTACATTGTGTTTACGTAGAATCACATCAATAGGAATAAATTTTTAATCCATGAACAAAGTTATTACTTTACTTTAATAAAGTACCGTATTTTAGTGAATGCATGAAAACAACAAAACTTTACTTTGAAATACTTGGGCGTATACGAAGTAGCTTACTGGAGTGTCGGTATAGCCGGTGTTTAATGATGTGTAGAAACGTATCAACAACGTAACTACACTGATAGGTGATAAAACATTAATTACGGCTGATAGCAGTTGCTTTGATGCCCACTGTCATCCTTTTGGTCGACGGAGTATTAACACAGATCACATTAAACAATAAAATTTTAGAGTAAATACCTAGAATTTAAGTTTATATAATCAATTCGATAAATGAATTTAGGGGGAAGGGAAACCGAATTATGTGATTTCTGAAACTGTTAAACTATTAAAAGAAGATTTAGTCAGAAGAAAAACAAGAAAGGAAACTCAGATAACATTTGTTAAGTTGTGGAGGTTCCCACACCACACAAATATTTTTAAGTAGAAGGTAAGTCATGTAGGTATATACACATTACAAGGTGAAATTCTCTAGTCACGAACAAGGAGGTAGGCCTATGAGAAACAACAGAATTAGAAACGTTGAAATAGGCCTAAGAAATAAATTAAATATTTTCTCTGTAAAATCAGATTGAAACGTATGAAAAATGAATGTATAACTGAAACGAAATTGAACCTCTGTAGCCTATGCGTTTTATAATGTGACCGAAGGGTGAATCATGCAAAAACGTGGTTTGTAAGTAGTGATAATACCTTTAGAGGGAGAACACAGAATAAAGAAGACTATCTAGTAATGAGATGATAATTACGAAGATAAAAAATAAACGTTAAATATGGCACTTGTAATATTATGGTATTATACGTTTCACTATTTTTCACTATTAATATCTGACATTTTTTTACTAATTTGTTCTCAAGGTCAACTCGTGTTGGTACGGCTGAAAATTCACATTGGTATTCTGTGTTTTTTCGCCTTTTGCCGATGTTACACGGTTCATGTGATTATATCACAATATTAGATTGTATTCTAAGTGCGGTTTAACGATAAAAATAACACTCACCGTTTCAGCCTTAACGACACGCTACACTTGGGTTTATTTGAAACCGTTGTTTGACAGCTTTAAATGTGTCAATTATCGCGTTTTTTGAACCACATAAATATTTACAGCTACTGACTGGTGCTCTAATCAGATTATTAAATATACTAAAGGTTTCAAACGCCTTTTTTAAAATATTCTGAAGCGAGTCGCTAGCGGGCTTATACGAGGACGGGTTAATCGTCACAACATTTCAGCGTAGGTTATATATACTTATACGTATTTTATTATCGCGTTTTATTACTTCGCGTGGCAACGTAATAAATTAAGTCTCAACCGACAGAAGGATAAACGCGAAATAAAATCTTGTTTAACTATGAAAATCGTTTGTAAAACATATTGATCTTAGGTGCTTTACAACGATTCCTTGTTGGTGCTTAAGGTAAAGCGCATGAACAAACACAAACATAAAAATCCATTAAGAGAATAATCTGCTTTTCATATGCATATACATAAATAAAATATTTATCAGTTAACTTTTACTTTAATGCAGCATCAAATCTTGTAATTATTTTGCACTCACTTCCCTGTATCCAGTCGACTCATAACTTTGGACGCCCATGTACTCCTGACTCTCCTCCTCCTCCTCCCTCCTCCTCCTCCTGGATTAGCTTATATAAACCTGTTCTCACACCCATCTCATCCTCGGACGACCCACGTATCTTCTACGAATGGCTAAAATTTGTAGTGTACTCCTGACAACAAAGAAATATAGTATTCGGGGGAGATCCACAGGAAACAAGCCCTTTACGTTATGTGCGAGGGCAAAAAAATAGCAAAATACACAGAAGAAACAACAAGCAAATTTGTTGTTATGGTAGTCGTAAGTCTGATATGTTTCATTATGAATTTTGTTAGTTAATTTTAATCAAGGAGGAATTAGTATGTTATGTTAAACAGGGGAATTCCAAGTTCGATACTTTTTCTTGGTTTATTATTTGGTTCGTGATTTGTTAGCCTTAGGTACCCTGCAGACTGTTATTTTACTTTATAATAATCGGACGTCTTTGCGCCCGTGTCCTCCTACAGAGGAGGGCCCCGATGACCAGACATGATGTGGGCCAGAGGAAAGGACATGGTGGTACTGCACGCGTGTGGCGTAAGATATCAAAGGCTTCTGGTAAATGCTTGACTAAGTTATCTCTCCATGGTACTGCAAATTATGTCAACATGCTCTTTTAAGTCTCTTGACCCCCTAATGATGCAACCACTGTCCACCTTCAGCTAATCGCTCAACCAATCGTCATTCTCAAATATAATTTTAACTAAGTATTTTATAGCAGGAAAAATAATTAAAGGAAAAGCTGTGACAATGTTTGGGAAATTGGGCGGTGTTGCCGAAGCAAAGCAGCTAAAAATGTGCGTACGCGAGAGTCGACTAATTAACACAGGATTAAGAAAAATGAGTGAGCGAATGTGTGCCAAAAGGTTGGCGCAGATGTGGTAAACCGAGGATTAATAAACTATTCCGGGATTTGGATTAATGAAGATTACGGACGAGAGACGTCATAATTAGATTTAGCCACGAACTACGACATAAATTGATTTTTAGAATACGAATCGTCGCCAGTAATAAGTTGCAGTTATAGGGCTACGTAGGAGCGAAAGTATTTTATGATAAGGGAGACATACCTGTTCTTATCACAGGAACGCGTGGCGTAGGCGATGTAGTTATTTTTCAGTCAGCAGAAACGAACTATAATCCTCAAGGTCAGCTTGGATTGCCAGATCAACGAAACATTTGAATGGAACTTTTTTAAAAGCAAAATACCAAAAATTTAATAAAATATTCATATATACATATTTTTCTAAGTATTTAACTAATGTAATAAATCTTGAAATGATAAAGGCTGATTTTGTAATTTAAATTTAAATTACTTATTAATTTTATTAGAAGGCCAATCGCTGCCACTAATGATACAGAAAGTTAATGACATCTAATCTGATATATTAAAAAGATAAAAGTGGACCTTATACAAAATCTTAATGACGCCAAATATTGACTTATAGTGGTCATATATGGGCCGTGACAGATTATGACGAACACCTACTTCGAGTATCGACCGAAAGTTGTTAAGACAGGTATATGGACCAATAAGAAATGTTGATGGCACGTATAGGATCCGGATGAATAATGAACTCATCCAAATTATAAGTGGAGCTGACCATAGTGAGATCTATTAAATCACTAAGTATCACAAGGATTGGACGTATCCGCGCGTGACGCGCGGATGGAACAGAGTGGAATTGTAAAAAGGACTATTGCATGGACAAGAATGAATGGTTGACCTAGGGAGAGATGGAGGGACGATGTGGAGGAGGATCTGAAGGAAACTGGGTACGAAACTGGGGAGGACTGGCAAAGAAAATTGCAGAATGAAACTGGATTGATGAGAAGGCTAAAACCCACGAATCGTTGTCACTACCAATTGAGGAATAAGATTTTTTTTACACGAACAGGCCAGCCGTGGACATCATTTCTGCGGATATAATTTCCTTTACTTCTCCTGCCAGAAGGCCCTCATTCGCACACTATGCACCGCCTTCCTTTCCACTGTCCACCCCTTTCTCGTCTTCTTCTCACCGCAGAGAACCTCAAGATTTTGAATTTTGTTTCTGTATGTTTTTCTGTCCACACAGTCGTTCATAGAGATACCCAGTTTCATCATTTCCTCCTTGAGTTGTTTCGTGTATCCGTTCAGACTGGAAAGTTGCCAAATATAGTTGAAAATTTGTTCATTTAATCTGGACCGACCCGTCCGAACCATATGTCCAAGGAATCTCAGTCTTATCCTTCGGAAAGCCGTTTCCAGGTCTTCCATATCCCTTCTTTAGGTCTATGACTGTACCCATCTTCGGTTTTCTTGGCCCCATAAATTTTCCGAAGAATTCTTCGTTTAATTTTAAGAAGAGGTACCAAATTTTGAAAGCAAAGATTAATTTTATTATTTGATATATATTTTAATTTATTATTTTCTTAACGTTTTTACTTCTTGGACCTCTTTGCGATTTTTCAAAAGTTATTTATCTTTCAAAACAGTGATGTCGAATTCAGTTTCGCTTAGTAATGCTGAGTTTTTTCGCTCGTATTTACCATTGTATAGGTTTTAATAGTTACTGTCCGTTTTCCTGAACATCTCTTTCTACTTCTCACAACACCTTGCCGCAACATATCAGTCCTTCGCGATGCATCCCTCTTCAACTTTCCACCGCATATTAAAAACCTCTTGGTGCCAACACGACTAAATGTCGCTTTCTCTGGTTGCTCTTGTCCAACACACCCGTTCCTGTGAAACAGGCTCATTCTACATTCTACATTCTACTCGGTCTTGGACTAACGCCAGACCGATTAGAGAGAAAGACGTAAAACAAGTGGGGACTAAACAGAGTACTAGGAACAGTGGATTAAAAACAGCAGAGTGGTTGAATTACTCGACGACAGCATGTCTGGTTTCAGTACTTTTTTAAAAGACTGTATATGACGTATGCCATATGGTGTCCTAATGGCGAATATGTATTAGTTGTACACTAGCTGTAGTCATCGAGAAGAGTAACTGAAAAAACTGAATAAATACCGAGCGATAATTCACATGATCCATCTGTTGAAAATTTTATTTCGTGTCGTACAACAACAAAAAAGACGTCAAATAAATATGAACTTTTTTTTGGGAAAATAAGTAAGAACGTACTTCTTGGATAAAATTTAGGTCGCTTATTGAAGCGTTGAGAGCTGTATAAAAATACCAGTAGAAATAAAAGTAAAAAAATAGAAATGAAAAAGAATTTGGCTTAAGAATTTCTGCAGAAAAAACTAAATTTCTCACTAACATTAAAAATTGCTCACAGATATTGGTCGAATAGAGAGGGTTAGAAAATTTAAGTATCTAGGGGAAATAATTCAAGAGAATGGTTTAGAAAAATCTGCTATAGAAGAAGGGATTCATAAAATGGAGAGATCTTAGGGTATAACTAAAGATATTTACAATAAAAAGTACATATCTAAAAATGCGAAAATAAGGCATTACAGTGCAGTAGTGAAGCCAGAATGCCTATATGCAAGTGGATGTCTAGCACTGAATTATAATTCAGAGAAACTAGAAATATTGGAAAGACGAATTATTAGGAAAATATTAGCCCCACAAAAAACTTCAGAAGGTTGGAGATTAAGAAGTAATGATGAAATATATCAGAGTATAGAAAATATAACAGAAACAATGAGAAAAGAAGACTATTATTTTTTGGTCATTTGTATAGAATGGACGACAATAGGTTAACAAAGCAGATCTTCAAATATCTGTGGGAGAAGAAGTGAACATCAAGTTGGATTAAAGAAGTCAAAAAGGATTTAGAAAAAAATAATATAACGCAGAAGAAGCAATTGAAAGGGAAGTTTTTCGGGCAAAAGTGTTAAAAATGAAAGGAGTCCGGGGTAAGACTGAGAAAAATCAGGTTCAAAGTGGACTGAAGACAGGAAGAAGAGACACAGTGAAAAGATGAAAGAATATTGGAGAAAAAAAAGAACAAAGAATAAAGATCTGATATTGGCATGTGGTCCTTAGACGGCCGATACAAAAAAAAATATATGAAAAAGTCGTAAAAAATATATTCATATAGCTGAGCTCCGTTTGTTAATATAGGAAAGTTAACAAAGATTATGTGTAAACGAATTGTGCATGTTTACGTTATGATAAAACGTCATAACAGTAGAAATAGCTCATTATGCAGTCTTCGGGTGTAACGACAAATCGGGCAAAATAATAATAGTTATATTTGGTATTCGTTTGATCGTAGACCATTGGGTGAGCCGCCTGGCGTGTTCCACCTCTTTCTCTTCCTATATGACCATTCTTCGTGTTTTTCTCCTTTGCGGCTGTATTCTTCTTCTTTTTCTTCTTTAGCCGGTGTGAGCCCTGGCTACCAACACCAATCTTGTCCAGTGTCTCCTATCCATTGTCATCTAAGTGTAACCCCTCACATCCACATCCCCTCACATTCTTCTTAGATCTTCCAGCACGTTATCCAACCATCTTATTCTAGGTTGACCTCTCTTTCTGCTTGATCTCAGGATTTTCTTCGGCATGCGCTGATCATTGATCCGCTCTAGGTAACCTAGCCATTGTATTCGTTGAGCCTTTACAAATCTTACAGTGTCCTCATGTTACAATAGTTCACCTGTCTCCTGGTTATTTCTTATTCTCCATTCATCTTCTTTAATTGGGCATAAACACGTCTTACAGTCTTTCTTTAAAACCTTTTCGTGTTTCTTGTTTTGCGGTTGTATTGGAGAGGCCTATATTTTGTGTTGCTTTACTCTCGCTTGATCGTCAATAAGCCTGTCCCCTCATCTTTTCTCCCACAGCTACTACTCCTAATCCTTGCCTTATGTTTTCATTTCGGTTATGTTCGTGTCGGGTGCAGACTTTCATCGCCTTTAGGAATCTCGTCTCTGATGATGGCACTGCCGTGGATTTATAAAACATTTTATAGGTCTCTTATACAAACCGTTCCCCGAATTCTACCACACGTCCTAGTGAAAGCTGTCAGTTGAACAGACATAACGTGACAATAAAGTAATTTCACAGTCCAAATATGTAAAAGTACTAATTTCCTCTAGAACTTTTCCTCTTTTGTCAAAGCGGCCTACTAATTTTTATTTTGTTGATGGAATCCACGCAGTCGTGTTTCTTGTCTTATGTTGGCAAGCAAGGAATTGTAGTCAAGAGGTCCTTCTGAACGGAGGGGGTTTCCCATTGGTAATAAAACGTTCCGCATTTATAAATAATCAGATTGACTTAGTAATAATAAAGTCAATTGAATAATAAAATTATAATAAATTGATTTCATAAACATGTCATCGATGTAAATTTTTTCGAAATCCTCGATTTATAATTATCAGACTAATGACATTGTCGTAGTTTGTGTAATTTATGTTACATGTAGTTATATATACCTTTTTATATATAAATAAATACGCACCACCGTAGTATAGGCCTTACAAGAAATTCGCATAGTGGCTCTAAGAAGAAACAGAAAGCCGGCTGTTGGGATCACGCTTTGCACACGATAAACAATCTGTCACCGCTTACGACGCCTAAACATAATGAGAAAAAGTTCATTCATCATGCACGCTTATCTTTTCGGGAACGCTTTAAGAAATCAGTGTATAACAAAACGCAGACAAAACACGGGGGGTGAACGCAGAAAAAACTCAAAATGTTTTGTCTTCTGTGTTCACGCTGTTCTGTATGCGTCATACGCAAATAATATGTTGAGAGATATTAAACCAACATTGACTTCGGTATGTAGTGAATATCGCATATAATTTTATGTAGGTGACAGAATTATAAAAATTTTAATTTCGTGTGTTGGAAAATAGTTGGCTGGCGATTGTAATTGGTTTTGTTTGTAATTTTTTTAATGGAAAGTGTTTGTAGCAGTAATGTATCACCAGTAAGTGCCTTTGACGCCACAAGTTGATGTTGTTAGGTTAACATAAACACTGAAATTACACCTGGAAACCAATACGTCTGTAATGTAAAACTCGTTTTTTTGCGAAAACCACGAAAAAACCCAACTCGAAAGTAAGGCGGGGTGGCCAAGGGCCTATTATTATGTCTCCTTTTTTGTAGCAGAACTCGGTTTTTCAGTAGAACTCCTTTTGTAGGTATTACTCGCTTTTTCATTAATATCCGTTCTGTAAATCGATCACTGGAAAGCTACCAGACTCGATAGGAAGGCGACGTGGACCTTGGGTTGCCTATTACTATACCCTGATTAACGAAAGAAAGTGACTGGCGGAGCGGCCGCGCGGCGACCGAGTTTGTAGTAAAAACATTCCACTTTATAACCTCGTGGAAACGTAAAATACAGGGCGAGAAATGTCTAATGAACTGTATTTTAATCATCAATTAAAGACGTTTTTAACAAACTTTTCTAATTTTTAAAATCTCTTTTCAATAAATTTACATTGTGAGTTAAAGAAAAAAATACACGAATTTGAATTAAAAAATTAGGGTTTATCGTTTTTATTACGTAAGAACTCAGAGGTTAAGCATCGGAAAAAAATTTCTTGTAGACAAATGGTAGTCCACCTTCTTTAGTACAATATATCAAAAATTGAGATTCCTACGATTAAAATTAACGACGTTATTAATTTTTTCCGAATGTCCTGTTAACTCAGTTGTTAAAAGTTGTACACGAATGAGATTTGCGTGACGCTCTCTTTAGATAACTAAATGTAGAAGACATATACAACTTACACCTTGTACGTGATAGGAATACTACAATGGATTAATATATAAAGTGAATTTCACAGAGAGCAATGCGTGGCGCTCTGCGGCGGAAGTACAGTCAGAACCTATTGGACCCATTTTATTCGCGCGCTACCGTCATTCCCGTACAGCGTCTCGGCCTCTCCTTTATGTCTACAAATAGCACACGCTTCCAGGAAAACTGAACCGTTATACGCACACTAAGGGTAAGGGAAATTTCCAGCTTTCAGTTTAGTTGATGTGGTGGTTGAGTGATGTCCGGTTGTTGGTTATCTTGATTTTAAGTGTTAGTTTCTTGTGCTTTCATTATAAATTGACGTGTTTTTAAGTTATTTTGTGTGAATATACTTCGGTGGCTGAGCATGGAGCAACGTAACGAGGCTGAACCAAGGAAACATAGGGGAAGACCTAGGACTCGAACTCCAAAGAAAAGACAAACTTCGGGCCGAGGCGTACCTATGAAAGGACAGTCAAGAGAAATTGTGTGCAAAGTGCGGGAATATTTTGATAGAGAAAAGGCGAACAAAGGTCCTTTGATTCCGGTTAATAATGCAATACAGCGAACTGCAGATGCTCTGAAAATACATAAAAATACAGTTCTGCGAGTTTGCAAGGAAAAAGAATTGAAAGAAATACAAGATGACAGTAATAGCCAACTTTCAACTCCGGGCAAACAGAGGAAACGGGAGAAAACTGTGACAAAACTTGACACTTTTCAGGAAGACGCTATACGAAGACATGTATATCAATATTACATAAGAAAAGAATATCCCACTTTGAAAAAACTTTTATCATCGTTGGAAAATGAAGAGCTGTTTAATGGCAGTCTGTCTTCGCTTAGAAACGTGCTAAAAGGTTTAGGATTTACGTGGAGAAAATTTTCGGGCAGAAAAGTGATTATGGAGAGAAGCGATGTCGCTGCCTGGAGGTGTCGTTTCCTTCGCCAAATCAAAGACGAGAATTTCGATAATATAATTTGGCTCGATGAGACCTGGGTCAATGCTGGGCATTGTTTGAAACAAGGATGGACTGATGAGTCACTTCAGGGGACAATGTTAACACCTATAGGGAAAGGTGAACGATTAATAATATGTCATGCAGGTTCTTCAAAAGGGTTTGTTCCAAATTCCCTTCTACTATTTAAATCGAAAAAAACCAGTGACTACCATGAAGATATGGATCACGACAAATTCTTCGGTTGGTGTTCTGAAACTTTGCTAAATAACCTAGAAGAGCCTGCAGTAATAGTCATGGACAATGCTCCCTACCATTCTAAGCAAATTGATAAAGCTCCCACAAGCAAAGATAAAAAAGCTGACATACTTGCATGGCTGGATAGGAAAAATATTCAATCTACAACCGACTTGAAAAAATCAGAACTTTTGGAATTAGTGAAATGGCACAAGCCCCAGAACAAAAGGTATTTTGTTGATGAATTGATAGAGAGCAGAGGTCACAAAGTGATAAGGCTACCACCTTACCATTGCCATCTTAACGCCATTGAGCTTATATGGGCTCAGGTTAAGGGGTATGTTGCCGAAAACAACAAAATGTTTACTTTAAAAGAAGTTGAACGACTGACTAAAGACGGATTTAATCGAATTACTGCTGAGAGGTGGGAGCAAGTAGTGGACCACACCAAAAAAGTTATTATCGATGCATGGAATAACGAAGGACTAATGGAAGAAGCTGTGGAGGAAATGATTATATCCGTGGAAGACAGCAGTAGCTCCGAGGATGATAATTGTTCAGAAGATGATAATAGTGATGACGATCCAATGGAGGGTATCAGAGAACTTTTGTTTGAAGACTACTAACTCACAGCTATAAGTGTTTTTTATAGAGTGTTTTAATAGTGTATTTTTATGATTTATACACATATTTTATGAGCGGATTCCATAAAAGCTGAAGAACACTACAATACTTGTAAGTACCGTACTGTATTTATTATTTATTTGTCAATGCTAATAACAAGTAATTTACTAATTGTTTTTACATTTCAATTACATTATAACAGTAAAATACTGTTATAATTATGCAATATCTGGTAGACCGAGCTTTGCTCGGTAGTTTTAAACTGTAAACTATATTTCATAGTTAAATAATTAGTTATTGAGAAATTTGAATGGCATTAACAATTTCCCAGTAATTACATTGCACTTCAATTAGTAGTATTAAAGCTGATCACAAAACAAAAACAGTTTATTAACAAGAAAACAATAAATACCGTACCGCAAAAGAGTAATAAACAATCATTCAAGACTGTTATAAAAAGCATGTAGTTCAACTAAACCACAAAAGTCTGGTCAGATGTACGTTTTTGACAGATCTCCAGGTAGAAGATTAGATTAAATAAGTAGACAGATAACTAAGTATATACTTATGAGAGATTGGTGACTCGTAGTAAGTTGGCTATGTGTCAATGTGTGAGCCGTGAGCGTATGCACCACTTTCTTTGGGCTGTTACTGTACCTTGACTCGATCGCGCGCCGTTGAGCGATGTTAGTTCTAATTTTCCTATATTAACTGATTGCGGTTATATTTCGTAATATTTGAAGGTTACATACCACTTTGTATTGATGAATACAATTTTGTTATATTTATTGTGAAAAAACACAATGAAAAAAATTATTAATAACGGAGTTAACAGTACATTCGGAAAAAATTAATAACGCCGTTAATATTAATCGTAGGAATCTCAATTTTTGATATATTGTCCTAAAGAATGTGGACTACCATTTGTCTACAAGAAATTTTTTTCCGATGCTTAACCTCTGAGTTCTTACGTAATAAAAACGATAAACCCTAATTTTTTAATTCAAATTCGTGTATTTTTTTCTTTAACTCACAATGTAAATTTATTGAAAAGAGATTTTAAAAATTAGAAAAGTTTGTTAAAAACGTCTTTAATTGATGATTAAAATACAGTTCATTAGACATTTCTCGCCCTGTATTTTACGTTTCCACGAGGTTATAAAGTGGAATGTTTTTACTACAAACTCGGTCGCCGGGCGGCCGCTCCGCCAGTCACTTTCTTTCGTTAATCAGGGTATATACATGTGACTTTTTTGTGCAGAACTCGTTCTTTTTGGTAATATTCGTTTGCCAACAAGTACTCGTTTTGTAGGTAACCAGAAATAAACGTCCATTATGTACAATATGTAGAGCGTATGTTGTCATTCCTTAATACATTTTGCTTTTTGTCTTTTTTCCTCATTAATCACAAATGTTAGTGTTTTTCAATTGACATTTGCTGTTGTAGTTTTGCCAGTTTGTCAACTTAAAAACGTTAGGTTCTTTATTTTAAATGTTACTCTGTTATAAACATTGTATATAGGCCTACACATTAAACGTAATATTTTTCTCAGCCATGTCTTTTATTTGTTTCAACAGTAAACTAAAGACCCAAAACCATTGTTACCTAACCTCCCAGATGAAAACAACATGTATTTTCGCTTTACATTAAGAAATAGGACAATTTACAATTAGTACACTTCTTCTTTTCCACATCGTAATATATCGATACAATCGCAGAATAATTCTAATTTATTCTGTATAAGTATACTGGAGTCGGATTCCGTTGAACCGGGACTCTCTTCTCCTGCCAGCGAAAAATAGAAAATACACTATAAAATATATTGGCTCTAAATAGAATACTAAAAAGAATATTTGACAAAAAAAATTAGAATTAACTTTTACGCTAAGTTGTAGACCTAACTCAACCGGCAACAGCTGTTATGTACCCACGCCACGCCACTGAGCTGGTTGAAATATGCCTGATCAAAGATAACGTTAATTCTTGTAACAACTTGTTCGTAATCAAGAAATTTCGCAGTAAGTATATTTTTGCACAGACCTGTGTACACTGAACGCATATGGACTGTATCGTTTTAGAGTATTTCACTTGTAACCACCTGGAGGATAATGTCATTTAGTCGTGGCTTCGCTTAAAGTGAGTTCTCTTATTGAGTGGATGAATGACTGACTACATAGTGGCTCTGGCGCCTGAAGTCTGTACAATTGTAAAGCTAGACAAACAGTAAACATTCGATTAGATAATTTTTAAAGAAAATATAAACAGATTTAATTTTGTGTATTAATTCTGAACTGAATCTTGCTAACGATTCTATCTCCGTTATTTTATTTATTGCGATGCTTTTCTTTTTTTCTTTTAATTTTATCTGTCGCAATTTTTTATGCACTTTAATTTATTATGAAAATTTGCTTCAAATTATTCATGTAAGCGAAGAATCAAACAAGTGGTTACATCTGTGAAACAATCGACTGTTCTTTTATTGTTTGTTTCTTTTGTATTTCTTATCCCTGTCCACGTGTTCACGTAACAAAAAATGTTGGCAAACACTATTACAGATATAAATTACATTTGTAAGTGATGTGTACCCTGATTTATTGTGTTTTTTCTTCTGTTTTATATTTCATATAAAACATTTGTGACTTTTGTGAAGACAGCTGAAGAATCTCGTTGCCAGCGCCAGTCTTGGATACTTCGTTGTTGGCAAACGGCCTCGTTCTCGGACAGAGGTAAGTTGTGCCAGCTTATTGAAATATCGTTTGCAGACGTGCTGGAAGAACAAATACAGTATATACACCTATCTCTCTGTCTATCGCCCTCTTTCTCTCCCTACCTCCTTTCTACCTATCTAATCTACTATCTGTCTATCGATTTACATCTGTATGTATATCTATTACCAATATTTATAAATTTACTTTAAAAATTTGTATTTATTTTTACTGCGTTCTTGTTCATCGACTCTATTTGCTGATTCATGAAACATATGTTAGGATATGTTGTCTTCCGGGCTGTAAGGCCGTGGTCCAAAGCTGTTGATTGCGGCAGTCGTTTCAGTCGTGCCTTCGACGGCCATCTCCAGTGCTAATTCAGGCTAAAAAAAACAAATTGACACAGACGTTCCGGTCAGTGACCACAGTACCACAGATGACCGTCGAAGGCACGGCCGAAACGTCTGCCGCAATCAACAGCTTTAGACCACGGCCTTACAGCCCGGAAGACAACAATTATAATAATATTGACTCCTACCGTGTAAGCCTCAGGCAAAATTTAATATGTTAGGATAGTTAAAATGATCATCGTCTTCAAGCCTTCTGATCACATGTTAACAGAAATGAAGGGCTAAGATGGTGGTGTTCATCAACTACACATAAACTCCATAAATCCACAATTAAAAATCGGATCGGTTGTATCTTCCTGACTTTTCAAAACTACTTATCTTAGTTGTATGAATAGAGTTTTGAAACAGAGTTTTTATGTATTGTAAAGGACGTATTTTAATATTACTGAGAACGACTCAGTGATACTATCCATCAGATTTTTACTATCCATCTGTGTTAATACACAGCGGTCTCAGCATTCCTAGCCATATAATAGGGTAGAGTACAATCATGGACCTATAAAATTTGATTTTATCTTGTGTGTCTTACATTTGTTTTCATGGCAAGAAAATAAAGTATAACTTCAAATTATACGGGTGAAATGGTTGAAATAACGGCTTTACATCATTATAACTAGCTGTACAACTCTTGTTAGTTTCTGCCTGCCCCAGACTTCCTCACCATTTACTTGTACTCACGCTTTGGGTCTACAGTTGTTCACTTAACACGATCGCAACAAAATCTAGTGCCAAAAAAATGTTTTCATTTTTTTTTCTGTCGATGTAATGAGTTTTGGTTTTCCTACTAATAGTTTCTCTACTGTCAGTTAGGGCTACTTCAGTATCATCATCATTTGTTCTTTTCAAATTGAAATCGACCAGTACTCAAAATTTTTTAAAAACTTCATTTTCACATTTTCAGAAACCACATTAAATTCTCAAAATATTGTATAATTATTTTTTCGCGAACATTGGAAGTTACAAATATTAACACTTATTATTTTTTCACATTTTCAGAAACCATATTCAATTCTGAAAAACAATATAAGTTTTATTTACCTGTGTATATTAAAAGTTACAAAAATAAATAAAGTGTCAGTGACAGTTCAGACGAACTAATGAGAAGAGAGTAAAAGAAACTAATAAGGAAAATGACAGCCCGAATTAAGGAAGAATAGTAAACAAAACGGGAATATATAAAGGAGATATCAGATATCAGATGACAATGAGGAAGACCGACAGTACAGTGCAGGAAAATTTTGTTAGTCAATAAAAAAAGCTTCAATAAAGTAAGCCCTTACTTCCAACACGAATCTTCTACAATTTCTCCATCTGATTCCCAGGTCGACACCTCTTACTGCTTTTATATACCTGTACCATATCTACTATCAGGTTTTTCTTTGGCATTTGCTGATCATCCATCCGTTCCAGGCGATCTAACCACGTTAAGCTTTTACGAATTTTTCAGTGTTCTCATGTTTCAATCCCTCATCTATCTACTGGTCATTACTTACTCTCCAGTCATCATCTTCCTTAACTAGGCCATAAACACTGCGTACAATCTTTCTATCAAACTTGCTCAGTGTTTCTTGTTCCTTGTTTGCTAATGTCCATGTCTCACCTCCATAACCAACAACCGGTCTGATGAGTGTCTTACATGTTTTCTGTTGTGACTATGCTTCTCCGTAGTCTAATATTAGCAAAGTATCCCCTGTTTCTTATTTGTATCCTGTCATGTATTGTCGTGTTTTATGTAGCCTTCATTATCTACCATAGTGTACTGCCAACGGGATATTAATTAAACGAAGCATCTTAGCTCAGAGTTCGAAATAAAGAAAAAGGTATTAAAAGTTACTACTAGGGGAAGAATACTTGGTCTATTTTCGTATCTGTTGTTCGTTTAGGATTAGCTTCTGTAGTTCAAGCAATAACTTCTTTTTTGAGCTATGTGGGAATACTGTTTGTATTAGTCACATAGGAGCCCAAGTTAATTTGTTACGTGTGTAGGCATGCAGTGCGGTAATGTTTAGTTTCTAGGTCTGCTACTGTGTCGGCGGCGCGGCGACATTTAAACCGTTTAATGTCGTCGTCACGGTTGTCGGTTGTCAGGGCGATTGGCCGCGCCGCGCCGCCGACACAGTTGGTTCCACCCACGCACCACCTGCGGAGTCAGGCCGGGCCGCGCGCGTTTTCTCCCCTATTATTTTGCAACGATTGTCTCTGCCGACGGGAGTCCGTGTAACACAATTATACCAGCCGTTACTTACCGGCCCTTTCTCAACTGATTCCGTTGTTGATAGCCGATAAAAATGGTAGATTTCTTTAAACGCATCTCTAACCTTTTCTCTTCTTCTTTGGCTAACCTTTCCTCTTAAAGGTTAGTCGGTGTTACTATAACTTTTGCGTGGGTCCTACAGCTTGGCAACTCTTTCTGAAGCCCTGGCTGGCAGCGCTAGCTCCGCGTCTGTGGGGAGGGAGTAACCCTACTTTGGAGTGAGAGAGAACACATCAGCACATCGCTGGAAACACATCAGCACGTCACACCCAGCGCCTGGCCTGCAATGTTGTCAGACTGCCGTAAATCAACACCAGAGGGTGATGTAGCCACAAGAGTGCCACAATGCTCGCCTTACGGATCTTTACCGTGGGACGACTTGGAATGGAATGAACATATTGTAGTATCTGACAGCGCTGGATGAACAGCACACGAAACGAGCTCCTATTGGCTCGCGCGGCAACAAATAGAGTGGCTCGAGTAACATGTGGACTGGAAGGGCGAAGGGAGGCTCTTCAGCTTCGAATTTCGTCCGGGGACTCAGATAAAGTTGCCAGACTGTACAGTCTGTGCCCATCTCGCAATTCAACCGCCATTGTTGTCTTCGGTCTTTCCGAACAGTCATTCTTTTCGGAACCGAACCGCCATTGAAGAGTCATCCTTTTTTTTCTCTAAAATTTCAGCCTCTCATTACTGATCTTATTTCATCAATTCATCCTAAAGCTGGTTTTCATCTTATTCTTCTACTGCTTCTTTAATCCAGACCTCTCCCTCTTTCAACTCTCTCAGACGTTGTTAACATATGAGAGGTCCCTGTTATGTCTGTTGGTGTGTATTCCACAGTTATTTGTCGTATTATTTCTTCATTCGATGCTGCTTTCATTTGGATATTCTGCACGATCTCATCGGGAAGTCCATTTATGTCGTCTGAATCTCCTTCCTGTTTCTTGTCGAAGTCGCCAGAATCCTGATCAGGATTAGTACTAATCCTAAAAATTAAGAGATTAACAGAATTCGTCAACTTTTTCGATCCTCTGGAGGGGTGGTCCGGTCTCACTTGTCCCCCCCCCCGTAAGTACGCCCCTGGTCGATATTAGGCTATGTTTTTGTTATTTTAGGCTACTTCGTAAGTGCTAATATTGTAACGTTACTTACAAAATAATAATGTTATAATTTGAAAAATGAAAAAAAAAAAAAATGTATTTCAAAAATAAAAATTTTGTTCTTTCTAAAAAAAATATTTGTTTAGGGTTTTTTATTACTGGTATTTAAGAAATAATTGTGGTTATTGTCTGGTGTTAAAATTTTAATTGTATTATGGTTGATAGTGTAGTGGTGTCACTTTCTATAAATCACTTCTAAGTTAATCTGGTTAACTCGGTACTGGTCGATAGACGGCTCTTCTTCTTCTTCAATACCGCCTTTCGGTTAGTCCGTGTCCTTGAATTAACTTATTCTTTAATTATATTTAAAGAAAAATTCAACCAATTTGCATAATTAGAAGGTTTATTAACAATTTATTAAAAAATATCGATAGTAATCGATTGTTGACAACAGTATCGACTCGCTACTCAGGGCCGGTCGACAAAAACTTTACATTAACAGTGTATATAATATATGTTCTTTTAACGGTTATGTTAGAATAGCCAGAGAAGGGTAGGGCCAAGAAAGTATAACACTTACAATTAAAATGTCTTAAAACTAACAATTACAACGTTATTAATCAATATAGAAAGTTTATATAGTAATAATTTCGAACCAATGCAGTCTAGAAATTCATTTGTTCCACCTCGAAGAGAATGATGGGAAAATCAAAATGGGCGACAGAAGTATGCGTAGTTGAATGTCTATCACCTCGACGAATATTTCTTCCAATAAAGATGTCCTTTCACTGTTTATTCGTCTCAGCAATTGTGGATATTAGTTCTGGAGTTAAATGAGTGTTCCTGGTGTAGTGTTTATTAGTTCACTTGGTGTAAATGTGTGTTATTATGTCTATTTCACTTTGGTTAAATGTGTCGTATATAACCCTTTTTGTTTCGTCCGTAAAATTTATTTGTAGTGATGTTATTTCAATTATTTAGGCGTATGTGGTTCTGTTTATCTGTAATGCACTGTTTATTGTTTGTTTTCACTGCTTCTCAAGTTAAAATTTCAAATTAAAAAATTTACACAATTTGTACTGAACTCGGTTTAATTATCGTACGCCATTAGTATAGGTTATACGGAGCAAAACCTCGTTTAAGTGTTCGCTTCAACGGATAATAATTAACTGTTCTCATTTCCTTCGTCTCCTGAAAATCTTAGCCAATTTAATATATATCATTCATTGTTTCAAATTATCTTAGCTTCCGATACATTTTATTTGAATACATTATACACGGAAAATATTTTCGTTATTATTTAACTGTATGAAATACTAAATACATAATATTCGGTTTCTTGAATCTATTTCGCTTATTTTGATACTAATTAATATAGTTTTACAAAGTTTTCATTTAAAAAAGTTATATTTCTTTCATGTTGGAAGAGTAGGTTTAAATCTGTGTTTCCTGTTCTTGTCTAGATAATAGCCATTTTCTCTGATATAATTATTATTATACTGAATCTAAGATTGATATAATTGTTTATCTTTACTTAATTTCTTGCGATTTTATTCATTAGTTATTGTTTTTAAATATAATTCATTTATCTATGACTCCTCCTCTGAAATTTTAGTTAATACATTCCATTTTGATTTATAATTTTACTTATCTTCTGACAATATCTTTATAAAGTATAAGTTACATTGTATTACTATATGGTAGGTTTATCTTACATAAATTTCATCACTTTAGTTGGTTTATAGGACTAGATTTGTCCATTATAATGTAGTCTAAATTTACTATCTGGCCTAGATTTTTACTGTTGTTACTTACAAAGTTTTTAATAATACAGTTAGTTCATACCCTTTTCTGACCTTCTATTCTAATATAATATTCATTAATAATTTGTTCTTTTACTACTATAACATTTAGTATTGATTTTAAACAATTAAAACATAATTATTTAACATTAAATCTGGTATTTAGAATCATACCCTTTTTTGTACTGATTACTTACAGTAACTTCTAAAAAACATTTTACTATATAGGAATGATGTACACATTCAGATATGGCATTCCTAATTCAAACTACTAAACAAAATAACATTTTATAAATACTAGGATTAATCTCTATTTCTAAATCTTATTTATAGAGTTTATGTATTGAAATAGGAACCTAACATTTTGTTCCCTTAAATTTTTAACACTCCCTTAAAACTATTTGTTTACAGTCTTATCTGTTTGTAATGATCGAAATTTTAAAAAAATTTTAATTCCTCGATCAAGTGACACGTTCCCACACTCAAGTCGACGGACACAAGCCCAGGTCGTAAATAATGACGAATCGAGGGCACGTCAAACCCGACGACAGAGCGAAGACAAAGAAAAAATGTCTGAGCACTGCACACAATGAGTATTTCAAGGCGTCACTGACAGCTAGCCGTTTGTCAAAATTTACAGCACCCAACAATCTGAAACAAAGACTTCGTCCAGCTGCCGAGTTACACGGAATCGAGATGGAACGCCTGCTGTGGAAGCAAAGTGTAACTGCTCAATTATGAAAGGCTTTACTATGTTACAAAGGAAGTACAGAGCAATTTTAACGGAGAGATAGACAATAGACGTAACTCAGTGAATACTGCCAGTGTACCCTGCACAGCGTGAAAACACATTCTTGACAGTTTACTGAAATTTACGACTGAAAAGTAGAATTTCACCGAAATGAAGACAACGAAGGGTTGATAATCGGCGGAACGAACGTCGTGGAACTTAGACAATTAACCAAGACCTGGAGTCTGTTAACAAAAGCTCAGTCAGAACCTTAGGGAAAGTCTAAACAAAGGATAACAGAAGGCCATGAAATTGTCCTAATTTCTTAGAATCTGTGCTACGCTCGTCACATGAAACACTCCGGGGATGACGACGACCAACCAGCATCAAGCATCTTCTAAGAGAGCTCGTGGAGAGAGTAGGAAGGGTTCGGCCGACGAATCGTGAAACAGAGGATGAGATCTACAGAAGGGTAGGAATTTGTACGACCAATCAAAAGTTCGAGAAGGCGTAGAGATCGAAACTTAGACTTATGGGTAAGATGTTCCAATAAAACTGTTTGGCGAAGACGCGGAGCAGGCAGTCAAGTAGTTAATCGAGAGTCAGTAATTTTCAATCGGATAGTCAAGTATTCAATCGAGTAGTCAAGTCGTTCAATCGAACAGTTAGTCGCAGTTAACAGTCAGTCGGTAGTCAAGAGTATGTAGTTAATAGTAGCAGTTGGTAGTCGCAATTAATAGTCAGAAGTTAGTGCGTACGATAGACAGACGATTGATTATGTCGACCGACCGGATTCACTAATTTGTAAATTCATAAGTGAACAAAGACATCGGTATAGTCACACTTATACACAATTCTGTGCGGAAATATAAACTATGAGTGCGTACGGGACTTGAAATCTCAACTGACGCGCACATAATAATATACTAATTAACATTTAAAGTAGAACAGTGAGTGTCACCTCAAACATTCTCACATCATAACGTATCACCATGTTGAACAATTAGTTGAATAAACTATACCAAACAATTAAGCACGCAGTACGCGATACACCCAAAATAGACGGCACAGTTAACCATGTACACAAATATGGCAAACTTTCAGAACAATTCAAGTTAATGACAACATTAACACCTCACTATTTGAACTCCGGACACTCGACATCAGCGGGTTACCACAATACCATACACATGACGGGAGTGGAGATTTAGTGGAGTGAAGTGAAATTATCAGTGCTCTGCGTAACAGTGATTATGATCTTCGACGAATCATCTAGAAAGTGTCTTCTCACGACGACGGAATTGGATAAACACTCTCAAAGATAAGCTTTATGTCTACTTAATCTTAGTAGTATATACTACACTACTGTTCTGTTGCCTCTTTTCAAAGAACTAACCCCAAGAGAATAATTACATATGAGTCATATGAATCATAAAATCTATAAAATAACACTAACGTAATTCGTTATCTGAGAAATAATGAACGCATTTTAGGTAGGAATAAGTATAATTGTTGATTGTTTATTATTCGTGTATGTTTTATATATGTGCATTATTTACTGCATTTGAATGTACCATGTGTTTATGTTTCAGGAAACATCGTATAAATTGAATAATTGTATTTATATCATGTGCTTTAATATGTATGTAATTTGCAGGATATAGTTACTTACTTCAGTAAGATGTGTAATAAATAAGTAGTTAATTTACAGTATTCATGCGTTCATTATTGAAATTTCACCTTTGTTATTGATGTATTTTCATTCTAAGTATTACACTAAAAATCTCATAACTTATGCTAAACATCAATGGATACAATAAACTCGACCATTGAAACGTCTGATTAATAGACTCATAAAATCGTATTTAATCAGACACTGTGTTGAGTCAAATCTGACGAATAGAAATAATTTTAGATATATCAATTTTAACGTATTACATAAATCTTTAATTAATATGATTCATAATTGTTGAGTAATTAATCCGCGCAGATAATTAGCACAGATTAATATTCACTAGATGTAAATGGTTTACACAATTAATTACCACAGATGTAAATTATATTTACACCACTAAATGTAAATGGCTGCACAACGCTTGGCATTAAATGTAAATGGCATCCAGCTTTAGGGCGAGATACATATGAGAAAGTGATAAACTCACATAAAATACCACTAGTCCCATTTACTAAATGTAAATCATTTATATCACGATTAGCATAATAAATAAACCCCATTTATGCTAACTAAAAATGGCGCCCATCGCATGGCAAAAGAGAGCAGACAGTAGTATTTAGACTAATTACAATAATATAGTACGTAAGACATTATTAAATAAGTGTAAGGTTAGCTTGACTGGTAAATGATAACGCGAAGCAAGGCGAAAATGGCTAGCAGTAGTTCTGATAGCATGGACTTTGACGTTAACAACCAGTTGGGCGCACCCGACACCAACGAAGAAAACTCATCAGTCACCGAACCAAATATGACGGAGGAGACGTCAGAGGTCAGAGCGCGGGGACAGGAGTCACAGCAACCACAAGAGTCCCAGCAATCACATGAAGAGGCATCGCTACGTTCATTGTTGATGGACTTCATGCGCACGAATAATGAAAGCTTCAAGATGATGAATCAGAAATTCGATCAGAAATTCGATCAACATAAAGAAGAAATTAAAGAAGAAATCAACCAGAAATTCAATCAAATTAATGAAAATTTTAATAATTATAAAGAAGAAATTACGCAACATATGAATGAGCAGTTCAAGCTGTTTCGTACAGAAATACGTGAATACAAGGATACCTGGAAAGTGGATGGAAACGAAGTCCAGAAGAAGCAAGAAGAAGTGATGAATGAGAATTACGAAGACGTACGGAAAGTACAAGACACTGATAACACTGTTGATTTTACGGATGTATCAGCTACTAAGAAATTATCAACTATTCGATCTAACGTAAGTTCAAGAAACAAATGGATTAAGAAGAAAAACGACTTTGTTCCTTTGTATATGAGGAAGTGGGAAGAGGAGTATCCAGACGTGGATAAAGATAGTAAAATTTTACTACCACCAGGTAGAACGCATAAAAGGTACAAATTAAGAAACGCGAGAATAGATACGGCATCAGTGAATTCTATGATGAAGTATCCAGCTTGTGAAATAAGCATAGACCGGCGAAGTAGTCGAGCTGCATCAATAAGAAGCATGAAGGGAAAGTTTAAAGTTGAAACAAATACCGCATGTTATAAGGCTAAAAGCAAATTTACACAAGCCATGGATGACATGAAACGGAAGGACCTACAAGATCCGTATGCATGTTCATCATGGACAAGAAACGTCATGAGGAAGAGGAGAAGAAGAATCTCTACTAGACGACTTAAAAATGTTGTAAAGGATCGTGATAGTACTGGAGGAAGAGTCCAAGCACTCGGGGTAAGATCTCTTAGGAACCTAAGAAACAAAATTTTATTATGTAAACACACGAGTAGTAAACTGACTGTCGAACAACGGAATTGTATACAGACTTGGAAACGGCGGCAAAAGCAGAACGGCGCGTGTTTACTTAGTGAAAGCTACTGGAAAAAGCGGCAAAAACTACTCACTGTATATGTGAGCAATGGAAATACGGTTGCGAAGGGTTGTCTAAGCCAAGGGAGGCAGTTTAAAGCGTGCTGGCCTGAGGCAGACCGACAAAAAGGAAAGTGGGACACACCTCTCACTCACTCACATAGAACGAGACGGAGAATGGTCATAAATCTTAGGCGCGCAAGTGCAGCACATTGTAGCGGAATAACGGGGACGGCCAACCAGCCATTGGAAAAAATATGTTACACAAAACCCAAGGTCAAACACCTTAATGTTTACAAACAAAAACGCGTGCGTTAGTAACAGCACGATAGTGACGGGACATAAAAGTATGTCATCACAAATGTAAATTAAGAATGAATAAATGAAAACGTATTAAGAAGACGATTTTAAGAATGTTTGAAAATGTAATGATGAAATTAGATAGTACTGAATAAAATACATTAAATACATTGGTTGTATGGGAATACATAAACCAAAGAAAATAATTAAAGATGAATATTGATGAATGAAGAGTAGAAGATTAATGAATGAAATTAAAACAAAGCCACGTATGAGCTTGTACAACATACGGCAAATTAAAGTGCATTAAGCGTATCATGAGCCAGCGAACGGAAGTATAGATAACACGAGTGGTAGCGACGACTCCCGGCGACCAGCAGAAGACATAGTTTAGGTAATTTGCTCGCGCGGCCAGTCCAGCTAACCAAATAATGATATGCATTTTACTTGTTGTGTTTAGTCTGTATTTCAATGCTAACTGTGTTTGTGATCAGCACATAATTGTCATTCGTTATGTTAATTAGACGTATAAATATCAACATATACAGAAAGTGATTTGTGAAATGTACCATGTGTCAGAAGGACAGTGTAATACTATGACACAGGACACCAAAGACGTTAATAATTATGAATAATAACTTGTTAAAATGTAGAGACTCGAATAATTTGTTTATGTAAATAATAATTCAAAATGGACGATTGTTTTATAACTTTAAGAGTATGCATCACGAAGTATGCTGATTCCTTAACTATTTAATTAATATGTATGTTTCTTTTACCAATGTAATCATTTATAACATGTTACGAATTGACCATATGTATATATTTGTTAGTATCAACTGTATTCTAGAGACAGTAATGACAAGTTTAAAAGTATTTTATTGCTATATAGGTCATCGACATAAGATCGATTAATATAATGGGTAGCTAATCTACAGCTTATCTAATACATTGTGTATAAAGAATAACGAGACAAACTGTCAAATGGACAAACGTCCATGTCTTAAATTCAATTATTTACTCGAAATCGTATTGTACAGTCCGCATATGGACAGACAAAGTGTAAAAATGCGTTCATTCACTCAGATGTGCGGCAATAAATTCATATGACCATATAAAACATTAAGATGGGGAATAACAATTAATTGCTTCCTATGAGAGATAGATGTCAGTCAACCATGTCCATTCCGAAGCAGACATCCACGACTGGGACAGAGCGCAGAAATTGGATCAGATGTCTCCCGAAGTCCAACATCCAATCCAATTTGGGGACAATGTAATGATCGAAATTTTAAAAAAATTTTAATTCCTCGATCAAGTGACACGTTCCCACACTCAAGTCGACGGACACAAGCCCAGGTCGTAAATAATGACGAATCGAGGGCACGTCAAACCCGACGACAGAGCGAAGACAAAGAAAAAATGTCTGAGCACTGCACACAATGAGTATTTCAAGGCGTCACTGACAGCTAGCCGTTTGTCAAAATTTACAGCACCCAACAATCTGAAACAAAGACTTCGTCCAGCTGCCGAGTTACACGGAATCGAGATGGAACGCCTGCTGTGGAAGCAAAGTGTAACTGCTCAATTATGAAAGGCTTTACTATGTTACAAAGGAAGTACAGAGCAATTTTAACGGAGAGATAGACAATAGACGTAACTCAGTGAATACTGCCAGTGTACCCTGCACAGCGTGAAAACACATTCTTGACAGTTTACTGAAATTTACGACTGAAAAGTAGAATTTCACCGAAATGAAGACAACGAAGGGTTGATAATCGGCGGAACGAACGTCGTGGAACTTAGACAATTAACCAAGACCTGGAGTCTGTTAACAAAAGCTCAGTCAGAACCTTAGGGAAAGTCTAAACAAAGGATAACAGAAGGCCATGAAATTGTCCTAATTTCTTAGAATCTGTGCTACGCTCGTCACATGAAACACTCCGGGGATGACGACGACCAACCAGCATCAAGCATCTTCTAAGAGAGCTCGTGGAGAGAGTAGGAAGGGTTCGGCCGACGAATCGTGAAACAGAGGATGAGATCTACAGAAGGGTAGGAATTTGTACGACCAATCAAAAGTTCGAGAAGGCGTAGAGATCGAAACTTAGACTTATGGGTAAGATGTTCCAATAAAACTGTTTGGCGAAGACGCGGAGCAGGCAGTCAAGTAGTTAATCGAGAGTCAGTAATTTTCAATCGGATAGTCAAGTATTCAATCGAGTAGTCAAGTCGTTCAATCGAACAGTTAGTCGCAGTTAACAGTCAGTCGGTAGTCAAGAGTATGTAGTTAATAGTAGCAGTTGGTAGTCGCAATTAATAGTCAGAAGTTAGTGCGTACGATAGACAGACGATTGATTATGTCGACCGACCGGATTCACTAATTTGTAAATTCATAAGTGAACAAAGACATCGGTATAGTCACACTTATACACAATTCTGTGCGGAAATATAAACTATGAGTGCGTACGGGACTTGAAATCTCAACTGACGCGCACATAATAATATACTAATTAACATTTAAAGTAGAACAGTGAGTGTCACCTCAAACATTCTCACATCATAACGTATCACCATGTTGAACAATTAGTTGAATAAACTATACCAAACAATTAAGCACGCAGTACGCGATACACCCAAAATAGACGGCACAGTTAACCATGTACACAAATATGGCAAACTTTCAGAACAATTCAAGTTAATGACAACATTAACACCTCACTATTTGAACTCCGGACACTCGACATCAGCGGGTTACCACAATACCATACACATGACGGGAGTGGAGATTTAGTGGAGTGAAGTGAAATTATCAGTGCTCTGCGTAACAGTGATTATGATCTTCGACGAATCATCTAGAAAGTGTCTTCTCACGACGACGGAATTGGATAAACACTCTCAAAGATAAGCTTTATGTCTACTTAATCTTAGTAGTATATACTACACTACTGTTCTGTTGCCTCTTTTCAAAGAACTAACCCCAAGAGAATAATTACATATGAGTCATATGAATCATAAAATCTATAAAATAACACTAACGTAATTCGTTATCTGAGAAATAATGAACGCATTTTAGGTAGGAATAAGTATAATTGTTGATTGTTTATTATTCGTGTATGTTTTATATATGTGCATTATTTACTGCATTTGAATGTACCATGTGTTTATGTTTCAGGAAACATCGTATAAATTGAATAATTGTATTTATATCATGTGCTTTAATATGTATGTAATTTGCAGGATATAGTTACTTACTTCAGTAAGATGTGTAATAAATAAGTAGTTAATTTACAGTATTCATGCGTTCATTATTGAAATTTCACCTTTGTTATTGATGTATTTTCATTCTAAGTATTACACTAAAAATCTCATAACTTATGCTAAACATCAATGGATACAATAAACTCGACCATTGAAACGTCTGATTAATAGACTCATAAAATCGTATTTAATCAGACACTGTGTTGAGTCAAATCTGACGAATAGAAATAATTTTAGATATATCAATTTTAACGTATTACATAAATCTTTAATTAATATGATTCATAATTGTTGAGTAATTAATCCGCGCAGATAATTAGCACAGATTAATATTCACTAGATGTAAATGGTTTACACAATTAATTACCACAGATGTAAATTATATTTACACCACTAAATGTAAATGGCTGCACAACGCTTGGCATTAAATGTAAATGGCATCCAGCTTTAGGGCGAGATACATATGAGAAAGTGATAAACTCACATAAAATACCACTAGTCCCATTTACTAAATGTAAATCATTTATATCACGATTAGCATAATAAATAAACCCCATTTATGCTAACTATATGTTTTTCTTAATTTTAGGGATGTATTCCCCGTCACTTTATGTACTAACTCCACGCTATCTGTTTATACTATTTATTCCATTGAATGTTCTCATATAAACAGTGGCATTTTATTAGAAAGAGTATTCAATGCTGATTCACCATAATAATTGATTAAATATCATTCATGATACTATTTTAAAAACACTTAAAGTTATTTAAATGTACAGTAATTCATGTACCTTCTTAAAGTTTATTTAGTATAATCTAATAACTTGCACTTGTCCCTTGTTATTTCTTGATACTATCACTAGTCCTTTCATAGTTTTATAATATCAAATTGTTTAATCATGGGGGAACTGTTAAGATTTGTCTATATAAATTATACAATAACTTTCTTGGGTGCACTTCTACTTAGCACTTTAAACACTTTTTTTGTTTTTATTAGTTTTACATGAGTTTATGGTTTGTTGGGGTGTTATACTTTCTATTGTGACATTTACTTTCTTTTGGGGTTTTTGTTTTCTCCCTATTGGGTTTCTATTGGGTATTGGTCGTGTTCTACTTCCTTTATTCTACGTGATCTTCACTTGTCCCTGTTCATTAGGTATATTTGTTTGTTTTGTATATCTTCCTTCTTCGTTCTTGGGTTCTTCAGTACCATTTTATAGTTAGCATAAATGGGGTTTATTTATTATGCTAATCGTGATATAAATGATTTACATTTAGTAAATGGGACTAGTGGTATTTTATGTGAGTTTATCACTTTCTCATATGTATCTCGCCCTAAAGCTGGATGCCATTTACATTTAATGCCAAGCGTTGTGCAGCCATTTACATTTAGTGGTGTAAATATAATTTACATCTGTGGTAATTAATTGTGTAAACCATTTACATCTAGTGAATATTAATCTGTGCTAATTATCTGCGCGGATTAATTACTCAACAATTATGAATCATATTAATTAAAGATTTATGTAATACGTTAAAATTGATATATCTAAAATTATTTCTATTCGTCAGATTTGACTCAACACAGTGTCTGATTAAATACGATTTTATGAGTCTATTAATCAGACGTTTCAATGGTCGAGTTTATTGTATCCATTGATGTTTAGCATAAGTTATGAGATTTTTAGTGTAATACTTAGAATGAAAATACATCAATAACAAAGGTGAAATTTCAATAATGAACGCATGAATACTGTAAATTAACTACTTATTTATTACACATCTTACTGAAGTAAGTAACTATATCCTGCAAATTACATACATATTAAAGCACATGATATAAATACAATTATTCAATTTATACGATGTTTCCTGAAACATAAACACATGGTACATTCAAATGCAGTAAATAATGCACATATATAAAACATACACGAATAATAAACAATCAACAATTATACTTATTCCTACCTAAAATGCGTTCATTATTTCTCAGATAACGAATTACGTTAGTGTTATTTTATAGATTTTATGATTCATATGACTCATATGTAATTATTCTCTTGGGGTTAGTTCTTTGAAAAGAGGCAACAGAACAGTAGTGTAGTATATACTACTAAGATTAAGTAGACATAAAGCTTATCTTTGAGAGTGTTTATCCAATTCCGTCGTCGTGAGAAGACACTTTCTAGATGATTCGTCGAAGATCATAATCACTGTTACGCAGAGCACTGATAATTTCACTTCACTCCACTAAATCTCCACTCCCGTCATGTGTATGGTATTGTGGTAACCCGCTGATGTCGAGTGTCCGGAGTTCAAATAGTGAGGTGTTAATGTTGTCATTAACTTGAATTGTTCTGAAAGTTTGCCATATTTGTGTACATGGTTAACTGTGCCGTCTATTTTGGGTGTATCGCGTACTGCGTGCTTAATTGTTTGGTATAGTTTATTCAACTAATTGTTCAACATGGTGATACGTTATGATGTGAGAATGTTTGAGGTGACACTCACTGTTCTACTTTAAATGTTAATTAGTATATTATTATGTGCGCGTCAGTTGAGATTTCAAGTCCCGTACGCACTCATAGTTTATATTTCCGCACAGAATTGTGTATAAGTGTGACTATACCGATGTCTTTGTTCACTTATGAATTTACAAATTAGTGAATCCGGTCGGTCGACATAATCAATCGTCTGTCTATCGTACGCACTAACTTCTGACTATTAATTGCGACTACCAACTGCTACTATTAACTACATACTCTTGACTACCGACTGACTGTTAACTGCGACTAACTGTTCGATTGAACGACTTGACTACTCGATTGAATACTTGACTATCCGATTGAAAATTACTGACTCTCGATTAACTACTTGACTGCCCGATTGAAAATTACTGACTCTCGATTAACTACTTGACTGCTCGATTGAAAATTACTGACTCTCGATTAACTACTTGACTGCCTGCTCCGCGTCTTCGCCAAACAGTTTTATTGGAACATCTTACCCATAAGTCTAAGTTTCGATCTCTACGCCTTCTAGGGCTCTTGATTGGTCGTACAAATTCCTACCCTTCTGTAGATCTCATCCACTGTTTCACGATTCGTCGGCCGAACCCTTCCTACTCTCTCCACGAGCTCTCTTAGAAGATGCTTGATGCTGGTTGGTCGTCGTCATCCCCGGAGTGTTTCATGTGACGAGCGTAGCACAGATTCTAAGAAATTAGGGCAATTTCATGGCCTTCTGTTATCCTTTGTTTAGACTTTCCCTAAGGTTCTGACTGAGCTTTTGTTAACAGACTCCAGGTCTTGGTTAATTGTCTAAGTTCCACGACGTTCGTTCCGCCGATTATCAACCCTTCGTTGTCTTCATTTCGGTGAAATTCTACTTTTCAGTCGTAAATTTCAGTAAACTGTCAAGAATGTGTTTTCACGCTGTGCAGGGTACACTGGCAGTATTCACTGAGTTACGTCTATTGTCTATCTCTCCGTTAAAATTGCTCTGAACTTCCTTTGTAACATAGTAAAGCCTTTCATAATTGAGCAGTTACACTTTGCTTCCACAGCAGGCGTTCCATCTCGATTCCGTGTAACTCGGCAGCTGGACGAAGTCTTTGTTTCAGATTGTTGGGTGCTGTAAATTTTGACAAACGGCTAGCTGTCAGTGACGCCTTGAAATACTCATTGTGTGCAGTGCTCAGACATTTTTTCTTTGTCTTCGCTCTGTCGTCGGGTTTGACGTGCCCTCGATTCGTCATTATTTACGACCTGGGCTTGTGTCCGTCGACTTGAGTGTGGGAACGTGTCACTTGATCGAGGAATTAAAATTTTTTTAAAATTTCGATCATTACATTGTCCCCAAATTGGATTGGATGTTGGACTTCGGGAGACATCTGATCCAATTTCTGCGCTCTGTCCCAGTCGTGGATGTCTGCTTCGGAATGGACATGGTTGACTGACATCTATCTCTCATAGGAAGCAATTAATTGTTATTCCCCATCTTAATGTTTTATATGGTCATACGAATTTATTGCCGCACATCTGAGTGAATGAACGCATTTTTACACTTTGTCTGTCCATATGCGGACTGTACAATACGATTTCGAGTAAATAATTGAATTTAAGACATGGACGTTTGTCCATTTGACAGTTTGTCTCGTTATTCTTTACACACAATGTATTAGATAAGCTGTAGATTAGCTACCCATTATATTAATCGATCTTATGTCGATGACCTATATAGCAATAAAATACTTTTAAACTTGTCATTACTGTCTCTAGAATACAGTTGATACTAACAAATATATACATATGGTCAATTCGTAACATGTTATAAATGATTACATTGGTAAAAGAAACATACATATTAATTAAATAGTTAAGGAATCAGCATACTTCGTGATGCATACTCTTAAAGTTATAAAACAATCGTCCATTTTGAATTATTATTTACATAAACAAATTATTCGAGTCTCTACATTTTAACAAGTTATTATTCATAATTATTAACGTCTTTGGTGTCCTGTGTCATAGTATTACACTGTCCTTCTGACACATGGTACATTTCACAAATCACTTTCTGTATATGTTGGTATTTATACGTCTAATTAACATAACGAATGACAATTATGTGCTGATCACAAACACAGTTAGCATTGAAATACAGACTAAACACAACAAGTAAAATGCATATCATTATTTGGTTAGCTGGACTGGCCGCGCGAGCAAATTACCTAAACTATGTCTTCTGCTGGTCGCCGGGAGTCGTCGCTACCACTCGTGTTATCTATACTTCCGTTCGCTGGCTCATGATACCTTTTAATGCACTTTGATTTGCCGTATGTTCTACAAGCTCATACGTGGCTTTGTTTTAATTTCATTCATTAATCTTCTACTCTTCATTCATCAATATTCATCTTTAATTACTTTCTTTGGTTTATGTATTCCCATACAACCAATGTATTTAATGTATTTTATTCAGTACTATCTAATGTCATCATTACATTTTCAAACATTCTTAAAATCGTCTTCTTAATACGTTTTCATTATTCATTCTTAATTTACATTTGTGATGACATATTTTTATGTCCCGTCACTATCGTGCTGTTACTAACGCACGCGTTTTTGTTGGTAAACAGTAAGGTGTTTGACCTTGGGTTTTGTGTAACATATTTTTTCCAATGGCTGGTTGGCCGTCCCCGTTATTCCGCTACAATGTGCTGCACTTGCGCGCCTAAGATTTATGACCATTCTCCGTCTCGTTCTATGTGAGTGAGTGAGAGGTGTGTCCCACTTTCCTTTTTGTCGGTCTGCCTCAGGCCAGCACGCTTTAAACTGCCTCCCTTGGCTTAGACAACCCTTCGCAACCGTATTTCCATTGCTCACATATACAGTGAGTAGTTTTTGCCGCTTTTTCCAGTAGCTTTCACTAAGTAAACACGCGCCGTTCTGCTTTTGCCGCCGTTTCCAAGTCTGTATACAATTCCGTTGTTCGACAGTCAGTTTACTACTCGTGTGTTTACATAATAAAATTTTGTTTCTTAGGTTCCTAAGAGATCTTACCCCGAGTGCTTGGACTCTTCCTCCAGTACTATCACGATCCTTTACAACATTTTTAAGTCGTCTAGTAGAGATTTTTCTTCTCCTCTTCCTCATGACGTTTCTTGTCCATGATGAACATGCATACGGATCTTGTAGGTCCTTCCGTTTCATGTCATCCATGGCTTGTGTAAATTTGCTTTTAGCCTTATAACATGCGGTATTTGTTTCAACTTTAAACTTTCCCTTCATGCTTCTTATTGATGCAGCTCGACTACTTCGCCGATCTATGCTTATTTCACAAGCTGGATACTTCATCATAGAATTCACTGATGCCGTATCTATTCTCGCGTTTCTTAATTTGTACCTTTTATGCGTTCTACCTGGTGGTAGTAAAATTTTACTATCTTTATCCACGTCTGGATACTCCTCTTCCCACTTCCTCATATACAAAGGAACAAAGTCGTTTTTCTTCTTAATCCATTTGTTTCTTGAACTTACGTTAGCTCGAATAGTTGATAATTTCTTAGTAGCTGATACATCCGTAAAATCAACAGTGTTATCAGTGTCTTGTACTTTCCGTACGTCTTCGTAATTCTCATTCATCACTTCTTCTTGCTTCTTCTGGACTTCGTTTCCATCCACGTTCCAGGTATCCTTGTATTCACGTATTTCTGTGCGAAACAGCGTGAACTGCTCGTTCATAATTTGCGTAATTTCTTTTGCATAGCTATCTAAATTTTTGTTGAATTTGTCACACCCTTCATCGATTACTTCCTTAATTTCTTCTTTATGTTGATCGAATTTCTGATCGAATTTCTGATTCATCATCTTGAAGCTTTCATTATTCGTGCGCATGAAGTCCATCAACAATGAACGTAGCGATGCCTCTTCATGTGATTGCTGGGACTCTTGTGGTTGCTGTGACTCCTGTCCCCGCGCTCTGACCTCTGACGTCTCCTCCGTCATATTTGGTTCGGTGACTGATGAGTTTTCTTCGTTGGTGTCGGGTGCGCCCAACTGGTTGTTAACGTCAAAGTCCATGCTATCAGAACTACCGCTAGCCATTTTAGCCTTGCTTCGCGTTATCATTTACCAGTCAAGCTAACCTTACACTTATTTAATAATGTCTTACGTACTATATTATTGTAATTAGTCTAAATACTACTGTCTGCTCTCTTTTGCCCCACGTTGGGCGCCATTTATAGTTAGCATAAATGGGGTTTATTTATTATGCTAATCGTGATATAAATGATTTACATTTAGTAAATGGGACTAGTGGTATTTTATGTGAGTTTATCACTTTCTCATATGTATCTCGCCCTAAAGCTGGATGCCATTTACATTTAATGCCAAGCGTTGTGCAGCCATTTACATTTAGTGGTGTAAATATAATTTACATCTGTGGTAATTAATTGTGTAAACCATTTACATCTAGTGAATATTAATCTGTGCTAATTATCTGCGCGGATTAATTACTCAACAATTATGAATCATATTAATTAAAGATTTATGTAATACGTTAAAATTGATATATCTAAAATTATTTCTATTCGTCAGATTTGACTCAACACAGTGTCTGATTAAATACGATTTTATGAGTCTATTAATCAGACGTTTCAATGGTCGAGTTTATTGTATCCATTGATGTTTAGCATAAGTTATGAGATTTTTAGTGTAATACTTAGAATGAAAATACATCAATAACAAAGGTGAAATTTCAATAATGAACGCATGAATACTGTAAATTAACTACTTATTTATTACACATCTTACTGAAGTAAGTAACTATATCCTGCAAATTACATACATATTAAAGCACATGATATAAATACAATTATTCAATTTATACGATGTTTCCTGAAACATAAACACATGGTACATTCAAATGCAGTAAATAATGCACATATATAAAACATACACGAATAATAAACAATCAACAATTATACTTATTCCTACCTAAAATGCGTTCATTATTTCTCAGATAACGAATTACGTTAGTGTTATTTTATAGATTTTATGATTCATATGACTCATATGTAATTATTCTCTTGGGGTTAGTTCTTTGAAAAGAGGCAACAGAACAGTAGTGTAGTATATACTACTAAGATTAAGTAGACATAAAGCTTATCTTTGAGAGTGTTTATCCAATTCCGTCGTCGTGAGAAGACACTTTCTAGATGATTCGTCGAAGATCATAATCACTGTTACGCAGAGCACTGATAATTTCACTTCACTCCACTAAATCTCCACTCCCGTCATGTGTATGGTATTGTGGTAACCCGCTGATGTCGAGTGTCCGGAGTTCAAATAGTGAGGTGTTAATGTTGTCATTAACTTGAATTGTTCTGAAAGTTTGCCATATTTGTGTACATGGTTAACTGTGCCGTCTATTTTGGGTGTATCGCGTACTGCGTGCTTAATTGTTTGGTATAGTTTATTCAACTAATTGTTCAACATGGTGATACGTTATGATGTGAGAATGTTTGAGGTGACACTCACTGTTCTACTTTAAATGTTAATTAGTATATTATTATGTGCGCGTCAGTTGAGATTTCAAGTCCCGTACGCACTCATAGTTTATATTTCCGCACAGAATTGTGTATAAGTGTGACTATACCGATGTCTTTGTTCACTTATGAATTTACAAATTAGTGAATCCGGTCGGTCGACATAATCAATCGTCTGTCTATCGTACGCACTAACTTCTGACTATTAATTGCGACTACCAACTGCTACTATTAACTACATACTCTTGACTACCGACTGACTGTTAACTGCGACTAACTGTTCGATTGAACGACTTGACTACTCGATTGAATACTTGACTATCCGATTGAAAATTACTGACTCTCGATTAACTACTTGACTGCCCGATTGAAAATTACTGACTCTCGATTAACTACTTGACTGCTCGATTGAAAATTACTGACTCTCGATTAACTACTTGACTGCCTGCTCCGCGTCTTCGCCAAACAGTTTTATTGGAACATCTTACCCATAAGTCTAAGTTTCGATCTCTACGCCTTCTAGGGCTCTTGATTGGTCGTACAAATTCCTACCCTTCTGTAGATCTCATCCACTGTTTCACGATTCGTCGGCCGAACCCTTCCTACTCTCTCCACGAGCTCTCTTAGAAGATGCTTGATGCTGGTTGGTCGTCGTCATCCCCGGAGTGTTTCATGTGACGAGCGTAGCACAGATTCTAAGAAATTAGGGCAATTTCATGGCCTTCTGTTATCCTTTGTTTAGACTTTCCCTAAGGTTCTGACTGAGCTTTTGTTAACAGACTCCAGGTCTTGGTTAATTGTCTAAGTTCCACGACGTTCGTTCCGCCGATTATCAACCCTTCGTTGTCTTCATTTCGGTGAAATTCTACTTTTCAGTCGTAAATTTCAGTAAACTGTCAAGAATGTGTTTTCACGCTGTGCAGGGTACACTGGCAGTATTCACTGAGTTACGTCTATTGTCTATCTCTCCGTTAAAATTGCTCTGTACTTCCTTTGTAACATAGTAAAGCCTTTCATAATTGAGCAGTTACACTTTGCTTCCACAGCAGGCGTTCCATCTCGATTCCGTGTAACTCGGCAGCTGGACGAAGTCTTTGTTTCAGATTGTTGGGTGCTGTAAATTTTGACAAACGGCTAGCTGTCAGTGACGCCTTGAAATACTCATTGTGTGCAGTGCTCAGACATTTTTTCTTTGTCTTCGCTCTGTCGTCGGGTTTGACGTGCCCTCGATTCGTCATTATTTACGACCTGGGCTTGTGTCCGTCGACTTGAGTGTGGGAACGTGTCACTTGATCGAGGAATTAAAATTTTTTTAAAATTTCGATCATTACAATTTCGTTATTGTTTACTTTTATTTATACTGGTCTGTTTACTTGGTCTGGGTAGCTTCCTTGCCTACTCCTATCCTACCTGGGCATTATTGTTCTTTCAATTTTAGTTTTCTGTGGTTTTACTTTGTTGTACATTCATATTAGTTGCAGATTTTTATTTATTTTTACCTTTTCTTGTTATAATGGTAATTTATTGTGCTTTTTATTTGGTTCTCATTTGGATTTTTTCTGGATATTCCATATACTTGATTTTTACTAATGATCATCTGGTAATTGATTTAAGTGGGTTATCTGTCATGCTACAATATGTAATGTTCCATACATCTTCTGATATTTATTTATTCGCAATCATCTCTAATACGTTGAGGTATTGCGTTTTCTTCATATTTTCCGTTCATACCCCATTTTCCGATACTTTTTCAAGTTGTGTAAGTATGTAGTCGATGTCCTGTTCTGGTAGTCTGCGAAGCAGTACAGTGGTCAATTTCTGTGGCAGTTTTCACAGAATGGGAAAGGTGTAAAACGTGGTGACTCTTTCCATGAAGATGACTCGCACGCTGTTTTCTAGTGCAGCAGATTTATAAGGGAGGGCACTAGAGGTGGAGCTCGGCGAGGACAAGCCCGAAGGAATAGTTACGATCATGCTTCGGTGGCAGCGAGGAATGGGACCACGTTTCTTCATTCGTTCAGCCGGTTCTGCAAGAAAAGAAGGGAAGGCCCAACTTGCTCTCAACGGGTAGTTCCATAATAGGAAAACTAAAAGAAGCCCGATAAAGGCCCAACGGGGCTCACCGTGAAGTGGTAGGCCTACATAAAGTGGTTCCAGAGTGAATTTTCTATGCCTGAATTATAGGTGGGTTTTTTAGAGCGCGAGAATTCCACACACGCCAGAACACAGAAGGTTTCCTCTGACGACGGTGCATAATATAGGCCTATACGCAATTTTTAAACAACATTTAAAGTCGTTTTTTGCATCCTAACTTCCAAACTTTACAGTGTTTCCAATCATCATGCTTCAGATGTCTCCGTGCCATTGCATTTCTTATTTCCATCCAAGTCTGTTGCGGCCTCCCTCAGAAGAGGGTTTTTCTTCTTTCAGAAGGGGTCCATTCTAGTAATTTCATTGGCCATCTATCATAACCCATATGGCACACATGCCCGTACCATCTTAATCTTTTAGCATCGATTGTGTCACTTATATTCATTCTTTCCCTTATTTCTTCATTTTTTACTCTACCTAGCAATGTAAGTCTACAGCATCTTTTCCAGTATCTCATTTCCATGGTTCGTAATCTTTTCCTCACGTGTTCTGTAGTCTCACACACCTCAGGGCCATATGTTACAATCCTTTCCACTAATGTATTATAAATTTTGACTTTTGTTTCGGGGCTTAGTTTACTGCTCCATAAAGTGACTGTCCCGTCACTTGTTTCCCTTGTCTTATGCCGTTTTTTATTTCTGTTACACTTGTGCCGTCTTCTGTAATCATGATACTGAGGTATTTGTATGAATCTATTCCCTTCACAACTCTCCATTCCAACAGCATCCCTGCATGTATTTCCGACGACCATATGTTCAGTATTATTTGTATATATTGTTAAGGTCCATTTCTGGTATTCTTCGTCTGACTTCCTAAGCACATAACAAATGTCATCCTCATCCTAAGCTATAATTACTTGAACGTCCGCAGAGAGATTTTCGCGAATGATAGCTGTCCCCATGTTGCGACAGTTGCGCCTCCAACATTCTAAAGTTGAATTCAAATACATATTATTTGAAATATATTATTATTAGTAGTAGTATTATTACTACAATTTAAAAGCACTAGTATTACATACCAACAGCAGTAAACAACCCAAGCAAAATTTCTTCACCAGACGACGGATCACATCTCTTACGATGAGCAATGTGAAGCGATCATACTTGGCGGTGAAGGTCAAGTCTCAGTAAGAAAAAAAAACAACATTTGAGGACTTTAAAACAATGTTAATTAATTAATACGTCATGAAAAGAATTGTCTCCACGATCATTATCATTAGTAGTTCTTAATTTATTATCTAAATATATTTACCACAACGCGCGCGCGCGCGCGCGCGCGCGTGTGTATGTGTAAAATGTCTGGTAACTGACACTGGTTATTTTTTATCAATAACAAACTAGAAATAAATAAGGACGCGTCTACACACGACTTATTTAAACAGTCAAATTTAAAAACAAGAAATTACGTCACAGAAACAGGTGAAACAAATTTACAGTTTGTCAGAGGACAGACATCTTCCACGTTGATTGTTAGGCCTATATGTATACGGCCAGAGATAGCGTAGGTGACCCGGCGCTATATTGGCACACCTATAAAAAAATTCCACTGGCAACGCTTGTGTAGTTCATTACCGGCGCGCGGACCGCAGATGAATCATTCTTGTTTAAATAGCGGGACACACGTTTTGTTGAGTGTATGCGTGTGTGTTGCGCGCGCCTGTATTATGTACTGTATCAGTGTGCGCACGCACGCACGCGCGCGCGCGTGCGGCTTATAAATATAACAAAGTACAGTAGTAGCGTGTTAGACTGGCGGTCGCATAACTGAGTGATGGAAGTATCAGAAGTGTGTACAATAGTTTAATATAGTGTATAAATATAGTAGTAACAAACCTCGTTTTAGTAGTTAACGTCAGTTATTAAAGCGAACTTATTCAGTAGTAATTAACATTTTTCGTTCGAGATGCTTTTGACAATCGCTTGAACAAAGGCTCACACCGTCAGCAGAATAGCGACGACACGACAATCTGACTACGTTGAAGATGATAACCTGTAGTTAGTTGATGGATGCTAATTGCAGCAATGCCGCGTCCACGTGAACTGAACATGAGAATGTCATATCACTAATGGGAAAATCATATTGATACACAGAGACAGTGTCGGGATAGAAATATTCAGGACTCAATAAGTTATAGGCTTGTAACACGTATAGTTCTCATATTGATACATTATTAAAATCGTTAAAGTCGGCAAACAAAGCAACTGTTATCAGACGTAATTAATTTTTTATTTTTTTTTATTTTGACCAGTGTAGTTATGTTGTTGACACGTTTCTGCACACATCTTAAAATGCGGCTACACCGACAGCAGAATGACGACGACACGACGGTTCGGCTTCATTGAAAGTGGCAACCTGCGGTGCAACAAAGAGCCTAAACGATAACGTGATTTTACTAACGGGACAAATCTGATTCGTCCACTGACACAACTACGTCTAACGTCCACAGACGTCTACAGGCTAACTGGTCCACGGGACCAGTGGCGTAACTACGAATGAGATCAGGGGATCAATCCCCCCCCCCTGGGCTATTAAACATTTCAGTGAAATTCCATAACCACTTAACTTAGATTTATTTCTAAGTCTGTAGCGTGTGTTAAAATGAGGTCTATAAGTACAGTAATTGTATAATAATTGTATGGGAATAACCTTGATATCTCAGCGTTGTCCTGAAGGAAATGCTGAATCCAGTCTTCAAGCTAATCTCCCCCCGAAGCTAGTCTCATCTCCTCAGAAAGTAGTCTCATCCCCCCCCTCAACCGGAGGGCCAGCTTCTAGTTCCGCCTCTGATCGGGACAGTGCCAGAGTTTTAAGAACACGTTATTATATCAAAAAAACGTGGCTGAGGCAATTTACTATAGACCGTAGGCAATTTACCATTCCGCGTTTGCCATACACATACACACAAAAAACCACAGCTACACCAACATAGATAATAATCTTGAGATATTACACTACTTGCCTAAAAGTCGAAAACTTAACACACCAGAAGAATATGAAATATACAAACACTACACAACAGAACCAAACAACATACTTAACGACCAATTACACTTTAAATCACACGCACTCTTTGACACAATTATACATAAAACATACAATAATTCGGATCCCCGCGCCAATTCCCTTCCACCCCCCCCCCCACCACACAACGTACCAACTAAAAAACCGTTACAAGTTACGGACATTCTGTCTCATACCGCTGACGAAGGCGCACATCACGCCGAAACGCGTACGGGAGAAAACAAAGTAAGTTCACAAGTGAAAGATTAACAATCAATATTAATTAAGTGCTGTGAAAGAAGAAGATGATCTATCAAAACAACTAAAACATAACAGTATGATACTGAATTAAGAACACGAGTAAAATATGGGTTCCTGTGCAATTTTTCAAGTAAATTGCCGGTGTTACTCGCAGGGAACGTAAAATAAAATGTTTGCAGCATTCAGTATGTGATGATTTATGAAAGTACAGTGAAGCTGACTGTAGATTAAAGTCTGTTTATTAAGATGTTCTTAGATATTTTAACTTACACGAAAGTAAGGAATAAAAGGTATTAGTCAGATCACGAAGAACTGCAGCGTTTCACTTTGTTACGATGTTGTGGATGTAGGCCTACTTGCTATTTGAAGACTTCTGGTACAAATCTTGCAATATTTGAATCATCAGTCGCTGTTACAACAGTACCAAAGAGCGTTGACAATTTCTTTTAATATTCTGTTTCAAAACGTTTGTACTGGTGACTCAAATCTGCAAGGATTTCGGATTACAGACCTCCTTCACATTGAATATCAAGGTGATGGCTTTTGATAGAGCTGACCCATACGAGCAAAGATTGTTGTAGATGATACTGTTCCGGAAGAGGTCAGTAATTTGAATATCTGCACTTTAACGTATCTTACATACAAACTGTGATGTGAAGAAGCTGCACAAGTTCAACCGTATGTGTGGCGCCAACAGGAGAACTCTAAACTCAACGAGGAAAGAAACACGCTTGAAGTTCTACCAGGTGATTCCCTCCTCACACTTCTCTATGGGTCTGAGAATTGGACTTTATCGGAGTCCCAGGCCAGTCGTATTCAAGCGGCCGAAATGAGATTTCTCAGGCACGTAGCAGGTTGTAAGATACTCTTCAAGATCGCAAAAGAAATACCGATGTACGGCAGAAGCTGAATATTATGATTATACTTGAGATATCGGGTAAAATGGTGGGAAAATCGTAACCGAATGAATGACTGTCGCATCCCTTGAATTACAAGCTGAAGGATGCAGAGGTGTGGGACGTCCGAAGAAGCGTCGGAGTGACCAGCTCTGGTCTATCGGGTTCTTGCTTAAATGATGATGGTCATTATGAAGTTTGAATTCTGTTTAAATAAGAATGTAGGCCTACAAAACTTACAAAGTTTGAATTATGTTTAGGATATGTGCATATTGGTTTTAGAATCTTGTTAAGTGATAACATTTTGTTATATGTGGAGAATTTAAGAATTTCTTTTCAGAAACCAGTGTATTATAATCAACACCTCAAGCGAAATACATGGACGAAAAAGAAGAAAATGAAAAATAACGCGAGTAATGTCTGAACTCGGTGGTAACATTTACCACCACGACTGTGAGTTTTATTTATTTGATTTTCGCAAAATCTTAGTTGTTTATTTTGGAAAGCAGCCATCATTTCATAGTGTTACGTGTAACCTTTGGAGATAGATTAATGACTGACACAGATTTCGTGGAGAACATTTTGTGAGTGTGGCATGTAGGCATTCAGTCAGTACCATACACGCTTTCTGGCAGGGGTATACACTTGGCCTGGAGCGCACTGACCTTACAAATATGAATCCATAATAGATGCTATAGCTAAACTAAAAAAATGACACTAAATTATATGAAAAATACTCTTACAGCAGACAATAAATACGAGACGCGAAGTCTAAAACATTCAAATAATCTACATGATAGGTTCAAAAAAGGAACAGTGACATATGGCAAATTCGTAAGATGAGTAAAATGTTTTTACAAACCATCAAAGGGGAACTGCAGAACATCAAATCTGCGACTTCGAAACTACAATGGGAGGCGACAATTGATACTATTTGGTGAGACGTGGACACGGATATTTTGCTACCTTTTACTTTGAACAGGTACCAAAGTATATGTGGCATTATGTTAAAGGGTAAGACGAAGAGGGGAGCTGAAGTGAAGTTTTATCGAGTAATGGGATTTTCCACTTTACTAATTGGGTCTGAATCATGGACGAATACAAAAATTTTGCGACAGTCAAAGAAAGGCTGTACAAGATTTGAACATATAATGAGGAACAAGAATATGATAATAAGAAACATGAATATGAGAGACGAATACATCCAGTAACGCGCTCACAGTACAAAGAAAGGTGTAGAAACTACCAGGCAACTGTGTCTAATCTTGAAAGAAAAGAAATCTGAAAGATGTTGTCGATTCGATAGTTTAAAGACAGCGACCATCCGATTCGATAGTTGACACCCATTATATGCAAATATTTTGCCTAAAGGCACCACATGTATCTTATATATTTAAAGAAGATTAACTCTGCAAGAACAGTCGCAAAAAAACAAACAAAAGTATGGAAAGGTTTTTAAAAGAATTTTATTCCGTAGAGCCAGATCAGGGTAACAAGAAATTTCATTTAACAATTTACATTCCGTTTAAGATACATTTCCGTAACAGATAGGATTAATTATTATTAATACCATGGTTAAAAAGACATAGTCTTAACATGGTATCAGTAAACAAACGTAATCTTTTTCCATTACTAGTCAACAATAAGGAAAAATCAAACACACTATAGAAAAATGGAGTTTATGAAATATACTGTGCAGAATGCGATGCTATTTATATCGGACAATGTGGCCGTGCTCTGAAACATCGCATTTTTGAAGATAAGAAGGCGATTTTAACTAATACATCCAATACAGGTTTTGCAGATCATTGGTTACAACACAATCATTTCATAGATACAAAAAACATAACACTACTCCATAACATACAAAAAGGTAAAAAAACGGATTTGTTAGAAATTCTAGAAATTAAAAAAGCAATAAAAAATAAAGTGAATTCTGTGTATCCCCTTTATTAAAAGCTGTTATTTAGTTTAGTTAATTTTATATTTTGCATTCAGATTATATTTAGTTTTTAAAGACACTGGCCCTTCCCTTAGCTCCTGCAACCCCCCTCTCCATCTTCACACCTCACACATGTTCCGATACACGCCCTAAACAGATGTCCACCACCCTTATATGCTCTGTTTAGGTGTTCACTCATCTCTTTGACAATGGCTTAAGAAGTCGAAACAGCTGTCAGAGTTAAATAAAAACTGTGAAACGCACGAAATGTTTATATATCTTTTTAAAAACCTTTATATTAATATGTTTCACTAAGTGCACAACGAGTCATCAATTAATATCGTGAAAAGTATGGAAAGAAGAAACATTATCTGAAAGGCAATAGTAATTTTGCTGGCTAATACTTTCATATTGACACTATCCACTGTTCTACTCTTGTCCTTCACATAAAGGTTCCTCTACCATATTCCACATCCTATTGGTTTCTAATTTAATAATAATAGTTTAGTTTGATTTTATCTTTTAAGTTTACTACATATACTTCAGTCAGAATCTGCATGTCTCGATCTTTTTCTTGTAACTATTACAATTTCTTCACTGTGCAGACTTAATAAAAATATTTTTCGTAACAGAAGAATGTCACATAAAATAGTTTATTTATGGTGGTTGCGCGACCTTGAAGTTTGTACATTGCCTATAGACGGACTGTAGTCCTTTAGTGGCCTCTACATAGGCCTAACTGCTTCTGTTGAATTCAGATTTGCTTCTATAGTTGCTGATATTCTCGTTGGAAATTTTCTAGAGAGATGACACTATTAAAACTGTAGTGTATAATTTTCAAGCGATGTGTAACCATCGTTCTACTCTTCTTTTTGTATTAAAACGATTATACTTTTTACCCTTCTGCTAGTATGTTTTTCAGTCTGATGTTTAGTTTATTTGCATTATGTATTATCTTCGTTTTCGTAAATATTCTATATGGTAGCATTCCTACAAGCATTTTTTCTCTCATTTATTGCGACTTGCTTTTCATTAATATTTCTCAGTACTTCGAGATTTTTTGTTGTAAATGCAGTAAAAGCAGTAAGTATTCTATATTATTTCGTTAACGAATAAACGAAGTTCTTACATTTAACGTTCTATATTATCTCAATATGTATAACATCTACCAAGCACTGACGAAACAGATACGACCGGTCCACGAAAACGCTCTGTAGAATTACAGTAAGTTTTTTTTTTTTTGGAAAAAGTGATACTAAATTTGTGGCAGAGTTAATCTGAAAAATTCAATTGTTCATTTTATTCAGACAAAAAATTACAATGGTATGGACACCAAAAAGAATGGCACAGGAAAGATTGGCGAGGAGAGTTATGGAGTTATGGAGGAGAGTTATGGGAACCCCACCAGGAAGAAGGAAAAGAGGAAGACCATCTATCTATCACCTGGATAAAAGAAATTCAGACTATGTTGAGGGAAAGAGAAATTGAAGAAGATCGCTGGATGGACAAGCAACAGTGGAAGATGAGAAGTCAATTAATTCTGTAATCTTTAGTTCCGGAAAATGTGTAAACATTGTACAGCCGTAATAATAATAATAATAATCATACTGAATTTATATCATTATTATTATTCCGTTATATAGTAATACTGTAATATTTCATTGAATATTACGTTTACAATTTTAATTACTATGTTTTAATTTAAATTTACAACACACATTTTACAATCATTGTTTTGTCTCTTATCATATTTCTCTTTTATCTGTAATGGCTGACAACATTCGCCGTTCACAACCTCATTTTGTATACTTTAAATTCTTACTCTTTGTTATTTTCCGGCACCGTTGCTTCAAATTCACCGTAATTCAAATTTTGCTTAAAATTTGGACTACCCAAGTCCAAGTTTTAATTATGTTTCAAGATGTGTTTACGAAATTTTTATATATTTCTCTTTTTATTTTTACTTTTTAACAGCTATGTAATCAATTAAAAAACTCTATTAATAATAAAAATTAACCTTGAAAATCAGTTTTATGATTTATCATAAAATTACTGAAAACCTTTAATTTCAGTTTTCCGTAAATTCACATGAGTGCACTTGGGTAGTTTTATCTCTAACACATCGGTTTCTTGTTTTAAAGATGTTTCTATTTTTTTTTTTCCGGCGTTCTGTATGCTATATTCTGTATCTTCCTTTGCATGGTACCACAGTTTTACTTACACAGGTCGGAAGATGTGTATTGTTCAAAGTAAAGAGGATTTTCGGTTAATTTGGGGGAAACGTTTGAATAGCGTTTAAATTTGTGTATACTCGTGTAAGTAGATACACAACGTTATGCTTACTATGTACAAGCAAGATCGCATTGCTATGTACGTGAAAAAGTTCTTTCTGAATGTTTTTGCTAATTGTCACTCTTTGTTTTCGTTTTCAATGTAAGCGGTTTTTCGTGTAATAACGAAAAAATAATAATCTACCGAGAATACGGAAATCGAGTGCTATGTTATTAAAACATAGGGGTCTATCTAAATTACAGGGTTTTCATCGCGTCCAGTAATTATTATTTTAAACACGCTTTTATTCAGCGAGTGGGCGAAAGAAAAAAAAAGACGAAGACGCGCGAGACGAATGATGTAGCGGTTGTATTTGTGTGTGCGTACAGTAATATATATTTTTCGCGTTTTATTTAGACGTGGCGTGCGGCGCGCGAAGTGCAAAAAGAAGCGGAGAGCTGCTAGATTTATTCGCAAGCTAGAAATAGCGAAACAGCTTTCCAAGGTCAAACAGCTGATTGCAGAGAGTATTACTTCCGTTTGTACTTGGCAACATTGCGTTTAGTGAAGTTCAAGGTAATTCAGGAGCCAACCGTCCCTACTGACCCATATATAATTTTTATTATTACCGGACCTGCACAGTACTCTTTGTTTTCTCTTTTCTCGTCACTTCTCTGTACTTATTTTGTTTGTTTTTATTTCAGTTATCTAGTTTCCGCTTGCGCTGCGTTGAAAAATATATATCTCTGCCACTTGTGTTACGGTGTGCTATGTAGCGACTTATTTATCCATATCGCTTAATATTTAGTGTTTTCTTTTTTGTATTGCGTTGACGAAACGCGCGCGTATCCGTTTGGTCTTTGTGTCACCGGTTATACATTGTGGGGAAGACGAATTATTCAGTGTTTTTGCACAGTTCGAATTAACACGCAGCTATGTTAAAAAAATATGAGTACAAAATGACAGGACCGAGTGACGTAAACCAGTGTTTTTCAGACTATTGTCCGCGGATTGGTTAAAGAAAGCTTAATTTTTTTATTTTTAAAATGTTTAATTACACAAGCACCGGTTTACACAAGTAGTTTAAATTCAATAATAATTGTAATCGAATGTATTACTGAATTGATATAATTTACAGAGAAGGTAAAATGTGAACAGTCGTAAAACTTTATATTGTGAATTGTAATCAATTTTTTCTAAGATTTTTATTTTGCTTATATACTTCTAATTTACAAAAAAAAAAAACAATCATGTATATGTAGTTTTGTGAAAGTAGAAAATCGTTAACAATAATGAAAATTTAAAGTAAATTTCTGGGTTATTACTCCAATTTTTTTAGCAGACAGTTACGTCACAATATTGCGACATATTTGATTTTCTTCGTATAACTCCTTATGTGGAGACAGGTCAACAAGAAAGAATTGCCGTCTTGTCCTATCGTTTGATTCATCCCAGATCTTTCAATGGTATTGTCCTTCTGCTTCTATTATCCGCCTTCAGGTCATTCTGGGACTACCACGTAACCTATTCCCTTACGGGTTCTAGTCGAGTGTCTCCTTTTGGAGACATGGTCATCCAGCCGCCTCAGCGTGTTTCCCAACTATCGCCATCTCTTCTTTCTTATTTCCAATTCACTGGTCTTCTGGATGGACCTTTCTCAAAGTGCAAAGCGTAACGTTGGAGATCACTTTTGGTCACCTTATTCCCGGGATGGTCCTCAAGCGTAACATTAACACCTGTAACTTGTGGGTCAGCTGTTTAGTCACTTTCCAAGTTTCATTTTCATCTGTAGAGCAAAACAGACTTCACGTTACTTTGGAATATCCGCAACTTCAATTCCTTGGACCTCCAGATCGGACGAAGAGTCGTAAACTCTCCTTTAGGTATGTTGATGCGGTCAAGTCTTCTCTAGCACCTTCATCTGGAGTAATGACCCCAAGCCAAATAGAATTTGTCCACTTTCTCGATAACGTGGTCTATGTCGGAATAGGTACGAACGTAATAACTAGGTTTATATAGGCCTACATATTTATAATTAAATTATATTTGTATTATAGTCAGATATTTATTATTAATAGACAGAGAAGTTTGTTTACTATATAATTCAACTTATTACTAAACATGAATACGATTTTCTGCTTATTTCGATCTGAGATTGTCGTGAGTATTCTGCACGATTGTCAGAACTCTTGTCGTCCACCAGTGGGCAGGACTAAAAAATAAACAAAAATATTGTGCAATCACTCGCGTTTGTTTTCTGCTGTTTTCATTTGGATGTAAGTGTCGTATCCCTTCCTAATCATGACAACTTCTAAGTTTCTACATCTTATTTTCTGTTTTTCGTCCCAAGATGTTGCCTTTCATAATGTTCTGGGTGAAGTCGTTGCTGTATGTCCTGTATGCTATATTGTTGCTACATGTCTATGTATAATGTTGTCGTGTCTTTCTATATTATGTCCTACGTAGACCTATATAATTCTTCTTAAACTCCTCATCTTATAGTAATTTCATTTTCTCCTTTTCTTTCCTTAAATGTTTAAAGTTGTATTTATTAGAGTCCACTGTGTTATTGTTATTTTCTTTCACACATTAAACAGGAAAGGCAAGAGGACACCTTTTTTACCGAGTCATCTCCCTCCTAACATATGCCTAAAATACTTACCCATATTCTAAGGAACAAGATGAACTGTAAAATAAAACAATATGTTGGAGAGTATTGACTGGATTCAGAGGAAGTACGAAGTCTCAGGAAACAACTGTACCTTGAGTGTGAAACTGCAAAGAAGACTGAATGAACAGGAAGGTACTTCTTACATTCACGGACTAAAAAAATATTTTTGAACCGGACACCGGTCACGACAGAGATAAGGTCATTGTCATCCTCTAAACTATAGGCCTATAGGTTGACTGTGTAGGATGTCCCATAGAGTAGTAGTAGTAGTAGTAGTAGTAGTAGTAGATGACTGTTCAGACGTTAGAATAGTAGTAGTAGGTCACCCCCATGTCATCCTCGGTCATTCTATTCTTCTCTTGCCTCTGTGTAATGTAATATTACATTAAGCTACACAGAAAATTTTGTAGGAAAACGTAACTACTTTATATAACCCACAACGTTACTCCGAATAGTCTGAGTAAAAAACAGTTTCACTCTTCGTTGGCACGGGCGTGATATGAGGGACCGAGTTTCACAATCGTTTAGCAACATCAGCACGTCCATAGTTTTGTAAAATGTATAACAGTGTCCTTTTACTATTCTATTAAATAGTTCTCACAAGACTCTGAAACAAAGATAAGGTTTATAACATAAAACAGTCAAACAGTTAAGGCATTAATATAAAGAGAATGGACCCAAAATACCGAAGAAAATAATTCGTGTGTTAGAAATTACATCTGCTGGCGTTATGAGATACGTCAAGATCTATTAACAAATTTTGTAGTTTCCGGGATTTATTTGATATGAAACATAAATAATAATTATTTCGGTTTGTTTAGATCTATGTCTCGTGCTGTTAGTACTTTTGTAATATGTTGAAAATTGTACGAACAGGAACGCCGCAGAGTAACCAAATGCGCTTTTTAGTTTGAATTTATAACGTTAAAAGTCAATTCACGAAGCTGTCCGCTTAAAAATTTACTACTTGAACCTATTTGTAAATATAAAATCCATCCCTGTTGATAATAAATAGAAACAACGTGGAGAAAAACTAACAAAAGTAGCGCAAGAACAAACGAAAGTAAAACTTCATAAATAAGTAATGTATAATTACTCATATTCAGTGACGTAACTATTGTCTTCCATTTTCCTCAGGGCAAACGTGAAATTCAGTATTCTTCGCATATATATACACTTTATAAATTCTTTAAATCTCAAAGTTTTTTATTAAATCAACGTGAAGTATAAGGATTGAAAAAATATGGAAATTTCAAATTATTCTATCTTGATTTATTGTTATTCAAATTAAATGTAATGAGTTTCATATCATTAGGATTCGCTTTATTTCTAAATTTATTTTCTTTAGAAATCTTGTGAAAATGAGTGTTTCGGAAGATATTAAAAAAAAAACAACTATTTTGTTATTCTTTCGCATTTAATTTGAAGATAATATCCCATGTATGTTTCAAACAACTTATAGGCCTACTTCGTGTTAAAATAACTATGTTAATTTTTATGTAAAATCCAGCAATACAGTCTTCTCATTTTTCGGAATTAAAGCCAAAAAACTGCTAGTTTACCTGTGCAAAGACGACTGTTCAGACCATAGAGATATTAGACTAGAGTAGTCTTGACATAAACAACCGTATAAGAGGGAAGTGTGTCTGGGCGAAAAAAGATACTTTGGGTGTTGATTGCTTTGCCTTCGTTTTCTGACGCATGTGTAATTGTTTTTTTAAGGCTGCAAACACGTAGGTTATTTACCAAATGCTGAGTCATTGTCAGTATTAAGAAAACTAACGTATTTTAATAATTTTTAAACATAAAAATTTTATTTCTACAGTTATTTATTAGCCTTATTTGAACACCCACAACAGCCTTAGAAACGGTCCTACGTTAAGTGATTATGGAATTTCACTCTAAATCCCTCCCCCCCCCGTAATTACGCCACTGGTCGTATTATTCTGTATTAAATAGTGTTTTAATCTATTAGTCTATAAAACAGTACAGTAATCAATTAAATGTAGGAAGTATATGAGTTCTGACCGCGTTGCTGTAGTGTAATTTAATGATATAGCACGATAACATACACTGATAAACATAACAACTGAATCTGCAGGAAGTGTATGTATATGCGCGTACGTGAGTACAAAGTGAGCGTATAGATTCCCGCTTAACTCAGGCACAAAGTGGCTCTTTTTTTGTTGGGCGATTTTTTTCACTAGTACCTGGAACAGAAGAGTTATAAGTTCGAACGTGTGCGATAATTTAACAAATTCTCTATTTTTCCAAGGCTCACTATACAACTTACATGTCTCTTAACATAAACGTTGTGTTCGTGATAGTCCAACATATTAACACTGTATCTAAATTCCCGATTTAACGCCACTAATTTAATTTTTAGAAGAAATTGTACCAAGGTGACTGAAGATGTTATTCAGAATTTTTGTGCTCAATATACGTTTCCTGCCGATCTTCTAAGCAAACCAAGTTTTTTAATTTTCTATCACGTCAAAACTGTATTTTCTCGGCCAAGTGTACTTAATTATTTTAATAATTAATAGACCTAATTAATTACCAACAGGTCATTTCAAGTAATTTCGTAGAACTTTAATTAAACCATTCACAATGTAACAATAAATCATTTTCCTTAATAGAGTGATTTATTTTGTACATATGTTTTAACGGTTCGGTTTACTTACAGCCCTTATGTTTTATCACAGGACAAGAATTAAATTTTATAAGAAAATCACAATACCAACATGCGAGTGAGGTGTGGGTCATGACGAGATATAGATAATATTGCAGGAATGCGGCAAGATTCAGTGTGTTGAAATGCAGTGTCTTCGAAAAACTTTAAATTATACGTTGCAAGCTAGAAAAATGAATGAGGATACAAGACCAGAACTAGAAGTAAAAGATATATACGCAATTATTTCAACTTATAAAAGACAATATTGTGATAATTTGCTAAGAACGACGGAGGACGTTTGCCAAAAGCGGTGCTGAAATATAAAGCGGTTAGTAGAAGAGACGTGGGTCGTCCGAGGATGAGATGAGTGCTGGAACAAGTTTATACGATCTAGTACTTGAAGTGGAGAAGAAGAAGAAGAAGAAGAAGAAGAAGACATTTGTTATGTGATCTTAGTGACTCTGTACTCTGAACTCAGTGAAAAAAATGACGCTTTCGAACAATGCTTTCTGTGTTAGTGACTTCAGTTCTGATTGAACATCAATGAATAGATTTGTGGTGCTTACTGATTAAATTAATTTTGCAGAAACTGAAATCTCAACCTCCCGTTCAGACTTTACGGACAGTACTTTCTTTAATATTCCATTGAGACCTACCCAGGGGGAGAGTTGTGACCTTCTACCACCCCCTTAGTCACACCACTGTTAGTCACAGAGACTGAGCATGCAGATCAGCAGGTGGGGCAGCAAGTGAATAGGCTCTCTGCCGGACGAGAAGTAAAGTGGCGACCATGAAAATACGCAGAAGGTATTGTTAAACTCACACTGCCGACACGGACGGACCTCACTATTTTTGCGGCCCATCTGTATTTGTCGCTGTGTAAATATTAGCTTTGAATTCTGATATTGTTATTTTATTGTGTCTAGTTGAAAGCGGTGACGGCCAAAAGCAAACACCGTACCTCTATTATTAAACCACTTATCTGTATATAATTGAAATTAATTATACACACTACAAGTGTGCCCGCTGATATTAGGCTATTATCTTTAACATTATCACCAACTGTTTACAAATTAGTGCTTTAAAATAGATAAAAGGCGGAAATTTACCGTAGCTGATAATCGGCTGTCTCTTATCAGAAGAACGTGTGTTTATGCAGCACCCCGCAAATGCCCATCTCGAGTTGTGTAGAAGATGAGACTTTGAAGTACGAGTAGTATATACGTAGTATAATATATATGTGTATATGCGCGCGCGCACACACACACACACCTCTATATGATGTAAAAGGATAAAAACATTACTCTGTTCATATAACCTTGACAGAATTTATGGTCATTGTTGTCCATAAACATACAATCGTTTTAAAAGACACTTTTGCAGCTAAATTTAATTCAACCACCCTACAATAATTTACTATAAAAATATAAATTGTGTTAACAGTATTTCAGGGAATTATAAGACAGCCGGATTTTTTTTCAACCTAACCGGGAAAAATTTCAAATTCACATTGTTTCAAAATGAATTGAAAGTCACATTGCCACCGCTTTGCAATAATTCTCTCCCCTCCCTCCGGTTTATTTGGCCACTCTACATCAGGGGTACTCAAGCTAGAGTAACAGATTTCAGAGGCTTTTCACATTGCATTTTGTTGATGATCGAGTGACTTTAGCACAACTTAAAATGATGTCCACTACTTGCTGAAAACTACAAGAGGCCTATGGAAACTGAGGTACAATTGAAAAACGAGCAAAAACAGAGTATATAATAATCAATGGACTAGCGGTGCCATTTTGATTTAGAGTCATTTAAAATAAAAAATTTAAAATATAAATGGTGAAAGTTCTTTGACGTGATAATTTTGCATGGGATATTACGAAATGGAGAGGTAGGCCTATTTATAAATCCACTGTGGAAAGTGTTTACTAGTAAGCTATTTTTCTGAGCTTCAGAACTCGCTTACTATTTTGAAAGAAATACATTTATTATTAGGTAAATTTTATATTAAATAAATTTTGAAATTATCAGAAAAATTATGAAAATGTCGATAATTCTGTTATTTTTTTTTAGTAAAAAATTTGATCAATAATTGATACCACACATTTTAGCAACTTTTTAAAGATTTTTGACCCCTGAAATATTTGCCTCCCATCACTATTTTTTTTATCTATAAAACAGTAGGCAACTGTAACGTACAAGTATGGCCAGGGGTGCCAAGTTTTATGAAAGTCGGTTGATGCAATCAGATATTATCATGAGACATACCCCAAATAGACAGATAGGTAAATAGCAAACGGTTGAGTTAAAACTGAGAACTCCCTTCGCTCGTTCAAAGAGACATATCTGTAAAATGAAAACAGTAGAGGTCAACTGTTGAGATAGTAGCCTACTACAGACAAACAAGACCAGATACAATACAGAATGATCCAATGAGAGATGAAATGACAATACACTTCGATGCTATGGATATGTTCGTAGTAGAAGCCAAATGATTCCGCTGGTTATGGTATGGATATATGACGTATGGACACTAACTTCGTATGTGAGAAAACAGGTGGTCTCTTCTACTATGGAATTAGACCCCGAAGCAAATGAGAAAGATGAACAGCCCAAGCAGATCATGGAAGGAACAAAGTTAATAGGGCTATAAGGAGCAGACGACTTACGGACGAGGACAGGGAAAACAAAAATAGTTGAATAATTGGATGCGAGTAGCGGGGACTACTGTAGAAAACTCGGTTCCATGCATGCGTGTATACATTTTTTTTTAAAAGACAAAAGACAAAATAATTTATAAAAATTTATTTAAACAAAATTCCGAATTGTATTAAAACTATCAAATATTTTTAAAAACGCACAACGGAAATCACAGTTATATAAAAATATAAGATCAAGGAAAAGAAGAAAAGCCGAGTCGTTTCATTTATAAATTAATTTAAACCTGATGTTGACTAATACGTTCGATTATTCCGTACGTAATTTAGTCTTCTGAATTTTTATTATTCATAATTATTCTTCTGAATTTTAATACAGAAGTGTTGGTTAGTTCAAACTCACCGTATATGGAAACACGGACAAAAATGATTTTACTGTTCAGCGATGTCAAATCGATATAACCATAAGAACTATCGTAACTGACATCGTGCGGTTGTTTTCGTACAATTTCGATAACACACATTGCCTATAAAGCTAGCCTGCACTTATCACGTAAGGCGCTCCCGCCATAAAGAACAATTTCTGCTTTTGTCACATTTTGAATACTTTTTTGTGCTTATCACATTTTACTGTTTCGAATATATATTTGAATGATGTAACTCAGTGATAGGAAATTTTTGTAAAAGGGCTAGCTATAAGATAATTTTAGGTTTAGTGGGCGAAGAGGCAAAATAAAAATTTAAGTACCTTTTAGGTACTTAACAAAAAAAACTGATCCCAAATCCTTTATTAACGAATACAGTTATATTCAGTATAAACTTATATTAAGGAAATTAATAAATACAATTACAGTTACTAACAAAATTATTATTATTTGGTGTTCTGCCCGAAGGCAGGTCTTCAAATGATAAAAACTCTCCAAGCTGTCCTATCGCATGCCAGTCTTTTCTTTTCTTCGTAACGCCCTCTGATTTTAATGCTATATATTAACTTCATTCTTCTACGACCTCTTCTTTTTTCTCCTTCTATGACACCCTCCATGGCAGTTGTAAGCAAGCAGTCTCTTCTTAAACAATGACCTAACCAATTCCTTTTCTTAATTTCTATTACCTTCAGGATTCTTCTCTTTTCCCTTAATCTTCTTAAAACTTCATCGTTCCTTACTTTATCAACCCACCTCACTTTTTCCATTGCTCGCCAAACCCACATCTCAAATGCTTCTAATCTTTTCTCAACCTCCTTACTCAGTGTCCATGTTTCTGCACCATATAAAGCAACGCTCCACACATAACATTTGGCCAACCTTTTTCTTCAATTCTTATTAATTTTGCCACACAGAGTCTTTTCTTCCCATTAAATGCCTCTTTCACTATAGCAATTCTTGCTCTAATTTCACGAATGCAGGACATATACTAACAAAATTAAGAGGAGTGCAATTATTTATACATTTATACTGACTAATTTAATTAGTCGTTTTATATTACTAAAATTATTATATATTGAGTAGGCCTACAGTTACGAAAAGTATCTCATTAACAAATAGGCCTGCTGTCTTACTAATGAGATAATTAAAATTATTAATATTCTTTTTATTTATGTATTTTTTGAGTAATATTTCGCTTGTGCATACTTCACGACGAAAGTCTGTGCTGCCTTCCATCAAATTCGATTGGAAACGTTCATCTGTCAATCCACATCTGTACTGAAATTTTACGATTTTCATATTTTAAAATGTCATCATCATCTGCAAGGATCAAACCAAGGATGGTTTGTTCCGGTCTCAAACAGGCAAAGATTAGAGCCGGTCACTTCAGCACTTTCTCGGCCGTCCCACACCTCTCCGTCCCTCGGCTTATAGTTCCAGAGTTGTTCAGTTCCTGCCGTATATTGAGTTTCTTGTATGATCATGGAGAGTATACTCTGTTACGTGCCTGAGAAATCTCATTCCAGCCGCATGGATACGACTGGCCTGGCCTTTTGTTAAAGTCCAGTTCTCAGACTCATAAAGAAGTGTGGGAAGGGCCATCACCTTTTAGTTTGAAAATGCTTTTCACAGAAAGGTACATTTAAACACTTTTTTTAGAACTTATTTTCAGTAGGAATAGGAAATTACAATAATTTCAAACACAGGTAACTTGTAAGCTTTTTTAAACAAGACTGCTCCATTTTAGCTAGCTAGAATACTAACATGTCGATGAATTAGCATGTCTGTATTTCATTATACTTTTTGTGCATTCAGAAACTGAACGTGTTTATCATTTAAATACGTTGTGATAAAACGGAATGTGTACATGTTTTTGACACACGGAATATGTATAAATATGTTTTAGAGATTTTAAAAAGGAAAAGTGATCCATTCGCGGGCATCATTATTATCTGGGGGAGCCGGGATTCGTCCCCAGGACGTAGTTTTCCGACACCTCTTACAAAAAGCGGACTCTTCTATTATTATCAAATGGATAAACGTAATTCCATAATAACACATTTTAAATCCTAAATAGGGTCGGAAATTAGACGAGGCTGCAGGGATATGTGGCTATCGCTATGCCCAGATCGCCTTTAACTTATTCAAAACTGATGAGGCCAGATACTATTTCACTGGGTGAATCCAAAACCCGGCTGGACGACATTAAAAACGGTCCGCTTGAGATATATAAGCGCACGATGGCAACTTTGTAAGCAAGTTAGTGTGTCCCACAGCATACTGTAATAATTATTGTATTTAAATTTGTTCGTATATGCAATTAGAACAACTTCTATACCTCTTCATTTGAAGTTAGTAAAAATTAGTTTCGCTTTTAATCCACGTAAATAACATTAAACGAAGGTTTTATGTTAAGCAAATGTTAAAAATTGATTATGTGAATACAATCAAAATAGAATGTGCATGACGCATTGCGTAACACACGCACACGTGTTGAAATGTACGTAGCATATTGGGTTGAATAATTTGGTGTGCTGTACTATCTACTTATCTAAGGAATCGGCGCCATGACGACGATGAAAGAAATCGATCTGTGTCACATGTATTTACTGCAACTTTAGAGGGCTCTGATTCAGTTAGCACATAAATACTTTGTTTGAACTGATGATTTATTGTTTTGCGTACGAATTCTAATTTTGACTACGTTAAATAAGTTGTATTAACAAAATTTATGTTACTGCTTCGTAAACATGTGAAAACATCGTTAAAGGACGTTTCTTCGCGTAATAGGGAGTGTTTTAAGAAAGCTATAAAAAATGGTTTAAGCTTACGGTTTGGTGAGTAATTTGTTAAAACGTAATGTGGGTAGTTTTTAGTCTGGTGTAATTTACCGATTGCATTAATGTAATAATGATATACATTTTTCTTATAATTGTTTTGAGAAGCTAACTTCACTACATGGAGTGTTATATTTTATAATATAATATATAGTACGCGTATTTTTGAATTTTATCGGTTGATATTTTAATCATGTATTCTTTGATTGTTAAGTGAATTGGTTAGCAATTTCGAAAAACCGTTTCTTCTTCTTCTTCTTTCCTTTACGGTCTCGTTTTTAACATTTTGATTAATTATGAAATATGCCTTCATGACTGGAATTTATTTGTATTTTTAGACAGTAACACTGTTAGGTAGTGTTGGTTGTTTTCTCTTTTTATAAAGAAGAAATTGTTTGCGTTCTACAATTATTACCTTAATTTTTCTTTATAAACTTTGTTTTTAGTATACACAACCATTTTTATGGTATGGAGGGCACAGTCACATTACCGGAGAAAACCGGGACGTGAAATTTGACGTGCTGACAGATTCTTGTAAGAATCGTGGTTGCGCGTTTAAGGAAATTGTTGTATGATTAGAAACTTGGTCACGATTAATGTGTGAAGTTTTTTCATTTTGGAAATCAACCAAACTGGCAATATATTTATTTATATAATTATTTTGTTGTTACCGATACGGGGTAAAAGTGACACGTGTGGGGCCCTTATTAGGGTGCAATAAAGTAAACCCAAGAAGAGTATTTTACAACCTCCTCTATACCTGACGCATCTGCTCACAGTCATTGTTGTAAGAAACAGTTCTAGTACCGAGCCGTTACAAACTAACAGTTCACAATTCACGCTCAATAGCAGACGCGAGGTTCACACATGCACAAACACACAACATCTAACAAATGAATAAACGATAGCAGCACGAATATTGTTCTATTGGGCTACACAATATATGATGTGTAGCTCGTACCGTTAGACTGAATTCTTTGTGTGCATCCACATGACGAAAAAATTCCCCTATCCCCTATTTATATGTTAATAAAAACTGTAGTAAACCAACTACAGACAAATAAGCAGAGCACCGTGACAAACTATCTAAGAATTCTATCCCAAATTGTGAGTGAATGTAACAGCGAGTATTTAGTACAAAACGTCGAGAGTACATCGCAAACCAGCAAACAAGCAGTGGGCCACAAGTGAAATAAACGTTTTTCTTTACATGTATATTACATGGTGTTGGTGGAAGGGTAGCTTGATGGTATACGTGAGAGAAGTAGTGGGTACATTACAGAGAGAGAGAGAGAGAGATGTCTATAATTAATTGTGTGCATTTGTAAACGGTAGAAGAGCGTGTACGTATACGTTATCTGAACAATGACTATTAGTACAATCACTGAAGGAAAAAAAATTCAAATTAAGTGGCTTCTACGAGATTTTTTGCATAAGGCTAGATAAAAGGGTGAGAAACAATTTAAAAAAAAGTTTACAAAAATTCAGTCGCGGGTTTTCGATAAAAGGGAGGGGGAAGATACAAAAAATTCATTTTTCGTGATTATCTTAAAAAATAACAAATTTACGAAGAAAGGACAAATTACAAAAATTAAAGAGCATTACATTCTCTACAAAAAAGCTATTTATCATGTTTTTTGTCAGGCCAATACTTTGTGAGAAACATGGAATTGAAATATTAGAAAAAAATTGATTGTCGGTGTCCGTCGCGATGAGCGGGAAGGCTAATTTTTTCTGACATTGCAACATACAAATTTTAATAAAATCCGTTATACTAGTCGTAGAGACAAAAATCAAAAAGCATTTTAAAGCTACATGTTTTTACTATTACATAAAATGAAAAGAAAATAATTAAAGTATTAATAAATACTTAAAATAAATTAATAACGTTTTTGTTTTTTATTTTTTCAACTAATGTATAAACATATTAACAATTTATTACAAATGTATTTACATTAAAAAAACTTCACAATATGAACTTTACATATATAGGTCTTTGAAAAAAATAATAAAAATTAGTATTGATTTATTGGCATTAAATAAGCGAGTTTTAAAATTTATCATTTTTTGAGTTCGCAAGTATACACATCATTTTCTTAACTTAAAATTTCTACAGAAATTTTCAAAATAAATATTTTTTAACAAAATTATGAACACGTATTGGTCAAAGTGTCTTCTATAAGATTGCGGTGAAAAGAATTGTTAAAATTTAGTTAAATTTAAATAAATGTAACTTTTATTAATAAATGTAAAAATATGCCCATTGCGCGTATTAATATTAATAGTTAAAAACTAAAAAAAAATATTAAAATGTAACTATTGTACGTGAAACTACAATATTTGAGGTTTCTCTTCTACATAGTGAGAATTTATATCCATGCATGGGCATAAAAAGAACAGACCCTGAAAGTTGAAGAATTTTAGGGAGAGCGAGGACAGCTGGTACATGCGCCATACAGATATTGAATTAACGCAGTTCGATATTGAATGTTCCGTGAGTTCGATACTATTTTTTATATTGTATTTTGCTGGAAGTTCAATGTTATGTTTTAAGATTTGTGTTAGTAATTTTGATATTTTATAATTTGGTGCGGTTCTAGCGCAAATGATCTTCTGTAATTGCAAAAAAAGATTGTCGAAAATTATTCAGTTGCAGAAAAAGTGGATTGTACTGTTCATCGGCTTGTGGAAACTGTGAATTTAATTTGTGCTCAAATTTTCAAATATTGTGTATGATGAGGGAGAAATAGAAATAGAAGACTTGGCTTCTGAATCTTTTCAAGAAATTGGAGAAGAAATCGATTTTTAAATATATTTATTATTATAAAAATAATTGTTATAATAAATTTTATAAATAAATAATAAATGTACCGGTACTGAAAAGTTATTTTCCACCTTGATAATTGTGAAAAATTCCGAAAAATTGAAGAAAAAAACGATATTTTAATAATTTTGTAAATCATAATAAGTTATAAGTAAATAATTTATAATTTTTATAAATAATAAATGTGTTTTAAAAGTTATTTTATTGTCAAAATCTTCAATGATTGGAAGAAAAACTATTTTTGAATATATTTATAAAGTGCATTTTTTAATAACATTTTTATTATAATGCGTAATAAATAAGTAAAAAATTATACATAATAATATATACATAAATGAATAATAATGAGTTTTTGAACTTATATTCCTGAAAAAATTGCATGTCTATTAAATAAACATTTTATGTGAAAATCCACCTTGTGAAAAATTTGGCCGATTTTGAATTAATTTTTCTACTAAAATCATCGCCCTGACAAAAAAATGTTAATAACTTTTTTTATGCAGACTTTTATGCTCTTTCTTTTTGGTATTTTGTATTTTTCTTATAAATTTAATATTGTTTAAGATAATCACGAAAAATGAATTTTTTGTACTTCCCCTCCCTTTTTTTCGAAAACCCGTGACTGAATTTTTGTAAACTTTTTTTAAAATTATTTCTTACATTTTTGTCTAGCCCTATGCAAAAAATCTCGTAGAAGCCACTTAATTTGTAATTTCTATTTATTTTTCGGCTTCAGTGACTGTACTATATATTCAGACATATCGGCTCAGTATATAGTCAACTAGTTCTTCCGTTTCCAAAATGATGAGTGTACGGCAATATTTGCAGGTAGGAGACCTCTCGAGGGTCATGTTTATTGTTCGCTAAGGAACACTTTGGGGCCCCACACGTATTATCTTTACTCCCGATACGAATTTAGACCTTCTTTCTGTGCTGGCAGTGCCATAAATTCGAGCCCATTTATTCGATTGCCATAAATTCGAGCCCATTTATTCGAGTGCCATAAATTCGAGCCCATTTATTCGATTGCCATAAATTCAAGTGTATTTATCACTCAGCCATCAGGTCCACTCAACCCAAGAATATAATTTTGTTTTATATTCTTGGGCATTCACATAAATAGGCCTATTTACTTGGAAATTTTAGTTTCTTATGCCACCTGTGAATGGACCATAGATGTTGAGCAAACTGTACAAATAGTTATATACAGTTTATAGAGTTTGAGATTAATTAACGCGGCGAAAGAGTTTTACGTCCAAATAGACTGAAAAATGGTGTCTTTCGGGACGAGTTTGAAATATTAAGCGTACAAAATATAATTTTTTTTTTTTTTTTCGGCAGGGCAGGTGAAAATCTCTATAGACACACTGGAGCCCCGTAGCTCCAGGTAGTGTGGGACTCTAACCCACTAAAAACACCTCCCTTTGCAACAACTGAGCGAGCCCAACAAGTTGCTTTTCTTTAATATTACAGTCACGGTTTATGGGGTAGAAGCCCACTGGCTGTTCCCCGGATTGAGATTATTGCCTTTCTCTCTTTTAGAGTTTTACAGATTTAAATGCACTAGTGTGTCACCAAATCTTGGGGCTTCAATCTATTAAGCCTTCTTAACGTGTGCGGAGCTTCTTCCACCACGCAAAGCATTTCTGGATTTATATGGGTCTGAATTCTCCTGTCATAGTTAACTGCATATTTTGTTACGATTTCACTGACATATTCTACTTTGAGATCTTTGTGCAGATTGACATTCCTAATATACCAGGGGGCATCAACGATACTCCTAAGTACAGTACTTTGTTTTGAAAAGTTTGGATCATTTGAATGTTAGATTTCTTGGTGCATCCCCAAAGTTGTACACCATAAGTCCACACAGGTCTCAGCACTTGTTTATACAACGGCAATTTGTTTTCAACTGTTAGTTGTGAATTCCTACCTAACAGCCAGTACAATTTCCTGAATTTTATGTTGAGTTCCTCTTTCTTTTTTTTCACATGCTCCTTCCATTTAAGTTTTGCGTCCAGAGTCATACCCAAATACTTAGCAGTGTTAGAGTATGGCACTTCTTGTTCATTAATGTAGATCTTTTGTATTTCTATTTTTCTGTTGGTAAAATTGATGTGTATTGATTTCGTTTCATTAAGTTTAATCCTCCAGCGTCGAGTCCAATCCCATACCTCTGCGATTGAAGTTTGCAGTTTATTGGCCGCTGTCTAGGCATCATTACCTACCGCCAGAACAGCAGTATCATCCGCAAAAGTCGCAACGGTTGTTTCCTCACTGTTTGGTAAATCTCTCGTGTATAACAAATACAAAATTGGACCCAATACGCTCCCTTGGGGAACTCCCGCGGATATTTTCTTTAAAGTTGAATATTCATCCTCATGCTTCACCCTAAAGTATCTTTCTGAGATGTAAGACTTTAGTATCAGATAGAATTCCTCTGGGAGATCCCTATGTAACTTGTACTCAAGCCCATGATGCCAGACCTTATCAAAAGCCTGCGCTACATCCAGGAAGACGGGTGAGCAGATGTTCTTCCCTTCAAGAGCCTTTTCAATAACATGGGTGATTCTGTGTACCTGGTCAATAGTAGAATGCTTTTCTCTGAATCCGAATTGATGATCCGGCAACAGGGTTCTTTCCTCTAACAAAGGCTTTAATCTCTTCAAAAACAGTTTTTCAAATAGTTTTGAGATCACCGGTAGCAGGGAGATTGGCCTGTAGGACTTTTTATCTGTTGGTGCTTTGTCAGGTTTTAGAATCATAATAACCTCAGCCACCTTCCACAGACTAGGCACATACTTCAGCCTGAAGGCAGCGTTGATCAAATGGAGTAGTTTTCTCATGGCTTTTCCAGGCAGTTCCTTCAGTATTTGGCCTGTTATCAGGTCAAAACGCGGGGCTTTTTTTCCGCTTAGATTGCTCTTAATTTCTTCTCTCAATTCCTGTAGCGTTACTTTCTGTATGTTTTTCCTATCTACTTTCGGCTCAAAGTTAGTGTTTTCCTCTGCTGTTTGTCTAGGCAACGGCTGGAAGATTTCCTCAAGGTGTCTGGCAAAGAGAACGGCTTTCTCCGCCGCACTTTTCGCCCATGTCCCGTCTTCCCGGCTGATGGGCGACTGGTGGGTTTTCGGCCTTTTCAGTCCTTTAGTACTCTTCCAAAGTGAATAGTCTGTATCCTTCTGAGCTGTTAGCTTGCTTAAATATTTTCCAATCCCCTCATTTTTAACCTTTTTTATCAGTTCCTTCAGCTCATTACAGAGCAAGTTCAAGGCTCTTTTATTTTCTGGTGTGCGAACTCGCTGCCAGGTTTTCCTGGCCTTCCTCTTTTTCTGACAAGTTCATTCATCTCTGGAGGAGGGCAGATTATTCTCTGTTTCAGTTTTCTGTTGATCTGGGGAGTGCTTTCCCATGCTGCTTTCTGAATATTAGTATTAAATCTCTCGACTTCTTCATCTAACTGGTAAATATCATTCAAAGGGACATGAAGGTCTATGCTTTCATCCAGTAGTTGCCTGAATAGGGTCCAATTCGTCTTGTTACTCGAAAGCTGGCAGGGGTATGATCGAGAAATAACCTCATCATTTATTGTCATGACAACCGGTGAGTGGTCCGATGAGAGATCCTCACAGTTTTTAACATCTATGTACCTGCTGGATAATCCTTTAACAACGTAAAAGTCAATCAAATCAGGTAATTTGTTGCCATCTGCAGGCCAATAAGTTGGGGTAGCGCTTGAGTGAAAATCAAGTTTTACTTCAATCCCAGCTTTGTATAGTTCCCTGCCTTTGGTGGTCGATAACCTAGAACCCCAAAAGGTGTTTTTGGCGTTAAAATCACCTCCAACAATGAAGTGATTCCCCAGCATCTTGAATAACTTAACATAATCTTCTTTTTTCAGATTTTGCCTTGGTGGGCAGTATATTGCAGAAATTTTAAAGTTTCCTTTACCAAGCAGCTGCACTTTGACAGTTGCCACTTGAAACGAGTCCTCCTCTATTTTCAGGTCTTCATAATATTTGATAGTGCTTTTCAGCAACAAGGCCGAGCCTCCTCTGGCTCTATCCACTGGATGAGCCGCATGATAGCAGCTATATCCTCTTATATTAACAATCGCATTTCTGGTAAGGTGGCTTTCCGAGATTAGGCAGATGTCAATGCTTTCCATATTTAGAAACAATTCAAGCTCCGTTATCCGTTGCAGAAGTCCATTTGCATTCCACGTTGCAATTCTTACGGTGTTATACATGTTTTTGGCTTAGAGGGGCAGCAGTTACTTGTGCGCCCACCTGCGCAATTTTTTTCGACAATTTGTTGTTTATTTGCTGTTGCTCAGCGAGTTTCTCGAGAATTTTGTCAGTAGAATCTTTTTGTTTTTCCATCGCCTTATTCAGGACGTCAAGTCTTTCAATGACCTCACTGAGCACTTGATCCATTTTCCCAGCGTTTCCTGGCTGCGGTCTTGAATTGTTGTTGTTTCACTGCTCTTGCATAGCTGTTCGTCCCTGTATCCCTACCTCTCACTGCTAGAGGAGCTTGTTTGCCCCTCGAAATCACAGTAGGCAGATATAACGGGATTTTTTCCCCGGAAGCCATATTCCCGACACCACTAGTCTTTTGCTTATTGTTTTGGCGTCTTTGATTCTTCATTTGCTGTAGTTGCTTGGCCACCTCACATCCTCTGTAGCTGGCAGGATGTTGCTCCCGACAGTTAACACAAGTGGGCGGCGTGTTATGATTTATCGTGCAATCGCTAGTATAATGTTTGCCTAGGCATTTTACACACCTAGGCTCCCGATGACAAAATTCTGCGTATGGTTGAAACCTTGGCATTTTTTACATTGTGGTATAAGGCCCGAGTTTTTCCGAAGCGGTTCGATTTTAACCCTCATGTTGAGAATTGATCTATGTTATATATATTATCTACATTTTCCTCATGATCGAACGTGAGCATGAACAGAGGAATCCTTCCCCTACTAATCTCCTCCTTCCCCTGTTCATCCTTTTTCCTTTCTTTTTTAATGATGTTCACAGCATCAATTATTTTGAATCCCCTCTGCTGGAGATCAACCTTGATCTCCTGGTTTTCGCACGTTGGGTGGAGACCTCTAGCCATAACCTTAGTGGGTCTACGGCTTTTGTCCTCGTACGTATACCACTGCTTATTTTCCTCACTCAGTTTTTTTGCCAATGCTCTATATGCGTCCGAGTTCAATGTTAGGATTTTCCATATATTGTTATTCATCGCCACAATTTTGTATTCCTTGTCTGCAACTGATGCCATCAGTGATTTAATATCTGCATATTTGGTTATCCCAACTACATGGATTGGTGGAGGAGGTGTAGTTTTTTTCCCTTTTCCACACTTATCTAGTCCTAACCTTCCTTGAGTTACCTCATCCTTATTAGGGTTGCCCTTATTAGCAGCAGTCCCTTCCCTATTAAGGGTACAAAATATAATGAAATTACATTATGCGAAAAAGGTTGAACATCTAAACCGGATGTACGATGATCGATAGATTATTTTGAAATATCTGATAAGAAAGACAGAAGATCACAGAATCTTAGGAAAGCGTTGTAATCCGCAACGGATCACTGTACCAAATACATTAAGCAAGAAGAAGATGAAGAAGAAAAAGAGAAATTCTATTTTCATCATGTCTCTTGGGTCTATCGTCTTTGTCCCACAGTCCTGATCTGTTTGCTGTGACTTATATATACAGTAATACAGAAAATTTTATATTTTAACAATTTAAAAAGACCGTGGCTATAGTCTTTCCGAGAAGTGTATTAACTTAACGATATTACGTAACAGTCTACCGTAGGATGTTAATGAGGGCACACTAAAACCTATAGCCCAACCTGACAAATAACAAACGATTAGGGCCATCAAATGTAGGTATGTTATTCGAAAAAGTGTGCTTTAATTTATTGATAATTCAGCCCTCTGTTGATGTACTGAATCAGAAAATACGGTAAAAAATCATTTTTATTGTAAAGTGTCAGATAAATTATGGTCATCGAGATTAAAATGTTCGCCACACACTTCAAAATACAAAAGCAAGCTACGCTTACAGTGAAGAATCTGTAAGGATCACACGCTGTGAAAAAGAGATAAAACTAGATGCTGGAAGGTAAAGAAATAAAACGAAACAATGCAGTCGAAGTGGATAAAATATGCCTGGAAAGAATAATAGTTATGGAATCCCAGAGGCCTACAGGTCACGTCACGTCCTTCCATGTAGCAGTGACAGTATACAGCAGAAAGGCTTAGTTTTTCCTTCTATTATGTATACTTACGCCAGCCATAAAAATACCCTCATATTTTCACTTAGAAAAATCTATATTTCCTGAAATACGTCGTATATATACTCGTATTTTCACTCTAAGCATCAGAAAAATATCCACGTTGGCTGAATAATTATTTTTTAAATTAATTGTATTATAATTTAATAAAATCAGACTAAGTAAGTGTAAACTACAGACATGTTCTGATAATGCTTTATCGTTCAGAACGTATCATTATATGTTAGCTCTTCACTGCACACGTGAAAGATTTTTTTCATAGAAATATTTATATTCTTGAAGCTCCACATTCCTATTATCCGCTACACACACACGCGCGCGCGCACGCAGGCAGGCAGGCAGGCAGGCAGGCAGACATACAAATGTAGGGACATAAAATTCTGTGTTGAGTTCATCTTCACTTCGTCAATCTTGGTTGATTTGCTGTACGTTCATAGGAGTTTTTAAGTTTGGGGCATATTTAATTTTTCTTTGCTCACAGTAGCTGTAATCAGTATTTTTCCTTTTGTATGCCGTTATTCTTCCCTATCATTAATAATTTTTGTATGTTGTTTTCAGGATTTTTTTTTCTCCAAAATTGATTTATAAAATGTACTTAACACTGATAACATATTAACATGTTTAGTTTTCGTTGGTATTCTATTTTTTTTGTGAAGCTTGATTTAATAGTATCACTGAACGATAATTGTAATATACACCCTGCGAAGTACAAAATTTTAGTATCAGACACAAATAAAAACGAAATGAAAATTTGTTAATAATACCAGAATCCCTGGTATAGGGAAATAAATGACCCTAGATGGCAAGTGATAATAATATACAAAATAAAATAAAAATACGATACCCTCAGTATTCCTTTAGTATTACTTTACTAAAAGTATTGCTTTGAAAAAAAATATAAATGATCCGTAACTTTTAAAGTCGATTATGAAACTAAATTTTAAAACAAAAATAGTTCGGAGTAGATGACGTAGATGTGTGTGTGTGTGTGTGTGTGTGTGTGTGTGTGTGTGTGTGTGTGTGTGTGTGTGTGTGTGTGTGTGTGTGTGTGTGTGTGTGTGTGTGTGTGTGTGTGTGGTTTGCCTTTACAGCGAGTAATAGTTTCAGTTTTACCGTGGGTTCAGTACGCTGGGAATCAGCGAATAGTCATATCAGGGGATAGAATTTCCGTAAAACTTTTCAACATAGGGTGCAAATCTGTGCCACACACACTTGCATTAACTTTAAAACTATCGGCAACAGTGCCTGTACGATGTGATGAGGATGATGATCGCGGTGGCAGCGGTCACGGTGGAGGTATCGTGGACGACGATCAATGCCAAATGCAATTTGGCAGCGATGAAGTCGAGAAAAGAGTTTCTCTGGTTATTGGCAACTGACGTAGCCAAAAAGTGGAGCGTTACGATCCGCCGCAATTAACTGACCAATTACATACGCTCTGAGCCAGTCTAATGATCTTTCTCTTTTGAAAATTAAGCTTTTTGTAGACTGTTGACGGAAGCATGAACGTGATGTGTGTTTAACAAATAGCTAACCATGGGGTGTGTGATTCAAAATTAGCTGGTAATTCAGTCAAAAAACACACACACAAATATCTACGTATATGTATACAAAGTGTGTATAAAGTAAATAAATTTCTTTACTAAAGAATATAAATAAGTCTTATATGGTATATATAAAAAGTAAAATAAAAAATTATATAGGCTAGATCTTAGAGAAAAGAAAATATAAAGTTTTGCATATTTCTGCCTAATTAATGGGACGTTTAATATATATTTCTTATTTTACCGTGAGTGGAAATGACTTTTAGAAGACTCAAGCTAATAGCTTCAATCTATAAAAAATTCTGTAAATGTTATGACGCAGAAAAAAAATACTTTGATTTTGAGTACCGTAATTGGTATGTTGATCTGTATATTGTTAACATTTTTGTAACCCCGTCAGTCTTCCGCAGTACTCTCATCTTACACGCCTGCATATTTGTTTTTCAGACTATCATCAGCACCCTAATAAGTGCTAATTATATCTGTTGGATCATTGAATTTACGAAAAAAGTTATCGCGAGAGGTTTTAATGAAAAAAAATTGATTAATAAATTTGTCATCATTGAATTTCTCTTGGTGGCAATTTTACAGGCATCGTACAGATTTCATATCCAAGTTAAGATGCTCGTATATTACCAATATTTCAAGAACTTTAATAGAAAAAAGCCTGACAGCCTTTCTAGAGCGGCGGACAGCGCGAAGCCACCTAAGAATTACCCCCCACTTACTAGTATAGCGTAAAGTCTCTAGAGAGGAGATAACGCGTTACCAACTTGCCCTCTCGTTTACACACCACATCACTGCCTGCCTGTCTATCTGTATGTCTCTCTCTCTTTCTCTCTCTCTCTCTATCCTTCCGACGGTCGTGTTGTAGCCGATGTTCCACACTACGAAACACTGTACTATAATATTGTGCACACGTGCAAAATTCGTAAAAATTTTGTTACCCTGGGAACAAGGTGTTTGTCCACTGCGTATTTCTTAGCGACAGTTCAGAGTCTATCGTCAGGTCTAAACATTCGGGTTATCGTTTCATGTATTTGGTTAATCAGTTTTACATTTGATACGAGTGTAGATTGATCAATATATTACATTGAACCGACGGTAAGGTACAAACTAAACAATCAATTACCTTGTTTAACCAACTGTTCGTTAGTTTTCCGGTGAAATAAAATTTAGTAGTGATGGAAAGGTTGGAAAAGTCAACCATAAATAAATACACAATTATAAATCATTTTCAAGTAGTTTCAGTATTTGTTGGAAATTATAAACAATCTTCAGTCGTTTTAGTTAGTTAAAGTTTCCCATTACGTAGGTGTTAATCGTAAAAAGAAAACTATAAACATTTAACAGATGAATGTCTAGTAATAACTCAAGTTTATAACTCAAGTTTAGTACAGAAGTTAATTAAACCTCACAGTCACAGTCGCATAAGGTACGATGTGGAAGTAGCCGTGTTTCTCTTTTTCGGATTTTTTATGTGGTTGTAAAACTCGAAATCCTGTACTTTACGAACACGGAGATGGCGGAGGCGTCTTGTAAAATCTGTTTAGGAAGTCGGTTACAACAAGTTTGTTTGTAGTAGGGCGTAGGTTTGTAGCGTCTTTACAGCGGGGCTCTACGTTTTGAGTTATGAAGTAGGTTTCTTCCGTATTCTGTCCGCGCATGTTTGGTTAGCTACCGTTTGAATCGTTTAGGTGTGCCAGATTTTCTTCCATAACTAATTCGGACATCGCAGTGCCCACTAAATATCCGCAATAATAAAACGTTCTATCTGCAACTTTGAATGCAATAGGCTATGTACCGTACCTATGTCCATTATGTCTACGCAGTTATAAAAATACTACTACTACTACTACTATTACTATTATTATTGATGTTGTTATTATTATAATTATTGAACAATAGTTATTATTTGTTATTATTGAACGAGAGAAGCGAGTTCTCAATTTTAACTCGACTGTTTGGCATTTGTCTGTCTGTGTTTCACGATAAGTTTGGAATGCATCAACCGACTGTTTAATAAAACTTGGTACGTGTGTCGTTACTTTTACCCCACAGATCCCTATTGTTGTTTAGATTGATCCCGCCTCAAAATAGGGGTGGGGGAAAAATTGTGAGGGGTATAAATTTTGAGAAAACCGCAAAAATCTATGTGGGATATCACATTAAAGAGAATTTGAAGTCAAACCTGAAAATAGTGTTCAATTTGGGAAATTTTAAAATTTCAGGACACCAGACTCCAAAAACAGGTATCCAAAGTTAGAAAAATTGTAAAATTTCATACTAGGTAATTAGAATAAAGGGAATTTTAACTGAAATCAGAATGTAGTGTTTACTCCAAAAACTTTAGGGTCACCATGGGTCATAAATGAAAGCCAAAATTTTTAAAAACTGTAAAAGTTTCTGTGATGCATGAAGTTGAAATATAGCTTCGTATACGAATTTACGAATACGAATTTGAATCGTATCCAAAATACAAACTGCGATAAGCTTTGATAATTTGACAAATTTTCTCAACGCTTCTTATGAACGACTTCAAAAAGTTGTCATTTATGTTTCCAACAAATAAAACTTTACATAATGTTATAATTTATGTTATGTTTGTGAAAGTATTATAAATAGGCGTACAAATGTCTGTGGAAACATATATAAATTTAAAATCTGTGACTAAATTATTTGTCAGTTAGGCAATATGGTTATCTTTTACCATTGTTATGTTAATAAAAAAATCAGAAGAGTAATCGCAGTTTTCTAACTTTTCTGGTAACTGAAAAATTACCTAATACTGACATCCAATAATAAATGTAGGCCTATTTCGTTCAAAACAGTGAGAGTTCTGCAACTCAGGGAGTATACACTTATTATCAGCACACATTATTATTATTATTAGATTATCTTCTTCATCAGCACAAAGCCTTTCCAATATTTTCTAATAGTTTAATTTCTGAGCAGCTGTCCATATCACTTCACCGCCTACTATCAGCAGTTCACCTTTGCTACCGAATAAGGAATGTAGTGACGTATGGCATTCCACTGCACGCATCACTGTAATACTACACATTTAAAATACGTTTAACACAGCATCGGAGTGACTGGACTGTCTCTCACAAGGTATTTCTTGTAACGAATAAAAAAAAGCCAAACAAAATATTCAATAAATTACACTTACATATATAATGTACGAACGTTCAATCTAATACGCACACAAAATTACAACTAAATACGTCTTCTGAACGTCTGAACAATGTTTTCAGAACCAGTAATACCCCACCGACACAAGCACGCACTATCATTCAGTAGACCTCTCGGTCCTCAGCAACAAAACTAGTGTGCGTACAGTACTTAACCAGGCGGGCATCTTTCCATCTTACAAAGGACCGATGTCGCGGCTTCTTTACGTCTAGTCGTCTCAAACCTAGCAACTTCCTAATGATCATGCTGCCTTCGTGACAATCGTTTGTCTAGCCGTATTTCGTGCTCTTCTCCGTTTTATTTTCATTTGTTATATGGGGGGAATATAATATATAATAAGATTATTATTATTCAACAGTGCATAGATAATGCTGTAGAGTGGGCACAGAGGAACTGCATGCAACTAAATCAAAAGAAAATAGTCACGCACAGCCGTACGACCAATCCGTCTTACTGTGCTTATAAGATAGACGGTGTGGCTGTTGAATGCGAGGAGTTAGTGTCTGAGCTCGGTGTTCTTATGATGGTTTCAGAGTTTCTCTTTCCTCAGCACGTTGAAAGTGTTGTCTCCACAGAAATTGACGCCTTATTAAATAGGTTGGGAGACACTTTAAGAGTACGGATTCCCGTGTGACTCTTTATAAATCTTTGATCCGAAGCCATCTAAAACATGCGTCAGTCATATGGAACAGGAACCGTGAATTCACAGCTAACTCCGATGAGGAAGTTCAGAGAAGCTTTTTGCTTTGGATAACCAACAGATTAAACTTGTTGGGTCAGGATGTGGAGGTCACGAAAGCTCTTGGTCTTCCTTCACACTTGACTAGAAGAACTCATACAGACCTGCTTTTTTCATCAAGTTTTTCTTGGACTTAGTGGATTGCCCATGACCATTGGTTTGAAGGTCCCTACCTACACAGTTAGTGTAAGCAGGTTCATGTAGTACAGCTGTGAGATGCATTGAAGTTGCCAACCTCTATGTTGACGTTCTTGACTTTTTTAGTGACAAAAATAAGTTCAACGGGCAGTAAGGGATGGAACTTTCTGACTGCACGTCTTCTACCTGCCACATTTATTTTGTGGCGTTAATCGTTACAAGCACACTACGTAGAATTTACTATGTCTTGGTTTTTTTTCTTATCACAGACGTCATCTTACTTGATACAATAAATTCCTCAGATTTATTTCTTTTTCAAATGTGATAAACGTAATAAAGTTCTATGAACCGTCGTATTATACTTGTCCCCTGTTCCTCTACCGGGTGTCCTTCTGTCTCAGTGGGTGGATCAGCAGGGTGTGGGGACCCTGAAAAAAAATACAGTTATCATTGTATTGTGACAATCGTGATCGCTATCGTCGTATTCGACATTAGATAACTTACTATAAAATATCAAGATAACAGTGTCATACTTTTCAAGTATCATCGTGGAATGTGTATCGTTTTTTTTTTACAGCAATGAAACTAATAATTATTCATTATTATGCCGTGTTTTATACCGTTGTAATTAATAAAATAGGGATCTATACATGATTAATTATCATCCGTTTGTAAGGAGTGAAATACGGGCCATTGCCCAGAGATTATTAATGAAACTAGATCTGTTTTAGAGAACAATGCGAAGTTGAATAATCGGATCGACCAGGAAAACGTAAACTGCAGAATGAGAAGGACTAAGAGATGCACGAAAAGTGATGAGAGAGAACGGATCCTATCGAGATACGTGCAAATGAATAAACGGGAATGGTCAAGATGCGTAATAAAAATGGATGATTCCATAACCTCAAAAAATATTTTCTGTGTGGAAAATGGAGGAAGACTAGTGCATAGCCCAGAAGACGAGAAAATGAATTAGAGAAAGAGGAAGGACAATATTAGGCGTGAAAGAGTAAAAGATATCATCGGCTGAAAAAGAAAAGTGGAGGAAGAAACTGCTCCTTTTTGTTACTTCAAAATGTCAATATGGTTTAGGAGAGCAGGATAGTTTGCCAGTTTGAGACGTACGGGCACACAAGGAAGACTGTGTGACCAACACTATACTCTAACCGTCCGTTATTATTAGACTACTCTAGGTACTCACTATTAAACTCTCTGAGCTGCAGAGTTCGCTCATATTTTAACCGAAATACGAACATTAAGTAAATGTCAATATTAGACAGTTTTTCAATATTTATAAAAATTACAAAACAAACAATGACAGTACAGTTTTTTTAGTAAAAAATTTACAGGCATTGCACAAATGAAATGCACAGAGAAGGGCATTGAAAATGCTTCAATAAATCTAACAAATATATATTTATAATTATAAATATAATATATATGTATACTCGCTTCCTTCTGATCCATCGCTCCATAATAAATTCTTGTCTGATCTACTACCTTACGATAAATTTAGGGGGATATGGCACTGAACCTCACCAAAAAATTCAAAATTTTCTCCGTTATTGACAACAAAGAAGTAGTTTCTATGGAAACTCACCGGTTCCCATTTTCGATCACGCACCAGCGATCGGCCGCAAATGTGCGACACGTCCTTATAAACATTTTCAATGTTAAAAGCAATTGTAAAACAGACACACACAAAAACACTAAAAATTCTCGACTACTACACTGTTTTTGTTTTTTTAATTAAATTTACACTTATGATAAGTGAATGATAAATAATGGTCCTAGCTTTTAAGTTTATGTTTGTTTCCATAGATACTGATAGGCCTATATCTAATACTTTTCACAAATATACATAAGTGATAATAATGTATAAAGGTTTTTTTTTTGTAAATATAACTTGCAAACTTTTTGAAGGCGTTCCAAAATTTGTATGGATGTTAAGAGATATTAATTGTGTCAAATTATTCAAGATATCGAGTTTGTATTTTGAATAAAATTCCTTATAACATTATTCCTCACATAGACAATTTTTTTAATTATGAGTAAATTTTGGCCCCTCTTGCACTTGAAGTTAACGGACAGCTAGCTGGGTTTAACGGACAGTTATTTCAGTTTCTTTTTTAATTCCTTTTTTGGGCATTGGTGTCCTAAAATTTTGAAACCAAACACAATATTCAGATTTTGGTTAAAATTCCCTTTAATTTGTTACCCCACATGGATTTTTGCGTTTTTTTCATAACTTTGACTCCTCCCGCTTTTGGTTCCCATAGTCAGACATATCCCAAACAGTTAGACAGACAGCAAATGCTAAACGGTCTACGTAGAACTGAGAACTCACTTTGCTCGGTCAATTGACACAGGCTGGGTCGACCTCGGAGCTAAAGATCATACTTTGATTTTATATGGTTATATCAGGTTGTATTAATTACATCGGGCTGATCAAATTTTACTAACGCACGCTATTGACTTACTATTATTTTTTGCATTAATAATTTTTCCAGGGTTATTGAAAACATTATTAAGTATATAAATTCAAAGTAAGGCTGTAACGAAACCGTTAAGGATGAGTAGCGTCTACTTGTGTGGCACATATATGTAGTACATTTTTCAGTGTAACATATCTATCTATATGTCACGTATGTTTAATCCACGTTCTTCTCTCGGAGAGAACATCACAGGATTACTTGAAGTTTATTGTAGTCTACTTGTGAGTTAGCGGTTAATTTATTTGATAATTATCATTAACCATGAGCATTCTTCCTCGCGTTTGGTTCAGTTCCAGCCGAGCTGTGATTATTATGACAGCCTACCCACTTTTATGACTTATTTATTCAGTAGTTTTCCCCTAAAATCTTCGCATTTATGAGGTATATCGTACTGACGCGTATATAACGCGCACTCGTATTATTAAGGATATGATAATTTTGTACGGAAAATCATTCTAAGCGTTTGGTAGAAATGTGTGACCAATTTCTAGTTTACATATAGAACTGACTATGCAGACAATTGTTCATTTCATAAAAATAAAAATAATAATAAAAGACATGTACTTGCGAAGCTGATTTATTTGAACAAACAA